>JBBNAA010000028.1:0-1306970 GCA_037974945.1 Mucor circinelloides | reverse complement strand
CTGAGATTGAAATCACTACTGTTTAAAATGAGAATGTATGCATCCAGAGATTTGTAATGACCTAAACTTGGCAATTTTTGCTAATCAACACTTGTTCAAGTATATATTAAACTTGTGCAGAATTTAAAGGCGCATCGAATGGTACTAATCTTGTCTGGTTTGATCAGCACTAGACGTTTCAAAGCGACAGAACATTTTTTGTCAAATTTCGATGGTTTTTCAAGAAAACATCCATCTCTGTCAAAATAAACCTACTTGTAACATTCATTATTATTGTAAAGCAAAAAAATTCCTATCATTTGAGCTCTTACTGGAAGTTCTAGCTTGATTCTACGTAGAGAAATGAGCAAAAACGTCTGACCCAAAAAATCATCAGCTAGTTTTCTTGCCTGTAAGGGTAAGGCAAAATTGGTCAAAGATGGCCAATTTTCCATCGACATGACTTTTGTCAATATCTCAACCAATACTGATCAGATTTGAACAAAACAATCACCATTCGATAGGTCTACATTAACCCCAACATAATCTAGAAGCCAAAAACACCTAATAGACGTTCCCTTCATGAAACGACTCAAGATTACGTATTTTCATTGGCCTCAAGCAGGCACTACCCGACATATTTTTGAAAATACTAATTATAACCATACCATCGTATAGAAAATCAAAAAAGAAACAAATGTCAAGCACTACGCAGCATTCACTCACTTAGTAAATTATAAAGAAATATCCATCCAAAGTTGGATCACTTTTTACATTTTCCCTTACTGCTGCTTTGGATCATCTATTACGAACCCGAATCTAACACGTCCTAGTCAACAAAAATACCCCAAACAACTTTTACTATCCATACAAATAACATTCATATATCAATCCAATGACTTTTACTAGTACCATCTGCTCAGAATTCATTAAATCATCATATCATATCATATCTCAACAACCAGACTAGCTACGCAAATGAAATTTACACCATCGCATTCTATTCACAAAATGGTCATAGTAACCTGTAAGTTTCAAGACTCTACCGGCACTTTTTAAATTTTCGACCTTCAATCGTCCAAAAGTCCAAAAGTCAAAATCTGAAAATCATTTCCAACATCCATGACCAGATATGAGGCCCCATACACAATATGAGATAGCTTGAAACTATTGTAGTACTATAAAAATGAGGCAACTTTAAGCTGAGGACATGGTATTAGAAATGTCTTGTTGTCGAGATAATAGACATTGGAGAGTGCACAATTTAGCTGGGAGTAGATGCATGCCTCATTTTGGAATGCATAAACGAAACAAGAAAAAGTAAGCTACAATCACCCAGTCTTGAAAACAACACTCATTAACAAGTAAAGTACCCCTCTATAACAATTTATTAGCAACTTATTATGTGCGTTATGCCATGCTCCCAATTCAAAAAAGATGATGCATTGAGAAGCTTTCTCCAGGCATAGTTGCTGACATTGAACTGAGATTGAAATCACTACTGTTTAAAATGAGAATGTATGCATCCAGAGATTTGTAATGACCTAAACTTGGCAATTTTTGCTAATCAACACTTGTTCAAGTATATATTAAACTTGTGCAGAATTTAAAGGCGCATCGAATGGTACTAATCTTGTCTGGTTTGATCAGCACTAGACGTTTCAAAGCGACAGAACATTTTTTGTCAAATTTCGATGGTTTTTCAAGAAAACATCCATCTCTGTCAAAATAAACCTACTTGTAACATTCATTATTATTGTAAAGCAAAAAAATTCCTATCATTTGAGCTCTTACTGGAAGTTCTAGCTTGATTCTACGTAGAGAAATGAGCAAAAACGTCTGACCCAAAAAATCATCAGCTAGTTTTCTTGCCTGTAAGGGTAAGGCAAAATTGGTCAAAGATGGCCAATTTTCCATCGACATGACTTTTGTCAATATCTCAACCAATACTGATCAGATTTGAACAAAACAATCACCATTCGATAGGTCTACATTAACCCCAACATAATCTAGAAGCCAAAAACACCTAATAGACGTTCCCTTCATGAAACGACTCAAGATTACGTATTTTCATTGGCCTCAAGCAGGCACTACCCGACATATTTTTGAAAATACTAATTATAACCATACCATCGTATAGAAAATCAAAAAAGAAACAAATGTCAAGCACTACGCAGCATTCACTCACTTAGTAAATTATAAAGAAATATCCATCCAAAGTTGGATCACTTTTTACATTTTCCCTTACTGCTGCTTTGGATCATCTATTACGAACCCGAATCTAACACGTCCTAGTCAACAAAAATACCCCAAACAACTTTTACTATCCATACAAATAACATTCATATATCAATCCAATGACTTTTACTAGTACCATCTGCTCAGAATTCATTAAATCATCATATCATATCATATCTCAACAACCAGACTAGCTACGCAAATGAAATTTACACCATCGCATTCTATTCACAAAATGGTCATAGTAACCTGTAAGTTTCAAGACTCTACCGGCACTTTTTAAATTTTCGACCTTCAATCGTCCAAAAGTCCAAAAGTCAAAATCTGAAAATCATTTCCAACATCCATGACCAGATATGAGGCCCCATACACAATATGAGATAGCTTGAAACTATTGTAGTACTATAAAAATGAGGCAACTTTAAGCTGAGGACATGGTATTAGAAATGTCTTGTTGTCGAGATAATAGACATTGGAGAGTGCACAATTTAGCTGGGAGTAGATGCATGCCTCATTTTGGAATGCATAAACGAAACAAGAAAAAGTAAGCTACAATCACCCAGTCTTGAAAACAACACTCATTAACAAGTAAAGTACCCCTCTATAACAATTTATTAGCAACTTATTATGTGCGTTATGCCATGCTCCCAATTCAAAAAAGATGATGCATTGAGAAGCTTTCTCCAGGCATAGTTGCTGACATTGAACTGAGATTGAAATCACTACTGTTTAAAATGAGAATGTATGCATCCAGAGATTTGTAATGACCTAAACTTGGCAATTTTTGCTAATCAACACTTGTTCAAGTATATATTAAACTTGTGCAGAATTTAAAGGCGCATCGAATGGTACTAATCTTGTCTGGTTTGATCAGCACTAGACGTTTCAAAGCGACAGAACATTTTTTGTCAAATTTCGATGGTTTTTCAAGAAAACATCCATCTCTGTCAAAATAAACCTACTTGTAACATTCATTATTATTGTAAAGCAAAAAAATTCCTATCATTTGAGCTCTTACTGGAAGTTCTAGCTTGATTCTACGTAGAGAAATGAGCAAAAACGTCTGACCCAAAAAATCATCAGCTAGTTTTCTTGCCTGTAAGGGTAAGGCAAAATTGGTCAAAGATGGCCAATTTTCCATCGACATGACTTTTGTCAATATCTCAACCAATACTGATCAGATTTGAACAAAACAATCACCATTCGATAGGTCTACATTAACCCCAACATAATCTAGA
The DNA here is from genome assembly GCA_037974945.1 of Mucor circinelloides. Classification (NCBI taxonomy): domain Eukaryota; kingdom Fungi; phylum Mucoromycota; class Mucoromycetes; order Mucorales; family Mucoraceae; genus Mucor; species Mucor circinelloides. The sequence goes on along the minus strand of JBBNAA010000028.1, from coordinate 1,303,515 downwards.
AGCCAAAAACACCTAATAGACGTTCCCTTCATGAAACGACTCAAGATTACGTATTTTCATTGGCCTCAAGCAGGCACTACCCGACATATTTTTGAAAATACTAATTATAACCATACCATCGTATAGAAAATCAAAAAAGAAACAAATGTCAAGCACTACGCAGCATTCACTCACTTAGTAAATTATAAAGAAATATCCATCCAAAGTTGGATCACTTTTTACATTTTCCCTTACTGCTGCTTTGGATCATCTATTACGAACCCGAATCTAACACGTCCTAGTCAACAAAAATACCCCAAACAACTTTTACTATCCATACAAATAACATTCATATATCAATCCAATGACTTTTACTAGTACCATCTGCTCAGAATTCATTAAATCATCATATCATATCATATCTCAACAACCAGACTAGCTACGCAAATGAAATTTACACCATCGCATTCTATTCACAAAATGGTCATAGTAACCTGTAAGTTTCAAGACTCTACCGGCACTTTTTAAATTTTCGACCTTCAATCGTCCAAAAGTCCAAAAGTCAAAATCTGAAAATCATTTCCAACATCCATGACCAGATATGAGGCCCCATACACAATATGAGATAGCTTGAAACTATTGTAGTACTATAAAAATGAGGCAACTTTAAGCTGAGGACATGGTATTAGAAATGTCTTGTTGTCGAGATAATAGACATTGGAGAGTGCACAATTTAGCTGGGAGTAGATGCATGCCTCATTTTGGAATGCATAAACGAAACAAGAAAAAGTAAGCTACAATCACCCAGTCTTGAAAACAACACTCATTAACAAGTAAAGTACCCCTCTATAACAATTTATTAGCAACTTATTATGTGCGTTATGCCATGCTCCCAATTCAAAAAAGATGATGCATTGAGAAGCTTTCTCCAGGCATAGTTGCTGACATTGAACTGAGATTGAAATCACTACTGTTTAAAATGAGAATGTATGCATCCAGAGATTTGTAATGACCTAAACTTGGCAATTTTTGCTAATCAACACTTGTTCAAGTATATATTAAACTTGTGCAGAATTTAAAGGCGCATCGAATGGTACTAATCTTGTCTGGTTTGATCAGCACTAGACGTTTCAAAGCGACAGAACATTTTTTGTCAAATTTCGATGGTTTTTCAAGAAAACATCCATCTCTGTCAAAATAAACCTACTTGTAACATTCATTATTATTGTAAAGCAAAAAAATTCCTATCATTTGAGCTCTTACTGGAAGTTCTAGCTTGATTCTACGTAGAGAAATGAGCAAAAACGTCTGACCCAAAAAATCATCAGCTAGTTTTCTTGCCTGTAAGGGTAAGGCAAAATTGGTCAAAGATGGCCAATTTTCCATCGACATGACTTTTGTCAATATCTCAACCAATACTGATCAGATTTGAACAAAACAATCACCATTCGATAGGTCTACATTAACCCCAACATAATCTAGAAGCCAAAAACACCTAATAGACGTTCCCTTCATGAAACGACTCAAGATTACGTATTTTCATTGGCCTCAAGCAGGCACTACCCGACATATTTTTGAAAATACTAATTATAACCATACCATCGTATAGAAAATCAAAAAAGAAACAAATGTCAAGCACTACGCAGCATTCACTCACTTAGTAAATTATAAAGAAATATCCATCCAAAGTTGGATCACTTTTTACATTTTCCCTTACTGCTGCTTTGGATCATCTATTACGAACCCGAATCTAACACGTCCTAGTCAACAAAAATACCCCAAACAACTTTTACTATCCATACAAATAACATTCATATATCAATCCAATGACTTTTACTAGTACCATCTGCTCAGAATTCATTAAATCATCATATCATATCATATCTCAACAACCAGACTAGCTACGCAAATGAAATTTACACCATCGCATTCTATTCACAAAATGGTCATAGTAACCTGTAAGTTTCAAGACTCTACCGGCACTTTTTAAATTTTCGACCTTCAATCGTCCAAAAGTCCAAAAGTCAAAATCTGAAAATCATTTCCAACATCCATGACCAGATATGAGGCCCCATACACAATATGAGATAGCTTGAAACTATTGTAGTACTATAAAAATGAGGCAACTTTAAGCTGAGGACATGGTATTAGAAATGTCTTGTTGTCGAGATAATAGACATTGGAGAGTGCACAATTTAGCTGGGAGTAGATGCATGCCTCATTTTGGAATGCATAAACGAAACAAGAAAAAGTAAGCTACAATCACCCAGTCTTGAAAACAACACTCATTAACAAGTAAAGTACCCCTCTATAACAATTTATTAGCAACTTATTATGTGCGTTATGCCATGCTCCCAATTCAAAAAAGATGATGCATTGAGAAGCTTTCTCCAGGCATAGTTGCTGACATTGAACTGAGATTGAAATCACTACTGTTTAAAATGAGAATGTATGCATCCAGAGATTTGTAATGACCTAAACTTGGCAATTTTTGCTAATCAACACTTGTTCAAGTATATATTAAACTTGTGCAGAATTTAAAGGCGCATCGAATGGTACTAATCTTGTCTGGTTTGATCAGCACTAGACGTTTCAAAGCGACAGAACATTTTTTGTCAAATTTCGATGGTTTTTCAAGAAAACATCCATCTCTGTCAAAATAAACCTACTTGTAACATTCATTATTATTGTAAAGCAAAAAAATTCCTATCATTTGAGCTCTTACTGGAAGTTCTAGCTTGATTCTACGTAGAGAAATGAGCAAAAACGTCTGACCCAAAAAATCATCAGCTAGTTTTCTTGCCTGTAAGGGTAAGGCAAAATTGGTCAAAGATGGCCAATTTTCCATCGACATGACTTTTGTCAATATCTCAACCAATACTGATCAGATTTGAACAAAACAATCACCATTCGATAGGTCTACATTAACCCCAACATAATCTAGAAGCCAAAAACACCTAATAGACGTTCCCTTCATGAAACGACTCAAGATTACGTATTTTCATTGGCCTCAAGCAGGCACTACCCGACATATTTTTGAAAATACTAATTATAACCATACCATCGTATAGAAAATCAAAAAAGAAACAAATGTCAAGCACTACGCAGCATTCACTCACTTAGTAAATTATAAAGAAATATCCATCCAAAGTTGGATCACTTTTTACATTTTCCCTTACTGCTGCTTTGGATCATCTATTACGAACCCGAATCTAACACGTCCTAGTCAACAAAAATACCCCAAACAACTTTTACTATCCATACAAATAACATTCATATATCAATCCAATGACTTTTACTAGTACCATCTGCTCAGAATTCATTAAATCATCATATCATATCATATCTCAACAACCAGACTAGCTACGCAAATGAAATTTACACCATCGCATTCTATTCACAAAATGGTCATAGTAACCTGTAAGTTTCAAGACTCTACCGGCACTTTTTAAATTTTCGACCTTCAATCGTCCAAAAGTCCAAAAGTCAAAATCTGAAAATCATTTCCAACATCCATGACCAGATATGAGGCCCCATACACAATATGAGATAGCTTGAAACTATTGTAGTACTATAAAAATGAGGCAACTTTAAGCTGAGGACATGGTATTAGAAATGTCTTGTTGTCGAGATAATAGACATTGGAGAGTGCACAATTTAGCTGGGAGTAGATGCATGCCTCATTTTGGAATGCATAAACGAAACAAGAAAAAGTAAGCTACAATCACCCAGTCTTGAAAACAACACTCATTAACAAGTAAAGTACCCCTCTATAACAATTTATTAGCAACTTATTATGTGCGTTATGCCATGCTCCCAATTCAAAAAAGATGATGCATTGAGAAGCTTTCTCCAGGCATAGTTGCTGACATTGAACTGAGATTGAAATCACTACTGTTTAAAATGAGAATGTATGCATCCAGAGATTTGTAATGACCTAAACTTGGCAATTTTTGCTAATCAACACTTGTTCAAGTATATATTAAACTTGTGCAGAATTTAAAGGCGCATCGAATGGTACTAATCTTGTCTGGTTTGATCAGCACTAGACGTTTCAAAGCGACAGAACATTTTTTGTCAAATTTCGATGGTTTTTCAAGAAAACATCCATCTCTGTCAAAATAAACCTACTTGTAACATTCATTATTATTGTAAAGCAAAAAAATTCCTATCATTTGAGCTCTTACTGGAAGTTCTAGCTTGATTCTACGTAGAGAAATGAGCAAAAACGTCTGACCCAAAAAATCATCAGCTAGTTTTCTTGCCTGTAAGGGTAAGGCAAAATTGGTCAAAGATGGCCAATTTTCCATCGACATGACTTTTGTCAATATCTCAACCAATACTGATCAGATTTGAACAAAACAATCACCATTCGATAGGTCTACATTAACCCCAACATAATCTAGAAGCCAAAAACACCTAATAGACGTTCCCTTCATGAAACGACTCAAGATTACGTATTTTCATTGGCCTCAAGCAGGCACTACCCGACATATTTTTGAAAATACTAATTATAACCATACCATCGTATAGAAAATCAAAAAAGAAACAAATGTCAAGCACTACGCAGCATTCACTCACTTAGTAAATTATAAAGAAATATCCATCCAAAGTTGGATCACTTTTTACATTTTCCCTTACTGCTGCTTTGGATCATCTATTACGAACCCGAATCTAACACGTCCTAGTCAACAAAAATACCCCAAACAACTTTTACTATCCATACAAATAACATTCATATATCAATCCAATGACTTTTACTAGTACCATCTGCTCAGAATTCATTAAATCATCATATCATATCATATCTCAACAACCAGACTAGCTACGCAAATGAAATTTACACCATCGCATTCTATTCACAAAATGGTCATAGTAACCTGTAAGTTTCAAGACTCTACCGGCACTTTTTAAATTTTCGACCTTCAATCGTCCAAAAGTCCAAAAGTCAAAATCTGAAAATCATTTCCAACATCCATGACCAGATATGAGGCCCCATACACAATATGAGATAGCTTGAAACTATTGTAGTACTATAAAAATGAGGCAACTTTAAGCTGAGGACATGGTATTAGAAATGTCTTGTTGTCGAGATAATAGACATTGGAGAGTGCACAATTTAGCTGGGAGTAGATGCATGCCTCATTTTGGAATGCATAAACGAAACAAGAAAAAGTAAGCTACAATCACCCAGTCTTGAAAACAACACTCATTAACAAGTAAAGTACCCCTCTATAACAATTTATTAGCAACTTATTATGTGCGTTATGCCATGCTCCCAATTCAAAAAAGATGATGCATTGAGAAGCTTTCTCCAGGCATAGTTGCTGACATTGAACTGAGATTGAAATCACTACTGTTTAAAATGAGAATGTATGCATCCAGAGATTTGTAATGACCTAAACTTGGCAATTTTTGCTAATCAACACTTGTTCAAGTATATATTAAACTTGTGCAGAATTTAAAGGCGCATCGAATGGTACTAATCTTGTCTGGTTTGATCAGCACTAGACGTTTCAAAGCGACAGAACATTTTTTGTCAAATTTCGATGGTTTTTCAAGAAAACATCCATCTCTGTCAAAATAAACCTACTTGTAACATTCATTATTATTGTAAAGCAAAAAAATTCCTATCATTTGAGCTCTTACTGGAAGTTCTAGCTTGATTCTACGTAGAGAAATGAGCAAAAACGTCTGACCCAAAAAATCATCAGCTAGTTTTCTTGCCTGTAAGGGTAAGGCAAAATTGGTCAAAGATGGCCAATTTTCCATCGACATGACTTTTGTCAATATCTCAACCAATACTGATCAGATTTGAACAAAACAATCACCATTCGATAGGTCTACATTAACCCCAACATAATCTAGAAGCCAAAAACACCTAATAGACGTTCCCTTCATGAAACGACTCAAGATTACGTATTTTCATTGGCCTCAAGCAGGCACTACCCGACATATTTTTGAAAATACTAATTATAACCATACCATCGTATAGAAAATCAAAAAAGAAACAAATGTCAAGCACTACGCAGCATTCACTCACTTAGTAAATTATAAAGAAATATCCATCCAAAGTTGGATCACTTTTTACATTTTCCCTTACTGCTGCTTTGGATCATCTATTACGAACCCGAATCTAACACGTCCTAGTCAACAAAAATACCCCAAACAACTTTTACTATCCATACAAATAACATTCATATATCAATCCAATGACTTTTACTAGTACCATCTGCTCAGAATTCATTAAATCATCATATCATATCATATCTCAACAACCAGACTAGCTACGCAAATGAAATTTACACCATCGCATTCTATTCACAAAATGGTCATAGTAACCTGTAAGTTTCAAGACTCTACCGGCACTTTTTAAATTTTCGACCTTCAATCGTCCAAAAGTCCAAAAGTCAAAATCTGAAAATCATTTCCAACATCCATGACCAGATATGAGGCCCCATACACAATATGAGATAGCTTGAAACTATTGTAGTACTATAAAAATGAGGCAACTTTAAGCTGAGGACATGGTATTAGAAATGTCTTGTTGTCGAGATAATAGACATTGGAGAGTGCACAATTTAGCTGGGAGTAGATGCATGCCTCATTTTGGAATGCATAAACGAAACAAGAAAAAGTAAGCTACAATCACCCAGTCTTGAAAACAACACTCATTAACAAGTAAAGTACCCCTCTATAACAATTTATTAGCAACTTATTATGTGCGTTATGCCATGCTCCCAATTCAAAAAAGATGATGCATTGAGAAGCTTTCTCCAGGCATAGTTGCTGACATTGAACTGAGATTGAAATCACTACTGTTTAAAATGAGAATGTATGCATCCAGAGATTTGTAATGACCTAAACTTGGCAATTTTTGCTAATCAACACTTGTTCAAGTATATATTAAACTTGTGCAGAATTTAAAGGCGCATCGAATGGTACTAATCTTGTCTGGTTTGATCAGCACTAGACGTTTCAAAGCGACAGAACATTTTTTGTCAAATTTCGATGGTTTTTCAAGAAAACATCCATCTCTGTCAAAATAAACCTACTTGTAACATTCATTATTATTGTAAAGCAAAAAAATTCCTATCATTTGAGCTCTTACTGGAAGTTCTAGCTTGATTCTACGTAGAGAAATGAGCAAAAACGTCTGACCCAAAAAATCATCAGCTAGTTTTCTTGCCTGTAAGGGTAAGGCAAAATTGGTCAAAGATGGCCAATTTTCCATCGACATGACTTTTGTCAATATCTCAACCAATACTGATCAGATTTGAACAAAACAATCACCATTCGATAGGTCTACATTAACCCCAACATAATCTAGAAGCCAAAAACACCTAATAGACGTTCCCTTCATGAAACGACTCAAGATTACGTATTTTCATTGGCCTCAAGCAGGCACTACCCGACATATTTTTGAAAATACTAATTATAACCATACCATCGTATAGAAAATCAAAAAAGAAACAAATGTCAAGCACTACGCAGCATTCACTCACTTAGTAAATTATAAAGAAATATCCATCCAAAGTTGGATCACTTTTTACATTTTCCCTTACTGCTGCTTTGGATCATCTATTACGAACCCGAATCTAACACGTCCTAGTCAACAAAAATACCCCAAACAACTTTTACTATCCATACAAATAACATTCATATATCAATCCAATGACTTTTACTAGTACCATCTGCTCAGAATTCATTAAATCATCATATCATATCATATCTCAACAACCAGACTAGCTACGCAAATGAAATTTACACCATCGCATTCTATTCACAAAATGGTCATAGTAACCTGTAAGTTTCAAGACTCTACCGGCACTTTTTAAATTTTCGACCTTCAATCGTCCAAAAGTCCAAAAGTCAAAATCTGAAAATCATTTCCAACATCCATGACCAGATATGAGGCCCCATACACAATATGAGATAGCTTGAAACTATTGTAGTACTATAAAAATGAGGCAACTTTAAGCTGAGGACATGGTATTAGAAATGTCTTGTTGTCGAGATAATAGACATTGGAGAGTGCACAATTTAGCTGGGAGTAGATGCATGCCTCATTTTGGAATGCATAAACGAAACAAGAAAAAGTAAGCTACAATCACCCAGTCTTGAAAACAACACTCATTAACAAGTAAAGTACCCCTCTATAACAATTTATTAGCAACTTATTATGTGCGTTATGCCATGCTCCCAATTCAAAAAAGATGATGCATTGAGAAGCTTTCTCCAGGCATAGTTGCTGACATTGAACTGAGATTGAAATCACTACTGTTTAAAATGAGAATGTATGCATCCAGAGATTTGTAATGACCTAAACTTGGCAATTTTTGCTAATCAACACTTGTTCAAGTATATATTAAACTTGTGCAGAATTTAAAGGCGCATCGAATGGTACTAATCTTGTCTGGTTTGATCAGCACTAGACGTTTCAAAGCGACAGAACATTTTTTGTCAAATTTCGATGGTTTTTCAAGAAAACATCCATCTCTGTCAAAATAAACCTACTTGTAACATTCATTATTATTGTAAAGCAAAAAAATTCCTATCATTTGAGCTCTTACTGGAAGTTCTAGCTTGATTCTACGTAGAGAAATGAGCAAAAACGTCTGACCCAAAAAATCATCAGCTAGTTTTCTTGCCTGTAAGGGTAAGGCAAAATTGGTCAAAGATGGCCAATTTTCCATCGACATGACTTTTGTCAATATCTCAACCAATACTGATCAGATTTGAACAAAACAATCACCATTCGATAGGTCTACATTAACCCCAACATAATCTAGAAGCCAAAAACACCTAATAGACGTTCCCTTCATGAAACGACTCAAGATTACGTATTTTCATTGGCCTCAAGCAGGCACTACCCGACATATTTTTGAAAATACTAATTATAACCATACCATCGTATAGAAAATCAAAAAAGAAACAAATGTCAAGCACTACGCAGCATTCACTCACTTAGTAAATTATAAAGAAATATCCATCCAAAGTTGGATCACTTTTTACATTTTCCCTTACTGCTGCTTTGGATCATCTATTACGAACCCGAATCTAACACGTCCTAGTCAACAAAAATACCCCAAACAACTTTTACTATCCATACAAATAACATTCATATATCAATCCAATGACTTTTACTAGTACCATCTGCTCAGAATTCATTAAATCATCATATCATATCATATCTCAACAACCAGACTAGCTACGCAAATGAAATTTACACCATCGCATTCTATTCACAAAATGGTCATAGTAACCTGTAAGTTTCAAGACTCTACCGGCACTTTTTAAATTTTCGACCTTCAATCGTCCAAAAGTCCAAAAGTCAAAATCTGAAAATCATTTCCAACATCCATGACCAGATATGAGGCCCCATACACAATATGAGATAGCTTGAAACTATTGTAGTACTATAAAAATGAGGCAACTTTAAGCTGAGGACATGGTATTAGAAATGTCTTGTTGTCGAGATAATAGACATTGGAGAGTGCACAATTTAGCTGGGAGTAGATGCATGCCTCATTTTGGAATGCATAAACGAAACAAGAAAAAGTAAGCTACAATCACCCAGTCTTGAAAACAACACTCATTAACAAGTAAAGTACCCCTCTATAACAATTTATTAGCAACTTATTATGTGCGTTATGCCATGCTCCCAATTCAAAAAAGATGATGCATTGAGAAGCTTTCTCCAGGCATAGTTGCTGACATTGAACTGAGATTGAAATCACTACTGTTTAAAATGAGAATGTATGCATCCAGAGATTTGTAATGACCTAAACTTGGCAATTTTTGCTAATCAACACTTGTTCAAGTATATATTAAACTTGTGCAGAATTTAAAGGCGCATCGAATGGTACTAATCTTGTCTGGTTTGATCAGCACTAGACGTTTCAAAGCGACAGAACATTTTTTGTCAAATTTCGATGGTTTTTCAAGAAAACATCCATCTCTGTCAAAATAAACCTACTTGTAACATTCATTATTATTGTAAAGCAAAAAAATTCCTATCATTTGAGCTCTTACTGGAAGTTCTAGCTTGATTCTACGTAGAGAAATGAGCAAAAACGTCTGACCCAAAAAATCATCAGCTAGTTTTCTTGCCTGTAAGGGTAAGGCAAAATTGGTCAAAGATGGCCAATTTTCCATCGACATGACTTTTGTCAATATCTCAACCAATACTGATCAGATTTGAACAAAACAATCACCATTCGATAGGTCTACATTAACCCCAACATAATCTAGAAGCCAAAAACACCTAATAGACGTTCCCTTCATGAAACGACTCAAGATTACGTATTTTCATTGGCCTCAAGCAGGCACTACCCGACATATTTTTGAAAATACTAATTATAACCATACCATCGTATAGAAAATCAAAAAAGAAACAAATGTCAAGCACTACGCAGCATTCACTCACTTAGTAAATTATAAAGAAATATCCATCCAAAGTTGGATCACTTTTTACATTTTCCCTTACTGCTGCTTTGGATCATCTATTACGAACCCGAATCTAACACGTCCTAGTCAACAAAAATACCCCAAACAACTTTTACTATCCATACAAATAACATTCATATATCAATCCAATGACTTTTACTAGTACCATCTGCTCAGAATTCATTAAATCATCATATCATATCATATCTCAACAACCAGACTAGCTACGCAAATGAAATTTACACCATCGCATTCTATTCACAAAATGGTCATAGTAACCTGTAAGTTTCAAGACTCTACCGGCACTTTTTAAATTTTCGACCTTCAATCGTCCAAAAGTCCAAAAGTCAAAATCTGAAAATCATTTCCAACATCCATGACCAGATATGAGGCCCCATACACAATATGAGATAGCTTGAAACTATTGTAGTACTATAAAAATGAGGCAACTTTAAGCTGAGGACATGGTATTAGAAATGTCTTGTTGTCGAGATAATAGACATTGGAGAGTGCACAATTTAGCTGGGAGTAGATGCATGCCTCATTTTGGAATGCATAAACGAAACAAGAAAAAGTAAGCTACAATCACCCAGTCTTGAAAACAACACTCATTAACAAGTAAAGTACCCCTCTATAACAATTTATTAGCAACTTATTATGTGCGTTATGCCATGCTCCCAATTCAAAAAAGATGATGCATTGAGAAGCTTTCTCCAGGCATAGTTGCTGACATTGAACTGAGATTGAAATCACTACTGTTTAAAATGAGAATGTATGCATCCAGAGATTTGTAATGACCTAAACTTGGCAATTTTTGCTAATCAACACTTGTTCAAGTATATATTAAACTTGTGCAGAATTTAAAGGCGCATCGAATGGTACTAATCTTGTCTGGTTTGATCAGCACTAGACGTTTCAAAGCGACAGAACATTTTTTGTCAAATTTCGATGGTTTTTCAAGAAAACATCCATCTCTGTCAAAATAAACCTACTTGTAACATTCATTATTATTGTAAAGCAAAAAAATTCCTATCATTTGAGCTCTTACTGGAAGTTCTAGCTTGATTCTACGTAGAGAAATGAGCAAAAACGTCTGACCCAAAAAATCATCAGCTAGTTTTCTTGCCTGTAAGGGTAAGGCAAAATTGGTCAAAGATGGCCAATTTTCCATCGACATGACTTTTGTCAATATCTCAACCAATACTGATCAGATTTGAACAAAACAATCACCATTCGATAGGTCTACATTAACCCCAACATAATCTAGAAGCCAAAAACACCTAATAGACGTTCCCTTCATGAAACGACTCAAGATTACGTATTTTCATTGGCCTCAAGCAGGCACTACCCGACATATTTTTGAAAATACTAATTATAACCATACCATCGTATAGAAAATCAAAAAAGAAACAAATGTCAAGCACTACGCAGCATTCACTCACTTAGTAAATTATAAAGAAATATCCATCCAAAGTTGGATCACTTTTTACATTTTCCCTTACTGCTGCTTTGGATCATCTATTACGAACCCGAATCTAACACGTCCTAGTCAACAAAAATACCCCAAACAACTTTTACTATCCATACAAATAACATTCATATATCAATCCAATGACTTTTACTAGTACCATCTGCTCAGAATTCATTAAATCATCATATCATATCATATCTCAACAACCAGACTAGCTACGCAAATGAAATTTACACCATCGCATTCTATTCACAAAATGGTCATAGTAACCTGTAAGTTTCAAGACTCTACCGGCACTTTTTAAATTTTCGACCTTCAATCGTCCAAAAGTCCAAAAGTCAAAATCTGAAAATCATTTCCAACATCCATGACCAGATATGAGGCCCCATACACAATATGAGATAGCTTGAAACTATTGTAGTACTATAAAAATGAGGCAACTTTAAGCTGAGGACATGGTATTAGAAATGTCTTGTTGTCGAGATAATAGACATTGGAGAGTGCACAATTTAGCTGGGAGTAGATGCATGCCTCATTTTGGAATGCATAAACGAAACAAGAAAAAGTAAGCTACAATCACCCAGTCTTGAAAACAACACTCATTAACAAGTAAAGTACCCCTCTATAACAATTTATTAGCAACTTATTATGTGCGTTATGCCATGCTCCCAATTCAAAAAAGATGATGCATTGAGAAGCTTTCTCCAGGCATAGTTGCTGACATTGAACTGAGATTGAAATCACTACTGTTTAAAATGAGAATGTATGCATCCAGAGATTTGTAATGACCTAAACTTGGCAATTTTTGCTAATCAACACTTGTTCAAGTATATATTAAACTTGTGCAGAATTTAAAGGCGCATCGAATGGTACTAATCTTGTCTGGTTTGATCAGCACTAGACGTTTCAAAGCGACAGAACATTTTTTGTCAAATTTCGATGGTTTTTCAAGAAAACATCCATCTCTGTCAAAATAAACCTACTTGTAACATTCATTATTATTGTAAAGCAAAAAAATTCCTATCATTTGAGCTCTTACTGGAAGTTCTAGCTTGATTCTACGTAGAGAAATGAGCAAAAACGTCTGACCCAAAAAATCATCAGCTAGTTTTCTTGCCTGTAAGGGTAAGGCAAAATTGGTCAAAGATGGCCAATTTTCCATCGACATGACTTTTGTCAATATCTCAACCAATACTGATCAGATTTGAACAAAACAATCACCATTCGATAGGTCTACATTAACCCCAACATAATCTAGAAGCCAAAAACACCTAATAGACGTTCCCTTCATGAAACGACTCAAGATTACGTATTTTCATTGGCCTCAAGCAGGCACTACCCGACATATTTTTGAAAATACTAATTATAACCATACCATCGTATAGAAAATCAAAAAAGAAACAAATGTCAAGCACTACGCAGCATTCACTCACTTAGTAAATTATAAAGAAATATCCATCCAAAGTTGGATCACTTTTTACATTTTCCCTTACTGCTGCTTTGGATCATCTATTACGAACCCGAATCTAACACGTCCTAGTCAACAAAAATACCCCAAACAACTTTTACTATCCATACAAATAACATTCATATATCAATCCAATGACTTTTACTAGTACCATCTGCTCAGAATTCATTAAATCATCATATCATATCATATCTCAACAACCAGACTAGCTACGCAAATGAAATTTACACCATCGCATTCTATTCACAAAATGGTCATAGTAACCTGTAAGTTTCAAGACTCTACCGGCACTTTTTAAATTTTCGACCTTCAATCGTCCAAAAGTCCAAAAGTCAAAATCTGAAAATCATTTCCAACATCCATGACCAGATATGAGGCCCCATACACAATATGAGATAGCTTGAAACTATTGTAGTACTATAAAAATGAGGCAACTTTAAGCTGAGGACATGGTATTAGAAATGTCTTGTTGTCGAGATAATAGACATTGGAGAGTGCACAATTTAGCTGGGAGTAGATGCATGCCTCATTTTGGAATGCATAAACGAAACAAGAAAAAGTAAGCTACAATCACCCAGTCTTGAAAACAACACTCATTAACAAGTAAAGTACCCCTCTATAACAATTTATTAGCAACTTATTATGTGCGTTATGCCATGCTCCCAATTCAAAAAAGATGATGCATTGAGAAGCTTTCTCCAGGCATAGTTGCTGACATTGAACTGAGATTGAAATCACTACTGTTTAAAATGAGAATGTATGCATCCAGAGATTTGTAATGACCTAAACTTGGCAATTTTTGCTAATCAACACTTGTTCAAGTATATATTAAACTTGTGCAGAATTTAAAGGCGCATCGAATGGTACTAATCTTGTCTGGTTTGATCAGCACTAGACGTTTCAAAGCGACAGAACATTTTTTGTCAAATTTCGATGGTTTTTCAAGAAAACATCCATCTCTGTCAAAATAAACCTACTTGTAACATTCATTATTATTGTAAAGCAAAAAAATTCCTATCATTTGAGCTCTTACTGGAAGTTCTAGCTTGATTCTACGTAGAGAAATGAGCAAAAACGTCTGACCCAAAAAATCATCAGCTAGTTTTCTTGCCTGTAAGGGTAAGGCAAAATTGGTCAAAGATGGCCAATTTTCCATCGACATGACTTTTGTCAATATCTCAACCAATACTGATCAGATTTGAACAAAACAATCACCATTCGATAGGTCTACATTAACCCCAACATAATCTAGAAGCCAAAAACACCTAATAGACGTTCCCTTCATGAAACGACTCAAGATTACGTATTTTCATTGGCCTCAAGCAGGCACTACCCGACATATTTTTGAAAATACTAATTATAACCATACCATCGTATAGAAAATCAAAAAAGAAACAAATGTCAAGCACTACGCAGCATTCACTCACTTAGTAAATTATAAAGAAATATCCATCCAAAGTTGGATCACTTTTTACATTTTCCCTTACTGCTGCTTTGGATCATCTATTACGAACCCGAATCTAACACGTCCTAGTCAACAAAAATACCCCAAACAACTTTTACTATCCATACAAATAACATTCATATATCAATCCAATGACTTTTACTAGTACCATCTGCTCAGAATTCATTAAATCATCATATCATATCATATCTCAACAACCAGACTAGCTACGCAAATGAAATTTACACCATCGCATTCTATTCACAAAATGGTCATAGTAACCTGTAAGTTTCAAGACTCTACCGGCACTTTTTAAATTTTCGACCTTCAATCGTCCAAAAGTCCAAAAGTCAAAATCTGAAAATCATTTCCAACATCCATGACCAGATATGAGGCCCCATACACAATATGAGATAGCTTGAAACTATTGTAGTACTATAAAAATGAGGCAACTTTAAGCTGAGGACATGGTATTAGAAATGTCTTGTTGTCGAGATAATAGACATTGGAGAGTGCACAATTTAGCTGGGAGTAGATGCATGCCTCATTTTGGAATGCATAAACGAAACAAGAAAAAGTAAGCTACAATCACCCAGTCTTGAAAACAACACTCATTAACAAGTAAAGTACCCCTCTATAACAATTTATTAGCAACTTATTATGTGCGTTATGCCATGCTCCCAATTCAAAAAAGATGATGCATTGAGAAGCTTTCTCCAGGCATAGTTGCTGACATTGAACTGAGATTGAAATCACTACTGTTTAAAATGAGAATGTATGCATCCAGAGATTTGTAATGACCTAAACTTGGCAATTTTTGCTAATCAACACTTGTTCAAGTATATATTAAACTTGTGCAGAATTTAAAGGCGCATCGAATGGTACTAATCTTGTCTGGTTTGATCAGCACTAGACGTTTCAAAGCGACAGAACATTTTTTGTCAAATTTCGATGGTTTTTCAAGAAAACATCCATCTCTGTCAAAATAAACCTACTTGTAACATTCATTATTATTGTAAAGCAAAAAAATTCCTATCATTTGAGCTCTTACTGGAAGTTCTAGCTTGATTCTACGTAGAGAAATGAGCAAAAACGTCTGACCCAAAAAATCATCAGCTAGTTTTCTTGCCTGTAAGGGTAAGGCAAAATTGGTCAAAGATGGCCAATTTTCCATCGACATGACTTTTGTCAATATCTCAACCAATACTGATCAGATTTGAACAAAACAATCACCATTCGATAGGTCTACATTAACCCCAACATAATCTAGAAGCCAAAAACACCTAATAGACGTTCCCTTCATGAAACGACTCAAGATTACGTATTTTCATTGGCCTCAAGCAGGCACTACCCGACATATTTTTGAAAATACTAATTATAACCATACCATCGTATAGAAAATCAAAAAAGAAACAAATGTCAAGCACTACGCAGCATTCACTCACTTAGTAAATTATAAAGAAATATCCATCCAAAGTTGGATCACTTTTTACATTTTCCCTTACTGCTGCTTTGGATCATCTATTACGAACCCGAATCTAACACGTCCTAGTCAACAAAAATACCCCAAACAACTTTTACTATCCATACAAATAACATTCATATATCAATCCAATGACTTTTACTAGTACCATCTGCTCAGAATTCATTAAATCATCATATCATATCATATCTCAACAACCAGACTAGCTACGCAAATGAAATTTACACCATCGCATTCTATTCACAAAATGGTCATAGTAACCTGTAAGTTTCAAGACTCTACCGGCACTTTTTAAATTTTCGACCTTCAATCGTCCAAAAGTCCAAAAGTCAAAATCTGAAAATCATTTCCAACATCCATGACCAGATATGAGGCCCCATACACAATATGAGATAGCTTGAAACTATTGTAGTACTATAAAAATGAGGCAACTTTAAGCTGAGGACATGGTATTAGAAATGTCTTGTTGTCGAGATAATAGACATTGGAGAGTGCACAATTTAGCTGGGAGTAGATGCATGCCTCATTTTGGAATGCATAAACGAAACAAGAAAAAGTAAGCTACAATCACCCAGTCTTGAAAACAACACTCATTAACAAGTAAAGTACCCCTCTATAACAATTTATTAGCAACTTATTATGTGCGTTATGCCATGCTCCCAATTCAAAAAAGATGATGCATTGAGAAGCTTTCTCCAGGCATAGTTGCTGACATTGAACTGAGATTGAAATCACTACTGTTTAAAATGAGAATGTATGCATCCAGAGATTTGTAATGACCTAAACTTGGCAATTTTTGCTAATCAACACTTGTTCAAGTATATATTAAACTTGTGCAGAATTTAAAGGCGCATCGAATGGTACTAATCTTGTCTGGTTTGATCAGCACTAGACGTTTCAAAGCGACAGAACATTTTTTGTCAAATTTCGATGGTTTTTCAAGAAAACATCCATCTCTGTCAAAATAAACCTACTTGTAACATTCATTATTATTGTAAAGCAAAAAAATTCCTATCATTTGAGCTCTTACTGGAAGTTCTAGCTTGATTCTACGTAGAGAAATGAGCAAAAACGTCTGACCCAAAAAATCATCAGCTAGTTTTCTTGCCTGTAAGGGTAAGGCAAAATTGGTCAAAGATGGCCAATTTTCCATCGACATGACTTTTGTCAATATCTCAACCAATACTGATCAGATTTGAACAAAACAATCACCATTCGATAGGTCTACATTAACCCCAACATAATCTAGAAGCCAAAAACACCTAATAGACGTTCCCTTCATGAAACGACTCAAGATTACGTATTTTCATTGGCCTCAAGCAGGCACTACCCGACATATTTTTGAAAATACTAATTATAACCATACCATCGTATAGAAAATCAAAAAAGAAACAAATGTCAAGCACTACGCAGCATTCACTCACTTAGTAAATTATAAAGAAATATCCATCCAAAGTTGGATCACTTTTTACATTTTCCCTTACTGCTGCTTTGGATCATCTATTACGAACCCGAATCTAACACGTCCTAGTCAACAAAAATACCCCAAACAACTTTTACTATCCATACAAATAACATTCATATATCAATCCAATGACTTTTACTAGTACCATCTGCTCAGAATTCATTAAATCATCATATCATATCATATCTCAACAACCAGACTAGCTACGCAAATGAAATTTACACCATCGCATTCTATTCACAAAATGGTCATAGTAACCTGTAAGTTTCAAGACTCTACCGGCACTTTTTAAATTTTCGACCTTCAATCGTCCAAAAGTCCAAAAGTCAAAATCTGAAAATCATTTCCAACATCCATGACCAGATATGAGGCCCCATACACAATATGAGATAGCTTGAAACTATTGTAGTACTATAAAAATGAGGCAACTTTAAGCTGAGGACATGGTATTAGAAATGTCTTGTTGTCGAGATAATAGACATTGGAGAGTGCACAATTTAGCTGGGAGTAGATGCATGCCTCATTTTGGAATGCATAAACGAAACAAGAAAAAGTAAGCTACAATCACCCAGTCTTGAAAACAACACTCATTAACAAGTAAAGTACCCCTCTATAACAATTTATTAGCAACTTATTATGTGCGTTATGCCATGCTCCCAATTCAAAAAAGATGATGCATTGAGAAGCTTTCTCCAGGCATAGTTGCTGACATTGAACTGAGATTGAAATCACTACTGTTTAAAATGAGAATGTATGCATCCAGAGATTTGTAATGACCTAAACTTGGCAATTTTTGCTAATCAACACTTGTTCAAGTATATATTAAACTTGTGCAGAATTTAAAGGCGCATCGAATGGTACTAATCTTGTCTGGTTTGATCAGCACTAGACGTTTCAAAGCGACAGAACATTTTTTGTCAAATTTCGATGGTTTTTCAAGAAAACATCCATCTCTGTCAAAATAAACCTACTTGTAACATTCATTATTATTGTAAAGCAAAAAAATTCCTATCATTTGAGCTCTTACTGGAAGTTCTAGCTTGATTCTACGTAGAGAAATGAGCAAAAACGTCTGACCCAAAAAATCATCAGCTAGTTTTCTTGCCTGTAAGGGTAAGGCAAAATTGGTCAAAGATGGCCAATTTTCCATCGACATGACTTTTGTCAATATCTCAACCAATACTGATCAGATTTGAACAAAACAATCACCATTCGATAGGTCTACATTAACCCCAACATAATCTAGAAGCCAAAAACACCTAATAGACGTTCCCTTCATGAAACGACTCAAGATTACGTATTTTCATTGGCCTCAAGCAGGCACTACCCGACATATTTTTGAAAATACTAATTATAACCATACCATCGTATAGAAAATCAAAAAAGAAACAAATGTCAAGCACTACGCAGCATTCACTCACTTAGTAAATTATAAAGAAATATCCATCCAAAGTTGGATCACTTTTTACATTTTCCCTTACTGCTGCTTTGGATCATCTATTACGAACCCGAATCTAACACGTCCTAGTCAACAAAAATACCCCAAACAACTTTTACTATCCATACAAATAACATTCATATATCAATCCAATGACTTTTACTAGTACCATCTGCTCAGAATTCATTAAATCATCATATCATATCATATCTCAACAACCAGACTAGCTACGCAAATGAAATTTACACCATCGCATTCTATTCACAAAATGGTCATAGTAACCTGTAAGTTTCAAGACTCTACCGGCACTTTTTAAATTTTCGACCTTCAATCGTCCAAAAGTCCAAAAGTCAAAATCTGAAAATCATTTCCAACATCCATGACCAGATATGAGGCCCCATACACAATATGAGATAGCTTGAAACTATTGTAGTACTATAAAAATGAGGCAACTTTAAGCTGAGGACATGGTATTAGAAATGTCTTGTTGTCGAGATAATAGACATTGGAGAGTGCACAATTTAGCTGGGAGTAGATGCATGCCTCATTTTGGAATGCATAAACGAAACAAGAAAAAGTAAGCTACAATCACCCAGTCTTGAAAACAACACTCATTAACAAGTAAAGTACCCCTCTATAACAATTTATTAGCAACTTATTATGTGCGTTATGCCATGCTCCCAATTCAAAAAAGATGATGCATTGAGAAGCTTTCTCCAGGCATAGTTGCTGACATTGAACTGAGATTGAAATCACTACTGTTTAAAATGAGAATGTATGCATCCAGAGATTTGTAATGACCTAAACTTGGCAATTTTTGCTAATCAACACTTGTTCAAGTATATATTAAACTTGTGCAGAATTTAAAGGCGCATCGAATGGTACTAATCTTGTCTGGTTTGATCAGCACTAGACGTTTCAAAGCGACAGAACATTTTTTGTCAAATTTCGATGGTTTTTCAAGAAAACATCCATCTCTGTCAAAATAAACCTACTTGTAACATTCATTATTATTGTAAAGCAAAAAAATTCCTATCATTTGAGCTCTTACTGGAAGTTCTAGCTTGATTCTACGTAGAGAAATGAGCAAAAACGTCTGACCCAAAAAATCATCAGCTAGTTTTCTTGCCTGTAAGGGTAAGGCAAAATTGGTCAAAGATGGCCAATTTTCCATCGACATGACTTTTGTCAATATCTCAACCAATACTGATCAGATTTGAACAAAACAATCACCATTCGATAGGTCTACATTAACCCCAACATAATCTAGAAGCCAAAAACACCTAATAGACGTTCCCTTCATGAAACGACTCAAGATTACGTATTTTCATTGGCCTCAAGCAGGCACTACCCGACATATTTTTGAAAATACTAATTATAACCATACCATCGTATAGAAAATCAAAAAAGAAACAAATGTCAAGCACTACGCAGCATTCACTCACTTAGTAAATTATAAAGAAATATCCATCCAAAGTTGGATCACTTTTTACATTTTCCCTTACTGCTGCTTTGGATCATCTATTACGAACCCGAATCTAACACGTCCTAGTCAACAAAAATACCCCAAACAACTTTTACTATCCATACAAATAACATTCATATATCAATCCAATGACTTTTACTAGTACCATCTGCTCAGAATTCATTAAATCATCATATCATATCATATCTCAACAACCAGACTAGCTACGCAAATGAAATTTACACCATCGCATTCTATTCACAAAATGGTCATAGTAACCTGTAAGTTTCAAGACTCTACCGGCACTTTTTAAATTTTCGACCTTCAATCGTCCAAAAGTCCAAAAGTCAAAATCTGAAAATCATTTCCAACATCCATGACCAGATATGAGGCCCCATACACAATATGAGATAGCTTGAAACTATTGTAGTACTATAAAAATGAGGCAACTTTAAGCTGAGGACATGGTATTAGAAATGTCTTGTTGTCGAGATAATAGACATTGGAGAGTGCACAATTTAGCTGGGAGTAGATGCATGCCTCATTTTGGAATGCATAAACGAAACAAGAAAAAGTAAGCTACAATCACCCAGTCTTGAAAACAACACTCATTAACAAGTAAAGTACCCCTCTATAACAATTTATTAGCAACTTATTATGTGCGTTATGCCATGCTCCCAATTCAAAAAAGATGATGCATTGAGAAGCTTTCTCCAGGCATAGTTGCTGACATTGAACTGAGATTGAAATCACTACTGTTTAAAATGAGAATGTATGCATCCAGAGATTTGTAATGACCTAAACTTGGCAATTTTTGCTAATCAACACTTGTTCAAGTATATATTAAACTTGTGCAGAATTTAAAGGCGCATCGAATGGTACTAATCTTGTCTGGTTTGATCAGCACTAGACGTTTCAAAGCGACAGAACATTTTTTGTCAAATTTCGATGGTTTTTCAAGAAAACATCCATCTCTGTCAAAATAAACCTACTTGTAACATTCATTATTATTGTAAAGCAAAAAAATTCCTATCATTTGAGCTCTTACTGGAAGTTCTAGCTTGATTCTACGTAGAGAAATGAGCAAAAACGTCTGACCCAAAAAATCATCAGCTAGTTTTCTTGCCTGTAAGGGTAAGGCAAAATTGGTCAAAGATGGCCAATTTTCCATCGACATGACTTTTGTCAATATCTCAACCAATACTGATCAGATTTGAACAAAACAATCACCATTCGATAGGTCTACATTAACCCCAACATAATCTAGAAGCCAAAAACACCTAATAGACGTTCCCTTCATGAAACGACTCAAGATTACGTATTTTCATTGGCCTCAAGCAGGCACTACCCGACATATTTTTGAAAATACTAATTATAACCATACCATCGTATAGAAAATCAAAAAAGAAACAAATGTCAAGCACTACGCAGCATTCACTCACTTAGTAAATTATAAAGAAATATCCATCCAAAGTTGGATCACTTTTTACATTTTCCCTTACTGCTGCTTTGGATCATCTATTACGAACCCGAATCTAACACGTCCTAGTCAACAAAAATACCCCAAACAACTTTTACTATCCATACAAATAACATTCATATATCAATCCAATGACTTTTACTAGTACCATCTGCTCAGAATTCATTAAATCATCATATCATATCATATCTCAACAACCAGACTAGCTACGCAAATGAAATTTACACCATCGCATTCTATTCACAAAATGGTCATAGTAACCTGTAAGTTTCAAGACTCTACCGGCACTTTTTAAATTTTCGACCTTCAATCGTCCAAAAGTCCAAAAGTCAAAATCTGAAAATCATTTCCAACATCCATGACCAGATATGAGGCCCCATACACAATATGAGATAGCTTGAAACTATTGTAGTACTATAAAAATGAGGCAACTTTAAGCTGAGGACATGGTATTAGAAATGTCTTGTTGTCGAGATAATAGACATTGGAGAGTGCACAATTTAGCTGGGAGTAGATGCATGCCTCATTTTGGAATGCATAAACGAAACAAGAAAAAGTAAGCTACAATCACCCAGTCTTGAAAACAACACTCATTAACAAGTAAAGTACCCCTCTATAACAATTTATTAGCAACTTATTATGTGCGTTATGCCATGCTCCCAATTCAAAAAAGATGATGCATTGAGAAGCTTTCTCCAGGCATAGTTGCTGACATTGAACTGAGATTGAAATCACTACTGTTTAAAATGAGAATGTATGCATCCAGAGATTTGTAATGACCTAAACTTGGCAATTTTTGCTAATCAACACTTGTTCAAGTATATATTAAACTTGTGCAGAATTTAAAGGCGCATCGAATGGTACTAATCTTGTCTGGTTTGATCAGCACTAGACGTTTCAAAGCGACAGAACATTTTTTGTCAAATTTCGATGGTTTTTCAAGAAAACATCCATCTCTGTCAAAATAAACCTACTTGTAACATTCATTATTATTGTAAAGCAAAAAAATTCCTATCATTTGAGCTCTTACTGGAAGTTCTAGCTTGATTCTACGTAGAGAAATGAGCAAAAACGTCTGACCCAAAAAATCATCAGCTAGTTTTCTTGCCTGTAAGGGTAAGGCAAAATTGGTCAAAGATGGCCAATTTTCCATCGACATGACTTTTGTCAATATCTCAACCAATACTGATCAGATTTGAACAAAACAATCACCATTCGATAGGTCTACATTAACCCCAACATAATCTAGAAGCCAAAAACACCTAATAGACGTTCCCTTCATGAAACGACTCAAGATTACGTATTTTCATTGGCCTCAAGCAGGCACTACCCGACATATTTTTGAAAATACTAATTATAACCATACCATCGTATAGAAAATCAAAAAAGAAACAAATGTCAAGCACTACGCAGCATTCACTCACTTAGTAAATTATAAAGAAATATCCATCCAAAGTTGGATCACTTTTTACATTTTCCCTTACTGCTGCTTTGGATCATCTATTACGAACCCGAATCTAACACGTCCTAGTCAACAAAAATACCCCAAACAACTTTTACTATCCATACAAATAACATTCATATATCAATCCAATGACTTTTACTAGTACCATCTGCTCAGAATTCATTAAATCATCATATCATATCATATCTCAACAACCAGACTAGCTACGCAAATGAAATTTACACCATCGCATTCTATTCACAAAATGGTCATAGTAACCTGTAAGTTTCAAGACTCTACCGGCACTTTTTAAATTTTCGACCTTCAATCGTCCAAAAGTCCAAAAGTCAAAATCTGAAAATCATTTCCAACATCCATGACCAGATATGAGGCCCCATACACAATATGAGATAGCTTGAAACTATTGTAGTACTATAAAAATGAGGCAACTTTAAGCTGAGGACATGGTATTAGAAATGTCTTGTTGTCGAGATAATAGACATTGGAGAGTGCACAATTTAGCTGGGAGTAGATGCATGCCTCATTTTGGAATGCATAAACGAAACAAGAAAAAGTAAGCTACAATCACCCAGTCTTGAAAACAACACTCATTAACAAGTAAAGTACCCCTCTATAACAATTTATTAGCAACTTATTATGTGCGTTATGCCATGCTCCCAATTCAAAAAAGATGATGCATTGAGAAGCTTTCTCCAGGCATAGTTGCTGACATTGAACTGAGATTGAAATCACTACTGTTTAAAATGAGAATGTATGCATCCAGAGATTTGTAATGACCTAAACTTGGCAATTTTTGCTAATCAACACTTGTTCAAGTATATATTAAACTTGTGCAGAATTTAAAGGCGCATCGAATGGTACTAATCTTGTCTGGTTTGATCAGCACTAGACGTTTCAAAGCGACAGAACATTTTTTGTCAAATTTCGATGGTTTTTCAAGAAAACATCCATCTCTGTCAAAATAAACCTACTTGTAACATTCATTATTATTGTAAAGCAAAAAAATTCCTATCATTTGAGCTCTTACTGGAAGTTCTAGCTTGATTCTACGTAGAGAAATGAGCAAAAACGTCTGACCCAAAAAATCATCAGCTAGTTTTCTTGCCTGTAAGGGTAAGGCAAAATTGGTCAAAGATGGCCAATTTTCCATCGACATGACTTTTGTCAATATCTCAACCAATACTGATCAGATTTGAACAAAACAATCACCATTCGATAGGTCTACATTAACCCCAACATAATCTAGAAGCCAAAAACACCTAATAGACGTTCCCTTCATGAAACGACTCAAGATTACGTATTTTCATTGGCCTCAAGCAGGCACTACCCGACATATTTTTGAAAATACTAATTATAACCATACCATCGTATAGAAAATCAAAAAAGAAACAAATGTCAAGCACTACGCAGCATTCACTCACTTAGTAAATTATAAAGAAATATCCATCCAAAGTTGGATCACTTTTTACATTTTCCCTTACTGCTGCTTTGGATCATCTATTACGAACCCGAATCTAACACGTCCTAGTCAACAAAAATACCCCAAACAACTTTTACTATCCATACAAATAACATTCATATATCAATCCAATGACTTTTACTAGTACCATCTGCTCAGAATTCATTAAATCATCATATCATATCATATCTCAACAACCAGACTAGCTACGCAAATGAAATTTACACCATCGCATTCTATTCACAAAATGGTCATAGTAACCTGTAAGTTTCAAGACTCTACCGGCACTTTTTAAATTTTCGACCTTCAATCGTCCAAAAGTCCAAAAGTCAAAATCTGAAAATCATTTCCAACATCCATGACCAGATATGAGGCCCCATACACAATATGAGATAGCTTGAAACTATTGTAGTACTATAAAAATGAGGCAACTTTAAGCTGAGGACATGGTATTAGAAATGTCTTGTTGTCGAGATAATAGACATTGGAGAGTGCACAATTTAGCTGGGAGTAGATGCATGCCTCATTTTGGAATGCATAAACGAAACAAGAAAAAGTAAGCTACAATCACCCAGTCTTGAAAACAACACTCATTAACAAGTAAAGTACCCCTCTATAACAATTTATTAGCAACTTATTATGTGCGTTATGCCATGCTCCCAATTCAAAAAAGATGATGCATTGAGAAGCTTTCTCCAGGCATAGTTGCTGACATTGAACTGAGATTGAAATCACTACTGTTTAAAATGAGAATGTATGCATCCAGAGATTTGTAATGACCTAAACTTGGCAATTTTTGCTAATCAACACTTGTTCAAGTATATATTAAACTTGTGCAGAATTTAAAGGCGCATCGAATGGTACTAATCTTGTCTGGTTTGATCAGCACTAGACGTTTCAAAGCGACAGAACATTTTTTGTCAAATTTCGATGGTTTTTCAAGAAAACATCCATCTCTGTCAAAATAAACCTACTTGTAACATTCATTATTATTGTAAAGCAAAAAAATTCCTATCATTTGAGCTCTTACTGGAAGTTCTAGCTTGATTCTACGTAGAGAAATGAGCAAAAACGTCTGACCCAAAAAATCATCAGCTAGTTTTCTTGCCTGTAAGGGTAAGGCAAAATTGGTCAAAGATGGCCAATTTTCCATCGACATGACTTTTGTCAATATCTCAACCAATACTGATCAGATTTGAACAAAACAATCACCATTCGATAGGTCTACATTAACCCCAACATAATCTAGAAGCCAAAAACACCTAATAGACGTTCCCTTCATGAAACGACTCAAGATTACGTATTTTCATTGGCCTCAAGCAGGCACTACCCGACATATTTTTGAAAATACTAATTATAACCATACCATCGTATAGAAAATCAAAAAAGAAACAAATGTCAAGCACTACGCAGCATTCACTCACTTAGTAAATTATAAAGAAATATCCATCCAAAGTTGGATCACTTTTTACATTTTCCCTTACTGCTGCTTTGGATCATCTATTACGAACCCGAATCTAACACGTCCTAGTCAACAAAAATACCCCAAACAACTTTTACTATCCATACAAATAACATTCATATATCAATCCAATGACTTTTACTAGTACCATCTGCTCAGAATTCATTAAATCATCATATCATATCATATCTCAACAACCAGACTAGCTACGCAAATGAAATTTACACCATCGCATTCTATTCACAAAATGGTCATAGTAACCTGTAAGTTTCAAGACTCTACCGGCACTTTTTAAATTTTCGACCTTCAATCGTCCAAAAGTCCAAAAGTCAAAATCTGAAAATCATTTCCAACATCCATGACCAGATATGAGGCCCCATACACAATATGAGATAGCTTGAAACTATTGTAGTACTATAAAAATGAGGCAACTTTAAGCTGAGGACATGGTATTAGAAATGTCTTGTTGTCGAGATAATAGACATTGGAGAGTGCACAATTTAGCTGGGAGTAGATGCATGCCTCATTTTGGAATGCATAAACGAAACAAGAAAAAGTAAGCTACAATCACCCAGTCTTGAAAACAACACTCATTAACAAGTAAAGTACCCCTCTATAACAATTTATTAGCAACTTATTATGTGCGTTATGCCATGCTCCCAATTCAAAAAAGATGATGCATTGAGAAGCTTTCTCCAGGCATAGTTGCTGACATTGAACTGAGATTGAAATCACTACTGTTTAAAATGAGAATGTATGCATCCAGAGATTTGTAATGACCTAAACTTGGCAATTTTTGCTAATCAACACTTGTTCAAGTATATATTAAACTTGTGCAGAATTTAAAGGCGCATCGAATGGTACTAATCTTGTCTGGTTTGATCAGCACTAGACGTTTCAAAGCGACAGAACATTTTTTGTCAAATTTCGATGGTTTTTCAAGAAAACATCCATCTCTGTCAAAATAAACCTACTTGTAACATTCATTATTATTGTAAAGCAAAAAAATTCCTATCATTTGAGCTCTTACTGGAAGTTCTAGCTTGATTCTACGTAGAGAAATGAGCAAAAACGTCTGACCCAAAAAATCATCAGCTAGTTTTCTTGCCTGTAAGGGTAAGGCAAAATTGGTCAAAGATGGCCAATTTTCCATCGACATGACTTTTGTCAATATCTCAACCAATACTGATCAGATTTGAACAAAACAATCACCATTCGATAGGTCTACATTAACCCCAACATAATCTAGAAGCCAAAAACACCTAATAGACGTTCCCTTCATGAAACGACTCAAGATTACGTATTTTCATTGGCCTCAAGCAGGCACTACCCGACATATTTTTGAAAATACTAATTATAACCATACCATCGTATAGAAAATCAAAAAAGAAACAAATGTCAAGCACTACGCAGCATTCACTCACTTAGTAAATTATAAAGAAATATCCATCCAAAGTTGGATCACTTTTTACATTTTCCCTTACTGCTGCTTTGGATCATCTATTACGAACCCGAATCTAACACGTCCTAGTCAACAAAAATACCCCAAACAACTTTTACTATCCATACAAATAACATTCATATATCAATCCAATGACTTTTACTAGTACCATCTGCTCAGAATTCATTAAATCATCATATCATATCATATCTCAACAACCAGACTAGCTACGCAAATGAAATTTACACCATCGCATTCTATTCACAAAATGGTCATAGTAACCTGTAAGTTTCAAGACTCTACCGGCACTTTTTAAATTTTCGACCTTCAATCGTCCAAAAGTCCAAAAGTCAAAATCTGAAAATCATTTCCAACATCCATGACCAGATATGAGGCCCCATACACAATATGAGATAGCTTGAAACTATTGTAGTACTATAAAAATGAGGCAACTTTAAGCTGAGGACATGGTATTAGAAATGTCTTGTTGTCGAGATAATAGACATTGGAGAGTGCACAATTTAGCTGGGAGTAGATGCATGCCTCATTTTGGAATGCATAAACGAAACAAGAAAAAGTAAGCTACAATCACCCAGTCTTGAAAACAACACTCATTAACAAGTAAAGTACCCCTCTATAACAATTTATTAGCAACTTATTATGTGCGTTATGCCATGCTCCCAATTCAAAAAAGATGATGCATTGAGAAGCTTTCTCCAGGCATAGTTGCTGACATTGAACTGAGATTGAAATCACTACTGTTTAAAATGAGAATGTATGCATCCAGAGATTTGTAATGACCTAAACTTGGCAATTTTTGCTAATCAACACTTGTTCAAGTATATATTAAACTTGTGCAGAATTTAAAGGCGCATCGAATGGTACTAATCTTGTCTGGTTTGATCAGCACTAGACGTTTCAAAGCGACAGAACATTTTTTGTCAAATTTCGATGGTTTTTCAAGAAAACATCCATCTCTGTCAAAATAAACCTACTTGTAACATTCATTATTATTGTAAAGCAAAAAAATTCCTATCATTTGAGCTCTTACTGGAAGTTCTAGCTTGATTCTACGTAGAGAAATGAGCAAAAACGTCTGACCCAAAAAATCATCAGCTAGTTTTCTTGCCTGTAAGGGTAAGGCAAAATTGGTCAAAGATGGCCAATTTTCCATCGACATGACTTTTGTCAATATCTCAACCAATACTGATCAGATTTGAACAAAACAATCACCATTCGATAGGTCTACATTAACCCCAACATAATCTAGAAGCCAAAAACACCTAATAGACGTTCCCTTCATGAAACGACTCAAGATTACGTATTTTCATTGGCCTCAAGCAGGCACTACCCGACATATTTTTGAAAATACTAATTATAACCATACCATCGTATAGAAAATCAAAAAAGAAACAAATGTCAAGCACTACGCAGCATTCACTCACTTAGTAAATTATAAAGAAATATCCATCCAAAGTTGGATCACTTTTTACATTTTCCCTTACTGCTGCTTTGGATCATCTATTACGAACCCGAATCTAACACGTCCTAGTCAACAAAAATACCCCAAACAACTTTTACTATCCATACAAATAACATTCATATATCAATCCAATGACTTTTACTAGTACCATCTGCTCAGAATTCATTAAATCATCATATCATATCATATCTCAACAACCAGACTAGCTACGCAAATGAAATTTACACCATCGCATTCTATTCACAAAATGGTCATAGTAACCTGTAAGTTTCAAGACTCTACCGGCACTTTTTAAATTTTCGACCTTCAATCGTCCAAAAGTCCAAAAGTCAAAATCTGAAAATCATTTCCAACATCCATGACCAGATATGAGGCCCCATACACAATATGAGATAGCTTGAAACTATTGTAGTACTATAAAAATGAGGCAACTTTAAGCTGAGGACATGGTATTAGAAATGTCTTGTTGTCGAGATAATAGACATTGGAGAGTGCACAATTTAGCTGGGAGTAGATGCATGCCTCATTTTGGAATGCATAAACGAAACAAGAAAAAGTAAGCTACAATCACCCAGTCTTGAAAACAACACTCATTAACAAGTAAAGTACCCCTCTATAACAATTTATTAGCAACTTATTATGTGCGTTATGCCATGCTCCCAATTCAAAAAAGATGATGCATTGAGAAGCTTTCTCCAGGCATAGTTGCTGACATTGAACTGAGATTGAAATCACTACTGTTTAAAATGAGAATGTATGCATCCAGAGATTTGTAATGACCTAAACTTGGCAATTTTTGCTAATCAACACTTGTTCAAGTATATATTAAACTTGTGCAGAATTTAAAGGCGCATCGAATGGTACTAATCTTGTCTGGTTTGATCAGCACTAGACGTTTCAAAGCGACAGAACATTTTTTGTCAAATTTCGATGGTTTTTCAAGAAAACATCCATCTCTGTCAAAATAAACCTACTTGTAACATTCATTATTATTGTAAAGCAAAAAAATTCCTATCATTTGAGCTCTTACTGGAAGTTCTAGCTTGATTCTACGTAGAGAAATGAGCAAAAACGTCTGACCCAAAAAATCATCAGCTAGTTTTCTTGCCTGTAAGGGTAAGGCAAAATTGGTCAAAGATGGCCAATTTTCCATCGACATGACTTTTGTCAATATCTCAACCAATACTGATCAGATTTGAACAAAACAATCACCATTCGATAGGTCTACATTAACCCCAACATAATCTAGAAGCCAAAAACACCTAATAGACGTTCCCTTCATGAAACGACTCAAGATTACGTATTTTCATTGGCCTCAAGCAGGCACTACCCGACATATTTTTGAAAATACTAATTATAACCATACCATCGTATAGAAAATCAAAAAAGAAACAAATGTCAAGCACTACGCAGCATTCACTCACTTAGTAAATTATAAAGAAATATCCATCCAAAGTTGGATCACTTTTTACATTTTCCCTTACTGCTGCTTTGGATCATCTATTACGAACCCGAATCTAACACGTCCTAGTCAACAAAAATACCCCAAACAACTTTTACTATCCATACAAATAACATTCATATATCAATCCAATGACTTTTACTAGTACCATCTGCTCAGAATTCATTAAATCATCATATCATATCATATCTCAACAACCAGACTAGCTACGCAAATGAAATTTACACCATCGCATTCTATTCACAAAATGGTCATAGTAACCTGTAAGTTTCAAGACTCTACCGGCACTTTTTAAATTTTCGACCTTCAATCGTCCAAAAGTCCAAAAGTCAAAATCTGAAAATCATTTCCAACATCCATGACCAGATATGAGGCCCCATACACAATATGAGATAGCTTGAAACTATTGTAGTACTATAAAAATGAGGCAACTTTAAGCTGAGGACATGGTATTAGAAATGTCTTGTTGTCGAGATAATAGACATTGGAGAGTGCACAATTTAGCTGGGAGTAGATGCATGCCTCATTTTGGAATGCATAAACGAAACAAGAAAAAGTAAGCTACAATCACCCAGTCTTGAAAACAACACTCATTAACAAGTAAAGTACCCCTCTATAACAATTTATTAGCAACTTATTATGTGCGTTATGCCATGCTCCCAATTCAAAAAAGATGATGCATTGAGAAGCTTTCTCCAGGCATAGTTGCTGACATTGAACTGAGATTGAAATCACTACTGTTTAAAATGAGAATGTATGCATCCAGAGATTTGTAATGACCTAAACTTGGCAATTTTTGCTAATCAACACTTGTTCAAGTATATATTAAACTTGTGCAGAATTTAAAGGCGCATCGAATGGTACTAATCTTGTCTGGTTTGATCAGCACTAGACGTTTCAAAGCGACAGAACATTTTTTGTCAAATTTCGATGGTTTTTCAAGAAAACATCCATCTCTGTCAAAATAAACCTACTTGTAACATTCATTATTATTGTAAAGCAAAAAAATTCCTATCATTTGAGCTCTTACTGGAAGTTCTAGCTTGATTCTACGTAGAGAAATGAGCAAAAACGTCTGACCCAAAAAATCATCAGCTAGTTTTCTTGCCTGTAAGGGTAAGGCAAAATTGGTCAAAGATGGCCAATTTTCCATCGACATGACTTTTGTCAATATCTCAACCAATACTGATCAGATTTGAACAAAACAATCACCATTCGATAGGTCTACATTAACCCCAACATAATCTAGAAGCCAAAAACACCTAATAGACGTTCCCTTCATGAAACGACTCAAGATTACGTATTTTCATTGGCCTCAAGCAGGCACTACCCGACATATTTTTGAAAATACTAATTATAACCATACCATCGTATAGAAAATCAAAAAAGAAACAAATGTCAAGCACTACGCAGCATTCACTCACTTAGTAAATTATAAAGAAATATCCATCCAAAGTTGGATCACTTTTTACATTTTCCCTTACTGCTGCTTTGGATCATCTATTACGAACCCGAATCTAACACGTCCTAGTCAACAAAAATACCCCAAACAACTTTTACTATCCATACAAATAACATTCATATATCAATCCAATGACTTTTACTAGTACCATCTGCTCAGAATTCATTAAATCATCATATCATATCATATCTCAACAACCAGACTAGCTACGCAAATGAAATTTACACCATCGCATTCTATTCACAAAATGGTCATAGTAACCTGTAAGTTTCAAGACTCTACCGGCACTTTTTAAATTTTCGACCTTCAATCGTCCAAAAGTCCAAAAGTCAAAATCTGAAAATCATTTCCAACATCCATGACCAGATATGAGGCCCCATACACAATATGAGATAGCTTGAAACTATTGTAGTACTATAAAAATGAGGCAACTTTAAGCTGAGGACATGGTATTAGAAATGTCTTGTTGTCGAGATAATAGACATTGGAGAGTGCACAATTTAGCT
This sequence comes from Mucor circinelloides, assembly GCA_037974945.1. Taxonomy (NCBI): domain Eukaryota; kingdom Fungi; phylum Mucoromycota; class Mucoromycetes; order Mucorales; family Mucoraceae; genus Mucor; species Mucor circinelloides. The sequence continues at coordinate 1,270,633 of JBBNAA010000028.1, read as the reverse complement.
GGGAGTAGATGCATGCCTCATTTTGGAATGCATAAACGAAACAAGAAAAAGTAAGCTACAATCACCCAGTCTTGAAAACAACACTCATTAACAAGTAAAGTACCCCTCTATAACAATTTATTAGCAACTTATTATGTGCGTTATGCCATGCTCCCAATTCAAAAAAGATGATGCATTGAGAAGCTTTCTCCAGGCATAGTTGCTGACATTGAACTGAGATTGAAATCACTACTGTTTAAAATGAGAATGTATGCATCCAGAGATTTGTAATGACCTAAACTTGGCAATTTTTGCTAATCAACACTTGTTCAAGTATATATTAAACTTGTGCAGAATTTAAAGGCGCATCGAATGGTACTAATCTTGTCTGGTTTGATCAGCACTAGACGTTTCAAAGCGACAGAACATTTTTTGTCAAATTTCGATGGTTTTTCAAGAAAACATCCATCTCTGTCAAAATAAACCTACTTGTAACATTCATTATTATTGTAAAGCAAAAAAATTCCTATCATTTGAGCTCTTACTGGAAGTTCTAGCTTGATTCTACGTAGAGAAATGAGCAAAAACGTCTGACCCAAAAAATCATCAGCTAGTTTTCTTGCCTGTAAGGGTAAGGCAAAATTGGTCAAAGATGGCCAATTTTCCATCGACATGACTTTTGTCAATATCTCAACCAATACTGATCAGATTTGAACAAAACAATCACCATTCGATAGGTCTACATTAACCCCAACATAATCTAGAAGCCAAAAACACCTAATAGACGTTCCCTTCATGAAACGACTCAAGATTACGTATTTTCATTGGCCTCAAGCAGGCACTACCCGACATATTTTTGAAAATACTAATTATAACCATACCATCGTATAGAAAATCAAAAAAGAAACAAATGTCAAGCACTACGCAGCATTCACTCACTTAGTAAATTATAAAGAAATATCCATCCAAAGTTGGATCACTTTTTACATTTTCCCTTACTGCTGCTTTGGATCATCTATTACGAACCCGAATCTAACACGTCCTAGTCAACAAAAATACCCCAAACAACTTTTACTATCCATACAAATAACATTCATATATCAATCCAATGACTTTTACTAGTACCATCTGCTCAGAATTCATTAAATCATCATATCATATCATATCTCAACAACCAGACTAGCTACGCAAATGAAATTTACACCATCGCATTCTATTCACAAAATGGTCATAGTAACCTGTAAGTTTCAAGACTCTACCGGCACTTTTTAAATTTTCGACCTTCAATCGTCCAAAAGTCCAAAAGTCAAAATCTGAAAATCATTTCCAACATCCATGACCAGATATGAGGCCCCATACACAATATGAGATAGCTTGAAACTATTGTAGTACTATAAAAATGAGGCAACTTTAAGCTGAGGACATGGTATTAGAAATGTCTTGTTGTCGAGATAATAGACATTGGAGAGTGCACAATTTAGCTGGGAGTAGATGCATGCCTCATTTTGGAATGCATAAACGAAACAAGAAAAAGTAAGCTACAATCACCCAGTCTTGAAAACAACACTCATTAACAAGTAAAGTACCCCTCTATAACAATTTATTAGCAACTTATTATGTGCGTTATGCCATGCTCCCAATTCAAAAAAGATGATGCATTGAGAAGCTTTCTCCAGGCATAGTTGCTGACATTGAACTGAGATTGAAATCACTACTGTTTAAAATGAGAATGTATGCATCCAGAGATTTGTAATGACCTAAACTTGGCAATTTTTGCTAATCAACACTTGTTCAAGTATATATTAAACTTGTGCAGAATTTAAAGGCGCATCGAATGGTACTAATCTTGTCTGGTTTGATCAGCACTAGACGTTTCAAAGCGACAGAACATTTTTTGTCAAATTTCGATGGTTTTTCAAGAAAACATCCATCTCTGTCAAAATAAACCTACTTGTAACATTCATTATTATTGTAAAGCAAAAAAATTCCTATCATTTGAGCTCTTACTGGAAGTTCTAGCTTGATTCTACGTAGAGAAATGAGCAAAAACGTCTGACCCAAAAAATCATCAGCTAGTTTTCTTGCCTGTAAGGGTAAGGCAAAATTGGTCAAAGATGGCCAATTTTCCATCGACATGACTTTTGTCAATATCTCAACCAATACTGATCAGATTTGAACAAAACAATCACCATTCGATAGGTCTACATTAACCCCAACATAATCTAGAAGCCAAAAACACCTAATAGACGTTCCCTTCATGAAACGACTCAAGATTACGTATTTTCATTGGCCTCAAGCAGGCACTACCCGACATATTTTTGAAAATACTAATTATAACCATACCATCGTATAGAAAATCAAAAAAGAAACAAATGTCAAGCACTACGCAGCATTCACTCACTTAGTAAATTATAAAGAAATATCCATCCAAAGTTGGATCACTTTTTACATTTTCCCTTACTGCTGCTTTGGATCATCTATTACGAACCCGAATCTAACACGTCCTAGTCAACAAAAATACCCCAAACAACTTTTACTATCCATACAAATAACATTCATATATCAATCCAATGACTTTTACTAGTACCATCTGCTCAGAATTCATTAAATCATCATATCATATCATATCTCAACAACCAGACTAGCTACGCAAATGAAATTTACACCATCGCATTCTATTCACAAAATGGTCATAGTAACCTGTAAGTTTCAAGACTCTACCGGCACTTTTTAAATTTTCGACCTTCAATCGTCCAAAAGTCCAAAAGTCAAAATCTGAAAATCATTTCCAACATCCATGACCAGATATGAGGCCCCATACACAATATGAGATAGCTTGAAACTATTGTAGTACTATAAAAATGAGGCAACTTTAAGCTGAGGACATGGTATTAGAAATGTCTTGTTGTCGAGATAATAGACATTGGAGAGTGCACAATTTAGCTGGGAGTAGATGCATGCCTCATTTTGGAATGCATAAACGAAACAAGAAAAAGTAAGCTACAATCACCCAGTCTTGAAAACAACACTCATTAACAAGTAAAGTACCCCTCTATAACAATTTATTAGCAACTTATTATGTGCGTTATGCCATGCTCCCAATTCAAAAAAGATGATGCATTGAGAAGCTTTCTCCAGGCATAGTTGCTGACATTGAACTGAGATTGAAATCACTACTGTTTAAAATGAGAATGTATGCATCCAGAGATTTGTAATGACCTAAACTTGGCAATTTTTGCTAATCAACACTTGTTCAAGTATATATTAAACTTGTGCAGAATTTAAAGGCGCATCGAATGGTACTAATCTTGTCTGGTTTGATCAGCACTAGACGTTTCAAAGCGACAGAACATTTTTTGTCAAATTTCGATGGTTTTTCAAGAAAACATCCATCTCTGTCAAAATAAACCTACTTGTAACATTCATTATTATTGTAAAGCAAAAAAATTCCTATCATTTGAGCTCTTACTGGAAGTTCTAGCTTGATTCTACGTAGAGAAATGAGCAAAAACGTCTGACCCAAAAAATCATCAGCTAGTTTTCTTGCCTGTAAGGGTAAGGCAAAATTGGTCAAAGATGGCCAATTTTCCATCGACATGACTTTTGTCAATATCTCAACCAATACTGATCAGATTTGAACAAAACAATCACCATTCGATAGGTCTACATTAACCCCAACATAATCTAGAAGCCAAAAACACCTAATAGACGTTCCCTTCATGAAACGACTCAAGATTACGTATTTTCATTGGCCTCAAGCAGGCACTACCCGACATATTTTTGAAAATACTAATTATAACCATACCATCGTATAGAAAATCAAAAAAGAAACAAATGTCAAGCACTACGCAGCATTCACTCACTTAGTAAATTATAAAGAAATATCCATCCAAAGTTGGATCACTTTTTACATTTTCCCTTACTGCTGCTTTGGATCATCTATTACGAACCCGAATCTAACACGTCCTAGTCAACAAAAATACCCCAAACAACTTTTACTATCCATACAAATAACATTCATATATCAATCCAATGACTTTTACTAGTACCATCTGCTCAGAATTCATTAAATCATCATATCATATCATATCTCAACAACCAGACTAGCTACGCAAATGAAATTTACACCATCGCATTCTATTCACAAAATGGTCATAGTAACCTGTAAGTTTCAAGACTCTACCGGCACTTTTTAAATTTTCGACCTTCAATCGTCCAAAAGTCCAAAAGTCAAAATCTGAAAATCATTTCCAACATCCATGACCAGATATGAGGCCCCATACACAATATGAGATAGCTTGAAACTATTGTAGTACTATAAAAATGAGGCAACTTTAAGCTGAGGACATGGTATTAGAAATGTCTTGTTGTCGAGATAATAGACATTGGAGAGTGCACAATTTAGCTGGGAGTAGATGCATGCCTCATTTTGGAATGCATAAACGAAACAAGAAAAAGTAAGCTACAATCACCCAGTCTTGAAAACAACACTCATTAACAAGTAAAGTACCCCTCTATAACAATTTATTAGCAACTTATTATGTGCGTTATGCCATGCTCCCAATTCAAAAAAGATGATGCATTGAGAAGCTTTCTCCAGGCATAGTTGCTGACATTGAACTGAGATTGAAATCACTACTGTTTAAAATGAGAATGTATGCATCCAGAGATTTGTAATGACCTAAACTTGGCAATTTTTGCTAATCAACACTTGTTCAAGTATATATTAAACTTGTGCAGAATTTAAAGGCGCATCGAATGGTACTAATCTTGTCTGGTTTGATCAGCACTAGACGTTTCAAAGCGACAGAACATTTTTTGTCAAATTTCGATGGTTTTTCAAGAAAACATCCATCTCTGTCAAAATAAACCTACTTGTAACATTCATTATTATTGTAAAGCAAAAAAATTCCTATCATTTGAGCTCTTACTGGAAGTTCTAGCTTGATTCTACGTAGAGAAATGAGCAAAAACGTCTGACCCAAAAAATCATCAGCTAGTTTTCTTGCCTGTAAGGGTAAGGCAAAATTGGTCAAAGATGGCCAATTTTCCATCGACATGACTTTTGTCAATATCTCAACCAATACTGATCAGATTTGAACAAAACAATCACCATTCGATAGGTCTACATTAACCCCAACATAATCTAGAAGCCAAAAACACCTAATAGACGTTCCCTTCATGAAACGACTCAAGATTACGTATTTTCATTGGCCTCAAGCAGGCACTACCCGACATATTTTTGAAAATACTAATTATAACCATACCATCGTATAGAAAATCAAAAAAGAAACAAATGTCAAGCACTACGCAGCATTCACTCACTTAGTAAATTATAAAGAAATATCCATCCAAAGTTGGATCACTTTTTACATTTTCCCTTACTGCTGCTTTGGATCATCTATTACGAACCCGAATCTAACACGTCCTAGTCAACAAAAATACCCCAAACAACTTTTACTATCCATACAAATAACATTCATATATCAATCCAATGACTTTTACTAGTACCATCTGCTCAGAATTCATTAAATCATCATATCATATCATATCTCAACAACCAGACTAGCTACGCAAATGAAATTTACACCATCGCATTCTATTCACAAGCGGGGTTCCAAATCGGAACCCGAAACCAGAATCGGGGTTCGAAAAAGAGTCGCTTGTGCGACCTAAGTCTTCTGTCTGATTTCAGGCATGTTGAGAATAATTGAAAAGATTATTACTTATGAGTAGTTTTGGAATATGCTGTAGTAGTGTGAAATCAATTTTAATGCGCAACAAATCCGCGTATATATTCTCCAATGTAAGCCATTTTAGACTATATAGTATGAATATAAATGGCTTTTTCTTGTACAGCGTTAGTGAAAGAACCTGAGGTAAAAACATATCGTTTGGTAATAATAAGAACAGTGTTTAATTTAATTGAATGATTTTTGTGCATGGAATTGTTAATTATGAGGTGAAGCGTGTTATGAGATGAAGGGATTAATTCTTAATTTTTCAATGTTTTAAATATTCTACAATGATGGTATAAAGATTTGGCTATCTAAAGATGTTGTAATCTAGTTGCTGTCAGACCAAAGTCTTTCGCTTGCTCCCAAACATGGACCAAATCTTCCACGGTCCTCTTTTTGCAGCTGCTTTCTCAATGGATCTCTTATTTTCTTCTTCAATAGCTCTAAGCTCAGCCAAACGCTTCATTGCAGGTTCGTAATTTTCGTTAGCGGCCATTTTGTAATAGTCAGCAGCAAGTGCATGATTGTGGTCCCATCCATCGCCTTTAAAGAACCTATTCAATATTACGTTAATCGACATATTTTTACCATACCCTCGCTAAAGCTTACATTTCTCCTAGCATGTATCGTGCATAGTTTTGTGGCGCATCTTGTTGACTGGCAGCCTTCTGATAGTATTCGAATGATTTTACTAAATCCTTTGGCACACCTAGCCCCTGACGAAACATATCACCCAAGCATGTTTGACAGTACCCTAAGCCTGATGGCCATATATCGTCACCCATCAAACACCAATGTCGTGCCTGTTCATAGTCTTTCTTGATCCCTTTCACTTTACCCTCAAAATACATTTTCGATAGCGTTTCGATAGCTAAAGGAAAGCCTTGTTCACCAGATTGAGTCAGCCAAAATACAGCCTGCTGTACGTCTTGCTTCATTGCCGAATTTTTTGGTGGGTGCAAAAGAACATCGCCAACAATAAACTGACAATACTGTTCACCAATACTCTCTGCAATGCGTCGTGCATATTTGTACGCTTTGTCAATGTTGCGAGGAATGGTATCGCTGCCTTCATAATACACACGAGCCAAATCGGTAAGCGCTCGGGCATCAGTACCGCTTTTTCGTTCAGCAACTGCTTCATAAATCTCCAAACTCTTTTCAATGTTGTATTGTTTGGGATATTTGTAAGGATCGCTCAATATTTTCGCCAGTTCAATACCTGCACCTTCATGACCTGTTTCAGAAGCTCTTGTAAGATAGTTGATGCCACGAGGAACATCTTGTTCAAGTCCAGTGCCATCAATGAACAAGATGCCAACCAGGTAACACATTGACTTGATCAATTTCTTTTTCTTTTTGAGCTGTGGATCTTCTTGTTGTGCTTGGATTTGATCGGCTCTTTGAACCAGACGTTCAATAAGGCTTTTATCGTCCTCTTGTTCTGTCAAAGCAATCAATTCTGTTACGCATGGCGCCAAGGATGCTGATAATCTTCGATCAAACACACTGCGTGCCCACAAAGTAGCTTCTTCAGTATCCCTTTTAATGATTCGTAAATCTCTTCGATCCAAAATTGTGCTAAGTTTGATTTTAGCCTCAACGTCGCCCTAGACATAATATAGTTCATGGTTAGCATTGTACAATTTCCGTTACGAGTGTCGTTCACTGTACTTTTGCTGCTTTGATTCTTAAAAACTTCAAAGCTTGTTTTGCTAGTTCAATATATTCTTCATCGTTTGTATGGTTGTTTGTTGAAGCGTTGTTTATAAGTTCGACAGCTGTATTTTTCAAGATAATATTCAGTGTTATAGAAAACTTCGTATACTGTTCCCCTACTGTAGCTTACCTGTAAGTAGATGCAATTCAGCAGCAGTTCCCGAGAATAGCGATTGTATAGCTTGGTCTGCAGATTCCATATTGGTATAAAAAAATAAAGCAAAAGAGAAGCTTCCTACGCTGTTGTAAAGCAAATTTGTTGTTGTTGATTTCATTTGAACCTCAGTGAGGTAACACACACACGTGCTTTTGAAGAGGTTTGACATTAAGGTGAATTCACTGCAAATCTGTCACTCTCCATAGTCTTGTACTAGTATCATTCCAAGCATTCAGTCCTAAATTGCAGATTTTTTTCGGTTTCTTAAGTTTTGAATATGTTAATCATTTTTATAAAATTGGAGACCCATGACGGTGAACGTTGTCAAAGAGGATATGCATTCCTGGATTCTTTTTTTTACTGATTTGATTTTCGTGCTGAAAAAAAGGTAGCGTACAGGGCATGCTTCGTTTTAGCTTTTTAATACAGTGCTACTAAAGCTAGACAAAGACGATTGCCGCATTTGCATCCAAATTCTGTTGTGAGGTTTGTCTTGTCGATCTCTCAGCTCGATTTGCGAATCTTCCTATGAAAGCCATTGGCCCAGGCATTTGCAGGCAGTTCAGTTAGACTAGTTGATCCTGCAAGTGCTAAAGAGCGTATGTATCATCATTGTCGTCTTTGCTCATTTTTGCCAATCAATGCGAATGCTAAGCCTGTCATTGTAGGAGCATATCCATCACTCAGAAATAGTGATTTATCTGATTTTGTCAAAACTGCATGGAAATAAAAGATACCATAAGATTTTGATGCCAATCAAGCTGCTGACTATCCTTGTCGATAACGGCCCTTGATATACTTTAAATTCAGAAAGAGATCCTTCCAAACATTGAAGCAGTATCAGACTTACCAAAACCATTGCAATCATGATAGAGATCTAATACGACATCAGTGGTACGAGCAAAGAAAAATGCACATTATTGTAACAGATTAATATCTTACGTAAGTAATTTCTGTAACAATCGACTCCTGATTCACTATCAAGGAAAGAGATCTCTTTCTCTCTCTCTCTCTATCTCGTTGTGTTTGCGCAGATTATAAAAAATTATCTATTACGTAATTTTCTCGTGAGAACTGAAAAAAAGGCGTTCTTGTATACAAATTAACTTTCTTTTCTTTTTCCCTCTTTTCTCTCTTGTCTTTGATTTAAACAAAAGGGAAATGTCAAGCTCCAGCTCATCTTCAACATCTGCGAAACAAGCCGACGCTGCTAGACAATCCAAAAGTCGCTCACGTTCACCATCACCCACAAAAAAGACAGTGATAGAAACTAGGAGAGCAGAGCAAAACAGAGCAGCACAAAGAGCTTTCAGACAAAGAAAGGAGCTTTATGTCAAAGAATTAGAGGCCAAGGTAAATCAAATGGCTGACTGGCCAGCACGCATGGAGCAGCTGGAAAACGAAAACGAACAGTTGAAACGAAAGGTTGCACAATTAGAGCAGGAAAATAGCATGTACGCACGAAAAACAATTAAATTAGACTATGCTTCAGTACCCACAACATCCACATCGCCATCCACATCATCGTCATCATCGTCGCCCAACGTTAAAAAGTCCACTGCATCCACAGAATCTCAACAACAACAACAACAACAACAACAACAACAGCAGCAGCAGCAGCAACAAACAGAGCCAAAGAAATCAACGCAACCAAAACAAGCTGGTGAAAAGGGAAAGGTGTTGGATGATTTAGTGTCCATTCTAAAGACTCGCAATAGACCACCAATTCAATATCATCAATATCAACCACCAAACAATTTGTAATTGCTGATTACATAATAAAAATATCAATCAATAATAAAAAAAAAAAAAGGGAAAATGTTATATTTATAAGAGTTGATGACCCTCAGATCTTGATCCAAGATGATCGTCATTGGTGGTTAAAGGATACGCACTAAGGAAATTCAGGTCGACATTCATAGAGAAATCATCGGCAACAACATCTGAGGCGAGTTTCATGTCATCATCGTAGCTAGGTTGGTATGGGCGGTGGAGCTGCTGGTGTTGTTGCTGCTGTGGTTGATGGTGATGTTGGGTTAATTGTGGTTGTGGAGATGGGGTATAAAATAACTGGCTAAATTGTTGTTGGAATTGATATTGCTGCTGCTGCTGCTGCTGCTGTTGCTGCTGATATAATTGATACTGCTGCTGCTGCTGCTGCTGCATTTGCTGCTGCTGACGTTGATATGTATTGGATAGACCATGATGCGATACACTCTTTTTGATTCTTCTGATCTTCCCTGGCTGTGATTGGGATTGTGATTGCTGTTGTCTAGGGAATCCTGCTGATTGGGAGGGATGAGGTGGAACAATTGGGATCAGTGCATCATTTGTATTACTGTGATGATAATTAGGTTTGCCATATGGTAAGCTAGGTGATACATTTCTACTGCTGGTATTACTAACGATACTTCCATTATTGTTTCCAGTACCGAAATTGCGATAGGGGCCTGGCGCTGTGCTCACTGTGCTGGAAGATATGACAGATGATACTGGCTTTCGATGCTGAGTAAACGAAGCATTGAAATGCTGTTGTTGGGGTGAAGTGGCCATGGACTTGTGCAGTCTGTTTATGGACCGTAAATCTTGACATGATTGAGTGGAGCCCCTTAATGTTCTGCCCGTCATAGGAGGCACAGTTGCAGCGTGCATTGGCGACTGATGAATGTGAAGTGGTGCTGCATGGATATTATGTAATGGTTGATGATGTATAGAAAATTGATTTACATCAGTGCTTGAAGACTGCAGTAGTGATTGAGGTACCACAATGGGATAAGAGGGATTTCTCTGAGGATAGGGTCGGTCAGAGATGGTATTTCTGCGCTGCTTTGTCGCTATGGGTGTGTCGGCAGCGGTGCTAGGAAACAGGCCCGTGGGTGACGAATTGAAGGATAAAGAAGTGAGTATAGGCGAAGGCGAAGTGGACGATGCATTATCAAAGTCGAGCAAACGTAGTTCGTTGGAGGGCGATATGGATGAGAACTGCTGCACAAGCTGAGCACATCGCTGGTGTTCGTCAAAGTAGACCTTGCTGCTGTTTACATCTTTCGCCAACAGAGTTTCAGTATGAAGGACTGTACGTGCAGATGTAATGCAATGAATTACGAATTGCAAGCCACCAGGGGCGTATCTGAAAGATTGCTTCTGGTCTAATAATAGACCTTCCACCAATCTCGTCATGATGGACGCACTCGAGATACACATTTGTCTGTGTGGATAGTGAGTTGTCTCTATATTCGCACCCTGTGGCAGCGGATACATGAAATAATGTAAGTGTAATAAGATCACATTCAAGTGATACAACATGTGGAGAAGTCTCGTCATGGGTGATACATTAATACAGTTGTTTTCTTCTTCAGCTGCTGGAAATGGATACTGCTGCAGTTTGCCTGTGTTGTTGTAGTTCAAGTGGCCTGGTAGATGGATCAAATCGTTCTCGATCATGACCTGGAGATGGAGCAGCGCCATATTTTCTTCGGTGATCTGGTTCTCGCTGCGTCTATCATTTTGCAGATTCTGTCGGGATGTTACACGGCTGATGTGTTGGTGAATTTGCGATAATGTGAACGAAAAGGTTGTCATGTATCTCAGGCATTCTATGGAGCTAGATTCCTCCATGGACGGCAATACAGCATCCAGCGAAGGGATACTAAATGTAGACTCAATACCTTGCTCCACACTATAACAAAAGAGAGAGAGAGAGAGAGAGAGAGAAAGAGATCAATAAGAAATTGCCTTTTCTAGCAGTGTGTTTTCAATTACCATATAAGGGTGTTATAGTAGAATACCATACAAAATGTTCTTCTTTTGGTCTCAGCATCAGGATCGGGACTATTGTTATTGATCACAAGTTGTTGATGCAACTTTAGTATCTTGCACATTTCGATGGTTCTAAGCATGAGACTTTTGATCTTTTCAAAGTAAAACGCATTGTTTTTGCATTCAATGTATTTGATCAACAGCAGCAGTGTCTGAACAATGGCAATGGTGGGTCTGCCAATCGATTCATCCAACAAAATCATGGCCTTTTGGTAGTAATTTTCCTCTTCGCCGTTTTGCTGAAAATGTGATCCAAGTGCGCATATTGCATAAATCAGTATTCTGGGTAACTCATGTTGATGGTATTGGTGATTCAAGTAATTTGGCACAAACAGAGGAAAGTAGGGTTGGATCTGGTTCAGATAATGCTCAATCTCAATTTCCTCTCTGGATGTCGATAGATTGTGGATGCTCTTTGGCGATGGCGATGAATTTGAGGACTGAGAATCGTGAATATGGCTGTACATCATGGAAGTTTGGATGTCTGTCATGTATCCAGGGCTGCCCAAATCGTTCAAAATGAATCGATCTTCTGGCAAGATAGCTACTCTGTTGTTAAAAATAGGTATCTTTTTGCGTGTATGACATTTGTAGTTACCTTGTTGTCCCTCTTGTACTCCATTTTCATCTACCAGTTGTTGCCTACGCACAGCCTCTTCCACTATTTGCATTGTAGGACCACCTAATGAATTTAGCGCCCTTTCAATCACATGAATTCGATTCTCCAATGATTCAATATAATGCTTTGTTGCTCCTCTCTTTGGTGATGTTGATTCAAATATACAATCTATCGATGATCTTCGACATGTACCACAAGGCATTGCACCGTCACATTTGACCTGTATGTATGTATGTATGTATGTATGTATGTATAATCTAATTACTATCATCCATTCACATTACAAGTGCACAAGATACAAACCTTTCTTCGTCGACAATCTTTGCAGGCCTTGACGATTTTCTGTCTTTTGGGTGCTCCAGCAGGCTTCTTGCTCTTGGTCTCATCTGTAACTGGCTGTTCCTCTGATGGCTGCTGAGTTTTCTCCTTGTTGTCTTTGGGTGGCATCTTGCTGTTTATTTGTTTGTTTGTGATTTGGATGGAAGAGTGAAAAGGGTATGGAAGAAAGAAAGAGGGTATCGGATAAATTGGGGTAAAAATAAAAAATAGAGGAAAAAGAAAAAGAAAAGGAGATAAATAAGAACTAGAAGAAGATGGATACAAAAATGTAAGAGAGAGAGAGAGAGAGAGAGAGAGAGAGAGAGAGAAAGAGAGAGTGAGCAAAAGTAGATGTAACCTTGGCTTGACCAGACTTGCCCGCTGAGCTTTAACCTTGTATAAACAACAGTGTAAGGTACCTCACTAATGTCGCTCTGCTTGTTCAGTTGCTTGTACTGATAGTAAATATTACAGCGCATCTGATAATTGCGCTAAACTCGATTGTTATTTGCCAATTGAGCTAGCGAAGAAGGAATATCAACTGTAGATCTGTTTGAACAAGCACAAGAAATTTGATTTCTGCAATCAGGTACAACTACGCCATCATAATCATGCATTGGATAGACTCTAATATGATGCACATTTATTAAACTATAGTATTAGATGTTTTCTTTCGTCGCCAAATCTCTTTGAACGAAACGGAGCAACAGAATATAAAAATTCAAGATCAAGCAGTAAGAAGATCTTACTCTGGTGTTCCAGACAAGTGTACACAACGACACGCTGAACCAATAGAGTGAATAACAATCATACAAATGGAGTGTGCAAATATGAGACAAAAAAGAAGGGGGTACGTGCACATTTTGAAAAACGAGAGAGTGTAACATCTTATGAGCATGTGACATGTACGAAAAGTAGAAAGGTGTACAATCACTTGTTGCTCCATCATCCAAACCATTTGCACTTTTCGAAGCATGTCTCCACAACGCGCGTTTCTGTGTGTGTGTGTGTGTATTCTCACTTGGCATTGGTGTGCTCTTATTGTCGATAAAGCAATGATTCCACTTTGATATCATATGTATATGTTTGTACGTGCATATGCTTGGCTTGTACATGATGAAATGTATTGATAACATTGATACTTTTTTGAATTAGACACACTCTTAAGCCAGATAAACGTTTGTTGACTGATATCTATATTTGATACAAATACAGCTTACTAGCAAGAGTGTATATATATAATAGCATGTAATGTGAAGCATGCATATATTGCAATCATTAGCGTTTCACAAAAGACTTGCAAACAGAATGATGCATTCAAAGGTCATATGGTTTGTTGCATGTCCTTTTTCAAGATGATTACCGATTTGTGTGAATTTAATTCTTTTTTCATTTTAGACAGGTCGATTCCCAATTGTTTAGACATGACCAATTCTGGATGTAAATATTGATTTATTACAAAACTCGAAAGTGTAGCGACCAGTGGATCTTGTCCTTCTGTGATAGGCAGTTAATTTAGATAGATTCCCAATTCTTGTGCACGTATTTCTCTTTGTATCAACTATTTGTAAGCCTGGCAGTATAGTCATTCATCAATCAATGAATCAGATCCCGCCAGGGGTATATTCAATGTTCAAAATGCGCTTAGTTTCTCTGATGCTATCTCGTTTACAATCATAATCGTTTCCAGTTAAGCCATGAGAAGCGTTTCTTGGCATGATTGTCAGATTTGATGTGTGCACTAAAGCCCTGCATCTTCCACTTATCAATGAGGCATCAGAGTTAATCTTTAAAGGCGTTCATGCATGTCAGTGACATCCAAAAGCACTCTAGAGAAAGTAATAAAGCAACGGTAAAGAAGTCTCTTCTCCATCGTACTGCGCATTCTTAAATAGTACAAGATTATAGCGAGATAAGCCTCAATACACATCCTTAATTGCAGCAAAGAAGAATGGATGTGTGAAAACTTGAAAGTGAGAGCTCCAAATCATGTGAAGTATTTATACTCAAAATTAGCTCAGAGATAAGATGTGAACTTCCAATGTTACAACAAATCGATATCCACAAAAGTAGTTAAATATGGTAAATTCACGGGCGTCAACTCCCTTGATTTTTATTCGAATTGTAAGTTTATAATAATACAACGCCATTTACTCAGTGGCAAAGTCTGAAGCCACTAAAGACGTATGGATACCCAGCCTGATACCAGTTTCTAAATGATCTACGTTCTGCAATACGAGGATGTGTAGCCCAACTACCACCCAAGACGACATGATGTTTGCCATCGAAAAAGTCGGCTGAATAACCTGGATATATTTGAGACGGTTCAAAGCCTTCGTAAGTATCCCAAACTGTGCTTGTCCACTCCCATACATCGCCCAAAGAATGCACCCTCTCATTGCTGACATCAGTAGGAGACCAGTTTTCAAAACCAATATTGGGCCATTTTTCAGTAGTGATAGAATCGCGAAAGTGAACAATTTCAGCTTCAGAAGGAAGACGACCACCTTTATGTTGAGCATAGAGATCTGCTTGCTTACAGGATGTCTGAACTGGCCAATTTTGAGCATAGACAAGAGGGCAAAGGCCAAAGGTAGTTTTGACAAAGATCTTACCATCTTGCATCAACCAGGAAGCAGGGATGAAGTCAGCTTGAGTGTCTTGAAGGAATTGATAGTACTCGCCATTTGTCACAGGTCTTGTTTGTATTTCAAATGCGCCAACAGACACCTGACGTACAGGGCTCTCATTATCCCATCCAAATTCGTGTTCCTTATTTTTGTGATCGAGCGATTCATGATCATCATGACCCAAGGAGATGATACCACCAGGCAGCTTCATCAGGGGAGATTCAGCCAAAGGATTCAATGGGGGCAGGGCATTGGAGCGCATAAACAGTTTCCAAGAAGGCAGAGCAACACCCTTGGGAGGCAAGACATTGGGGCTTTGGATCAGCATATACAAGAGTGTTTCAAGGTGCATGGCTTCATGCTCAAAGCACATCCACACAATACGAGCTTGACGCTGTCTTGTGTCAATCCAGTTGCAAGATTGAGTCTTGAATGCTTCAGATTCCCAGTAAACCAAAAGACGCTCTAAACGCTCACGGATTCTCTTTTGATATGCTAAAATTGAATCAATTGCAGGCCATTCATGATCGTTGACTGGAACAGAAGAGTGTGGGTTGCAGACAGTAGGATCATCCAGGTCAGGGTCAATACCGCGTTCAAATATATCGGCGTACGATGCAGGTTCAGTGAGATCTGTGGGACCAAGATCTTGATCCACAGCATGACGAGAGAGCTGGATGTCCAAGAAAGCAGGAATGTGTCCAAGGTAAAAGATAAAGGGATGACGCAAGGCGATTGGGCGTTCAAAGAGCATTTTGCGATGGTTCAACATCTGCTGTGTTACCACATCCCATGATTTCCAGAGTTCTTGCCATTCATGTAACGAAGGAAGAGTTTCAATAGGCCACGTCTTGTTCAATGCGTAGTCAAATGTAGCAGATTCATTGCTTTCGACAGCTCTCGTCAATTCAAACTGACCTTCATTGCAGTGATAACAGGCAATAGGCTCTTGATCAAAGACCTCTTTGGGCGGAAACAGGAGTTCGTGGATTCGCTTCATGTTTCTTTCAAACATAAAGGGGCGATTTTCTGCCAAAACAAGGCGGTATTGATGCTTGGAATCAGTCCAGTAATTCACCATGTTGAGATCAGCTGCAGTCAAGATGCTTTCGATTTCGTCCAAAGAATACTTGTATGAGTGTTCAACGTGGATCAGTTCATCCTTTTGAATCTTGATAGCATAATCCTTTTGAGGCGTCTTGTAGGAAACCACGATATCCTTCAGTGCGCGGTAATGGGACAGATGGCGGCCTTGCTTTTCTTGATAGATCGAGTGGTAATCGAAATCACGTCGATTCATAAAGTTGTCTTTCCCCATAATACGATTTACATGATCAAGGCCGTTCAAGATGAATTCGCGAGTTACACCATGAGAGTCATCGTAAGCCAGCTCGATCTTCTCAGGATCATTTCTCTTATCAAAGCCAATGACAAACAGATCTCCAGGTTCCATACACATACGCTGAAGTTTGCGGAGAAACATGGCAGATTCAAGGCGATTTTGGTTACCAATAGAGCTACCCATCCAAAGGAAATTCTTTTGAATATTGCTGTTGGTAAAGTTCTTGCTGACCCATGGAATTCCCTGATCATAAGTGCCCAAGAGACCGTACAGTTGCACGTACTGGAATTCACCCAACGAAGCTAATGACTTGTCTAGCTCGTGTTGATCAAGATCTAACGCATAGTATGTCACATGGACCTTCTTTTTCTCAATGGCCCTCAAAATAACTTGAGTCTTACGAAGCGCACTATATAACACAACAAGTAATCAGTAAATATCGCACACATGCGTACGCAATCAACTTACCCAGCGCCTAATTCAAAGATAACACTGCCATCTTGAAGACGATCCACCATTTCTTCCGATCTACGGATCAAAATGTCCAGTTCAGCCCCAGTCAAGTAGTACTCATCATCCAATTGAGTGATCTGATCAAACAGCTGCAAGCCCTTCTTATCGTACAAGATGTAGGTAGGAATAGACTTGTGGTTCACAGGCTTATCCAATGAATCCAAGATAGTATTGACCAAGTCAGAGCCATTGAAAGCATCCTCGGAGTTGTCGGAAGCCTGAGGCGAAGGAGGTCTAGCTGTAGTGGCATCTTGAGCATCATTCTTGCCAAACAAGGGACCGCGAATATCAATGATATTGTATCCCGTTGAGGGAGGAGATGGAGCGCGGAAAGACATTATTTTTTATAGTGTAGAAAAAATTCTGTTGAAGAGTTGATGAAGAAAAGAAAGAACATGGGAACAAAGTGATTTTGACGTATTTATAGCTTGGATAATTATTATTAATGCTACGCAATGATTTAAAACCACTTTCACCATATTCGTCATGAAAGTAATTTTTGGACTTTTTATGCGAAACATGTGGGATCTGGATCCTTTTCTTTTGTGTGTGTGTGTATATGCTTGTGGATTCTGATTTGATGGTTGCAGTCATCAACTCTGATTAATTAGTTGGGATCTTTGCGTACTAAATCGCTTGATTTTGGTGTCATCATGATTCCATTTCATACGGTAATCGGATGAATTTAGAGGGTCGGATAAAAACAAAGCCCAAACAAACGGAAACGTGCGAAAACTTTCCTTGTTTATCATTGCGTCATGCTACTAAATGGCGCTGATATGCATAGTGCAATGTAGGACAGTCAATGCAACTACTAGGCAATTTGAATGGCCGGACCTCGCGTGGCAGAGCTACTGCCGCAGGTCTAATCTTCATCTTTCAGTGGCCCTTTACGTCTTGAAGTGAGTAAAATTCCACAGCTCAGCAATCAAGGTTTTGTTTTCTCTCTCTTTCGCATAAAGAACTCGAGAATTTTAAGGCAGCCCAGCACTTGCAATTCAGACGGTACATGGTAATAACTCATACAACAAGTATCACACCGCTTAAAATGTCGTTTCAGAAATTAGTTTATAAGACAGAATGACGGTTCACTGACAGCTTTAGTCTTTGTTCACATCAGCCTCGCAACAATTACGCGGTGAAGGTTTATTGAGATATCATTGGAGCCAAATTCATAACAGGAATATCATTTTACAAATCCACTCAGTCCTCAAAACGATGCTTGCAAAGTCACCAAGTGAAAGAGCAATGTTGATCACGGAAAATCATATTTCAATGGCGTGCCTTGCAGTATAAACTACAGTCAGACTGGGAAATATTGATTAATTTGGAAAAATAAATGGTGATCATAGAGAATTAGTTTGGGTGTTTCTAAAAAAATAATTTGGCGATTTTGCTTACCTGGTTTTGGAAAAAGATCAAAATGAATTTTAGAGATGAGAAAAGTTAGTTTTTGAGAGAACTTTGGGTAAATAGATTATACATACCTGTAAAGATCTTAATCCTTATTTCTAAGAAAAACCGTGTTTGTTACGGCGATGTATGTCGTTCTGGCGTAAAGACTTGTGGTCTTCCTTGTCCTGACCATACTGCTTTGGAGATGGTCATCATGTTATTTGACGCATTGATATCTCTTTGCCATAATTGTTTGCAATGATGACAGCAGACAACACCAACACCTTTAAATTTGTCAGTATCCATGATAGTCAGGCCATCAGAAAGGCAGAGGTTGCAAGTTTTTGAGGTTTTGAATTCATCGATTGTCGTAACAATCAGTCGACCTTCAGCCTCACGCCTTTTTAATGTTCTGAATAGCTTTCCAACTACACCGCACCTGTGCCCCTTCAGCTTCACTGCATCTTTGCCGAACATTCCTGCACCAAAGACAATGAGAGGTATCTTCATAGGTTTGCTTTCGCTTTTTACCGCTACTTGAGCCAACTACAAATACATAAAGAAAACATGTTTACATTATAAAGACACTTCTCAACATTTTGCTTTGTAGTTATTTACCAGTATTTGCTGTGTCTGCAACATACAACTTACACTTGAAGTAAGCTTTTATGTAATGACCACTTTTTGAACAATCAACACATATTGCATCTTTAAAGTATACTATATGAATTTCAATGTAAAAGATAACTAACTTATTTCATACCTTCAAATGCATTTGCTTTACGACTTTCAAACACTTGGCGTTTCTTCTCCAAGATGATTGATTTGAACGTAGCTTCAGACATGTGTTGGGAGAATCAGTGTAAAAAGAGGGAAAGAAAAGCGATAATTTATACTTTATACAGAACAATTGAATTATGGACAACAATTGTTTCTTTTACAATAATTGATTTATTGAAAATGACTGATTTATTAAAAATATTTGTATGAAAAACTTGAATCTCATTGATACTCTTTAACAGCAATTAAAACGAAATACAGCGTCGATATGTCTGATCCTGCCTGGGCGATATTGTACTGGCTGTTTCTTTTCGAAAAGTATAATGATGTGCCTATTTTGAGTCTTTCCGAGCAGTAAGAATTTGATTCTGTTGAAGAAGAAGTGCCTTGAACAAAAGATTTGAATTGAGCCAATCACTTTTTATTTTTTCGCCAAATTATTTTTTGGCTAGTATTGATAATTAGACCTGAAGAACAAAATAGGAAATGTTATTATGCTAGAATCTTCTTGAAGCTTTATTTCATAGCGAATTCAAATATATAAAAAGGAAACTAATCTACTTAATATACTGTCAATCGAATTTGAGCTCGGTCAAATAATAAAGAAGAAGGGAGGGAATATATATAAGAAAGTCAAATAAATGAAGGGTGGGCCATAATAACATTTCCTATTTTGTTCTTCAGGTCTAATTATCAATTCTAGGTCGAAAGAAATTTCTCGTAAGAATTTCTTGAGACCGTCAGAACAAAATAGGAAATGTTATTATGCTAATCCAGAGAAAAGTCTTGCTGTGAATCATAGAACTGATCACTGGGATCCGAGAGTACCGTAGATGTGAAATCCACTTGTGCCATTTGATTCCTTTTGTAATGGTGTTCAAAGATGGAAGCGGAAGCCCAGTTTCCAAGTGTTGTGACAATGTTGTCTCGAGAGACCTTAGGTCTAGTGCCCGAGAAGAAGCCAGAGAACGAATGGAGACATTGGGCTCAGATGTACAAAGCGCAATAACATTTCGGTGTAGCCAAGTTGAGATGGTGGAAGACGATAGAGGTTGATGAATGATGTGCGACTTCACGAAGAGCTTGGAACCGGAAGGACGAGAAGCCAACCCAGGATGATCGCGTAGAGCCCTAAAGCACTGAACTGGACAAAGTTCCACATCGGACGCATGAGGGTGTACCGTGAAAGGTTTGATGATGCGCCGTTTGTTACGAGTTTCCTTGGGAGCCACAACTTGAAAGGTGAGACAGCCACTATCTGTGATGGAGCAGGAGTCATAGGGAATCCGGGTTAGGTCAGAAGGTCGAAGGAAAGCTGCCATCGCGAGGAGGAAAACCAATTTTTGTTGTAGCGGCTTGATAGAAGTGGTGGTTCTAGAAGCAATGGAACGAGTAAACGTTAATGCTGGGGAGATGTCAATTGTTGGTCGATGTATAGGGATGGGCGGTGCTTGTTTTGTCATGGACTCTATATAACTGTTAATGAGCGTACTCTCACGTATACCTTTTGATTCATCATGAAGATGAGATACAGCTGCTCGTAAGGTTTTTAGAGTAGAAGCCTGCAAATTATGTTGATTACGCATGTCTGCTAGGAAATTAACAAGATCAACCGGAGAAAAGGAGGTGAAGGAGACGTTGTTTCGAATAGCCCATTCTAAAAAGCGAAGTTGATTCTTACGATAGCTCATATTGGTACCAGAGGGAGCCAACTTTTGTTCCAATATGGCCTCAACCGCTTGTGCATTGAGGTTTTTTTTTATTAGTAACTGATGCCTGATAGTTGCCACACGGAGAGCATCCAATTCTACTGTAGTAGAGGGTGAGGTGGTGTTCTGGGCGATTTTGTCTGCACTGCTTGTGGTGGTAGTAACCGAGGTGGACAGAGGGCCATCCGTTGAAGTAATGGGAACCAAAAAGCACTCGGCCAGTAGGGCATTACCAGGGTCACGATGGGTAGACATTCCTGCCTGATCTTCCTCAGGACTCGCAATATCAGATTCCATGGAGGATTCGCATAGGGGTGAGGAAACTGAGTCCATGGTATCGTAAATGCATCCGTGTGGATAGCGCCCGGATCCGGAAGCCACGACACGTACCTTGGTAACAGCTTGGTTGTCCTGTCTGCGAAGAGGTCGACTGAGAAGGGTCCCCATAGGTGAGATAGCCGCTGGAAGACTGAGGGTTTGAGCATCCACTGATTCTTGAAGAATGTCCTGCGAGATTCCATGTCTGCTATTGTGTTGTTCACTCCGCTGATGTGTTGTGCCTGTATCATTATCTTGTGCTGGAGACACCAATTCCAGACTTCCGTTGCCTAATCCAATAATGCCAGAGAGCGAGTCCCGCCTTGCTTGTTGATGTAAGACATGCTGGTTGTGTTGTCCGTTTGAATCAATATTGTGGAGTGCTTGGGAAGGGGAAATGTCTGGAGCGCTAGAAAAGCTGCTTTGAGCTCTCTCCAATTGATGGATTATTGTTCCGCTTCCAGTGGAGTCCAGTATCCATGAGCTCGATGTTGGTTCCAACTGCAGCCCCAACCCGTATTGCTGGCAGCATCCACGAAGATGGTTTGTGTGGGTGTCGTTGGAAGGATAGAGCGACCGTTCCATGTCTTGAGATTGTGGTACCACCATGCTAGCTCTTGAAGGCTTGCAGGATCCAATGTATTAGGCTTGTCCCAATCGGTATTCGTCTTGACTGTCTGGTTCTTGTGATAATACAAGAGATGTCGAGTGTATAGTCGGGCGGGCAATACCACAAACGTTGCCGCTTGGATGCGCATTGTAAGGCTGTGAATCACCCGAGGACTTTGACGGTTGGGTTTGTTCAGAACTTGCTTGATGGAGCGACGAATATCTCGTAATTTCTTCAACGGGATGGCAGCCGTCATCTTCTTGGTATCCAATACAAAGCCGAGGTGTTCTAATCGTTGGGTTGGAATCAAAACTGACTTCTTGAAGTTGACTAGCCAGCCTAGGTGTTGGAGGAGGGAGACTACCATTTGGGATTGTTGTAGCGCCAGTTCCTTGTTGTCGGCTACTAACAGCCAGTCGTCTAAGTATAGGCAGAGATCCTGATTCCTTGAGATCTCAAGTATTCCAAGATGGGACTGCATACTTTGGTGAAGATGTAAGGACTGGAGGCTAAGCCAAAAGCAATAGTCCGGTATTGGTAAACTTTGCCTTTCCAATTCAGACGTAGAAAGCGTCTCGATTCCGAATGGAGACCTATATGTAGAAATGCATCTGACAAGTTGATTGAGACCAGGTAATCGTTGCGACGAATCATGAGTGATACTTCCCGTAACGTGTCCATTTTGAAATGAGGAGCATGAAGGTATTGGTTGAGTCGTTTGAGGTTGAAGACTGGGCGTATGCCTCCATCTTTCTTGGGGATGACGAACATGGAACTGTAAAACCCTGGTCTTTGTTGAACTTCCTCTGGCGACACTAGTTCGATAGCCTGTTTGTGTAAGAGGTCCTTGATAGTTTGATCGATCAATGGTACTTGATCTGGAGATAATGGATGAATAGCTGTTGGAGTTGTTGTTGTTGTTGGGTTGGTGTGAAATTGAATTTTGTAGCCTTGTTGAATTGTGTTGTTGTCGACGAATGAGTTGATGGGTATTTTTGTCCAATTTGAATAGTACTTGCTGAGCCGACCTCCTACTGGGTCGGTTATTGAGGTTGTTACTGACGAAAGGGGTTGGTGTTCTTCCTGTTGCTGTTGTAGTTGCTGTTGGTATTGTTGGCCCGAAATTTGTTGCTGAAGTTGCTGTTGTTGCTGTTGAAGTTGTTGGTATTGTTGTTGCTGAAACCACCCTGCTGAGAGGGTGGACCTGTCCGAAAAAACTGCTGATCCAAACCATTCGAGAAAGTTCCTGAGTTACCTGGATTGCGGTCGTTTGGTGTGAAGAAGCGACGACGATTGCGACGGTGGACCGTAGCTTCGCGAGTAGCTTTTCTCGCAGCGGTTTGTTGGATTAAAGTTTGTTGAAATTCATCTAGTGGAAGTGTATAGTTGACCTCGTTTCCGGATTTCAACGAAAAGAAAGGATCCATCGTACGAAGGGCAATGTTGTTGCGGAAATGTGTCATGGATGCACCAACATGCAATAGCAGTTTGCGTACATCTTGAAGCATTGTACAATAGCGTTCCAAGTTAGGATTGCCTGCTTCAGATGTGACCAGTTCATGACTGAGAATGTCAAGAGGACGGTATACAGCTGACAATAGATATTGCAACTGCTTAAAAGAGTTGTCCTCATGATGTTGACCTTTGTTCATCAGTCGCTCAGCGGATGGAATGGCAGCTGGGGCTTTATAGTCTATATGGGCCATTGGAGGATAGGATTCGATAATTGCTTTACGTTCGGAGTCAGAGAGTAGTTCCGAAGTGTGTAAGGGGGGCATCAAGATTCATCAAAGTAGTGATGCCCTCTGAGGGAGACCAGTCGTAACGGGGTCTAGTGCCCATCATTGAATGTAAGGGTAGAGAAGCAGTGTCGTCAGCTGACTGCATAGGAGTAGTATTAGCACCGTTGAGTTGTTCCTGTAAAGCGGCAATTTGCTACTGCATCATGTGAAATTGTTCTTCCATAGAGGACATTGAAATGTTAGAATGATGTGCGTTGAAATATAAAGGTGTTTTTGGTTGTAAAGAAGCTGGTAATGACCGAACGAAAAAGAAGATTGATAGTATAGTTAACAAAATTCATTCCCTTTATATATCTTTGAATTCGCTCAAAAATAAAACTTCAAGAAGATTATTCTAGCATAATAACATTTCCTGTTTTGTTCTGACGGTCTCAAGAAATTCTTATGAGAAATTTCTTTCGACCTGGAAATAACCACTTATCAATTAATATTTTTGCGGTATTACTGCAAAAAGGGGAACCTTTATTAACTAATTTTAATTCCTAAAACATGTTAGCTCTAATGCATACCTACTGAATGCTCTTTGTGTTGTTCAAATCGAATCAGTATTAGCAGAGATATCACAAAAAGTTATGTCCTTCGAAAATTGGCCATCTCTGACCAAATTCGCTCTACCCTTACAGGTTAGAAAAATTAACTGACAATTTTTGGGTCAGACGTCTTTGCTCATTTCTCCACGTATAGTCAAGTTAGAACATCCAGTAAGAGCTCAAATGGTAGGAATTGTTTTGCTTTACAATAATAATGAATGTTACAAGTAGGTTTATTTTGACAGAGATGGAGATATTATTGAAAAACCATCAAAATTTGACAAAAATGTTTTGTCGCTTTGAAACGTCTAGTGCTGATTAAACCAGAAAAGATTTATACCATTCGATGCGCCTTTAAATTCTGCACAAGTTTGATATATACTTGAACAACTGTTTATTACCAAAAATTGCCAAGTTTAGGTCATGACAGATTTCATGATGATGGATGGCCACATTCGAAGCAAAACGGATTTCAACCTCAGTTTGATATCATATACCCCGCCTATTATATCCAGAGCAGTACACTACTCGTGACGTCAAGCTTGCAACTTTCTCTTTCTTTCCCATTCCCCCGTTTTTCTTTTTTCATAATACCCCCGTTTTTGATACTACTTTTACTGCTAAACCTATTATTCATCCTGTTATTGAAGGCAATAGCAGGAGGGTCATCAAACCTGCAATTGTTGTTAGTGGCTAGCATATGCAGCAGGTGAGTGTATTCACTGTATCGATTATCCAAGTCTATTACTGTATTAATTAATTATTCTTTTTCTTTGTTGACTAGAATAATAGCTACCGACGACTGCTGCTTCAAAACTAAAAAAGAGAAGAACGCAACAACAGCTGGTGAACAACACTGCTTCGACTTACGGTATTACCACCACCAGCGCCGCTTCTCTGAAGTATTATCAATTGTCTTCTTTTCTGAATACGGTATGTACCATTGGTTAATTATTACTTTTCATTGAATCGTAACTAACTGAATTCTCTCTTATTTTTAGGAAATAGTTGTGTATATCCTAAACTCCAGCAAGACCTCTGGTGCTATTTCTCGCTGCTTTGACACTCCTCTCTGCAGCATGTCATTTGCAATGCTATTTTTGTCGGGTGGTTTAGTGTTGTCTGCAACAAGTCATTAGTAAGTAGCGCTGTTCCTCCCTGGTTGGATGCTATCTGCAAGTCATTTATAGCACTGTTTGTGTCTGGTTTAGTGCTGTCTGCAAGTCATCTCAAGTGGCGTTAATCTCTGGTTTGGTGCTGTCTTCTGCAAGTCATTTGTATTGCTACGTTTCTCGAATTCCGTGGATCAGGTTAGTTTCATCAATGATGTCTGCTGTTCAATAATACTATCTTACTGATTACTACACGAATATGATAGAATAATATAGGCATCAAGCACAAGGCGGTGCTCAACAAACAGGATATTAGATACAGAAAAACCCGTTGTGAGTTGCTCATCAAGTAAGTGTGAATGACATAGATTGCTGGATAATACATTACTGATTATTGCTGTATTATTTTGATGGAATGTGTAGGCAAGAAGTATAAGGTTACGACGACTAATGGATGATTAATGATGGATACTACTGAATGCAACCGCAACTGCTGATAGTGCTTAAGGTACGTAGTATATCATCATATGGCATTGATTGTAGAATACAAAAATACTAATTATATCATTCTGACTATGTATAGGCAGGCAAATAATAGGAATGAACATGGGCAGCACTGGATGCTACAAGAGACCAACAGTCAAGTTATTATTTTCTGCGGAGGACAACAATCATATAGCAATAGTAGTAGATACAAGCTATACATTTTTGTTAGCTTCTTTTTCTCCCCCTTTTTTTCTTGGCTTCTCGCCCTTATTTTTTTTAATTTTCATCGGCATGTAATGTTATTACCCTCACTATTCTTCTTTCTTCTATGTTTCTGTGAAGCATACCTTTTTTTTTACGTTGAGTGAATGTGCCTATCACTGAAGCTCAACAATAACTAGATTCCGAGACTAGGATTAGATAGGCTGGTCCAAACTTAATTGTTGATTCTACTTACTTAGCGACAGTTGAGGGTCTTAATAAACATAATTCCTCATGTTAGGGGTGTAGTAAGGCACGCTCTAGCACCTGAGGGGTGGTCTAATTGAAATACTACCTAATTGCATTTTTGGGTAGTACTTCAAATTCCGCCTAACAACAGTGCAGAGGAGAACTATGGCAAAATTTTTCTAGGTTTTTTTGTATATAGAGATAATAAATAGATATAGCTTTTCTACGTTTCTGGGCTGTTTTATGCATTGTTTTCACTGTTTGGAGTTATTTAGAAGCTATCTGACACGAAAGAACATGTAAAATTCTGTAAACAGCATGAAAATTTGAAAGTTTAAAGTTTGGATAATAAAATCTTCTATGCTTATGTGTAAAGCAAATTTGTTGACAGATGTTTGAAAGCTTTTAAATATGTACTTTTTGTAGTAAAGGATTAAGCTGTCACTGCTGGGTATATGTTTTACTTATCGAAGCCTTATTGCTATTGTTCTTTCCTGTAACTTAATACAGTTGTGGAATACATCCACTATGATATGCATTCCAAAGACAGTTCATCACCCAGTTATCATTTTTGATGTAAACGAAGTATGATGTGCACTGAATTAGATGTACGATACAGATTTAACTTGTACAAGATATAAGAAGCTATTATAGACGGTAGTACCATTAGCATGGATGGTTCTTGTAATGAGTACAATTGTCTTGTAGTGGTGAAGACGGATGTACTATGGTGTTGGGCTTGGTGTTACTAAATGCAGGTCCTTATAATTTGAGTAACACTTACTATATAATATATGTGCATATTATTTGGACAAGCAGTAGTTAATTATAAGTGTGATGGAAGAGTAAATATTTATTGTGATAAATATGGAGAAGGGATTAGACAGATATTTTCACTAAGGTTCGATATCTGTCAAAATTAGCTGTTTATATACAAATTAAGGATGTCTCAAACCGCATGGTTGAGACATATGTAATGTGGATCATTACAGTTCTATAGACTCATACTCCTTGTAGTATTCAGACATTGACCATGGATGTTTGCTGTAGTATTTGGTCAAATGCCAAGGTTGATGCAATATAAGCTTTATGCATAGTATGCTTCAAATGTGTACGTTAAGATACACACTACAAGACACATGATGATTATATCCATCATGATACTACTAGCTAGAGATGCATTATGTACTACAGACTTGTACAATATATGTTATGCTATAGACATGCTATATATCCAGATATGTGGTGCTAAGATGTATACAGGACGACGATATACACTCAGACACATACTATTATTAATATAGACTAAGAAACTGTTGTATCTATAGGATACATGCTACTAGATCGATATTAATCATCCTCATATAAAGGACAGATCAGGGTACTTTTGATAAAGGTTTATTCATTCATCCAGCCAAACAAAGCCAAATCATGTTTAGGTTGATGAGACGACTTTCAGTATGAACCGATATGTTGTTGATTGATCAGAGTTGACTTACACGTCAATCCTTAATAGCAGAAATTTTATCCATTTTTAGATTATATAAGAAGGACCAACTACCTGACCAGCAGTCTATTTTACACTTTTCAGTTTGATAATAAGCCTCTACCTTTATCAAGCTGACTTCTCTTTTTTTTCGTGTATTTATAGTTGAATTAAGCTATAAATCCTACAGGTTTACAGTGAGAATTGTTATTCTCTTTGAAAAACATGCAGTCGTGAAAGTGGCATCACAGACATCAACGTTTAAATAAGACTTCACATGTACGCAATACTGGCAATACTGATAGTAGTTTGCCTGAAGGCGTGTCCATTGATATTTGATATGCTTGTTAAATCATGTCGTGCCTCAACTATTTTTATCACAGCGATCAAGAATAGGAGCAACTACAAGCATAAAAAATGAATGCTCAACGTTGTATTCTCTTCACACTTGGACATAGGATAGTAATAAATATATAGTGAAGAAGCAAACGTAAACTTTAAAGTTGTTGGATACAGCTGATGCAGTTGTACCAATCGAAATGTCAATATTGTCTACTACATTTGTATTGCAAAACGCCAAGTACACTGTCTCTTTTAAAAAAGACGATAAGCATCTTCTAAAGAGATTCTTCATTTCTTTGTAAGCTTTTTTTTTTGAGCGATTCAAAATCATATTTTATACCCAATACAAGTTTATGCTTCGCCATCTATTCCAGCTTTAAAGTTTCCTCTATTAGAATCCTGAGGCTTGTGTGTAAGCTACAAGTAGCTCGGGTTGTACGAGGTGCTCAAAACCAATATCATATCCGTGTCTCTCTATACAGTGCGAATAAGTGTATACACTTTGGTTTGCGTATGTTGGCCTGTAATAACGCAATCTATGCAGTCATTAAAACATCGCAGGTGCATCCACTGAAGTCTGGCATAGTATAATAAAAATACAGGTACTGTACTACTGCTTTTTTGGGTTCCTGAGATGTTTCTTAAACATTGGGGCCTATCTATTTATCAGGTTTATATGTACATTAACTATCGGCTGCAATTCATCAAAATGCTGTCATTAGTTACTAGTTTCATCACATACTACTTCTTTTGCCACGGCTGTTTGATCAGATAACCTAGCTGCCACCTTCATCATATGATGTCTGTAAAACATGAAAATCGAATCGAGATAATACAAAATCGACAACCACAAAAGCCATAGAAGGCAACTTCGGGGGAACTCTTGCAGGCTGTGTAATTCATTCGATTGAGATTACAGAATATCTACCAACTCTTTCGGTATTCGCCTGAAAATCATTGATTTTTTTCGGTCCTTTTCATAATACCAAATGTCTCATGCAGTCTCTATAAAAGGAATTTATTTTCGAGTACCATATAGTGGCTAATCTACGTGGAGAAGCATTGTCATACACAATTTAAGCTTTAGGCAAAGTTGTCCAGACTTTGGGCTTTTACATGAGTGTATCCAAACTATTATATTATGCTTGAAGTGTGCAATAAGTTAGCTCCAAGAAGCAGCATTCAGCAATTGATCCACCGACTGTATACACTCCAGCTCCTTGTTGTCAAGCAACTGGCATCCACCGAGCATTTGTTATTTGAATGAGCTTCTGGATTCACTCTCGAAATTGTGCAACATGAACTTGTGCTTGAAATTTTGTCTAACCAGATCTGTCTATGAGAATGAAGGATACACACAAATCATGTATTTATATATAGCCTTTAGTAGCGCAATGTATGGTCTACTTTTACCACAACAACAACAGCTATAATATGATGCAATGTACCATGCACTTGCGTGTTTGTATATGCTCATGACATATATCCTCTGCAGTGATTGCGAGAGGGTTGTGTGAAATACCTGGATTTAGTAATTTACCTTTGTAGCACATTCAATGTGAAGCGGGAAAGCAAAAAAAAGCTAAATGATTTGTGTCGTTTTTAATTGCCACCATGATAACAAACACTGTATATCGTTAATGAGATACATATATCAAGACACGGATTTTTAAGAAAAAAAAAGCCCATGAATGGAAGCGCCAGAACAACCTGGAAATCCCTTTTTCTAGACACTTTTGTAGCAGATACACAAAGGTGACATTTTATTGGGTTCACAACGAGTTCCCCATCTAGGCAAAAGAACAGCATTTCTGCTTCAAGTTGTATAAAACACTCTACGAATAAAAAGGAGAAGATATACTGTGTGTTTATATTAATAGATGGTCTTATTCATCTACACGTGGTGTATTTCTTTATATCTCTCGAGGCTGGTGAACTACATTTGTATTTCAACAAATGACATCGACGCACTCCTTGAACCTCGTCTGTTACACATACAGCGATTAAGAAACTGCCCTGAACGCCTGATTTTTGTTTTTGTTTTTTGTCTCTTTTTCTCTTCTCCCTTTCTTTTTGTTTCTTTTTACTTTCCTTTACAACCAGTTACTATTCACCCAGTACCCATTAGCATGGACCAATCAGCACCGACTGCAGTGATGGAAAATATGCGTTCCCCAACGCTGGAGGCACTGTGCCATGATCTGGATATGTTTATCAATGAATTGACTGTAAACTCTGTCAGCAACAGGTCTTCATCTTCTGTCAATGAAACAAGAAACTATAATCACAAAGAAATAACTCCTCTTGAACTGGATAAATCAATGGTTTGTAGCTTTAAACAAATAAAAAAAAAAAGTATGTTTATATTAACTGACTAGCAACAGAGGAGCTTCCAAGATGATTACTATACAAACAACACACCCGCAGCAGATCAAGACGAGCCAGAGTTTTATCAGGATGAAAGTCCTGGATATTCACCTGTATTGGAAAATTACACAAGATTCAGTGAATACGCACCTATGAACGATGTTGCAGCAACTATCCCCAAAGTGACCCACACTCCTCCAATGTCACCTAGTTTTCTTCGAGTTAGCTACAGCAGTACTACCAGCAACAACAGCAGCAGCAATAACATTAATAACGGAACAGACTATTTTAGACAATCCAACGATGAGTATGTATTCACAACTCGATCCAGCTCATTGAATCGTGCCACATCCTCTTCGTCAGGAAGATCGATTGTACACTTGAATAACAACCGTATGGTACCTCCATCGCCCAATAAGACATTCTTTTCAAATCCAACTTCACCATTAGCATTTGAAATCAACACTGTAGAAGAATCAGTGACAGAGATACCCAATCACGCCTTATTAACCTACATTGCAAATCACTTTATCAATGCTGTTGCATTACTCAACGAACGAAGACGAATTTACTGTTCAGCAGAATACCCACTAAGCTTTACCGGAGAGGAGGCCATTGTAAGAGCTGGGTTGTGTGTATGTGCTGCAATAGAAACATGTAAAGACTGACAACTCCATATAGGACATGATCCAAGCATTCTCTCCTCCTGGATTGAAAACTAGCATCTACTTGGACGTTGCTCAAAGCCTCATGTACTGTAAACCTGCACTCATTGTACCTATTGATAGCTCTGAAAAGTCTATCCGTAAAAAACGAATTTATAATTCACCCACTGAAATGTATACCTTGGTTGAAGCCGCCTTGGATGAGGATATTCAAGGTATTTATACCCCCTTTACCCGCTGTTACTCCATGAGCTGTCTGCCTGGACAGCCTGGCTGTTATTCTGCATCTTGTCCAAACAAGGTTTATTCTTTAAATGGTTGCATCTTCAAAAAGCCAACTGCTGTTTCCGTTGTTTCCTCTTCTTCGCATGATACTGTAAGTAGCTATGTTTGTGTGCCATTTCAATTAACCAAATCCCATTTTTGTTTAGACCCTCTCACGTGCTTGGTCAGCTACTATTGCAAAGGATATTTTGAAATCAATGCCTGATGACGAAATCAAAAGACAAGAAGCCATTCATGAAGTGATTTACACAGAGGATGATTATGTTCGAGATTTAAAGATTTTGGATGTGGTGAGTACCTTTTCGGAAGGGGGAGAGGAGCTTCGTATCAACCGCAAAGTACTGATGACTTGTTGCGTATGCAGGATTTCGCCAAAGAATTGCTCGCCTCTCAATCTATTGAAGAGTCCCGCAAGAAGGAGTTCCACGACAAGGTATTGAACAACTATCAAGAGATCCTCGAGATTCATGATGCATTGTACAAAGAGCTCCGAGATTATCAAGCAGTGTGTCAAGCTACCAGTGGCATTGGACTAGTAGACAAGATTGGTGATATCTTTTTACGTCATGTTCATAGATTCATGGACGCCTACCTCAAATATGGTCCACATGTTGTTTTGGCTGAGTACTTTGCTAAAATGGAATCGGAAACTAATATGGTGTTCAGACACTTTATCAAAGCCCGAGAACAGTTAGCTCAATGCCGTCGCCTGCCATTTCGCCATTTCATCATTTTGCCAGTAACTCGACTACAGCGTTATTCATTGCTCCTGGGCGCAGTACTAAAAAAGACACCAGACGATAGTCCAGATAAGCAGTACTTGACAGAATGCATTGACATTATCAAAAGCGTGGCATCGAAAATGGATGAAGGCACACTAAAGACCAAAAACACACTTCGCATCTACGAGATCAACAACCGTATTCGATGCAAGCCAGATGAACCACATGATTTGGACTTGTTGAAGCCAGGTCGTCGCTTATTACAGGAGGGTATTTTGACTCGCAAATCACACATGGTAGTGGAAACAGTGGAATTGTCGGTGTTTTTGTTTGATCATTTGCTGCTATTCACCAAAGCAAAGAAGTCAAGCACCAAAGAAAACGATATCGAATATCATGTCTCGAAGCGACCCATCCCAATGGAATTACTACATATGCAGGAGGCAACCGAAGGATTCTCTATGGGTATGCGAAATATGAGCAGTACATACTCGACTCAGTCTAGCACCACCACCGTGCTTCCCTCCTCCTCTCCGTTCGGTGTGAGCTACCCCATCTTGCTCTCTCATCTTGGACGTAGAGGCGCTGATTATTTGCTGTATGCTGAAAGTGCTGCAGCGCGTTTGGAGTGGAAGGAAAAGGTGGTTGAGGCAAAGGCCATGTTGGAAATGGCAGATTTGGAAAAACGAGTATTTGAAATTAGAACATTGAGCGACACAACATTTGCTGGTTCAAATCATCAATCGCCTCATAACCATGGCAAGGTCACTTGCACAGTTCCTTTTAGTAAGTATGGCTCGAGGGGAGAAAAAAGCGCAAAAATTTAACCTGCTTTATTGCACAGTGGGCCCAACAGGCATCCGCATGATTGCAGTAGGCACTCAACACGGAGTTTGGATGGGCATTGAAGGAGACACCAACACCATCAAGCTCGCTTTGGCTATTTCTGATGTACAGCAAATTGCAGTCTTGGAAGACCATCACATCTTTTTGATTTTGTCTGACAAAACCTTGTACGCCTACGCCTTGGATTCACTTATTCCAAAAGACAACACTCGCAAACTAGCCAACGACAAGCCTCACCAAAAGATTGCACAACACATTTCCTTTTTCCACTCTGGCGTTTGCAATGGCCGTACCATTGTCATCGCCATGAAAAAACGAGGGGTGGATAGCAACTTTAAAGTGCTGGAGCCTGTTTGTGGTGATTTACGAGATCCCAAGAGCAGCAAGTTTTTTGCCAAATCTGGTCTCTTCAGCAAGATGCCATCTTGGTTCAAGAGCTACATGGAGTTTTACATTGGTACTGAATCGTATGCTATGCACTTTTTGAAAGCTCGTGTCGTGGTGGTGTGTGCTCGTGGCTTTGAAATTATCAATTTGGAGGCCCTCAACATGAACCGTAACTTACCAGACATGACAAACCCTGATTTTGCGTTTGTTCAGCAGCGTGGAGAGGATTTACGGCCTCTGGGCATGTATCGTTGCAGAGAACATTATCTGCTGTGTTATGACGCCTTTGCGTTCATGGTCAATGTACATGGCGCCTTTGTGAAAGATGCGCCTTTGATCCAGTGGGAAGGTGTGCCTCAATCTGTGGCATTTTATTATCCATATGTCATTGGGTTTGACGCTCGATTTGTAGAAATTCGACATGTAGAAACGGTAAGTACAGCTACATTACAACTGATGCCTATTGATTAACGGGCGACTGTAGGGTGAATTGGTTCAAGTGTTGGCTGGTAACCACATGCGTTGTCTGCAATTTATCAACAACAATATTGCACCTGTTATCCATGGCTGTATGGCGCATCCATTCAAACCTGAATTCCAATACATTTTCCAACTGGCTGGAACCTTTGAACCACCAGTTTAATATCTCAAACGTAGCTCTCCCTTTTCCTTTCAATTCATCATCATATCTCATATTGTTAATTTTAATATTTATTTGCCAAAGTTTCTTTCAAATTGTCATTATCATCATCTGATTACATCAAGCATAGATAAATTGAGAGGTTCTACTTGCGAGCCAATCATTGTAAGCTGTACCTGTGAGCGCATGAATCACTCTAAACTGATTCTTCTTTGACTGACGAGCAATCGCCACTAGATGTGGATTATGGTTGAATACAGTGTTATTCTTATCGTGTAGGCAAGCTATTCCTCTTGCTAAATCAGTCTTACCCAGAGAAAGCTAACCCATACGGCGGCGATTTCTATAATCTTGCATTATAATACTGATCACTGCATGGCCAATCGTTTCATAATAATAATAAAAAGGCTGCTCTGAGAGATCATGTCCTTTTTCTTTTTCATTCGAGTAATAGTTTTAAAATGAGGTGCCATAAAGTGTATTTCAATTAAATGTTGCAACTAATCTTATGTCTCGTCTTTAGTGCCCCAGGAAACAAACCTAGAAGAACAACGCAAAAACGTCAAAGAACTAACGCACAGCCAGCACATCAAAAGAAGGCGCCATCTGTTGAGACGACATTGATGATGGGGTTTGAAGCCAAAGAAGAAAGCAATGGAGCTGATGTATCTTCGATGCCTGATGCAGTCAATAGCGATTTTCCAGATGCTTCATCTTTACCATCATACGCTTCATCAAACAAAGACATTGAGCCAGATGAACCGGTACTTGCATCTCTTGTCATCGGCCAGGCTAATTGCACAGACGATTATACTGGAGCTATAGCACTCAACCCTTCTCGCAGTGTTTTAATTGATGCTTCAAGGTAAGATGCAACGGCCCAAAGATACTATGAAACCCCTCCCCCCCCCACTCAAATAGCGCTAGTGTTGCCTTTCAACACACAACATTGACAGTTCCTGTTACTGCTGCTGATCACATCCTACGCAAGGCTCTGTATTGCAAGCTCCCTGATGAAAGACGACATGAGTTGGCATTGCTTGCTCACTTTATTAGCGAACAACTTAATAAGAAAGACAAGATTGATCAAGAACTAAATTCATTGTTTGGGTCAACACTAAAGGCAGCACATAATAAAGCTACTATCTTGGATGAAGCAAGTTTTTGTGATCAAGTATAGGGTAGTGGTAAAGCTAATTCGCTTAAATAGGATGCCGCTATTTTAAACAGAAAATTGGAGGATACAAGTAATACGATCAACCATCTTATATCCAAAGGCAAAGAACAACGCTTAGAAGCTATCAGTGTCAATAATGTCCTAAAACTCAAAGGCATCCCCAGTGGTGGTAGTTACAGACACAAGAGATTCTTTGATAATGCAATCACCCACATGGAAGAGAGAGTGAATCAATTGTCAGAAACCATGTCCATGCTTGAAGAAACAGTCAATGGCTTTGATCCGAATGTACAGTTTACTCCACAGTATCTTGGTACCATGTTGAACCATCAAAACAAAGTATTCATGTCTTTGGCTAGTCGTGTAGCTGATATCCATCAAGCCGTTGCCTGTCTTTCAGAACATTATAGGATAAGTAAGTAAGTATTATTTCGATGTACAAAAGAAATAAATGTAGGCAGTTTTATCTACTGATTTGCCATTGATCCGACCAATTCACTCAAGGAGACACTGCTGCTAGTGATCAACATAGAATTGAGACTCAGTATTTGAGTTTAACAATGCGTGCCTTGATCTCATCATCAATGGCATTTCCTTCAATAGGAAATCGATTGAATAGATTGAAACGCACTGTTGAAATGATACAGCCTCTACTCAAACAAATCAATTTACAACCTATGCTGATACCATCACTTTTATATACATGTCCAGCAGCAATCTCTTGCTGTACCAGCGACTTCGTGACCATGTGTAACTACTATCATCATCGATTTTATTTCACGTGTGCTTGAATATAAGCGACTTTTATATAAATAAGGCCAATGATTTTTTTCCTTCTTTTTTCTCTCTCCTTCTCTCTATTTAGTCCCCTCCAAGCAGCGATGGAATTTGAAGAGGTCAGCAACTACATTAATCGAGATAGAGGTGGAAACAACAACATTTCCAACACATCATTGGATAATATCCCTCCCTTTGATCATGTCGTTTCCAACCCATACAACTCGATCATCCAACCCATCGTTCGAAAGCCAACGCTTTCAAACTTTGTAAACCGACTCAAGCAGCAATCCAGCAAAACTCGATTTGTCGAAAAGTACAAAAAGATGTCGAATGCATCTGATATGAGCGATGGAGACGATTTTTTAATGGACGACAATGGTAGATTATATTTACTGTTAAAATAGAGAACAGGCCATAACAAGGAATTGTTTATACATGTAGCATCTATCCGCATTATTGATCCTTCCAGGGAACTCGCACGTGACATTAATCAACAACAGCCAGCTCAACCACCTTTATCTGATGACTCTGAAGTTGTCAATCTTGTGGTGTCATCAAAAAAGAAGGAAAAGAAACCAGCCAAAAAGGTGTACATTAACGAGAGTGCGAATCAAGTTCAACCTAGTAATCATGTCAAGGCATTCAATGAACCTCAAGGTGCCGTTTCAAACGACAGATTTGTGTAAGCTCTGTGATCATTTTATCAATGGATTGATTGTCCTAACCTAGCAACAACTAGATCAGTGCAAGAAGCCATCGTTTATATCAACCAGGACATTGAGCGTATGCAAGATGCGATTGAAAAGGAGATGAAAAAGATTACGATCAAGCAGGAAGAAATCATCAAATACCAAGACGAATGCCAGTGGATGCAGGCACAAATGGACGCTATTCACTATTCCATTTCAGCGCTACTCAAAGACAATATACCAGAGATGAAATCAGTCAAGGAAAGAGTGATTGAAAATGAGCAGAAAGTCAGGATAAACAAAAAGAAGAACAGCATGCAGAAGTATCGATTTGAGAAATACCGTAAAGCCATCAGTATAGAGACGAGGTTATTCGAGCTAGAAAAAAAGATCAAAGCTGCCTGGAGAAGAGATGAAATATGGGCTGGAATAAGAGATTGGGGATTTCTATCAGGTAAAGCAGCTTGTGTGTGTGTGTGTTTTTTATGCATTGTATGTATGTAGAAGGCTAATGTATTTACAGCTCTACTGCTCTCTTTTCTCATCGCATTCATCATCGCATGGCAATCCTAATACTGTAACATATATATATATCCTGTCAAGAAAACCACGTAATAACTAGCCTTGTAAAATATACACCTACACCTACATTTACATACAAATATAAAACTTTTTATTCCCTTATTCTCAATCAAAATTCACTACACTCTGAGCGCTTGAATTGTTTTGCCAAATCCAACACCAATCCATTCAGGAGCAGATTTGCTCCATGTCAATGAATTGACTTCTGCATCGGCAACATACGCCAAAAGAGGATCTTGAACTGAACGAGGAGGCTGATGGCTGTATCTTTGTTGTGAACTTTGATAGTAGGATCGACTGTCGTTTGAGCCTTGGTTGATGTTCCAAACAAGCACTTGAGAATCATCACCTCCGGTTGCAATTTGACCTGATTCGGTAGGAGACCAGCTTAAGCAATTGATACTTCCACTATGACTCTTTGAGAGCTCTGCTACGGGCGCGCTAGGATAGCGAATATCCAAGATTTGTACCACAGCCGAATCCATATGGAATGTCGCTAACAAATTGGAGTTCATTCGACTGAATTGGAGACGTAATAAGGGCACACTAGCATTGTTTCCAATGCGGGTATTGGGTGTAGGCTGAGCTTCGTATAAGATGGTGGAGTGCTCCAACGAACGTAAATCAAACAATCGAACTGAGCCATCCGCGCCTACGCTAGCAAATGTATCAGCAGAACCATGCATGAAAGCAACATCATACACATCGCTGTCGTGAGCAATCAGTTGCGTTTTTGCTTGACTAGTTTCGACATTCCAAACTGTGCAGGTCGTATCGATGCTGGATGTTACAACCAGAGAAGGGTCCGTTTCATTCCAATCAAACGAGGTCAAGGGAGCACAAAAATCAGATTGTTTCATCTACAGTATAACAAAAAAAAAATAGTTAAAATCCTTGTTGCGCTATATACATATACAAGTGGTGTTTTACATTAACAAGCTCTGCTTTTTTGACTAATTGCTGCATGTGGTGGTGGTTGTTACTGTTGGCCCTACTTGAGCTATTGATTGAATTGCTTTGTCCGTGTCTAGGATCATCCACAAGTTCCCAGATTCGTAGAATATCACCCGTAGTAGCTAAAAGATCGCTGTTTCTGGCATCATTCTATCAAAAAGATGTCAGATGAAGCATCAATACCCTTTCCCAAAATCTAACCTTTCGCGGCTCCCAAAGCACTTTTGTAATGGGGTAATAAGAATCTGCTTCAGCAACAGGTGTGAAATCGTTTCGTTGATCTATTTGTGAGTTGGCATCAAGTAAATCGGTACGTGAAATGATTTGAAGCTGATGATGGGATGATAACGACAACAGAGTCAGTATAAAATGTGGAGTAGATGGTTAGATCCGTACCTTGTTATTACTGTCCTCAATAAAACTGCCAACAGCAAGTCTGAAGCTCTTTTGTTCTATGGGTGTTTTACACCAATCTAAAGCATAAGTTAACCAAGGTGCGTCGTATTGGTATATTTCTTTGGAAGGTGGTGTTGGGTCTTGTGCTCTACTGGATTGCTGCTGATAGGGATAAGAAGAGTAATGTGTGTTTCGTGAGGTATCCATTTTTTTCTTTCTTTCTCTTTTTCTATCTCTCTCTGTGTGTGTGTGTGTGTGCGTATGAGGGTCTTTCTTGTTTAAAGGTGTTAAAAGCAGAATGTGTATGAAAAGAAAGAAACAGAGAAAGAGCAAATATTCACACCCAAGCCAAGCAAAAAGCGCACACACACACAAAAAAAAAATAGTTACCAAAAAAAAAATAGCGGGGAAAAAAAAAAGGAGAACCATCTTTGTTTTGCAATTGCGTTTTGGCCAATAACATGTTGCTTTTTATGTAAATTTATCTATTTTGTACGCTTGTAACCAGTTGATACGTTGCATCTTGTACAAGAGACTCAAGGATTCAAGGTGTGTGCTGTAATTCATTTTCATGTGTCTGCAAATGATG
Source organism: Mucor circinelloides (assembly GCA_037974945.1). Taxonomy (NCBI): domain Eukaryota; kingdom Fungi; phylum Mucoromycota; class Mucoromycetes; order Mucorales; family Mucoraceae; genus Mucor; species Mucor circinelloides. The sequence continues at coordinate 1,231,700 of JBBNAA010000028.1, read as the reverse complement.
TACGTACATGTGTGAATGCTTGCCATCACATCTACTACTACCCAGAATTACATAAGCATGTTGATGGGCTGTGCAATTTTCACCATCTAATTAAAATGCTTTTGTTTACTTTGTTTGACTTGCACGTAAATAAGGCAAGTAGCCAATATGTGCTACTACTCCTGGTTAGTGGGGATGCTTGGTATCAACGTGAATCTAATTTATGCAAGCCTTGACCAAACGTATCAAATGCAGCATTGGCTTATTCGAGAGCCGATAAAGTGAACGCAAATCATGTTTGCACACTACGAACGTAGATTGTACGCTGGCAGCATATCGAAGCAGCTTTTTTAAAAAAATGAAGGCTTTTGGATATCGAGTTTGCTCAAACTGAATAGCATTGTTTAACGAATACAGAGTGATCTGAGAACCTTTCTCTTTCTCTATTTCTTTTCCTCCAAAATGTTGTTATATCAAAGGCCAGCCACCTAAAAGGCAAAAGAAAGAAAATACAGACAATGAATCATTGAACGATTGAAGCTGGATCCCTCATCGCAATCACAACAACGGCACATACATGAGCAATCACATACTTGAATGCAATGCTGTTGAGCTGAGCTATATTATGCCAATTTAGCGTCGCTAGTGTTCCGTTTGCCTCGACGAGGATTGATTTTTAGCCGCCAGTACATATTTGAATTGGAAAAAACGACAGGACTCTTGCACAACAAAAAATATTGAACGCATGAGCCACATGTCAAGTTTGGCTGTGCCCAAGTTTTGGTTATTCTTGTGAATATGATAGAGGTTTAAGGTCGAACCATATCGGTTGAAGTCCACTGATAGCTGTCTAATTTGGCCGCCTCCTCAATTCTCATAGTATGTATCCGAGCCTCTGGCCATACACCAAAAGCGCAAAAGATGGTTCCTACAAGCTGTGGTAATTGGTACCCAATCATACGATTACTTCATTATATCAAGCGTTCTCCTCGGTCGAAATATAGAGCTCAAAGTTAGCCCTTTGTCTCTTAAGTCTACTGCTTCACCAGAGCATATCAAGATTTATATTGTCAAGAAAGCTGGACAAAGACAAAGGGCATTATCGTAAAATTACTGACTATTTTCTTTTTATTACTCAATCAAGAAACAAAGCATTGTTAGTCAGCCCATGAACACTGATACTCATACTATGCCTTCCTCTAAAACTATCATCGTGCCATCTCGATGTCTAGCATCCAAAAACGAAATCTATTGATGTTGATAAAGAGGCTTACACAACCTTGCTGCAATTTTACTTTAGTACTACAAGGGCTAACCTGCATAGCATCTCAGAAGACTATTTATGTAACAAGAATAACTACTGCTGGAACAATGCCAATGCTCAGTCGAAGATTTTTATAGTGAGATGCTATTTGTCACATCAAATGCACGATGAAGGCTCCCTCTTGGCCTAGGAAATGTTGCGCAATTATAAAGAATCCATGATAAAGGAACATATTGAACAGTGTATCACCCTCAAGCGCTTTACAAAGATGGATATATCGATCTATTTTGGAAGTAATTCTGATGCTGCTTAGATTATGGTGGCCTTAGAACTAATAGATTGATCGTTTAGACGCATTTAGTGAAATGATACGGATCACCTAGTAGCTCAAATTTACCCCAATTAGATGAAACCAAGCATTAATTTGAGCTACCCTGGAGCGAGTCACCACCATACTGAGCTGCCCAATGACGGACCATCTAGTTTACCTTTGTATACAGCTTTGCTCAATATACCAACTGTTACTCCCATATAGTTTATAAGTAACTGATTCAAGCAGCTTTCTTTAAAATAGTGTTGTCTTTAAAGTAACAATACATTTACTTGAAGCATATATATATTTTTTAGGTGGTCCCTAACTGATGATCCCTATTACATTTGATGTATTTAATCCTGTCAGTCAACATGTAAGACGAGAAACTGTACATTGAAAGCAAGGAAAAAGGTGCCTCGAGTACTGAACTACAGACTTCATATAATTATTACATATTACGTTATACATGATTTAAAAAGGTGAAATAAATTCGTAAAATCTAAAAGTAAAGCAGGCTTTTTTATTTTTTTTAAAAAAAAAAGAGAGAGGAAGAGGGAGAGAGATACTCTTTGCACTTTTAAACTGAATATCTATGCATTCAAAAGACTTTATCTCGCGGCAATTGATGATTTCGATTGTTAATCCGGCATGGATGCCAGTATATAGTACCAATAATATGTAAGAGCCGCTGTATATGAAGTCGGTAATGCACTGTCAGTATTACCTGAACAATGGCTAGTTGCATAGAAAGTAAAAATTAATAGCATTTTTATATGTGAGAGGTAGTCGATGATTATGCTCAGAGTAACGGTTGTGCTAGAAAGTATTTTTGATTGTGCCCTAAATCTAAGGGGTAGAAGGTGGCTTGAGAAAAGCCATGAGATAAACAGAGTCTCTTGTTGCAGTGTCAGGTCTTTTATTCTCTTTTCAAATTAACTCATCATGAAACTAAGAAACAGAAAAGAGCGTGTCTCGGATGATATCAAGAAAGAAGACTACAAACCTGACCTTGCTCTTATCGACGCGTCTTCTTCTACATTCCATGTGTCAAGTATTGGAAGTCCCAATATCAAGCAAGAAGACACAAAGAATAACAGCAGTTTGCTGCAGCAAGATGGTAAGGCAACTGGCTTATCCACTCAGAATATACTCTAAGCACATCTTCCTTAGATAAATTTGAGGGAAAAGACTATCACTATCGTTGTGATGTATGCAGCAACAAAATGCCAAACTTCAAATCAGTGATCGAACATCGCAATTCAGTCCACAAAACTAACCAGACACGCAGTTCACTGCTCAAAGATATCAACACGGAACCTGATATACATGATCCCAATTTTTACTGCAAGTCATGTAAAGTGAATTATAAATGTAGAAATACATACAGAAACCACCTAAGAAAAGTTCATTTTATGGCTCTAAAGAAAATACCTTCGCGCAAAATACCAAAGAATAACATTACCCCTGATCCTGATGATCCCAATATGTACTGCAGAGCATGCGATTATATATACTCTACCAAGCCGGTATACAAATACCACTGTCGATATGCACACGGAATAACATCTTGCAAAATTGCCATTCGAAGATCAACACTAGGTGGTGTAACAGATTCTTATTGCAAACTTTGTGATGTGCGTTTAGCAAGCAAGTTGTCTTACCGAAAGCATCTTTTTGCTATCCACAAATTGGATTGGAGGCTGACTGGAGAACAAAAGCCGAAAAATATAGTGCCAGACGTTGATGACCTCGACTTTTATTGCTGCGTTTGTGAGACGAAGTCTTTGAGCAAATGGAACTTCAAAGTTCATTTAATGGCAGTGCATGCTATATATCAGTCAGCGCCCAAGAAAACCAGTCTGGATCCATATGCTGACGATCCTAACAACAACTGTCGTGCTTGTCAAAAGAGCTACAACACTAAATCCGCTTATCGGGTGCACCTTCGTGCAGTACATCAGATCTCTTTACCACCTTTAAAAGGTAATGTCGATTCTGAAAAGCTCCCTGACCCAAACGATCCTCGCTATTATTGTAATGTCTGCAAGAAATCTTGTATGACACAAAAAAGATACCGAAATCACTGCAGATTCTTTCATTTCATGGTATTACCCAGCCGCTCCATATCTAACCCAAACGCATTGATCGACATCAATCACCCTGAACACTACTGTGCACAATGCGAGCGCTGTTATTCTGGCAAACATTCTTTCAAAACACATTTGAACAGGGTTCATAGTATATGGTGATGTCTCTATCTGCCTCCTGTATCCAAAGTCTAGTAACGTTTCTTTTTTTTAAAAAAATAATAAAGCTATGATCTTGATTTTAGTACATATGATGGGCTCTGTCAAAGTAGTTTGAAGCCAATTGTTTCGCCTTTCTTATCATATGGAAAATGGTTCTTTAATAGTTATATAGAGTTATTTTACTCTGGATACATATGCTTAAAATTATTTTCTTATCCGTAATATACAGGCCGCTGCGTTCTTGAACTATCATGGCTTACGTACTACTTGAAAAATAGATGGTAGACCTTATTATAGTTCATTGTGATGTAGAATCCAGCCTAATAAGTTCATCCTCTCGACTAAAGTTTAATTCTTAAAGCAAAAAGGCACCTTCGCTTATAGAATACATCAGATCATAAAAGCTTTATAGCTCACTGCCAAAAGCAAGGTTGTCAATACTGTTCGCTGAGTCAGAAGCTGATGGAAACGGCTATAAATTCTAACAATAGGCTCTAAATGGCCACTCGCGCAAGAAGAGATAACTAACAGCCTTGTTTATTTCAATACTATGTATATACTAATTTTATTTAAAATTAAGACAAATGCTATAATGATGCATTTTCAGGGTACTATGATATACTTGGAATTTTGATACAAATGCTGCCATTTATACTGTGATTTGTACTATTTACTACTTTAATTTTTTGCTAGGTTTGATATTGTCATTGTCACTATCATCTTGATTGTGCTTACGTTTTTTACTGAGAGATGTTGTTGGTGAGTGAGAAGTTGATGCAATGTTACATAGTGTTAGGAAATAATGGATGGAGGAGAAGGTAAAGGGTGGTGCTGATGCTGATGCTCGTGCTAATGCTGATCTTGATGAGGATGATGAAGATAAAAATATAGGCTGGTAATAACGTCTGATTGATTTTAGTAGCTTTATAGCTGATGGCTTTACTGAACTACTTGGAGCCCGAAAGATTTGGTTCTTCTTTTTCAAGAGATTCATAGCAATCTCGCGAGACGAAGGTTGTTTTGGTTCAGCTTTAACTTTCGGACGCAAGGTAAACACTGGTGGTCTATTAGCGAAATTAACAGTTTCACTCATGTTAAACTAGGTATAATAAAAGCATGTTAGTTGTGTTTGAGAGTCGGTCCGATTGATCCTAACACTTACGCCGTGATTGAACCCAGAATGATACGCCTGGGGATACGTTACTACAAACTCGCCAGGGCGTTGATCAATAGCGTAGACGGGGACATCTTTCTTCTTCAAGCGTTCAGGGCTAAGCATTGTCGCTCGTTGAGATATTAGATCAGGCTGTTGCTTAAATAACTCAGGAACTGTCTTTCTCATTGCATCTTGAAATCCTGCAGAATCATATCCTGAGACACTGTACCATGTTTTCGTTTCTCCCCAGTGCATGTAGCTTATAGAGCCGGTGTAGTGGTCTTCGTTATGCCAACCGAACGCAGAGAAGCACGATCCAATGTATAACCTAGGCATCATTAGGCTACTGATGTCGAATTTAATATCTGTGAACAAAGACTGAGGCGCAACAGAGATGGCATTTAAATTCCATGGACCAGACATAGGATCAGCAGTAGAGAAGGCACTTGAGAGACTGTTGTTAGTTGTATTGCACGCGTAACATGGTCATTCAACTTACCTTCCATGTAAATCAGCACCGTATTCAACTTGACAAGCCTCGTTGGGGTCGCTCACCAGCCTCCAGAACTCGCGTTCACACTCGTCTTCTGTCACACTGCTACTACTACCTTCTGGACGAGTCTTTTTAAAGTGGTTTGCCTTGAAATCATCACACACTGTTTGGAAGTCGCTCAGGCTGTATTCCTTGCCATCTTTGAAACCATAATCTCTTCCTACAGCAGCTACATTTTCAAAGCTAGGCCAGTCCGCCTTTGGCACAGAGGAATGAGGGGGGTTCAAGCAATAGGTGTGGAAGGCACGGTTATCACATAAGAGTAGGCTATCTTCGTTTTCATCCTTGTTGCAAACTTCACACTTCTCGTCTTCAATAATAATGCCAGTATTTAGGCCATTCACTATGTAATATTGTGCTAAATAAAATGAAATGAGTACAAGGATTGATGTAATAATCAAATAAATATACATACGTTTTTTGCTGCTATTGCGTTTATGCTTGCCATACCAAGTTTCGTAGGGTAAAATGACTTTTTGATAAACAGTTTTGAGAGTATTTGAGAGGCGTGTCCAGTTCTTGCGAACATAGCCTAGTTCTCTACCAATTTCAGCCCATAGCTTTCGTCTTGTCACTCTTTGAATCCCACCACGGAGGGCAACCTTTTTTTTCAATTTGTAGAGATTGATGTCTTTTTTTATCAAGCTTTGGGATATAGGTAGTGGATTTGCCTTTCAATTTGTAGTATCTTTGAACTTGCTCCAAGTAGTTTACAACTGTACGGGTCTCTCCCTCAATTTTATTCAGTTTCTGGACACGCGTCTTGAAGCGGAAGGACTATAGAGAAAATCAGTCAACATCAATTCGAAAATCAGCATGAATGAACACAAACCTCCATGTTTAAGCTGAATTTAAGATGGTAATCTGCTGGAGGGACAATTTTGATAATCCCATACTTACTTCCAAGACCTTCAAGGCTCTCAATATAAGCCAAAGGATCTTTGAATTCTTCCTTTGTTGGGTAGAATGTGGGGTCTTCTTTAATACCAAATAATCTACTGGATTTGCCACTTTGAGGTTCTTGAGATTTGGTTTTTACAGTTGACAAATCAAACGGTGCTGTTTCACTATTGTACGCTGTTTGGGCTGTGTCTTTTGTTTCTCTGAGCATATTGACAATGCTTATATGGAGATAACAATTGCAAGTAAAGAACAAAAGAAAAAGAAAAGAGAATAAATAAATAATAATAATAATAAAAAAGATGACTTATGTACTTTTCCATCACCTCTCTTTTGTTTTGCTTTGTGTGTGTGTGTGTGAGCGTGTGTGCTTTTCAACTTGATTATTACCGTGTCAAACTATCTCTTTCATCCATCAATTGATGATAAACACCATAACATCTAGTCATTACAAACAAAGCGAGCAAAGCGATATAGGTATAGTATCATTTGCCTCAAATTGAGCAGCTTGTAATATGATGTTTCTTAGGATCACAACAACAAATGCAACCAATACCATAGCAGCAAAAGTCATGAAGGCTACCACCACTACCGCTACCACAACAAGCACCAGCCACCGGTTTCTCTTCTTCACCTCATTCATGTAGTAGTTATGGCTCATCACTTGGTTTATTGCAAAGATTTTTACTAATTCAGATCATCACACATCCTTTTTGCACATGAAAAGCAAATTCAGTGTTCATAGAAAGTTGTTATAAAGTCTTATGACGAAAAGAAATAGTTTTATAGTTTGAGAGGCAATGCAAGACTTTTTATTGTTTATTGGTATTGATGTATGTTACAAGATTTGTTTTGAATTTTTATAGATGATAGACAGTTTGTATAGATTTGTATAGTAAGAGACCGCATTGATAAAAGTATAGCTTGGTCTTGTGTATAGAATAGAAGCAGCATAGACAAGAGTATGGCTTGATCGATTGTAGATGTATAGATGATGACATTTTGTATTGGAGTAGTCTTGACATTGCATTGAGAGTAAGCAGCAGAGAGAATAGCATGGCTTTATAGTAAGAGATGACATATAGAGAGAGCACAACTTGTTTCTTGATAACTTTTGATAATGCTTGTAGATGAACCAGATGATAGATGACCAGAAGAGTATATAACTAGATGGAAAAAAAAAAGACCAAATGAGTCTACAATATTTTGCAAGCATGACTTTGTGATATACCGTTTGTAACATTGATTGAAAGCTTGATTTGAGCACCAACAAGAGATACCGGCACTATGTAAGTGATACCAAGGTGTAAACTTGCTTCATCCATGATCCCAAAGTCATTGACATCTAAGGGCTCCTCCATCTCTAGATCATAAGTTGACCAACCACCAAGATCAAACCTATTCTCGCGAGCAATAAACTTGTGATCACCCCGTAGTACATGATCAGTGGATTTGCCCCGCAGTCTATTCAGGATTATGAAGCGGTGATCCTACTCATTCCCACAAAAGTGTTTGCACAAGTGTAGTTTTTCGGCACTATATGATGAGTACAAGTTAGTGAACGTGGCTTATACATTTGACAAGATGAAATACTTACTCGCACAGTTCACCAAGGTAAGGAGGACCAAGAAGAGATCATGAAAGTATTGTAGCTTGAAGAGAAGACACCATGTATAGAACAAAAGTAGAGAGCCTAGGAGCCCTTGAGGCACTACATGATGAAAAGATGTCAGTAAGAATGGTACGCTTGTTTGAAGAGATGAATACTTACTTTTAGAGCTAACTAAGGCATCCTATTATTAGAGGTAGTTGTTGTTGAGATAGTTGTTGAGATAGTTGTTGATATTGTTTCTTTTATATATTTTTTTTTTTTATATTTTTTTTTATATTTTTTTTTTTATATTTTTTTTTTATATTTTTTTTTTATATTTTTTTTTTTTATATTTTTTTTTGTATAGAATAAAGCAGAGAGTATTTGGCTTTTTGTAGAGAGCTTTGACTTTGTAGAGAAGTTTGACTTTGTAGAGAGTATTTGGCTTTTTGTAGAGAGCATTTGACTTTTTGTAGAGTGTAATTGACTTTTTGTAGAGAGCATTTGACTTTGTAGAGAGTAATTGACTTTTTGTAAAGAGAAGAGATGAAGAAGATGGGGATTCCACAATTCAAAATGGACCTCTATTTATACTCTTTTTCATCGATTTCATGGGAATATAGTCTCCTTGCCTTATCTAATAATCTTCTTCTTTACTTTTCTCCAGACCCTGTTTCCCTAAGGACACGAGAGTGGTACCATTTTGACGTTTGACATTTGGTCTATCTAACCCGCTTTATCCGATAATTTTAACTGCTCTCTAGCTCGAGTTATATCAATTTTATCATTGCAAAAAGCTCTTTTTTCAACATTCACATGAAACGAGTTCCCCCATCTCTTCATAGATATAATCAACAGAAAACATTTTATAGGCTCATTTTCCACTTAAAAAAATAAACAAAAAAAATTTATTTGAATCTAAACCAGTGTAACTGAGGTCTATCTTGGCAGCCTCTCTATGTCTCTCTCCCTATTTTCTATCTCGAAACTCACACGGTTATCGACCCACATTTCTTTTTACTTATATAGTCATCAGCTGCTTGTTCAATTGAACGATAATAAAGCTCAATTCATTGTTTACATTGCTTTTGGAACCAGTGGAATGGTCTTTATATCACAAGTTATACAAAAAAAAAATTCAATCGAATCGAGAAAAAGTTGTGTGCTTTTCAACAACAAGCATCAATAAGACTCTCATAGGGTGTCTAGACTAGTGCGTATAATTTTCGTGCTACGCTTCTTGCAACTTCCTTTCAAGTGAGCCCTTTCAGTGAGGAAATTTTCACTGTTGTTGATGATACAAGGCAAGGATATAGAGTGCCATGCATCAGTATAAGTGTAATTACATAGTTAATAATAGGGTATTGCTACTTGAACAATTGAAAATTACTTCCCAAACAATAAAAGGTTACTTTTTGAGCAATGTTGCTCTCTTCTTGTAATCTTGATGTTCACACAGAGCAACGAGACGTTTCATGTAACTCTCCTTACTTGTGATCGCGATATAAAGCGCGTATAAAATACGCCAATTTCAATTTTTCAGTACCATACCTTTTATCACTATCCTTTATTCTTTTATATCAAAGCAACAAACTTCTACTCGCACTTATAACTCAAGTCAATCTTATATCGAGAAAAGAAGAATACAAAACTTACATTTACACAACTTCTCAACATGGGAATTTCAGGATTATTGCCAGCTCTTCGCCCTATTGAACGATCGGTCAACCTTTACCAATATGTAGGCAAAACAGTCGCCATTGATGGTCATTATATCCTTCATCGTTGGGCTATTGATGCTGCAAAGAAGCTTGCCTTAAACAAACCTACCGACTCGTAAGCATTAATGCCTATTCATTGATTAAATGCTTACATGTTTTTTCGTAGATATGAAACCTACTTCATGGACTTTATGGATTTATTTAAGCGTCATAATATTGCGCCCATTGTTGTCTTTGATGGCCTTCAGCTTCCGCTCAAGCAAGGCACGTCGCAGGTAAGTCACCCATGGTTCATCCCTATGCATGATCATTGTCATTAACCGATTACTTGGATTTAGTAACCGCCAAGAAGCATTGAAGGAGGGTTTGACATTTTATTCAAACGGAGAAAGTGAGAAGGTGAAGGAAAGCTTCAAGAAGTCTGTAACCATTACAGATGACATGATAATTGATGTCCTCAAAGTAAGTCGCCTTCTTTCTTGGGAACTTTGTGACATAATTAATAACGCGTTGTCTATTCATTTCACAGGAATTGTCTGCAAAGAAAATCCAATGCATTGTAGCACCAAATGAAGCTGATGCTCAACTTACTCACTTGGCAAAGACAGGAAAAGTTGATGCTGTCATTACTGAAGATTCCGAACTCTTGGCTTTTGGCTGCCCAAACATTATCTACAAGATAAACTTGTACGGGCAAGGTACAGAAATCACTATGGATCAAGTAATCAACAACGAGAATAGCGTCTTTTACAACTACGATATTGAAACCATTCGACACATTTGTATCTTATCCGGCTGCGATTAACTGCCTTCCATCAAACAGGTTGGCCTCAGAACTATCCTCAACAGATACGAGCAAATCAAGAACACAGACCGTATATTATACAATTTACAATACAAATACAAGAAGGATATCCCTCGTGATTATTTCGAGAAGTTTTACCGCGCAAATCTTGGCTTCTTACATCAATGGGTCTATGATATCCATGAAAAGAACTATGTACGCTTGAACCCTCTTCCAAAGGAATGCTCTGATGACGATATCAAGTTGCTCGGCAAAATTTCAACTGTTCAAGACTCTGCCATGTTCCGCTTCAACGAAATCATTCCCAAGGCAAAGCCCAAAGACAACCCTTTGAAAGAGGCAATCACAATGGATTTTCTTGCTTATGCCGACTCAACAAAAGAAAACATCATGGTAAGTTTTAACTTTAAATTGCTTAGAAATACACATTAAAATAATGCCGTACACCGTCCATAGCCTGAACATTTAGCATCACCCTTCTTGCTACCATTACCCATATCACTCGAATCACCCGAATCAACCAAATCAACCAAATCAACCAAATCATCAAAGTCATCAGAATCGCCAACTTCATCTGAAATGAAACCAAGAAGAGTGATGGGTAACAGATTGAACCAAATTAACAACCATAATCCTCGAAGAATCAATGATAATCTTCAAAACATCAACCGTAGCCCTCAAGGCAGCAACCCTCAAAACAACAATGGTAATAGCCCAGTGATGAATGCGCTCGACATAAGATCTATTAAATCCCCTCCAAGCATGCCTAAAGTATTGACACAAAGCGACAGACTTGAGACTTTCTACACAAAGCTCCATATCCTCCCAAGAAAATCACGAAAAGCTACTGTTGAATCAGCTACGCCTTCAATTGCTGCGATATCCGAGAATGCAAATAGCACACAGCAATCTTTTTCTTATGATGATCGCTATGCTTTTCCTACGACAAGTGCTATACCATCTGCCGAGTTGACTCTATCCTACGGGAAAGAGTTTCGAATTTGTACGTCTTATCAAGAGAAGAAGCCTATTCCTCACCATGACGCGTTGCATAATACTGTAAAGCAAGCATCCCAAAGCATGAAGAACACAAGAACAGTACATAAACCTTTATCATCACTGAAGCGTTCCTTCAGCTATTACCATGAATCATCGAAGGATCAAGACGATACCCAAGAATTCAGCTTACCAGCCCCATCAAGCCCTACTGCACCAGCCAATCAGTCGCTGTCGCCACCTTTTACAGCTTCAGAGATTACAATGCCAGAGAATGCAATGCCAGAGAACGCAGACAGTGGATCGCCACCTTCTACCATAGCAGCTAAAACGGAGCAACTTTCATCATCAGTTCCTGACACTGTGTCTTCTCCTACAACAGCTACTCGAAGCGGCCAAACATCGAAATCTCCAAGCAAGAAAAAGATTGATCCTCGCCTTGCCAAGTTGCATAGTACTGTAAAGAAATAAGGGCATTGCTATTTGAACAATCGAAGATTACTTCCCAAACAATAAGTGATTGCTTTCTGAGCAATGTTGCTCTGCGAACCATCACTTACTGCTTTCCTGTACAATTTATCAATTGTGGGCCACTTTAGCTTGCTTGGATGCCTCAACTTGATCGTAACCCAGTGCTTGGGCTTGTCACCTCCACGAGTGGTGATGATACGCATCATTAATGGGGCCACGGACGCCTTCATCTTCTCTTGTAGAAGAACTGGCAAAAGTGTTATAGCATCTCCTGCAAAGTGTACTGACACAGATATGTTGGATGTACAGGTAGAAAGTATTGTTTGGGGGAGTAAAAGTGTTCAGGAAGCAATTTTCGATTGTCTGGGAAGTAAAATTGTTCAGGGAGTAATTTTCGATGGTTCAAATAGCAATACCCAAGCAAGCATCCCAAAGCATGAAGAACACAAGAACAATACATAAATCTTTATCATCACTGAAGCGTTCCTTCAGCTATCACCATGAATCATTGAAGGATCATAAAGATATTCTATAGTCTAGTATACATTAGCATATTTGAAGTATGAAAAATAAAATAGTATTAAAATCTTATTGTTTGGGAAGTAATTTTCAGTTGTTCAAATAGCAATGCTTTTGTTATTAACGGCATTGGTATATGAGGAAGGCTCTCTGGGTCTACTGAGGTGTTTAGCCTGTGGGGTATTCGTGTCTCATCTGAATGCTGTCAGTGTAGTGCGTGTCGAAAGGTAGATTCGGGGCATCAAATGAGGTTGACCCTTAGCTATTCCCGTGAGTATATCATTACTGTTATTAATCGCTTTTAGAAAAACCAAGAAGAGCCCCCCCTGGCCTACTGTGGTGAAATATAGTATGCCTTTTACTTTTTGGGAACAGATGGACTCTCACTTTCACGTAGTTGTTCCTGTGAGTATCATTGCTATTATAAATGGCTTTGAGAAACCAAGAAGGGTCTCTCTTTTATATATATATATATATAATAAACTGAAATGAAAATTGTAATTGATAATAAAACATGCCTTTAATAACAATACATTATGTTGTCTTGATCATTTTCCAATGTAAGTCTCTAAAATGGACCTTGATATGCATTTCTACGTGTTGACCACTTTTTCAGCAAATGTATTTGCATGAGCGTCTTTAAAGGTTTCCTTTGTAGATACGCTGCTATTTCGCTGCTACTACTGCTGCTGTTGTTTTTGTAGCTGCTTATCTGACCTTATAAATAAAAGCTTGGATCTAAAAAGCTGAATGAGTCCCATATCAAGGAGGACATGAGTAAGCGATCCAGCTAAAACGATTTTGAGTACAAGTTGCTTTCAAATGCAGAGTATGTACTAGGCTGTTGGTTACACTTTTCAGGACTCTGGCATCAACATCGAGTCGACCTAACCGATTCATCTGTACTCCCCGGAAAACATTCTAAGCATTAAGATGAGTAAAGTACTTGCTGGTACCAACGCAAAAGAAGCGCATGACGCATTAAGTTCATCTTTCAATCATGTAAAGGTATACTGTCTCAATTGACCGATAATGGATATTGCTCGCCTCTTATTATAGTGGATTGCTTAGATCTGGCAATTGGTTTTTATACCACAAATCATAAAACTTGCTTTCAATCAAATCAAGAGACATTGTGTACTCTATTACTATATCAACTAGTAGCAAAGATGCATGAAAAGGGCTAGATGCTTCAGAAAAATATACCTTTCAAAGCAAACAATCAATTGACCAGCGGCAAATTGGCTTAATGCATGTCGTAAAACAGCATTGCTAATCAAATATTACTTGGATACTAGTAATAATAAAGCTTGGATCTTTTCGTAAATCGTCAATTACAAGTAACATACAAGCGATTCACAAACTGAAATCATGTAGCGTGTAATGTGTCGTCCATCACCTCGATAAATGGTTAGCTATAAGCTGTGACACAGTGGTGCTAATGATTTACACCCACTAAAAGGGTAATAGTAACAGTTGCACCCCAAGTACCTGGGTGTCAAGCCATGCTTCACATCCAAGCTGATGAATAAAGCGCATTTGAATCCATACATCATATCATTACAGTGCTTTTTTTACTCGTAAAAGTGCAAAACACAGCCAAATCTGACAATTTTCAATCACTGATATCTCTACTTGTAGGCCGTTTCAGACCATCAGAATGGTGCTAAACGATTGCTCTCGACTAGTACTTGCTTGCTGATGCTTCATCTCAAAAAATTTTGGGTCATGACAAATCAGTCCATGTCTCCATTTTTTGACGAGTAGTTGCAAGCAAAAATCATTGAATATCAAACAATCGTATTTTTCATCCCCAAAATGAAGTTTTCCACAATGACATGCCATAATGAAAAGAGACCTACAAGTCCAATTTATCTTGTAAAATTGCTAGTTTGGGTAATACATTATGCGAAAGTTGAGTTTTGGACTGAAAACGTGTTTTTAGTTTCTCCTTATTTAGAGCAGATTTTTGGTGAAACATGAGAAAGTTATTAACACCATTCGATAGAGAATTCAAGCAAGTACTCGAGACAATTAATACGTAAAGTGTAATAGATATAGCGTTTCCCGAGAAATCACTGAAAAGAGGAAAAAAAAAGTTCAAATCGACAAATCCATTACTCAGGATTCAAGAAAGAACAGACTTCGGGGGTTGAAATTCGACAGCAGCAATCATGAAGGCCATCGATGTTTGTAGTAACTAATCTGTAGTAACTAATCGTACACAGATGCTATATAGCGCTAGTTGTATCCAATGGCTATTGTATATGAAGCTGCCAAAGTACTAGAATTAATATTTGAAGACTATTACTAGCTCAATGTATGGGATAAATGCACTGGTGCCCAGCTCATAGAAACAGATCAAGACATAATCAACCCCCCATAAATAAGACACCATTAAGCGTTAACCTGGACTCTTCATTCGAGCTTAATACACTGATAGTACAATTCTTTGAATGTATTATAGGTGTTCTATTGGCAGCCGAATTAAACTATTTCAGATTGCTTTTCAACTGAGTTTATTACAAGTGACCTCGACTTTCTTTTCTTACCATCCAACCTTACTATTTGCATCATCCTAGAAATACAATTATCGGTTTTTTAGTTCTTGAGGCCATGAGCATGTAAAAAATATGTCAATAAATACATTCAAGATGGTTTGATTTTGTTAAAAAAAACATTTGTAATGAAAGGAAAGAAAAGGGAGTTCTTAAGATCAAACGCTTATAATGAAATGCTGATAAATTAACAACTCATGAAGTAAAATAACACTCACTTCTTGGGTGGTATGCCGATGAATTGAGTCATACCATCTTTCTGCTACAGAACAAGTATCTCTGTATTCACAAAATAATGCTTTTTAGTTTGAATGAAGCCGATAACCATAAGTCATCATTTTGAAAATAGCTCAAAAAGTAGTCTTCGATTGTTCAAATAGCATTACCCATACTCTTCTATCAACAGCCACAAAGGCATGCTGTTGGAAAAAAACAATCACCACAATCTTATAAATAAGTATGCTATCATCCAGATGCCTCCTTTACTCCTCTCAGTGGTTGCTCGAGGAACTTCCATTTATATCACACTACTTGAACTTTGTGTGCTGTCTTGCAACATCCAGCACATAAAAAGGGGTTGGAGGGGCTTAAATATGGACGATTTTTCCTTTTTAGACATTTTTTTACTTTGATACATCTTGCTGCACCAAATGAATCCATGTGCAACTTTAATACATAGGCATTGTATTACACGGTTTTTTCTTCTTTTTTTTTGCTTGTGATTTATTTATCGAGAAATAAAGAAAACCTTATCTAAAAATACACTCTCTTTTTTGGTCTGTTTTTTCATAATGGCTTTGTGCATAATGTAATAGCATTTTACAAGTGAATCAAAGAATAGACGGGAGCATCCAAAACCTTGGAGCCGTTCAAGAAATCAAGCTCCATGACGAAAACGTATTCAACGGTTTTGGCATTACACTTCTTGATGAGCTCACCAGCGGCAGCAGCAGAACCACCAGTAGCAATCAAATCATCAATGACAATGACATTTTGACCTTCCTTGAGGGCAGACTTTTGAATCTCGAAAACATCCTAGCGTTCGTCTACATTAGACCCGATGCCCCCCTTTTCTCTTCCAATGTCATATTAAAATTACCTCTCCGTATTCCTTAACATAGGTAGCTTGAGCACACTCTCCAGGCAACTTGCCTTGCTTACGGACGGGAACGAAAGCAGCACCCAAACGAAGAGCAATCAAGGGACCAAACAAGAAACCACGAGCATCGAGACCTGCCATTCATCACTTCAACTTTTTGATTGTAACGGAAAGAGCTCCTCCAAATACTTACCAACAACAGCATCAATCTTTTCGGTATAGGTGGAGTTGATGTGATGAACAATGTTACAGATGAGAGCTTCAACAGCAGTGGGATCTTGGAAAACAGGGAACATATCCTTGAACACAATGCCCTAATATTCATATAATTAGTGCCTTGTATGCTGAATATATCTTGACACTCTTTTGCCAATACCTTTTGAGGGAAATCCTCGTGTGTGCCAAGCAAGCTCTTGATGCGTTCGATATCGTGGTTGCTCATTATAAGTAAATGTTGTTTGCGAAAATGAAAAGAAAGAAGGAAGAAATTTAATATGATTAAAAGTTTATTTAAATCGACCAGAAGAAAAAAAAAAGTGACTTGAAATCAATATACAGCAGCATCTCGATAGTCAACCTTCAGTGATCACATCATTTCTGGCTGATTAAAAAGCAGCACATGCAGAAAAAAAATGATTATCTATAAGCTTATCTCCAGCGAGAGATACATGCTATATTTTCATGATTATCCTTTGTTGCCTCGGTTGCCTGCTCCTCTGGGATTGGCTTCGACAAATTCGTCCCACTCTCGTTTCTTCATAGTTTCCGCATCTTGAGCATCGTAATCGTTATCATCAATTACTGGCTTTTCAGGTTCTTCTCCACTAGAAATTAGCTTAATTAAAACGCACCAACATGCCTCGGATTAATATATATAAAAAAAAAAAAAACTTACCCTCCTTGAATGATGTTGCCTCTTTCCATCTCTTGTTCGAGATATTCATCAATTGTCATTGTAGGCAGATTATGACCATAGCCAAACACTTGGCTCTTGAGTTGCTCTCTTTTGTTCATAATCACAAATGGTTGAAGTGGTCGGCCTTCCTTGCTCAGCATAGGTTTATCTTTGCCCCAGTTGGCTCGACTAGTCTGTGGTGCTTCACGGCTATCCACTGATGTGTCTCGCCCTGTCTTTTCCCTCATCTCTTTCATGGCTTCCATTTCTTTCACCATGACCATCTCTTGCTCAATAGCATGCCAGTTTTCTAATGCCTTCAATATCTCTAGTTCAATCAATGCTTCTACCCATTCTCGCTCCATGTCATCTACATCACGATCTTCATCCTCCTTGTTGCCTACAGCATCCAATTGCTGACGAAGTTGAGCAATGTGTTGTTTGACAGCACGTTCACGCTTAAATCGAGCAATTTTCTGATCACGTTGCTGCGAAGCTGCCACATTAGGTGCTTTGTGTTGTAATTGTTCCATTAAGCTTAAATCTTGCTTTTGTACCAATGCATGATCTTGACAGGCACTCAAAAACTTTTGTAGATAATCTCTAGATTTGTCGAGTACAGATCGTCGATCTGGGCTGTTAATCTTCAGTGTCAAGTTACCCAGATAAGCAGGAATCAGTAGAAACTTGAGATCGTTGGTGTTTATATCGTCGAGTATCTCATTATCACTAAAGATGGCAAGTTTGGAAACTAAATCATCAGCGCGTGAAAGCATTTGAAACCCTTTTGCAACTTGTGCTTGATATACTGGGTCAATGCTAGACAAGGATGAGTCTTCTAATTCTGTCAATATGAGTTGACCTTGGCTGAATAGCTGCCCAAGTGAAAGTCCATCGAGTTCTGTGGGGGATGTCATGGTATGGAAAGATGTAAAAGGTAAAAGAAATAAAATGCGCTCTCTCAAAGATTTACACAGTCCACGTCATGTGGAGGAGTGATCAATTACTATCATTGGTGAAGATTGACAATCATAGCCAATACAAAGCCTGTTCAGCGTATATTATTCGTACAATCACTAGCTGGACGGCAGAGGTTAGGGCACACCCAATAACCAGGATACAGCGAGGGCGCGTCCAATACTCGTTCAGGACACGGTCAGAACATGATTAGGACACGGCTGGCACATTGCTTGGTGCTATTTTGGTGGTCAAAAGCATCTGCTAGCTAGAGAAATCAGCCGTCAAATGCATCTGTCTTTTAGCATATGGCTGTGCAGTAAGCATCAGCATGATTGTACTTATTGATTTAGACCTGGAGCATCGTAGAAGAGTCATGCCCACAGTAGCAAATGAAGTTACGGCAGTTTGTGGCACTTCATTACATCAAGGAAATGTACAATATGATAGTCAGAACAAGAATATCCGTCAACATCTGTATCTTAGATCAATGGGCGTCTTTATTATTATTAAAATTATTGTAGCAGATCTGTGGAATATGGGTTATTGGTTTGATTAGACATAACTCGGTTACTACTAGTTGCAGCATTATAACTCCAATCATTGAATTGAGCCATCAAATTGGGTTGCTGTTGTAGCTGCTGCTGTTGTTGTTGCTGCTGTTGAAGTTGTTGTTGCTGTTGCAATAACTGTTGCTGCTGTTGTTGCAATTGGTATTGTTGCTCTTGTTGCTGTTGTTGCTGAAGCACTGTTTGATTATTATCACCTCTCTTCTGAAGAGCTGGTGAGGGTAACAAATAACGAGGTTTATAGCGATTGATAAAAGAAGTAGGGCTTTTGTGGTAGATGGAAGCGAGTGAGCCTACATGCAGTAAGAGTTCGTCCAAGAAATTGGGATCCAAGTTATCACTTTCGGTTGTAATGGCTGGTTTGTCAGACAAGACAACTGCTTTGGCTGCTGCAGGGTCTGTTGAAAGCAAACGCCAGTAGATATAACCACGATCACGCAAATCTGGGTTGTCGACTTCTTCAGTAGCCCATTTAAGGACTTTGGGAACTAGTTCTTGGCCAACTGTAGGTCTTTGGACAAACAGCTTCACGGTGGCAGTTAGTAACGCTAGTTGAACCTATTTAGTATTGCTGAGTTAGTACTTCACTTGCTCAAAAGGATGCTGATCGATGCCTACCTCGTAAGGCTCTTCCAAGAAAGTGTATAAAAAGTCGTCCAGCAATTGATCTGCATTTTCAATTCTGTCCGCATATTGACCAATAATCCAAATCATAGATGCCTTGGCTTCTGGTTCATCCAAATCATCCAAATTCTCACAAAGTGTAGATATAATGCTTTCGTATTGATTTGGGTATTTTCTAAAGATGTCTCTAATGACAATGATAGCTTCTTGAACAACATAATTGACCTTGGTTTGAATCAATTCCAACAATGCAGCAATACATTTGTCAGCGGCAGATTCAATCTTCACCGCCAATCTGCCAATAGCTCTGACAGCCTTTCTAACAAAATCAACATCCACTTCAGCAGCATATCTATATACAAAGCATGAGCACACCACAGTCCATCCCCCCCCCCTTTGTATGTCACCTATACTTTACTCTTTCAACTCATTCAACACAATATCCACATTCTTGTCATTTGCCAATCTAAAGATAATTTCCAGTTTGCCCAATTTGACGCAGATGGGATCATCGTATTTACAAAAGAATACTTTGATGTCATTCTTAAGGATCTCAGGTCTTCTTTGAATGATGAGTTGAATGTTGCGCAAAGCAACGTACTGCACTTCGTATCCTGAAGCAAGCAGAGTAACCAATGGAGGTCCTAATTTGCGGCACAGTTGATTGATTTCGTCTTCATTGTTCATGTAATTCATAAGATACATCATGACTTTGGTGGCTGTCAAGACTACAGCTGAATTGGCGTGTTGTAAACGAGGTGAAATGCGTTCAGCTAGCATTTCCGCATCTTCAGATTCTTGAGGAACATAATACATGAGTGCTTCCAAAATGTATGTTTGACCCCATCTATAAGCAGTTGTTAGCCAACACACACACACGCACACATTTACATGATATAAGGATAACTCACTCTGAACATTCTCCCAAGGCAGCGACGAGTTTACTAGCAATGGAATGATTCAATCTTAATTGAATACTATCTGAGCGTTCCGAGATTTCAGTCAAAGCAGCAACAGCATTCGCTACAACCTATCCATCAAAATGAGTCTTCTATTCTATCCCCTTTATGCTGGCAGCCTTACAGTTGGGTTTGGGTCCGCCAATAGATCTCTCAGCATGTCCACAAAACGCTCGCTCTCAACCAACACACGATCGTACATGTACAACTTGGCAACACATGTAGCAGCTGTCTTTCTCACATAAGGATCCTTATCCCTCAAACTGTGTCGAAGTGGGTCCACTAATACATCGACGATTTTCTCCACTTGGATGTAGCCCATTGTACGAATAGCTAAAGCGCGAATAAGTGGGTTGTGGTCCTCTACATCCTAATTTGCAAGCATATCAATAAGCAGTTTACTCCAAGCGCACACTATCTACCTTGATAAACATGGAAATCGCCATTACAGCCATATCAGGTTTTGTTCTGGCATAATTGATAATGTACAGATACACCATTTTCTTGATTTCGAGTACTGGTACTTGCATGACGTTTAAAATATCGGGAAACAGAGGTGACATATCATTGCCCATGGTCATATTGGCTACAATCTTCTTCATCACAGTCTTTTTGCGCTGGTGTTTCTGATCACGTTTTTCAGAAGTGAGCTCTGCTCGAAGTTCCTGAATTTTGCCTAGTGAAACGCTGCGTTTGAGTTGGGTGGTTTACAGAGAACAATGCATGAAAATGTACCTCTCTGAAAGTATTTTGCGTCAGACATGATGGGACAGACAAGTTGTAGAAAAGAAAAAGGGAAAAAAAAAAGAGTGTGTGTTGTCCATCTTAATGAAGGAGCCTTTTTAAATCTAAATTGGGTAATGGTATTGGTTGCAAGTAATCAATATTTTACCACTCCGTGCGTGCAATTAAGAGTACAACATGATGGAAAGTTGTACTCGCAGCATAAACATCTCTTTCCGCTAAACATGTGTCAATCTACTGATATTGAAGACAAATTTTTAAGTCATGGTGTGCCCACCACAGACGAGGAATTCGACAAGTCCTTGTTCCAATACCTATGCGATTCACATTGCCATCCCCACGATGACATAGAGCATTTATCACATATACCGCAGTTAAAGACGGGACACATTACCATCATGGGCGTCAGGCAAGACGACTGGGACACGGTATCCAAGGTGGCTCATGACTGCAATCAGAATGCCAACAAGAAATGCATTCCTTGCTTTGGTGAGTATGCCGTTTCAGTTGATGTAGCTTGAAACTAGACATTGTGTAGGCATTCATCCATGGTTCTCGCATTTTGTCATGACGCAAGACGATTCCAAGCAGGAGCCAGAGGACTATTACAGGGCCATTCTCAAATCATCAAACGAGGAGGAGATCAACGACATGATCCAAGCGTTAAACAAGCCATTTACCTATGATGTATGGTACAACAACTTGAAGCAACGACTGGAGGATCATCCCAATGCACTTGTAGGAGAAGTGGGCGTGGATAGATCAGCACGATTATTGCCTGGTGGTTCGATTGAATGGCATGGCAAAAAGCCAACCAGTGTGCAAACATCCATTGAACATCAATTAGCCATTTTCGACATTCAATGCCAACTAGCACGAGACCTGAATCGAGGCATCAGCGTGCATTGCGTTCAAGGCCAAGGACATTTGTTTACGCATCTCAAAAACATATCTGGTCAGTTCAGTGCGAGACAGTTAAAGAAGCTTAAAGTGGTTCCAAACACACTGCGCATGTGCTTGCATTCGTATGGAGGAGCACCTGCTACGATTACACAGTTTTTGGAATTGAAAGGGTTTGAAATGTACGTTTCGTTTTCTGTGGGCATCAATGCAAGGCTGACTCCTGCGAAAAAGCTGATGGAGTTGATCAAAACTGTACCAGAAGATCGCCTTTTGATCGAGTCTGATCTGAACACACCCTTGGGTATCGATGAATGCATGATTGAGATTACAAAAATTGTAGCAGAGGCTAGGGGATGGACAATCAAGCAAGTGGTGGAGACAACAAATAGAAATTGGAAGCGATTTGTCAATTTTTGAATAATAAACATTGGATGGTTCACTGCAGAAAATGACGCTGGACATTCCCTATCCGGATACCATGCAAATCGCCTAGAAATACATAGAGGATGCAGTGTGTGCTTTCCATGTACTTATAAGTGAGCATGCTCAGCAGCAAAGGAGTGGCCCCAAAAGAGATCTACCTGTGCAAATAGGACTGTTTCATTAACGATATGATGACGTACAGGCAAAGACATGTACAAAAATTTGCAATTCTCTCCTATTTTGAACACATCTCACCCTTTTTTTTTCTTTTAGTTTCCTTTCTTTATTCTTAATTTCTTAATTGTATAGCAGAGTATGAGTGAAATTGATAATACAGGTTGGTAGTCCTATAGATGGCGCTGATGATGGATACTAAACGAGTGTCTAGTTGATCAACGCGTTTCAGACGAAAGAGGACGTCGCTCTCGCAGTCGTTCAAGATCACGCTCTCCTGGCCGTGATCACAGCGACCACAGATACAGAAGTCGCTCTCGCTCAAGAGAACCAATGTAAGCACAGTTCAGCCATTTTTCACCTATTCAAAATTACATCTACACTCTTACACAATAATACGCACGCTCACACGCACGCACACACACACACACACACACTACTCACTCGCACTCGCACCTACACATCTACAGCTTTTACAGTATTTGTTTTTCAGACATTTTATTTTGCTAATTACTATGAAACAACATTTGATATTCACAAAATTCATAATATAAATAGTCGTGAAGAGGAAGACATCAACCCTGGCGACAATTTGTTCATTACCGGCCTTTCTATCAGAACCAATGGCGCTGATTTGGAAGAACTTTTTGTTAAATACGGCAAGGTAAATTGAAACTGACACACGGTGAAAGTGATGATACTTAAAGTCTATCTCTAGGTCATCAAGGCTGAGATTATGTTTGATCCTCACACTCGCGAATCTCGTGGCTTTGGCTTCATTCGCATGCAGAACCCTGAAGATGCTGAAAGAGCTATTGTTGGTATCAGTGGAACTGAAGTAGATGGTCGTGTTGTTACAGTTGAAAAGGCCAAGAGATCTAGACCCAGAACGCCCACTCCTGGTCGTTATTATGGTCCACCTAAGCGTGGTGGAGCTGGAGGACGTAAGTTGTTTGTAGTTGTATGAGGTTGTCACTTGCTAACATGAATTGACTGAAATAGCAAGAGGTGATAGAAGAGATGGCGGTAGACCTCCTCGTGGCGGCGAACCTAGATATGATCGCTACTACGAAAGATCTTACATGGACCGTTACGACCCTCCCAGATATGACCGTTATGAGAGAGATCGTTATGACCGTTATGACAGATACGACCGTTATGATCGCTATGACCGTTATGATCGTTATGACCGTCGTCCTCCACCACCAAGATATGATCCTTACCCTCCTCGTACAAGATCACCTTATTAAGACTATAAACTGCTCTACGGTACTACTACATTTGATATAAACCAATCCAATTTTTCACTATCACTCAATCAAAATACAATCCAACGATTAAAAAAAAATCTTTTAAAAACTACATGTATCAGTCTAAACAGTTACAAACGTGAATTACACGCTCACAATCAATCACGCACATGACAATTCAGACATCATCGTCATCATCCTACTCTGAGAGAGACAGAGATGCACATTGTTTAATTGAGACTTCAACACACCATAGATTCCAGTTCATCATCACACTAAAACATATAGATCAGACACGCGTTGATAACACAACATGTGCGACAATCAAGAAAGGCACACATGGAGCCGTCGAGGCGGTGCATTAGCTATAGATTCTGGATTCAGAGCATTATGATACCTAATAAATCAATACAAAATTGTATAGATGCAGCTACTATGGTATATTTTGGATTTTCAGGTACGCTTGCTTTTTGCGTAGCAACCTGTAAAAAAAAAACAATAGTCGCACAAATGTGTACTATGTTTATAGGTAGGATTTCAGTTGTGTACATGTTCCTTGAGAGATTGAATCATTTCAATGACATTGTGATACTATGCCAAACATCGAAAGATGTTTTTAGTATGGATTCTCAGGCAACTGTGTCGCTTTGATTTTGAGTCATATATAAAGGGTAAGGCAAGGCAATTGCCAGGGGAGTTTTTTTTTTTTTTTTTTTTTTTTTTTTTGTCCACAGTTGGGCCATACATACACACACACAAAAATAAAAACTAGAGAATCAAACATCAGGTTACAATTGTTTCTTCTCTTTATTGTAAATATATGTCCACATTGTAAATCATGACCACAGCCAAGGTGAACCCCCATCGACCTTATTATACACCAGGACTTCATCATCACAACTATACCTCTTTACCTTCCAATGATTCCATCCCACTACTGTTGCTAGAAGAGCCCGACCATGCTCAATTTAAGAGTTTAACCACTCGATGCACTAGTTTTGCCCTCTTGAAATACTTTGTTACCATGCTGACAAGTCCATTTGAAGTGGGTACAACTCTTTTGCAAGTACAATATTCACCTCACCAAGATGTTGAAGTGTTTGGATTGCCTCAACTGGATTCAAGCTCCAGACTTTCTTCTTCGGTAAGTCTCATCATGCACTTCTAAATCATGCCATGTTCATACGACTCACCCTGCAATAGATACATCAGTTTGACGCAGATAGTGATTCAGAAGATGATGGATTTTATCGTCGACCAGAAGACAGAACATCGATTGATACAATTCGTATTAGAACAGACAGCAATTCACTATCTTCAGTCAGCGTTTTTGATGATAAGAATAGACCCATTTATCAAATGGCACCTATGGAAGGTGGAGGTGTATTAGAAATTCTTAGTTCCATCGTCAAACAACCCACAGAAGGATGGAAATCGTTATTTAAAGGTGAGCTTTTCTTTTGCCGTGTCAAGTTGTTGCATAGTAGACTGATTTTTTTTTTTCGGACGCCATTAGGCCAAAGAGTTACTTGGGTTTATGAGATGCTTCGTACCTTATTACGGCCAACTTTAGAAAGCTCACTCAATGATCTGTTTGGTTTGTATGATGATACAATTCCACTTTTACATTTGGATAGTGTTACACCCAACATCACGACATTGCTCGCATCGCATCTCGTGGTAGGCGTATTGTTGAGTCCTCTTGAGATTGCCAGAACCAGACTAGTCGTTCAATCAGCATCACCTCTTTGCAGCAAATACAATGGACCGCTTCATGCTCTACGAACCATGTTTTCAGAGGAAGGTGGTATCCGTGGTGTCTATCTGTCGAAAAACCTGCTTCCGACACTCTTTTATCATTTGATTACGCCGTTAATATCATGCAGCACACCTTTATTGATCGCTCGTATTTTACGCATATCAGCCGCAGATTCGCCTATTTTATACGGTGCTGCCGAATTGACCTTGTCTACTTTGGGCTTGCTGATTTTGCTGCCACTAGAAACTATCCGTAAGCGATTGCATTGTCAGGTGCCTGGTGATTTCAAATCTACCGTAGCTATTCGACCTCAACCCTATCGTGGTGTGCTGGATGCTTTATACAAGATCATGAAGGAGGAAGGAACTCGTCATAAGAGAAGTGCGAATGCAAATGTGAATCGCAACAAGAACACGAAACACTGGATAGATGATCATTCTTCGTCTGATAGCGATGCTGATCTTTTCCCTCAACATCAAGCAACGAACAATGTCAAAACTGTAACTAGTGCGTGGGGTATCCGTGGTCTGTACAGAGGCTTCAGCATGCAATTGGCTGCAAACGTCATGCTATTTGTATTTCAAACCATGAATGGGCTAGATGGTAGAGAGTAGTGTGCATTTGTTAATAAAGCCATTTTCTCATTTTTGTGAAAAGAAGTAGTGAGCAATCAGGCCCCTCTTATCATTTGAATGATAAAAGCACACAATTTAAAAGCAAACCTTATGAAATCAACATAGGCAAGAGCCAAGTGCTTTCATCACTGACGATAGCTTTTGAATCAGCATTGCAATCACGGTTTGATATGTCTGAATAGTGGCTGAAAAGTCTGTACAGTCCCAATACGTCATTTCAAATGGTTTGTGGAAATGCATTTTTATGTCTACTCATTTCTTGTAGACATGCAATCCATCAACGTTCAACAGCCATCTGTGAGCCAGCGAAACAAAGCTACGCCACCAAATGCAAAGAAAGTCAAGCTTCAATTCGACTATTCACCTAGCCAAGATGGTATTGACCAGAACTTGCTCATTCTATTGCACGGATTAGGTGACTCCAAGACGCCATTTGCAAAGCTTGGACAGCAGCTTAAATTACCTCAAACAGCAACACTCTCAGTACAAGCTCCAGAGCCAGTGCCCTATTTAGAGGGATGTCATCAATGGTTTCCTAGTTTTGATATGATAACAGGCGATTGTAAGTTGGTTAAATAGCTCCTGTGCACTTTATCAAAGATTAATTTGACAGCATAGTGCTGACACCCGCAAATCCAGAAAGATTGAAAGGCTTACTTCGCACTCGCCAGATGATGGATGAGCTTTTGCAGCATCTGATCAATGATTGTGGATTTAATCCGTCCAATATCTTCTTTTTTGGATTCTCACAAGGTGGCACTGTAGCATTAGACACAGTATGCTTTGGTAAAGTGAGAAATCTGGGCGGTGTTGTAAGCATCAGTGGATATTTGCTGGAGGAACAGAGAGTAGATCGTAAATTAGGAGACGGGTATGCTGGCTATATTCTAATTACGCAAGGCGAAAAGGATGGAACTATTGGAAGCAGGACAGAGGCAGAGAAGAGGGTATGTGAGGTGTATTAATATATGATTTCTGATCTCTAAGATGCATTTAACAGTTCAAAGCTGTCGAAAGACAATGCGCTGCTTCAGCAGAAGTCTCTCAAATATTCATCACAAACAAGGATCATACCATGCCTTCTTCAGAAAGAGAATGGCGCCTAATCCACACATTTTTTGGAAAAAATATGCCTAGAAGAAATATCGAACTGGAAAATATGTCTGATGTTTATTTGGTCAATCCATAGCTTCCCCAACCATCACCAAACTCTCGACAGTTCTTGTTGAATCCCGACTTTGAATTGCACCATTTATCATATAATAATCTCGCTGCGTTTTTGCCTGCAATGGTTTGTGTTTCCATAGTCTATATTATGCGTTAGATCCTTATGCAAACTACACAATGCGTAATCGCCTTACCGAAATAAAGTTCTCAAAGGCACCAGTGTATATAATACCAGATTCATCATCTTTGTCAGTTTTCAGAATGAAGGATGGGAAAGGTTGATCCTTAGCAACTGGTTCCAGTTGAGGGAAAGCATGCCAGCCTTTGCGATATGTCCAGCTTCTGTTTAAAAAGAGTTTATCCAGATATTCATCCTTTAATTCTGTAGGGGAAAAGATCTTGATGACACTCTCGCCATTTTCCAAAAAGCGATGAACAGAAAAGGTGTTGAAAGGTGCTTGTCCGTCTTCGAATTTGTCGACTGAGGGACATTGAGTACATTCAGTTTTGCATAATAAGAAACATATATAAGCTTACCTAAAGGGGCGCCCGTTGTCACAACAAAAGTTGGCATGTTTTCCATAGTCTTACCAAAGTAACTGGGATCAGGATGTCCAGCAATCAAAGTTACGTAAACGGCATGATAAGACCTTTCCTCTTGCTTTGTTGGAAAGGGAAACTGGTGTATTCCAGAGAACTTGATAGGAGCAGCAAGAACTACTTCATCGAATACTTGACTGGTGCCATCCATTGTTTCTACAACGTATCTTTGAACTGTATTTCCATTTGCGTCGACTTCGGTAATATTATTCACAGCAACCACTTTGGTCTGCAGCTGAATAGCTGCTCGAGATCGACGAGCAAATTCTTCAAATATATTGTAGTTGCCTGATTCCACAGCCCATGTTCCATGTCCTGCTTCCATAGAAACCATTACAGCCAGAGCATGAAGTGCATTCAGATCCTGACAATAGTTCCCTCTAGTCGCGGTTTGTAAGATTTCTTGTGAGAAGCGTTCATTGATGCCCAATTCTTTCAAGTAAGCCTCTGCTGTCATATTCAATAGATTCTTGTAATCAAGGCTTTGTACAATATCTGATACGTGCTCAAATCCATGATCTGAGTCGTATAATCTCATGAAACGTTGTGCAATTTCCTTTTGCTTACGTTGAAACTACATTTGCATGTGAGTACAATGACTATTTTAGGGTTACCAGCAGAACCGGTTTTCTCATTACCTTGAGCGGCGTTAGTCCATACCGCCATAAAGCTTTCATGCTATCCCAGTAACTTCCAGACTCTTCAAACAAAAACTCTTTGCCGTTCCAAACACCCAAACCTGGGCGGTTCTTTACAGATATTTCCTTCTCCAAGGCAGTAAGACGGGTCCTATTCAATCCAAACTTTTCTGTAGCCGTCATGAGGTTTTTGTTTGCCTCTACAAAAATAGAAGCGCCCAATTCAATCGTACCAAGTGAGTAATCGCCTTTGATCGGTACGACAGTGCTTCGACCTCCAAGATAACTATTACGTTCGAAAATGGTGCTATTGACTTGCACGCTACCTTCATGAGGAAATACATTACTTAGCCAAAACGCAGTAGAAGTACCAGCTGCTCCTCCACCTATATGAATATGTGACTCAGATGTTTGCCATCATGCGGCCGTCTGGTAACTTGAGTACTTACCAATGATGGCAACCGATTTCATGATGGGTACATCCTTATTTTGAAGAACATGTTGCTGAATATCATCGCAGGAAATAGATGATAAAGATGCGGTGAGAATTAATAAGCAGGATACACTTAACTTCATATCTCGAATTGAAACAAAAGGGAGGATAAGCGAATGATGCCCGCACGCTATATGCAAATGAAATGGCTGGACAGCTGTGATTGAATAATATAGAAGGCAGTCAATGCTGCAAACACTGATAGCGTACGATTCACGCAATTACTAGACATTGGTGAAGGCCAACTTGTATAGCATAAAGAGTATTGTTTTCTAACTCGAAGAAAAATGTCACAGGCTCAAAAATCTGCACTTCACAAGCATTGTTATATCAAGCACGGTAGTAACGTCTCACGCTCAAGGTTATTTGTAACGCTCTTTGGGTAAATCATAAGCATGAATTACATGTCACTTATTGGTAGATTGTAATCTTATGATATTATAGTTCATTATTATACTGTAGACTCTAGCATAACAAAAAGTATATAAATGTATCCTCTGGATGCAGTGTAAATAAGAGTGTAATTCTTTGGCAGATTTAATTGTCTTTGACTTTTGATCTAACAGATACCTAAAAATGCTGTGTTGAAAGCACTGGTTGATGTGGCGACAACCATGATATAATATAAATCAGATGAGCATATTTCTTTGAAGGCTTTCATACTATGTTTTTTTGTAGCATCTCTTTGAGCATTAGCAACCGTTATCAACTCTTGCTTTGTCTCGTAGAACTAAAATACTTCTTATTCTTTTGCGAGATGTCTTTCTTTGTAGTTTTCTATGTTTTAACATTCGTCAGTGCTTCAAAAAAAAAAAGATCCGTTGGGCTTGAGCCCTTTTTTATTATAAGTAACTCTAAGGACTAGGTTGCGCAAGCTTTTGACTATTTGCTTCATACTCGACATAGAGTGTTATTGCTGAAACCAGATCGGACATGCTGCAATTTTGTACTGCTATACAGCAATGTGTCGTGATACGCAACTAGTTTTATCGCTGTGTACGTAGCTACAAATCATGGCCCTGATTTCATACCATGGCTAAGGTCCATATTGATCGCTACAGTGTAATACTTGAATCAATACAGCTTAGTGAATTTGTTTTTTTTTTTTACCATTCAAAAAGCTACAGTTTGCTGCAAAATATAGCTGCTTTTAATGATGGGTATCTTTCTTTACAGGCTGATTTAGATCGCCAAAGTAGCATCAAGTGATTATTCTTGATGAGCAAGTAGAACTTGACATCTTATCTTGGTTCCTTTTGGATTAGTAAAAATTGACCATCGTCTCAACTTTTTTATGAGTACTGGCAAGGAAAATGCTTCGAGAAAACAGTTGATTGCTTATTTCACTATAAAAATGGCATTTTTTCCCGTATGGCATGCATTAAATCGAGATGCATCCCGTAGCTTAATGCGCAAAACCTTATTTCATATCTTTGATTATATCTCAATGCTATCATAGAAAAATGTAAGTGTAAATAGCACCATTAGATGCGCCGTGCAATACTACATCAAATAGTATTGAGGAGCATAGAAGGCTAGATCTGACTAATGTATTCAAAAATGGGAAGGACACTCAGATAAGTTGAATCCAAAGGAAGACATCTATATCTGAGATTTAACCCATTTTCGCGCGCTGCCACTACGATGAGCAACACCTTTGGCAATTTGATTTGTTCTTGCTGCAACTTTAGTCCTATGTAATCCTGAACATTACGTTTTAAACATGTCTCTTTAAAATCTACGGCATCAACGCTATATTCAGCTACCAAAAAGACTGGATAAGACATTGCCCTGAAAAAATAGTGCACGTGGTAATAGTCATGTCTGGCTGATGCTCCATTCTAAAAAAGATTTCACTGCTAAGGCACTCGGACCCTCAACTTTTTTAACCGTTCGAGACACAAGGATTCTAAGATTACAACTTGTCTTGGAAGCAATTCTATCCATCTTTCTTCCTTCCTTCTCTTTTCTTTTTCTTCCTCGCATATATCCCATAGCATCAACAACAGTAACACTTCAACAAATGCTGGAAGCGCTAGTTCAGAAGCTAGCATTGTATTCAGGCTGTGCAGTGCCATCCATTATCTTTTATTTGGTAACTAGGAATCAAACGATTAAAGGGGCAAGTGGTGGACCTCCAGACTGGGTGCTTGTGCTCATCGGGTTTATCGAAGTACTTGTACCTGTAATTTATGATGGTAGAGGTACTGTGCTTGATCGTGTTATATGTGCTGTAATGGCTATCGTCATGACATCTGGTATGTTCTTTTACGTTCGAGATCGGCAACAGACTCCGGAAGGCGGCAAAATACAGCCTTTCTATGATATCTTGACTCATTGGAATGAAGCACCTTCAACCAATGCAACGAGCAATCACGATCATAAAAAGAACGATAATGCCAAACAACAGAAGCAGTTGACACTATCCGACATTCGCATGGATGCGCTCAAATTTTTGCTGAGAGCCGTCGTTTATACATTGATTTATATTCCCGTATTTTCTACCATGGATGGCTTTATCCGTGCTTGCCGAGAGCCTCCTGAAACCCTAACAGCTATACCTTATATCAGACGCCTCTTTACTGTGTTTATTCCATTTGCTTCGACATTTTATTACATTTGGGTAGGCGTTACTCTATCACTTCACATTGCCATTGTCCCTCTTGTTCATCTCCTCGCACATGCCGTTCAACTGAATATCGTTGCTTGGATCCCCAACATGAACTACAAAGTCTTGGTCAAATTGCACTCTGAATTGGCTCATTTTGTCGCACAACCTCCACTTTTTGACAAGCCTTGGTTGACTCGATCTGTTTACGATTTATGGTCTCATCGTTGGCATCAAATCTTTAGACCTGGTTTCCATCAAGTAGCTTACAATCCCATTCGCCGCTTGTTTGGTCAAAAACATAAGCATATAGGCCGTATTGCTGGCACCATTGCTGTCTTTGCTTGCTCGGGGTTGATGCACGATTACATTATCCTTGCTGCATTAGGTCCTAGCAATTATAATCAGCCGGGAGTGTTTGGATATCAAACACTTTTCTTTATGCTGCAGGCATTGGCCACCATTGTATCTGTTATGAGCCCAAGGTTGCCTACTTGGTTGTCTCGCACTTTAACTTGGCTCTGGGTATTGTACACGGCGCCTCTGTTTGTCGAGCCCTACTTGAGAATTGGGTTACACCATAGTGCCACGGTTCCTGGCTTCCCTAAATTTATGGATGCTCCTCTGGAAGGCATTTGTCCATATGGTCCTCGTGGGTTCATTAATAACTAGAATAGCATCACATGTATACACATTTTTTTCACATTACACTATCGCATATCAATTTTTGTACATTAACTGTTGATTCAGACATCAATAAATCCAAAGCTTATACACGACATCTTTACTATGTACTTGCAGTGAATATGCATATGTTCCTGATGCATGTGCATTATATGAAAGCTTAATTCAACATATTGTTCTCAGCACTTGGAAAGGCACAAATTGCCCTGTTGTTTCGTTGCTGTCTCATTAGAGACATGATGATTTGCTGTCAAATTGCTACTCCTGTTTAATCAAACAATGCCATAAGCAATGTACATATTGGCGTGCAGGCTCAAAAATAGATACATTTAAACGCAACCATTAAGATATAGTCAACTTCACTATCTAGTGAATATTAGGGGGGGGGGCGGCTGTGTGTGTGTGTGTGTGTGTTGCTCAGCAAGTAGCATGCGTTATCTACAATTAGTTTTTATTGACACACACTACATCGTTTTCTCTCACGAAAGTGAAGTAATCCTTGCACAACGGCGGAAATCTTATCAGATCCTCCAGTTGCAGCAATATTATGACATTGGGATCATCAGCTGTATTTATAGCCCTCCCACTACCAATACACTAGATGCATTCTCCTCACTTTAATAAGCCCTGTCTATATTTTAAGCATGCACACTTCCCCTGCATCATCAAAACCAATGTACTTTTGTTTCATAGACATGACGGATGGCAATAATATGATATTACAAATATTCAATTCGATTGGCTTTCATCTATTTTTTTGGGGGGGGGGAGGTATCGCATCTCCGGGGAGGTATGGAATTAAGTTTTTCATTAATTAAACATTGACATTGGTCTGTTAGTCAAAATATACACTGGAAAAATGGAAATATCGACATTGCTATAGATTATCATTTATACCTTGCAAATAACTCAATTTTGTTATCAGATGGTACGTCGCACGAGACATCTTACTAACGAAGAATGGATGCATTTTTGTTTGTATTTACAAAGCAAAGAAGAGTGAAACGAATCTGATATAAAAGTATCTTCATCAGATAACACATCTCATCACGACTTGGGTTGTTGTTTTTTTTTGCAGCAAGATGGCGTGCAAAGCTGTGCGAGTTGATCATCTCAACGGTGTTCTTATATCAGATTCGTTTGAGGAAATCCATTGGCTAGGATTCAATAGACAAGGGGTGGATTGTTATGATGAAGAAAAAAATTTTCTGTTGTACAACAACGCGGGGGTGTACGGACGATGGGAGATGGGCCATGAAATATTCTTATCAGATAGACTTTGATTGGTTTGTAACGTGCAACTATTTACTTTTTAATAGGAGGCTTATTTTGTAATCAGATTTTCTTGTTTTGATTGCCTCTATAAAATAACCCTCGCTTATTCTGTCTCTCTTTTCTCTTTCTCTATTTCTTGGTTATACCTCTTCTTTTTTTCAACTACTCCCCTCTCCTTCTTATAATAATAACAATGTCAGACGATTACGATTATGAATCTCTTGGAAGCAACGCTACTCTTGCCCAAGATGCCATGGCTGGTGCTCTTGCTGGTATTGCTGAGCATTGTGCCATGTATCCTGTAGACAGTATCAAGGTACTCTTCACAAGCAGCTATAGCCCAACTATTACTAATATGCTCATTTCTCTAGACTCGCATGCAAGTCATTCAATCTGTTGCTACAACATCAAATCCTGCTGCTGCTGCCAGATCTCAAGTTTTTGCCTCACCTCACCATAGTAAACATCATCGCCATGTACATTCTTCTGCCATTTTAGAATCAACTTCAGAGGCCTCAGCCAAAAACATCAAATCAGCATCACGCAACCTTTGGCGTGGTGTTAACTCTGTTGTGTTGGGCGCTGGTCCTGCACATGCAGTTCATTTTGCTACCTATGAAGCCTGTAAAGAAGCCTTTGGTGGCAATGCCGGTGGCCATCATCCTTTGACTAATGCTGCTGCTGGTGCCTGTGCTACTTTAGCTCACGATACCCTTATGAATCCCTTTGATGTAATCAAGCAACGTATGCAACTTGGTGATAGTGCTTATCGTTCTGTCAGAGAATGTGCTCGCAATGTGTATGCCAAGGAAGGTCTTGTTGCCTTTTACATCTCTCTTCCTACCACTTTGACCATGTCTGTGCCATTCCAATCCATCCAATTTGCTACCTATGAGTTCTTCCGCAAAGTCATCAATCCTACTGGCGAATACGACCCCAAAACCCATGCTATTGCCGGTGGTTTAGCTGGTGCCATTGCATCCTCTGTCACTACACCATTAGATGTTGTCAAGACCTTGCTACAAACTCGTGGCAGCAATGCAGACCCCCGTATTCGTAACGCATCTGGATTAATGGACGCTGTAAATATTATCAAGGAAAGATATGGAGTCAGAGGATTCTTTAGAGGATTTAAGCCTAGAGTGCTCACCAACATGCCAAGTGCAGCCATTAGTTGGAGTGTGTATGAATATTTCAAATGGTTCATCAGCAGCTCAAACGATGTTGCTATTCAAGACAAGAATATTCTCAGTTTGTAAATAACTCGACACTCCATCTATACTATATTAACACACTTACATTCAAGATACATTCCCCCTCATATTAATACAAATGTAACATAATACTATTCCCCCCCCCCCCTTTCCAGAAAAAAAAAAAAAAAAAAAGACACTCAAAAAACCCCCTACTCTTTTCACACACACTCAAATCCCACAAATTTGCACTGTTTCTTTTTTTGCTATTCCTGATTCCCTTTAAAACTCTGTACATAATAAATCATACACAAATCAAGGATATGAATAATAACAATAGCACATGTATTTTATCAAATGACAATTTTTGAAATGAAATCTAATCAGATCGTTTCTACTGTTTACAGTTTGATCATGAATCATCTTGTCAGTGATTGGACAATCTGTGAGCTTAGGCAAGATTTGGAATTATACGTAATCCTACACAATGCTACACAAAAAAACACTTGGTGAGTCCCCTCTCTTATCTCTGATGTGTAACATCTTGTCATCATATCGGCCAATCATGATCATTTCATAGATCAAATTAATCTTTCTCTCTCTCTCTCTCTACAGGGGCAAACAAGCGCTCTATGTTTGTTTGTTTGTTTTGTACAACGAGCCATCTTCCATTTGAATTGAATTTGAATCCTATTTGACAAATGGAACAAATGGAAATGTGTTCTTGCGGGGATTTATGGAGCACACAAGGAAGCTTGCCTGCAGAGAGAAATCCCTCGATACATACGTGTGTTGTAGAAGAGAGGGAGCAAGTTTGTGCTTATTATCCCTCCCCCAGTTCACTCGCTCCGACACACTAAGAAAGCCCAAAAACGAGGGTTACACTATCTAATTTGTTCTTGGATCTTGAATATAAATGATGATTGATAAGCCATATATATATATATATATACATGTTATCAGAATCACTGGCAAGGATAATTATCGTCCCTTTACATTGATCACGATGGTAGTGATAAACATTTTTAACAAATATTTGCAACTATTTGATTATTGTTACACCCTGAAAGCATTACACATGCGTTTCCCATTCATAGTATCTGATAAGCAGCTTTTATAGGGGGGGGGGGCAGTGGTATTAGGTTTTCTATCATAGTGGAAAAACAGTTTTAGATCATGTTGCACAGACACCTTTGCAGACTCGGTTCATCGTCCCTTCCAGTGAATCACAATCCTGTCCCCGTAACCCCGCACCTCTTTTTCACTGTAATTTTTCCTTGTTTGTCAGCTTTTAATCCATATATTTAGCCTTTTAGTAAGAAGTAAATTTGAGAGCATTCATTGGAGATTCATTCCTTGATTGAAGTGCAACAGTTTATTCAAGTAAATAAATGTTATTAAATCATCACGCGGAGGCCAGACGCTGTAAATCCAATTTGAGAAACTTGGCAGATTGTACAGACCTTGTCCTTGAATTCAGGCTTATACGATGCTTGACAGAAGGGGCATGATACCTTTGGAGATCCTCTGTAAATCGGCTCAAAGCTAATACCACATACAACGAACGGATTGTACTGATCGTAATCAAGCTGGACGTCATCCCTTGGGCTTCTCTCACAAACAGCCAAAATGTGTCGAGCCTGCGTACAAAACGGATTAGTATAAACACTTGGATTAGATACATGCCAACTTACTTCATCAGCGATTTTCTTGGGTGGAGCTAATTCCAGTAATCTTGTACAAAACTGACTGGCAGTGCTGAAGTTCTTGAGCTTGAATGCCTGTTTAGCAGCTTGACGCAAAGCCAACTGCAAATGAGGTGTTTGTAATTGACAGTGTGTAAAGTAGGCAGCTAATTCCAATGCGCGTTTTGCGTTATTGGGATCGCTGGCTGTAATTGACCGACGTTGTTGTTCAATCGCTAGACCCATTGCATACTCACGACATATCTGTATGAGTTGATTGGCTTCATCTGCGTCAGTCTTCTCAGAGACAACGGTAAACAAAAGAGAATGCAACAAAGTCTTGAATTGGGCGGCACTGGCGGGCAATCTTCCACTGGTAAAGTACTTGTAGGCAAGTTGAAGTTGTACGGTGACTAGATTTTGGAAGCTGTAGGCAACAGCTGGACGACTATTCTTGGCAGTTGTTGAATCAGGATGGCGACGTAAATAGACGTAAAGGGGTGGATTGGAAGCAATGGTGGGTACAGATGTTCGAGATGCCTGGTACACAGCAAGGAAGTATGGCTTGAGAGGCATGAAATAGACGGCACCCACTTGGCTGTTCAAAATCTAGGATCAACACAGGGGAGAGGGTTAGCAATTTTACCAAACCTGACAAGTTGATGCTGTTTATACAAACCTGCATAGCCGTTTCAAAAGAACCAGCAGAGATGTGGTCTACGGCTAAAGGAGATGTTTGAATCCACATGTAGGCTTCATTAAAACCTGTAGCAGGAACAACAAATTCAGCTGTTTCCTTGGCGGCGACATTGCTGATTTCAGCCGCGATTTCAGCGTGGATATCATCATCATCATCCCAGCCTCCCTGATTATCGTCGTCTAGGCTGTCCTTGGGCATATTTTGATCATCTAGCAACACGTCTTGATTCTTCTTGTTGGATGTGATTCCCAAGATATCGTCATCATCATCAGCCCCCCAATCGCCTCCAGCTTCCTCAATGTTATCGATGCCTTCATCATAGTTGAATGCTGGAACAGGCGTGGCCGCATTCTTTTGGGTGCTTTTGTTGTTATTGTTTGCGGCAAATACGCCCTCAAAGAAACTTTTTGATACAGTCAACAATGGCCAATTATGATCTTGCAGAGGTGTAACAACAGACTTCAGGAGGTGGTGGTTGGGTGGTGTAGCATTATCCGCATGATGATTGGGCAATTCGATATCCTCTTCTGTCTTGCCTGCATTTGCTAAAATGGATTGTGCTAATTCAAGGAGACCATGAGATCTTGCCGTCAAGTAAGCCAATGGTATTTGTCCAATGTCTTGCAAAACTTGGATTCGCTCAGTCATATCGCCTAGATACATGGCGTTTTGAAATCGAGACATGGGATCGGTACGCAGCTGTGCAATCTTCATCATTTGACGCAAGTTGGTTTCGTTACCACTGGCGAGATACAGAAACGAAAGACGGTCGTAGTTCTTGATGCGTTGATATGCCAATTCCACTATTTTGAAATTACCGTGCTTTAATGCTTCAGACCCCAACTTTTCCCAGTTCTCTTTGGTGTTTAATTTTTGTGCAGTTTCCAAGGCAACATCCAGGTTACCGCATTCTAGGGCTAGTTCAAATCGAGTGCTGTCATCACGCACAAAGTGCAGTGCGATTTCAGGATATCCCTTTTGCTGCAGATAGCCAATAATGGCTTGACCTACCAAGTTGGAATGACGAATGATGTATAGCACTTCTTCATATCTGCGGTTCGTGAGTGCTAATTTGAACTTGTATTCAGTTGGATCAATGTCCAATTTGACAGCTTGGCCTTGGCGATCTAGCACAAAGAGCGATTTTCCCTTGACAGAGGTCATGTAGACGGGCTGATCCAAGGTACGAATGATACCATTATCACTAGAATAGCCAGTGTTAGGTTAATTGATGAACAAACCAGCAAGAGGCCTTACCCTTGTGGTAGAGCATATTTAATGTGATTCAACGTGCAATAAAGAAACACGCCTGATTCATCCCAAATACCACTTTTGATACGAATCGTTTCATGGATTTGACAAAGCTGCTTTATATCTTTATCCACAAGGGTGATAGTATGCTTGCTCAAAAGTGCTGCCATGGAGTAATCATTGGTCCAGATAACGTATTTGACGGTAGGAACGGATAATTCTGCTGTGATGCGTCTTTGTTGAATATCAAACAGAACGACAGTTGTTGCAGTCGTCAAAAGCAACGATCCAGTACCAGCATAAAATATGTCTGTTACGCCTGCCACTGGTGATTTGAATGATTTGGTCACTGTATTCGATAAATCTCGAATTTCAATCTGTTGATGCACCTTGTCAAACACGGCAAATCTGTTGCGAGCAATGAATAGTGCGTTGTAGCCAGATCCTCGCTTTGATTCATCATGAGGCTCCTGAAGGACTCCAGTTGATGCGTTCCTAGGCAGCTTGTACAATTCATACAGACCTCCATTATCCGTCTAAGTAGTTTGTCAATACCTAGAGTACACTGCAACTACCATGATGCACACTTACTGTGGTTACCAGCACTGCCTTTTCCGCAGGGTTGTACGACAATGTTCTGGGTGGAATGTACTTTGACCCTAACTTGCTAAGATTTAATAATTCTCGACTATTTGATGCGCTGCTGTTGGCATCTTGAACCCGCAAAACCCCCTTATTGATGTGATACAGCTGATTTTGACTGATTTGAAATGCTGGTCTCTCGCGCTCCAATTTAAACACAATCAAGCCGCTATCATGACCTGCTGCAAAGAGGTTCAGTGCAGGATGGGATGTCAGTACCCAAAATCTATCGTGCTCTCTTTTGAATGAAGACACGGCTGTTCTTTTCGCCAGATCCCAAGTGCGAATGGCCTTATCCTCTCCCGCTGAAATGATGAGATCTTGTCTAGGATGAAAAATAGCACCCCATACATTATTTGTTGAGCCACGACAGCTATCGACTTCCCAAGCCTTGGTTTCTGTTTTTCATCCATCAGCTATACAGTCTTCTGACATACAAGTCTATGCAAACGTACCACTCATTCTCCATAACTTGACTTGTCTGTCATCACCACCAGAGATAATCAAAGGCATCGAAGGGTGGAATGTTGCCCAGTTTACACCGCGATCATGTCCTTCCAATATGTACTTTACCGTCACCTCGCTAATCCCTAATCCATCTGGCTGAGGACTTGATCTACCAAAAGGGTCCTCAAAGGAAGGCAATGCGCCCGGACCTGCTCTATTCTTCTTTACCAAGCCCGAGATATCCCAGACCCGAATAGTTTGATCCATTGAAGCAGACACAATGTAGTCTTGTGTGGGATGAAACTGTGCACTCATCACATAGTGATTATGGCCAGTCAAGATGGCAATGCATTTTCTGGATTGCCAATTCCAAATACGAATTGTCTGGTCGTCTGAAGCTGAAATGATCCAAGGGTATTCATGATGAAAGTAAACTGTACGAACATAATCCAAATGGCCGTTCAATGTAAATAAGCATTTCCTGGTCTTGTAGTTCCAGACTCTGATTTTGTAATCATCGCCACCAGAGACAAACAGTGGCTGCGTCGAGTGAAATGCAATACCACGTACAGGTCCTGTATAGAATGTGGTGTCAACATGTGGGTTTAACCTCAGTTTCAATTCATGCTTATTACCTTGATGTTCCTCAAATCTCTCTATCAAAGTGCCCATTCGATAATCCCATAGCTGGATACAGCCGTTATGAAGAGAAGCCAATATCCAAGGTCTCTTGGCGTGGAAAGAGATGCCTTTGACTCGGTTACTTTTCGACTCAAACTAGCGCACATGTTGGATGAGACACTAAGATGATACTCGGTGGAGGTGCTCCCTGATTTACCTTTGTTAACATCTGCATCTTGATGAAGCTTGATCAAACAATGAAAATAAACTGTTTGAGCAAAGAAACAAAAAAAAAAGGGTGTGTTTGCCCTGTTTTGAACAAACACGTGTTTCATATATACAAAGAGAGAGAGAGAGAGACAGAGAGTTCTCTGTGACGCAAAAAAAAATAAAAATTGGATAGTGTGATACAGTCGTCGTTTACTTCAATAACGTTGTAGTAGTAGTACTACGCTGCTTTATTTACGCGGCGGTTTTATCTGCATAAATAATGTTGGTTGTTGATTCATATCAACTATTGCAGCGATATACTCGTCTTGCACATATTTTGTTGATAGTAAAATTACAGAAAGCCGGTGAACAAGGATTAGAGTTTTTTTTTTTTTTTTTTTTTGGCTAATAAATTATTATTATTATTTTTTCAGCCTTGATACAACAAATAATGTCATCATCAGATAAGGCTCACAAGGTTTGCATTAATGTAAATGTATTGGTTTTTGGTCAAGATGAATTTTTTCATGGATGGGCCATGCGATTCATCCTGGATCAAAAAATTCCCACATTTCAGGGCCAGCACATCAATATAATGCAGACGGCAGCCGATTGGATTTATGGTATTTCAGCGACGGAAGGCTTACTGGGCAGCGTGTCGATAGGTAGTCAAGAGGGCGAATGTTGGATAGCGATGCTACACATGTCTGCGCTCTGGAAGTAAGCAAGAATTTTAGAGTTTCGGGTGTGGCCATGTCGATCCCATTTTCCAGCGGAAAGTTTAAAATCAACAGATCAGAAGACAACTCGTAAAAAAAAATTGAAACCAATTGTCAAAAAGGTCAAGTCTCGCACCACCAGATTTAGCATAACGTGGGCGATTTGAAGCAAGGCTGCATGATTACAGCCAATGAATGCATTCCAGGAGAGAGGGATGGAGGCAAAGAAGGGAGAAATACGAGATGTGTGAACATGTGCAGCAAAAAGCGTTTGATAAAAAATTCTGTGAACAAGTGTTACAAACACTTCCTTGACCATGTTGTTGCATGAGAGCAAATCGAATTCAATGACTGGTCCTTTCCCAACCTAAATTGCTTTATTTAGATTCATCAAAACTTTTTTTTTTTTTTTTTTTTTCTCTTTTGGACAGTTGTATATAAATTGAATTCGAATCCTTTTTTTTTTCTCTCCCTCATTCTTACTCTCACACACACACATTATTATTATTTATTTTCCTACACATCATGTCTGCTATCACATTGGGTTCTCCTCCTCTTTTGCCAACTGAATCTCTGACTAAAGATGCCGTGGCTCCAACAGAAGATAAAAAGATCCAAACCACTCCGCCCAAAACACCGCCTGGAGAGAAGGCTACTGCTGGTGAAGGCTTCCATCATAAGGGTGAACCACGTCTGCTATCTCAAGGTGAATTTGAGCCTGAACAGCACTTTTATCCTCGCGTATTGAATGCACAAATTCATCCTCTGATTCAATCCTTCTTTACGTTGGGAAACGAGAGAAT
This sequence comes from Mucor circinelloides, assembly GCA_037974945.1. Classification (NCBI taxonomy): domain Eukaryota; kingdom Fungi; phylum Mucoromycota; class Mucoromycetes; order Mucorales; family Mucoraceae; genus Mucor; species Mucor circinelloides. The sequence continues at coordinate 1,189,898 of JBBNAA010000028.1, read as the reverse complement.
CATTGCGCGCTACACACATTTGAATCCTCAAGTCAAGGCAGAAGACTTGAAAGAGGTCTTATCGTACAGTCCCAAGCACTTTCAATGGGCTGGTAAGTGTGCTTTACAGTCTCATGAATCCAATTGACTCAATTGATCTTTTTTTTTTTTTTTCTGCTAGGCTCTGACTTGTTTAATGTCACTACGGCTTCTGGTCATCGCCAAATGATTGTCATTGAAACCAATTCATGTCCGTCTGGTCAAAAGTCAATGCCACTGTTATCTGAAACCGATGAACATAACGAGCAAGGTGGCTATCGTCTGGTCATCGAATCCGCTTTCCAAGATCAGCTCTCAAAGGCAGACCCCAGTCTTGGCGGACTAGCTGTGGTATGTGATAAGAATATGATGGAATCCAGTGGTTATGCTGCAGTGTTGGCAGATGTCGCTAAAGAGCATGTGTGGCTCGCTGAATGGCACGTTGATGACCCAGACCCAGATATCAAGTGGCAAGACCGTGTCCTGTATATACGTGATAAGGAGAAAGTATGGCACCCTATGCGCGCTTGTTTCCGTTATCTCACCCAAAAGCCATGGAATCGATTCCCGCTCAAGACAAAGACGATTGTCATGAATCAGATCATCAGTTGTCTGGCAGGTGGTCGCAACAAGATGATGGCAGCAAGAGCCTATGATTTCTACAACAAGGATATTGTCGGCACGGGTCTAAGTATAAAGACGCCAGAGACCATCAACAATGTAACACGCGGCGAAATACCTTTGTGGATCAGCTCGATGGGAGGACATGCAGTGCTCAAGGTTCCTTACAGCAATGCAGGACAAGGGGTGTATACAATCACTAATCAAACCGAACTAAACGATTTTATGGGTCAAGATCATCACTATGACAAATTTATTGTTCAATCGCTTGTCGGTAACGCCTCATGGTCAAGTGTCACAACTGCTGGTAAATTCTATCATGTCGGCACGATTCCAAATAAGAAGAGTAATACATACGTAAGTGATCTTCGTATGATGGTGACTGGCAGTGAGCATGGATTTAGACCCATTTGTATATACGGGCGCAAGGCAAGATTACCATTGACTGGCGACTTACAACCTGATGCCAATACCTGGGATATGCTTGGTACAAACTTGTCTGTAAAATTACCTGATGGTGGATGGACAACAGATACTTCAAGATTGATCTTGATGGATCGAAAGGATTTTAACCAGCTTGGCTTGGGTATTGACGATTTGATTGACGCTTATATTCAAACGGTCTTGGCGGTGATTGCTATTGATCGCATGGCAACTCGCTTGATGGCCAATGGTGAATTTGACTATAATTTATTTGAAAGTCTCAACCCTGATAATGCTCTCATGAATGAAATCAGAGAGGCAAATGAAGACTTTTAGATGAAGCATCTATTAACTGCAAACATGTATATATACATATTTTAAATGAATAAAGTTTCCTCCTTCCTTTTTTTTTTTCTTTAAACCCTATTTGCATGATGAAAAATGACTTGCCACACAATCATTATTTGGAGCACAATCATCGACTACTCTTCACACAACCTTCTTCCACACATAATAATATACAATAAAGCATTTTTTAACTGTAAATATGGCTTGTTTTTATGAAACTTCAGGTCCCTATTAATGAGAACAATTCATATTCGTGTAGATGGCATACTTACATTAACACTTACCGCCTACTAGTATGCTAAAACATAGCCCAAATTGGATCCATTTAACGAGCAATTTCTCGAGTCTGAAGCTGTTTTAGGCCATCAAAATAGCACTACACAATTGCTCTCGACTAGCAGCTACTTGCTGATATATTTTTTCAATTTTTTTGGGGCCAAAAAAACATGGATGAAAGCCGGCCAAACCATGAGCTACCCCTTTACTCGAACATCAAAAATCAATTAATGGCGTTTTTGGCCTTAAAAATGAAGACTTTTATTATGGTATTTATAAAATCAAATTGATTCTAGTAATCCAGGGCAACATGTGAAACCACATTTGTGAGACCTTTATATGTAACTACCCGTGATTTTGGCGAATATTTACTTTTTATATTTTTGAAAATTGCTTCGTATTCTTAGTCAAAAAATACAATATAACTAGCACCGTTAGATAAACCGTAAAATTCTGCCCTAAAATATATTAGAAAGTAGGGTACGACAAGCATGATTTCTATAGTTGAATTGAGCAAAAGCGCTAAAAACTTTGTTTTGGACCATTTTTTTGTTCATTTTTTTTTTTTAAAGGTTTTTATTGATTGCTCCGCGTAAAGAACAGTGATGAGACTGCCTCAAGAGACGGGCGCAAAATGATTTGGTAACTAATAAGATAATACATATGTCAAGGCTAAATAAACGGTTAATAAAGAAAGAACAAAAATAAGCTCAGAAGAGCATGATCACAACAGTGTATGGACATGATCTTCATCGATACGTTTTGAAATATCGAGTCGGATACTGGCCAATACTGCTGCTGTGGTGAAGGGTGTGCGGTCAAATACAGTGCGAAAATGGGATCTCCAAATGTTGGCCAATGTAATGAATACGATGACCGACGCTGGTACCCCATTTCGTTGACTGTACCGGATGTTGTAAAAATCAAATGATCGAATTGCCAGGATGATATCGGGAATGGTGACAGTGGGCCAGAGAAACTCAAATATCACAGCCTGCCAAACTGACGCTTTGGCAGGGCAGTCAAATAGAAAGTGCTCAGATGAGTCACTGGAGGAGGAGCAGATGGAGCATAAATCAGAAGGGTGGAGAGCGGGAAAAATCCGGTGCAGCCTGGATTTATGCGGGATGCAGTGGTTGATGTACCGGTAGACCACATTTCTCTGTACCATGGTTAGTGCTAAGCGCCAAAACCATTGCCAGTGGATCACCGCGATGGAAGACAAGTGTATGGGGGCAACGGTTGCTGAGACGCAGGCCTGCCGGAACGTCTTGGTAGAGATTTTAGAGACGATACTGATGCCTTGGAAGACTTCGAGCTGTTGGACAAAAGGGGTAAACGAAACTGCCGGAAGAGGGTCTATTGGCGGGCCAGACGATTCGGATGGCAGGCATAAGGACTGAAAAAAAGGTTGTAGTTGCATATCACCGGTTTGAAGACCTTGGAACAGCTTCCGTGGAGCATGTTTCCAGGGGCGAAGAGTTGGGTCCTGCGAGTCTTTCCAGTGGAAGAACCGACGATCAATGTTGTAAGTGAAGACATCAGCCACGGTCATGTCCTTCATCTTGCTAGGGACCACGAAAAGGCTGGACGGACGTTTGTACAGGACTGCCAGCAGAGGCAGCGTAAGCCCAGTGGGGTGATTGATTGCCACAGAGTCGTAGTTGCGCGGAAGTGCATCAATGCACCGGTACAAAATATCAATGGTGGAGATTCTGTTCTTGCTAGTAAACGTCCTTCTCGTTGTAGGAAATAGTAACGGAATTTGGTGATAGTCAGTGCGATTATGGTGTTTGACATGTTGGATGAGCATATTAATCAAGGGATCCGTAGCGGCCGAGGTCGAGGAAGTAGTGACTAATGGCTGCCCCCAACGAAAGTAAAGCGCCATGTATTGAGTAGGCACATCTAAGACGCCGAGTCCACCTTGGGCTTTGGGAAGGGTCCATGTGCTCCAGGGAATGGCGGGGAAGATGCCTCGTCGGAGGAATTGAATCATGACACTAGTTATCTTGTGGAGATCCTGTTGTGTAAGAGGGGTCACTCGAAGGATGTACCAGCATTTAGACAGGAGCAAGGTGTTGACCACGGTAGCTCTTCCAACAACGGACAATGAACGGGTAGCATGCAGCGTGGTGGCCGCCTTCAGCTTGTCGACAATCATGTTAATATGATTCGTCCGTTGGACTGTGCTTTGAATCAGAGGGAAGCCAAGGTAGACGATAGGAGCCTCATCGTGTCTAGTGTGGAGCTTGTGAATATGCATTTCTTCCAGCGGATGTTGCCAGTAGTGCCAGCTATCACGGCCAGACAGAGAGAAGGCTTCAACTTTGTTGTAATTGAATTTGGCGTTGGATGCCCTACAGAACAGGCCCATGTAATATCGCAAGAGACGGAGATCAGCTCTATCGTGAACGAACACAAGAGCATCGTCAGCATATGCCAGCACTTTGGTCTGCAGAGACGGAACTGAAGTGGAAGCAATGGTGGACGGATAACGGTGGAAAGTGTATCCTGAGAAGTCTGTGTCAGTGAGAATACCTTGAAGAAAAGGTTCAAAGGCTAAATCATAACATATACATGATAGAGGATCGCCCTGTTTGAAGCCTCTCAATTTGGGTATTGCCGCCGTAAAATGGCCATTTATATTGATCTTGATCGTATTGAGCGCCATTAGGTTGTAGATGCACTGGATGATGGTCTCAGGGAAGCCATAATGATGCAAAACCAGCTTGAAGAATGTTAGGTTAACGCGGTCATAAGCTTTTTCTTGATCTAATAATAAGCCTATATCTTTATCCAAGGCGGCAGTATCTGTCTGCTGTTCAGCAATGTCATATTGACGTTGAGCGTCTTCCATAATGAGTTGACAGCGAAGGCCATTCTCAGCCAGGGACGAAGCCGATTTGATTGCTGTTAATCAATTTTTTGGAAACCTCCATCATGCGTCGATTGAGGAGACGAGTGAAATATTTGTAATCGCAATTTGCCAGACTGAGGGGTCGATAGTTCTTCATGTCCGAGGGGTCACCCTTCTTTGGGAGCAAAGTCATTATGGATTGGTTCCAAGAATCAGGGAAGACGCCCTTATTGAGTGCATCATTGAAGACAGTAGTCAATAACTCTTGATATGGCGGGAAGCGTATGACGAGATTAAGGATTTCGTAAGGAATGCCATCAGAACCAGGGCTGGAGTGCCGAGGAGAAGATTTGCAACCCTCCAGGATGTCCTCAAAATCAATAGGCGCAGTTAATAAGTCGCAATCATCAGTATTCAGCTTGAGTACAGAAGGAATGGACCTCAAAAGTAGCTCTATAGCGACATAATCTAGACGATCCGGCGTAAAAAGCTGTGAGTAGAAGGATGTAGCTATCTCCTGCATCCTGGATGGATCCGTGCAAAGATCGTTGGTAACTGGGTCTCTTAATGCTGCAATGCTTCGTTGTTGTTCGCGTATGGTAGCAGAGCGTTTGAGATATCCGGCGGATTTCTCCCCGTTCTCACGCCAATGCTTGCCAGCTTTGAGGATTTCGATTTCGGCCAATGAGTCTTGTAAAGATTCAATTTGCTTCTCAATGGTTTCCAGTATTTCAAAATACAACCCACGGGTTTTCTTCAAACGATACATCCGATTGCGCTTCTTTTGCAGGTGTTTGATCTGTTGTTTGCGCCAGTTGTTGTCCTGTAGTTGGAATGCTTTTGTAAACAGTTTGACTTCAGCTTTGACCCAATCCCATGATTGTTGAGGAGTGGAGAAAGATTGTATGCTGTTAAATTCGTCCAAGTTGGAGCGCAAATGTGCCGCCAAGGCAGAACGATATTCTGGTCGACGTGCAAGGAATGGATTGGCTTTCCAGGCACCTGGCCCTCTGCCGTATTGGTCTGTGTATTGGAAAGATATACCTAGTAGAGCATGATCGGTCCACTTGGTGGAAAGAAACTGCTGCTTTAAATTGTGGACTTTGTAATGGTCAGAAGAGCTACAAAAGATGAAATCGAGGATGGAGGACGAATCTTTGGACTTCCAAGTAATCTGCTTTTGATCCCGAAAGCAATCTACGTAGAAGTTGTCAAGTAAAGAGAGCCATGCTGGAGGTGCAGATGTCAAGGTGCCATCAGGCCGACAATGCTTCTCATAGCTGTAATTAAAGTCGCCCATGATGAAAACTGGAGACCGTTGATTGTGGAGTGTGCGGTTGATTAAAGGCATGGCCAAGAGTGTGGAATAAAAGGCGGAGCGCTCAGAGTGGGTGTTGGAGCGACCATAAATATTGAGTAAAGTTGCAATGTTGGTGGGTGGAGTAGATGTTGAATCATTCTCTGTTGGTACTGTTGAAGTGAGTTGAATGTTTGCTAAGATAAAACGACCATTGTCGATACCATCTTGTAGAATATTAATTGAATATTTGTTGTTAAGGGCAATTATGCCACAATGAGGCGTCCAATGGCTGGAATTGGGGCGGTTGTGGATGTTGAATTGCATATTAAATTGATCGATAGTTTCTTGATTGTCAGCGTGGGTTTCCTGTAATACCAGAATGTCAAATTCTAAGGTACGGAGGTAACGAATAAATTTTTTTCTTGTGTTTAAATCTGATGTCTTTTTTAGGCCACGGCAGTTAAGGGTGGCAATTGATATACGGTGTTGGTTATTAATCATAATTATAAATTGTTAGGGTTGTTGATGGAGGCTTCCGAGATTTTCAGGGCTAGGTCTCGGGCTCGTGCGTCCATTTCTTGGCGGTGTTCTTCAGCAGTCAGTTTACGACTAACACTAACGTCTCCGTTCAGGGAGGTTTTATGAGTTTTAGTTAGAGGAGAGTCCTCATCAAAAGATGTCTGTCGAGCAAGTTCTTTGCCAACAGATGATGGAGGCAACACATTGGTCAATGTGTTACCTGAAGTCATCCCCGTGGAAGGAGGTGCATCTCCGGTCGCCATGGTAGGAGAACCAGGAGGATTGGATTTATTAACAAAAGATCCTTGTTCTCCGTTAAGGATGGGAGAAGGAGGAGTCAAAGTGACAGCAGCCGAGGAATTGGCCACAATAGTGGTAGGAGGAAAAGACGTTTGAGTCTCATGCATCGGTGTATCTGAATCAGTCGATCTCTGCATAGCTTGCTCAGGGCCAGAGGCAGCAGATGGAGGAACAGCCAAAGTGCGTTCACTCATCTTCGTGTCAGCATCCCTAGGCGTAACAACGGCTTGCTCAAGGCGGTTGCCAACTCCCTTGGAAGATACTGAGGAAGTGTCTCTTCCCTTACCTTTGTTGCTAGTACGAGTGTTCGAAGTAGGCTTCTTGTCCGCTGGCTTCTCAACAATGCGCACCTTGTTAGCGTCATTGTGGCGGGGACAATTGCGTGCGATGTGACCATGTTGGTTACAATGGTGACAGGTTATGTGCTTCTTGTATTCAGGGCAATCAGCACGGCAGTGCCCAGGCTCTTGGCAGATGCGACAGAAGTCTGGCATGGAATCCCATTGCGCCAAAACATGACGATAGTAGCCGTCATCCTCTTCCCAAGGAATGACGCGGGTCAATTCTTGATACTTGTGGAAGCCATCGCATTTGGATGAAGAAGTACCATGTGAATGATCCGTGGACAAACAAACATTTTCAACAGTTCTCGGTTTCGTCTGATTGAGGGTGGCATAGCCCTTACCATGAAAGATTCCGTTGACCTGAGTGATACCTAGATCAAGAACTTCACCATAAAAGGAAAGAATCCTCTTCATGTCCTGCATGACCAAGCGGGCAGGAAGAAATGGAAGGTTTTCAAGCTTCACGTGCACAATCTTGGCATCAGTAGGGTAAGATTCAAACCCTTTGACATAGGTACCATCAGACAAGAAGACTCCATCATTCAGAATGGTAGTATGGCCAGCAGAATGATGTACCCACATGGTCTCCAGGAAACGATGGCCAAGGTACGTGCGGATCGTTTCAGGATAACCGATAAAGTCATTATAGAGGTCGGTTTGATTGTCTGCATTATTGAATTGCTTAAGACGTTCTTCCAACAGGGCGATATCTTTGATGTGAGTAATATCAACCAAGACAGAATTTCTTTCAAGACCTTTGATGAAAGGTCGGACGAGTTCAACCGAAGATGGTTGAGAGTCGCTAGATAAAGCCTGAGAGGATGCTGAGATCGCTACACTAGGCTGAATAATAGTTGGAGAGAAAGGGACATGGCGTTGTTTGCCTTTATTTCGCTTTGCTACCATAACCCAACTATTAGGAGAGGAGGTGGTTGTCGAAGGTGCTCTAGCGGAGGATGTAGAGGCTCCTTGGTTACTGATACCTTTACTTCGTGTTGTTACCATGAGGAAAAGGTGTTTTTTTTTTTGTTCATAGATTGAACACTGCCAGGAACACGAAGAAATGAAATATTCAAATGCCGCTTTCACAACTACTACTGCAAAAAAATGCCTTATTCATGAAATCAGTTGACGTTTTCCATAGTTAATTTTGCACAAATGTTATGAAGCGTAAGCTATATAAAAGATAGGTTGAGCATAAAGCTTTCAAGGCTCTGATAATACTACTCGACGAGCGTTATTGACTCGATGCATTGCCCAAGATTGTACACAACATGCCAAATCAGCATATAGAAGTTTTAGGAGATTTAATAGTATGCAGAGCTTTCTCCCATTTTGACGGCTTAATTATAAGCTTGTTTACTTCGCTAGATACATAGTTTTGCTATGCCTGACAACATTTTCTCTTATTTATCCTGATTTAACTTGTGCTGTCTACGCACCTACATCCACGGCACCTGTACAACAAATAAACAAGCATTTTGCTAGAGTCTTATCCTAAAAGCATGTGATATCTCTTTATATCTCTCTTCTAGTGCTAGTTCTGCATGTACATTTAAGATATCCGTTTAATTTCAAGAGCAAGCCTCAGTGCTAATGCCTGGATCTGGATTGGAATTCATGATTCATCGCCTATTAAAGTTTTGCTTCATGCATTGCCAAAGCAGTAAATGCATACTCTCCAGATCTACCCTGCAATTACAAACAAACGATACATACTGCAATTAAAAAATTCTGTAAAAGTTGAAATTGCACACTATCAATACAACTAAATGCAAAAATGTTGTAATTTACATCAGATTTTGCTTCGAATATTTAGTAGAGCCGATTAAATTACCAAACTCCATGAAATGTATCATATACGCAGCTAATGTGCTCTAAACGCTATAAAAAACTACTTTGATTAATACTGTAAATATCAAAGAGCAGATCACTATAGAATACAGCAAGTTTATTATGTAAATTGGTACCAAATCAATTCTATAAGCTGACATTTGTGTTCAAACTTTCTGTGCTAAATTAGATCCAGATCAAGCTGTGATACAAATGCAGTTACAGATCAGCATGAATAGGAAACAAGATACATGTTTACTTGTACATTGCTACAAGAATTAACTTATTCATTGCACTTTCTTTTGATTTTATATATAAAGATACACATTCAGGCACAAAAAAAATCATATAAATTTTTGCTTTACTGCCACGAAAAAACAAGTCTCGGCCGTTGCTTGTTTTTTTGGATGCTCAAAAAAGTATAAATAGAGGGTCAGAACTGCCTGTTTCTTGTCTTTTTCTCCATCCACTATCGTTTGCCTATTAGAAATTATAAGTAAACGGCTCTGATTGACGTATCCGCCTTTGAGTCGATTGCCAAGGGAGTGGCAATCCGTCTTTTTGATGCATCCGCCTTTGGGTCGGTCTCAAGGGAGTGGCAATCCGTCTTTCATCCACTAGATTTACTCGAGATTTCTTGCTTGATACCTTCGGGTGTTGGGTCTAGTGGGGCTTTCGGTAGTGGGTCTTTTTTTTTTCTCCCTTCATGTACAACCTAGTTGGGCATGGGGGATTAGCAATAAAATTTAAATGAAAAATTACATAATAAAAAGAACAATGCTTGGCAGCAGTTATTATTAAATTTACTCTACATGTATGAGTTTATTACAATTCAATTGACAATTTGAAAATTGTAATTGATAATGAAACATGCCTTTAATAACAACACATTTTGTTGTCTCGATTATTTTCCAATGTAAGCCTCTAAAATGGACCATGATATGCATTTCTACGTGTTGACTACTTTTTTAGCAAATGCATTTGCATGAGTGTCTTTAAAGGTTTCCTCTGTAGATACGCTGCTATTTCGCTGCTACTACTGCCGCTGTTATTTTTTTAGCTGCTTATCTGACCTTATAAATAAAAGCTTGGATCTAACAAGCTGAATGAGTCCCATATCAAGGAGGACATGAGTAAGCGATCCAGCTAAAACGATTTTGAGTACAAGTTGCTTTCAAATGCAGAGTATGTACTAGGCTGTTGGTTACACTTTTCAGGACTCTGGCATCAACATCGAGTCGACCTAACCGATTCATCTGTACTCCCCGGAAAGCATTCTAAGCATTAAGATGAGTAAAGTACTTGCTGGTACCAACGCAAAAGAAGCGCATGACGCATTAAGTTTATCTTTCAATCATGTACAGGTATACTGTCTCAATTGACCGATAATGGATATTGCTCGCCTCTTATTATAGTGGATTGCTTAGATCTGGCAATTGATTTTTGTACCACAAATCATAAAACTTGCTTTCAATCAAACCAAGAGACATTGTGTACTCTATTACTATATCAACTAGTAGCAAAGATGCATGAAAAGGGCTAGATGCTTCAGAAAAATATACCTTTCAAAGCAAACAATCAATTGACCAGCGGCAAATTAGCTTAATGCATGTCGTAAAACAGCATTGCTAATCAAATATTACTTGGATACTAGTAATAATAAAGCTTGGATCTTTTCGTAAATCGTCAATTACAAGTAACATACAAGCGATTCACAAACTGAAATCATGTAGCGTGTAATGTGTCGTCCAGCACCTCGATAAATGGTTAGCTATAAGCTGTGACACAGTGGTGCTAACGACTTACACCCACTAAAAGGGTAATAGTAACAGTTGCACCCCAAGTACCTGGGTGTCAAGTCATGCTTCACATCCAAGCTGATGAATAAAGCGCATTTGAATCCATACATCATATCATTGCAGTGCTTTTTTTACTCGTAAAAGTGCAAAACACAGCCAAATCAGACAATTTTCAATCACTGATATCTCTACTTGTAGACTGTTTCAGACCATCAGAATGGTGCTAAACGATTGCTCTCGACTAGTACTTGCTTGCTGATGCTTCATCTCAAAAAATTTTGGGTCATGACAAATCGGTCCATGTCTCCATTTTTTGACGAGTAGTTGCAGGCAAAAATCATTGAATATCAAACAATCGTATTTTTCATCCCCAAAATGAAGTTTTCCACAATGACATGCCATAATGAAAAAAGAGCTACAAGTCCAATTTATCTTGTAAAATTGCTAGTTTGGGTAATACATAATGCGAAAGTTGAGTTTTGGACTGAAAACGTGTTTTTAGTTTCTCCTTATTTAGAGCAGATTTTTGGTGAAACATGAGAAAGTTATTAACACCATTCGATAGAGAATTCAAGCAAGTACTCGAGACAATTAATACGTAAAGTGTATTAGATATAGCGTTTCCCGAGAAATTGCTGAAAAGAGGGAAAAAAAAAGTTCAAATGACCACAAATCCATCGCTCAGGATTGAAGAAAGAACAGACTTCGGGAGTTGAAATTCGACAGCAGCAATCATGAAGGCTATCAATGTTTGTAGTAACTAATCTGTAGTAACTAATCGTACACAGATGCTATGTGGCGCTAATTGTATCCAATGGCTACTGTATATGAAGCTGCCAAAGTACTAGAATTAATATTTGAAGACTATGACTAGCTCAATGTATGGGATAAATGCACTGGTACCCAGCTCATAGAAACAGATCAAGACATAATCAACCCTCATAAATAAGACGCCATTAAGCGTTAACCTGGACTCTTCATTCGAGCTTAATACACTGATAGTACAATTCTTTGAATGTATTATAGGTGTTCTATTGGCAGCCGAATTAAACCATTTCAGATTGCTTTTCAACTGAGTTTATCACAAGTTGCCTCTACCTCTTTTCATGCTAAAATGTGGCCGCAGCTTTTCCTTTTGACCTCCATTTTTCGTCCTGGCCTTAGTTTAGCTTGCACTATTCCTCCTGTTTTTTACTTCTTTATTGAGTTGAAGATTTTTTTGCATTCTTTTTTCTAAAGATCGATACTGTAGCTTAATGGTATCCTTTGTTTACTTATAATAATTAAGTTTAAACAGTTGTACAAGATTTTGACTTTTGATTGCAGTGCAGTAACTCGTTGCATTTTGAGCATTTTTTTCCTGTTAAAGAATCATAAAACACCTAAGAAGTTAACAAAAGGTCAAGTTTCCTGCTTAGTTCTAGATATGATACCTACTGAAGAAAACATAAAGTAGGCAAAGTTGAAGATGGAGTCTATTGGCTTAATACCGACTTATACTAATGAAGCAAGCTCAATGAAGCAGCCAAGGTCGAGAACGCTATAGTAACAGAGAGCTGGAATACGTTGGGTGCACTAGTAACAACCATTAGTCTTCAATTGAGAAAAAGATCAGGAGTAGTTAGATATTTTAAGTGCTAACGAGCTGTGAAAAAAGTCGACCTTCGTTCTAATGGGGGGTGCACAGCTCGTTTTCAAGTGCTAATTGTGTTAATGGAATAATATACAACCTGATAATATGGAACCTGAGAATGCGACAACCGAAGAAGCCATGTCAGAAGAAGGAAAATTCAACAACAAATATTATGATACAGCAAGCACAACCCGACGATTATATTCTTGAACACATTTCAAGAACAAAAAAATTTCTCACTAATAAAAACTCCAAATTATCTCTTGAATAAATTCTTGCAACTGCGTTGTTTACTTAACAAAACTCGTACTATAACCCCATACCTATACTTGTTATACGGAACATCTCTAGACTACTAGCAACCTTTTATATAACTTTGGCCTATAAACATAATGTCTCCTAAACCAAGAAATCGTATCTTATATCGTCTTTATTTACAAACCTTTATTTATTGAATACCTCTTTCAACCAGGAAACCTTCATAGTAAAGTAGTTTTTGGAACATATTCTATATCAAAAACCTTCCAATCTCTATTATCAAACCTTTAAACTGATAACCGCCTTTCATTGTTAAGGAAACCATCATTTAAATTACTAATTGGGATACTTTCTATACCAGAAAATTGCTCAATTCTTACTTCCAATTCTTTAATCTGAAAACCACCTTTTAACGAGGATACGTTCTATTCAAAGTACAATCAGAAAACCTCTTATATAAGGAGCTTTCTTGCTTGACTATTAAAGCCTCATCATAAGAACATCTTTCTCTCAGATAAGAGGAAAACTTTCTACATTAATATATATATATAACGGAATACCCTTCTCTCAGGAAAATCATCTATTATATATTCGTTCATCTTGGACAATCTCTATTATAAACTACATCTAAAGGACATTCAATGACTGTAATACGGGAGGAGAGGAAAAATAGTTCAAACCCAGCTGTTGCTGCTGCCTGCCTGCTGCTGCTACTAGTGTAGGCTGACGAAATGCCCAATTCTTGAAAGCAATTGATTCTATAATGATGCTATTTGGTTCCAACTACGTATAATAATTACTGAGGTAGCAATTATGCTGGAAAGTTTTTTTTTTTTCTTTTTTTTTTTTTGGTTATGCAAATAACAAAACCCTTTTCTTTAATGGCTGAAATCATACTTTCAGGGGTAAATCATCAAAACGTAAATGCGTGCTTAACATGCATATGAATCTCTGTCCTTTTTTTTCCTTTCCCTTATTATCTATAACTCTTTTTTAATGAACATAACAACATCGAATCAACCCCAGGATTCCTGTATTGACATATTACATGATAAAGACTCTTCAAACCAAGAGCCAAGATCACCCTCTGAAGCATCAGATCAGCATTACCGTGGTTACAAATATGCATTACAAAACTATTTCCCTCACTACACATATCAGCCCACTGGCACTGTGCAAACAGAAGAGAGGCCAAGCTGGTTTCATTGTGTAGCGTATGGGATTCAGCATGTATTGGCCATGTTTAGTGGTGTTGTTGTCTTGCGTAATAATCACAATAGTACAAGTACATAAAAGAGATCACTAAATTAATATGCCCCTAGTACAGCCCTTATCTTGGGTTATGATTCCAACAGTAAGTCATCAGCTACTGCAGTTAAAGTTGGATCAGGCATTGACTTATTCTACACAACAGCATCTCTGTTCTTTTCAGGTGTATCAACAATGATCTTTTTCATAGTGACAGGTGGAAGAGTTCCATCGTATTTAGGTTGTTCAGGCTCATTTGTAAGCATCATATTGACCATAACAAACTACACAAGCACTTCCAATTCAACGATGAATATGAATACGGCCACAGCTCAAGGTGCCATCCTTGTACTAAGTCTTACATATGCTACCATAGCACTTTTAGTCATGGTATTTGGGTACAAATGGTTGGAGTTTCTTATGCCACCAAGTAAGTACAATATATTGCGCTGCTAATTTCTTTCTCATAATCTCACCTGTACATGGCGTCAGTTGTTACAGGATCCATCATCACAAGTATAGGACTTCATCTTTCATTCTTGTCTTATGATGAAGCCGTCAAGTCATCATTTGATACTTACATGGCTGTAGCTACTGCATGTGCCATCATCTTAATATCAGTGTATGCCCCTACAAATGCTTTGCGCAGAATGTAATGCAATCCTTTTGAACTTTTATATCGTATATCTAATACTCTCTGTATTCAACAGCTCTCTTTTATTAGGTACCGCGATTGGTTACTTTATACATGCCATGTGCAATCTAAAAGGAATAGGGCCATCCATTGATTATTCAGAGATTGCCTCAAATCCATGGATTCGTGCTCCATCCGTTTATTTCAATTTAAAATTTGACTCTAGCTCCATTGGTATGGTGATGCCCATTCTAATTGTGCTTTTGGCAGAGAATTTAGGGTGTGTACTTGACAGGATAGAAACATGAATCGAGCTACTTACTGACGCAAAGCAGGCACATGAAGGCAATAAGTTCAATCACGAATAGGCCGATGCTGAAATACGTTGGAAGAGCCTATCTAGGAGATGCCATGGGGTGCTTTGTAGCAAGTTTAACGGGTGCCGTTCCATTTACAACGTATGCCGAAAACATTGGTGTCTTGGTATGCAATTGAATTTTAATGAATGATTGCATGGAACTGATTTGTCATAGTCTGTTACGCAAGTCTTCTCTCCACTGGTCATTCTATTTGCAGCTGCATTCGCCATGCTACTGGGCTTCTTCGCCAAATTTAGTGCTATCGTCAAATCAATACCTCAAGGCGTGCTGGGTGGAGTCACTATTATATTGTACACATTGATCGCAATTACTGGTGTTCGAATTTGGGTTGTGAATAAGGTGGATTTCAATGGTATTTTTTACAACCAGACTGTAATGCAGAGACCTAATGCTTCGATATAGACACACGTAATGTGTTTGTGGGTGGATTGCCAGTTATTCTTGCCACTGTCATGCAAACACCACTCCAAGTGAACAACTTTCAATTAGACGGTATTGGTGTGGCAACATTTGGCTCTATAATCTTATACCAAGCACTTCAAGGTTATGAAGGATTAGCCAGATACAAAAAAGGTGTTCAGTCTGCTTTTGATAAGAATAAAGCAAGACAGACTGTGTAGACATACAGGCGGTTGATTGAGCTTTTTAGCGCTTTATACAATTGAAACAATCTCAGCGTGGCATGTTTACCCCTGAATCCTATATTGATGATTCTTTATGCTCCGCAATGCGGCTTACAGGTTTTTAGTCTTAATTGGTATTTTTGGCACGGTTTGGAAATAGAAGTTGGGACGAATTATTATTTTTTTGGGATTACAGTCGACGAAAAAAGGTTGGCCCAATAAAAAAAAATAATTGATCAACGACAAATTATCGGTTCTAAAGTAATCCCACTATATCTTTTTTAATCAGGTTCAAGAAAAAAGAGTAAGGTAGCATAGAGAGAAGCCTGTATGCGTGCTGTTCAATCCGGTTTTTAATTGATAAATGTTGTCGATTGTTTCGATGTCAAGGATTTGATAATCGGGCCTGAGGAAACACATTAGGAAGGTAGCTGTTGCTTAATCTTCAACGAAATATTTATACTACATGTATATAATAAGCCTGTAAATATGAACTTTTCATAAGTGCTGATAATAAAAGTCTACAATTCCCATTTGCATACTTTTTACTATTGCTCTGCGATTTACTATCAACACTGTATTATACTGTGGCTAGCTTCTTTCACCTTTATTTCACCACAGCCTACTTCTTGATGGCTAGTGTGTATCAAAAAGTCGTGAGTAAGCAGCTTACCATTGGTATCTTTGTTTGTTATAGAGGGCTTCTCCCTGCATAAATAAAATAAACATCAATCGTCTTCATTTTAGAAAGAAAGATACACCTACCATGCAATGTTTAATGTCGACGTTGAATTAAAAAATAAGCTTCATCAAGATGGATACATTTTGCACAATATAGTCAATTTCAGATTGTTTGTTGTTTGATAGCAGAGACGCTCTGACCATTGTTTCAGTAAGATAAACTAAAAACGAACCCAAGTTTCGTTGTAATATATCTTCTTCTGTTGATGGATCAGATGGTGTGAAAGCAGTCGGAAAGTATTGAGCTCTTGAGACCCGAGACTAAAGAAATCATGAGTTTGAATTCGTCGTTATGCTTATTGATGCTCTTACCCTTCTCCACTTTCTTATTTCAGCATAGATGTTGTCAGAGAATGTATATGAGTGAAGTAAAAGATGAGCAGGACATGTACTATGATACATTATAGATGACAAACGCCTAAGCCATACTTGTCAGTAAACCAAGTCAAGGAAATATAGATTTAACTTACATTCTCTCGTCAAGGCTCGACTCACAATCCATTTCATAAATCACTTTTTCTTTGGTAATATTGCCAAGCTCGTTCAGCTCCAGGACATACTTTTGTTTTTTCAATAATTCACCATAATTGGAGGATATTGCTGCATCTTGTTGATATGATTCGTCTGTGGAGGCTGTTAGACACGAGGTTGGCTCTTCTTTTTCTGATGAAGTTCGCGATTGCGGAGAAGGAGTTGGTATGGGTTGGGGTGATACATCGCCTAAATTATGCATGTTAATAAAGACATATTCAAAATGTATCAATAGCCAATTACTTTGCAGCGCTTCTACTGACGTAGCAGCATCCTCGTCTTCTGATTCAAATAAACTTCTTTTGCTTGGGATTATCGATATGCTACTACTGTTTGCTTGGCCAAGCACACCAATTGATCCCTCATTGTATGTATAGTAAACTGTTTGCGATGGTGGTGTTGATGGTCTTGATGGTGGTTGCGATAATGTGTCCTGTGTACGTTGTCAAAATCAAAACCCATGCTTACTTTCAGAAAAGAGACAAGACTTATGCAGTTATCAATCAGTTCATCTATAATCTCCATATGTTCTTGAGATAGATCACCAAACCTCTTCATCAACTGCAAGCCATGCTTATATTTTGTAACAAGAAGTCTCAAGTTTGGCTGTCTTGTTTTCCCTTTGGCCAAATGCTCCTTGTACGATTCAAAGTCCCACTTGGAAGGATGAGCACATTTAAAGTATTCCATTTCTGTTCCTTGCGAGGAAAAGTTAGGCAAATGCACCTTGTTGTCTTTTTGGACAACTAGTCGCCGACCCTCGCTTCGCTCAGGGGCGCCGTCGCGATGCCGCGGGTGTGTATTCTCCCCACATTTTTTTGACCTTCGCTTCAGTAATTGAACCTGCTGTACCAACTTGTTTGCTATTTTGTCAGTTGTTTCTAACAATTCTTTCGGTTCCTGTAAAAAAGAAAAAGAAATAATGAGTCTTGATAGTGAACAGTATACGTCAGTCAGTTTATTTACATACTCGTAGACTAACCATAAGTCATCGATGTCGAGCCTTGCCTATGGCTCCACAGAACTCTTGAAACTAAAGAAGAAAAGGGATGATCCCATAATATTTGTGATCCAAGCAACCTTAAATCGATTGGCTTTACAACTTAAAAGCTGTGACTATAAACTACTTTATGCATAATTTTAATAATGTAGGATACTAAAAAAAAGCATGAGGAACACTCACAACAGCCACAGTTTTAAGATATAAATATTTTCTCCATGATGGCGAATATTTTCATCTCCTTTGTAAGACCTTAATGGACAGACTTGGTTTAAGCAGTATGCTTATACGACAGTAAGACTACATTACTGGGATTTCAAAAAGTAATGTCTCTGGTCTGACAATTCTCCTTGACTTGACCCCATCCCAGGCGTGACAATAACCTGTTAACTTTGTTAATACGTGGTTGGGAGAATTGGCTTGTCTACTGTTTTGGCAATTTTTTTTTTTTTGATAATGTTTGCAAGTAATCCTTTAAAGCTAAGTACTCCTGATTATGCTTGCTTTGTAGGAATGTTTTTAATTTTCAATGACTATCTTTATAGGCTAAGTACAGACAAGAGCTAACCGGAGGGTAAATCCTTCTTTATCACACTTTCAGTAATCGTATCAAATGGTCAAGCCTTACAGGAAAGTGGCTCATTGTCGTTGCTGGTTGTATTATAGCCCTAAATGAGGGACTAAAAACAATGCTTGATTCTGCTACTACAAAAACAAATATCTAAACATTCTCTCTCTTGTAAATATCATAGATCCATACACAGCAATACTTTTGCAGTGCTTATGGGCATTCAAGTACACAATAAAGGATAATACTACGTGCAGCGCTTGTGCGCAGTGTATATAAACTCTCTATATTTTTGACATTAATAAAGGATCGATAATTCAATTTTGAATAGTCAGCCAGTCTGAATATTTACTCTCGTTTTTATTTTTATTTTATATATCGTCTGATATCACACAAAACTTGAGTCCTTGATAATAACCAACTAATGAATACAAACATATCAAGATGTGGCACTCATGTATATTAAAAAAAAGACAAAACATAAAACAAACATCATCGTCTTTTCAAGCATGTCAATAATCAGCTTGCTCTGTAGCACTTTTACAGGGCATATATAAATATTTCGCTGAAGATTAAGCAACAGCTACCTTCCTAATTTGTTTCCTCAGGCCCGATTATCAAATCCTTGACATCGAAACAATCGACAACATTTATCAATTAAAAATCGGATTGAACAGCACGCATACAGGCTTCTCTCTATGCTACCTTACTCTCCTTTCTTGAACCTGATTAAAAAAGATATAGTGGGATTACTTTAGAACCGATAATTTGTCGTTGATCAATTATTTTTTTTTTATTGGGCCAACCTTTTTTCGTCGACTGTAATCCCAAAAAAAATTAAGCCGTACCAAAAAAAAAAAAATCCTGTATTGAAGTTTTGGGATGTACCAAAAACTTTTTGCATTTCTTTCAAACCCACAATTCGTCTATAAATTAGAATCCTCCTACTCAAAACTATGGCACAAAAGACAAGTAAAAGTCGATTTCCAAACACACCATTAGAAGCATCTAGCTTGGTACGAGTATCAAAGACGGTTGGCCTTAGTAGACGAGCAATTGAGGATGATGTAGAATATCTATTATATCATTTTATAAGTGTAAGCAAGAAGAAAAAGAGAAACGACATGGCACAATATTGATCATTCGTAGCATCCCACAAGAACCTTTCATGACTTTGATCGATTGTGGCATGAATTGCATTTTAATCATGTTCATTTCGCTTGCGTGAAGAGGGAATTTCGTGCCAACTACATGAATGCATTCTACAAGAGCTTTCTCGGTAAAATTTGCGTGTTTGTGAGCATTGTATCAGTGTACTCATTCTGTGCATAGACTATTTCTCCAGCGAAGTAACATCGATGAAGAGCGGCGTCATCTTTTCACTGTACTTTATGTACATCTCACAGCCAGCAATATGGGGCAAAAATCGTATTCGGGTTACCAGAGGTAGGAAGCTTGTTGGTGATACATTATGCAAGCCGTCTTATTCAGTTTTGCCCAGATATATATCGTTCCTTATTCGAATTTTATGTGGAAAGTATTGATATGGATACCGATGTCGAAGCTGCATTGATCTTTGATAAGCTGAGAGAGTTGGAGGCATTCTTATTTGTGGAAGAGCAAGAGCCAGATGGTTATTTTACAGAGGAAAAGATTGAATTCAAAAAGGCCATCGAGTAAGTTGCAAGTGTACTTGAAAGAGAAACAGCATGACCAACATCTCTACTATTTTAAAAACAGAATGAACCAAAAGTTGAATGATTTCAAAAAGACCAAGATGCAGAATGATCCAGTAAGTCAGGAATGATCAACATGCGCTTAGTTTAAATAACCTTTAAAACAGCTCAATTTATGCTCCAACAGCTTACTCGATGAATACAAGCAATTAGCAATGGAATATCAGCAAGCAAAAAGAGAGACGTTTTACACACCTCAAGCAACATTAGCCATGAAAAAGACATTAAAGGAAACAGCAAATATTGTGGAGACAAGGCCACGATTATTACGAAACTTTTTGCTGAACAGTACCCTCGGCCAGGATGAGACGAATATTGTGCACCAGGTGGAACGAACAGGCCAACAGTTACTAAATTCGAAACGACGAAAATTAGCACGAGAAGCCTCTTCGACTAACCTACAAATGGACACACATGCTCCTTGAGTCGAACTCGCTTCTTGTGTATATTTTATTGAAATAAAATCAAAAGAGCAGCACTATTGAACCAGTTCATCCCTTGTAGCTTGTTGATTATTTGAATGTTTGAACTGCTATTAAAAGCAGTCCATGGCTAATTCAAAGAATGCTGAATTCGCGCTACCGACTGCTTTCATTATAACAACATCAAATAATGGAACCAACAAGAGCTACAGACGTTAAAGAGACAATTGATAGTGAGTATCTGTGATTGAGCTGTGCAATTCAACTATTAATCAGTGCAAGTTCTCTATGAAATGGCCAACATGCTGAATACAGGGCTCGACAGAGAAACAGTGAGTCTATGCGTATCCCTGTGCGAGCGAGGCGTAAATCCAGAAGCACTAGCCGTAAGTAAAGCAATGGATAACTTGATCATGGACTTATAGTTTCATCCACATTAGACTGTTATCAGAGAATTAAAAGAACTTGAAAGCAGCCATGCTTCCGCAGCAACCACCACATCATCGACCTCAAGACACTAAAATAAAGCCTGTTGGATTTATATACCCGCATTAAAACACTTCTTTTTTTTCCACTTTCTTATTCAAATAAACCTTCTGTTTCTTTGAGCTATTCGACCTTTATGAAGCGAGCAGGATCAAAAGCTTCACAAAACGACAGTAAAGTACAGAAAAAAGGTACATTGAAATGGCCACATCGTGTGTTAGTGTGTGTGCTGACAATATCCACAACAGAGCACCCCTTCTTTGACATGAGCCCCAAAAAGTCTCTGTTCAAATGGATAAACGCAGTAGAGTCAGTGTTGATTGCAAAACCTTCAGTAAAGGAGACCACAAGGAACAAAATTGCTGCATTTGATCTAGATGGCACACTCATTGCAACCAAGTCTGGACGTGTCTTTGCAAAAGACGAGCATGATTGGCGATGGTGGGATCCAGTTGTACCTAAACGGATTGAAGCATTGCATGATGAAGGGTAAGGACATCTCTGGTGCGTATGTTTGCGGTATTGCTTAATGCATGGATACTAGGTTCAAGATTGTCATCTTCTCAAATCAAAACGGCCTCAACAGCGATAAAAAAGTGAAGGGATTCCAGTACAAGATTGAAAGCATCCTGAGACAGGTCAATTCACCCATTCTAGTCATGGCAGCAATGAAGAAGGACAAGTATCGCAAACCAATGACAGGCATGTGGGAATGGCTTGAGCAAAACAATGACGGTGTCTCGATTGACAAGAGCCAGAGCTTCTATGTGGGTGATGCTGCTGGCAGAGATGATGGTTGGAAACCAAAGTACAAAAAGGATCATTCGTGTGGGGACCGCAAATTTGCTGATAACATCAATATTGCATTTCATACGCCCGAAGAATTCTTTTTAAAGGAAGCAATGGCCGAGTTTCAATGGAGAGGGTTCAATGCCAAGGAACATGTAGCATCTTTGTGTATGTATTCTCTACGCATGGAGCAAACATGTCGACTGATGTTTCCCTATAGTGCCGTTGCATACACCCGAGTCAACACCATTAGTCAAGGAAGACGAGAACGAAGTGATTGTTTGTGTCGGATATCCTGCAAGTGGAAAGAGTAGTTTTGTGCAAAAGCATTTGGTTCCCAAGGGATACGTTTACGTCAACCAAGACACGTTAAAAACCAGAGACAAGTGCATTGCAGCATGTCAAACCGCTCTGAATCAAAAGAAATCAGTGGTAATTGACAATACGAATCCTGAAAGAGCGACTCGTGCACTGTATATCAAGCTTGCTCAGAATGCAAACGTGCCTATTCGCTGCTTTTATTTTGGAGACAACGAAGAGCTATCACAACACAACAATTACTATAGAGCTGTGCATAAGCCTGAAGAAAAACGAGATGTCCTGAGCAGCATTGCGTTCCGTACCTTCAAATCAAAACTACAAGAACCATCGACTGTGGAAGGATTCAAAGAAGTAAAGAACATCAATTTTGTATTCGATGGGCCTGACAGCGAAAAGGAAGCATGGCAAAGATGGTGGCATTAACGAAACGTACTGCGACTCAATAAAGCCTACTTTGCTTGTTTGGACAGAATATGAGTAGAAGGCAATCTTTAACATGAAGTGATGCGTTTGTGTTTCATGTCTTGTGTGCTGCGGGTATTTCACCTTGTAATGTAGATCTATTTTTAATTTAATTTTTATGGTTCAGGACCTCATTTGAAACAAAAGGCGCCAAATCTCTCAATGCACGGGACACTGACTGTGCTTGTGGCCATAGTAAATGAGGCTTACACTACCAGGAGATGCCTGCCCAAAGGATCAATGGATAGTGTCAGAATATATATATGTATATATATGACACAATTCTTTTGCACTAAAAATCTATCCATCACCATTTCAGCCCTTTTGTTACACCTTGTACTCTCTCTCATTTGTTGTCTGTGCTACCTGCTTCGCAATCATGGGAAACAGAGGAAAAAGTCCCCTGTCCATTTTAGATTGCTACATTGGCTTCTCTTTGCAATGTCTGATGAGCATTCAGATGCACGCTCAAGTAATTGATGTTCATAGCAGCTTTACATGTGCAGTGTTATTGATGAATGCGCAAGAGCTATTTTAGGGCGACCAGTTTCCCTTTCAGGTGTAGCATGGTAATCTTTGTGTTCCCTTAAAAGCCTTGGTATCAATTTCATTAAAAAGTCTAAAAAAATTAGAGTTTGTAGTGGTGATTCATAAATCGAGAGACATGGCTTGCTGTCGATAATGATTTCATTTGATAGCACAGATCAAGAGAAGCATTTTAATTGCTGTTACTGTGTGAGTGAGTGTGTGCATAGATTAATTAAACATAAGCTTTTTTTCGATCATAATGATGTTACTAATGATGATGCAGCTCTGAAGATGATGATGATGATGTTAGCGCCTATTTACATACAAATAATCATTTGACAAAAACAAATGGAATGTTCTTGTTTTCAGATTAGATGTTACATCTGTTGTTGCTCTTGTAACCAGAATGGTTTTGATACAAAGAAGGGATGAAAAAGTAGCGATTGACATTGGCTTTCTTTTTCTTTGTTTGATATTCATTCATAAATCTAAACCTATCAGGATTTTTGTTGTTTATTAATTGCTGCAATATTTGAAAATTCACAAAAAATTACTAATGTCAAAACATTTTTACATGTAACAATAACAAATAAATAGATCGAAACATAAAAGAGGAGAGCCGACAGATGGAGAAAAGGACAGCGATAGATGGACCACATTTTCCTTGATCAAAAGAACGAATGTGTATACAAGAACCCTTTTTTGAACAGAAATTAGATGCAGTGCTTTGAGCTGTAGGTAAATGAAATAAATTGACATTAATTCTCGAAACAGTTTTGCCCCTTAAGATTATTAAGTATAACATGATATCATGGACACAGAAAAAAAAAAACAGCTATAAAAACGCCCAAAAAGTGGTTTTGATTTGTTTCCTTTTTTTCTTTTTCTTCATACACTTTCACTCTTCTAATTCAAATTACAGAATGGCTACTGCCACAATCACTTATACCATGTCGCCTTCTACAAGCTCAATCATGTGCCAAACAAACACCGCACATCCTCCAACACTGCCTTCCTTTCAGCGCAGATCTTCAATTAGAAGAGGCACCATTTCAAGTCTCTCCAAAGATGTCAGAGTCAATGATTTCGTAGAGATCATCAAGAAACAGAAAGCGATTCAACAGAAAGAAAGAGAGGTGGATACATCCTCACAGGTACTTCGACGCAGACACAGCATGATGAACATGTCCAATCGAGTAGCCGCCACAAAGAAGCCAAATCTTCCTCCACGCATTCATACCATGTCAAATGGTGATCTCAAGACAACTGCTGCTAATGCTGCAACAAACACCACGGACAATAATGCCACTACTACAACCTTCCCCGCTTCTGCCACCTCCCCTTCCGCCACACATGCTGTAAACATGGAGAAAGTAGCATCGGGTAAAATCCGATTGGATGAAAAAATTAAGGGGAAATGTAAATCTCCAACACTACTTTCTCAAGAACAACAACAACAACAACAACAAGAGACAGTGATTAACCATTTGAGAAAATGTGTTGCCTGCCATGAAAACAAGAAAGAGATCAACCTTGCATCAAAAGGAGTATCAGCAGCAGCAGCAGCAGCAGCAGCATCCAGCATTACATCTGCATCTTTTTCCTCTGACAATACAGTCTCAAGTTGTTCAAGTTTGAGCAGTTACAAGAATGAAGACGCATCTGACGACCATCCACAACGTAGTTTTATCATCAAAGAATTGAATCAATGTATGGCCAACTATTCTTCCAAGATGGATCAAATGTTGAACAAGAAAGAAAACAATATCCAAGCATGCAAACAGCTTATTGCTCAACAACAAGAACTATTAAGTCAATTAGAAGCATTGAACAAGGAACTGCCTCCAGAGTCTCCCCGTCTCCCTTCACCTCCATCTTCACCTCCATCTTCATCCTCAATGGATTTGTTAAAGAATGTCTTTGCCTTGCGACCCAAGACACAAATAGTGATTCGACAAACCGCAGATAAAAATGAAGCAGATACTATTTTTTCATTACAAGGTGCTTGTACCACAACGGAAAATACATGCTACATCCCTGACGAGGTAAAGTGTTTCGTGTTTATATTTTTAATGATACCTGTAACAACAAATATTAATCGACTTTTGGATACCATAGATTAAAGCTGCCTCCAACACAAATACAAATCAATACACTTATACTTTGAACCTCACTCACCAGGATCGTTTACATAAATTTGTATTGAAACCGGCGGATCAATGGCAAGCAG
The DNA here is from genome assembly GCA_037974945.1 of Mucor circinelloides. Classification (NCBI taxonomy): domain Eukaryota; kingdom Fungi; phylum Mucoromycota; class Mucoromycetes; order Mucorales; family Mucoraceae; genus Mucor; species Mucor circinelloides. Next base: position 1,164,667 of record JBBNAA010000028.1, on the reverse strand, counting down.
ATCATCTGGTAGACACCTGCCAAGACAAGCAATGCGACCAAGGGTTTAATTGGTTTCAGCGCAAGCATCATTGTAGAGGGTAATACTTTTGTGCATTTGTTTGTAAATAGATTGCTTACTTTTTTTTTTTCTTGATAGCTGTGGAAACATTTATTGTAGCACACATAGCAGCAATCGATTGCCCTTGTTCACGGGCGATGCTTCCGCTTGCAAACCTACTTTCTCACGTGTATGCGATGCTTGCTTTTATCAATTAGTGGGTCATTCCTTGAAGCCAATTAATTAGGAAAAAAATATTATATACATTTCTATTATATCCCATACTCTCAAAAGGCATTATTCTATCATCCAATGTATATAATATACCATGCAATCATTCTACTCCCAATCGTAATTTCATAATCAATACAGTACATTTTATTATTTACATAAACAAAGTTTTTCTTCTCATTTCTTTACATTGCCTTTTCAATGTCATCTCCACGGCCATTTATAATGACACAATGCATTTTGCAGTGGAATAATTTGTATAAACATCAATCGTACATAATCATACATGCATAAGCGCGCGATTTTCTTTTATCTCTTTTGTTTGGGGAACGATATATGAGAATTTCTCTTCTAAAAAGAAGAAATAAGAGTAAACAAAATGTACGCTGAAGTTTAAAAGAGAGGGAAATATTACCTTTGCTAGAGAACGCTTGTTTTTTTTTGCTGAATCGAAAATCTGGTGCCTGAAATTTTGACATATTCAAGTCCCGATCAAATCACCCCTTTGGATGTTGCATGTAACAACATGTTGAAAACTCATTGTTACTCTTGTACAGCTGCGGTTTTTCTTTTTTGTCTGTGTGTTTCTATATTAGAATTTGGCTTAGTTTAGTTTTTCTACGTTTTGTAAAAAAAAAGAGAACTTTTAATTAAATACTTGTTTCATATGAACACGAAAAAAAGTCAGCAAATTATCACTCCAAATGTTGGATGTATTCCTCACTGTTTCATGTGTTTTCATTGCCAATCATCAAAACTTGAGAGATCTGTAGGTAATGACTTGCTGATATACATACGTAGCTTAGTTTCAAAATTAGGAATAGAACGGCAAATACTTAACAAGGTAAAAAAAAAAAAAAAAAAAAAAAAATAGCTTGGGTTCCACTAGAAGGTTAGGTTCATTCTTAATGAGAGAAAGAAAAAAAAAAGAACTTTAATTTTTTTTTTTTGCATCATCCTATAAGACGATAACAATAGAAACTCGAGTCTCTTGTACTTTTTTTCCAGTCTCCTTGATTTTCCTACTGTGATTTGATACACGATCATTCACATCATCTTTTTAAACACCTGACAAAAAGACCTACAAAAAACGAGTATTACTAGTTCATTATTAACAACTACCACGTCGTGATCACGGGTGCGAAAAGAAACTCAATTTTTTTGTATAAATACCTTTGCCTCTATTCTTTAGTTCTTTTTTGCTTTTCTTTATACCTTTTCACACTATCACAACAAATCTTTTGCTCGACAACTATCAATCAGTCGATTCGATTATTTCATTAGTTATCCTATTTCATTAGCATCCAATTACCAATTTTGCCGTTCTTCCATATATACCAATACACAAACAAAATACAACAATGACAGAATGGCAACCACAGCAACAAGGATTGAGAGAACTTGCGTTCTTGCTAGGAGAAGCAGCTAATCCAAACAGTCGAGATCAAGGATTGATAAATCAAGTAAATAATAATAGTTGTTAATTCAACATGTGTTAGTCTAGAATCTCAACTAAATCCTATTTAAAAGCGGCTTCTGTCATTCAATGATTATCCAGATTACAATTCATATTTGGCTTATATTTTGACAAAACTAAACAATGCAGATATCAATACACGAAGAGTTGCCGGACTACAATTGAAAAACAACATTAAAAACAACTTTAACAGCATCCCTTTGACTGTACTCGATTATGTCAAACAATGCTGTATCGATATTATTGAATCTCCTCAACCCAGTATTGCGAAAACTGTATCATCTGTCATTGCAGTTATTGTCAGAAGAGGACAAGTACACAACTGGATACGAGTCATTTCAATACTGATCGAAAAACTGAATGCAGAGCAGCCCGCGACCGTCCTACATGTAGGAAATGATCTCAGATGTGCCATTGCGTAGATTAACGTGTTGCTTTGTAGATGGCATTTGATACTATTGTCATGATATGCGAAGATGCAGCTTGTGAACTGGATCAAGACATCAGCGGCATTCGTCCATTACAACACCTTATACCAAAACTGATTGAATTTTACGCCCACCCTGACCCTAAATTACGAGTGCAAGCCATCAACGCCACCAGTCAGTTTGTGCTATTGAAACCAACTTCATTTGTGCTGCAGTTGGATCATATTTTAGCAGAGTTATACCCAAGAGCATCCGATACCGACCCTCGTGTACGACGAGAGTTAGGTAAAATATTATCCGTCATCTTGGAAGCTTTTCCAGACAAGCTAGAGCCTTATCTATATCCTACCATTGAATACATGGTTAAAGCAACTACAGATCACGACCAAGAGATTTTACTTGGCGCCTGTGATTTCTGGGTGCAATATGCTCAAAGCGAATATTACCACCAGGAACTCATCCCCTACTTGCCAAGACTAGTTGAATATTTGCTCAAACTTATGGTTTACTCGGACTCTGATCTCTTGGATATTGACCATGATCATCAGTTAGAGACTTCAACAACAACAACAACAACTTGTATAAATAAATTGAAACTGTTGGAAGATCAATCTATTCGACCTAGATATTATAGACCGAAAAACCAGCCTACGCCAGCAGCAACTACAGACGCTGATCGTGATGAATTGAGCGATTTGGAAGAAGAATCCTCTGAAGAAGACGAGATTGAAGAGATTAGCGGCAATAGCAGTAACGGCAGCGACATTGATCATGACACTAGCATCTCAGACAGTGAAGATCAAGACAGCGATGACGATTTTGACGATGATGAGTTTTACTCTGAAGATTCCCTTCGAAAATGCAGTGCATCAGCACTTGAAGCACTGTCTGTCTCCTTTGGTGATGATATTGCATCCATTATACTGAACCGTCTATTCAACGAGACATTGGTCCATAAAAACTGGCTTGTCAGAGAAAGTGGCATTTTGGCTCTTGGTGCAGCAGCTGAGGGTAAATCTTGCATATGTATATATATATATACACGTACACAAACAACTTTATTAACGTGCGTATTTCTACTTAGGAGGCCTTCAAGTGATTAGTCATCATTTGCATAGATTAATGCCATTTCTGTTGACTTGTATGGAAGACCAAAAGGTACATACACCGTATAACATCTCCTAATTCCATCGTATTGACATGAATTGTATACAGCCTTTGGTTAGATCCATTGCATGTTGGGCAGTAAGTCGATTCTCCAATTGGTTAGCTGATCAATACGATACAAATGAGGAAGGTCGCAAACGATTTTTTGAACCCGTGCTTTTTGGACTACTGAAACGGCTGTTGGATTCCAACCGAAGAGTACAAGAATCTGCTTGTACAGCGTTCATTATCCTAGGTGAAAGTGCTTCAACTCGGCTTGTGCCATATATATATCCCATCCTTACACAGACCAATGGCGCGTTCGCATTGTACCGCCGAAAGAATCGATTGATTTTGTATGATGCCTTGGGAACATTGGCCGATGCTGTGGGATCCCAGCTGAATCGACCGCAATTCATATATTTGCTCATGCCTCCCTTGATAAGCAAATGGAATGAGCTATCAGACAAAGATACCGACTTGTTTCCGTTATTAGAGGTAAAGATAACACGTTTTGTGCTAAATGTGATTCTATTTGATACACGCACACTCATCTATTTGTGTATAGTGCCTATCAAACATAACAGCTGCCTTGGGACCCGGATTTATACAATACGTCGAACCTGTCTTGTCAAGATGCGTCAAGCTAATCTCATCAACACTGCAAGAACAAATGCTTGCAGATCAATACCCCGATGAAATGATACCACCCAACGTCGAGTTCTTAATAGCAGCCTTAGATTTACTATCTGGAATTGTGCAAGGTCTAGGCCCTGCCATTGAGCCATTGATTGCACAGACAAATCCCCCCTTATTAGCTCTCCTACAACAATGTATACATGTAAGTCAACCTCGATATTCCCATGCACTAAACTAACGCACAGCAATTAGGATCCTGTGTCAGAGGTACTTCAGTCAACGTTTGCTTTGATAGGTGACATTGCTATTGCTAGCTTCAAGCTGCTACTTCCCTTTCTACAACATATCGTTGTAGAGCTAATACAAGTGCTGCGAAATGGCGATTATCTAATGTCTATATCTGTCTACAACAATGCACTCTGGGCAGTAGGAGAGATGGTCATGCGTTGGGGAAGCGGTACACAACCCTATGTGCCAGGATTGATAGATGTATTTTTACCCCTTTTAACTCATCCGCAAGCCCCGCCTTCTATTCATGAAAATGCCATGATTGCATTGGGTCGTTTGGGTCTAGCTTGTCCTCAATTTGTAGCACCTTATTTACGGTCTTTTGTGAAGCCTTGGCTGGAGAAATCGTTATCGGTCCGAGAGGGAGACGAGAAAGATTCAGCTTTCCGAGGTCTGTGTGTTGTGATAAAGTTTAATGCACAGGACGCACAAGAGGTGAGTGCTTATTGTTTCTATATAAATTCTCACACACTAAAACGTTGATAGGAGCTATACTTGCTATTGGTTGCCATTTCTACTCTAAGAACACCATCCAAGGCATTGCTACTGGAACTAAATGATGTGAGTGTTGTTAAATCCACGCGCTATAGTCATAGCTTGGCTAATTTGTATTACATAGATTGTGAGAGGCTATCGCAGCATTACAAGTGATGACGAATGGAATTACATTACGACTCAAATGGATCCAAATGCGTATAAACATATCCAGAGTATGCTGACTGACATTTGACATTATAAATCTAATCCAATCTTGTACCATATACATACAGCTATTGATACTAATTCTTCCTGTATAAGCTCGACTTGAAGCTTTGTATATCATTTCATGTAAATGCATTCATTGCCAACAAAATAATGCCCCTGAGCGGCGTTTAAATAATAAACTACCAGTAGTAATAGTAGCATCATGTTTTGATCCATCAAATTACTTTGGCCTGTCCCCCAACACTTGTATGTGGGAATAACAATGATTATTGAATCAGCTTATGTGGTCTACTAAAACTTTTTCTAATAGTATGTTAGATATTGTTGTTTTCTTTGGCTAATGATGGATGGTGATGACGTTGAGATGTTTAATTATAGAATCTCTATATGAGGGTGGTATGTAAATCAAGTTTGCTATGCAAATTTTGGGTTTTTGTATAAGCTACGTGGAAGTTGTTAAGGGACGTTCAGGGAAAACAAGACAAACTGACATTTAACCTTAAACTTCACTGTGCAATACGAATAAGGGAATACTTCTCATTGCTTATCTAACCATTGGTTATTTGATAATCATTGTCCTACATTTACTTTGGACATAATTACCAACCCAATGAGTAATTCTACAGAAAGACCCTTTTTATTCCTTTTCACGAGTAAATTCTCTCAATCATGGACAACTCGTTCGTAAAGACACCACAAGAAGTGTGTTCTTACTTTGGAGTGGATCCAATGAAAGGTTTGAACAAAGCTCAGATCAAGGATTTGCAAGAAAAGTACGGAAAAAATGGTATGCTATTTTGATCCAGGAGATCTACACTTGTTTATAAAAGCCTGACGTTTGCGTATAGAATTACCACCTGAAGAGCCAACTCCATTATGGCGTCTCGTCTTGGATCAGTTTAAAGATAAACTCGTCTTGATTCTACTCGGTGCTGCCATTGTTTCCTTTGTACTGGCTTTCTTAGAAGAGCATGAAGCCATACAGTCTGAATTTACAGCTTTTGTAGAGCCATTTGTCATTTTGTTGATCTTGATTGCAAATGCTACAGTAGGTGTGCTGCAAGAATCCAGTGCCGAGAAGGCTATCGATGCCCTGCGCTCTTATTCTCCTGATGAAACAAAAGTCATTCGTAACGATGGTACTCTCTATAAAGTATGGACTGAAACTTTGGTTCCTGGCGATATCATCTATATCACTGTGGGCGACAAAATTCCTGCAGATGCTCGTATCCTCGAAATATATACCAGTGTTTTCCGTGTAGATCAGGCCTTATTAACTGGTGAATCAGTAAGCGTTACAAAGGATACAATTACTCTTTCAGATGCACAGGCTGTCAAGCAAGATCAAGTCAACATGGTGTTTTCAGGCACTACGTGTGTTTTAGGTAAAGCTCGTGCAATTGTAGTGGCAACTGGATCTCATACAGCTATTGGCGGTATCCATACCTCAATCACATCTCAAATTTCGGAAAAGACTCCTCTCAAACGTCAGCTGGATGCATTTGGTGATGTTTTGGCCAAAGTGATTGCTGTTATCTGTGTGTTGGTATGGCTGGTTAATGTAAAGCACTTTACTGATCCTGCTCATAAGGGCTGGCTCGGAGGCGCAGTGTATTACTTTAAGATTGCGGTTGCATTGGCAGTTGCAGCTATTCCTGAAGGTTTGGCGGCTGTTATTACGGCTTGTTTAGCTTTGGGTACAAAAAAGATGGCAAAAAATGGTGCTATTGTGCGCAGTCTGCCCAGCGTGGAGACTCTGGGTTGCACTAGTGTCATTTGTTCAGATAAAACTGGTACCCTAACAACAAATCAAATGTGTGTTTCCAAGGTGAATGCGTCCATTGATTCCCGCTAATGATCAATTACTTACAGTGCATACAATTTAGGTTGCTTTCTTTCAAACAGGTAATGGAGCCATCCAAGAATTGAACGTGTCAGGAAGTGGTTATGAGCCTGAGGGACTAGTAACAATGGCCGGTAAGGATGCTTCGTTTGCTGCCGTAAAATCAAAGACTATTCGCGAATTGGCTATGGTCTGCTCCCTATGCAATGATGCGCGCATTTCTTATGATCAGGCAAGTCTATAGTTTCCTTTTTTTTTCCATTGGATGTTCCAGTTGCTGATACATCTACACAGATCAATGAAACTTATTCAAACGTGGGTGAACCAACCGAAGCTGCTCTTCAGGTTTTAGTTGAAAAATTGGGTACATCGAATGTAGCATTCAACGCAAATCTGACCACGCTTTTACCTCAAGACCGTGTTATGGCATGTAGCAGCTACTTTAGATCAGAATACAAGCGTCTGGCTACGCTGGAATTTACGCGTGATCGCAAATCCATGTCTGTTATTGTAAATGACGGCGTCTCTCAGCAAAACTCACTCTTTGTGAAAGGTGCCCCTGAGTCTATTCTGGAAAGATGTACCAAGATTAGCGTCGGCGACAATGCAAAACCTATTCAATTGACATCAGAAATGCGTAAAAAAATCAGCAAAAAGATGGACACTTACGGTAGTCGAGAAGCGCTTCGCTGCATTGCTATTGCCAAGGTAGAGAATATTGATTTGGCCTCTATGGATCAAAAGAATCAATCTCGATTCGCTCAATACGAAAGCGACATGGTATTTATCGGTTTAGTGGGCATGAGAGATCCTGCTCGTGAGGAAGTAAAAGAGTCTATTATCAAGTGTAAAACTGCTGGTATTCGAGTTGTTGTCATCACCGGCGATAACAAGAACACTGCTGAATCAATCTGCAGACAAATTGGCGTATTCGACGAAAACGAAGATGTGTCGGACAAGAGTTATACAGGCCAAGAGTTTGATGCTTTATCGCAAGCGGAAAAGATCAAGGCTGTTCAAAGAGCAAGCTTATTTTCACGTACTGAGCCTACACATAAACAGCAGTTGGTAAACCTGTTGCAATCATTGGGAGAGACTGTGGCCATGACGGGTGATGGGGTTAATGATGCTCCTGCATTGAAGAAGGCTGATATTGGTATTGCTATGGGCAGTGGCACTGATGTAGCTAAATTGGCTGCAGACATGGTTTTAGCTGATGACAACTTTGCTACCATTGAAAAAGCTGTAGAAGAGGGTCGCTCGATATATGACAACACCAAGCAATTCATTCGCTATTTGATTTCCTCCAACATTGGTGAAGTTGTATCCATCTTTTTAACGGTGCTTTTAGGTCTTCCAGAGGCATTGATCCCCGTACAATTGCTTTGGGTCAATTTGGTCACAGATGGTCTTCCTGCTACTGCTTTGGGGTTTAATGTCTCTGACCCTGACATCATGCGCAGACCACCTCGTAAGGCCAGTGATCCTCTGGTGAGTAAATGGCTTTTCTTTAGATATATGGTGGTTGGAGTTTACGTTGGATGCGCTACTGTGTTTGGCTACGTTTGGTGGTTCATGTATTATCACAATGGCCCTCAAATCAGTTTTTACCAACTGGTAAGCATAGTATATTCACACAAGTTCTATTGACTAACTCTTTCTTCTAGAGTCATTACAGTCAATGTGCAGAGTTGTTCCCTGAAATTGGATGCGAGATGTTTACAAATAGCTATTCTCTGAAAGCAACCACTATGAGTTTATCCGTTCTTGTGCTCATTGAAATGCTGAATTCTATGAATAGGTAATTAGTATAATATACTTGTAGGATATTCATACTAAACAGTTAATTGCTAGTTTGAGCGAAACTGCATCGCTCTCCATGCTACCAGCCTCGTCCAACCCTTACTTGATTGCTGCTGTGGCCCTGTCAATGGGGCTTCATTTCATGGTATTGCATGTCCCCTTCTTTGCCAATTTATTTTCTGTCGTACCTTTGAACAAGGAAGAATGGCAACAGGTGTTGCATATTTCTGCTCCCATTACACTCATTGACGAGGCATTGAAATTCATCACCAGAACCTGGATTTCACCTCCAGCTGTCAAGGAAGAATTGGGAGACATTGTTTTATTTGATTTTAGCAAAAAGAAGGAAGAGTAGATTAGAGTTTAATAAGTAAAAAGTATGTACAGAAGCATTATTTTTTGTCGCGAGGAATCAATCGTACGTTAAAGGGCAGGGGCTTTGCTACAATGCCGTAATCCTCAAAGTCGTTTAAATCAATGAGAATTGGATTTCCAGATTCATCCAGTTGTGGCTCAATAGTGAACCGGGAGAACAGCCGCACGTAGACATTGAAAATCTCGACTTCGGCCTACAATGATTCTGGTTGAGTAACTCTGAACAGCGTTTGTTGCATGCACCTACCAAGTGAATTCCAGGACAAATGCGTTTTCCCCATCCAAACCCAAAGTGGTCTCTTTCCTGTGGCTTGCAGTTGGCTGCTCTAGACATCCTTTGCGTGTTCTTCATAAATCTATCCGGATTAAATACCTCAGGCTCGTCGTAGAATTCAGGGTTCATGTGCATTGCTGCCATGCTGCTGACGAGAATAGCATCCTTTGGAATTACATAATTTCCAATCACAACTACCCAAAAATATTTAGTCATGCTGTATTGCATTGTTACGCTATGAGGCATATTTACTTTCGTCAGAGGCGGAATGAGGAATACCAAAGTTTGTTGTAGGTCTGAATCGCATAATCTCCTTTTGAACGCACATTGTGTAGGGAAACTCATCTCTGTGTTCGCTGAATTGAGGAAACTCGTTCTTACTATCATGCTTCTCTCTCCAATCATCTAGTTCTTTTATCACTCTTTCTTGAACGTCTTTCATTTGTGATAGAATAGCAAATGTCCAGTACAAAGAAACTGCGATGGTATCTGCTCCTGCCCCGATAAAATCACCTATCAAATTGGTCAGGTAAATGTCAGAAACGCATCAATTTCAGCCCTTACTCATAAAAACCAAAATATCGTCCTCATCCAAATTCATCTCATCCATCATTTGATACAAATTCTTTACCAAGCATTCTGCATCGCCATTCAATGCGTTGGACACTAATTTTTCATACACTACATCCCGGTAATTATGCACGAAATTCTGCATCTCTTTCTCTTTTCGTGTCACTGTATCCAACCATGCTAATGTCGGAAAAAATGAGCCTAAATCGCCTGCCATACCAGCGTAAATCATGGAGCCATGGACAAATTTCGCAATCTTTTGAAATATAGGATCTTGTACATTATCGAACCGAATAGCCAAACATGTCGTTGTGATGATATTCAGCGAGCATAGCTGCAAGTTCTCGTATGGATTGATATAAGGTGCATTTTCGTTATCTTGAGCGATTCGTTCTATAAATGAATCGGCCTCGAATTCTAAAATTTCACTGAAACGATCCACTGATTTAGGGCTTAGAACAGCTGTGGCTAGATAAATGCGCATTAAGAAGCATTCGAATTATGTATAGGCAGTGGCTTCTCTCACCTGCCTTTCGTTCGCATTTCCATTTAGGACTGTAACTCGAGAAAATGATGCCTCTACAAAGGTTGTTGGTATCTGAACCGCTAATGGCGCATATATTTTTTGTGCGTATATATTACCTGTTGTTTCGACCATAAATCTTGACTGCAAATGTATGATACGGTCGAGATGATGATTTACTACCTTGTTTGACGAATATTTCATGAGCAATTATTGGATCTGCTATCATTATCCAGGTTTGACTTCCCAATTGCAACTGATACAACGGCCCTGAATTGCATGTTACGGATTTTGTTCTACAGATTCGAATCATTACCTACCTATTTCCTTGTGCCATTTCGAAACCTGTTTTGAAGGCACTTTTCCGAGAGAGAGTAAATGGCCTATCAGAGTTTATTTGTTTGTTTGTTTTGTTTTAGTAAATCCTAGAAAATCTACATGATTCTACAACATGTTCGATTTTGACCTACTATCTCCTCTTCTTAATCCCCTCCCCCCCTTTTTTTATGATGCCTCCTCACTCTACTCTCACTCTCTCCCGTATTTTATAGATTTACCTATAATTGGAAATTTGTTCGGTGGAGATGGTATCTGCTCTGTATGGGTAGTAGTCTTGTGATTTCTTAAAAACGAAATTTTGGTGTGCTTTTTATTCATGTAATAAGCGGCGGCCGCAGACGACATTAGAGTAAAGCAACTCAGCAGTGGAAAAAGATAGTGAGATCGACATGTCTTCCAATCATCCAGCATTTTCAGTAAGCAAAGAATTGTCAAGGGAAACAAGAAGAAAAAAAGAAGAAAAAAAAAATCAATTGACAAGAAAATAAATTGACTGTAATCAGGTCGGTGGCATAACCCCCCCTCCTTCGTCCTCCCCCCTATTGATTTGCTCTTCCATGTTGATAAACTGATCGGGAGTGAAAAAAAACTATAAATCAAATCAATGAAATAGGCGTTACCAAATTAAAAGGGATTGGCATCTTTAGTGTGACATGATCAGTCTATTCAACTACAAACACATTGACCCCCTTATTACAAATCATTACTACTAGGAACACGTCGATTTCATATAGTAAACTGTCCGTTATTACTTTGTGCTACACTCAAAACTTTTATAGGATGGGTTTAACCGTTATATTTTTTAATTATACTTTAGGGTGGGTACACAAAAAGTATATTGTACAGCCCAGATAAGATATAATTGTATGAAACTCTGTATATTGCCTTGGAGCCTTTTTTGAAGCTGTTGCCTATTGAATATGCTTCGTTTAACCGTCATTCAGTTCCTTCAATGTCTACTGTTCTCGTTTTCAGCCAATCTGCTTCTCTCAACAACTCGTATCAATGAAATATTAATATTTTCTTGATGACAGCAAAAAAGGAAGAACTGTTGGCAAGGAATCTACAAACACGTCGCTCATAAAAACCCAGTGCACACAACTCGTAATAATATATGATATTATATCAGTACTTTACTCAATTATAGTCTATTGCATCGCAATTATTACGTAGAAATAAATGCAGTGAGCCATCTTCGCTGTGAAAGTAACCACCAACAAAAATAGTGCGTCAAAATGACCAGTAAAAACGTAATTGTAATCTAAAAGCCAGCATGTCATTATTACCATTTGTAACATGCTATAGTAGCCGAATCAAGTAAATTTACATCAAGATTTGGAAGAAGCAGAAAACTAAGTATATTATGCTTTAATTCCAAGTTGAACAAAAATGATTTATCAAAAGAACGATATAAAAATAAATTCAAGATAGAAAGTACCGTTTATTATTATGATGAAGAACAGGGTACGGGTATTTATGCTACTGGATTCAGGGCAATAAGAACTAATGGGTAGTAGTATTAGATGATTTATCAGAAATAAATTGTTTGTAAAAAAAGTATAAAACTAATCAGGTAAAGAATATCGTTTATTACATTGAAATATGAGAGGGTTTATATACTATTCGAACTGAGGGATTTGATGTGAGGATAAGGTGTTAAATGGGAAGATCTGGGTGATGGAATAATAGATTATATCTATTGTGATGAACATACGACTAGTGGATCAGTAACTGAATCCAGTTTCATATTGATGTTTTTATGATCTGATGTGATCTGTACTTGAACTAAGTTGTTTTACTTTAATTCGACATCCGGTTTAGAAATGATACATCAGTAGAGACCCATTAGATGGGACAGTAGATGGACAAGAGACGACGAAATACTATATAATATGCTCTAATGGTATTTTTTTGCTACAATATAAAGTGTGTTTCATTGATGTCATTTTGAATATTTAATTTAGGGTAGGAAGATCTGTCAATTTGCTCGTATGCAGTATCCGGATAGATAAAAAAAACTTATAAACGTTAGTCAAGTACAAGGACTTGATGTACTAGAGTTGCGAAAAAATTGTGACAATGCTCTCTTGAACCCTGAAACAACGTGTAATAAAATGCGACAATCTTTACTGCAACTTTAACGAAGCTGATAATATAAGCCTATGAGTGGTTTCCGTCTAATTTTTCTGGTCAAAGCAAAGAATTCTGTTTCTCAATGACATCTACATGCTCTGCTGGACTGTAATGAGTACAATTGTCTTGTAGTGGTGAAGACGGATGTACTATGGTGTTGGGCTTGGTGTTACTAAATGCAGGTCCTTATAATTTGAGTAACACTTACTATATAATATATGTGTATATTATTTGGACAAGCAGTAGTTAATTATAAGTGTGATGGAAGAGTAAATATTTATTGTGATAAATATGGAGAAGGGATTAGACAGATATTTTCACTAAGGTTCGATATCTGTCAAAATTAGCTGTTTATATACAAATTAAGGATGTCTCAAACCGCATGGTTGAGACATATGTAATGTGGATCATTACATTACCCCCTCCTTATGAACGAGATCTGGTTTTGTTTGAGGTGGGTGAAGGTTTCTGAGGATAGTCTTGGTGGAATTGCTTTGTTGCCAGTTGAGCATTCTCTAGGTTTTCTTGATCTTCCCAAGTGTCTTCTGATGGATCTTCATATCCTTTCCATTTCACCTTGTATTGTAGTTTTCCTCTATACATCCTACTGTCTAGGATTTGATCCACTTCGTATTCTTCATTGCTGTTAACGACGATTGGTGGAGGAGGAGGTAGTTCTCGATTTTCAATATCTTCCAAGCCTTTGATGGTTCTTGGAGTAAGTTTTGATATGTGGAAAGTCGGATGAATCTTCATGGAAGTTGGAAGGTCTAGCTTGTATGCATGTGAGCTGATCTTTTCTACAATTTTGAAGGGGCCAAGACGTTTGTGATCGAGCTTTTTCATTGGTCTTGCGGTAATGATATTTTTGGAATTGATGTATACTTGATCTCCAACATTTAACTTCTCTATTTTCCTTTTTCTTTGGTCATAGTACGCAGCTTGAGAGGCTTGAGCTTTAGTAATGTTGACTTTGCTTTGCTCTTGTGTTAGTTTCAGCTGGGCCAAGAATTCTTCAGAAGCTGGAACGCATTCGCTACCCCCCCTTTTGATATTGATGCTGGTTTTTGGGTGATAGCCGTAATTGGCGAAGAAAGGAGAAAATTGCGTGCTAGCTTGACAGTGGTTATTGTAGCTAAATTCTGCCGTGGATAACAGTTGGCACCAGTTGTTCTGTTGATAGTTGCAATACATTCTAAGATATTGTTCCAAAGTTGAGTTGGTACGCTCGGTCTGTCCGTCAGTTTCAGGTCTGTAAGCTGTAGACATGTTTGCTTTGATATCTAAATTGTTCAATAGATGTTTCCAAAACTTGGATGTGAAGAGAGTACCACGATCAGATACAATTGAGGATGGAAGACCGTGTAGACGAAAAATGTTGTTGATGAATAGGGTCGCCAATTCCTTTGCAGTCATGCTTTCGTTACATGGGATGAAGTGGGCCATTTTTGTAAGTCTATCCACCACAACAAAGATACTATCGAATCCTTTTGATTTAGGCAATTTCACGATAAAATCCATGCTGATAGATTCCCAAGGATTGGTAGGGATTTGGAGAGACATGAGCGGGCCTTGAGGAGATTGTCTTGATGGCTTGCCACGAATACAGGTCTGGCAGTTTGCTATGTAGCGATTGACAAACTTTGTCATGCCTTTCCACCAATAGTTTCTGGATAGTAATTCAGCAGTTTTGGCACGACCGAAATGACCAGCAGTGATACTATCATGGTGTATACGAAGCAGATAGAGTTTGATATCGTTGTTGTTTGGGACGTAAATCAAGTGGTTTTTCAAAAGCAATCCTGTGGATTTATCGATCAAGTAATTTTCATGTCGACTTACAATGTTATGACTGAATTTGTTAGGTTCAGAGACAATTTTGTATATAGGATCTTGTTTCTGGCAGGAGATTAGACGCTCTTGCAATTTGGGATCCATAGTGATATCGCAATTTGATATACTGGTAGCAGAAGATAAACAAAATTGCTCCGGTTTGAACAGGGATTGAATCGGTTGCTTTTCATGTTCATCTGGTTGGAAGTCTGGCCGTCTTGATAGTGCATCAGCTCGTTGATTTTGTGTTGCAGAGCGATATTGGATAACGAAATTGTAGTCGCTCAGCTTGATGGCGTATCTGGCTTGACGTCTATTTAGCTTCTTTGCGTCTAAGAAGTATTCGAGATTTCTGTGATCAGTGAGGACCAAGGTTTTGTGAGGAGAATCTTGTAGATAGTGCCGCCAGTGTATGAATGAGTCGACAATTGCGAGCATCTCTTTATCATATATCTCATAATTGATTTCTGACGATTTGAGTTTACGACTGAAGTATGCAATTGGGTGTAATACATTGTTGTCATCGTATTGGCTGAGGACGCTACCTATAGCAAAATCACTTGCGTCGGTTTCCATGATGCATGGTTTGTCCGGTGAGAAAATTTTCAAGACTGGTTTCGAGGTAAAAAGGGTTTTTAACGCGTTGAAAGCTTTTTCTTCCTTTTCCCTCCATCTGAAATTAACACCTTTCTGTAGTAAGTTGGTGAGAGGTGTTGTGTATTTACTATAATTCTTCAGGAAGGCACGATGATAGTTGGCGAATCCGAGAAACACTTGTATGTCATGTTGTGATTTAGGTGTCGGCCATTCCATGATAGCTTTGATTTTCTCAGTGTCCATTGAAACACCATTTCTGCCAATGCGAATGCCCAAAAAATCAACTTCTGTTTTATCGAATTCACACTTTTCAGCCTTGATATAGAGTTCGGCATCTAATAGCTTCTTTAGAATTGCCTTTACGTCCTTTGTATGCTGATTTAGATCTCCATTCGTATACACCAAAATATCGTCATAAAAAAATATGGCGGTCTGATCAATATGCTCTCGGAGAACGTCGTTGAGATAGGCCATCCACGTGCTTGGGGCGTTTACCAATCCGAAATTTAGAACATTATATTGAAAATGGCCGTATTTGCAACGGAAACCAGTGAGCCATTCATGTCCTGATTTTATACGTATTCGGTAGTATGCGTTGCGGACATCCAACTTCGTGTAGTACAAAGCATTACCCAGCCTGTCGATCATTTCCGAAACTAGGGGAAGCACAGGAGGGTCACGTACGGTGACAGCATTTAGACCTCGATTATCGATACATAATCTCAGTTCACCAGATTTCTTCTTGACGAATAAAATGGGGGCAGCAGCAGGGCTAGTTGATCTACTGATGAAGCCGTTTGCAAGATTTTCTTTGAGATACTTGGCCAGTTCGTCTAATTCCACTTGTGAGAGGCTGTAGATTGGTCCAAATGGTGGTTTCTTTCCCTCCTGAAGGATGATTTGGTGATCATAAGGGCGATGTGGAGGTAGTGTATTTGCTTTCTTTTTACTGAATACTTCATAGAATTCACTATATTTTTCTGGCACATTTGAATAGTCTTCTTTAGTGGAAGTTAGTTCAGAGTCGGAAGTTGATAAAGCAGAGGCAATATAGTGAGTAAGTGGATAATCAGCAATTCGAATAACTTCTGAAGGGTTGATGTAGCACGAATTTTCATCAGTGAGATCCTTCTTGATAGAAGCGTATGATACAAATTTGATATCGACATTTGGGCTGTCGACTTTTGTTGTAGGCGGATCAGAATAAGCGTCAAAAGATTCAATTTTATTAATACAATCAATATTATTTCCTTGGGGGATTGCAGGAGATTGGTCGAATAGAGAGAGATTAATGGTTGTAGACTTTGAGTAATTTGGATGGGTTGGAAGAGCTTTGATTTGGTGGACTTTTTGGAAGCAAGAGTGTACGCATGACGCAGAATCGAAAGTGATGGAGTGGGTGGACCAGATGATTTTAGGGTCATGCTTCTTGAGCCAAGGAATACCAAGTATGATTGGATATTGTCCTAGTCTTGTCACAGATAGTTTGATCTTTTCAGTATGTAAACCCATAGTCATTTGGATAGATGTCTCTTGAGTTACTTTTCCAGAACTGATTGGGGAGCCGTCAACCGTAATTATTTCCACAGGGGCTGCTTTAGATACTAGAGGTAGTTTGTTTCTAGTTGCAAAAGATTCATCGCAGAAGTTTTCCATTGATCCTGAGTCGATAAGAGCGAATGTTTTGAACTGGTGATCATCCCTAGAAGTGATAGTGACATCCACAATTATGTGCTCATTGTCGTTAGAAGGTGGGCAGTCGACAGAGTTGGCGTTGATGACAGGCATAGTAGTTGAGTTACCCAAAGCGTGCCTTACTTGCTTTGGGTTAGAAGAAAATCCTCAAAAGTGAATACATTGCAATTGCCCTTGGTAGGTGGGTGTTCGTGAAGGATTGAATTGGCATTTATAGATTGCGATTTTCGTGGTGGAGTGAGATCGCATTCAATGACATCGTGGTCTGGGCTACCACAGTAGCTGCATAAGTTCAAATCTCTTCTTCGTTGTTTTTCAGCCTTTGACAAAGGAGCATATTTCTTCTTCTTGGTAGCGTTGTCGATTTCCATTGGTCTAACATCATCATCATCGTTATTTTCTTTGTGAATTTGTGGAAAAGAATGTTGTTGATGAGGGTGATGAGTAGGAATACGATTTTGCTGGTTGATAATATTGGGTACTGGTCTTGTAAAATTGTTAATTCTACGTTGTTGATTTCCCTTTTTCTTATTCCGTTCACGAAAGAGCATGTCCAGGTTGATAACGAGATCTTGGAATTCGATCAGAGTTGTTGGTACATCTTGCCGGATGATCAATTCATCTTGTAACTGGCTATTGATGTTCTCTTTGTATGCCCATAAGAGAGCGTGTTCGTTGAAGTTTGTAAGACCGGCATACCGTTTGAAATCAGTGGTGTATTCTGCAGCTGATCGGTTTCCTTGTTTCATTTTCATGACCTTGTTCTCGGCGTCTGATAGTAATGTAACGTCTCCAAACATTCTACGAATTGCGGCGGTGAACTGTTCAAAGTTGGTTGCAACGGGGTCCTCCTTCGCAGTACCAATGTTATTGATGTATGGCTGAATCCACTCAAAAGCCATACCATCCATAAATGAAGCAGCATACATGACTTTTGTTGCTTCGTTGGGAAAACGAGATGGTTGTAAGATGAAAACCATTTTAAGTTGAGTAATGAAGTTTTCTAATTTGTTGTATCCATCGCCATCATGGTTTGATCCATTGAAAGGGCGGGGGTCATTTACTCTAGGCTCGCGAAGTTGTGAACCTTCCTTCGTAGAGCTCAGAGAAATTGATGATAAGAGCTGAGTCAGTTGCGTCAGTTCATCATCAGACAAAGCTTCTGTTCCACTTGTTGCAATTTTGTTTTGCAATGCATGGGCTTTAGCTTGGTTGGTTGTTGACATTGTTTGAAAATTGCGTTTCTGAAATTTGATTTGGATTGATGCAGATAAGTGAGACTGATTCTTGTATGCAAATTAAAGTTTCAGATCAGAGATTATTGAGACAATGACGTTTGTTGTTTGAATGCAAATAGTGACACAGGTGAGTGAAAATATACTGTAATGAGTACAATTGTCTTGTAGTGGTGAAGACGGATGTACTATGGTGTTGGGCTTGGTGTTACTAAATGCAGGTCCTTATAATTTGAGTAACACTTACTATATAATATATGTGTATATTATTTGGACAAGCAGTAGTTAATTATAAGTGTGATGGAAGAGTAAATATTTATTGTGATAAATATGGAGAAGGGATTAGACAGATATTTTCACTAAGGTTCGATATCTGTCAAAATTAGCTGTTTATATACAAATTAAGGATGTCTCAAACCGCATGGTTGAGACATATGTAATGTGGATCATTACATGGACTTGATTATTGCCAGTAAGATTACATATTTTCAAGCCTTCTTCTCGTTTTTCTGCTGTTGTGCAAGAAGGGTGAAAGCTGTGCATATGTTGTATCCAGAGAAAAAATATAAATGGAGAGAATATTTTGAAAGTGAAAGTGTAAATAGAGACTTGAAAAATACCGTTATCTTTATAGATTTCTTACTCAGCACAGACCATTATCAATGTTCTCAAACAACAACCTAATAACTTGTTCTTTATCTTGACACTCTATGAGAGAACCTAGCGTCGATGGGATATTATGATCTCATTATAATAGCTGAGTTATTTTAACTCCAGTATTCCGCGGTACTCAACAAAAATACATATAACTTTGAGTTATTTCTTGAAGGGAAGGTCTATTAGGTGTTGTTTTTGGCTTCTAGATTATGTTGGTGATAATATAGACCTATTGAATGGTTATTTTTTTGTTCAAATCTGATCAGTATTGGCCGAGATATCACACAAAGTTATGTCCTTGGAAAATTGGCCATCTTTGACCAATTTTACCTTACCCTCACAGGTTAAAAAACTAGCTGACCATTTTTGGGTCAGACGTTTTTGCTCATTTCTCCACGTAGAGTCAAGCTAGAACTTCCAGTAAGAGCTCAAATGATAGGAAACTTTTTGCTTTACAATAATAATGAATGTTACAAGTAGGTTTGCTTTGACAGAGTTGGAGGTTTTGTTGAAAAACCATCAAAAATTGACAAAAATTGTTCTGTCACTTTGAAACGCCTAGTGTTGATCAAACCAGACAAAAGTAACACCATTCGATGCGGCTTTGAATTCTGCACAAGTTTGATATAAGCTTGATCAAGTGTTTACTATGAGCAACTGCCAACTTTAGGCCATGACAAATTTCCAAAATGATGAAATAGCATTTTGATCAATAGAGCTTTTAATCTCAGTTTGATATCAGCTACTATATACAGAGAAGCCTCGTGACGTCAAATGCACAATAGTTTGCTTTTGCACTCCCCCGTTTTTCCTTCCCCCGTTTTTGATACTATTTTTACAGCTACAGCAACAGTTCTACTACTATTATTCTACTCACTCCAATGTTATTGGAAACAATAGCAACAAGTTCATCAAGCCTGTCATCAGTGTTGCCGTATGCTAGTGAGTGTATTTGTTGCTGAATAGATTGTCTAGCACTAGTATTTATTAATTGATTTTCTTTCTTTTTCAGAATAGCTAATCACTGCTTTGAAGCAAACAAGACGACGACGACAAAGGCACAACAGTTCGACTTACTGCTATACTGTAGCTACTTCCTTGAAATCTTTGATATCTTTCATAATAGTAATTCGGTACGTAACGTAGATTGCTACTTTTATTGAATTGCGCATAACTGAACTCTCTTATTTTTTTTTTAGTAGACAATGGTTTTGTTAGTTCTCAACTTCAACAAAATATCTGGCGCTGCCTCCTGTTTCTGGTTCGATACTATCTGCAGTTCATTGATAGTGGTGCTGCTGTTCTGGTTGGTACTATCTGCAAGTTATCTGTGGTGTTGCTTCTCTCTTTTGGTCTGATACTATCTGCAAGTCATCATCAGTAGCAATTCTTCTCTCTGGTTTGGTACTGTCAGCAAGTAATCATTAGCAATGCTGTTCTCTGGCCTGGTGGTATATTCAAGTCTTATATACTACTGCTACGTATCATTGGTTCAATCGATCGGGTAAGTTTTGATGGCGTCTGCTGCTTAATAATACCATACTGACTATCCAAATTTGATAGAATATAGGTATCAAGCACAAGGTGGTGCTCCAGGACATTAAATGCAGAACCTGTTGTGAATTGTTTATCAAGTAAGTATAAATGATGACGTAGATTGCTGAATACATTGCTGACTATTATTATACTATTTTGATATGATGTGTAGGCAACAAGAAGTATAAGGTCACGACGACTACTGATGGATGATTAATGATGAATACTACTGGATGCAAACGGAACTGTTAACAGTCAATTAGGTAGGTTTATTATTATGATATGATGGCGTTGACTGAGGAATGCAATACTGACTATATTCTTTGAATTATGTATAGGCAGGCAAATGGGAATGAACATGGACACTACTGGATGCTGCAAGAGATCAATCAAGTTATTTTTTTCTGTGGAGGACAACAGCCAGAGCAATAGTAGTAGACACAAGTTATACATTTTTATTAGCTTCTTTTTCCCCCCTTTTTTTCTTGGCTTCTGGCCCTTATTTTTTTTAATTTTCATCGGCATGTAATGTTATTACCCTCACTATTGTTCTTTCTTTCTATGTTTCTGTGAAGCATACCTTTTTTTTTTTACGTTGAGTGAATGTGCCTATCACTGAAGCTCAACAATAACAAGATTCCGAGGCTAGGATTAGATAGGCTGGTCCAAACTTAATTGTTGTTTCTACTTACTTAGCGACAGTTGAGGGTCTTAATAAACATAACTCCTCACGTTAGGGGTGTAGTAAGGCACGCTCTAGCACCTGAGGGGTGGTCTAATTGAAATACTACCTAATTGCATTTTTGGGTAGTACTTCAAATTCCGCCTAACATCATTCCAGAGGAGAACTATGGCAAAATTTTTCTAGGTTTTTTATATATTATGTAGAGGTAATAAACAAATATAGCTTTTCTACGTTTCTGGGCTGTTTCATGCGTTGTTTTCATTACTTGAAGTGATTTGAACACAACACTATGCGAAAGTACTTGTAAAATTCTGTAAAAAGCACGTACATTTGAAAATAATAAACTTGGCAGAAAATGCTGTATAACTTTTTCAAGTAAGTCCTAAATTGTGCTGGCAGATGATGTTTAGCTAAATGTGTGCAGCAGTCATAAGAGGATCAATCAAATATACAATGATACACTTGGTATGATGAATTCGAGATTTGACAATAAAGCAATTGATAACACGAGGATTAATCAGGTTTCAACTGTATTCAAAAACGAAAGCAAAGAGCCGAATTTATTACAGGGCAACGCTGCTCATATTATATTTGATCTTATTATGAGCTCCCCTCCTGGATCATGACTACTGCGAATAATATGTAAATGACGGAGGGCTAAAGATAAACTTGTGTAGTAGGCTGATTTTGATAGGCTGATCAGCCAGGACTCTACACAACGGTTACAGCCAATTAAAGACAGGCCAAGATGTGCTGTATAGCTAGGATGGACTGAGGCGAAAGTGATAATGACCAGTGAATGTATGCTTGAATACAACATGGTACTACTCAATTTTAATCATCTTGAGATTCGCTACAAGACAAATTATCATATATAGTTGGGAATTGTTGCTTCAAAGAACAAAATCGCTATCGATTTATTTTTACAGCCAATCCTATCAGAGCTGCACTGTTTGGAAGCAAATGGAATGACAGTTGTCAAGCAAGATGGTACACGTTTGTTCGCCAAATGTTATATGGTGAGTATTGGAGAATAATTCACTGCACGCTAGAATAGCAGTGATACTTACAATTCTTTTTGTTATAAATGAAGGTGTTCCTCGGAGGCAATATTATACCAGGACTAGCGGCAATCAGCAAGACTCCCTTCCATCAGTCAAGGCACGGTTGCAAGGACTGCACCCAGGTTGGTGTTCATGCTGAGAAGAGACCTAATGGGCTGTATCTCCCTTACGAAAACCCAAGCAGGTGTCGCTTGCGTACTACGAACAATTATTGCCATGGTGATCCTCCTGAGCATGGCATTAACACCATCAGTTTGCTGCCAGGAATGAAGTTGTTTAATGGGACCGCTTTCAGTACGATGGATGAACTCCATACAATTGGAAGAGGTGTGGGAATGTTGCTCTTATTAGACGTTTTGACAGTCGCTGCAACAAAGGAAACGAAGTACTTCCATAAGCTAGTATATCCCAACACAGATGTGTACAAAGTACAGCACTACCCATCATTTTTTATCCCAAAATCAAGACTCGAGCTAATCGGCAAAGCAATTGAAGATACCCGGCAGCATATTCCAACATCTGTTCTTGGGTCCTGTACAAATCAAATCTTCAACAGACAGGGCATGCGGGCTGTTGATATTATGGTGGATTATCTTTTGCATTATATCCCGGCTCTGTTTGTTCCAGAAGAGCTTTCATCAATTCCAGCTCAACAAGCAATCCTTCAATTAGTTAGAGGGTGCTCTCTTGCAACTTCTTGGAATTCATCGGACGATGCTCTTCAAGAAATGGACACTTGCTTCAAATCATTCTACAAGTTTTGTAACAAGGAAATTGCGCTTGGAAATTTGTCAGCTACAATCTATAGGCTGGTGTTACATTATCTGCAGCATATTCCCTCTACGGTCAAGTGTCATGATGGTCCACTGCCAGTTTCAAGCTGTAGATTGTTGGAGAGAACGATTGGACTCTACAAGCGTAAAATGAGCAGCAGGACATCAAATCAGGCACAACTATCAAACCTGATAGAAAAGGCTAAACTTCGATCGCTTCTGAGCCATGGTATTGATGTAGAAGAAGAAGCAAAGTTGTTCCGACCTCTTGGTTATACGGAAGATACCTGGGATGAGAATGAAGAAACAGGCTGGCAATTGTGGATTCCATTTGAAGATGTCACGCTCTCTGATGATGAATCACTGTTCGAGGGTGTGAAAGTATCCGCATTGCGAAGGGCTCTGTCAAAATATTACCAACGCTTTTATGGTGCAAAAGATGTTGTCGTCGATGGGCCCATTCTGTTCAAACTCGCTGGACGTGCTTGGATCTCGAACAAGGTCATTGTCACATCAACACTCTATGCCAGAAAGAATCGCGAGGAGCATCGGCGAGCAAATCATCATGTCTTTTTTACGAGTCCTTTTCTGTCGTCGAGAAACGTTTCTTCAAGGGGCTGGTATGTTGGTACGGTGATTTACTTTTTGAAGCATGATTACCGAGACAACACTCAATTCCTTGCTCTTGTCGAAGTAATGAAAGTGAACACCACTGCAAAGCACAGCAAGGCCATTCCAGTTGTGAGAACCGCAAGGACTTCTGAAACTCCAAAATATGCAATTATCTCTGTTGATCAGGATATCGTCTTCTATCAAGTTGGCTTGTTGCTGAAGAGCTTGTTGGAGAGCGAGTATAAGTTTTCGCTGATGTTCCCAACAACACTTTTGATGACAATGTGCTTTCTACGACTTCAGGTTTTTTACTTGCAAACCTGTGATTCAATTATCTATGCACACTATCAACCCCTATGGCCCGGATGTTCCTTTTTTTTTCTATGACCTAGTTTTTATTTTATTTCATTTATATATGTCTTTTTACTATGATGCCACAAGCTTTTTTTCTTTTCCTTCCTTTATTACCACGTTACGGCAGTATCTTTTCGTTTTTTTTTTCTCTTTTTTCTAGTCCTATGGCCCAAACAGCTCGTTCCTTTTTTAGGTTTGCTAAAAGAATTTCTTTTTCATATTATATTACAGAATCTTTTCTTCTTGTCTCATTTTATTTTTAAATAAATGCACTATGTATATTATTTCCTGGCTCAACCGTTGTATTTGCCTTGTTTGTTGTGTAAGCGCAGATTGTAGCCGCATACTTTTTACTGTATAAACTTTTTTGCTGTTGCATGCAAAGGTCTTATGGAAAAAACACCTTCTTTCTTACAGCAACTTGCAAGAAATCATCTTTGAACCAAAGCCATCTTTCCTCACCAACCAAGCGTAGTAATAGAAAAATTTCTGCCCTCACTCATCACACTGAAAAGTATAAAAATGCACAGAACATCTTGTAAATCATATACACAATAAATAACACAACGCTGATCATGTTTAGAGACTTTTTCGCATATATATTTGTTTGGAACCACAACATTGTAGAAAGCAAGTAACGGATAATTATCCATTGATGCTAAAAACAAATAGTGAAAAGCAGCCGTTTTTGCCTTTTTTACGAGCAGCTTCCATGTTGCTTTGTATTATTCGCTAATTTTCAAAGCAGTATAACTCGACGTTAATTCAACATTTTAGCTTCGTAATTGATATTTTATCATTAAAATCAATTTCTAAATTTACATTGTTGATTTTGCATCTTTTCAAAGACAGTGCAAAATCAGCATCTAATTTTAAATCTTTTCATAAAGCTAAAATATGCTACTCGAGTAGCAAAAATCCAAAAAACAGCAGAAATCTGCTGCATAAGAAGCACAAAAACTGCTTGGGTTAGCCGTAGTAGTGTTATCTTTAAAATGTTGATCCTTAATGATGACGAAGCCCACTCTTCCAATAAGAAGACAGCTGTAATGTCAGTTGACAACAACAACGCCAGGGCTAATAATAAGCTGCAAATTCTTCAAACATCTAAGCGTCATAAATCAGTTGTTGTTAATAAGATTCAGTCTCTCCAAACAATTCATGAGTAGACTACTACAACACTTACAAAGTTTGATACAAATACAAGTGACGAAATGAATTCCATAATTAAGTAGAAAGCTGGATTAACTTTGGAAATATAGCCACCGTTTATTTTTCAGAATCACGTGATTAAAATAACATCCTCCTATAGTAGTTTTGTTCTCACGTGACTTTATGAGACTTCTCATGACCAAATATTCTTTAAAAATAATAACGATGAATAACTGTTTTTTACTGTAGAAATGTGGTGGAATGGTATCTTATTAGTTGAGTCGTGGTAGAGAATCTCGCGCTGTTATTTCCAAGAATAACCTTCTAGGAATGGGGTCCTGTCTCTGTGAACTTTCCCTGTATATACTGTACTAAGGTGCCAAAAATATATTAATCAGAAACAAAGCTATTTATCAAAAGAATTCAAGAGGCGAA
This sequence comes from Mucor circinelloides, assembly GCA_037974945.1. Lineage (NCBI taxonomy): Eukaryota > Fungi > Mucoromycota > Mucoromycetes > Mucorales > Mucoraceae > Mucor > Mucor circinelloides. The sequence continues at coordinate 1,139,226 of JBBNAA010000028.1, read as the reverse complement.
ATATATATATACTACTTCCAAATCACATGACGACCTTACTACTACTAACACTATCACATCTAATACTAGGACTATAAACTGCGATCTATTATATTGCTATGACTATAGCTGGTCAGCAACATTAGCTATAGACTCCTCCTCCTCAGGCTACCATATACTATTTCAGCCATGGCACTCATCTAAAAATTTAGCAGTATTATGATATATTTTCTCACAAAATATCACGTGACAATAACCGGTGGCCAGTAAATGAAAGTGATCCTCATCGTTCGATGACACGGACACTGAAACTAGGGGATCATGGTACTGGCACCAGTTCCTTTTGGCAAACGAGGTGGTTCTTCAGTGCCGTCTAGTAGCCACAATTTTGAATTGCCGTCATTTGCGAAGTAGGTGCACTCATCGTGCGTGATATGCACTAATCTCTGCTCTGATGGCAACACTGCCTTGACTATCCACGTTGCTTCTTCATTACGCAAGAACTCATCCATGTATGGTTTGCGATCCATCATTTCCTTGCTCCATTGATTGCGGTATAAAACCAGGTCTTCTCGCTCGTGGCCATCGTAATAATAAATGGCCTTGCAAAGGTTTTTCTTGCGAAACCCCCAAGAACGCATATATTTTCCAAGTGTGAATGGAGTAGCTCTTCCTTCAGCACCATCAAAACATTATTCGGGAATGACAAAGCTGTTTACTACGTGGTTGCAAAGGTATACTACCAATGTTCTAAAAGAGGAGGCTTGCGTTTTCATAATTTTTTTTGGTCTCCAATCTTCTACAGCAATGTTTATTGGTACAAATCCACGGCAACGTTGCCTTCCTCCATTCTTTGTTGTTGCTTTGCGCTTTGTCTTCTTTAATTTTCAATTTACTAGTTGCCATTTCGATATATAAAACAATCTTAATAATTAGAAAACAGGGGAACCACGTTCTAAATCATGCCTTTTATACGCGCATATACGCGAAAAAATCTATCTTTAGTAAATTTCAGCAGTCGGATAGTGTCCCAATTGAAAAAAAATGCTTATAGCTGTGTAAAGCTGGTGACAAAAAAGGCAGTTTTCTTCGTGTAAAATAATGTTATCGAAAATCGGAGCAACACAGAATGATCAGCGCTGGAATAAAAAAAATTGGGATCAATTTTGTGAGAATAGAAAAAACATAAAAAATAAACCAGAGAAAATGCAATTATAGTCTTTCCACGTTTTCATTTCGATTAAAAGAAATCTGAAGAAAGGATACATGCTCTTTAAGAGAGCTTGTATTTATATCTATTATAAAATAGCTTCATTACAGTGAGAATGCCTATTTTACAGCTTAATTAAAGAATGTCCTTGTTGACACTCTCTCACTTTGGATTGTAGTTGAGATTTCGATATGTTGTTGGTATTGAAGTTGATACTATTATTGTTTCGGTCAGGATTGTAATCCTTTAGAATCCTGATTGCAACTGAGCTTAAGTTATTGTTTTATAAACAAGAATAATGTTTACATTTAGAGTTATTGCCGCTGCTTTAGCAGGTGCCTCGTTTATACATATTTAGAACATCGTTTATTCATGAATATGATCAGCATTGTTCAACATTAGCGTGTGCCACAATTGTAGAAGTCTGTACTTTGATCAGGAGTACAAGCTTCTACAAACTCTAGCTATTGTTTACTTATGCTTTCTATAGATTTGGTTCCTAGATAAATCAGCCATGATTCATCTGGGTTCTATTACAATGTCAATTTAGGTGCCAGAATAGGTGCTATTTCATTACAAGCGCAAAAAACTGAGTCGATTCTGCTGCTTAAAATTTGCCGGCGATGCGTCGATATAAAAAAATTCAGGCTCTAGGGAAGACACACCATACAACGTATTAGAATAAAAACCTTTTTTCTCGTAATTTTCCAATTTATAATTGGAAACTCCAACAGTCATCACTCAACTTAGAGTTAGGTTAAAAAAAATTCGTCTACGTTGTTATTTTATACAGTAAAACGTGCTCTTTCAAATGATATAAGTTTTGTGCTGATATCTTCATTACTTCTGGACCTAATGGTGAGAAACACTAGTTTTGGAACACACGCGAACCATTAGTCTTAGCACAGTAGTTTGTACTTTGTTTTGACATTGTATAATAGAAAGTTCTAGTAGTACTACCGTCGATGATATATTATGATTCGATCATAACTGAGTTATTCTACTAACTCAAGTATTCCGCTGAAATCAACAATGCTCTAGCACACAGGGGTGGTTTATTCGACATACTACTAAATTACCTCTTATGATAGTATTTTAAATTCCGTCTAACATCAAGACAGAGGGAAACCCTCGCAGTTTTTTCCAGCTTTTGGGGTGTTTGTAACTTATATTGGCTTAGTTTTCGTAGAATTGAAAAATCATAATATACTTGCAGTTCATAACTTGATTTGTGTTAACAATTTTTGGTTTACAGGAATATGTGCTGAACAAACTTGCAAGCTTCTTCTCAGATGATGATGACGCCTCTTTTCTTTAAATATTATTAAATATAATAGTGGCTGGTAATTCGGTACTTCGCTACAGAAGAGGTGCTTGTGAAATACATCCACTACGATTTGAATTCCGTACACAGTTCATCCAGTTACCATATTCTGATATAAACTATGATGTACACTAATGAATTAGATGTACGCTACAGATTTATACCATATACAAACATAAGCTATAGATGGCACCATTAGCATGGATGCCGCTATAGACTGATGCTTGTATCCCGACATTGACTACGGATATTTCCCATATTTGGTTAAATGCCAAGATCGATGCAATATAAGATGTATGCATCAGATGTGCACTACTTGAAGATCCACACTATATGACATATGCTTATATCCTTGGTACTAGCTACAGATACATTATGTACTACAGACTTGTACAATATATGTTATGCTATATAGACATGCACATAGTGACATGCTATAGACATGCCATATATCTAGATATGTGCTAAGATATATACAGAACAATGATATACACTCAGACACATACTACTAATGTAGACTAAGAGACTGTACCTATAGGATACATGCTACTAGATCGATATTAGTAATCCTCATACAAAGGACAGATCAGGGTACTTCGGATAAGAGTCTATTCATTCATCCAGATGAGCTAAAGTATGTTTAGTTCACTGAGATTTCTCTTAGCATGAATTGATAGGTTAATTAATCTGAATTGACTTATATGTCAACCCTTCATAGTAGAACTTTTATCCATTGTTAGAATATATAAGAAGGATCATCTACCTGGCCAGTAGAGATTCTTCAGTCTATTTTTACACCTGTCAGTTTGATAATAAAGAGATACCTCTATCAAGTTGACATTTTGTTTTTTTATTCTTTTTTTTCCGTGAATTTATATCTACAAATAGCTATAAATTCCACAGTGCTATCAAAAGAACAGTATTACTGTTATGTTATTATAATAATTAGTAGTAGATGATGATTTATGATGATTTCATATTTCATCTTCCATTGAAGAATAATTTAATATAATAATTACAACGATGATAGCTACATCGTATCAAGAATCACGTTGTATCCAACTGTGAAAAAAGCGAGACATATGGTGCGTCTTCCCTAGAACCTGAAAAAAATAGAGTGTCTCAATTTTTTTAATTTGAATACCGATATCAGGAGTTTGAAAACAGGACACTATATTAGTGGTCACTATGACAAAGAGATCGAGAAAATTTAACAAACAGATTTTTTATACATATAAAAATGTCACTAATTAGGAAAGAAGGGAAACACGTTCTAAATTCCGCCTCTTATACGCGATTTTGCGCGAAAAAATCTATATTTAGTAAATTTCAGCAGTCGAATAGTGTCTCAATTGAAAAATCTTATAGCAGTATTAAGCAGTATTAAGCTGGTGACAAAAAAGGCAATTTTATTTCGTGTAAAATAATGTTATCAAAAATCGGAGCAGCACAAAATGATCAGCGCAAAAAACTGAGTCGATTCTGCTGCTTAAAATTTGCCGGCGATGCGTTGATCAAAAAAAAAAAAAAAAAAAACAGGTTCTAGGGAAAACGCACCATAAATGATCTTAATTGAATAATGCTTTTATAAAAATACTTCTTCTTTATGGAGATTTGCGCATTATCCAGACTTCCCGCCCAAAACTTATTAATGGCATATTAATGGCAAAATGTACAGAGCACCCCTTTTTGTAGCTATAAACACCTCACCATCCAGTTTTCTTAGCGACCACCCTCTTTTCACACTCATGGATACACCATTATACTAAATACACTACTGATTGATCAAAATGTAAATCAAAACACATTGAAGTGTGCCTATGTACAGCTCACATCATAACTTACATACTGATGTAAAAATAGAGACACAGATGCTTGGTATTGGAAAGTTATAGAAACTACCCATTGCAACTTAGCGATTACTATAGGTAGCAAAAAGGGGTGCTGCGTAAGGAAAAGGGGGTGGTGCTCTATACAGAACCCCCATATTAATTGTTTATCAACCGCTGTAATAACAAAGTGTTACATTTGTTTCACATACAATGATAAAGTTACACAATTCAATGGTTAAGCTACTTGGTAAACTCTTAAAGTGAAATGATATACCGTAGAATACGTAAGCTATGACTGTAATGAATAAACTGCAAAAAAAACAACATCGCTTAGTTATCATGATAGGTCTATACAATCTTGCTAGCAGCAGATCATTCATCATTCTAACCAAAGCTTTATTTTTCCCAAAATAGCTGATTAAAGTCTGTCCGAGGAGCATTCATAGAATTATAACGTGGAAAGTAACATGGGAGCATCAATTGTGAAAAGCTTATTTGAGGTCTGCTTCATTCAAGTTGATACTTGCGGGAGTTTTTTCCATCTGTTTTAAGCTACGTTCCAATGTGTCTATACGTTTAGTCATCTCTTCTACTAAAATACGAATGAATCGGCTGTAAGTTCAAAATACAAATCCTATATTACATTTTTTGTCCATATTGCTGCTAACATCATCTACTTTTGTTTGCTATAAAGTAATGAAAAGTTAGTTTTAAGTGCAAGATGCTTCATTGTATAGGTTTTATTCATACAAGTTTGTTTGCTACACTAACAAGCTTTGATCATATTAGACCTGGTTAGTTTATAGATATTAATCAAGCTAAAAGAGGGTATGTCGGCTTACGTAGGTAGCTAGGTCATCTGTAGTATTTTGGGTATTGTTCAGACTAGCATCCTGGGCAGTAGTCATTTCTAACGTTAATTAATAGTGAAACGGATATAAAAGAGGAGCTGATGAGTGAATGAGGGGAAAGGCAAACAATATTTATGGGAGTCACGAAAGTCGAAATGCTGCTTATTGCCTTTTTCCTTTCACATTGAATACAATGTCTAATACTAGCACCAACGAAGAACCTGTACTCACTGATGAGCAAATCCTCGAGTTTGAACAACAAATCAAAGACGAGGAAGCTCGAAAAGTAATATTCATTTAGGCGATATTCATCCATCCTCTAAAAAAAAATATCACATATGTAGATACCTTTAGTTTGCCAAGAAGCTTCCATCGACACTTTAAATGAAGAGTATAAAGACAATGAACCCTTTTTGAAAAAAATAGGCGTAATATAAAAGCAACACTTATATATTTGATAATTACTAAAATGCATATCTTGTACAGAATTTGAGCAAGGTTCATGATAAGATTAGAAAATGTCGTGGCGATGGTAAATTATGTCTATTATGCAAAATGAAAACAGTAGTCTAACAGTCTTCAACAGGTAATTGTTTCTACCGAGGTATGTTCATTTCATGATATCAAAGCAACTTAATATTCAAATGTATGCTGCAGCTTTATCATTTGCTTGGTTCGAGAGTGCAATGAAGGATGGATCAAAATACGATGAACGTCTTGCCAAACTCAAGCAGACCTGTGAGCTTTTGGAATCTAGTGGATTTGAAAAATTAGCATTTGAGGACTTTTATGAAGTAACACTCCAGCAATACGAATCTTTAAATCAAAATGATCCTGATATGCTCTTGGTTGGATTCCAATCTGATGAAATTAGCAATGCCATTGTCATGCATTTCAGATTTATTGCTTCAGCTTTTCTTCGTATTCATGCTGCAGAATATGAACCCTTCCTGATTGATGAAATGGTATCAATTGATGAATTCTGCTCAATGCATGTAGAAGCGTTTGGTAGAGAATCTGATCATTTGCAAATCATTGCACTTAGCAGAGCATTGGACGTCCCTATTCAAGTTGTTTATTTGGATGGTGGTGTTGGTGATGACGCTGCCATTCATGAATTCTGGCCCTCTGATCAGGATGAACGAGAGAAGACCAAGACGCCCATCAAGTTGATTTACAGACCTGGTAATTATTATCACATCTTACAGGTGAAATATAAAACTGACATGTTTGATGTAGGCCATTATGATATTCTATATGAAAAAATTTAAGCATACACGTGATTTATGTATAATAAACTTGATTTCAGGAGACTTTTACCCCACACAAATATTACTACGACAGTTTCTTTTTTTTAAAGGCTTGACCGCAGCAAGCTCAATTGACTTTATTTGATACAAATAATGTTAAAAATTCAATAGCTTAATATGAAAAGAAATCTTTTGCAAATGAAATAACCGTTGTATAGTCTTCATACGAGTACCAGTCTTTGTCAATTGAAGCGAATTTCGCTGCCGCTTCCGTCAATGTGTCAATCATGTTTGGCATTTCATTTGGACTCTTTAAATGAGGGCAATCAAATAAAATTTGCATGAAATCAACTTGTTCATACAGCATTCTAGGTGTGTTGACCTTGTTCTTGGAGTCCTTCAACACAACCAGCATATTCACAATGATACATCTTCCAATGCGTGTTCTGTGCAGCAGTTGCTCTTTTACTTCGGGCACTGTTCGAAGTACCTGAATGCCAATTAATAAAAGAGCCAAGAAGGCTATACCACTGTCGCCGGTTGATGCATTTTCATGGTATCGATTACAAGTAAATAGAACAAGCTCCTTCAATTTTTGACCTATGGTTTCATCAGTTTCTGCAAACTGAACAGCTCCTCTGCAACTGTCCAATTGCTGACAGATTTGCTTGATTTGTGCCAATAAAAAGGTAAATTCACTGATGATGTCTTGATCATCTCCAGAAAATGACTCTGGTATATTGTTCATTTCAGCCAGTTTCTTAAATGGAAGAGATCTAAAATTGTCAATGATACAATAAGTAGAGTCGCTATCGTCATCACTACTTAAATCTTGAAGATCTCTTTCTGTATCATCGTCGTAGTATAGTTCATCATAACCACACTTGACAACGGTTGTTGAACTAGTAGAGGATCTAGTTGCGATTGATTGAGGTCGAACGGCTTGATCCGATTTTGTTTTTTTGGAAGCCTTTTTTCTTTCAAACAAAGAATAGATGTTAGGAAAATAAAACGAAGACATTTTCACAGTCGAAAGAGGAAAAGAAGAGGAAAAGGACGATTTGACGTTGATGTGTGTTTTTATATGAATTTGTTACTGTGTGTGTGTGTGTGTGTGTGTACAACTTTTATGCACAAAAAAAAAGGGGGGGGGGAGGGAAGAGGTGTTTATACAGATAAAATAAGCATTTTCGATAAAATAGTAAAAATGTATGTACAATGTAAAGCTGCCTATTTAAAAAGTTTCGTCTTGGTTGGGACAATCTTCGGTAGTATGATCACCCACATCATCGCAATTATCGCAATACTAGCATATAAAATTTGTTAGCAAAAGACTCTTCCACACCTAAAACCAACATACCTTCCCTAGTGATAGGTCAGATTTACATTGCAAGACATCATGTCCATAGCTATCACACAGTTCGCAGTAGTCTTCATCTAAGTTGACCCTGGATTTGGATGCCAAAAGTGCTGAGCTTGGTGGTGGAGGAGTGGGCGATGTGGTTGTAGTTGTGTTGGTGGGTGATATGAGGAAGCTTTTATTCACTTCATTCCTATGATCTTTGAGATCCTGCAACTCCTTTTGTAAGCTGGCGACCTTTTTTCTTTCTGCTTCTAATTTTTCCTCCAAATCAGCTTCGCTAAACACGCGACTCTCCACTAATGACTCTAGTTCCGCTAAATCCTTGCTTAATTGGTTTACTTGGTTTTTTTCTGCTGATAAACTATGTCTGTGCGATTCGTTTTCTTTTTCGAGTTGGTGTATTTTTTCTTGCAATTCCTTGTCGTTGCTGTGCGCTACTTGAGCGGTTGCTAATCCACCTCCTTCAGTATTGCTCAAGGGTCTCTTTAGATCTTGCTTTTCAAGAGCAAGCATTTCATCCATTAAATTATTAAAATCTTGCTCCAACTGCTTGTTTGATTCGATCAATTCAGCGTTCTCCTTCTCCAATGCCATCTTGGATAGCTTCATTTGATAGTGCTCATCTTCTGCTTTAGCTTGTGCTTCGAATGCATTATCAGCCTCTTCAATCAGTCTCTTTTTATCGGCTAATTCTCTTTCAAAATCAGCTTGTAGGCTTTCAAACTTTTGTTCAACAGAGAGAGTCTGCTGTCTTGCTTGATTGAGTTCTAACTTTAACTGATCCACCTCATGGCCCATGGTTTCAATAGTGAGTCTTTCGTTATCCAACTCTGCCATTGCTAATTCCAGCTGCTCTTCTAATCGATGTCTTTGATCTGCTTCATCCGTGGTAGCGCCATTTTCATTGCTGATTTCATTCGTATGACTACGGTTCATTTCGTTTAAGCGTGTTTCAATATCTCGTTCATCATCGTCAAATAAGGTGCTTTGCTTGTATTTCAGGTCTGCAATTGTGTAATCTAATTGCTGAATGTGTTGGTCCTTTTGTTGTAAATCCAAGTCGTGCTTTTGCTTCAATTGAATGACCGATTCCTCATAGGCATGGATCGCTTCTAATCCTGCTCTTCTTAATTCCTCACATTCCTTCTCTAATGATGCTGTGGTAGCTTCACTTGCTGAAGCTTCCTTTCTCACTTGCTCCACAATGCCTGCATGCTCTCTATTCAACCGCAGTTGTTCGTCTCTTGTCGCTTGAAGTTGATTTTGTAATTCACGCACCAAATTCTCCAATCGCTCAATGCGCCGCTGATCTTGAGATTGCTTTTCTTCGTCCCTTTGATTCTTGGCCAGTGATGCATCACGTTCGGCCAAGTTGTGCTGCAATTGCTCAACTGTCAATTGTGCCTGCTCTAGTTCCCTAGATAAACGCTGACATTGACTTTCACCTTCTTGTACCTGCAATGAAAGACTTTCTTTGGACGACACCAGTCGCTCCCATGCAGTCTCCTTGCTCTTCATTTGCACCAACAACTGATCTCTTTCTCTTTGGGTTTTTTCCAACATTTCGTAAAGCTGATCCGTGGTATCTTGCTGTTCTACTTGTCGCTGAGTAAGCACAGGCGATGATACGGCGGGCGGAGGAGTGGGTGTAGATGGAATTGGAGTTTGCTTCTTTGGAGTATGAGTGATGGGAGGCGGAGTAGGAGTTGATTTCTTGTTAATTGCGGGTAACGAAGAGGTGGAAGATGTCGAAGTGGTAGCAGCTGAAGTTACAGTAGCAGCAGAAGCAGAAGCAGAGGGGGTAGAAATAGCGCCTGTTGAGTTGTTTGTAGTTGGGGGAGCGGGAGAAGATGGCGATTTAGTTTTGGGTATGGCTGAAGTGCGCAAAGTATGCGATCTCCTTGTTGATGTGGAAGTTGAAGCACTCAATTTCACAGTGGAACTTGCAGAGCCATTTCTCGTTAACGGTAAATTAGATCGACGCGTGGTGGGAGGGGTAATTGACGAAGCTGATTTCGCCGCTGGTAAAGGAGGCGAATGTATGACAACCTTCTCTACGGCAATAAATAGACCTGATTTAGCTGAACATGTGAAATATCTCTTGCTAAAAAATGTGTATATATCAGTATCTCGATTACAAAATACCTGATGAAATATTCATTTACCCCTGAACACTTCCATCATTCTTTCCTTTTCCTTTCTCATCGAGCTCAATACCAGCAAAGATGCCAGGCTTACCGTCCACTGAACCCACAAATCGAAGTGTGCCGGTCATATTATCTAAAGTTGGTATGGTCACGCGTTGTCCCGTCTTGCTGGCTTCATCCTCTTTGGCTTGGAATCGATTTTTGGGTGTTCGAACTGGAATTGAGGGTAGTCTGGTCTGAATTCTTGACATTTTTGAAGATGGAGAAAGAAAAAGAAGAAGAGGAGAAAGGGAAAGGGCAAAGATTTATTACATTTATCTCGGTTCAGTAGTTTCATGCTCAGACGAATGGTTTTTCGCAGATGATATACAGGCACGCCAGATCAGTCATATGCTCTTGCTATTGACTCACATCACTCCAGTTGGATGTGAACATTCTTCTCTTTAGCAGCTGTATAAGCCATTTGAACAGCTTCTTTTTTTAGCACTACGATCCTTGTCAACAATGAAATAGCCACGTATGCATCTAACGCTGACTCTACAGTGTGCTCCCTGCAAGCGAAAATTGACATCCAAAGCTACAAGAGAGGTTACTGCACGTGTAATACGTTTCACTGAATCAAACCATTTTTGCATAATCGTCATGATGCAAGCATGAGGCTGTCCTCTTGACGTGTATCAACTTTAGAATAAATCAAGCTCATAGTTATGCTTGACAATCAATCTATAGATACAATGGGTTAACAGCCGTAATAATAAATCTATCTGCAATTATTCGGTCCCACTTCCTAACACGTTATTGCGAAACAATTACTTGAAATGCTGTGATATAGCAGCATAACCTGGTAAACATGCTTTGGATTATTTCGAAAGGGCAGCGCATTATTGATATTACAACAATAATCCATCTGTATTGGCGGCTTACAGAGATTATTTCTTTTATTTTGCATTATGTACAATCAAAAATAAATACATTTAGTTGTCGGCTTGAACCCACTCAACGTTGGAAGGAGTCCAGTCAATGAGCTCACCAGCCTTACCGAACCACAAACCAATCTCCTTCTCAGCAGCTTCGAAAGAGTCGGAACCGTGAATGATGTTTCTACCAACAGAGATCTGCACAAGTTGTTAGCGTTGCTCTTCAATATTTGTCATCATTATCATCAACTTACACAGTAGTCACCACGGATAGTACCAGGCTCGGAAGCGAGAGGGTCAGTGGCACCAAGCATACGGCGACCTTGCTTGATAACATCCTTACCTTCCCAGACCTATTCATAACAAATTTAGTTGTCATGTTCGTAATCGAATCACGTGAAAACATACCATGGCGACAACGGGAGTACCGCTGCTAATGTACTTGACGAGACCGGCAAAGAAAGGACGTTCCTTGAGGTCATCATAATGCTTCTCAGCCATCTCCTTGGAGGGAGCAATAGCCTTCAAACCAACGAGCTTGTAACCACGTTCTTCGAATCTTTGGATAATCTTACCAACCAATCCACGTTGAACACCATCAGGCTATTTTAGATGAAAGCGGTTATTAGTATGTTTGCTTTTTCGAATTTTCTAAACCTTGTGCTGCTTACCTTGATGGCAATGAAAGTACGCTCGCTGAAGGTACCCCTATGATATAATTTACTAAGTTAGCACGGCTGCGTCCGCGTTGGAGGTTATGGCAGCTTACTTGACACCGGCAACAGGCTTAGAATCAGCAGCAACAGGCTCTGAATAAGAAACAGAAAATTTAGCCCTTGACCAGTCAAATGAATGTTTGGTAAGGTACTTACTTTGAAGATAAGCGTAAGAAAGAGCACTGGCAGCGACAACACCAGCAGTGGCCATGGCCATGTGACGAGAACCAGCAGAGGCAGTAGCGCGGCTAGCAGTGGCAAAAGTGCGAGCTAATTGAATAATACGCGTAAGTTTTTGGCTTGATCTGTAACAGGTTAGTGATGGCTTACCCTTGATGGAAGCAGCAGCAGGTCTGACAGCTGTATAGCACAAAGAGGCATGAGTATTGGCATTTGATCATTATTCATTTGAATACATACCGAAACGGGCAGCGGTACGAGCGAGCATTGTTATGATGATTTGAAATAGATGAAGAAAAGAAGGAGAAAAATCGAAAGCCTTCTAGGCTCTTTCTTTTATATTGACCTATATTACTCCTTCGACTATCTATATTTACATGAGGCAAATACGTTGATTTCATTGGAAAACCTTAAAATAAACCGGGGGCTCCATCTTAATTGCATCACACAAACTTCCAAATGCAATCAACTTTTGTATACACACCTTAAATTGTTGTAGAGTATAAAGATGAGGCTCAACTCAGATGCTTATCAAAGGGATATACAATGACATATTCCATTAGAGCTAAACATGTAGACGAGTGTACCAAAGTTTGTGGTATCCAGCGGCCGTAAGAATTTGCATTATTAGCGTGCAAACAGATCAACAAAACGTGTCATGACAGATCACACATTTCCAATGCGAATGCTTTTCATTTCGATGGCAACCGTATCCATCACCTGTCAAATGTTGAAAAACGTAGATCACATTGCCTGGTGAGATTCAGGCACAGTGTACCCGTAGTGATCTGAAGCAATTCTAGCATGATGTTCTTGGATGGCTTTTGTGGCTTTTGGATGTCCACTATGATGCGAGTAAGAGATGCCATATGGAGAGTAAAACGCCAAACGCAAACTGAGTGACTCTTTTGACTTGATCGGACCACTTAAAATTTTTTTCGGTATAACAATCAGAACATGGCAGGCTACAGATTAGTTCTTTCCTTTCCCTTTTCTCCTTTGTGAGCTTATAATCTATAGTTGAAATGTCTGCTGAATACGAGGGTGCTATCGGTATCGATTTGGGTACTACGTAAGTATATTTTTGATGAGACCAATTATGTGTTTTCCGTTCTTGTTGCGTATTTTCAGTATCGTATATCCGGATTGAATATATGCAAACGAAGAAATCCACGAGACACATAATTCAACATTTCCGACATTTTGAAATTAATTCCACATCAAACTTATAGCTACTCCTGTGTTGGTGTTTGGGAATCCGAGCGTGTTGAAATCATTGCCAACGAGCAAGGTAACCGTACTACTCCTTCTTACGTTGCCTTCTCTGACAATGAACGTCTCGTCGGTGATGCTGCCAAGAACCAAGCTGCCATGAACCCCAAGAACACTGTCTTCGATGCCAAGCGTCTTATTGGTCGTCGTTTTGATGATCCTGAGGTCAAGGAAGATATGAAGAACTGGCCCTTCACCGTTGTTGATAACAACGAAAACCCTTTCATTCAAGTTGAATTCGAGGGTGAGACCAAGACCTACTCTCCTCAAGGTATGGAAAAAATTTTCTCTTGAATTAATTGTGACGATTTTAACGTCAAATTGTATGTGTGCAGAAATCTCCTCCATGGTTCTCATCAAGATGAAGGAAATTGCTGAAGCCAAGCTCGGTAAGAAGGTCTCCAAGGCCGTTGTCACTGTCCCCGCTTATTTCAATGACAGTAAGTATATGATATATAGTCCTGGAGATGTTGGAGTATACTAAATAAATGCAATTAGGTCAACGTCAAGCCACTAAGGATGCCGGTACCATTTCCGGTCTTGATGTTCTCCGTATCATCAACGAACCTACTGCCGCTGGTAAGTTGTTATTTATCTCGACATGTGTAGCAGAGCACCGGAATTGATCAATTGCTCATTATAGCTATTGCTTACGGTTTGGATGCCAATGACAAGAAGGAACGTAACGTCCTTATCTTCGATTTGGGTGGAGGAACCTTCGATGTTTCCCTCTTGACCATCTCTGGTGGTGTCTTTGCTGTCAAGGCCACTGCTGGTAACACTCACTTGGGTGGTGAAGATTTCGATAACACTCTTGTCAACCACTTTGTCCAAGAAATTAAGCGTAAGCACAAGAAGGATATCACTGGTGATGCCCGTGCTCTCCGTCGTCTTCGTTCCGCTTCCGAGCGTGCTAAGCGTACCTTGTCTTCTTTGACCCAAACCACTGTTGAAGTTGACTCTCTCTTCGATGGTGTTGATTTCCAATCCAACATCACTCGTGCCAAGTTCGAGGAAATCAACTCTGCTGCTTTCCAAGGTACTGTTGAGCCCGTTGAGCGTGTCCTCAAGGATGCCAAGATTGACAAGAAGAAGGTTGACGAAATCGTCCTTGTTGGTGGTTCTACCCGTATCCCCAAGATTCAATCTCTCCTCCAAGATCTCTTTGATGGTAAGGAATTGAACAAGTCCATCAACCCTGATGAGGCTGTTGCCTACGGTGCCGCTGTCCAAGCTGCTGTCCTCACCAACCAAGCCGGTAACGAAAAGACCCAAGATCTCCTTCTTTTGGATGTTGTCCCTCTTTCTCTCGGTGTTGAGATGCAAGGTGGTATCATGGCTGTTGTTGTTCCCCGTAACACTCCTATTCCTTGTCAAAAGTCCAAGGTTTTCACCACTGCTGCTGATAACCAAACCACTGTTACCTTCCCTGTCTACGAAGGTGAGCGTTTGATGACCAAGGAGAACAACCTTTTGGGTGAATTCTCTCTCTCCGGTCTTATCCCTGCTCCCCGTGGTACCCCTGAGCTTCTCTGTACCTTCGATCTTGATGCCAACGGTATCTTGAAGGTTACTGCTCAAGATAAGACCACTGGTCGCAAGGCTGATGTTACCATCTCCAACTCCACTCGTCTCTCTGCCGCTGATATTGACCGTATGGTTGAAGATGCTGCCAAGAACGCTGATGCTGATAAGGAGCGTGAAGCCGTTGTCCAAGCCAAGCAAGATCTTGAATCTTATGTCTACCAAGTCGAGAACAACATCTCTGACCCCAACGTCAACATGAAGCTCCGTCGTGGTGACCGTGAGGCTATTGAGACCGCTCTCGCTGAAGCCATGGAACTCATGGAACTCTCTGCTGAGGATGCCAACGCTGATGACCTCAAGTCTGCCCAATCCAAGTTGAAGCGCGCCTCTACCCGTGCTTTTGCTCACGTCTACTCTCAACGTCGTTAAATTTCTCTTTTTTGTTGATTCATTAGCGATAAAAAGATTTTATAAAAAAAAGGATCATCTTCTTTACTTGTTTATATATTAAAAAAATTTCATTTTTCATTCTACATCATTTCAAGTTTTTTTTTTTTTTTTCCACTTTACGTTGTGCCGTTTGAATAGTTGGATCAAACTATGCAAAAATACTGGTTCCTTGCATTGATTATTTCTTTTTCATTTGAAAAGCACCCAGAGAAATCCTTCCAGAATGAGTCTCCAAGTCTTGCGACGTGCATTCATTTCACTAATACATGTACATCAAAATGAGAAAGAAAGAGAGAGAGCAGGACGCATACATACTAGATGTATCAAGTAAAGAAAAAAGAAGAAAAAAAAAAGGGGGGGGGGAAGACTAAAGAGGAAGCAGAAGGGGAGGAGAGTTGGAGTACATGACTTGGATACAGCACTCATCCAAGAATCTCTTGAATCTGGGTTGTAGAATTCAATTGATTATCACCGCGCAAATGTAGCCGACGGAAAGGTAAGTTTAGACAAATTGAAGATACAGAAATACCACACAGAGAGGGAGGAAAGTAAGGAGACACAATCTTGTTTTTATAACATGTCAAAAGAAGGATAAGCGGAAGAGAAATTGACCGGAAATGAATCAATGCGACGTAACGATCAAGCCTACAATAACGATGATGATGATGTTTGTGATGGAATAAAACGGCATATTAATCGCCCTACCCCCCCTTGAATCAATGCCGCACTAATTCTATCGTAATTCATTGAATGTTTGTATAACAACAGCACTTGATTTTGACGTTAATTTAATTTATCTTTTTGCTGAACCTTATCTGGACAAAGGAGATGGCTTCCACCACACTTTGTTTGTATTTTCTATACTCTGCTGATACATACAATCATGTACGTAAGCTTACTATGCTGAATAAGGAGAGATTGCGAATTTCATATTAATGTAAATCTTCAAGGAAGCCTATTAATATATTTAATATAGAGATAAATTTAGTAGACGTAGCAAAATCATCAAATGTACGGTGCAAGGAAAACATCTCAATCTGTATTGATCTGCTACACTGATAAAAACTTTAATAGATCAGTGCATATGTAAGGTGCATTTATTCTAATAATAGTTTCATACAGCGTAGCAACAACAGACACTTGGCAGCCAGACACTCTATCTGCTGCATAATGAGGAGCAGGAGTGAACACAACAGGTTGCAAAAGAGACAAAGAACAAGTGCTAGGGGAAAAGAAACAGTAGACAGGGAATTGAGGGAGAGAAAGAGACGGTATTGAAATTTGGACAGTTTATATGTATTGTAATATAAGGGAGCATTAGTTATAGTGACAAGGTTGATTTTACACTTCCATTGCAATCCATACTATACATAGGGAGATCAGTAAATAAAGAGGCCCCTCTCTTTTTCTCTTTCTCTCTCTCTTTCTTTTTTTTATTTTTTTTAATATGAATTGATATTCATCCCCCCCCCCCTCCCCTTGACATACTCACAAACATTGAGTCATATATAATGTACACTTCAAAAATGCAATAGCGATAGCGTATGTGTGTGTGTATGTGTGTGCTTGTATGTGTGAGAAAGGGAAAGAGAGATGCAACTTGCTTTGATCACTGCAGATATGCTGTTGTGCACCTGATGTCCGATATGATGAAAGCCGATAGTCTATTCCAGCCAAGGCAGATATTGCAGTTGTGGCAATTACATGATGTCTATAAAGTCAATAGACAACATAATCTGTAAATTAGAAATAAGAACAGGGATTTCTTTTGAGGAGATGGTACATTACATAAATTTACTATTTGGGGAGTAAAAGGAAGAGAGAAAGGGACAACAGCAGTGGTGGTATATTTGGGGGGAGTTACAAGCTTTTTGATGCTACTGTTTAGTAGGTTTTCCAAGGGGATAAAGTTTATTACAAGTTTACATGCTACGATTGTGTGAGCTATAAAAGCGTCTTTTATTTCATTGAATTTCTTTCTTCTTTCTTTCTTTTCACCTTGTTAACATATCAAAATCACATACAAACATGAAATCCACTTGCGTTTTGCCCTCACTTTCAGATTTATTAAACCCCACAACAGCACCTTATTACAATCATCATCAGCACCACCGCAATCACCATCATCAACCACAACAACAAAGATACACAAGACCATCGTCTCATTCAGTGCTCCAAGTGTCCAATCTATTAACAGAAGAAGATGTGGAGGACTATGATGACGAGCCTGTAAAGGCCAAGAGAAAAAGAGCCTCCCCATCTCAATTGAGCGTTCTCAATCGAGTATTTGAACAGACATTTTTTCCTTCAACAGAGCTTCGAATGGAATTAGGAAAACAACTTGGTATGAGCCCAAGAACAGTTCAAATTTGGTTTCAAAACAAGCGTCAGTCCATAAGAACACGAGAGCGAGTTGTGACCCATATCGCATCGCCACCCATTTCACCTTCTATTCGACATTATGCCTCTCCTCCACCACCACCTCCTCCTTCTACAAACCACCACCACTACAGCCAAAAGCCTGCTCACATATCGCTCCCTCCACTTCGATTACCTCAACCACCAACATTTCCGTTGACCCCATCTTCATCAGTGCAATCAAGTCCAAGCTCATTTGATAACTCAATACTCTTCCGTGATTACTGATCTACGTTTTACTTGCTCTCTCTCTCTCTCTCTCTCTCTCTCCTCCTCCTCCTCTTCCCTCTTTCTCTTTGCTATTTAACATGTGTATGTGAATTCCCTTTTTTTTCCCTCTTATAGCCATACTTTCTCTGTCTCTATCAAATCTATGTTTAATATTCTTTCCTTTATATGTTTATATATATATATATATATTATGCAAAAACCTCCTCAAAAAACCAACCCACTTACAACTGACATTACACGCAAATATACATATTCTCCCCTTTTGAATAAAAGATCAACCTTATTCTTGTTTCCTCAGTAATAAAATACCAGTCTGCCGGTTTATTATTAGTACTCTACCTCATGATACATGTAAAGATCTACTAATTTCATTAATCACTTGTTGGGTTGCATCCGCTGCACTAAATATCAACTAATATGTGATTTCAATGGGGGGGGGAGAGGGGTTAGTAGTCAAACAAGGGAGTGTCAACAAGAAGAGAGTGATGAGAGGAGAGTGGGGAGAAGCCTTCTTTCTTTCTTTATCATCTACATACACAGGCCAAGATAGACAAGAGCACGGTCTTGACTTGTATTTGGAAACTATATTTCTTGTTTACTGTTTGCATTAAATTCTAGCATCTTCCACTTGTAGAGTAAATATACAAGATCAGTTTTAAAGGAGTAAAATGTGTGTGTGTGTGTGAAATAACCATCAAGTTGAATTTATTTTAATATCAAATAAACATGTGCATAAATACATCTCTATGTTGGTGTTGATTTTACGGATCGTGCATATTTGTTTGCCTTTTAGATGGTTTTATTTAAATGATACCTGTTTCCTTGGACACTTGGATTATTTTTTTGGCAAGTTTTAAATAGCTATCATGGACCACTTCTGTACCATTATCTTGTGAAAAAAAAAAAAAAAAAAAAAAAAAAAAAAATGGAGAAAAAGCAAAATACAGGAGGCATGTACCACCGTAACATCAAACAAGAAGGTCAGTGTTTTATATAACTGTATTCGACTTGTTGGTGAATTCGGTGACACAATCCAAGATGAACGCCTCCTTTTTTGCCATAGTATAAACCACACTTTTGGGGCTTGACATTGCAGTCTATTTACTTTAAATACATAAAAAAGTAGACGAATGTTGTAAAGAAATATAGTCGTTTTTGAGAATCCGTTTCTTATTGTATCAAACCCAAAATGCTGTAACATCTCGCATGAATTATCTTCATCTTAGTAGCGATTACACGAAACTGTAAACTATAAATGTCACATCGAGATGCAAGTTGAAATAACAAACAAAAAAAACAAAAAAAAAAGTACGTGTTCCTAGTTTTTATGAATGAATCAATCAAGTTTTTATTGTGATACGAATAATCAAGTGAGGTGCCTACTGTAATTCAGAGAAATCTATCAAGAGGGGTAATACTTTTCTCAGAGATGTTACATGTCCCTACCCTATACTACTGGATTGACCAAATGTGTGGATGTTAAACACATTTGGTGGGACAGATTAGTCTAAACCGAGTCAAGCGTAAAATGCGCCCATATATTGCATTGATCGAACGACATGATGATTTAGCACATTTAACTTGAATTACTAGTCGTATTCTAAAAGCATCATTGATTGACGCTATTGTTTGCAACGTTTTGTTAGTCATTTGGTGATTTAAAAGTCATAAATGTGTGAAACCAATGTCAATGCACGCGGTGTAAAGAGAAACAATTGTATACATGGAAAATTATGCCTGTATACTATGTATATGATCAGTTTAATTTATGGCAGATGAAAGTAGAGAATTTTTAAATCAAATTGCATAGAATACTACCATGATGCGCACGTAATTTGGCTGTAAGATGGTATAGGCAGTACCACAATTCTAGCGCACAGATAGGCAATTATGCTATGATATCAAGTACTACAGACTGCGCAAAAAACCCCATAACTTTACTTTTAACTGTGAACATGATTCTTCTACGATGTTCCAGGTCTACATCGATGAGAGTGATTCATATGCGGGGAGACGGCATACTGACATTAACTCTTATGACTCAATAGTAAGCTAATCCCAGCCAAAATTGGATGCATTTGACGAGTAATTTCTCGAGTTAGAAGCTGCTCTAGACTTTCAGAATAGGACAGAACAATTGCTCTCGACTAGCACTTACTTCCTGATGCATTTTCTCAACTTTTTTTGGGACCAAAAAAACATCGATGAAAATCGATCCAAACCATGAACCACCCCTTTACAGAAACATTAGAAATCAGTTAATTGTGTTTTTGGCCCCAAAAATGAACACTTTTATTATAATGCATATTAGATGAAATTGCTTCTAGTGATCCAGGGTAACATATAAAAACACTTTTGTGAGACGTTTGTATGTGAAATCTCGGCATTTCGGCCAAAGTCTGCTTTTCATATTTTTGGCAATTGCTCAATTTTCTTAGTCTAGAAAGCTATTGTTATTAGCACCATTAGATGTAGCATAAAATTTTACATTGATTATACTAAAAATTAGAGAACTGACGTTACAATTTATATAGTCGAATTTGGTAAAAACAACAAAATAGCTTTTTGGGGTCGTAGATCGAGCAAATTATGGACAACAGAATTTTTACTACTACTACTACAAAATATTTAAACCCAGCTAATGCTGCTGCCGCTTCTAGGCTGACAAAATGGCCCATTATTCATGATAGCAATTGATGTTTTTAGTACCTAATCCTGCACGGATGCGGTATAATACCAATTATATGTATAATTTGCTGCATACGAAGCTAGTAAGGCACTGTTGACACTACCCGACGGTCATTTTTGAATCTGTGCTTTGCCTAATTTGTAGCTGCCATTTTGACATACATTTGAAAGGAAAAAGCTTCTTTCGTACAACGACTAGGTTGGCGTGTTTTTCTAGTTTACCAACAAGGTTGCATGCATTGAATTTAAGAGCATCAAGTCTCTAAAGTGGCAGATTAAGATAAAGTTAGATATCATTGAGCCAACTGATGCTGTTTTCGGTTGATTTAAGGGCATCAAAGCAACCAGCTGTAGGGCGCACAATACATAAAACATTACTGATAAGCTTGAAATCACCCGTAGGTCAGGTAATCTGAATACAGTAGAGACCAGATGGTCTCTGAATTTATTTTCACTGTAAAATACCACTACTTTAAACATTGCCATGAGAGTTTTTTAATTTGTCAAGATTCAAACTCTTTCAACAATGATCATCTGGAAGGGCAGTATAATGAATTAGGCATAGAATCAAACGCCCATTGATCATATACCAGTACAAGAATTCTCGAAGTCATCACACATAATCAAAACACCTTTGCTGCTCTTCAAAGTAAAACGGGAAAGCACGTTCCATTACCGATTTGTAATTCATATCACGAATGTGCATAATTTTGTGCACGGTACAGATACACAGATTATGATCGTTTGTGCGATGATGAGATAACTTCTTTAATACTGTATGAGCTATAATGGTTCAATGCATCACAATGTAATCACCATCTGCTACTCTATGCTCTCACCAAGGTAAAATGGTATACCCGATTTCTTACACAAAGAGCTTTGCTCTTTATGAACCTTTCAACAACTTTATCCCCTGTAGGTATATGAGCATGTCATACAATTATACAAGAGGGTTATCTAGTGTTCTATACAATTGCAGCGCACATAGTGGCAGCATACAGATACACATAAACATATAGCGAATAAATATAGTAAAAATTAATATATAGTTATTAATGTGAGTGAGAAATATGT
This sequence comes from Mucor circinelloides, assembly GCA_037974945.1. Lineage (NCBI taxonomy): Eukaryota > Fungi > Mucoromycota > Mucoromycetes > Mucorales > Mucoraceae > Mucor > Mucor circinelloides. The sequence continues at coordinate 1,117,797 of JBBNAA010000028.1, read as the reverse complement.
AATAGTTGCCAAGAGAAGGGAAATCGGTTAGTTATATGAATAAAATATATGTATATATAGTGGTTGTGTTATTTTTAGGAGAGAAAGAGGAGGAAACAGAAGAATAGGAGAAGTGGATAAGCATGTTGGTGTAATCCATAGATTGCTATTTTTTGGTTTTTTCTTTTCTGCTTTTTTTTTTTTTTTTTTTCTGACTTGTCGTTTAAGGATTATGATGATGGTGATGGTAATAACATGTATACATATTTTATATAAATTCCACATAAGATTCTGGAATCAAACCGGTCTCATCCTGCACATCAGCAATTAGCCAACCCTATTTGTATGCAATATAAGATATTCGGCCATCATGTTAATTTAATATGTATAAACTCACGGGACATTGTCGATATTGGACCCAAACGCATTGTCCAGCTTTTAATGCAATTTCATACTCTGTTTCTGGAGAGAAGTCAAACAAGGCTCGAGCATCTCGACCATTGAAATCAGGTGAAGATAAGGACACAAGAGATTGATTGTTGAGTGATGTGAGTGCATTTTTACCAAAATGTAGAGGAGAATCTGTAGGATAAGCAAAATCACGAATAATGACAGCTATGAAATCAAGTTAGATATATGAAATAATACCCTATTTTCGCAAATTTACTTTGAGTGGCTGTTGTGGTTTTGGTTGACGACAATGATACACTTGATTTCTAGCAGTTTATAGTTTAAATAACGGCACATTTCGTTGTTGTCAGTAAAATGTACCTGTAGACTCAGTGTCGGTGTTGCTACCACGACCTGAATTACTTCATTCTCCAATTGTTTGTCGTCCTCATCTACTAGTACAGATGTCCTTAAAGCAGCCTTGATCTGACTTGCTTGTAATGACTTGATAGAAGGAGCTGTGTCCACCACCAAAGATGACTTTTTGTTGATTGTATTGAAGTCTTGATGATGATGATGGCTGTAGACTTGTGTAATTTCGTCTTCTTCCTCTGTTTCGCTACTTGAACATGAGCTCACAGTGATGCCTTGCTTCTTCATCGCTTCAGTCTTTGCTGTACCATTGGCATTGGTTGTGTTGTTTTTACGCATTCGTTGTTGAAAATTCTTTTTTCCCAGTGAACCTTTTCGGGTAATCTACATTTCATTAGATTTTTATGTAATCACAGATTCGATAATGCTTTATACCTTTTTCAATAAGAGTGCAAACGCAATTACATTATTTAAGCTCATTATATATTAACTTGGTGTTGTTTTGAAGGAAAGGAATGGGTGAGTGTATATATTTTTTTTTGGTGAAAAAAGTGAGTGTATTTGTGTTATCCTATTTTTATTATTATTTCTACAGATTTAGGAGATGCGGCGGCTGTGAGTGAGTGAATGAGTCTGTATGTGGAGAGAGCGAGAGAGGAGGCTGTAGAAAAAGGAAAGGGGGAAAGAGGCGGGCGTTGTTCAATTGTCTGTTTCTTTGCAGAGAACGAGAGAGAAAGAGAGAGTAGAAAAAAAAATATATAAAAAAAACACTACAAATCAATAGATGATTGTATCAATTTGAATTCAATTATAAGAGTATTATAAGAGAAAAAACAAACGCCCAAACGACGGAAATAGAGATAAAAGCTTGTAGAAAAAAAGGAAAAAGAAGCAAAATGAGAGAATGAAGCCTATTTATACCTCATAAAAGGAGATTACATCAAAAACTTAGGGGAGCACCAAAATGAGAGGATATAGGAGAAAAAAAAGAAGCCCATAAAAATTAATACATTTTGTGTTTCCAATGATTTATTGCACAATTGTATGCAAAGACACCTCAGAGACGTGCCTTGACATAGTACCATTTATCATCCTTTTCTTCAATGCGTACTTTTCTTTTGTATTTGTTGAGATGCTGTGGTAAATGTTGGGCTTTAGTCAAAAGGTTTCAAATCTCGTTCTTGTTGCTTTTGTTTACCTTTTCAGTTTTTCCCTGTTTGTGCGACTCTTTGCTGATATTGTATGGTGAATGTTGAATGGTTACATTGGACCTAAAACAACATTATTACTTGTGCAACCGCTTACATTTACAGCACACCTACACACTGATATCATGAGTATCTGCTTTGCACGGTGTCTGACCGCTGATAAGACGTTTCCATGCTTCATGTGTTTCTTCTACGACTGCTTGTGCATACGCCTTGTTCTTGCACTCTCCATTGAATGCAAATTCATTAGCTGGTTTGCCATCAGGTATTTTGTAAATCTTGAACCAATGATGAGTAGCCTTGATCAATTCAGGGAAATACTTTTCGACATCCTCGATATCTGGATTGATACAAATGTGTCAGCAATCACGTTTCACTCAAACATTCACGTTGATCATACCGTTCAATTTCTCAGCCATTGGGTCTTTAATGTCAATCGCTATTAATTTCCAATCTGTTTCACCTTCGTCTAACAATGCCATCACACCGAGGATTTTAACCTGCTTGATTTGGCCTCTATAAGCAATCTCCTCTCCAATCTCACAGACATCAATTGGGTCATTATCGCCTCTGGCATTGGTATCAGGTGTGATTACTGTGGGGTCTTCCCAAGTCTACCATGCTCCACATTTAGACTTTTTTAACTTTCTCCTCATTAGCCATTCCTGCTTACCTGTGGCAGAGCGCCGTAATTCCAAATGTACCCTTTATAAGGAAAGCAGTTGCGAACAAATCTAACTTTACCCTTTTTGACGTCTTGCTTGATGGGATTGTATTTTTCACCCGTAGAGATCTGGGTAAAAAGTAAAATGTTAAATAAAGACACGGCTTTATCATGTCAACGTTACTTCGAATTTGGCATTGGACCAACGTGGAATCTCTACCACCATATTAACAATCTTCTTTTCAGCGTCTGCGTACAATGGGATGTCATGAAAAGGAGAGATGATTTGGCCGTCTTTCTCTGCATAGTGCATATATATATATATATAAGGGCATGTCACTCACACTACGTTCATACTGACACAACGCTTACCAATATAGACACGATGGGCTGCTGTATACTGTTTACCTACAGTCGATAGTTCATAGTCTACAGTCATTTTTGTTCAATCCAGAAAAGAAAATGAAAAAAAAAAGGCAAAGAAATGAAATGCAAAATATCAATTGTGAGATTGTATTTACTAAGCGAAATTAGGATACTTGTTTGTCCGGTTCTTTCAAGACGTTTGTTGAAAAGAAAGCCCGAAAAAAAGCATCAAAACACCATAGTGCGTTGTGAGATATCATGTGAAATCAACACTTATTGGAGAACATTTCAATATCAACATGGGAGTTTGCGCAACATGGGACACTGCAAGTACAAAATTTGAGACCTTATAAAATACAAATCGCCTTGAATCGCTGAAGATCGCTTACGTCAATCGGCCTTTGAACAAGACGTACTACATAGAGGGGTAAAAAGAGAAAGGAAAGCCCGGATTGTGCGAGAGGAATATCTGTATGAGGCCACTGTCAAGCTTAGTTATCCTTCTTTTCCAGCGCCCAACATGAAGGTAACTACACCCTGAGACATGCCACAATGAGAATATATAGGATATAGACGGATGGATCATCAGATATTCGGATGGATGAACAGTACAAAATCAGCAAATGGATGGATGGATGGATGGATTATGTCATGTAACAAGTCGAGTCATCTGAAAGTCTATTTTCAACTATGCAACGTTTAGTTGCAGTCAATTGATAATACAACACACACTTAACTGGTTCCAAACCACAGCAAACGCAAAACTCGCTTCGTAAGCAAAAGCATTACCATGAACACTGCACCTTGACGACGACGATCGCTTCTACAGCACTTGCGCAAATCAGGAACACAAACAGGATGACTATAATGATCAAAATGCACTGGCAACTTGTTGATATTATCCGATTCGGTCTATATCCTATATATTCACAGTGATCGCATTGATCTATATACAAATGTACGAGATTTTAAACAGACTTCTTGACCATTCTAGTTGAATATCGCCAACCCAGCCACTGGCTGTCAAAAGTTGATTGAAATTGAAGACGAGCGTCGTCTGTAAGTCTAAGCGTAGAGATGATTGATTCTAGCAGCATATTGATTGATTCACATATAGCCGTGGTTTTTACGATAAGCGTATGGCCCAAGAGGTCTCTGGTGATTCTCTCGGTGACGAATTCAAGGGTTACGTTTTCCGTATCTCTGGTGGTAACGACAAGCAAGGTTTCCCCATGAAGCAAGGTGTTCTTTTGCCTCACCGTGTTCGTCTCTTGTTGTCCAAGGGTCACTCTTGTTACCGTCCTCGCCGTACCGGTGAACGTAAGAGAAAGTCTGTCCGTGGTTGTATCGTTGGTTCTGACCTCTCTGTCTTGTCTCTTGTTGTCGTCAAGCAAGGTGAGCAAGACATTCCCGGTTTGACTGATACCACTGTTCCCAAGCGTCTTGGTCCCAAGCGTGCTTCCAAGATCAGAAAGTTCTTTGTAAGTATGATAAAAGAGGAAAGAGAAAGAATTCGTTACTTATTACGTGTGTGTGTGTGTGAACCTCTTAGAACTTGTCTAAGGAAGATGATGTTCGCAAGTATGTCATTCGTCGTGAAGTCCAACCCAAGGCTGAGGGTAAGAAGGCTTACACCAAGGCCCCCAAGATCCAACGTCTTGTCACTCCTCTTACTCTCCAACGTAAGAGACATAGACAAGCTCTTAAGCGCAGAAGAGCTGAAGCTTCTCGTGAAGCTGAATCCGAATACAAGCAATTGCTCGCTAAGCGTGTCAAGGAATCCAAGCAAGAGAAGATTGAGCGTCGTCGTACTTCCTCCATGCAAAAGTCTGCTTCTGCTTAAGTAATATACTATAAATCAATTGAAATATTTGACTTGTTACAATAAACAAACTTCAGGGTAATGTAATGTTTTTAGATAAGATTCTGAATATGTGATACTTTATAACTTCTCGTAAGCTTTATTTGAAGCTTTGATCCAAGCAACTATAAAGACCTCTTGACCATGTATGACACCATGGGAAAACGGCGTGCACAACGAACGTTCTCCTGGTAAGCACAAGTGGCTCTGTTGACACAAACAATCAAAGTAGCAGTAATCCTGGGATCAAAGGTTCCAAATCTCTCTCTCTCTCTCTCTCACAACACAAGTATAGTCCTAGCAACAATTGACGAGAAGAAGCTAATTGAAAGAGGTATGCAGGGCACCACAATCTTTAAGGAGATTTTTTTTTTTTTGTTCTCGTTGCAATAAACCCATATATTGTGCGCTCTTTTATTTATTCCCTTTTTCCTTCTTCTTTCTATACTTATTCATTTTATGGTAACCACAAACGAAACAAGCAACTCTACTAATCAGGACGACTTGATCTATTCAGTCCAACAGCAGCAGTATGATGATATCGATCCAGATTACGAAAATACTCCTGATGCTATTCCTCAGATCCTTGATTTGGATTTGCGTGGTACTCGTGTCAAATTAGACAGAGAAACGCTTGTTAGTCTGCCTGAAAGCCTACTGATCGCCATGTTTCCTAATGGTCTGGTGCTGGGAAGACGAAATCCATCCACCTACGACAGCAGCGAAGAGGATGACTATGACGACGAGCCACAAGAACGAGAGAACGAGGAATCAGAAACCAGAGGAGATCAAACAGCAGCAAACGATGACGTTTTAACAACATTTGTCGATTTCGATGCTGCTTGTTTGAAATATGTGCTCATGTTTTATCATCAAGCACAAGAGGCACGAGATCAACAACAGGAAGTGGAGTCCATCTTTGCTTCAACCCCCGCAGCACAGTATTATCCGTCATTATTAGACAAACAGCCTATTATCGTCTTGAGAGAAGAATTGGAGTATTATTGCGTTGCATCGTCCAGTAAGAAGGAAAACCATGAAAAGATCAAATTAGCCGCAGGAAAGTACCTGAAGCAACATGATCAAGTGTTTGCAGCTTTACAAAAGAACATTGCACGAGAAAATAATGTAGCGGAACAGCATTTAATCGACATGCTGTGTGATGCTGGATTTACCAGAGAAGATAGTTGGGGACATCGCGAATTGGAGCCAAGTAAAACATGCATTGTCAGTATGAGCTTGGTGCTACTCAAGACAACAGGGCCAGATAATCATATGGCAACAGCACAGAAACTACTACTTTTTTGGAGAAAGCCTGCAGTAAGGAAATCTAATCCCATTTCTACTTGTAATAATGACCATTTCCTGTTCAATTGTATAGAGAAAATGTTGGTGGGATGGAAATACTGTCGAGATTAACGAACAATCTGTTCGGCTATGGGCAAGACGCACTTGGACATTAGAGTTAGCTTTAATTTAACACCTTACACATCTCCCTTTTTATTTGGAATCATCAACTTAGTATTTAAAAATCTCATATACCTCAATCTAATTAGACAATACAACTTTTATATGTAGCCAGCACATATACTATCAAAGTGCTTTTGACCATTTGCAATCATTCATTGGCACTCAAACAAGCGTGGATGCACGGATCATAAAGTACTCGAGACAGCAGCTTTTCAATCAAAATCGCATCATCAAACAACCTTCTCCTTACTCTAATGATTCTCCTTTAACAGAAATAAACGTTTATTAATGACTAAATCGCTTCAGCTCTTCACACTTTCTCAATGGCATGTTCAAAGCCTCTTGATATTGCTCCTCATTACGGCCCAAGATTCCAAAGACACCACGGGCATTATTCAGTCTGATCTGCTGTTGTTTACGTTCATTCAAGCAAGCATGTTGTAACGACTGTATCCAATCAAACTCGACTTGTTGCTCGACCTTTGATAATCTGTAATTGTTTGACAGATAAGATTCGAATGCCTTTGGTTCAACATAGTAAGGCACATGGTGGTTAGATGTCATACGAGGTTGGGAATAAACTGATGTTGATTGAAATGAAAAGATGGGTGTCTCGTCAGTGAGTAAACCGGAAAACATTGTATATCCAAACAGTAATATAAGTGGTAAAATTTGCAAGAAGATCGACCATCCTGATTTCTGTTGTGGTTGGTATTGTTGTTGTGCTTGAGCGGTATTGAAAGTGCGTGCGCGGAAGCCTGGGCCGACAAATGTTGCGCTACTGAATCCCGCTGGTCCTCCAAAACTAAATGATGCACCACCTTGTCTATGTAAATTGGCCATATTGACGCCTCCACCTGCTCCTCCGCCAAAGAACATGTTGAATAAGTCTTCAGGAGAAATCTCTTCGCCGAATGGTGACGCTCCAAATCCTTGAGAGCGGAAACCTGAAAATCCAGGATGTCCACCACCATTACCACGTTGCTCTGGATCTCCTCCTCCAGCATCATGCACTGCTCTCTTTTGAGGGTCTGATAATACTGTGAATGCCTTTGAAATCACTGGTATAAAGTCAGTGCTGTGGTACAATGAATCAAAAAAAAAATACCTATTACATTTGAATGCTTCATCGGCGCCCGGGCTATTGTTTTTGTCAGGATGAAATTTGAGAGCAAGCTAAAACAAGTTGAACAATGAATATACGGATCCACTATAATAGACCACACTATGGAAACAAGCCTTACCTTTCTATATGATCTCTTGATTTCAACCTCTGTACACTTCTTATCAACTTTCAAAACCTTATAATAATCAGTTCCACAAGATAAAATTTCTCGAACTTCTGCGTTTTGTTGGCTTGCTGAAGGCTTCTCTCTTGCTTTTGGCGCTTCCTTGTTCTGATCAGATGCTGGTGATGATGGCGCTTCTGTAGTTGGTGTAGAGCCTGACGAAGCAGGGTTCGAAGCAGCTGCCTTTTCAGCTTTTACTAGGAATTCTTTGGCTTCATCAGTTGGAAACAGATTTATAGACTTGTTGGTTAATCGAACAGCTGCTTCGTAATTCTTGGAGCCGTACTGGTTCTTGGCTATTCTCAGACAGCGTACAGCTTCTTCCTTGTTTGTTTCCATTTGAACGATATGTAAAAGAAAGAAAAAGAAAAAGAAAATTTAAAAACTGGGTCATTTTAGTAATACCATTATTACAGGTATTCAATCAAATCAATGATGGTGACAATCGAGGCGGACTTTTTTTAGCCTGAGGAAGGGATCAATAATGAGTAGAGAACTTCTTACCTTTTACATCTTGCGAATTCAGGTTACCAGCAAGTTTGAACTATATTCACAAGACACATTTGCATTAACATGCAGCATTTTATGCGTCCATCTTTTCAAATTACATCAAAGCCCGTCAATGTATTGCTCTACAAATCGCTAAGATCCAGCTACTGGTTCAAAGAAGAATTGACAACACTTGTAGCTGAACAAAAGAAAAAAAGAAAAGTGGCTCTCCATTTATTTACAAGAAATCTAAGCTTTAGAACGGAAAAAAGGATAAGAGAACAAACAGAATATAGAAAAAAGAGAATGTGGAATGGAATTGATAAAAGTAGAAACAAAAGGGAAAGAGAAAAACTGATGGCGGGATACTTACAAGCATTTGATTTACTTGTTTCTAACATATTTACCAACAACAACAGCGTGATCTCTTTCATAAGGCTCAAGAGTGAGTTGTTCTTGAGGCTTGATTCTTTCTTCTTGGAGCTTCTTGACTTCACGAGCAAAGACAGTAGCGGCATCAACAGTGGAATCAATACAAGAAGCCTTGATGGAGATGACAATGTGACCCTCGTTCTTGAGGAAATGGTGAGCATTCAATGCAATGATACGAGCTTGATCGGGTTGAGCGACATCAGCAAAGATGACATCAACCATAGGGACGAGCATACGGTATTTTTGAGGATGACGAGCATCTTCAATGATAGGAACGACATTAGTACGCTTCTTTGCCATGTTGATCAAATCACGACCGGGACGATGAGAGAATTCAACAGCATAAACAGCTCCCTCAGGGCCAACGACATCAGCAACATGAGAGACAGAGGTACCAGAAGCAGCACCGAGATAGAGAACCTTTTTACCAGGAGCAATATGGATATGATCAAGACCACCCAAGACAGCGGCAGCTAACTTGGATCTGAAAGGATTCCAAACACGGTACTCAATCTTGGTACCTTCGGGTCCATCAATAGAGATACGCTTCTCACCGTAAACGGCTTCACCGGGAACCAAATTCTTGGTAACCAAGAGATCTTCCTTACCACGGGCAACAAAGATACCAGCATGTCTATGAGGTTCAACAACAACCTTGGCACCACCACGGGCACCACCAGCACCTCCACGACCGCCACGGGCACCTCCGCGACCACGGGGAGCACCACGACCACCTATGATTTCAAATAATTTGATTAGCTCAACATGTCAAATTTGATGTGCAAATCATTGAAGGAAAATTTTTCTCTTTCACTCCAATTCATCCATGACTTACCACGAGCACCACCACGGCCTCCACGATCACCACCGAATCCACCACGGCCTCCACCACGGCCACCACCGAATCCACCACGACCACCACGATCACCGCCGAAACCGCCACGGCCTCCACCACGACCACCACCGAAACCGCCACGGCCTCCACGATCACCGCCAAATCCACCACGAGAGCCACCACGGGCACCACCGAAACCACCACGACCACCACGAGATTCAAAAGCCATTATATGATTTCTTGTTTTTTTTAAAAAAAAAGGGATAAGGGTTATTGAAAAAGAGTAAGAAATCTGACAGTTGTTATCCCGCACAGCAAACTCTTTTTTCCAAAGTAAAGCAGTTTTTTTTTACCAAGCCTCAGAACCAAGGCAACTTTGTCACAATAGAGTCACGAGAGTGCATTGCTTGAAATCAAGGAACAGGAACAAGATCATTATAATATAGAGACAAATGGTGATTGAGCATTCTGGAGGACATCTCGTTAGGATAAAAATCATACTGATGGATTGATTTCTCTCCCAGAGGTCAAATGTCAATCAGTTCCTTGAGAATCAGGGTTTAGCAACTGATTTAGCTGGCAGCTGCAAAACCAATATAAAATGACCCCCCCCCATTATCATTGATTGAAAAGGTATTATCTTGCAATCCTGTGATTAAAGAAGCTCAAAGATCAAAGATCAACTCTTGATAATGCATACAATATAAAAGATTGATAATGACATTTGAAATAATATGATGATTTATATTTATTTGTCTTTGATGATCAAGGCGTCATCCTTTGCAGCATACTCGGTCCAGCTGCCATCATATACAGCCAATTTACGAGCACCAATTCTTTCCAAAGCGAGATACAAGATGGATGCAGTAATACCGCTTCCTGTTTTTTAACAGAGAATTAATACATGTGCATATTAATTGAATATATGAGAGCAATATTACCGCAACTGGTGATGATCTGCTTGTCAGCATCAACGCCTTTTGATTCAAACACCTTGCGACTTCCTTACACGAATGGCGATTACACCAAATGATCATCGAGCCAGCAGCTCATGATTTAGAGAGAGTGGATATTGTTATGACAGAACTAGAGGCCAAGATTTCTGGCTCAAGAAAAGTCTACAATAATTATTCTGACGAACAAAAGGCACTCTTCTTGTACCTGCTTAAGTTTAGATTTTTGAAGGCAAAGCCTGCTGCTGAGCGAGCATTAATCAATGTTAGAACTGCCCAGGGTTGGGTGAAGCGAATGAAGGAAGATCCAGAGTGGGATATTGAAGAAAAACTTACAAATAAAGTCAACCGTGCTGGATCGCAACTGCAGGTAGAGCACAAACATTTCCTGACGAATCTTTTTGATGAGGAACCTCAAGCAACCAGGCAGGATGTTGTTGATGCTCTTACTGCAGCCTTTGAAGGGTTCGGCCTAAAGGCATCCCAGGCGGGCACATTTATATACAACTGACAGACTCTTTGAATAGCTGGCTGATGAAACAGCACAAGACATTGAATACGTTGATACCAGTCTCATGAACTATTTCGAATTAAAAACGTCTCTTCAAATCAATACCATCTCGAGAGTTTATGAGTAATAATCAGAACCATAATCAAAATGACATCAATTACACAGAGCTAATGACAAAGCTAATCTGGTATGCTAAACCTCTTGTTCCTCCACTTTGGGTGTAAAGCGTACGACCAACATAAAATGCATAGTTGAGCAATTAGGCTGTGCGTGGAAATTTTTAATGCCGGATATCTGAAATCAATAGAGGCATATTCGCAAAATTTGATTCAGGTAATTTGCTACCAACAATCTTATTTAGTTCCATACACGAGGAGTGATTTTTTTTTTTTGGAAACATTACCTTTCAAACGGTATGGTTTCCGCACAAATTACAACGAGGGCTATCCTGCGAGTCCAATCCAAGTATTTGGTTCAGGTAACGCCGCTACCAGTAATTCTAGTTGACCTAATTCATGATAACTCTGCATATTTGTGTGGAAGATGTACCTTTTTTTTTACATGGAATGAGTAAGCAAAACATTTTTAGGGAGAAAAGGCTGAGAAACGTTTGCTGCACGTTTGAAGCTGATGTGATTGTACATAATTATCGTCAGGGCTATCGACACATTTTAAGTAAGGCCTTAGAAGTTCAGTCTTTACGCATTATTATCGCACATCAAATACATCAGGTAATAAAAAGATTTGCCTTATATTGAAGCACTTGAGATAATTATTTAAACATGCAAGAGAATGCGTATTATATCAACATCGATTAAACCTAATTTGACTTGATAAATGTCAACTTGCAAATAACGAATTTCTTACAAATGTAATAGTTCTTTTTGATAAACGTCTTAGTATGCTGACACTGTGGCAGAGAAGGACACAGTAGAAGATCCCACTCTAACTGCGGTATGAAGGCAACTAGAAGTGTCAGAATACCCGTAGTCTGTTCTTTCTGCGAAATATAAGGACATTCCCGAAGAAATCATCGAGATTGCACTGCAGCTTCTCCAGCATTTGCTCTCAGTGAGAATAATGGTACTACTGCCGTTGTATGTAGTTCATGTGGTATGGAAGGCCATTCCAGAAGGACTCATCGTGATTGGCCTATGAATCCCGGTAATGCTGGCATATTTATAAAGCCACCCGTTATCACAACTGCTGCAACTAATTCAGTGACATGTCTTCGTTGTGGAAGAGAAGGACATTCCTGAAGAAGTCATAGCAATTGTGCCATAAACTTTATTGCTCAGAATAGGGTATCGTATTTAAACATTGCGTTGCCTGAGGTACAAAGAAACAATATTGGGGTAATGGATGTCATATGCTTTTCGTGCGGGGCCCATATGTGGATGTAAGAAAGCAAGAGCAACTCCAGCATGGCTACACCTGTATTTCAAGCATGCTGTGCAGCGGGTCAGGCAATTCCTAGACACTTAGCACCACTGCTAGAACAAATTGTCAATCTGCTTGACTCAGTACTTGTCCATCTACCTTATAAATGACATACGATTGAGAAACAAACGCCTTTGACCGGCGACGTTAAATGGGATGGGGTAGCATCTTCCTGTATTATTAAAATTATGCATAATGTAGTTTACGGTCACAGCTTTTAAGCTGTAAAATCAATCAATTTAAAGTTGTATGCGATCACAAATATGATGGGATCATCCTTTTCTTCTTTTGTTTCAAGAGTTCTGTGGAGCCATAGGCAAGGCTCCACATCAACGACTTATGGTCAGACTACAAGTATGTAAATAAACCTTCTGACGTTCACTGTTCACTATCAAGACTTATTTTTTTCTTTTTCTTTTTTACCAAGAACCGAAAGGATTGTTAGAAACAACTGATAAAATAGCAAACAAGTTGGTGCAGCAGATTCAATTAATGAAGCGGAAGAACCGGCTGAGGAAAGAGAGGCCTCTCAGTCGACAGACACTAACGTCGTAGAAGTTGTGGAACCACCAACCGTTATAAAATGTCGTTATTGCAATAGTGAGCGTCATTGAATTATGCAATGAATCCTGATAAATTGCATCCGGGGCCCTGCATTTTTGTACCAGAGTGAAGCGAAGGTCAAAAAAAACGTGGGGAGGATACGCGCCCGCGGCAGCGCGACAGCGCCCCCGAGCGAAGCGAGGGTCAGCGACTAGTTATTGCGAAGCATTCTGCCAATCTGCCTGATAAGCAAGAAGGACTATCTAATCAGTTTCGAACTTATTGGTCACGCTTGTTTGCTTCTGTAAAGAAAAGAAAAGAGAAGTTTAAGGTAATATAGTTGGAACTTTGTTAGTGAAGGCTGCTGATGGTTTGTTTTTTTCTTCAAATAGTTGATTGGTGATTAGAACAATGTCGATTGGGAAGATTTGGCAGATCTTGTTTAGGAGGTATTGCGTGATTCTCATACTGATATCAGACGTGCCTTATACATAAATTATGTAAATTGTAGGAGAAACTGATGAATTTGCCGCGCAAAAGACGACAATTCCATGTCGATCTGCATATACAAGAAGATAACGCGATGAAGGAGTTGATTACTGTGAGTTTATCAAATATTTTGTGATAAATATATATTAATCGCCACAAATTTTGTTGTGTAGTCGACCACTGTAAAACCAAATGATGAAATATATCGGCTCTTCTTAGGAACTGACGATATGTTTAATCCGCAAGGTACCAAAGAGAAGATGTTGAACTGGTTGGCAACAGCACACCACATTGTTAAGATACATAAGCAAGAGTAAGTTTAATAAATCATCTTTAATGATTATGCTATATGCTCAAATCCAAGTTAAACGATACAGTCTCCTATACTACAATATATTGGATTTTACCGCTCGCACTGGTTCCGCTGGTGTGTATACGATATTTAAAGACAAGTATTCGCTAGCCAAGCACCACTACCAAAGCTATCAAAACGACATTCATTCTGAAGCAAAAGAGAATTGTGCAGATGTGAAAAATTATGCCACGTCAATTTTTAAACATAAGGTATGGTTCTCGATAAATTGTACAAAAACATGATTTTTAATTTATCAGAGGAAGAGTTTACGCAAATCATTGAAGAAATCTTACCAAGCCTCAGAACCAAGTCAACTTTGTCACAATAGAGTCACGAGAGTGTATTGCTTGAAATCAAGGAACAGGAACAAGATTATTATAATATAGAGACAACTGGTGATTGAGCATTCTGGAGGACATCTCGTTAGGATAAAAATCATACTGATAGATTGATTTCTCTCCCAGAGGTCAAATGTCAACCAGTTCCTTGAGAATCAGGGTTTAGCAACTGATTTAGCTGGCAGCTGCAAAACCAATATAAAGTGACCCCCCCCATTATCATTGATTGAAAAGGTATTATCTTGCAATCCTGTGATTAAAGAAGCTCAAAGATCAAAGATCAACTCTTGATAATGCATACAATATAAAAGATTGATAATGACATTTGAAATAATATGATGATTTATATTTATTTGTCTTTGATGATCAAGGCGTCATCCTTTGCAGCATACTCGGTCCAGCTGCCATCATATACAGCCAATTTACGAGCACCAATTCTTTCCAAAGCGAGATACAAGATGGATGCAGTAATACCGCTTCCTGTTTTTTAACAGAGAATTAATACATGTGCATATTAATTGAATATATGAGAGCAATATTACCGCAACTGGTGATGATCTGCTTGTCAACATCAACGCCTTTTGATTCAAACACCTTGCGCAACTTGTCGTCATTCAACATCTCACCAGATTCCACCACTTCATTAAATGCAACACTGATTGAACCAGGCATATGACCTGAGCTTAAGCCGATACGAGGTTCAGGAGCCTCACCCGTGAAGCGAGCATAAGGACGAGCATCCAACACTTGAGCACCGTCCTTGCCTTGTTGAATGCTGCGAGCATTTGCCAAGACTGTTTGATAATCGCGAACAATGTCCTTGTTGACATGAGACACTTTATACAGCTTGGGCTCCACGGGTTCAGGAGCACCAGTTTCAAGAGGACCATCTACCTTTTCCCATGCTGGCAAACCGCCATTCAATACGGAGATGGACTCATGACCAAATGCCTGTTTTTAGTGGTAGTTCAAGATGCTATCTATTCCTACATGTTGAGCTTTTATGACTGTACCTTAAATGTCCAATAAACTCGACATGCGGAAAATACACCGGCAGTGTCGTAAACTACGACATGATCATTTTCAGAGATTCCCAGTTTACCTGTTTAAGAAGAGATGGATAAGTAAAATTGATACTGCATGCCATCGCGCTATCTATTGCATTACCCACAGCATCCGCAAAGTTATCTGGTGAGGGCAACATATGAGGCAGGTCACTTGAAGTGTCCTTGATAGTATCTATGCCGAAAAACTGGCTACCGGCGATTCTCTTGTTGAGATATTCTTGATATGGATCACGGTTGGCGTTCGGCATATGCCAAGATCCATCTAGTACTTTGACACTCGAGAGTGCCGACTTGAGTTCCTTGGGGGAAACGAGGCTTCCAAATGAGCGACACTGTGTTGGAGACATGAGGACGCCTGTTATAGTTCAATTGATGGAAGCGTGAATAAGCTATATATGTTGCGTCATTTGCTGCAAACTCACGATTTTTGATAGCAGAGCTAGCTTGTCTAAACATGGTTTTTGAGCGAAAAACAAAAAAATAAAAACAGAAAGATAATCTCTACTACAGCTGCTTACATGATGCCTGATGACGTGCGTTTAACCTTATAGTGTCACCTACTACTCTAATGATCAATATCTGAAAGTTTAAATTTCCTATTAAGATTGAAAGAAAATAGCATCATAGATCATGAAAAAAAAAAGAAAGCAACCTTCTTTTGGAAGGAGATGCTATTTCAAATCTGAGCAGGAGAGAAGAAGAGTGTTGTTCAATGAACTCATTTTGGTTGATCTTGCATTTCGTGATTTCTGGTCACCATTTCATTATAGGAGAAATTTCAATGCATCAGATTCAATTTTCTATATAATATTGACGTTTCGAAAAAAACAGTAAATTCTACCCTTTTTTTCTTTCTCTCTTGTCGTTTTGTTTAAAATGTCTATCAACCGTGATCGACCTGTATCACCACCTCAAACGCACCGGCCATCCAATGCCACAAGCCAAGACTCCACCATTCGAGATTTCGTGCGAGACGATGACACAATATCAGACATTGATCTGAATCAGCCAGGCGCTCGACCGTTGAGTGGGGATCACATTTCGCTTCAGTCTCAAGGTACACTTGGTAAGTGTTGAAATTCGCACCTTATTTGTATAAACCAACATGTATGTATGTGCTGCATTAGATTCGAATCAGAAGGCATTTCAATTCAACTATACCGAAAAGTTTGTCCACCCGCACCAGGAAAATGAAGCACAGCAACAACGACAACAAGAGCAGCAACAGACTACAAAAGTGCCTGGCCAGGAACGCATCACGATTGTCGAAGACGTTCCCTTTCACAGAACCGACGATTATCAACAGCAGCAGCAGCAGCAGCAGCAGCAGAATACAAACAATTCTGAGCGCAAGAACCATCCCTGGATAGTTCGTATTAAGAAGTCAAAGATTTTCAAATGGATCTTAAAGCAATGTACGGCTACCGATAACAGATATGCATTTCAGATGGGCGTTGCCTTTACATTAGCGGCTCTGCTCGTCATCATAGGCCCTGTATCAGATATATTTCCTAATGTTTTCTGGGTTGGTAAGTAGTGGCTTCTTTTCCATCGAAGCAGCGGATATTTTTGTACTGAATGCTTTTGTCATAGGTGTATCCGTCGTCACTGTACTAGACAATACAGTGGGCGGGTTCTTGAATCTTAGTATTCAACGTCTGCTTGGGACATTGATCGGTGGTGGATTTAGCATTGTTGTGATGACCATCACAAGAGCCATCTTTCACCCTCGATGGGAGTGGGACGCTGCGCTCTTGTTGGGCTTCTTGATGTTTATTCAAGTCTTCTGTATTGCCAAACTGAAAATGATGCCCAACATGGCCTATGCTGGCAGTATCGTAAGTCCATCCACTGGACCAGCAAAAGGCATGCGAATTCTAACTACTGACTTTTAGGGCTTGCTCACGACCTGTATCATTTTATTATCCGGTTACCCTGATCTAATCCATGACAGACTATCTTATGCAGCCGAACTAGGGGCCTGGAGAACACTCAATCTTATAATTGGTATAGTTATATCTCTGTATGTACACACGAATGCACTAGTTCGATACAATTGACTCATAGATGCATAGGCTTGTATCATTGCTGGTGTTCCCCTTAAAAGCGAGCAGTGTGATGCGTAAGAATCTGGGAAAAGCACTCGAGGATGCAGCAGACTTGTACGAGAAATCATCCGAGTACTATTTGGATTTCAGTGGCCACACTACAGCTGCAGTGGATGAGTCGCTTGCTTCGACGATTGCACGTCGACTACCAGCAGAGATGATAGAAGAAGCGAATGCGCAACAGCTGTCTATCACAGACATACTGACGAGAACATTTTCCACTCAGCCGCCCGAGGCCAGCGCTACTGCAAATACACAACATCAGCTACGTCAACAGATTGACGAAATCAACAAGTTTTGGACACATGACTCCATCACCAATATCAGCAACCAAGCTTTTGGTGTATTGGCAAAACTGCAAGTGGAAGCAACTCGTCTACGCAATGTCTCCAACGAGTACTATTTTCAAATTATATTTCATATTTTTGGTGGTGGCAAGGAGAGATGCAAAAGAGACATGAGGAGAGCAAAGAGATACAACGATGCCATTGAAGCCATGAAGCGCGTGGTGTGGCCGCTGGTGTCATTTAGATTGCTACTGCCGTTGATCAGTTTGAGTCAGACGACAAATAGACTAGACGAACTAACCGGTGCTCGTCCAGAAGGATCGCCCACATCACCAGACTCCATCACACTGCAGGAGCGCATCACGCCTACCCGAGAGACATTGGACAGCTTCCATGATAGTTTGACCGTGATGCTTCGTCTTGGAAAGATCCTCAAGAATCACAGAAAACCATTGAGCGAATTCCCTGATGACTGGCTTGATATTGACCGCATGGTTACTGTAGGAAATCTTCATATACAGCGTGAATTAAAGCTGATTATCAAGGTAGCCATGTACACGGACAATACGGACGGTCTCAAACTATTATCCTATTACGGGTTTCTGGTCAGATGTTCAATGATTTGGGACGGTCTCAAGACGGTCGTAGAGAAACTTAGTCCTCTGAATGGATCGCTCAGTCGTGCATCGAGTATGGGGCTAGGGACGCCTTTGCCAAACAGAGAGGTGATGCATCCAGCTGAATAATTTCTTCCAGCCTGTAACAATACTGTACATAATTTTGACATCTATATACATATTTTTCACATTTAATAAAACGCTAATGTCTGTCTATTGATCTCTCTCTCTAACACTACTACTGCTCAGGGATGCTTCGGCGATTTGTACCTTTCTGTCAAACATTGATCCATCCATTGATTGGCCTGTTGGATCCACCATGTTTTTTCTTGTCTTTAATTTTGACAGCCTTCCAGTGACTGTTTGAAAAGTTTTTGCTATATTAAAGAAGCTTCAGGTTTGAAAATTTTTCTTCTTTACATTAGTTGCTCTTTGTAATAACACATCATAAATGGTAAGTAATAGCAGTCGATAGTGCTCGACATAGATGACTGACGATCGATTGTAGTCTGCTCCCGTTAACCCCAAGGCTTTCCCTCTTGCTGATGCTGCTTTGACCAGCACCATCCTTGATTTGGTTCAACAAGCATCTCACTACAAGCAACTCAAGAAGGGTGCTAACGAAGCTACCAAGACTCTCAACAGAGGTATCTCTGAATTCATTGTCATGGCTGGTAAGTTGGAGTGACATGTGTGTGGGCAGGTTGTTAGGATTGTGTATGTGTATTGATTTCTGTGCTTTTTTTTTTTTTTTTTTTGATAGCTGATACCGAGCCTTTGGAAATTCTCCTCCATCTTCCTCTCTTGTGTGAAGATAAGAACGTCCCTTACGTCTTTGTTCCTTCCAAGACTGCCTTGGGTCGCGCCTGTGGTGTCTCTCGCTCCGTCATCTCTGCTTCCATCACCACCAACGAAGCCTCTGACTTGAAGCCTCAAATTTTGAACATCAAGACTCAAATCGAGAAGCTCCTCATCTAAGTAGATAAACAACCTCCCCATATTATATATTATCTAATCATCCAAGTCGAATTTTTCTTGATGATCATGGTTCGGTGCTGAGGGCGTTTTTATTATATTTTCTCCATTTCTTGATTTCAATTCTTCTATTTTCCATTTTACATTGTTCAAATGATGCACTGGCAGTGAAAGAAAAGTTTTATTTTGTGTTTTTATCCCTTGTACATCTGTCAATGTAAATAGCATTTAAAATAAACAAATCTTTTTTTTATTTCCACTAAAATGCTTGATGGTCTACATGTCATCCCTGATCTTGGAAAATGCCACTTGTCTCTTTTTCTCTCTCTCTCTCTTAACATGTAAACAAACATACAGAGTAAGACTACTTTTTTTTTTGTGTGTCGATCCCTGCAGTGGTACAGCACCCTCTCTCTCTCTCTCGATTTCATGCTTGCTGTTGGTGGTGCTTTGTTGTTGTTGTTGTTCTTTATTATCATGTCCTATTTCCCCTGTATTGTGTACAGTCAAAGACATGCGTTCAAGGGGATCTTTTTGTTTAATATAAATACATGTTGATTTTCAATCTTTTTTTTTCATCGATTTGTTCTCTCTCTTTCTCTCTCATCTCCATCTCATCACAACATGAAGTCTTCAATTGCCTTGTCTCTAGTCCTTGCTGTCTCTTTCCAACAATTGGCTTTTGCTCAAGAAGGTAGGTTTTATGCTTGACTTGTAAGATACGATCAATGCATCTAACGTTGGATCTACATTTACTAACAGAAGAACAAAATGTGCCTGCCATGCCCACTTTGCCCGCTCCTGTTACTGACATTTACTGGTGGAAGACTCTTTTAACTGGCGATGAGATCAATAATTACTTGACTGGTCCCGCTACTGAAGCTGCTACTGCTCCTGCTACTGAGGCTGCTACTGCTACTGCTACTGCTACTCAAGATGCTGTTACTCAAGATGCTGCTACTCCTACTGTTTCTGCTTCTGAAGAAGTCAGCGCTTCTGCTAGTGAATCTGCTGCCTCCGTAACAGAAAGCGCCATTGAGAGTGCAGTTTCCTCTGCTGCATCTGAGATTGCCTCGTTGTCTGCTGCCGTCTCTGAGACTCTCTCGTCTATTGCTTCAGAAGGTATATCATCCATGTTCTAGATCTACATGTACCAAACTCTCCTTACTTATCCCACCCCCTCTTTTTTTTCAATGTAGCATCTGTAAGCCCCTCATCTGTCGCAGCTTGGTCAAGCAGTGCATCTGTTTACTACTCCTCTGCTACCGGAGTTCCCATCGCATCCGTCAGCTCTACTTCTCCTAGACCTAGTGGAGCCATTATTCCTCCCTCTACTACCAGCAATCCCGTAACCACTTCCGCTGGTAGCCATGTCATTGCTGATATGAGCAAGATGATTCTCTCGGTAACAATTGCGGCTATATTAGGAAACATGTTAAATTAAGAAGATGTGCCCCCCCCCCCTTTTTTTTCTCATCTTTCTTCTCCTTTAATCATCTTTAAATTGATATAATACATTATAATCATAATAGTAGTAGTTTGTTGTTTTACATGGCTGATTACATAGTAATAAAAACCGAATAGTTTAAATATAAAATATGTGCGCCATTTGTGATACCTTTGTATTTCTTAAAATGATGGTCGATCTATAAATACTGAAAGGAGGGGAAAAAAAAAAGTAACCTGAAAAAAGATGTCTCTTACTTTTTAGGTGATACACATCCTTGTCTTCTTCTTTCCTTCTTTCGCTTCTTTCTCAAACAACAAAAAATTACGATGAAATTTACTGCTATTGCTTCAGGCATTATCTTGGCTGCTTCCTCTGTAGCAGCACAGTTAACTGCTCCTATGCAAAACTACAATGTTAGCAGCCCTGTTTCTAATGAACCCTATGTTGTTGGTCAAATCTTGCCATGTACCATTCGACTCTTTGAAAATGTCATGTCAGGTACAGCAATTTCAGCAACTTTTATAACCTACAAGTACTCATCAGTATAAAATAGATATTGCTCTCTCCATCTCTCTTGATTCTGCTGCTGCAGGTAGCAATCAGACTTATCCCATTGCTGCTTCAGTAGATGTCTCAAAGACCACTGCTAGCGCTAAGCAAAACGGTAACATTACTTACTATGAGCATTCTGTAAATTACAATATCCCCGCCATCGTTGTTCCTGGTGCCTACAAGGTTGTCTTTTTGGATTCCAAGACAAACACTCACCTTGATATTCCAATTAATGTCTTGCCCGCCGCTTCTGCTTCCGTCATTAAATCTGCTGCTTCAACTGGTGCTGCAGCTGCCACATCTACCTCTGCAGGCTCTATTTTCAAAGATAGTGGTAATGGTGTTGCTGCCATGTCTCCCTCAAAAGCAATTATTTCTCTTGCTTGCGTTGCTGTTTTAGCTTACATGCTTTAAAGTTATGTAGTAGGTCCCATCATTTTCTATACACGTGCAGTTGTAATTTCCTTGTTCAACATTTAAATAATATAATAATTTAGTTTGGGTTTTCGTTCGTCTCTTGATGATTGTATAATTCCAGCTTAACAACCTCTTTTTTCTTTCTTTTACTACTCATATAACCATTCGATTCTTTACATTTTCTTTAATAATAAAAAAAACACGCCAATATATCACACCCATCTAAAATGAAACCATCATTTTATCGCCATTGGTCTGGGGAAACAGGTTACACATCTCGATTTATTTATTTTGTCATACAATCATTTCAACAAAACCAACGAAGATTCTATTTTAAGTCCTCATACCTAAAACAACCAACTGTAGCAAATATAGGTTCAAGCTGAGAATGACACTTTTTACAGGTCCATGACCAAAGATCATCCATACAGTTATGTTTGCTAGTTCAAGCAGGGGGCGAGGAAGGGAGCTGATCAAGACAATCAAACGTTGATCTACTTGCTACATTAGTCCTTTTATCTAAAAAGAAAAAAAAAATATAGTGGGCACACACCTTAAATCAATTAAGCATAATAGAAGCGTATCTGTATGCAGAATGCTGATTATCACAAACAAGCCGTGCATGGCCGCTGTGATTGCTTTGCTGCATAGAGATTGGCAAAAGTTTGATACAAACTAATTCACTTTCTCGTATCTTTTACATAAGTTTGCTATTTACGAGGCAATGTGTTTTTTGCCATGGATATAGAAACCAAATCTTCATAATTATCAATGCGCTTAAACAATGGCTTTCAAAGAATATTGAGAGTGTGTAGAGTGCAGAAAATTTAATGCTCTGTGCTGGTTCCTTTGTAAAAAGTATTATAAATTTACTGAAGTTTGTCAGTGTTACAGAGAAAGCAACACTTAAATGTAGACTACTATTTGGGCTATAATTTTGTACTATTCATCGTACAATTCGCTTCTATTGGCATTCGATTCATCCATTGATTTTATGAGTTCAAGCATGAGATTTTTCAGGAACTGAACATCGAATCAAACTCCGACATTAGTTTGTTGGATGTAAGAACCGAAATTGAGATAAAATAGACATCAAATACCTTTTGTCGACAATTTATTGAGAAACACTATATCTACTCTACATAGCATGCTAATAGTCTTATATACTCCTTTGGTTTCTCTATCGAATGGTGCCAATAACTCGTTTATGTTTCACCAAAAATATTTCCTAAATTGGCAAAAGCTAAAAATGAGTTTTTAGTCGACAACTCAATTCTTGTATAAAGGATTACCCAAAATAGCAATTTTATAAGGTATATGGGGCTTGTAGGTCCTTGTTTCACTATGGCAATTCATGGTAAAAACTTCGTTTTGGAGGGGAAAAATGCAATTGTTTGTTTTTTAGCAAATTTTCCTTGCTACCACTCATGCAAAAATGGATTTGTCATGACCTAAAAAAAATTGAGATAAAGCACTAGCAAGTAACTACTAATCGAGAGCAATCGTTTGGTGCCACTCTAACGCTCTAAAACGGCTAATAAAGGGAGATATAGCGAGGTAAATATCATCAAATTTTGCTTTATTTTGATGTATTATCAGCTAAAAAGCGATGGAATTAATATAGTTTACAGCTTGAGTGTGTTATATTTATTGAAATGGATGCTATGCGTCTTAAAAAGTTTAAAATATGCTTCGTAATTTAGTTTAAAGGCATTTTGATAATGTATATAGCGCTGGATTTGCATTTTAAGCAGTAAACTATAACTTAAATGAGTGATTTTGCCAGCAACATGCCCTGTCCAGGAGGAACTACGCACTACGTGCCTTTCATGTTATTAGTTGTCACGATTAGTATGATCCTTTACAACAACTATGCATATGCATGGCCATAATGCCTTAATAGATAACACAAATTGCACAACTGCAATGCAAATAGTGATTTATATATTGAGATAAGCCCCATTCTTCTCAAGGTAAAGCAGATCATAAAAGTAATCGAGTAATGCGAACCAATATTTGGCAATGTAATGTGGTACCTCTCCTCTAAAGTTGTGCTGAAATGAAGCGCATACACAGCAAATATGAAGTATAGCTTATGCTGAATGGTTGTGGTATATATGCTTTTCTTAGATTCCACGCTACAATTCAAACCTGATGAAAGAAGGGTTTACTTTTGGCTTTGGATCACCCAAAATGACAAAAGAGACACTAGTATACGGTAAATCGATTTCACAGTAGATTTTCTAGATACTATTGATTGCTGCGGTAATATGTACGTATTTTACTTTCATTCGGTCATTGCGACAAAAGCCTTGCTAAAGCTCCTGGATGTTTGAATTTAAGAGTCGAAAGAACATTACAAGTATTCCAAAAAGGTTTCTAAATCAGTTTCTAGAGGATGTGTCGATTGATTCGACTTGTTAGAGGTGTAAATTAAACATGTGTTTTCAGGTGATAATCAGATTGACGAATGATAGGTATGGTGGACACGTCTTGAGTATACAAGGCAGTTAGTGAGTCGAAACAGTAATCCAAGATATTACGAAATTCTTTTCTCATGTCAACAACGTATCGGAACGTATGCACTTGGCAGCAATGAGTCAGAGCGATCAAGAAAAGTCAAGAGATTAAGAAAAATGAGAGTGCGCAGTATGTTGGATCCAACATTTGGCCTGATTTGAACTCTGATTTGCTGGCTTACTTTATGCCGCCACACTTGCAAACTTCAAGTAGACACGATAATAGTGATTAGTCATTTTTTATTCGATTTTTTTCAGTAAAATTTAAAGGGAAATGGAGCTGCGAGAAGCTGTGGCTTGATTTAAGGTTTCAAGACATATTTACACAACAAACATCGATATGCATACCGAGTCTTTATGTGAAAGATGGATTGATCTTTTCGCAAATTGGCAAATCAACAGGTCTGTAAGACCATCGAACTTGCACTGAGATGATTTTAGGCATTTTTTTCCCCTGTCTAAATGTTTAAATATTGCAGTAAATGGAAACTTGAATTCATAAACAAATGTCCCGTGGAGGCATGGTAGTATAATATGATGCTGCTCTGAGAATTTTGTAAGATCTGAATTTACCTAATAAGGAGAAACGCATTCTTTCTCTTTGCTTATCTCCATCGACGTCAATACATGATGTGAGCTTGCGCATTAAACTAAAAGGGTATCAATATATACTGTATACAGTACATGAAAAGCGATATTTGTTTCACTGGATGTCTGCAATTCGATAGCAGAATTCAAGGTATGCAGGAATTACAAATCAACGCCTCTTGAGCTATGGTTGGTGTGTGAAGTTTTTTTTTTTTTTTTTTTTTTTGACATGAATGTCATATTTGCTATAGCAGCTGAGCAAGCTCTTTAGCAGAGTATACATGCCTTTGCACTCACGTAGAGTATCTGCAGCCAAAGAACACTACTTTTACACTATAGCGAGGCAGCAATTTACATGAATCCGCTATGTATTCATTAAAAGGTTCAAACTCACCAATATGTTGTACTTCATTCATGCTGGTGATGGGTTGCGTGGTTGCACTCAAATGACCTTTGCAATTCAATAGCCGGCGAATCTCAATTTGATCTCACATGCTTCCCCTATTTCTGGATTCCCCTTTCCACTCTTTGTAACTGTGGTTTCATGTTTGTGTCAAATAAGATGAAACAGAGGAAAAAGAAGAAACTCGGAGAGATACCTATAAAAGGCTTCGTCTACTAGGGAAAACGTATTACAGTACGATTTAGCGCGTGAGAAGGCAGTGTTTGGATGCCTGGTTTTGTCGTCTTCAATTAAGGTTTTTTTCCTTATTGTACATATTCTGATCCAAAAGAAGAATGCTTGTGTTCGTGAGTATGTTTTAGTTGACACTTTGTCTTAAGGTTTATTCACTCATGATGAAATAAACTATGTGATTTTAGTGCTGTAACTAGTTTGTAATTGCATAGTAATCATAATACAATAACAAAAAAGTTCTTCTCACCTGCTTTGAAAGATGACGATGCAGTGTTGCGTTTGTGATTTCTGGAAGAACTGCCATTTTCATATAAATACATACAACGATTCTCTTCCTTCTATTCTTTTTTCCCATTATTCACCACATTTCTCTGAATTCCACAGTTACATTTTATGCCTACAATCGAAAGGTTCACAGACGACAAAGCTGCCAGCGTGTATAGCAATAATAAAGAAGGTGATCTAAGTAGCGATGACGATATCCGATCTGAGCATCAAGCACCATTTGTAAAATCTGAAGCGGAAAAGAAGCTGGTGCGCAAGATCAACATGGCACTGATGCCGTTTGTCGGCGCAATCGTCTTTATTCAGTTTGTCGATAAATCAACTCTGGGTATCTCTGCTGTATTGGGCATCATTCAGGACACTGGCTTAACTGGAACTCAATACAGTTGGCTCGGCTCTTTCTTCTATCTTGGTTTTATCTGCTTTCAACTGCCAAACAACTACTTTATTCAAAGGATCCCAATTGGTAAATACCTCGGTACGCTGCTTGTTCTATGGGGCATCACTATGGGATGCACTGCTCTCTGCAATAACTTTGCTCAATTAGCATCTCTGCGTGTTCTACTGGGTTTATTTGAAGCGGGCACATACCCGTGTCTATTAATTATTATCAATACGGTGTATCGTCGATGTGAACAATCAGCAGCATACGGTTTTCTTTGGTTCAGTAACGGAGCAGGCACCATGGTAGGCGCTGCTTGTGCTTATGGTATTTCATGGATCAACAATGCAAACGGCATTCACTCTTGGAGATGGCCTTACATTATCTGGGGCTCTTTGACAGTTTTGTTTGGCATCATGACCTTTTTCTTCCTTCCTGATAATCCTCATTCATTCATGTTCCGTCTCACAGAAGAAGAAAAAGCTATCGTCGAAGCGAGAACACAAGACAATGCAGTTGTCCGTGTCTACGAAATCAAGAAGCATCACATTTGGGAAGCAATCAAGGAACCTCGTCTTTGGCTTCTCGCTTTCTCTACACTGTGTAACAATCTTCATAATGGTGGCCTTGTTGTGTTCAGTACCATTCTTGTGAAAGCATTCGGGTTCACTGTGAGTAGCACTCTTTATTCGATATTTACAATGTTTACTGATCAGTCTTATTTTTAGGCCCAAGAATCCATTTTACTTCAAATCCCTAGTGGCTGTTCTGCTGCATGCTTTGCTGCTCTTGCTGTCTTTATTGCTCGTAAATCCGGTCAATTGTACCTCGGTGCTGCAGTTTCTTCTACTATATCATTAGTCGGTGTCATTCTCTTGGCTGTTCTTCCAAACAGTGGTATCAAGCTTCTTGGCTACTTTACTGCATGGGCTATGAACGGCACTTGTAAGCGTTGATTTTTATATAGTTTAGCATATGCACTAATCTTACACTTTTCTAGCTGTTATCCTCCTTACTATTGCTGGCTCAAATGTTACGGGATATACAAAGAAGATCTTTTACAATGCTGTCAACATGATCTTTTACACAATTGGTAATTTCATTGGTCCTTTGGTTATGCTTGAAAAGGAAGCCCCCACATACAAGACTGGCATGATCATTTACTGTATCGGTAATGCAGCCATCATCGTGATGCTCTTTATTGTCCGCCAGATCATGGCCAGAGAAAACAAGATCAGATTAGCAAATCCTCCTGCTGAGAAATTGGACGTCAAGGACGATTTGACTGACAAGGAAAACAGACATTTCATTTACAAATTGTAATTTTATCTTTATATTCCCCTCCTCCCTCCCCTTACCTTTTCATATTACATGTCTTAATAAACTTCAAATGTACAACAAAAACTAGTTTATATGTATTTTATCAGGCGATTTCAATTTCAAATTAGGAAGCCACGCCTATTGTAGTCAGTGTGTATCATATCAGAGACCAATAGCATTGGCTGTTATGATGAGATATAGCTTTATGTGTGGTGTGTTTTTTGTGTCTTTATCTTTAGGATAATGATCGAAGGCAAGGAAGGCGGGGAATACGGAACCGCATGCTGCAATTGGGCCATACTTTTGTGGGGAAAATGTGGGGAAGGCCTACGTTGTTCATTATTGTGTGTGTGAATATTTTGGTTGGCATAAGTGTTTAAGCTGGACAAACAGTGCAAAGAGGCAATATACTTGTGAGTAGTATATAGATAAGGCCCTGATGAACGAGAGTCTGTTTGAAGTGCTTGCATTTGCCTAGACCCCATTCATTGTTTTCACTGAGAAAACGTACTTGTTCTGATCTGCTAAGTCTTCTCAAAAAGAAGCCATTAGCTCGGAGAGATGCCCAAAAGTGGGTTATGTCCACAAGGGAAATCGTATTACTCTATCCTAAACGCGTGAGAAGACAGATAAAACGTCAAATTAAATTTTTTCCTATTTAGCTTAACATATAGCAGTTTGCTTAATATACTCCAAATGTAAAAAAAAAAAAAAAAAAAGTCGTGTATTTTAGCACATCAGGAAGCATTAATAGATATTTAAGGTTTAACGGATTAGTGTTACTCAAATGCCTTGATTTGGTAGCATAGTCTCTAATGTACAATATGATTCACAGAATGACAGATAAAGGTTCTACAGATACTTGAGAAAGATCCTAGTTTTTTTCTTGAAAAGTATATAAGAAAGCTCATTTCTCTGCTCAAATCTACTTTTTTCTTTGTCTCTTTAAAACATCAAATCTCTTATTCGATGTCTGACACTCCAACACAGCGCAACCACCATCCTACAGAAACATTTGTGGACGACAAAGCTGCCAGCGTGTACAGCAGCAAAGGTGAAATCAGCGTGGATGAAGTACCTGTCAACCCTCAAGCCGAGCTTATAAAGAGTGAAAGTGAAAAGAGGCTGGTCCGCAAGATCAACTATACGCTCTTACCATTTGTTGGTGCCATTGTCTTTATTCAATTCGTTGATAAGTCTACACTGAGTATCTCTGCTGTGCTTGGTATCCGTCAAGACACTGGTTTAACTGACACTCAGTACAGTTGGCTTGGCTCTTTCTTTTATCTCGGCTTCATTTGTTTCCAAATTCCCAACAACTACTTTATTCAAAAGTTCCCTATCAAGAGATACCTCGGTACGCTGCTCTTCTTGTGGGGTATTGTCATGGCTTGTACTGCTTTGTGTACTAACTTTGCTCAATTGGCTGCATGTCGAGTTTTGCTCGGTCTGTTTGAGGCTGGTACTTATCCCTGTCTTTTGATCATTATGAACACAGTCTACCGTCGATCTGAACAATCAGCAGCTTATGGTTTTCTCTGGCTGAGTAATGGCACAGGCACAATGGTTGGATCTGCATGCGCTTATGGTATTTCTTTCATCAACAATGCTAATGGCATTCATTCCTGGAGATGGCCCTACATCATTTGGGGTGCTTTGACAGTCCTCTTTGGCATTATCACTTTCTTCTTCCTTCCAGATACCCCTTATTCATTCATGTACAGATTGACTGAAGAAGAGAAAGAAATTGTCGAAGAAAGATCCAAAGACAATGCAGTTGTCCGCGTCTATGAAGTCAAAAAGCATCACATCTGGGAGGCTGTCAAGGAACCAAGACTCTGGCTTCTCTGCTTGTCCACTTTCTGTAATAATCTTAGTACTGGTGGCCTGGTTGTCTTTAGTACCATTCTAGTTCAAAACTTTGGTTTCAATGTATGTATTTTCATTATACACAAGCTTCAGTAGCACTTACTAATTTCTGATGTATAGCACCAAGAATCTATTCTCATGCAAGTTCCTTCCGGCGCTGTTTCTGCCATGTTTGCAGCTCTGGCCGTTCTTGTTGCTCGCAAGACTGGCCAACTGTATATGGGCGCTGCTTTCTCTACCACCATCTCTTTGGTAGGTGTTATTCTGTTGGCTGTTCTTCCCAATAGCGGCATCAAGCTTCTGGGCTATTTTCTTGCATGGGCCATGAACGGCACTGGTAAGCACTGATTCAATCATTTCTAGCAATCATCATACTGACATTACTTTTAATAGCTGTCATCCTTCTTACTATTGCAGGTGCCAATGTCACTGGCTACACAAAAAAGATCTTTTACAATGCCATGAATATGATCTTTTACACCTTGGGTAACTTTACTGGTCCTTTGATTATGCTTGAAAAGGAGTTCCCTAGCTACAAAACTGGCATGATCATCTACTGTATTGCCAATGCTGCCATCTTGGTTATGCTCTTTGTTGTCCGCCAGATCATGAGCAGAGAGAACAAGAGAAGGTTGGCAAATCCTCCTGCTGAGAAGGTGGATGTCAAGGACGATTTGACCGACAGAGAAAACAGAAACTTCATTTACAAGTTGTAGTTTCAACACATATTATCAAGCACTACACTACTACTACTATTTCCTCTAATTTACTTTTTGTATACATATTTTTTTTTATCATAATAAACATAATTAAACAAACATGGAGTCGATAAATTCGCATTGTAATTGCTGTTTAGCAGACATTGTCAGTCATATCTGTTTCGTGGGACCTTTTCGTACACTAATGGCATTTGATATTTAGCATTGATTCGCATTCATGTGACTACACGTCGCGAGCTTGCAAATGCACTATTTAAGCATGAGCGTCATTGAGCTGTTGACCTTTCTCTTCTTATTGAGAATTTCTTACATTAACATGTCTCCATGCAAAGTTCTTATGGTAATGTATTATCTACATAGCTAAACTTTGACAGAAAGCGATTAACATGCAAAACTAGGTGGCCGAAAAGCCATCATTAGCCGACTCTCTTAGTCGGTTGTTAGCTCCAGGTGGACAGGTAGTATACTATCATCAACTTGAGACAGCAGCTCACTGACTCGCTCTTTGGTACCAGTATTCGACTCACAAAAACACAACTCCTGTGCATGAATGGAAGGGTACATTTCGAAACGAGCCTGCAGAATTTCACTTTACGTCAGTTACTGGACATGTATACGGCTTGGATTTCACAAAGGAATACAACTCTTGGGATATTGACCCGCTGAAGTTGTTTGAGGCCAAGACGGTCAAGTCAGAATCCAACCCCAAAATGCGCCTTGGACATCATCTACAATCAGCTGCCAAAGGAATGGATTATTTGGTATTGTGGCTGGATTGTGATAGAGAAGGCGAAAACATTTGCTTTGAAGTCATCGAAAACTGTTTGCCCTACATGAAACATCCTCAGCATGGAGGCAAAATGAAGAATGTTTTGAGAGCCAAGTTCTCTGGTACGTCGAGCGAGAGAATGGTTAACGGGCGAGTAGAATTGTAACAAATGTATATAATATAGCCATCACCAAGGAGGATGTCCGTCGTGCCATGAACAATCTCGGTGTGCCCAACGAAAATGAAGCAAGAGGTATGAGCTTTCGGCGAAAATACAGTGACATGCGAGTTTAATGAAATAGAATAGCTGTGGACGCCCGTCAAGAACTTGATCTCAAGGTGGGTGTGGCCTTTACCAGATTTCAAACTAGATTCTTTCAAGGCAAATATGGCGATTTGGATTCAACAGTGATCAGTTATGGACCGTGTCAAACACCAACCCTGTCCTTTTGTGTTGAGCGTCATGATCGCATTCAAGGATTTCAGCCAGAGCCATTTTGGTCTGTAGCAGCAACAATCACTAAATCCGATGTGCCCATCAAATTGTCCTGGCTGAGAGAGCGAGTGTTTGATAGGCAGATAGGCACAATGTTTGTTAATATGGTCACGGATACAAAATCCGCAGGCGCAAAGTAAAGTTGATCTCTGGATGATACATGGAGTATATGGCTGAAACAAGTTTGTTGATAGAGTGTTGAGGATCAATGTACAGAAAAAGTCAAAGTCTAGACCTCATGCTCTGAACACTGTAAGTGGGAAGGAACAATAAGATATGTTGAGTGATGCTCAATCATTGATGTAGGTAGAGATGCTCAAGCACTGTTCCTCTGGCCTTGGTATAAGTCCAAGTGAATGTGTAGGTGCTTTCAAATAGATGGCTATGTGGAATCGCTCTCACACCTCGAATAGATGAGCATAGCGGAACGTCTCTACACACAGGGTTATATTTCATATCCTCGTACCGAAACATCAAAATATCCTGAAAATTTTGATTTGAATGGCGTGCTCCGAGAACAATCAGATCATCCAGAATGGGGTCACTTTTGTAAGGATTTACTGACTAATGGCTACGAAAGGCCCTCGGGAGGAACTGATAGCGGTGACCACCCTCCAATGTAAGCAGAAATTAGCGTGAAATGATGCCTCAAAACTGACCAAGAGAAACTTTAGTACACCAACAAGTCTCGCCCGGGAAGGTGAATTAGGAGGCGACTCTTGGAGACTGTACGATTTCATTGTACGTACATTTATCGGTTCCATCAGTCCTGGTTTGAAATACACTACAACAAATGTGATATTCGGTATCGGTAATGAAGAATTTGAATGCAAAGGAACCAAAGTTACTTCACCTGGCTTTTCATCTGTAATGCACTGGATAACAAAAGCAGACGAGTATATCCCTGATTTTAAGCAGGGAGAGGTTTTACCCATTGCTTCTGTAAACTTGACAGAGGGAAAGACAAGCCCACCAGATTATCTGACAGAAGCTGAACTGATCGGCTTGATGGAGCATAATGGTATTGGCACAGATGCCTCTATCCCGACTCATATCAATAATATCTGCCAAAGAAATTACGTGCAAGTTTCTGGAGCAGGAAGAAGACTCATCCCTACAAATCTTGGCATTGTGCTTATTCATGGGTATGTTGCAAATATGAAGTAAGAGAGCATCTGAATTAACACTATTACTTAGTTACCGTATGTGTAGTAGAATGTCTTTTACACCGACCTCAAAACCATACTAACATTGATCATGTAGAGAAAATCGATCCCGAACTATCACTCCCTACCATGAGATCCGATGTTGAACAGCAGTTGAATCTCATTGCATCTGGTAAAGCAGCTCATGGCGATGTGCTCGAGTACTTTTTAAAGATGTTTGCCAAAAAGTTTGCGTACTTTACAAAGCAGGTAAATCTATGGTTGATTCGAATGCTATCTAATTGGCTAAACAGTGGGTTGTCTTGTAGATTGAAGCTATGGACGAACTGTTTGAAGCCACATTCTCACCTCTTGCTGCAACGGGTAGACCTTTATCAAAATGTGGTAAATGTAAGAGGTAAAGTATTGTTTTCATTGTGTTCCTGGGTATTGTACTTACGAGGCAGTATAGATACATGAAATACATTTCATTAAAGCCAAATCGACTCCACTGCGCTACTTGTGATGAGACGTATTCGCTTCCTCTTAATGGCCATATCAAATTATACAAGGAGCTTCGATGCGTAAGTAGTTTGATTGCCCTACTGAATGACCCTCTAACCAATTTTTCAACAGCCCTTGGATGATTTCGAACTCGTGCTTTACTCCACTGGATCAAAGGGCACTGGCTATCCTATTTGTCCCTGCTGTTATAATAATCCACCTTTCGAGAACTTCAAAAAGGGTAACGAACGACATTGAACTGGCACTATTCTGTATACTAAACTTATTTAGGCATGGCATGCAATCATTGCCCACATCCCACTTGTCCTCATTCCATGGTGACAAATGCCGTGTGTCCATGTCCGGAGAATGAGAGTGAAACTGATCCTTGCAAAGGTTCGCTGATTCTAGACGCAACATCAGCACCTCGATGGAAATTGAGCTGCAATGAGTGCAACATTGTGTCCTCCTTTGTGGATACAGTTAAAAGTAAGTCTACTGAAGTAGTGCTTATGATAGGCACCCTGTATTTACGATTGTGCCCCCCCCCCAATAGATGTTATCATCCAGAAGAATGTATGTGATTGTGGGTCTGTCATGCTTAAAGTAGAGTTCCGTGAAAATCAGAATAGAGAGCCAGTGTCAGGATGTATTATGTGTGATGATGAGATTGAAGGCTTATTGGCTACAAGGTAATATTAATGATCGTAAGGAGTCTTGTAGCTCTCATTAAACGACTTGATAGGTTTGCAAGAAAGAATGTGAGGGCTCGATTTGGCGGCAGACGCAGAGGCAGAGGAGGCAAAAAATTTGATCCCAAACTTCGTAAATTATACGCTGATATGCGATAAATAAACTACACACAATGTTGTAAAGCATTGATTGGTCAACAGCAACCCCCTCATCACACTATGTTTACTCCTGCAACGAGTGAATATTGTGCTCTTCTTTTTCTTATTTATTATATTATATCAAATGCATCTAGAGAAATCAATCATCTTGTCAGTGCTACTTAGCATTGCCACCAGCTTGGTCACAGCTAATGTCCAAGGTGAATTTGAACAACAGTAAGTGTCTTCAGTAATGTGTTACCCTCCCATTGTACCTAAATCAAAGCAGACACATGAATGAGGCCCATCAAATTGAAGTAACAGATGAGGTTACGTTCTTTAAACTGCATGATATTGACGGTGATGGCTTCTGGGATGAGAAAGAGCTTCAATCCATGTACGGCTTGGAAAGAGACATTGATCCCAACACAAGCCATATCAAGCTTATTATTGATCGCGTGTATGAGGAAATGGATATGAACAAGGATCGCTTCATTTCTTTGGATGAATACATCACAGCGAAATTGCCATCGATTACTGCCAGAGAGGAGAAATTGGAAAGGGAATATAAAAAAAAGGAACCATCATCGCCACCTGTAAAGAATAGTAAAAGAGATTCGACATCTGGTGGTAAAAAGGCTGGACCTATCGTCAAAAACAAGAGATCCAATAGTGAAAATGTACAAGGTGTTATTCCCAATAAATTCAGAGCTTGATATGCTGATTTTCGAATAAATGTACATTGAATATATGTGCGCTTCTGTATGGACAACATATTTAATTGTACAGATGTAGTCTTTCTTGATGGTGATTCTTTACACTCCATGTAAAATTATTTCGCGTATACCACGATATCGACAATGCGCACGTAGTTTTGGGCAGTACTGGGATATTAGGTGCAACAAACTACACTAAAACCTCCATATCACTGTGCATATGTCTCTTCTACGATGCTCCAGACCTACATCAACGGAGACAATGCATATACGGGTAGACAGCACACTTAAATTAACTCTTACTGCTCAATAGTATGCTAAAACACAGCCAAAATTTGACGTATTTGACGAGTGATTTCTCGAGCCAGAAGTTGTTTTATACCACCAAACAATTACTGTCGACTAGGAGTTACTTCTTGATACATTTTCTCAGTTTTTCGGGATCGATGAAAACAGCTCAAATTCATAAGCTATATAGTTGAATTTAGCAAAAACGATAAAAACAATGTTTTTTTTGGGCATGAAAGGAGCAAGTTTCGAACAGGAGTTCCTCTGCGAAACATTATTTAACCTTTTCTTAGGCTGGCAAAATGGCCCTTCCATGAAGGCAATTGATGTTTCTAATAGCTAATCCTACACGGATGCTATATGATGTTAATTATATATCAGAGCTACTGTATATAAAGCTGGAATGAAAAAACCAACGTTACCTTATGACCATTATTGACTCGATCTATTAGCCAAGATTGTAGCCGTTTCCTGATAGTAGTCAACTCTGAAAAGTATTAGGATGGAATATCAGTAAAATTGAGTAAAATTGAAGTGGAATCGAGTAGAATTAGAATGGAATCTAAGGTGAATTCTCTTGGTCATCAAAATGCACTGTTAGTTAGCCATTAATTGCACAATATGCCTAATAGCGGCTACTTGCGCAAATAGCAATAGCCTCTAGTAAAAGGGATACTAGAGCTTCAGCTTGAAATAGTCCCTGCCATGTATCTTGAACGCAACAAATCCTTTGGGATGCTGGCAAGCCGGATAGCATGGAAAAAACGGGAGGAAGAGCTGTCTCACATGTTGCAATTTCGCGATGCTAATTCAACATCATGTAAATATTTCTGTCTGTTGTTGTGCAATTTCTAATTGATCATTGTCGTCTCGCCAAGTTCTACAAACTAATGGATCAGTGAAGCGACGCATATTACCCCAGATGTCAATAGTTTTACCGTCAAACCTATCAGTGATAGACTGCCCCGCCTTTTGCACTCACTTAGAGTGACGTAGATTGGACAGCTAGGTTTTTTGCAGGGTTAGCCAATATTCGACGAACCTGAAAAATAAATCTTCTTTTCGATTGTGTTTTCATCTCTTTACGAACTTACATTATGCTTTTCAACCGCCCCCTCTTCCAAGCTGTAACCAAGGTAAATTTAGACATGTACATCTGACATAGCATTTCTAAACCAAGTTAAACTTGAACATAGGCTTCCACCCGTCTTGCCGGTATCCCCGTCCATCAAAATCCTCGTCCTCATTTGATCCAAACCTACAACACCACACTTGAGGCATTGACTCGTATTCCCAGCACTGCCGTTTACAGACAAGCTACAGAAGCTTTAACTCAACAACGTTTATCTATTGTCGAATCTACCGAAAACATTGAAGAGATTGAATCAAAGATCAATGTTGGCCAAATTGAAGAAGTTATCATTCAAGCTGAAGAGGAATTAAAGATGGTTGCAAAGATTGAAGAATGGAAGGCTTGGGAGCCTCTTGAAGTGCCTATTCCTAAGGGTCAATGGGTTTATCCTACCAAGGATTAAAAAAAGTCAGAAATCAACTGCTAATTTATTAATCACAACCAATACATACAACTCAAAGAGGATACTCCACAAAACAAACAGACACTCGACTTTTTGCGATTATTTTGTATACATCATTAAAGAGAAAAACATACACAAAATACATTATAAATTATCATAGAAGATTGTTACTTGTGGTCAAACGTTTCAAGTGGATGTTTATGCGTGTAGTTGGGAAGCTCCATCATGTCCTGATGATTGTTGTATGTGTGTTTTGTGGATGCCGTATACAGTTAACCAGATTTTAAGGATCTCATATCTGATGAAGTTAACTAACCAAGGTCACAGAACCACAACCAATTTCAGCAAGATCACTTTATGAATATCGGGTTCAATGAATTTTGGTTGAAGGGTTTCTTGGGTATTTTGTAATGTTACAGCACAGGCACAAACAATACTAAAGGTTTGATAAAGCGAGTCTTGAAAGATTATAGCATGCCATTCAAGTAAATTCGTAAAGCAAAATAATAGAGCCCATAAGTTAGAGACTCTATCAAATGGGGCCTTTCATTGATTTGAGCTACCAAAGCAGTGAGTTGCCACCCAATTAAGAATCACCTACTTTACTTGATATGCAGTTTTTCTCAACATACCAGGAGATGATTCTCATCAACTCTATCGACAACTAATCCAGATAGCTCTCTTCATGACAATTTTGTGATTTTCAAAACAACAATACATTCATTTAAAGCAGATAGCTCTGAATACACATGTTCTTTGGGTATTATTATTGCACCATTTTAAAATGATGATTTATGTTTACCGAGTTCATTCAAACTAAAGAGCAGCGCCGAATGATAATGGCCTATGCTTTGATAACTCATCAGATATAGAATCAGTATCAGTTCCTACTTCTCGAGATGCTGTATCATTTGCAGCATGGTCGACATCTGCTAGTGAATCTAATCGACCAAAAATACCAGCTGCTACTGCTCAAACATTAGCTCCCCTTGTCACTATGGTTGTTAAAGATGCTCAATCTTCATTGACTACGCTCAAGCCGTAGAAAACTGCATACACTTTCCTTGCTGATGTTTTAAAGAAGCGAAGTACCCCATTGGCTGTGGAAATATGAATACCCAACAGATATTGGCGAATATAAAAAAGAACTTTTCCCGAACAATTCAGTTCTTGTTGTTGATTTTTCAAGCAAGTGCGATCGACAAAAATGTATGTATGTCTTATCCAGGAAGGCTAGTTAATACTGACGTTATTTCCTTACAGCGATGATTAATCTGTCTAATTCAGAGCGTATTTTCTGGGTGGATTGAGTTATCCCTTTATTCCAAGTATCTGGGGTATCAAACTGGTCTATTAAATTATGAGTGGTGTGAGGAGTTCTCCAGAAAACACGCGGATAATACTATGGACATCAAAAAGTATACATAAGGAAAAGCACGCTTTGTAGACAGAATGTGTTACGATATATATAATGAAGAAAGAGTAGTGATGGAATCCTCAAGCGGAGCAATCAAGAATGACTCACGGTGGTCGTCATGCTAGTGCAATGGAGGCGGAGGGGTCTGGCATCCCTTTTGATTTGATCAAACGAGAAGGAGGATGGAAGGATCGTCTTGGTCGTTTGGAGACCCATTACCTGGGTAAACTCCCATCTTCTTTCGCTAGAGGTATGGCTGGCTTTTGGGAAAAGCCCTTCTCATTGGCAAGAAATAATGTTTCTCCAACACTAGAGCTGCAGAGAATGGTATTTCCCTGGATCGAAAGCTACTTTGGTGAAGGAAATCTGGAATGGGAAGCTGTTTGTGAAAAGGAGATGAAAGAGATCGATGAAAACGAACATGAAGACGACAATATTTTCAACCTGGATGTAGAGAACGAAGCTGATCCTATTGAATTTGTTGAAGAAGATGGAAGAATGATTTTAAAGGAACCAAAAGGCAAAGGGAAGCAAAAGGCTGTACAAAGCAGTATCGACACAGCCAAAAGAGGTTTTTTGAGACTCTTGATTAGATGTAGAAGAATAATATTGCAAGATGCAGCAGTTTACCTGTACTTTAACAAGCAAAACAAGCATGTCAACACTTCAAGCCCTATATTTTCAAGCTACAGGTTTCGAATGTTTCAAGAAGATGTTGTCGCTGCCATCACTAGCCCTACAATTGGTAGATTAGAAGAATATGAAGGATTAGTGCCAAATATTGTTGATACCAGCAAACAGGTAGCCACCCGAATTGCAGAGGTTAATCATCGTGTCATGCGTTTGCAACAGCAGCAAGATCAAAGATTTGAAAAGAACGAAAGTTCTTTCAACAATCACATTGAGCAAAATAACCAGCAAAATGTTCTTCTCATGAACATGAATCAACAATTGGCAAGAGATGTAAAAATCATCATGGTGCAGCAACAGTGCCTAAACGCACAAATGCAACTATTCATGGCCACCAATAACGCTTCTCAAAATCAAAACTTCAGTAACAACTTGCCGCAACCACCAAATATTTCTATGTTTTCTGCTATTCCCCCAATGCAGCCTTTCTCGTTCTCTGCTCCTCCTATCCCTCAAACTACTACTCAACCACCAGTTGCAATAAGTCCTGCATTGCATTCAAACAATGATATTAGCAATATAAGCACCTCATCAAAACCAAGACCTAAAAAGAAGGCTAGATGGGTTAGCTACGAGCCTAGCAGCTCAAATTGGTTTTTTTTATACAAACCTTCTTTATTTTATATAATTTTTGTTACAATTATTCAATATATCTCTTTTTATTACATTACTTATCCCTTATACTTTATTAAAAAATACAAGAAAAAAAAACCACCGTAGTCTTGATGAGCCTCTAAAATCTGATATAACAATCATATTTGCAATATAAAAAGTGCATTTTCATGACAAAATCCAATTTTTTTCCAGTTCTATCGCACGCATTATGAGATTTCAGTACTGACATGATTTTTTTCCTGAAATGGAAGGATTTCTATTTTAAGTAATTTTTCAGCTAGTTTGGTCGCCAATCATACTTTTTATAGCCGACAATTTGATTTTTTTTATAACCGACAATTACTTTTTTTGTAACCGACAATATCTACCAGCTTACCTTTCTGTAATAGGGAAAGTTGCTCTGTATTTGTAAAATAATATTTTTTAATTTGAATGAACTCGGTAAACATAAATCATCATTTTAAAATGGTGCAATAAGAATGCCCAAAGAACATGTGTATTCAGAGCTATCTGCTTTAAATGAATGTATTGTTGTTTTGAAAATCACAAAATTGTCATGAAGAGAGCTATCTGGATTAGTTGTCGATAGAGTTGATGAGAATCATCTCCTGGTATGTTGAGAAAAACTGCATATCAAGTAAAGTAGGTGATTCTTAATTGGGTGGCAACTCACTGCTTTGGTAGCTCAAATCAATGTTCCGTCTCATCTGGTAGGCTATCTTGAGCTGCCTGGTGGTTCTTAACTAATAGTGCCTATTATACCACAAAATTTGTTTCGGTTGCGCTTATACTGGCATTCGAAATGTCAGGACACGTAGAAATTTTGCATCCACCATGGACAGTCAGTTTTCATATACAATTAACAGCAGCACCCTCTTATCGTTAAGCTACCAATGCTTACTTTACACCTTATTGTTGATGAGGAATGTTTTTTGAAAGGAAATTTTTTTCTTTCTCTTATTAGCTTCAAACGCAATCAGGCATTTCACCTAAATATATACTTGAGCCCCATTTTGAATATACTAGATCAATGAATATAAAGATACCCGTACACACTGTTTGATTTAATCGATCCATTAAACGTGTAATGTGTGTGTATTATGACGTATCTTTTATGCAAACATGCAACTGTGAGGGTTTGCCCAAAAATTTTCAGTAAAATGAAGTTACGCTAAACTGACTATCCAGCACTCTAAAACTAATGTCGATCCAAGCTAAATTAAATTGAAAGGCACCATAATGACAAACCGAATAGGTCAGCGCTTCTCCGCTGATTGCCGATCTTTTTTTTTTAGCTGTTTGAGTCATAGATACACTTTAATTTTCAAGAGAGATGTTTATTTCTGCAATTCATCATGGCTCATAAGTTGCATCCCGTTTTCAGGTCATACAGGCACATCTTCTTTCGGTTGACAACTCCGAATGTTTACGTTTGAAATAATCATACATGTACACACATATACAAATGTTGTGCCTTTTGCGATGGCACGCTCTAGTAGAGGAAAGAGTTATCGCTATCATAAAGCAGGATGCATAAAAAGTAAAATCAGACACATTGATAAGCAGATAGCTCTTAACCTCGATTGCTGTATTCTGAGCTCAGATGCCAAGAGGCGTTAAAATTCATAGTGCCTTAATTAAAACCTTCTGTGTTCACTATGAAAAAAATTTATTGTTTGAGATTGTTACATGTACAGATTTATATATATAAACAGAAATAAGCCATAGCGAGAAAAGATAAAGGAATTCTACAGCGAAACAAAAGGAGCATGGGTAGTGGAGGCGGGTCTGTGCGTTCTTGATCAAAGCATATATATTGGTATAATGAATTCCTTTTGGTGAAGGGTGGAGGAGAGAAAATATTACAGCGCTATTCATCGTCGATTTGATATATCGTCATATCAACCCAATAGAGAAGCAGAGATTTCTAGTAATTCTACATGATATTTACAATCCAAGGGTGCCATCACCGAGACCAGTTAAACCGCCGTTATCAATAGGGCAGGCAAAGGTGGCAGATGATGATATAGTAGGATGAACCTTAATGACGAGCACCTTTGCTGTGAGCTTAATAGTATATTCGATCGTAATGTCCTTCTTTTCACCGCCAGACAAACCACACTTTTCTACCAAATCGTTCAACACAGATTGATCCGCATCGTAGCTTGGGTTGTATTCAAGAGAGAAGGGGAATGTAAAGTTGAAATTACTGTATTTTGGCACATTCTGCTCTGCTAAATAGCCTTTCCCGATATATGTATGTCCTCCATTTTCATTTGGATAATATGCCTATTTCATCAAATGTATCAGTGACACAAGGAAAAAAAAGGGATAACATGTTACAGAAAGTCTAGATTAGTTACCGTTGCGTTGATATCAGTAAGGTCTATACTGAGTAAGTTTGGATTATTGACGGCCACAATCAGACCAAAATTGATGCTAATGCCGTCACCTGTGAAGCTGAACTGCGAGCCTGTTGTTGGAGTAGTTGAAACACCTGCCATGTCTACAGTGGGCATGATAAAAGTGCCTGCTATAGCAGCTATAACAATGACAACAATGATGATGGCAATGATAATGAACCACAAAATGCCAGCAGCCCAGATAGGTAAACAGCAAGCACAACACATACATCGAACACAACAGTTTCTATCATCCATACGTCTCTTCTTCTTTTCTCCGCCATTTTCTATATCAGCGTCGTGCTGTGTCCCCAATTCAGGTATTTGATTGCGTTCTTTAATGTCAAAAGATGATTGATTAATGACAGCTTAAATGATTGAATCATTTATTTTACCTTTCTCCTGCAATTTATCCGAATAATAAGGGTCCTCTAGATGATTTGGCTTGACTGTAGGTGTAGGTGAAGGTGACATGTGTTGGTAATGCGTTGGTAGGCTTGGGGGCGGTCCCAATGTAGATGAAGCAGGGTACATGTCTCTTTGTTCACTGTTTGGTGGGGCCATTTTTTGCTCAGGAAAAGGAAGGGGAAAGCGATAAAAAACAAAGAGAGAAGGAAAGAGATAGTCATTTGTATTTTTAGCTTTTAAAGATTCGGATCCCGGATAATGTTTGGATGCATCGTTTTAAGAGGTTAATACAATGATGGATGAATGATGCTCCAAATTTTTTTTTACTGTGTGTGCACTGAGGAGTGCACATATTCAAACTCCGTATTAAGCTTTTCTTATATGAAATCATCCAAACAATGAAACATGACCAAGTAAATCTATTACTCTTTTTTATTAAAAAATGCCAACAAACAAATCGGGATTGCCTTGGATATAGTTGACTGCAATACGGTAGAACGAGAATCGCTCCATGTACAGATAACCCGTCAAGACATAAGGTACCACAAATAGGTGACATGTCAATGCCATGCAAAAGACAGTGTATACTTGTCCTAGCCATCCTCTGCTGAAGAATTTGTCGCCAATGCTGATGCCGCAGACTTGGATAACGAAAAACATGAATTGAAGACCACAGGCCGGCAATGGAGATCCGAAATAAAGTGAAGATCCAGTAGCTGCGTACAAAAAGTATTCGTGCATGATGCCGGACATGACAAATACAGATAGAGCGGGTAGCCAACGAGGAGGCTTGCAATTGAAGAAGAGTTGTACTGCTGCACGAATAGGCTTGTAACCGAGTCTATAGAAGCAATCATTGTAAAACGTGTGCCAGCGTCTTCCCCAGAAATCACGAAGGGAATGTGCTGTCCAAGGTGAATCAAACAACACTTGCATGCTGAGAGTGCTTTCAATATAACCCTTTACTGCTCGAATACCACGCACCCGTCTCAAAATAGCCTTGGTTTTGGCAATGTTCTTGGTATTTAGCTTTTGAGAGTCCTTCCCCAATTGCCATCTCTCCAATGTAGGCAAGCACTTGTAGATGAGAGCGTACGCAATCATAAATATATCGTAAGTTACCTGCAACTGAGTTTGGATATACACACAGAACAGCATGCTCATGAGGACGCTAATAGCAATACATCCGTAGGTCAAGGGCTCAGCAGGTGCTAGTGATGCGGCTTTTTCGGTTTGACCCAATACAGTGAAAATCTTGGACAGGAAGGCAGAGAACACACGGATAGGACGTTGAGCATCGGCATAGTTGAACGTAAAGTCAATCACATCAAACAAGATTTCATGCTTTAGCAGAGCCCAAATCAAAGATCCAAACTTGATATCTACATAATCTGAAGTTGCACAAGGCCCTAAATCTAGTGTTTTTGGGGCATTTACATTGCGTTTTCTCCAGTCGGTCAAAGTGAAAATAAAGGGTCGTTGACGCCTTTCCTCCATGGACATACTAAAGACCCATACACCCATCTTCATCGAAGTAGCCCACGCCCACACGGATGTGCTCATCAGACAGAGGTAAGGGAACTGACCTGCATAGTACATTGGGATGGCTAGACCTGCAAACCATAGAACAGCCAGCAAGGCATCTTGGATAATGTTTCTTCTCTTTACCGGTAGGGATAGCGCCATAAAGACAAAGCTAGGCGTCATGACAGTAGCAACATAGGCTGGTATACTCATTGGGTAACTGTCGGCTATTACTGTTGTTCCCATGTTGATGGATTGATTTTAGTTTGATGAGTTGATTGATAATGTATGAAAATGCACAGAAATGATAAATAAAGTTATATACAATGATAGAAGAATAAGATAACTTATTATTCTATGTCAAAATGAAATGTAAGTGTTTGTCTATATGTCAAGAAAGGAAAAGAAAAGAGTGAAATATGCTAAGATTTCTGCTCTGCTTTTATAGATAACTTCCGGGCAATTTCTCCGGTTAAATAGTTCTAATCATTTAAAATCCATTGAAACTTTTGATATCCATGTTAGAATCAATAATAAGCAGATAACGGCTTTTGCCCCTAATATGCACTATATATTTAATTGACTCCTGACTATCATAGCATTGTGTTGATATCAAGCCTGTAGATTGGTATACGAACCGAGGAACCCAGTCTTATTGTCCCTTTCATTTGGCATGCCTGAGACCAAACTCAGTTGAACCAATTCTAAAGTTTTACTCTGGGTTGAGCAGAGGGCCTTGTTTGATGAAATTAAACGTTTTTGTAATAGTTTACTCGTTATGTTGCATGTTGCCTGGTCATGCGATATGTTTTCCTGAGGACTTTTGATCAGTTGCTCATTTTTTTTTCTTGGGTGTAAATGTGATTAAAGCAGAATCACTGTTAGAATTGCCATCGATTATCTACAGAGAGCAAATTGGTTTCATTCATCATTTCACCCAATCATACAAAATACACCTAAGCAGTGACCAAAAAAAGGGGCATTGTATGTAAAGGATCGCCCATTCAACCTAAATTGATTGCATGCCCTGCTCTTTACATACAAGATGGCATGGCATGGCTGTATATATATATATATACAATGGCATCCTTGTTACACAAATATTGGCTAACTCGATGGAACTGGTTGTAATGTGGGTCATTGTAAACATTGGACATCTGATTAAAGATCTGTGGCCCAGAATACAATAAAGATTCCACACAATGGGAAACAGGCTCGGAACCATTCGGCGACATGTCTGAGCTATTGAGTTTTTGGTAACACTTAGAAAAACTAAATATCCGTGATATCATGGCAATGTAAAATGCTTTAAGCATTGGTGCCTTGTTCCTGTCTGATGATTAGTTTCACACTTATGCTGTGTGATTCAGTCACTTTCTATTGCGTAATATCATCCCTTGTTTGAGGTAAATGCTGTAGTATCGACATTCCTATATAGAATTCACGGCATCAAGTAACAAGATTCGTCATGGCATTGCTTTCGTACA
Source organism: Mucor circinelloides (assembly GCA_037974945.1). Lineage (NCBI taxonomy): Eukaryota > Fungi > Mucoromycota > Mucoromycetes > Mucorales > Mucoraceae > Mucor > Mucor circinelloides. The sequence goes on along the minus strand of JBBNAA010000028.1, from coordinate 1,073,195 downwards.
GTGTCCATGCTCTTTTTTTATATACGTATTCCCGTAAATGGTCCAAAAGTACATGTGCTGTCAGTAGGCGGATACATTGCTCTGGCACCCTTGGTTTACTTTGACATTAGCACTAGAACTTTGATCTAATGTAGAGATGAGTTCTACAACTTTGTTTACACCCAGTATTCAAGTATCTCTCTTTAAAGGAGCCATTAGACACAACAATGGAGATGGCATTCAGATAATGCTATACGACTCATTGAACTCTTGAATTTGACTACAACAACATTCTAAATGTGCACCAACTTGATTGGACAATGGCACCTATCGTATACAATATATTCTTGGGATTTGTACCCAGTTGCGTTTTTCCCTTACACACCACTTCTTTTCTTCTTGTTTCTTCATCACATAACATGAGCTGTCCTACATTCAAAGTATCCGTTGGGATCCCTGTATTTGGCCTTGGATTTACTCGCGACAACCAGCTCATCCTTGGCGGTGGAGGTGGTGCCTCTCGTTCAGGTGTCAAGAACAAACTGGTAAGCAGCATAGACGCAACGATTTATTGCAGTACACTGATACCGCTTTTCATAGGCTTCTTACAAGATTGATATTCGTCGCAAAGATTTGGAAGAGGACGCTACCTTTGACTTTGCAGCAACCGAGGACGCGCCCATGTGTCTCGATGTGCATCCCTCTGTAGGTTAAATACCAGAAAGTTGCATCAGTGATCCTAAATCAGTGATAAATAGGGCCCTTACGTAGTTGCAGGTGTTAATGGATCAGAACAAGATATGAAAGATGGCAAAAACAACAACTGTCGCACATTCAAGATACTGGAGGATAAGTAGGTTCAGTGGATTTGCTGATTCAAAAAAAAAAAAAAAAAAAAAAAGAACAATTTGCTGAATTCACAACATGGTAGGCTCGAACTAGAGAAGGCCGTCAACACATTGGAGAGCAAAAAGGCAGAGGATTATCAGCGAGTTGTTCGTTTCAACGAGAGCGGGAACTTGGTAGCCACAGGAACCACAGATGGTCGAGTGCAAGTGTTCAAATATCCAGATTTCGAGAGTGTTTCCCCAGCAATTGCAGTTTCAAAGGACGATGAAGTGTTGGATGTAGACATCAACTTGGAAAACGAGAAACTTACTTGTGTATTGAGAGATGGTTTGAAATTGATCAACCTTCGAGGAAAGAATGTGGGCCAAGTTGTTCAAACAATTTCTAGCGCTACAATCATCAAAAAGAGCACTGCTCATTTCAGAGCTTTTAGGTAAAGAGTATTAGAGAGGGGAGGGCACATTGTTACGGGACTAATACAATAAGCAGATATGGTCGTGGCTTCACAAAGGATTTCGGTTTTGCTGTTGTCAATGGCGTCACCAAGTCTGCCGCTTATATCGTCAAATACGATGCCTATTCCTTTGATCAAGTCAAGGTCGTCAAAGTAGGAAACAAGCCCATTACTGCCTTTGCTATCAGTCAAGATGGCGCTATTTTGGCTTTTGCATCTGCTGATTTAAGCATTACTTTGTTGGACGCTCTTTCATTCAAAGTAAGTTGTATAGCTATACAATGAATTGTTCCAGAACTCACATTGCCTATAGACTCTCGCTAAAATCAAGGATGCCCACGGATTTTCAATCACATGCATTGCTGTCAGCCCTGATAGACGTCTATTAGCCAGTGCCTCAGCTGACAATACATGTCGCATTGTGTCTCTTCCATTGCAATTCGGCACTGGATTGACTGTCAATCCTCTTCATACCCTCCTGTTAGCATGTGTGGTAGCTGCTCTTTTGGTCTGGATCTTGAACTTTGTTGATCTTCAACCATTCTACAATCTCGAGGAAGGCAAGGATGTCATTCAAGTGCCAGATGCCACCGAAGCAGTTGTGCCTCAAACCACTACACCCTCGGCCTACGCATCTCCATCATCTGCCGCTACTCTTGACAGTGTCGCTGGATCTTTTGCTACTGAAGCGCTATTCATTCAAGCTGAAGTCGAGGAGCCCGTTGTCGTCGTTACTGTAGATAAAGAGAACTTGATTGTCAAACCCCACGCTATTCCAAAATCCAACACTATTCACCAATATACAAGCACTAATAGAGATGAATTATAAACCTGTCAATACGTAATACAAACTAGCCGAGCAATAAATAAAAGGGCAACATGTAAATCTATTTCATCAAAATTCGCTTTTATTTATAATTGTATCGTCTTTGTTGTGTTGGTAAATTGCATTTATTGTTGGTCTTTGTATTGCTTGGCCCACTATGAATAAAGGATTAGCGGATCATAATCGTCGTCGTTGAGCGAGAGTTGTTGCTTACCATCATGGAAGGAATCCAACGCTTGGGCTGTTGATAGCGAACCTGTATTCATGATTAAACATGAGTTTGACATCCTACGGTATCTAATGTCACAACATTTCATACCTCTTTGTCAGCAGAGACTTTCCAGACAGCACCAAGAGTAACTGCCATACCGAAAGCAGCAACAAGGGTGTTTGTCTTCCATGTCTTGGGTCTGGACCACCAACCACCAGCAGGAGACCTATGTATTTCGTTTAGAAATGTGGGGAAATGTTACTCTACAATATTCTATTACCAAACGTCTTTAGGATAAGGATAACGGCTAACAGCACCCTAATAAAAATTGAACATGAATGAAGTTAGTTATTCAGCATGAAAGCAGCATGTTTCGCCATCTGTCATTATTTACCATATTATTATAGTGTAAGGATTTTTATTTAACTGAGAGAAGAAAAGAAAAATAATAAAATCAAGGCAAATTAGTACTTCCGCCCTGGGGTCCAGTGGTGGATACTTGCTCGAAGCGTTGATACGTCATCTTTAACGTCCAAGATCAAAGAGGAGTTCGTTTTTGATTGTATCATGTCTAATGCGACATTATAATGAAGGTAATAATGAATACAAGATGGTCTTGTAATAGTTTCTGTACATGATGGACTATAAAGTACTCTGTAACAAAGGCGCAATGGCTCAAATTTATTACATTTTACAAACAGGTCGCCATCTAAAGTTTGATCCAGCTTTGATTTCAGCAGACATGCCATTAGGTTTTCAAAGGGCATATGCACTCAATGCTTGTAGTCAAGCAAATGTCTTTCAATGCCTATATTTCAGGTGTATTTGGTGTATCTCATGTCTTGATTTAGAAGTTTGAACATCTTGCACTGCTCCTCAAAAGCCTGGATTTGCAGGATGTCAGCACGGATTATTTTTCTTGTAGCAATCTGTTTGTAATCCTGTCTTTATAATACACTGCACATGCTATGCTAAAAAACAGCTAGTCGTGAATTAACTGCATGAGGTATTGGATTAACTATACCCAACATTCGAAAACCTCGTTATTGGAAATTCATTCGATACAGCAATACAGAATTTTCGGTATACTATGTACGACTTCTTTGCACATTCAGTAATTAAGCTCGTTGTATAGTATGCCAGAACCTCCAACAATTGGAATAGTCTTGCCCATATGGCTCACTGGTCATACAATAACCAGGAACTCGTCATCCCATTTACGCAAAGCACACATGATGCCTCAGTCTGGGAATCTCCGCAACAATCATGGCCAGATATACGTAATCGTTTTTCTCCTTTGTTTGAATCCAACAATTTACACGAATCCATCCATCCATCTATCCTGTTTATCTCACCTTTCTAACTTATAACAATGGCTGATACTGAAGAAAAGAAGATTGTCGAACAAGTAAATTATCAAATTGCAGTGGATTGGAAGGATGAATCAACTAACACCCATCTCATTCACTTTTGAATAGCAAGAGGAGGAAGTTGAATCTCCTGATGTTCACTTTGAGCCTATCATCAAATTAGAAGAGGTCGAAGTAAAGACTAACGAAGAAGAAGAGGATGCTCTCTTCAAAATGTAAATTGCTGAAAAAAACGCGTTCATTTCACATCAAATACTTACTTGTTAATCATTTAGGCGTGCCAAGTTGTTCCGTTACAACAAGGATACCAAGGAATGGAAGGAGCGTGGTACTGGTGATGTCAAGTTTTTGCAACACAAGGAAACCAAGAAGGTTCGTTTGTTGATGCGTCGTGACAAGACCCTCAAGGTCTGTGCCAACCATTTCGTCGATTCCCTCATGAAGCTCTCCCCCAACGTTGGCTCTGACCGTTCTTGGGTCTGGAATGTCACTGCTGATGTCTCTGACGGTAAGCCCGAAGCCGAGACTTTGGCTATCCGTTTCGCCAACTCTGAAAACGCCAACCTTTTCAAGGAGAAGTTTGAGGAAGTTCAAAAGATCAATGAGGAATTGGCCAAGAAGAATAAGAAGGAGGACGAAGAAAAGAAGGAAGACGAGAAGAAGGAAGATGCTTAAATTTCAATAAATTAAGCATGAAAGTGTACCATCCCCCTCTCTTTTTTATTTTTTTTTTTTCTGCAATTCTTCGTATACATATATTTTTTTTTGAATCAAGAAAAAGAATACACACGATTATATCTCCACCACTCCCATTCATCACATCAATCATTCTCCTCTTTCTTTATCAAACAAGATAAAGAAATACTAATTAATAAACACATTATCTAGCTGAAGTCAATTTCGTTTATGCAACAAGGTTTGCATGAATTTTGGTATATTGAAGAGTAGTGAACCAAGTATTTGATCACCATGTGCCATGCCGATTGCTGGGCACCAGCCATGATTTCCTCTGCCCTGTTGCTTGTACCATGTGAGATTGACTTTTTTACCTGGCGTTTCTTGATTTGAAACAGAACGAATCTGACATTTATTGGTCAACACAATCGCATGAACATACGTATGCATACTATTTCGACTATTTTAAAAGGGACTGATTCAATGTCTGCATGTACAATCTTGAACATTGATCACTATTGCGGTGTCTATTCAAACGAAGACATTTTTTTTATTTGTCCCAATTGCTGTGAACAACAGCCATTGTTTGCGACTCAAATTTTTTGTGCGATACTTGAGAGTGAACACCATCAAAGAACGGGACATTATATATACGTGAGCTGGCATAGGCGATATTTTTGATGGCATCTAAAATACGTTCAATGACACTTTTACTAATTTTGCCAGCACAACACATACATTGTTGGCACATTGGACATGTTTGTATAGTTGCGCATGAAGGACTCCATCGTATGTGGATGATGCGTTTTATAGATATCAACCCCATCCAAAGTTGATAACTGCTGTACATTTTTCATCATTCATCCACCAAATCAATTTTGTTGATTCAGGGGCAGATATAAAACTTTATTGGCTCTAGACGGTGGCATAGTTTTTTATAAATAGATGAATTTTTAGTAGATGTTACTAATTAAAGTCATTTGATTTATATATCAAGGTTGGTTGCATGTATAGTAAAGGTTGTTTGTGGTAGATTGTTTGACTAGAGGGCGTTAAAATTGGGATCGTAACAGATGATAGAAAGCAGTAAGAAAGAAAAATGTGAAAAATGATCCAACTTTAGATGGGTGTTTCTCTATGATCTACTATGTGATTTGATGTTGTGTAGTGCTTGACTTTTGCTTCCCTTTTAATTCTCTATGCGATGGTATGGTTATTATTAGTATTTTCAAAAATATGTCGGGTAGTGCCCGCTTGAGGCCAATCAAAATACAAGACTTTGAGTTATTTCATGAAGGGAACGTCTATTTGGTGTTTTTAGCTTTTAGATTATGTTGGGGATAGTTTATATCTATCAAATGGTCTTTGTCTTGTTCAACTCTGATCAGTATTGGCCGAGATATCAGAAAAAGTTATGTCCTTGGAAAATTGGCCATCTTTGGCCACTTTTGCCTTACCCTGACAGGTAAAAAAATTAGCTGACAATTTTTGGGTCAGACATTTTTGCCCATTTCTCCACGTAGAGTCAAGTTAGAACTTTCAGTAAAAGCTCAAATGATAGAAATTTTTTTGCTTTACAATAGTAATGAATGTTACAAGTAGGTTTATTTTGACAGAAATGGAGATATTATTGAAAAAGCATCAAAATTTGACAAAAAATGTTCTGTCGCTTTGAAACGTCTAGTGCTGATCAAACCAGACAAAACTAGTACCATTCGATGCGCCTTTAAATTCTGCACAAGTTTGATATACACTTAATTAAGCGTTTAGTATCAACAATTGCCAAATTTAGGTCATGACAAATCTCAAGAAGTATGGGGACTCATTTTGAACAGTAATGATTTCGATCTCAGTTCAGTGTCAGCTACCCTATACAGAGAAAGCTTCTTATTGTATGATCCTCTTTGAATCCGGAGCGTGGCATAACGCACATAATAAGTTGCTAATTTCTTGTTATAGAGAGATACTTTACTTGTTAATGAGTGTTGATTTTAAGACTGGGTGATTGTGTCTTACTTTTTCTTGTTTCGTTTATGCATTCCAAAATGAGGCATGCATCCACTCCCAGCTAAATTGTGCACTCTCCAATGTCCATTATCTCGGTAACAAGGCATTTCCAATACCATGTTCTCAGCTGAAGTTGCTTCATTTTTATAGCACTACGATAGTTTTAAGTTATCTCATACTGTGTATGGGGCCTTATATCTGGTCATGGGAGAAATGATCCAATTTTAGATGGATATTTTTCTAGGATCTACTAAGTGAGTTGATGCTGTGTAGTGCTTGACTTTTACTTTGTTTTTGATCCTCTATACGATGGTATGGTTATTATCAGTATTTTAAAAATTAAGTCGGATAATGCATGCTTGAGGCAATCAGAATACATGATGCTGAGCCGTTTCATGAAGGGAATGTCTATTAGGCGATTATCATATGTTTAAATTCTTCAAGACATTTGCATGATGAGATCTAAATGGTATGATCCATCCTCTGATATCACTGTTTCTATTGAAATAGAACTATAAATTGCTGATACTCACATAGAAGGAAGCAGATACAAAGCTTTGGCGATGCCCCTCACCTAAAGGCTCTCAACATGAACATTTCAACAAAGCTTTATTTGCTGTTGTGTATACGAATGATGGATTCATTTAATTTTAATTCAAACAACAAATTAATTTACGGCAAGAAAAAAAGTGGAAAGATAGGATTATGGTGGAGATGGGGAAAATGTATAAAAGGAAACAAAAAAAAATATGTATAGATTGAACCACTTAAGCTTTGCTAAGTTCCAAGTTTGCCAAGATATCTTCACAACGGTTGATATTACGCAAGAACCAATCACCATAACGACGACCCACCTTGCTTTCAGCAATATGAACAACATCTTGCTTCAAACAGAAATCCAAATCTGAAGTAGGTAAATATTCACCTTCCAAAAGGTTACCTTCAACCCATTTGTATTGGCGGGACTTTTGCTTAAAGATCAACAATTGAGTCTTGAGTTCTTCAGAATCAATTTCCAAGAATTTGGCCAACTTTTCAATGCCCATGGAAGTGTAGAGCTTCATGAATGAACGGAGAGTAGGAAGGTTGATTTGGTTCTTGATGTCAGACATGAATACCTTGAGTTGGTTTTGATGAGCATCAGCGCCCTTGCCGCTGGGAGAGAGGAATTTAGGACAAGCAAATTGGAACAGATCGACATAGACAGGGAGAGACTCTTCACCCTTTTGCATCTTGAAGAGCTGTTCACCATACTTTTCACGAAGTTGAGAGTGAATGTTTTCGTCTAATCTAGTAGGACAGAGAGCAATACAGATGGCTAAAAGAGCGTACATTTGATCACCTCTCTTGGCAATTTGATCGAATTGGTATGAGCGAGAGTGATATTGCTTAGTTCTTTGGATGAATGATAAGACGGTAGAGAAAGCCTTGATAGCATCAGCATATCTACGGAGCATCATGTAGGCAAAACCAACGTAATAGTAAGTAGTGACATGACAGGCAGTGACACGAGCAAACATGGCCTTCTTGTTCAAGGAAATATTATCCATCATCTTCAAGGCAAGAATGTAATCACCCAACAAACAGTGGACACGGACGAGACCAACGATAGAGAAGTAACCCAACATTTTGTAAAGAGGACGGGAACCGTACTCACCAGCAGCTTCCATCATATCACCACCATTCTTACTAACCAACAATTGTTCATTGATGCGAGACTTTTGGATGAAAGAATAGAGAACGTTCAAAACGCTGTAGCAACTCCAGATTTGAGAGTTTTCTTGCATCAAGACAGCTTCAGCATCAGTCTTGTTCTTGGTGCGATCACGGAAGTTGCAGAAAGATTGGAATTGATAAATGAATTCGTCGATAATGTCCCAAAGCCATTGATTAGGTAATTCCAATGAAACAGGTCCTTCAGAGTCTAATTTAAGCAAGTTAGCGTCTCTCTCGCGCGTAATCCAATGCAAATGCTGTGTATTTACTCAAAATGTAGTTGAAAAGATCACAGTAATTCTCATAAGAGTGGAAACGTTGGTCCAAAGTGGGAGTCAAATGAGCGTAAATATGACGGTAGTAGAGTTCGCGATACAATGTCAAAAAAACTTGATCTATTTTACACAAAAAAGGTCAATGGCTGAATTTCTGTGCGTGTAGTGCCATATTACCATCGTTAACGAGAGGAGCAATGACTTCAGCCTCGGGCCAAGCTTGCTTTTGATAGTACTTTTCAGTCAACTTGTTGAAAGAGCTGTCGTAAATGTTGTGAAGTTCGTAAACATTGTTATCAATGACGTTGCGATAGAAATGAAGAATGAAGTTTCTAACACCATCAGGGATTTGTGTGGTGGATGTTTGAGAAGAAACGACTGGAAAGCCATCATGTTAATCACTGGTTTTGCCATGGCAAATGAGATCAAATTTACCTTCAGTGTCGAAACCATCATCAACATCGTTATTTTGAGAATAACGAGCTTGAGCAACGAGCTCAACCTCGGCAATCAAATCATCCTCTTCAAAAGTATCTTGATACATTTTGTTCTCTATTGTGTATTTCGAGAAAGAAAAAAAAAAACTCGTTCCCCCCAAAAAATTCTATTCCTAATGGCTGTACGAGAGGCAGGGCAAACGAAAGCAAGTGGTAAGGATCTCGAGTCACTTTTTTCAACTGGTACTTGTAGGCATCACAAAGTAACTATCAAGCCACCATGATAGGTACTGCGGTCGGTTATAGGTCCAACATTTCCCAAAAAGATATTTTCATTACCTTTGTTAAAGCAAAAAAAAAGTTACCTTGTGGAATGTCTATTCAGCTTATCAGAAAGGCAGTTCCCGGAGCTGACGAGGCTATTGTGGAATACATTGACGGCTACCTTCGAGAGAACGACTTTGAAGACGATGAAGATGCTATTGCCGATTTTGTAAAGCCCATTCTGATTGATGCGGGAGGCGATGAAGCTAAAATTGATGAATTATGTGAACATTTATCAAGTCTATTGCAAGCAAACCAAAAGGCTGCTGCTCCAGCAAAGCTTTCCAAGCTAGAACACTCATTCACCATGGGAAACCAAAGCGGATTATCTGCTACTGCTAGTCTAGGCAGAGGCTCTGTTGATTTAGAACATGCTTCTGGTCGTCGTGTTCAATCTCAAGTCAACCAAGAGAAATTGCGCAAGGCCGAAGCAAAGATTGCTGCCAAGATGGCCAAGCGTAACGAAAAGAGCAATATGAAGGTGGAATACGAAGCATCTCGTTTGCTGGACGAACAAAAGAAATTGCAAGAAGAATACAAATTATACAATCCCATCTTGGATTACACTACAACCAAAGGAAAGAACAAGGACATTAAGATTGAGAACTTTGATATTTCATTTGCTGGTCGTCGTATCTTGACAGATGCTAATTTGACAGTGGCATTTGGTAGACGTTATGGTGTGGTTGGTAAGAACGGTATCGGTAAATCTACTTTGCTTCGTGCCATGTCTCGTCGTGAAATTGCTGTACCTCAGCATATCTCTCTTTTGTATGTCGAACAAGAAGTAAGTGTGGAAGTTGAAGCTACTTTCGGCAGTGTATTGATGGTAGAAATTAGGTACATGGTGATGAAACACCTGCTATTGAAATGGTGCTTCGTGCTGATGTCTGGCGTGAGCATTTGCTCGGAAAGGAGCGCGAATTATCTGCTAGAATCAGTGCTCTTGAAGTTGAACAAGACAACGAGGAAGAACTTGGTGAAGAGGAAAAGAAGGCAATTGAAGCTGAAAAGGACAAATTGAACACTGAGCTCAAGGAAGTATTCCACAAACTCACTGAGATTGAGAGTGACAAGGCCGAAAGTAAGGCCTCTGCTATTTTGGCTGGTCTCGGTTTTGGTACCACTGAACAAAAGAGACCTACCAAGGAGTTCTCTGGTGGTTGGCGAATGAGAATTTCACTTGCGCGTGCCTTGTTCTGTAAACCTGATGTTCTCATGCTTGATGAACCTGACAACATGTTGGATATTCCTGCTATTGTTTGGTTGGAAAACTACCTCAAGACCTGGCCCAACACATTGTTGGTCGTTTCTCACGACAGAGAATTTTTGGACGAAGTCGCTACAGATATTTTGTACATGCACAGCGAGAAATTGGACTACTACAAGGGCAACTTTACCAACTTCCACGCTACCAAGGAGGAGCGTCGAAAAGCTCAATTCAAGGAATATGAGTCTCAAGAACAGTATCGTAAACATCTTCAAGACTTTATCGATCGCTGGAGATACAATGCCAAGCGTGCGCCTCAAGCTCAATCTAAAATCAAGATTCTTGAAAAACTTCCTGTCTTGGAGCCTCCAGAGGACGAGAAGCTAATTACCTTCCAATTCCCTAATCCCGATCAATTATCACCACCTATTCTTCAAATGGATGAAGTGACATTTGGTTACAATGCTGAAAAGACCATCATCCGCCATGTTAATATCGATTTGAGAATGGACTCTCGTATCGCTGTTGTCGGTCCTAACGGTGCTGGTAAATCCACCATGCTGAAATTGCTGACCGAGGAAAACAAGCCCTCTTCAGGTGTTGTTCATCGTAACGGTCGTCTTCGTATTGCTTACTTCACACAACATCACATTGACCAACTCGATTTAACAAAAAACGCTGTTGGCTTCATGGCTGATCAATTCCCTGGCAAGACAGAAGAAGAATACCGTCGTCATTTGGGCTCCTTTGGTATTACTGGTATGGTAGGTCTCCAAATCATGAAGACCTTATCTGGTGGTCAAAAGTCTCGTGTCGCATTTGCTTGCCTTAGTATGCAAAACCCTCATATTCTGGTTCTTGATGAACCTACTAACCATCTGGATATGGAATCCATGGATGCCTTACAAGATGCACTTGCCGAATTCAAGGGTGGTGTTATTATTGTTTCTCACGATGAAAGATTCATTAATACCGTCTGTAACGAAATTTGGATCTGTGAAGGTGGTGTCCTCAAAAAGTTCTCTGGAACTATCAAGGACTATAAAGAAATCATTTGCCCCAAAGATACTCCATAAATTATACACATACATCATAAAAAGCATTTTTTTTTTGTTACAATTCATATATAAACAGTTTATTGATCATATCGAATTAAATTTTAAACAGAAACGCTTCCCTTCGCAGGTATTAACCTGATCAGGTGTATAAGAGTTTAAAGTTCTCAGCCATATTTAAGAAGATGCAATTGCAAATCCAGGCTCCCCCAGCGCATTATTCTGTTTAAAATTAATATATAAAATCAAGAAAAAGAAAAAGAGAGAAGAGAGAGAGAAAGAGGTGCGATGAAAATAAGACATATCAAGATAGTTAGTACACACATTGACAACGGGCATTGACTTGTACTTACTCAGGCAAAGACGGGCTGGGCGATGCTACTGTGTTGACAGCGACGACAACCACCTTCAACAACACCGGTTTCAACAGTGGCAGGTTCAACACCGGGTTCAGACTCGGGGAGCAATGGCCAAGTCAAGAATTCATTGGTTTGATTCTGGACAAAGCTGCTGTCGACAATGTCAAGACGCTTGCAGTAATTGGTAACCTTGTTCCAGTCTCGCTCAACGTTCTTAAGGTCACGAGAAAAGTAACGGAAGGATCTTTGGAAGATCTTGCGATTGATATCAGAATCCAAATGAGGCTTCATCTCAGTGTACTTTTTGTAGGCAGCAACGGGATCAGCAATCATGTCATCAGTGGCACGCTTGATGGCAGCAAGGTACTTGGTTACTTTTTCAGGGTTATTCTTGATGAATTCCTCATTGCCAATGTAGAGAATCTATTGTTTGTATACAATGATTAACTTGTTCATGTGCTTGTACATTGTTATCCTTACCGAGCAAAAGCAACAGCATCCTAATTCAGCCAGTTCATCAATACGGAGCATCTTGACATCGTCACGCGATCTTCCTTGTTGAACAGACCATTCTTCCAATTCGACTTGCTGGACGTTTTCGATACCAATACCAGCATCAATGTCACCGCGAATGATAGCGTCAGTAACGTTCATACCAACACGAACAGCATCATAGTCCTTGGGCGTCATACCAAAATGGCTGGTCAATTCATCCAGTTGGATCTTTCCAAATTCGCCAACATAGCCAATGCGTTTACCACGAAGCGAAGTAAAGTCATTGGTAATACCACTCTTGTGAGACAAGTGAATTACACCAGTAAAGGGTTCATCCAGGAGAGTACCGATGGACTTGATAGGATAGCCGCGAGCGTTTCCGGCAATTGTATGAATCATGGCCTTCAATCCAAGATCTACCTTGCCAGAGCCGATGATTTCGGTAACATCGGAAGGATCATTGGGTTCAAGGATAGCAACCTTAATTCCTTGCTCCGTGAAATAGCCCATCTTGGAAGCCAGAAAGAGTGGCAAATGATAGGGAGTAGCCTTCCAGTTTAAGAGAACAGTTATTTTATCAGTAGTAGTCATTTTGATAGATGTAAGATAGAGAAGATGGTAAGGAAGGAGAGGGGGGGGGCCATGAACACCTCCTTTTATATTAAATATGTAGAGATGGAGTTAATCTTATTTTATCCATGGGCTCTAGCAATCGTGTAACAAACATACAGTGCGATTGAATCTATGAAACCAGCAGGTATATTAGACCATTAAAATCTAGATGATTCACACGATGACTCAACTTGCATAATCAAAAAGAGGATCTTTTCTGGCTTCGGTTTAATAATGTGAATAGTTTAAATTCAAACAGATATAACAATGCTGAAGCCGTACATCTGACCGCAAATGATATAAAAGCGTATACAAAATGAACAAGTAAAAGGGACATTAGAAAATACAACACATCATGATTTCAAGTTTATTGCTCTTATCTTTGATAGTGGCATCTCAAGTAGATGCTAAATGGATCTCGGAGATCCCAAATGCACCCAGCAGAGGATTCAGCAAGCTATTTGCAATTCCTACGTGGATATCTCATATTGAAGGTAAACGTACATTGAATTTCTGAGAGGCAAAAAACTGACCAAGATATTACAGATTACGACGACGATGCATTCAACGCTACAACCATCTTTACCGTTGTCGTTATTGCTGTATCCACCTTGTATGCCTTATACCACATCTTTTGGGTCCATTTGCCCTCGTTACCTCGCAGTCGTCGAGCCATTGGCCCATTCAATGCATTGATCTTGCTGTATCTCATTTCAACCTTCTTTGCTTCATTCACCTTCTCCATGATGAACGCTGGTAGAATCTGGGCAGCATTTGGCGTGTTTCACAACCTGTTTGAAATTGCACTTTTATCGCACATTATGCTCCGTCAAAAGTCATTGTTGTAAGTGATGCATTTGAGCATGTGAAGGGAACCTGAAGCTGATCCGCATTTCGCACACATAGAGAGCGCAACTTTGTTTCTGTTTGTTTCGTCTATTTGCTGCTGACCATGTTTGCTGTGATTGTATTACCTTGGCCATTGGACGCACTCTTTTTCAAGTTCCAAGGTCTGGCTACTGACTTTGCATTGAGCATTGACTTGGGTCGATTGTATTACCATAACAAGGGCTTGCATAAGAAGGCCAGCGTCGGTACTTTGGTGGCCACTACGGACGATGATTGCGAGTCTGTGGACGATTACACCCGAGAGTGTGATCAACTAGTACAACAGTTGCAACAACAACAAAAGGAACTGAACGACGATTCTAGCAAAAAGCTGAAATATCAAGTCATGGTAGCTCCTCACTCAAATGTCGCCATCATCTACATTGCTGCTGCATTGCATGCTATCGGTAATGCATTGGTGACATTTACAAACTACTTTCACATGTGAGTTGAATGCATAAACATAGGGCTCTCTACATTTCATACTGACACTCAAAGACTAGGTGGGTTATTTTCCAATTCATTTACGGCATTTCATTTCCCATGTATGCATACTACTGCATTGCTGAACCCAATGCAAGCCGTATAAGCTGGTACAGGGTGGACTATGCCAAAGAAGTCCTCGTCATGGTATCAGGAATCACACTGGCCGGCCTAAGCATTGCTGTTGGCGTCTATAACGCTGATGTTCACCACTAATTATCTATAATAAAACGTGCTCTTGAATACTGTAGAGCTTTTCAACACGAGTTGTTTTACTTTGATAAAAGAAGAAGGCCCCATTATACCACTTGCGATCACCAGATTCGTTGCGCTATTTTTCAGCGACATAAAGTTACCCGTGGTGCCTATAAATACACAATCAGGATATATTTTCTTTTGTTGCCCGCGGAAGGTGTCTGCTTTCTCGGAATGCATTTGCTCAACAAATATGTATTGGCTCCAAGCAAACAAGCTGTCCCTTGATGATTCATGGTTCATGCGACTATAAATATACATGTTGTAATGCAATCATGCGTTCCAGATTTGTCCATTTGGTATCATGACATATGTGTGTCTGTCTATCTTGAACAGTGCATATGAAACGTCTACGTTCTCATTTACACTGTCTTCTTTCAAAGAAAGTGGTTCTACAGTATAATAGCTTGTCGTTATCAAAAGTGTACATTTGAATTAAGCTTTGGTAAGCACTAATTTCTTACCCAACTTGGGTTTGCTGTTGTACAAGCATTTGCTAACTCATATTTAGATGGATTCAACTATGAATGCAGCATGTGATTGTAGTAGGCGATGGGATGAGGGATATATAGTGTCATTTCCACATAAAGAAAAAGGTCCATGACATGTATGTATCCATGACGATATAGCTATATGCGCATGGAGAAAATACCAATGTTACCACTCTCTTGTATAGGAAAAGGTTTGATCCGTATTTGAATTGTCTCAGCTCTAAAAAAAAAACAAAATTGCCCCCCCTCCCCACTTCTTTAGGCAGCCGGAAGCAAAATGAATGGCCCCGTGGAGTTGCTAGATTGAGCTCAGACAGGGTCAAATGAAAAGCATCCCATTTATACACAGAGGGGTATTTTACAATTTTCTCGGGCATCCAGTGAATGGTGTAACAGGCTTCTCCATATTCTGTTGCTGATACAATGAATGTATCATCAAGATAAGATGGATCTAGCAAGCCAATAGTTAAATGCAATTTGTCGAAATCTTATCATTGCATCTCCCATGTTTACACACACGTACACACCTTACATTATATAAGTATAAACATGTTGAGGATGATTGTCATACCATTTCGCCGATTTAACGCTAATTATCATATGCCATTGGTCTAATTTTTTTTCTTATCAAAAAAGATAATAAAAATTCGCTATCTATATCCAAACTTTCCGGAGATGGCCTTGACTTGTTTAGGTATAAATAGTGATCTACCTTTCCTCACTCTCTCTTTTTCTCTCCTCTTTATTTTATCTTACCAAATACTTCTTTATACATTCTTCAACAAAATGGAAACATCGTCGTATGTCGTATTTTCAGGTGGATCAGCTTGTAACCATATTTTAGATGGTTTCCACAAAACAAGTGCACATGATGTCAGTTATATACTTGGAATTTCTGACAATGGTGGATCCACTGTAAGATGAACTGTCTAGCTGCTTATGAATTGTTGCTAAAAATTGTATAGAGCGAGCTCTTGCGAGTACTGGGTGGTCCTAGTGTGGGTGATTTACGGTCGAGATTGATTCGCTTGATGGATACATTAGATGAAAATACAGCTTCAATTGAAATGAAGGCCATCAAAGACCTCTTGAGTTACCGACTGCCTGCTGACAAAGACCTTCAAAAAGTGCGTGATGAATGGGCCTTGATTGTAGAAGGCAGACACAGGTAGATGTCGCTATCCTTGTCAGCGATTGAATACATGTCCTAATGCGCTGTTGTATATGTTTTAGTCTCTGGAATGATATTTCTATCGAAAAGAAGGAAGCAATTCGAGGCTTTCTAACGCTGTTTGATTTTGAGATCTTGAAGAGAGCACACAAACGGTTCAACTTTTGTAACGGCAGTGTTGGCAATTTCTTCCTGACAGGCGCTCGATTATTCACTGGCTCACTGGAAGCTGCCATCTTCTTGTTTGCGTCCATGACTGGTATTACATCAGTGCCAACGTCAGTTGTTCCAGTCATCAATACAAACCAAACAGCTACCATTGCTGCATCCCTATCGAATGGAGAGACGCTGGTTGGCCAATGCGAAATATCACATCCCTCTCCCTTTCAACAAAAGAGAAAAAACGGTGCATGCACACCTAGAAAGAAGCGCATGAATCCTATCGATGCATTCTCGTATTTTGAAGATCCCATTAACATTACATCAGAGCCCAAAGGCATGGACAATGCAAACCTGTTCTTTTCAAAACACATTGAGGAAAAGCTGACGTCCCCTATTGATCGCATCTATTATATCAACGAATACGGCCAAGAAATCTACCCAGTGCCTAACCCCAAAGTCGTTAGCCAGCTGTCGTCGAAAAAGACCTTGGTGTATTCCATTGGTTCCTTGTATACATCGCTCATCCCATGTCTAGTACTTCGCGGTGTTGGAAATGCCATTGTTCAATCACAAAGCCTCAGGCACAAGATTCTCCTGCTGAACGGCACAAATGATCGTGAAACCAGTGACTATACAGCTATCGACTTTATCGATGCAATCGCATCTGCTTTGAATGAAAGCCAGCGTATTGATGCACGCCGTGCATTTTATCAGTCCTGTGACGACGAGCAAGACGAAGAAGAATATGATGAGGATATAGATGATGATCTGTATGCCACCAACAGTCGAACCAGCAGCATTGCAAGCACTGTGATACAAACACCACCCTCCTCTTATTCGCTTCACAACCAACTAAGCTCCATGGCAATAGGAAGCATGCCTGCATCTCCCTCTCATCGATATCCTCCTTTCCCTAGCAGCTCCTTTTATCCTAGCCCTGTGTCTTGTTTCATCACCCATATGGTCTATCTCGACAATAGCGCCATCCCAGTAGACACTGCTGCTATTGAAAGACTCGGCATCAAATGCGTGCGTATGAAGGGTGCTCTCAATAGCTCTGGAGAGCCCATTTATAACGAAGATGAGTTTACTCGAGTCGTTGAATCCATTGTACATATCTAAAATAATTATTCCTCCATTCATCCTGTATATTAATATCATCTTTTCTCCTAAAAGAAAAAAGTTTCTGCTCCTTATATCCATCATCACTTCCATTACAATAAATTATACTTTTCATTTGATAATCTTCATAATATGAACAGAGGTGCCTGAATGGGAGGCTTTGTCTCTATCCCAAAACCAACATCTGTCAGTGACAGGTTTTCCTATATGATTCCAAAAGTTTATGCCATTTCGCTTTTTTTGCTCTCTCTTTTTCTTTTTAATCAATTCAATTGTAGTCATCATGGCCAAAGAACGTTCAGCAATCAGCAAAAGCATGAGCAAGAAGCGAGTGTCTGGCACTCATGTATCAGGTCTTTCTTCATCAAAAACTGCCAGCAAAAGAAAGGAAGCTCCTGTCAAGTACGGAAAGCTGTCTAGAAAGCAAAAGCAAGATTTAGAGGATTACGGAGAGCTTGTCCCCAAGGACTTTGAAGAAGACGAAGCAGACAGTACAAAGTGAGATATACAAGTGCCATGATGCATGGCGTATACTAATCCCTTCCACTAGGCGTAGACGAGTTGTGTCCGAAGCCGATTTGGATCGAGAAATGGATGAAGAGAGACGCAGAGCAGAAGGACAATACGAGGACTCTGACGAACATGATGATTCTGACAGTGATGATGAAGAAGAGGAAGACTGGAAGAAGCCTTCTGCCTATTCATTGCTTATGGGATCCTTGAAAAAGAATTCGAAACAAAAAGATTTCTACAAGAAGATTCAACGTGAGCAAGAAGGAATTGAGGATGTCATTGAGAGTGCAGATGAGGAGCTTGTGGATGAAGAAGAGGTCGATGAAGAAGAGATGGATGATGTGAGTGGAGACGAAGAAGAGCAAGATGACGACCTCGATGAGGATGAAGAACAAGATGACGACCTCGATGAGGGTGATGAACAAGATGTAGAGAGTGATGAACCAGTGGACGGTGATGCTGCCGATCCCCTCGAGGAAGATGAAGAGGAGGAAATTGTCTATGTAGGCAGCGATGTTGAAGAAGATGATGCTTCAGGTATTTTTCGGATAGGTGTAGACACTTTATCAGCCATACTTAAGATTACTGGATTAGATGATCTTTTTGAGAGCAGATTTGCCGATCAACAACCTACTAGTTTTGATGAAAAGATTTCTGTCATTGAACAAAAGAAATGGGTATCGCAGGCCTTCGAGGATGAGGTTTTGAAGGATGTCACTGCTTTGACTACATTTGCCGACAACACTGTCAAAGAGATGCCCAAGATTGAAAGTCTGGATCAGGTCCAAGTCAAGCAGCGTATTGCTAAATGCTGGCCAAAGGCAAACAAACAAGTCATCAAGAAGAGTAAGTTGAGAAAAAGACGAGTATCACAGTAACTGGCATTGATATCACTTGATTTGCAGCTATCACCTTCACTCCTTTGCAAGATCACCTCTTTCATCAAATGAACAACTACCGCGATATGGTGTTTTGTAACCGTAGTTTGAGCAATGCCAAGGAAATCAGAAATGCTTATGCTCTTCATGCATTGAATCACATTACAAAGTAAGCACCTATCTTTTGGTCTTGCAATAGCCATGTCTGACCCAGTTTTTTTTTTTTCAATAGGACAAGAGATCGTGTTTTAAAAAACAATGCAAAATTGAGTAAAGCACAAAAGGAAGGCACAGATGCTGGGTAAGTCGGACATGATCCATCCAAGTAGAGAAACATGGGCTTGCTGACAGACGTTATAGTGAAATGCGTGATCAAGGCTTCACCCGTCCCAAAGTGCTGATCATTTTGCCCTTCAGAAACACAGTCGTTGATCTTGTAGACACCTTTATCAAGTTATCTGGAACAGAGCAACATGAGAATAAAAACAGATTCCTCGAGCAGTTTAACTTGCGTGAAGAAGAAGCCGTGGATACAAGCAAGCCCGCAGACTATTTGCAGAATTTCCAAGGCAACATTGACGATCATTTCCGTTTGGGTATCAAGTTTGCAAAGAAATCAATGAAGATTTACTCTGATTTTTACAATGCGGATGTTATTATCGCATCACCTTTGGGTTTGCGTACGTTGATTGGCAGTGAAGGGTAAAGCAGAGTAAAAGGTGCCATCATGAGCTATGACTGACAAGTACCATATAGTGACAAGAAGCGAGATTTTGACTTTTTATCGTCCATTGAATTGGTCATTTTGGATCAAACAAATCACTTTTTGATGCAAAACTGGGAACACATTGATCACATCTTTCAGCATCTTAATTTGATCCCCACAGATGGACATGGCTGTGATATTTCAAGAATTAAGAGCTGGTATCTAGATGGAAAGTGAGTATAAAAGTCAAATAAGAGAGAGAGAGCTTTTTGACTAAATGATCTTGTTAGGGCTAAATATCTTCGTCAAACGCTTGTCTTTGCCGACTTTTTAACACCAGAATTCAATGCATTGTTCAACAAGCACATGAAAAATGTGGCAGGAAAGCTCAAGATCAAGCGCACTTATGAAGAAGGTTCAATCTTAGATGTCATTCCTCAAGTTCAACAGGTAAGAGAAAGGGACATTGTAGTAGTGTTTTGCGTGTGTATTCACCATTGCGGTTATAGAGCTTTACTCGTATTGATGCTCCATCTTTAAAAGCTATCAACGATGTGCGATACAAGTATTTCATTGAAAAGGTAAACGGTTTAGTTTTTTTTTTTTTTTTTTTTTTTTGCATAAAAACGTTGTTCTAATCCGACCACTGCTGCTACTTGTAGACACTGCCAACGCTTCGTAAATCAGCCATCATGCAATCACATACCCTCATCTTTATTCCGTCTTATTTCGATTTCGTTAGAGTGAGAAATTACTTTGAAGACAACAAATATTCTTACGAACCATGTTCAGAGTAAGTTGTAGACACGGTGCAACTAGAATCAGTGCCAACATTGTCTTTCTTTATTCAGATATGCTTCAGGTCCTGCCATCACTAGATCAAGAGCGCAATTCTTTCATGGTAGATCCAATTTCATGCTGTATACCGAGAGATTGCATTTCTTTAGAAGGTAAACTTTTTTTGAGACGTGCGTGGAAACCAAAAACTGACCCTCTCTTAGATACAATATTCGTGGTACTTTCCATGTTGTCTTTTATGGACTTCCAGAGGATCCTTTGTACTATACTGAAATTGTCAATTTTTTGGGCCTTAAATTTGACGAAGCTAGTGCTGCAGAGGAGGCCACTTTCTCCTGCACAGCCTTGTTCTCAAAGTATGACTTTTTGAAATTGGAGCGCGTGGTTGGAACTGAGAGAGCAAAGAAGATGTGCACTGCTCAAAAGAATGTGTTTATGTTTGCATAAATTGTAGTTTAGTTTGAATAAAATATAGAATAGACATAGATCTTGCCAATTTATCAGCGCATCGCCAGTGATACTTCCAAAGTGTGCTGTTAGTAGCACCAAGAGCAACCAAAACATCCTTATCAATCATCGTCAAATCCCCAGATGAGAGCATATTGATCGAGCGTAAAAACAAGAAGCGATTGATTCATGGAGGAACGCGTAAAATGCTATTGCATTCTTCTGCTCGCTGGATCTATTTTGGTAGAAGGTACAAATGCTGTATTGGTGAACACTGTAGAAGTGTACGGGTAGGCTCCTACTGTCGATCCCTATCAGGAAAGGTTCACTAATGGAAAGTCAGCAATTGCCACTACTTTGCCCAGAGAGGATACATTGTACCAGAATTAGGAAGCTCTACAATGCAGACGTGGAATGTACCGCGTACAATATCCTGAAGCCGATTTTTAAGAGATTGGAGCCTTCTTCAATCAGCTCAGATAAACCTGTAATCAGCTTAAAGAAACCTGTAATCAGGCGAAATGGAGGCATAAAAAGTCCTCCTGTTCTCAAACAACAATTTCTTCCTACACAATGGCCTTTCTTGCGTATGTTTGACGTGCTGCTTTCTTTTTTAATGTGATAAAATAAATGACAATTCTGCAAAAGGTAACTTTATTGATATGCATATACAATGTGCTTTATTATAGTAAATAGACAAGTGAGTGCTTATCCCCAAACATCAGCCAAATAAGACTTGTTGTTGTCTAATTTCTTGAGGTAATCTTCAGCTTCTTGATCATTTTGAGCCACGCCAAAGCTCTTTGCCATGACTTGGAATGTAGAACGAACATCGTTACTCATGGAGCCACTGCCGCACACATAAATGGCAGCATTTTGATTTGACATCAAAGACCAGACTTCACCAGCATGAGCAAGTAATGCATGTTGCACATATTTTTGAGCAGAAGGAGGATTTGTGCGAGAAAAGGCGACGTGATGGTGCACAATAACGCCAGACTTGACATACTCCTCCATTTCTTCGCTATAGATATGGTCTTGGTCTGGATGACGACAGCCAAAATAGAGTACGCAAGGACCAACGTTTTGGCCATTCTTCTTTTGGAATGCACGTTCTTGAAGGAAACCACGGAATGGAGATAAACCTGTACCAGCAGCAATCATGATCAATGGTGTTTCGGGGTTTGCAGGCATGCTGAATGTGCTCTTGGAGGATTTGAGACTAGCATGCAATTTACCTTGCTCCAAACGCTGCAGGAACGAAGATGCAAGACCTGGATAGTGGCGGCCATGAGCTACATCATCGACAACACCCACAGAGATGTGAGCGCAAGTAGGGTGGACAAAGGGAGAAGAAGCGATCGAGTAACGTCTAGGTTGCATGACACTGACAGCAGCCAAGAACTGGCCCAAGTCAATGCGGTTCACTTGAGGGAAAGCCTTTTGTAAATCTAAAAGAGTTCTGTGCTTCTTGATGAATTCAGGGTATTGATCATTGTTGTTTTCATCTGGCATGGTAAGCTTATCAAAGAGCTCAGCTGTTTCAGGGGCGGCGACCTTGAGTTGGCCAGCAAAATAACTCAACATGCGGCGAGAGGGAGGCGACAAGATATCGGCATAGTAGGTCAGAGCATTACGGACAGTGCAGGGGCCTTGGATGACCTTTGCCATGGAACGTGGGGAGAGACTTTCGGTAGAAGCAGGATCAACCTCAAACACAGAGTCAAGAATCAAGCCAAAGCCCAAGGCAATGCTTTCAACAACTTGAGCACTATTCTCGGGCATGATTTCAATGTGATCGCCAGCTTCATAGAGACGATCTTGGTCACCAACGGGGCTCAGTTGAGAAATGTCAATTTCAATATGACGAGTACTACGACCAGAGCCCTTGGATTGGAGCTCACGATTTGCCAGCACTTGAGCATTGGCTTGGCCATTTCTGTTCTCCTTGGCAAGAGCCCATTTAGCAGTGTCAGATGGAGAAATGAATTGCACCTTGACGGCTGTCTTGGATAAATCTTCAGAGGACAAGGTAGCAGTGGGAACAACAGATTTACTGGAAGAGGCAGCAACACCAAACTTGGCAAGCGTGTTGGTCCAGAAATGAGCGCACCAGTTGCTGAAGTCAGCGTCAATATCCTTATCAGCATTACCAACACCAGGGGAGAAGAATCTTTCAGCACCGAGATCGTTCAAGACCTGGTCCACCTTCAATGGGAATGCTTGATATGTTCTCCAGTTCTTATTACCAAGGCCAAACACGGCATAATTGACGCCAGCAAAAGCGTTTTCGTTGCCTTGTTCAACTTGTGCATCCAAGAATTTGTTGAAAGCTTCAGCAGAATCAGGAGGGAAACCGTTGTAAGTAGCGGTACAGACAACAACCAGCTCATCCTTTTCCTTCTTTTCGTAAGACCCCTTAACAATAGGCTCCCACTGATCCATAGCACAGAGAGTGACATCCTTGAACCCAAATCGCTGGGCTTGAGAGGCCAATTGATTGGCATAATCTTGAGCAGTACCTGTTTGCGTGCCAAAGAGGAAGGTAGCCTTGGGTAACTCAACGGTGCCAACACCGCTGATGCCAGCGTGCAAATTAGCCATCATGGTGGCATCTGAAGCGTCGCTGGTGCTCTCGCTCTTTGTTTCGACAATATCTTCACGAGGTTCAGGGAAATCAGTACGAGGATGGATGGTCATCATCATATCGAGGGGCTTGGTTGTCACTTGCTTGGGGTCGTACATAACAGCAGGACCATCTATATTGGTAGTATGTGTCAGTATATATGTGTGTTGCATCATGATATGCTGCTTAAATTACCATAGCAAAATTTGAATCTATGAAGGAACATACTAAGAACAGTCTTGGCCTCTTGCAATGCAAATGCCATACCTAATCCAATGTGAGTACAGAAACAAAAGTGATGTCTATTTAACCTTCTTACCAATACAAGCACGAGGACCAGTAGAGAAAGGCAACCAGCCATAGCGAGATCGCTTTTGCTCTTCTTCAGGAGAAAATCTCTCGGGATCAAATCTCTCGGGATCAGGATAAACATCAGGATTCAAATGCAAGTTGGTCACAGAGACAACACAAGCGTTTCCAGCCTTGACGTGATAGCCACCAGGAACAATGCAGTCTTTTTGACAGTATTTGGCAATAGTTCTCAATGGTGAATGAAGACGCAGTACCTCCTTAAGGACCTTGCTGAGATACTTTAAGCTGCTGATTTGCTCGACAGTGGGTAATTTATCAGAAGTGATACCAGCGTTGGCAATTTCTTGAAGCACCTTGGTTTCAACTTCTGGATTTCTAGTGAACTCATAGAGGGTCCAGGCCAAAGTGTTTGCAGTGGTATCATGGCCAGCGATCAGAAAAGTGACGACTTGATCACGAATGTTCTCGTCCGTTAGACCATCGCCATGCTCGTCTCTGGCATTCAACATGAATCCAAGCAGATCCTTTTCCATGTTCTTGGCATCTGGACTGTTCTTGCGATCACGGATAACATCATCGACAATGGACTTCATGAGGTTGTTGCCACGTTCCCAAGTACGGTTACTCTCAAGAGGAAGCTGCTTCATGAATGTAGGTCTAGCAAAGCGATTGAGACTGTTGCTCAGGGCATAACCCATAGCGTCGATGAAAACATGTGGGGGTTTGCTGCGATCCATCAAATCAAAACTGTAGCCGAAACCAATTCTGCCAATAGTCTCAAAGGTCAAGTTTGTGCACCAATGCAGCATTTCGACCTTTTCGTCAGGTTTGTATTCCGCCAACACTTTCATGGTTTCCTGAGCAATGATGCCCATTTCAGGTTGATATGCCTGTGAATGTTTATTGGTCAGTTTAGCAAACAAGCAATCATATGCTAGGAGAAAAGCTAAATTACCTTGATAGCACGAGGACTGAAGGCAGGCATCAACAGTTTATGCGCTAATTTCCATTCCTCGTCAGATGTGTTGGTTGTGAAGAGACCTGCGGGCATAATATTTGTTCAATATGGCGCAACAACAAAAAGCAAGACATAACATTACCATTTCCACCGAGATCTTTGATTTCTTTCAGTGTGTTGCCAATCTTCTTTGTGAAATACTCGGACTCCTTTACAAACAACTCTGCAATTGCTGGATCGTTTGTTCCAACCATCTCAGTACCAAGGATACTGACAATCGCTAGATTTCCGTACGTCTTGAATTGCTTTGCCCAGCCTGCAGTTCTATGCATGTGTGTCAGTCTCATAGTTGCTTTTTGTTTGTCCAGATATTCTAAATGACTCACAAATCAGGAAGCATGTCGTATAAGTTACCAACCATTGGCAATCTACGTGGTCCTGGCACCTGTTTGATTTGCTCCTTGTAGCTGATATACACCACTTGTTGTAATTTAACCTTTTCGATTTCTGTCAAAATCACTCCGCTTGATGTCTCCAAATTGATTTCGTCCAAGGGCACAGCAAGACCCAACTTTTCAGCTGCTAGACCTCGCACAGTGTTGGTGTTTGCGCCATTACCAATGCGAATGATATGGCCTTCCAATTCGACGTTTGTACAGCCCTTGAGCGCTACAATTAATGATACAGACATTTGATGTGTATAATATGCGTGTATGTGTGTGTGTGTGTGTGTGTGTGCGTCCAGACAAGAAGAAAGAAAAATAGTGAAAAGGGGAAAAAGAAGAAAAGAGCAAAATCCAAATGCTCTTTTTTTTTATACTAAAATCTACTAGACCTTTTGTTGATCTCAAGGTTACCTCTAGAGTACCACACTGTCTGATGGAAACAGATTTTCCGCTGGAATTACATGCTTGGATCCCGACATGAGCATTTTTTATATTTGATTGGACCTTGTACTACGCCCATTAGAATACTTGTTCCAGGATCAACGTTTAAGGCCATTTACATAATACGAAATCTATGATAGGCTTTCATATCAACTTATTCATGTCCTTTAGCAAAAAAATAGAGAGACATTCGGCTGATCCTATGCTTTTAAATGATAAACTACTCTACTTTGTTCGCCATGTTGTACAAAGATGTATAAACTTTGCAAGGTCTACAAGCACATAGACTATGAATAGCCGCTGCGAAAAGGACATGTAGAACTCTAATCTAGAAGGTTACAAATATGCATGTGTCTGAAAGGTGCACAAAATCAAGTTCAGAGGCAAAAGAATGCTTTTTTTTTTTTACCAGGAGCGCTTTGATCCCATTACAGCCTTCATTATATAATTTGGTGTTGAACAAGGGCATGATGAACACGGACATCTAAGCTGAGGACGAGTGGGTCGTATATCCGCACTTTGTAATGCTTGTGCAACCAATCACTAAATGGTTGGAAGTTCCATTGCTTGACATGAAAATTCCATCACCTACATGTGTGCCGTGTGGTTGCACCTGCGCCTATTCAATATACCCTCTATTATACTTCAATTTAGCCAGGTGCAATATGCTCTTGACCCTTATTCTGAGCTCGAGAATACTCGAGTGATAAAAGGATTGACACTAAATTCGGTTAATTGTATTATCATTTAGCTATAAAACACCAGATGATCCTCTCTCTATTTTTTCTCACAATCGAGTAGAATACAGGCTTACATCAACTAATTTACTAATATATTCCCGCACAGAAATTTTACACTTGTTCTCCCAATTTTGGTACCTGAATATTCCTATGCTCTAGAACAGATTGCTTTCTTTAATAACGATAGTAGATTCCTCTCAGTGCTAGCACTTTTATCAAGACAGACACTCATGAATGGGCAGAAGATGTCTCTTCACAGCACTCTATGCAGCTCTAACATACAGTCAGCTTATATACATATTTTGCAATAAGCTTGACAATTTCGTATATTTTATAGAGCTGAGGGGGCACATTATTGTTCAACATATACGTATACACCAAGTAGATGTTACATGGGTGTACTTGTGATTATTATACTTTGATTGCCAACATTGAAAATGCATTCAATATAGAAGACAGTGACACCATCTCTACTTGTTCTGTTTGCGAATTGTCACACTCCAATTTAGCAATTTGGCCTTGGTGTGAACTCTATAGATTCTTAAAGTAGAATCCAGGCAAATGAGACTATAGATGTTTCTTTAACTATGTCGCATTCCTCACGTTACTGTAGTTTTCATGTATACTATACATTCCAACAATGCTCATCATGATAAGCGGATGTTTAGAGTGTTACCAGAATGAATTAAGATTTACTCTTGATACTGTTGATATGCAGACTCGGATGGAGTACCGAAACAAACGTAGTAGCATACGACTCACTTTAATGTTGTTGATAAAAATTCAAAGAATCTACATTGACTAGCTTTCACTGCCTTCGCTCAGTGTGGCTAACGATCACCATCTAAATTATACATAACCTATCAATGCTTATAGTATCGCATATGACAAGAAATATAGGAAACACACAAGCTGTGAAGGGCAGCGACATTACTTTTGTGTGTGCGTTGTGCCTACTATGAGCACGTGGTGAATGGCCTGTTCTGACGGATTGTGTTTACTTGAAAACAGAATGTAGTAACCAGCGACACTTTTTCAAACATGCACGTTTGAAGAGATGATTTCCAAGACAACATTTAGCACTGTGCAATGTTCAGATGCATTTCAAGATTGAACGTTAATTTTTGTACGATTGTAACATAATTTTAATGCTTACGTTCTATAGTGTTAAATGAATCATAATCAGCGCTATCGATAGTAGATTGACTGGAGAACACTACTATGAATGCTATGCCTGCGCATTGTATATAAAAATATAGAAGGGACCATTGCTCAGCATCTATGCATACGTCTAAAAAAAATTGAGCAGGCGCATAGTGCTACACATTCCATTTACAAAACATACCAAAAATAGCCGCTCGACAACATTCGATAAATGATACAAAGAGCAGTAGGCATATTTGAGTATGGATGTCTCCTCGTATGGGTCGTTTTGATATGGAGAAAACATGCCTAGTAGCTGCTTCCATTTAAAAGATACTAGCAAGTAGCAATTTTTCGTAATTTTTCGTATCGACCTTGAAAAGATTAACGATATCATATGCATTGATTCAGTTACCTTTTTTTTTTTTGGAAGACTCTCAGGCACACAAAATGGATGAATATTGCATCGAGATCACCCAGTGATAGTATAGTTGCAGAAACTATGACTCATTTATGATTTCTCTTAGAACAATGGTCAACTATGCTTTACACCATTATATAAAGCATTCCACTGTAAAATCAACTGCTCCAATCTACACTAAAGTCTCCATAACTCTATTTGTCACTGTGAATATGACTCTTCTACGAAGCTTGGGGTCTACATCAATGGAAACAATTCGTTTACGGGTAGACAGCATACTTACACTAACTCTTAATACTCCATAATATGCTAAATTATGGCCAAATTTGAACGCATTTGACAAGCGATTTCTCGAGTTAAAAGCTGTTTTAGACATCTAGAATAGCACCAAACAATTGCTCTCGACTAGTAGTTGCTGACGTATTTTCTCGTTTTTTTTTTTTCGGTCATGACAAATTGACGAAAACCTTCATTTTTCCATGAGGTACCCCTTTACTCAAACACCAAAAATCAGTCTATTGTGTTTTTGACCCCAAAAATGAAGACTTTTACTATGGCGTTTATAAGATCAAATGGATTCTAGTTGCCCAGGGCAACATCTGAAATTACTTTTGTGAGACCTTTCTATGTGAAATCTCGGAATCTTGACATAAATCCACTTTTCCTATTTTTGAGATTTGCTTGATACTCTTGTTCAAAACATATTGTATAACTAGCACGGTTAGATGCACCGTAAAAAGCTGTCTATAAATACATTAGAAGGTAGGAAACGGCGGACATAATTTATATAGCCAAGTTTGGCAAAAACGATATACAGTCGTTCCAACGCCAAAGGGCGGTTTTAATTCTCTAAGTTTGTTTTTAGCGTTTTATACGGAGTAATAAATAAGCTTAATGAAAACCTGGAAAATGAAAGGTCACGCGTGATGCTCTGACGAAAGCAAAAATGTCTACTTTTATGGAGCCAATAAAAATGTCTGAATTGAAAAGTCTACAGAGTGCCCCTTTGAATCATCTTGCGCCCTCAACTGAAATACAGTTCATCAAATACCGCTCATGAGCATTCATGCTATTTGAATCAAATAATAAACCTTTTTCCACACTGGCTTGTGTATTCTTTGCTGTGCCTGCTGTTTATATTTTCATTTGCTTTTATCAAATCCGATGGTTATTATATCTAGAGGCCAAGCAGTTTGCATATTTTATTGTGAACCTTACAATGAAGAAAATGTCACTAAATTTTCTAAAATCATCGATGATTTGAAAAATGTTGAAATTTGTTATGGCGAAAATCCAAAGAGACCTATGTTAATGTGTACAAAAACAATCGACGGAAATCCTTTTGATTTTCATTACTATAAGTCGGATTGTGCTTTAAACGAAGAAAGGGAATATGAAAAGAATAAAGAAACTGAGGAGACAGAACGTGTTGCAATAAGTATGCAGAACTAGAAAAAAATATCTCTAACTATATTTTGCTGGTAGCAAACGACTAAAAATAATTTCATTCATAGATGCAATTCCCCAATTATTACAATTCTCGAACGCCGTGTATCTTGCTGAAATCCATAATCAAGCATGTATGAATTGAAAGCAGTATCAATGAAGAACATCCTACATTATTAAAATTATGCATAAAGTAGTTTACAGTCACAGCTTTTATGCTGTAAAATCAATCGATTTAAAGTTGTTTGCGATCACAAATATGATGGAATCACCCTTTTTCTTCTTTTGTTTCAAGAGTTCTGTGGATCCATAGGCAAGACTCGACATCAACGACTTGTGATGAGTTTACAAGTATGTAAATCAACTTACTAACGTTCACTGTTCACTATCAAGACTCACTTTTTTCTTTTTTACAGGAGCCGAAAGAATTGTTAGAAACAACTGATAAAATAGCACACAAGTTAGTACAGCAGATTCAATTACTGAAGCGAAGATCGAAAAATGTGGGGAGAATACACTCCCGCGGTAGCGCGACGGCGCCCCCGAGCGAAGCGAGGGTCAGCGACTAGTTCTTACCAAAATTTGGGACAATTCTGTATTATTTGAGGATAAAAATGTCAAGTCGTTCACCAAATGGTGTGAAGGTAAAAACCTGTCATTTTTTTCAGTACCTAGTAAACGACTACACAATCTATACGGTGAAAGAATCTCAATGAGATCTCTTTATGATCTTAAAGATCAATATACTTGTAAGTTGTATTTGATATATTCTCATAAGTCTGTGTTTATTGACCTAATAATATAGATTCAATTAAGGAAGATATTATATATACATGCACTGAATACCAAAATTACATCAAAAAGCTAAAAGAAGGATACACAGTAATCGGATACTGCAGAAAGTCTAGATCAACAACGACTGTATTACCGTTTTTTGGTCATGAATTGTGCAAATCATGAACAGGATTCTTCCTGTGAAAAATATTTTAAACGTAGCTATTGCTCCTGCTCCTGTTACTGCTGCTTTTAGATTGACAAAATGACCTATTCATGATAGCAATTGACGTTTTTAGTAGTTAATCCTGCATGGATCCTCTATGGTGCTAGTTGTATATAAGAGCCACTGTATATGAAGCCTTCAATACACTTAAAGCACTACTCATTTTTCATTATTGGTTTGATACACTAAAAGATATAGCAAATGGACTTTCTAGGATAACCTTTTCAAATGCACATCTCATCAGACATTGATTTAATGCTTGTAGCTAAATCCCATTTGTCTCGAGCAATAGTAGTATAGCAAATAGATGTCTTGAAGAGGATTTGGAAACGACATTGCTCAAGCCCAAGAGCATTCTGATATATGCGTACAAGCTGCGTTCTTCAGAGAGCTGAAAATCTACTATAAATTGTTACTAGACATTCATGTACATTTTGCGCATGCTTCAAGCAATGATATCATTTCTAATTTGCGTACATTTCCAAAACATAAGCTCATATGTGTTGTTGTTGTTGTTTTTCTTTTTACTCATTTGAACTCGCATAAACAGGTATTTTCATGTCATGATGGGCAATGATAGGCATGATGGCACATTTTATAATCACACTAACAAAAGTGGTAATTCTCGATATCCAAAAAAAATGATACATGAACGACTGACGCAATAGAAAAGTGTATTAAAATTTGCAACAATCATTATCAGAGACATTTTCAAATTTAGGAGAGACGTGTTTCTTTTTTAGCGTCCATGGAGAAGAAGAATCAGGGCAATTAGTTGATAACAGATCATTCAATTGCTGGGAACACAGCATTTCTGTATGCTTCGGTAGCACATTTCAATTTACTTGTTGGTGCACTTGACAAAATCACTATTACATCATTTGATCATAGCTAAACAAGTGTATCTTTTTCATCAAGAACAACAAAAAAAAGATGTTGAGGTAACCCACAATTTGACTTTTATGAAACAGCACTATGGTATGGTGTACAAAGTTTGCAACCTTTACAACAAATTTGAGTAAGCGCTCTATGTCAAATTCCAGGTTTCGGTTATCTTTACCCGATATCCTGTGCCGAATGAGTTGCCAGAGTCAACATGAACTGTCCAAGCACCCATTTTTTAGCCAATTGGTATACATCCTGACCAAGCTAGAGAGGGTCGGTAGAGTCGTATATTCTTACTTGATCTAAAGAAAATGAAAAACGTGCTTCAATGACAATCTCACAGATCGGAGCAGTGTAAATCAAAGCATAACCTTAACAGAAATAGTTTTATTCAAAGAGACATCTGCTTTTGGAAGAACATGTGTATGGAAATATGACGATCTGCTCATCTATTTCGACCAAGATACTATATTTGTAAATTAGATTTTCTTTTGTTTTCTTATCTTATGATGTGTATATTTGTTGAGCCATGATGATAATATGATGATGAAGTAATTTAGGTTTCCCAAAATCAAACGCTAAAAAAAAAAAAAAAAAAAAAAAAAAATACAAGGGTAATCGAGTGCTATTTGATGTTCCCCGAACCGGACACTCTTTAGATTATGCTATCATATATCTACAACAAGAAGAGAAAGACTTGATTGTACGTCAGAGTTGTGTAAGGCTTTGATACATCTTTCAATTCAACTTTCACATCGAAACCAAAAAGTGAACGAGAAAGAGTGTAAAAGTGATGTGATGATCAGCTTACAGCTTCTCCGCGTAAAAAAGGAAACCAGATGAAATTCTGCAAATATTGCGATATTTATGCGGGCTCATATCATCATCCCTATAAAGTGTTTATTTTGGGGATTCTCATTAATTTGCCTTTCTCTTCTTTCCTTTTACTTTATCATTTATTTGTGCAAAAAAAATGCCACCTTATTCATACCCAACATTTGAAGAAATTGAAGCTAAAGAATGGGCTTCCAACACTGTGCGCAACATTTTGTCAGACATCTCGCCAGTGTCGTTTGAATCAGACTTTTCGAGTTCAAAGAGACCTCAATTGGAAATTGAAACATCACCTCCTGTTGATAAGAATGACTTTCATGATAAAAACAGCCATTTGAGAAGATCCTTTTCGTTTTTAGAGGGCAGTTTACTCTCCAATCTGCCATCGCAGCAGCAGCAGCAACAACAGCAGCAACAGCAGCAGCAACAGCGACAGAAGGAGGCTAGAAACTCTCGTAGATCACAGAGCACTATTTTGCCAAGCACGAATACCATCAGTGATGCATCCAAATCAACAATGACACGATCAGCGCCTACGACACCAACAAACAAACTATCGCCTCAACCTTCCTTTTCAAGCCGCATTAGACATACTTGGCACATGGATCGTGCATCAGTAAAGCAGTTATTTAATACATCTGACATTCATGACAATCACAAGAAATCTTCCAAGCAACGAAGAGGCATCACTATTTGGAAAAATACATGCCAAGAATACATGTTGCATCCACCTCCATCACTTCAAATTGAAACTAAAGTACCCACCAAGAGATCAATGCAATTATCCAAGTTTATCATGGGCGAATTGCTCAGCACAGAAGAAACCTATCTGAACCATCTACTCACAATTAAAAATGTAAGTGCCCGCCCAGAAGTGCCTCGCTCTATGCTGACACAACTCGTCTGCCTCTAGTTTTACATGGATCCACTCCTTGATGCTGCCAAAAGCCATAAACCGCTCGTAAATCTCAAAGACATTCAAATCATATTTGCATTCATACCTCAATTGATCATTCTATCCACCGCACTTGTTGAGCAACTGCACGATACCATCACACCTTATCTAGACGACGATTCACAGCTAAACCATGTCGCCATCGGTAAGGCATTTTGTAGCCTAGAGTCTTACTTTGACATTTACATTGCCTATGCTGTCAACTTTTCAAAATCACGAAAATGCCTTTCCAAGGCAAGTTCCAGCATTGTATATCGACAGTTGGTGCAAGATACAATGAGGAAGAAAGAGACCAACCGAATGGTTCTATCAGATTATATGATTGCACCTATCCAGAGAATCACGCGTTATTGTCTATTATTAACAGGTAAACCCGAACTGCATGCGTATTTGTCTGGTGTGTGTGTATATGTATATATTAAGCTATTTTTTTTTCCTGATAGATCTTCAAAAGCATTCAAATAGATCTCATCCTGATTATGTATATTTGGCTAAATCGCTCAAAACTCTTTCTGCACTTGCATTTGCTATGGATACTATACAACAATAATTTGGCACATATACTATATACCCTTCACTATCGTTTTTTTTTATATATATATAAACATGTAATATCCCTTTCTCCCACTCCTTCCTTATCTTCTCCTTTATATCAGTCCAATGTATGTAATAAAATATATCACTTTTGTATATAACCTTGTATAAACAACTGTGTATGCATCATTGTGGGACAAGGTCATGTGGCGATGGCTGTATTCAGCAACTGTAAAAGCGCCAACATTTAATAGACGTTCTCTCTCCCTTCCCCTCTTCTCCCTTTTTCCCCTTCCCATTACGCTATAGATGGATATCACACTATTTCAACAACAACGACCACATCAACAAACACAGCAGCATATACATCAGCAACATTTCGTCATTGATGATAAGGATGATAAAGCAACAAAAAAGAGAATAGACTCTGCTATAGCCATGAAGTCAAATAATCAGTTGCTCTACATTTCACTCAAACATCCGCTGGATCACATTTATTTGCCTGGAGAAGAAATCACTGGTAAGGCCATTTGGAGCAACAGTAACAAAAAAGGTCTTATTCTTAACTTGATGAGATTGTAGGCAGTGTCAACATTAGTCAGCTCCTAGCGTCGACCACATGGAAACAGTCGACTGCCAGAATCGATGTCCATCTAGCATGTTCATTCAGAGCATGCGACTCAACAATGTCGAGTGCCAAGAAACAATCCGTATTCAAGCTCATGACAAGCCCCATATGGATCTCGCTGTCAGATACCAACAAAGCAGCATTTTCACTTACGATACCATCTCATCTACCCGCCTACAGCACGCATGACAAGGTAAACTGATGAAACCGCATACAACTTGCGACGTAATAGTATGCTGATTGTGTCAAATATTTAGTCCATCAATGGAAGAATCGAATACAAATTAAAAGCCGTATATGAAATTACAGATTTACCCTTGTCCTTGTATCCGAAAACCTCCATCCCTATTCTTATCAGTGCGCAAATATCGACAGCAGATCCAGACTACACAATACCCATGCAAAACGAAAAGGAAATCACCATGATAATACCACGCGATGTCGTTTTAAAGAAATCAATGTTGAGAAAAGGAGACACGGGCTTAGTATCAGCAAAACTTGTCATACCACATTCATGCTTCTTGCCCGGAGAAGCGATACCGTTTGCGTTATATGTCCAGCACATTGCACCGATAAAGCAGGCGCAAGGTGTTCATGTCATTCTAGAACGCATCACGACCATCACGACACCGACAGAGGAAAAAAGGAGAGTAACGGCCATCACAACTCTAAATTTGCCCCTATTATGTAATATGGACGATTATGCAGCTACTGTGAATAGCAGCCAACAGTTAAAAATACCTGAATCTACATCGCCGACACTTGAAACCACCAACAAGCTAATACCGTTTTCGATCCAGTATCGATTAAAAGCACTTGTCAATATGGATATGCATCAATGCATGGAAGAAATACCTCAGCGAAAGAGAGATCGTGCCTACAATATGATGTCCAAAATGATGATGGTAGCAGCAGCAGCAGCCGCTAGCTCAGATCAACACGGCGTTGGCCCTGCATTCTTTTACAGCACAACCATTGAGCTGGATCTGCCTGTCCGAATAGGTACCACACACGATCCTATCGTCACAACCAATGCACCCAAACATCATTCTTTACCATACCCACTGCATATCGCTCCAACATCTTGTTCATCATCCTTGGCGTCTGCTGGTCAGCTGATGACATCGCCAGATCAGTACGAGCATCATCATATACACCGATTTGACAGTGATCCAACGTTTGATAGACATAGTGCTACTGCTGCCACCAATCGATCGTCTGTATCAACTACAATGACTGAATATCTAACATTGCCATCCACCTCGTCTGAAGCCGACGAGATGTACGATCGACCTCCATCCGCACCGCCCTTGACTGACCTGATGGATCCTCCGCCTCGTTATTTGAATGAATAAAAGATGTCTATCACATCAAACGTTTATTAAATGCGACACAAGTATACAATGATGAAAGGGGGAGAAGGAGGAAGAATGCAAGGATGTATAAAATGATGTTTATGGCTCTGACTTTACATGCTTAAACAGCTGATTATTACTACTGTTATTATTATTATCTACGTTTTGGCTGGTATTGTTACTGTTGTTGCCTTGAACAATGCGCATGGCAATCTTCCTAGCATCTTCAACAATACCCGTCATCTTCATGCCGACCACTTGTAATGCCAGTTCCATCAGAGCACGGTCTGTTTCCACAAGATATGTGAATACCATGACATTGCTTTTATCGGTGGGTGGTGCTTCCTTGAACGAAACAACAACAGCTCCAGGCTGTGTTGCTGCTGGTAATGTACAGATGAGTGTGTTGGGAGACCAGTATTGTATATTTGTGGCAGGTGTATCGCCAAACATCACTGTCATGCCAGGTCGGAAATTGGTGCCTAAAATTGTGATTTCGATACCTCCACTGGCAGGCGCTTCGTTTGGAATCAATCTCTTCATGGCAGGTTGCTGAGGAGTCGTACTAGTAGTGTTGTTGTTGTTGTTGTTAGTGAGACTATAGAGGTATTGCTGCTGCTGTTGTTGTTGTTGTTGCTGTTGATGCTGCATGACAGTCGACGTCAACATTGATTTTAATACCGACTTCATGTCTTCCATCTCTGATGTAGTCGAAGAGGATGAAGAAGCAGGAAAGTTGTTTTGAGTATTTGGGTATAATGCTGATGTAGAAGATGAGCCTGCTGGCGTTGGTTCTGCTTTGATAGTGTTACTGCCACCCACACCAAACGGCAGTGATGATTTGATCCAGCTCAGTGAAGGAATTCTAGGCTCTGGCAGCACTTCATTTTCTGTTCGCCGTCTCTTTAATCCAGCCTTGACTTTATTTGATTTGTGATCATCCGTAATCATGATGGGCGGTGATATGCCTTCCGCTACCTTTTTACCAGTATGATCCAACATTTCAAAGTAGATACTATATACATATACGTGGGGGTTAAACACTCGGTCAATTCCGACATGCACATCTGGCACACTTACCAAAAGCCTAATCTTTCGTTATGATGTCTACAGTAACATGTGATGCGAGTAGGCAATATAGTGTCACCAGCACTGAAATCAACTACTTCTGAGCAATTGAAGAGCAGTACTCTCTCCTCATCAAATGCAAGCGACTGTTCATCCTCTGTCTTTTCATCCTCTGTTTCCTCGCTATTTCGCTGCAGTTTGCTTTCTTTTCTTCGCTGAGACCGCTTTCGTTCTCTCTGTATACAGCCTAAACAAGTAACTACTTTTTTTGATGGATCACTTGCACACAGTACTCTGGCTTGTAGATACAGCGCTTTTTCTGGATTGACAGGAAGCCCATTGTCATTGACATTGCTGTTGTTGTTGGACTTCTTTAGCTTGTCCTTTGTAACCATGTTTTCGGGTAATTTGAGATGAGACCACCATTGTGCCTTATCGCCTTTATCTGTCACTAACTGAATGCAAAGCTTGATCTGTGTTTCGACTCTGGATTTTGCGCCTGTCTGAGGAACGCCCAATACTCTGATTTGTAATCTATTCGAAATATCAGCACTGAATTCATTTGGTATTCACGAGCGAGTGTAGTACCCCGTATCTGATTGCTCTGTTTCTTGCTTGAATTGCATCATGGGATCAAAATCCATCGAAGACGGCGGCATGGGCGAAGATATAGGTGAAGCAGTGGGTGCATTACTTACAAGTCAAGGTATGAGGATTTTTACAGTTAAAATTAATCATATGCTACTTACAAAGAGCTCAAAAACGGCACCGGGTGATTGGCTAAATACTCTTGAAAGCTTCGTGCAATGTTGGGAAATGTTGGAAATATATTGTTGTGTGTCACATTGGAAATAAACTAAACATTGAATAATGAGCCCTGAATTATATTGCATATAAAGATGTTGAACTCACGTTATTTAGCCCTGTCCAGAAAGAAGGAGGCTGTTCTCCAACAGATGTAGTTACAGCTGCTTGAAATGATTCCATGCTGGTAGCAATCGATTGAGCCAAAGTAGTGGATGACCCATTCATGGTTCCTCGGTTATCGTTTGCTGAAGAGGAAGAACCAGCATTATCATGGTCAGTGGCTTCTTTCAAAAAGTGGTCTTCAAACAACGACGCTGTTTGTTGCTGTAACTGCTGCTGATGCTGCTGTTGATGTTGTTGCATGAAAAACAAAGGGTTATCAGAGCCTAGTTGATCAAAGCCATAAAAAAAGGATTGATCCATGAACGCTGGTTGCTGTTGCTGTTGCTGTTGGTTCACTTGATGTTGCTGTGAATGAACCTGCTGTGGAAGAATCTGCTGTGGATGCTGCTGTTGCTGCTGTTGCTGTTGTTGTTGTTGTTGTTGCAACGACATACTGTTAGGTACCCTAGGCTGCGTAAAATTTTCAAGTTGCTGAGAAGAAGAGGCTAATGTGGATGTCCTGTGTTCGTTGGTTGATGTATCAGTCAAATTACCACTTGACTGAGCAGACTCATCAGCAGATAATGCTGGCAAGCCCATGTTTGCTCCAGACATGGTAAAAACAGAAACTTGATTAAAAAGAAAAAGAGAGACAGACAGCAATACGAGGAGCGATGATGAGACAGACCCAAGAAGCAGACTTTTACTCACGAATAGCCAATCAAAATGCCTTGGGTTCTATTATCACGCGTGTTTCCAATCATCACATAAGCTACTGCCCACTTCAAATAACGAGGCATTGGATCACATTTCGAGGCAAAAGGGTAGTTGTTAAATAGTGCTCAACCGCTGATGCGACATGTGTATGATCTTCAGACACATGAATTGAATGAATGAGCTCTTTTTTATCAATGGTACATTTTTACATGGCAAATGCGGCAACTAAAACCCAAATCTTGTCATTCATGATGTTTTGAATGCTTTTGAAGATCCGTGCCGAGTTTAATCTGATTGCAGTTGATTAATCTGCTGCCAGAGCCAAGCCCAAAATGGGGTGTTTACCCACTACGATTTTGCTGGAATCAACTACATAATGACAGGTATTTCTATAAAGCTGAGTGCTTACTTGGACGGCCGTTTACTACCTCTTATGAATGCAGAGCTAGCCGTTACTCGAAAAAAAAAAAAAAGCTTGATAGATGATAGCGTGCGAGCAACTCATCATTGAACGTACTTGTTTACTACTAATCTGAGCGTCTGAAACGGCCCCATTAAAGGGGATGCTATTATCAAAAGTTAGAGAAGAAGTGGCGAATTGAAATAGTTGGAGCTTCTATAAAGCTGCCAAATGCCTTGGTTATGAAAGTAATCCAGGCTTTCATGAGCACTTACTGATTGTCTTTATGGGCCAAGGCTGTGATAGTTACCAATATTACGATGTAATCCTTTCAGTTATCAAATTATGTCATTGACTGCACAAAATGCTTAAATAATCACTGTCTATGTGAAAAAGTAATAAATGACAGTGCAAAGAGAAATATTGTATTGTGTGTGGTCAGTAGCATTGATAGAAAACGATTATCAATTGTGCAGTTGGAGTAGTATAGCAAGCTGGCAGATACTAATACGACCAAGACACTGACAGTAGTGGAGCGTGTAGTGATTATTCAGTCTTTTCAAATGGGATGGATTGTAGCAATTTCAGCGTTATAATCACTCCAACTATACACCCCTTTTCATGCCAATGACAGTCGAGCTTCACAATGAAACCATTTTGCTCACGTGTGATAAAAAAATCACAAAAGAATAGCATGGCGGGACTTTATAGGGCACTTGACATGTGTTTACGTCTGTTCACTGTTATGTCTTGATAGCCCTTTTGGAGAGTGAACTAATCACTTTTATGAGCGATTGGCATTGCTTAACATGTGTATATCAGTCGTTGAGAACCCAACAAGGGTCCTGGTTGGGGCAAATCTCCACCATCATACCAAAAACTCGTAAAATGTGCACGCTCAAATTCTCAGACAGCTAATATTATCCATATATGGCTATTCATTCTGTATTGTTCTTTTTACTTCTTGTACCTTTTGTTGACCCCACAGGAATATATTCTAGATTTGATTGGAAGTTTTTTGTATTTCGCTCTTTTGTTTTTCCTTTTTTTTTTCTCTTTGTTTTGTTCACACTATGGTCTTGCTGTCTCTATCACACATTACTCAACAGCTCAAAAGCACTCTACTTTGCAAAGCACATGCACCGAGCATTGTGGCTGTCAAAAAGCAAAAGCTGACAAAAAGCACCCAACATATTGATCTAAATCAACCTGTCGTTCTATACCCACGTCGCATCGATGGAGACAAAATTGCTGCTGATATCGTTCCCAACATCAATACTAGAGCAAAGACAGAGATTGCACCGGCTACCTCTGGCTTGAGCATGCCTGTTACACCGCATTATGTTCCTCCCCGAGCGCCCATTGTATTATGTCATGGTTTGTATGGCTTTGATAAACTGGGGCCAGATGCATTGCCTCTGCTGCAAGTTCAATATTGGGGTGGCATTGAAAACGAGCTGGCAAAACTCGGCGCCAAAGTCATTGTAACAAAAGTACCTTCAACGGGCAGTATTTGGGATCGAGCACATACACTTCACTCTATTTTGAAGTCGATATTGGATGGGAGAGATGTGAATTTCGTGGCACATTCTATGGTAATTGTCAGTGCAGATGCATGTCTAGAACAGTCAATTGATCTGTGCTTTTTTTTTAGGGTGGCCTGGATTGCCGATATCTGATTTCACATATACCCGATAGACCATACAAAATCAACTCACTCACCACAATATCAACGCCACATCGAGGATCGCCTGTCATGGATTGGTTTAGGGACAATGTTGGTGTAGGCATGGCTGGTGCACTAGTGGCAGCGATAGAAAAAATCAATCAGCAAAAAGTGCCTCCAGAACTGTTATCACCCGAATTGAAACAAACGTTAATAGAGAAAGAACGAAAATCGATCCACAATAATTCATCTCCATCCCTGACATCATCGCTGAGCTGGTCTCTTTTAGCAGAATTTGCCAAATCACCCAAAGTCATGAAGCAGTTGATCCGACTAGTGGATACAGAAGCGTATGCAAACCTCAGTACCGATTACTGCAAAAACTACTTTAACCCAAACACACCCAATGATCCAAACATCGCTTATTATTCTTACGGGGCAAATGCATCCTTTCCTGCATGGTCTTTGCTAAATTTGCCTTCGAAATGGGTCAAAGAAAAGGAGGGCATCAATGATGGACTTGTGAGCGTGGAAAGCGCAAAGTGGGGTACTTACATCAAGACACTGCAAGCGGATCATTGGGATTTAAATGGACAAAGGTATACTATAAAAAAAAATAGAGTGGCATCATTGTTTGTGTTTCATTATGCGAGATCACTGACATTGTTTCTAGATACAGATGGAAACACACAAGACCTTTTATGGACAAAAGTAGATTTGATACAATCGACTTTTACATGGAGATGGCAACTCACTTATACCAGCAAGGCCACTAGATGACATCTATAATAATAAAGCCAGTCTATTTAATTTTCTTGTACACATAACAGTGGCAGGGTACAAAAGAGTAAATGTACGACCATTTCACAAGCTACTAAGCACTTGATATTTGAATATAGAAACATTTATTTATACATAGGAGTTTTGGTATTTCACAAGGATTATTACATGTTATTATTATACATAGTACTTATAGTGAGGCAGGTGGGCACAGATTATCGCCATTAGGTCGTTGATACAGCGGCAGCACCCTCTTCCTCGTCCTTGACAGTGCTTTCTGTCCAGCTCTCAATTGTAACCAAAAAAGTGATGAGAGAGTATTGTTTGGCCTTGTAATTCAGCTTTTCTGCTGCGGGAACACCGTCTTTTGCTCTCTTCTTAAACAATGGTACATGAAAGCTGAAAGCGAATGGAAGACTAAGGATCCAAAGCAACACCATGATCAATACTGCGCTGGTCTCCACAATATATGCGTTGCGTTTGCTCTCGCTATCTAGAGTAAGCTTCTGATGAATCATCCGCTCTTTGAAACCACACAACGCAACTTACAATAACTGAAATACTGTTGCTTCAAATAAAACCCTGTGGTGCAAGTTCTGAAAATAAATGCAAACAGATCAAACATCATATAAGGCAGTGGGAACTGTGAAATGAGTATGGCTGTTCCATCACGAGATCGATTATCGGTAAAGCATTCACAGAAACAAGAGAGACCCATTGGCACTACAACTATACATAGTACAATTGCTTCCTAGTAGTAACCATGTCAACGCGCTGCAAAAGCCGCCATGAGTAAAATGCTTATATCTACCTGAGCCATTACA
Source organism: Mucor circinelloides (assembly GCA_037974945.1). Classification (NCBI taxonomy): domain Eukaryota; kingdom Fungi; phylum Mucoromycota; class Mucoromycetes; order Mucorales; family Mucoraceae; genus Mucor; species Mucor circinelloides. Next base: position 1,031,339 of record JBBNAA010000028.1, on the reverse strand, counting down.
ATGGGTGGATAATCTCCTTGCGTCAGAAATCCATTGATTGCCACTTTTCATACAAGCAAATCAATTAAATGCGCAAACTACTATCAGGTTGTTTTTCTTTTTTTCCTTACTTGCTGAAAGCACAAGGCATGTAAGAGATCCAAATGCAAAGCCTAAACTAGCAATGGTAACAAATAGGGCACTATGCCATGGCAGATAATGAACTCGAATGAATTGGGTCATGGAATAAAGAGAAATAGAAAATCAGCGATTGGAAAAACTCTTTTTAATAAAAAACTAGCTTTTATAAGAGAAATGAATTCATCTGATCCTTTGGCGTATCACCAGACTGCGCCTCGTTGATAGTGCACAGCAATCAAATTCTGGTAATGCAGTGCCACACAAGTGAGCTAAATCAAACCAAGGTTATATTTTTAGCAGGAGATGAGTATCTGGTTAGTGGCAAACCGGTTTCAATTAAAGATCGGATAGGGAGTTACTTGCTTCATCAGTTAGCATAAACCTGATCACAAACAATGTACCTGAATTGCTATTGTTCACTGTGTAATTCCCAAGTCGAGGTACACTCCATAAAAGACTGCGATACATTTGACACTCATCACCTTTTTTTTTTCTCTCTCTTTCTCTTTTTTTTATCTGTCGCATCTACCACACTATGAGCACTGAATCATCTCCCAAAGACACCACTGTATCACTACACGAAGTGACCGATCGATTAGAGCTTGTAAAAGAAGAAATCAAAGGCCTCAATGATGACTACGATATGGTTCAAAGTAGACTGCGCGCGGTTGACAAGAAACTAGAAAAAAGCGAATCCATCAACAAAGAGTTGGAAGAATTAAAAGCAGAAGAAGCGCAATCAGAACGACAATTAGAGCAGCTCAAGCAAAAGGTAGAAAAGACACTGTCGTTAACCGAGCAGTTGGAAGAAAAAGGCGTGTTGGATGATGATGCAACCGACGAGTTATTACAAATCAAGGTTCGAGAGACTCTGGATTTGATTGCATCGCTCAAAGAAGAGGTTGAAAAGAAGAAAAAGGAGCTGGCTGATTTACAAGCAGAACAAGACAACTGAATGCTACGACATCATACATGATTTTATATATACCATTATTGCAGCGGAAAAGCGAGATTTGACACTGGAGAAAATAAACTTTGATCATTTGTGCTACCATCATAATTCTACATTTAGAAAGACAATAACATTTCATTTGAACATATAATCTAACCACTGCTAATCGAAATTACAAGCTATTCATTCTTTCTTCTCTCTCATTCTCTCTCTGTTTTACTACAAAAAAAAATGATATCAAGATCCAAAGTGGAGCATATCGTTTGTTTAGCTTTGAATGGTATCAATATCGTATTCTATTTGCTGATCATCACTGCTGTCATTTTCAAATGTATTCAAGGCAACTTTGCAGATATTGTGATGGGCATCTACGGCATGTAAATGTGTATTTAGATGATAGACTCTGTGTAGCACACTAACCGTTCATCTTACAGTGTGATAGCTGCTCTTTTAGTAGTGAATGAAATGCGAGAATTTCAGTTCTCTTATACCTACTTTTACTTTTTATCGACGTACAGAGGAAGAGGCCTTGTCATGATATTGTAAGTCATTTAATTTATAGCTACTCGATTGAAAACTGATAAGCTGTATCTGTGTGTGTGTGTGTGTGTGTGTGTGTGTGTGTGTTTCAGCTTTGGATGTCTAGTGCTTGATACAGGCATTGTCAACATTGTCGTTGGCACATTGGTACTAGCCACAGGTCTACTGTATGTCATCATGTCCTTTTTATCTCATTTTCCTCAACCAAATCCCATCACCATCAACTGGAGAAACTGGAACGACTTTTCAGCCGAGGGTTTAGATCTGCCGCATCCTCGAAACATGAACAACAATGTCGTGGTAAGTAAAAGGCTCGCCATTTGAACAAAAGTCGTCCACCTACTGATCTGATATTGATACAGAGCGAAATGCATGAGCGACTCAAATCACCAGCGCCTGTTTTATCAAACCAACATCAGCTACCCCTAAACGAAATGATACACCCACAGCAACCACCCAAGAGAAGACATTAATTTGCTTTTCTCTTTATTGTTGTGCTCTCTGATACACTTTATATCCAGCTAGTAGACCACTAATAAGCCCTGACCAAGCTTGGAGTCCTTTACTAAAGGAAGGATGAAACACATCACAACCTAAAACGCATTGTAAATAAATCAAATGAAATCATCCCATTCTAGCTGTTGCATCTTACCACAAAACAATAAATCGGCTATTGACTTGCATAGTGTGATTCTCGCTAATTTCAACTCTTGCTGTGTGCTATATACTTCCGCTTTACACATACTCTCAAAGTTACTGCTCAATCCTACAACAAGGCTCACAAACCAACAATGCGCAGAAATTATTTCAGAATACTGGCCCCAAGCCTTGTGTGGCAACACTCCAATGCGATACAAGCAGTAAATGTCGTCAGATACTGCGTTTGAGATACTATTCACTAGCAGTAGTTGCTTGGACAGACTTTGCTTGGTGGTAAACAGTTGCTTGACATCTTCGCTTGCATTGCCTAAACAGAGCACTTGTCTAGTGATGGAGAACTGAGTGGCTAAACCTGTCAATTGTTTTAAATGTGCGCTTTGATGGGTATTCGATTTGTGATACAGCAAGATTTTGATGATGTATTGAATAATCTTCATCGATTTATCACGGCCATCCAAGTCTTTGAGTATGCGTTGGATGACCATGAAGGTTGATGGCCTTGTGAAGGGCACTCTCTTGGGTAGAGGAGTGGTTGGTGTGTGTTGCTGCTTTTCCAATTGACCAAATGATGGCACTTTTGGCAGAGACATGGTATAAATGGATGAATAGTGAGGGGAATGGATAGGTGTAGGAAGACTCATTGTAGTAAAAGAAGTGAAAGAAAAGGACAATCAAGGAGGGAGAGTTCTCCTAAAAGCCAATGCCTATATATGCAACAAGCCACGGTTTAAGCACATCTTATCTTTAAATTTGGATAGATTAGATTTTTTTTTTTTTACTGGATTGATTATCGTCATCTACTGTATAGTCAATCAGAGCATTGGTTTCATACAACATTGAAAGCATCTTGTTTATTTTCCCATATGGCCCAAAGAACAGCATCTAATGGTTTGCTTTTACAGTGCCATAAATTCTTCTAATAACTATATATGAACTTGCAAATCCAAGTGTACCTGTACACAAGCCGACCAAACCACATCCAATCAACAAATTCACCAAATAAATAGTACCTCCAGTAATGCCTTGAATACTGGATTTCTGCAGGTAATAAAAGACGCCATACGCAAACATGTAAAGGGCAGGCGAACCACCAATCATCATAGATTGCCACCACCAGTGATAGTCTTCGTTGCAAAGCTGCAAAAAGACCAAGACGATGGTCATTTCTGTAGCGGAGATCAACAATAGAACAGATGTCCAAATAGTGTAGTTGATAGATAAGATGTATTCGCCCTTTGCAACAGAATTTAATAGCTCATGCCAATTCAGAAACACAACTGCAAATGGCACAACGCCGCCCAAACTAATGCGAATAACGTCCAATTGATACCAACGCTTCTTGGGAATCATGCGAGGGATTTGTGTTGTGCGAGATGGATGTTCAATGCGTTCTGCTCTCTCTCCAAAGTAAGCGCCGATACATGTCAAAGGCGTCATGGCGAACAACCAAATAGAAATCAGGCTAGCCCATCCAGAGAAGGAAATGGCCAGCGAGGATTGCTGCGTCCAGTTAATCATGCTGGTGGCGAATAAGATGATCACAAACACACTAGGCACCACGAATGCAGTCTACAAAAAACGTTGAGTATAGTCTACATGGTACCGAATACAAAAACACTTACAAGAATACTGTTCAATACCCACGATTTGCCACGGAATACCTTGTATATTCTGGCACTCCAATAGCCAGCTGGCGCACTGCCCAACAAGAACAAGAATGTGAACCAACGAGTCAGCGATCCAGGCTGAGCGGGATGATACCAGCCAAATTGCAAGCAAACTATGTAGCTATCAGTTGCTGTAAACTATGCAATTCAAACACGCCATCTTACCAATCAATCCGACTGCAACAATCAGCAACTGAATACCGGATCCCATGATTGGCGTCAGTAATCCTCCATAAATAGGTCTTCTGAACACATCTCTATTGATCAATCTCCAACCAACAAAATCATCGGCGTCGTCGTAGATTTTGAAATCCTTGTCCTCTCCGTTACTGCCGACATCCTTGTGTACTGTTTTCAAGAGAATAATGGCAATGATGGCAAATACAATCATGACTACAATGACGCCGTTTAACAAGGAGGAAAAGTGTCTGTCAGGGTTTGGCTTCATCAAGAATGCCTCCCACCGAGTGTTTTCTTTGACTTGTTTCCATTGAACAGAGTAAGAAAATGAGACTTGTGTTCTTCTGCCGGTTACTTGCTGATACTCGTATTCCACATTCTTTTTGGTGCATTCGCCCTCAGCAATACTATCTCTAGTTAATACGCATGCCACTTGCTAACTTCTTCCGTCACTTACGAATCAGGGTACACTTCGAATCCTACAATATCATAGTGTCCAAATCGATCTTTATCTGCTGCGTACAGAATTTGAAATATAACATGATTATTGATATAGGTACTGTCGCCCTAATAAAAAAATTAGTTATTTTGGATTTCTTCTTGGCAAATAATCATGATTTAATTTACCTTTTTGAAACCCAAAGGAAATCCAATTCGATAATTGTGCTCAGGGGCTTCATTTGTATACGACACAGTTGCGCCTGGCAACCCATCCAATTCCCTGCTCAGTATCAGTAACGGTTAGATTATACATATCCATGTCTAAGCTTACCACTCCACCATGTATTCTTTAGAGATCAATTCCTCCACCTGTATAGCATCTTCTACACTCCAAGATTGCTTACAGAGCAATTTGCAGTCTTGGTTCTCGAGAAAATTAATCTACTGGCGACGATCAGTACATGGCTCGTGATTTGGACCGAGGAAATGTACCTTGTAGTTGCTTTGTACAAGTCTATCGCCTCTGAGATCTTGGTCAAATACCAACAGGCTCTTTTTTCTGCTAAATGTGGTTGGGCATACAAAACCGAGTGATTGATAGCTGTATGACAGTTGATTCTGCAACGAAAAAACCTTGTTATAATAGAGAGGTATAGAGTCGCCCTGCTTGAATGACAAGGCGAGATGACTGTAAACTAGCAACAGTACAGCGACTAGTTTGATGGTCATGGTAATTTTCAAAAGATACAAAATGAAAGGGAGACAAAAAAAAAAAAAAGAGTGTTCAATAGCTGATCGCCTATTGAAACCGTTTAATATTGGGATGGTTCAACAAGACATCATCCTCTTCCATATTAGATTACAAGCGAGAGGCTGAGAAAATCAAATCCATAAATGTGTAACTAGGTCTAAAACACTATAAAAACGGAAGCCAAGCCCATCTCAAAACATTTTTATTTCTTCCTTCTTTCCTATACATTTATCTCTTTCTCTCTCTCGTAAAGACATTACAATGGCAGGATACAAGTTGGATGTTCCTGTTGATCTTTCTGAACAAACAACAGACAAGCTTGAGCTTGCAAAGAAAATCATTCACTTGATTACTGGCGCATGCGGTATCTTGACTATATGTGTTGTGGCTCCACTTATCGCCACAGAGGCGCGCTACCTTGGCGCTGGTGTTGCTGGCCCTAATTATACATTATTTGTCGCATTGGTGAGTCTGCCTGTGCCGTTCTTGCTAGTCTACTTTCCCTGGATGTACGAGAAACACAACAAATTCAAGCGTCTTGGCAAGTTTTGTTTAAAGAACAGAACAAATTTGATCTTTTGTGGTTTCAACACTTTTTTATGGGCAACTGCTGGTATCGCTATCACTGTGCATTCAAATAACGCAAGCAACTGTGCATTGAATCCCGATTTAACTGAAACATATGGAGATGATTACACTAGCGCATGGTCTACACAGGTATGTTGTTTGGTATTGCCCCGTTTTGTAGATTGCCATTAACCCCAATTTTAGTGTAATTTGGCTAAAGTAACTGCTGGATTTGCTTGGATCACTTGTATTTTATGGTTGGTAACTTTGGCAATCACTGGCGTTAATTTCTGGAAGGAGAAGAGCTTGATCCAACAAAGATTGAATGAGCATCGTTTGAATAAGCAAACTAAGCTGGAGGAGCAACGACAACAAGATGAGGAATACGGACATGGCGGAGGTGCTATGGGCGGTTATGCTGCTGCCAGTGGTAGAGTCTATGATGCGGACGAGGAAGATCCATTCTCTGATAGTCATAGACATCAGCAACAGCAACACCATCAATCACCATTTGTTGATCCCATGAGTGAGCACTACGATGCCTACAATCACAATAGAACATCTTATACACCTGGCTTTGATCAGCCCGCCGGTCAGTATGTTGCTGATCCCCACCAACATCAAACCTTCTCTCCAATGCCCACTCCTCAGCACATGCCTCATCCCGAGCCCTCTTATAATCAAAACCACTTTTAATCCCTTGTATATTCTCTATAAATATATCACTTTCTTATAAATAAAAATCGTATATCCTATTGTAATCTAAGCCCAAAATTGATACACCAAATACAGTGTAGTATTTACCAGGAACCAACAATCCTAATCCTTTTTGGACGACCCTGTTCTGAGCTAGAATCTGGTAGCCATTTTTATTGTGATATTTTCTTCCTGCGCTTCCCTTGGCATTACTACTATCATTACTAGTTGATTTCATTCCTTCTTTTTTTTTTCAAGGATCACTTGCATAAAGATAAATGTTATCAACCTTGAAAAAGTCTATATATCTGATAGCAGTGTCTTTGGTTCTCGTTTATGCTACGCCTCAACTCCTTATTGAAAATGATGAACGCACAATAATTGAAGTCGCAGAATTTGGCTTCTTGAAAGGAGGTCAATTGACACTGACACTGGAAGAACTCAAAGTAAGAAAGAATCAAAGACATGAAAATATATGAAATACTACATCTAATGCTATACACTAGTGGAACAAACCAGTCGACGGCATAGCTGCGTTTTATATTCGAAAAGGCTGGATATTAGAAGATGAATACAATATTGATTATTCGCCCATGGAAACACCTATACACTACGATGAATGCTTTCTAAACAATAGTTTCATCAGTGACGAAGTAGAAGACGGGGCCAGTATTGTAGAGATCTTGCCGCAAGAATTGACATCTACAAAGTACGATTCATTCAGCCCGAGAAGTAATTGATTCACTCATTATCATCTTATTGGAATTAGATGGACTAAAACATACGATATCGGTGAGGGAGAGGAAGGATTATGGCAAGTACTATACATCAGTTGCAAAGATGCTGCCGTTTCTTTCAAGGTGCAGTATTGATATAAACACTTTGCTTGGCTGCTAATTCAATCAAAACATTGATAGTTGTCAGTAATTGAAGTAAATCCAAACGGGAACTATCTTTCAGCCGGCGATATTCCATTACCCTATGTTTATGCATTCTCCTCATTTGCTTATTTGTTAGCTGCTGTATATTGGTGTAGTTTATTAATATTCAAAAAGAACAAGAGAATATTCAGGGCGCACTGGCTTATGTTTGTACTATTATTATTCATTGTAGTCAACAAGGCATTACAATCCGTAGGTTATCTCGACTGAACAATTATGCGACGATCATTTACAATCATAATTAGACAAAATTTCATTACATGCGTCTAGGGTTACTGTCAGAAGGGTGGAAGATTGGATACTATGTATTTGCTGGGTACGTCATAAACCATTTTTAGTCTTTTTATGGATGCTGATTTGTATCACATAGTATAAAAGGAATCCTAAGTCTGTTGATTATTGGTAAACAAACGTTTTGCAGAAAAAAAAAACAGAAAAAGCTAAGAGTTATTATTAGTTCTCTTGGCATCAGGATGGATGTTTATCAAACCATTTCTGTCGTCTAGAGACAAGAGGATCATTTCAATTATCATACCTTTACAAGTTTTAGCGAATGTTGCATCAGCCATAGGTACAGAGGCGGCAATTGGCTCGGCAGATTGGTCTTTTTGGGTAAATTGATTTAGTTCCTGGATTTGTTATCGCGTATTGTTGTATACTAAGCAAAATAATCAACAGAATATGATATTGCCATTGATTGATCTCATCAGTTGTGGTATTATTCTCTGGACTATTTTACAGACTCGAAAGCATTTAGCCTCTGCAACATCAGTGGATGGCAAAGGTAAGCATTTGATTTGATAAATCTCGTTCTCTTGACCTTTAATTGACATTTTGAGCAGAACAAGACATTTTGAACAAGTATAAGCTCTGGTCATCGTTTTACGTCGTGACATTAGTCTACATTTACATCACACGAATCGTGGTACAATTGTTTCAGGCTTCGTTGCCTTTTCAATATGTCACTTGGGCTGGTGAGGCTGTCAACGAAGTGGCTACGTTTCTTTTTTACATATTTATCGGTTATAAGTTCAGACCATATCCCGATAATCCGTACATGCAAGTGCCTGCTGATGATGAAGATGTAGATGAAGAGCAGGATGCTTTTGTCGGTAATAACATAGCCATGAATCCTGTTAATCGAAGAGAGAGATCTTGATAATAAGCAATAAAGACATCCTTTAAATTGATCGCATGAAAAGTGTTTTTGTTGTTCACTCTTAATACTGAATCAAAAAGGTTGGATGTTGTTACGAACCGTAACCACATAAGGCTTGTCATATTATTTTCCTTTCTTTGATTTCTCACAATACAATAAAGTCAAGCATTCAAACATTCAAGCACATATTTTTATGCATATATAACTCAATGTGCTTCTCTTATTAACCGAATGCCCTGAAACTAGCGGGGGAAAACAAAGTTCGAATCATAAATATCAATCTGTCACCAATGACATTTCCAACACTATGAAATTATCTCAAACACACATATTATATAATCTATTTCCATAAAGTCTAAACAAATTCACCCATATAGATGAAGTAATACATGATCATTCAGTATACGGATTTCGTAGCAGATATTCTATTTAGATCTATTTTGGTCCATGAAAACAAGCATCCTTCAACAGATATTCAGATGGAAAATCAGTATAAACAGCATAAATTTTGACAATCATCAATTCAATAAATCATCTTATGTTTTACCAACATTTTAACTCACAACTGTTACTTGAAGCTCGTTAGCTATTTTATATTACTCTTTTCTTATAAAACTATCTACACTACTACTCTTACGCAACGCAACTGTTAGGTACACACTGACTGTGTATGAACCTTATAATTAGTAGAAGTATCAAATCATTTTGTAAAATAATTAAGATAATTTTTTATCTCATATGTAGTCTTTGCATAAAGTTGTGTAGATCTACTTTAAAAACTATATCACTAAACACCTCACAACAATGTTTTACGCTGCCACTTCCAATGGACCGTGTGCAGCAAAACTTGACGACAAAAAACAATACGTGAGACGTTAAAATGAGTCAAAATATCAAAAGTAAACGCTCCCGGGTGGGCTTGAACCACCAACCTCCTGATTAACAGTCAGACGCGCTAGCCAATTGCGCCACGGAAGCTAACTTGCTTTGTTACGATGGTAAAAGATTTCTGTTGTGCTAATTTCTCAAGAAAGCCACTACAGCCCGCAGTGGTTCTAGGACGTTCAAGGGAACCCTAAAACGACCAAAAGAAATTATTAAAAAAATAAAAAAATCAATTTTACTAGTAGGAAAAAAATTAGAGCCTTTGTTGTATCCAGAGAAAGATACAAGTGGAGATAATATAAAAGTAAAATAAAGACTTGTAAAAATAAGCCAGATACGAAAACTAAAGATTTATTAATTGAATTAAGCACACCTTTTATATTAAATCATAATCGCTAAGTCAATCAATCTATCTTATTGTTTAATGACCTGATGTTTGACAAGTGTCAAACATGTATATTTACAACACAGCATTTTATCAGGAACAATGGTCTGATATAGAATTTAGGTTGAGTCAGGCATTGTCTCAAACATGCCGCAATCTTCCCAAATCTCTTATTCAGCACAGACCATTTAGAATGTTCTCAAACAACTAAGTAGCTTGTTCCTTATCTTGAGACTCTATCAAAAGATCTACTAGCATCAAATGAAGTATCGTGATCCGATTACAACTGAGTTATTCTAACTCAAGTATCCCGCTGGACGCAACAGCCTTTGAAAAATTCAGATACAGAACCTTTTTTTTTCTGTGTGTATCTTCATTTCTAATGCATGAGAAAAGGTAAGCACTGTAGAGTATGCTTGCTCTAAACTTTCTTTTTGTATTGGTTGATTACCCTTTTATTAGAAAATTATTTGTTCGGGCATTTTCACGTAGGCATTCATACCATCTATATAGTCTGGTACAATAGCGATTGGTGAGTGGATAAATTCAGGAGCACGGGATTGTCTTCTGGCTGCTTGAGCAGCATTGGAACTGGAGGATGATGTGGCGGTGGATGCAACAATTGGAGGGCATCTATTACTTCTAAAGTTGTCCATGGTAGTTACAAAAAAAAAAGGCTTAATGGATAATAGCTAAAATGACATGACAACAACTGGCAATCATCAAACAGTTTATACTTTTTTCTTTGTTTTGGTATTTCTAAATTGGGTGTTTTTATTGTGAATAAAAAGATTATCGATTCGTTTTCTTCTATTTTCTTCTTTCCTTCTAATTTTTTTTTGTTCAAACATAAAAACGTTTGAAGGTATGTACAGAAGGTTGCTTGTGGTTAACATCACGGATGTATATGTATGATGCTCAAATTAATAAGTTTATGATTTCTTTGGATGCTCGCAGAAGGCTATTTTGAAATGCTTTTTCTCGTGAAACTCATGACACGATTTCAGCAGTAGGTTCCAGAATAATGTTGTGCTCTTCTAGTAAAGCTAATTGTTGCGAACTTAGTACCAGCTGGCCAAGCTCATGTCTCATCGTCGTGCGTTCATGCTTTATGAGCTCTTGTATCCGCGTTATCACACATCTTGGTCTACACATCGTCGCGCTAAAGGTATTTGAAATGTCCTCATTGCTCAACTTCCATGTCTGTTGGTACAGTGGGTGAAAAAACTGTTCACGTGTTTTCCACTTTTGAGATAAATCGACTATATCTCAATGAATAGTGGGTATATCAGCTTTGTTTAAAATATGTTTAGGAGCTGTACATGTGTGCTTTATGATGTTAAAGTTTCATTATTGTAGCTTAAGTTTGTTCGGAGTAATATAAGATTATATAAGCGCGATACACGTGAACAGTTTTTTCCCTGCCAACGGAGTATTGCTAATCAATTAATACCCATGCCATTACTAATCCAAATATGCTTAATAATAAATTTAAGCGCTTTCTAAGTCGCAGGGGTTCGCCAAAAATATAAATAAGCCAGCTTTTGTATGTAAATTTTCACCAGCTTGCTCATTATTTTCACTACTATTATTTTCATCATCGATCACCTTAAACATGACTCGTGCTTTATCTGTAGAGCTTCAATCTGACATCAAAGCATCTATAATTAATGGTATGTCTACTATAATGATCTCTGAGAAGTTTGGCGTTTCCCGGGGCGTGCTTTCCAAGTATAGACAGAAGTGGTTCCCTGATGAGCTTCGTAACCCTGGTGATTGACCTGTCATTGTCGGGGTCAAATCAAAGTCGTTGGTTCACCAATTACTGCTAGAAGGTAGCTTACTGACTGCTTGTGATGCCTATAAAAAGTTTTTGTCTTTGGGGTATTCCTTAGGCTATAAAACAACCCTAAATGTCTTAAAGTCTATGGGCTTTCATAGCCGTATCAAGCAAAAGAAGCCTATGATCAGTCATACCAACATGGAAAAGCGTTATTGATGGGCCAAAAAGTATCAGTATTGGACAGTGGACGACTGGAAACGTGTTGTATTCTCTGATGAAACCAAAGTCAACGTTTGGGGCTCTGACGGGTGCAAATACTACTGGTCTAGGCCTAACGACCCTCTGAAGCCTCATCATCTAGATGTTAAAGTCAAGCATGGCGGGGGTCATATCATGATCTGAGGCTGTATGACTTATTGGGGACCAGGATACGCATGTCAAGTCTACGATGGCACCATGAAATCCGAAGACTATCAGCAAATCTTGGTCACTGCACTTAGGGATAGCTTGGAATACTATGGTTTGTTATGGGACGATGTTTACTTTCAGCAGGATAATGACCCCAAACATACTTCCAATACTACCAAAAAGTGGTTTCTAAATAACAAGGTGACCTGGATTGACAATTGACCAGCTCAAAGCCCTGAACTGAACCCGATTGAGCACCTCTGGCATCACTTAAAGTTGAAACTGAGCGCATACGAGACTAAGGCCAAAGGTGTCCACGAATTATGGGATAGAGTTGATAGGGAGTGGAATACCTTCACCGAAAACAAATTTAGACGCTATATTGAGAGTATGAGAGCCAGTATTTAAGCTGTACTTGCCACTAAAGGGGGCCCCACCAGGTATTAGGCTATCATGGCAATAGGCGGAAAAAACTGTTCACGTGAAGTCCTTCTATTTAGCCTTTATTTACTTATAAGTCTACATATAAATAATAACAAATTTTTTAATGGTTTATAGAGAAAGATATTGGCTCTCTAACTGTTTTAGTTTTGTTTGAATATACTAAGTATTCGTGGAGTTATTGGTCGAAAACCAAAAAATTGAAAAACACGTGAACAGTTTTTTCACCCACTGTATGCACATTTCATATTAATTCTTCTTACACAAACAGCAGGAGATACATCTGTTAACAAGAAGGCTGCTAATCATTTCTGCTTCTGGTTTGGCTTCTTTAAGCTGCTCCTGATATCCGCTGTGTATAATAGTATGTTGTTGCAAATACACTCCTTTACATTAATTGAAGCTGATCATCAACATCTCATTTTTGTTTACTCTCATAGATATAAATTAAAGCCATATTACATGATGCCAAATGTCATAAGCTAGCACGGAATTTCTTTCGCTTTACCGTTGGTCATTTTTCCTCCTGCCACCACAATATTGCTGATTTAGTTTCTTTGGGCTTTGATGTTTCGTGATCATCATCATGTTTCCTGCTTTAGCCTCGTTTACAGTATTTACAAAAGATATTATCTATTCTATTCGACATTGCTACTTTTTATCCACTGTCTCTCTGCTATTTTTCACACCATAGAAATGATGATTCACGCCATTTTGCAGCAGCGTATCATACATGTCAATATTGCGTAATGGCAGTGTATTTTACCCAATAATAAACCTCAATTTAACAATCAAAAAATCTAAATGGACCAATAGATCCATATTTCAATGATTTAAGATGTGTTAAAAGCCAATAAGCAAAATAAAAACGATGTGTCATGAACATGGCAGACCAATGAATGCATGCCATCATTTGCAATATTTAAGAAATAGATGTTTATCGAGCCAATGGATGTACAATAGAAAGTCCCTGATACAGCTGCCATGGAGCACTAAGTGATGCATAAGACGGCCATTCCATGGACGTAGTGATGAGGTATGATTAAATGGCCATACCAGGTTTCGAATTAGGGTAGTCTGTATATGGCCATCTAAGCAGCAGTTTAAGGAAGCCATTAAATGGCTAATGTTGGGACCCTGAGATGTCACTAATCTTGGAATAATAGAAGCCGTATCAGGAACCATTATACAGCCGTTATGGAGGGCGTTCGAGGGTTGTATCTAAAACCTCCAGTTCGGGGTTTCCCTGATACGCCCTACAATATCGCCATTTCAGGGTTGTTTCAGGGCATATCAGGGTAACCATAGGGCTGTAGTGATTCATTTTTTCCCAAAAAGGAAGAGATTATGTAATAGTAGTGATAACAATGAATGATTCAAGGTGTGGATCTACATTTATTTTGGCTATGATTATTTGAAGGGTGTATATTTGTGAATACTCAAGATGTCTATTTGGTTTCGACAAGTTATCGTGATTTGATCTTCTCGTTGGTTCTCTCATACAGTACAAGGCTACATTGTTCTCATTTTTGTTCGTACATGTGATTTACCGTGCACTCTATTGTATTGTTTCAAGGTCATCAACGTGTATTTTAGATGGTTAAATCTACATACATTTTTGGTTTACCCATTCTGATATCAAGTTTATCCAATTGTTAGTTTGGTTAAGGCAAGGCGCGCTCTAATCTGGTAGTTTGGTATTTGGTCTGGTCTGATTTGTACATGAAGGATTGGAAGAATTACTATTTTGAACTGTGAATTGACTCTGGAATCTGACTCAGGACTACAACAAACCAATTGAACAAGATGCAAGTCTATTTTAAATTGGAATTAGAATGAATTGACACGGATATATGATCATGACATTGAATTGAAGGATACTTAATTCATGTGGTTACATTTTGATCTGGGCGCTACCGACTTTTGACATTGAAATTATTTTGACATTGAATTGAAGGCTATTCAATTTTGGTGGTTACATTTTGATCTGGGCACTGACAACATTTGAACTTGAATTACTTTGACAGGTGAACAATAGAATTAATTACACAAAGCACTCAATAATTATCGATACATATAAATAGCATTCTGAATTACATCTAAATAAAGATCATCCATTTTCTTCTTCTTAAATCTGGAGTCTAGTTACTAGTGCCAATCTAGTACGAACATACCTAAAGAACACTTTAAATTCATCTCTCATAACTATTGGGATCGTTTCTTACAGTCTTCCTTTCCATACAACAATATTTATATCTTGATTACCAAATCGCAAAGGTAATCATTAAAGAGAGCTTGATATTTATCACTTTTGTCATTTCCAAGGATAACCTCCTAGATATGGGGCTCTGTCTCTGTGAACTTTCCCTGTATATACTAAGGTGCCAAATATATATTAATCAGAAAGAAAGCTATTTATTAAAATAATTCAAGAGGCGGAATATATATACTACTTTCAGATCCCATGACCTTACTACTAACACTATCACATCTAGTACTATGACTATAAACTGCTATTCATTACATTGCTATGACTATAACTGGTCGTCAACATTAGCTATAGACACCTCAAACTACCATATACTATTTCAGCCATGACACTTTTGATACATGGTATTTTTTTCTTTGATTACTTAGTACAATTTCGATTCCACTACAGCTCTCAGTTGTTCTGAGACGTTTCAGGGATCCCTAAAACGACTTGACAAAAATCACTTTTAGTAAAGCCCATTTATGGCGTATTTTAGCATTGTTGCAATATCAATAACAAGAAACATCAGTTCCTAAGTAAATATTTCTCATCCAACAAATTTTTTCGATCTTCAATGTTTACTTTAGGGCACATCAAATAGTCACTTATAGTGGGGCGTTTTAGGGTTGTACCTGAAACCTCCATTTCGGGGTTACCCTAATACGGCCCACGGAATCGCCAGTTACGGGTGTGGAATTTATAGCTAGTATAGAAATAAATTCACGGAAAAAAAAGAATAAAAAAACAAAATGTCAACTTGATAGAGGTATCTCTTTATTATCAAACTGACAGGTGTAAAAATAGACTGAAGAATCTCTACTGGCCAGGTAGATGATTCTTCTTATACAGTGGGTGAAAAAACTGTTCACGTGTTTTTCAATTTTTTGGTTTTCGACCAATAACTCCACGAATACTTAGTATATTCGAACAAAAATAAAACAGTTAGAGAGCTAATACCTTTCTCTATAAACCATAAAAAAATTTCTTTTTATTTATATGTAGACTTATAAGTAAATAAAGACTAAATGGAAGGACCTCACGTGAACAGTTTTTTCCGCCTATTGCCATGATAGCCTAATACCTGGTGGAGCCTCCTTTAGCGGCAAGTACAGCTTGAATACGGGCTGGCATACTCTCAATATAGCGTCTACATTCGTCTTCGGTGAAGGTATTCCACTCCCTATCAACTCTATCCCATAATTCGTGGACACCTTTGGCCTTGGTCTCGTATGCGCTCAGTTTCAACTTTAAGTGATGCCAGAGATGCTCAATCGGGTTCAAATCAGGGCTTTGGGCTGGCCAATTGTCAATCCAGGTCACCTTGTTATCTAAAAACCACTTTTTGGTAGTACTGGAAGTATGTTTGGGGTCATTATCCTGCTGAAAGTAAACATCGTCCCATGACAAACCATAGTATTCCAAGCTATCCCTAAGTGTAGTGGCCAAAATTTGCTGATAGTCTTCGGATTTCATGGTGCCATCGTAGACTTGACATGCGTATCCTGGTCCCCAATAAGTCATACAGCCCCAGATCATGATATGACCCCCGCCATGCTTGACTGTAACATCTAGATGATGAGGCTTCAGAGGGTCGTTAGGTCTAGACCAGTAGTATTTGCACCCGTCAGAGCCCCAAACGTTGACTTTGGTTTCATCAGAGAATACAACACGTTTCCAGTCATCCACTGTCCAGTACTGATACTTTTTGGCCCATCGATAACGCTTTTCCATGTTGGTATGGCTGATCATAGGCTTCTTTTGCTTGATACGGCTATGAAAGCCCATAGACTTTAAGACATTTAGGGTTGTTTTATAGCCTAAGGAATACCCCAAAGACAAAAACTTTTTATGGGCATCACAAGCAGTCAGCAAGCTACCTTCTAGCAGTAATCGGCGAACCAAAGACTTTGATTTGACTCCGACAACGACAGGTCGACCACCAGGGTTACGAGGCTCATCAGGGAACCACTTCTGTCTATACTTGGAAAGCACGCTTCGGGAAACGCCAAACTTCTCAGAGATCATTGTAGTAGACATACCATTAATCATAGAGGCTTTGATGTCAGATTGAAGCTCTACAGATAAAGCACGAGTCATGTTTAAAGTGATCGATGATAAAAATAATAGTAGTGAAAATAATGAGCAAGGTGGTGAAAATTTACATACAAAAGCTGGCTTATTTATATTTTTGGCGGACCCCTGCAACTTATAAAGCGTTTAAATGTATGATTAACCATATTTGGATTAGTAATGGCATGGGTATTAATTAATTAGTAATACTCCGTTCGAAGGGAAAAAACTGTTGTTCACGTGTATCGCGCTTATATAATCTTATATTACTCCGAACAAACTTAAGCTACAATGATGAAACTTTGACATCATAAAGCACACATGTACAGCTCCTAAACATATTTTGAACAAAGCTGATATACCCACTATTCACTGAGATATAGTCGATTTAGCTAAAAAGTGGAAAACACGTGAACAGTTTTTTCACCCACTGTATATTCTAACAATGGATAAAAGTTCTACTATGAAGGATTGACATATAAGTCAACTCAGATTAATTAACCTACTAGCAATTCATGCTAAGAGAAATCTCAGTGAACTAAACATACTTTAGCTCATCTTGATGAATGAATAGACTTTTATCCGAAGTACTACCCTGATCTGTCCTTTGTATGAGGATCACTAATATCGATCTAGTAGCATGTATCCTATAGGTACAGTCTCTTAGTATTCTATATCAGTAGTATGTGTCTGAGTGTATATCATTGTTCTGTATATATCTTAGCACATATCTGGATATATGGCATGTCTATAGCATGTCACTATGTGCATGTCTATATAGCATAATAACATATATTGTACAAGTCTGTAGTACATAATGTATCTGTAGCTAGTATCAAGGATATAAGCATATGTCATATAGTGTGGATCTTCAAGTGGTGCACATCTGATGCATACATCTTATATTGTATCGATCTTGGCATTTAACCAAATATGGGAAATATCCGTAGTCAATGTCGGGATACAAGCATCAGTCTATAGCGCCATCCATGCTAATGGTGCCATCTATAGCCTATGTTTGTATATGGTATAAATCTGTAGCGTACATCTAATTCATACGTGTACGTCATAGTTTATATCAAAATATGGTGGCTGGATGAATTGTGTACGGAATGCAGATCATAGTGGAGGTATTCCATACCTCATGCTTCTTCCAAATTTACATGCTCTTTACAAAATTTTACATGTTCTTTCGCATAGTGTAGTGTTCAAATCAGATCAAGCAATGAAAAAACAACGCATGAAACAACCCAGAAACGTAGAAAAGCTATAACTATTTATTACCTCTATACACTGAAAAACCTAAAAAAATTTTGCCAGGGTTCTCCTCTGCAATGACGTTAGGCGGAATTTGAAGTATTACCCAAAAATGCAATTAGGCAGTATTTCAATTAGACCACCCCTCAGGTGCTAGAGCGTGCCTTACTACACCCCTAACATGAGGAATTATGTTTATTAAGACCCTCAACTGTCGCTAAGTAAGTAGAATCAACAATTAAGTTTGGACCAGCCTATCTAATCCTAGCCTCGGAATCTTGTTATTGTTGAGCTTCAGTGATAGGCACATCCACTCAACGTAAAAAAAAAAGGTATGCTTCACAGAAACATAGAAAGAAAGAAAAATAGTGAGGGTAATATCATTACAACATGATGCCGATGAAAATTAAAAAAAATGAGGGCAAGAAGCCAAGAAAAAAAGGGGAGAAAAAGAAGCTAATAAGAATGTATAACTTGTGCCTACTACTATTGCTCTGGCTGTTGTCATCCACAGAAAAAAATAACTCGATTGATCTCTTGCAGCATCCAGTAGTGTCCATGTTCATTCCCATTTGCCTGCCTATACATAATTCAAAGAATATAGTCGTTATTGCATTCCTCAGTCAACGCCATCATATCATAATAATATATACCTACCTAATTGACTGTTGACAGTTCCGTTTGCATCTAGTAGTATTCATCATTAATAATCATCCATCAATAGTCGTCGTGACCTTATACTTGTTGCCTACAACACATCATATCAAAATAGTATAATAATAGTCAGCAATATATTCAGCAATCTACGTCATCATTTATACTTACTTGATAAACAATTCACAACAACAGGTTCTATAATATATTTAATGTCCTGGAGCACCACCTTGTGCTTGATATCTATATTCTATCAAATTTGGATAATAGTCAGTATGGTATTATCCAACAGCAGACACCATCAAAACTTACCCAATCGATTGAACCAATGATACTACGTAGCAGTAGTATTATATAATAAGACTTGAATATACCACCAGGCCAGAAGAGAACAGCACTGCTAATGATTACTTGCTGAAAGTACCAAACCAGAGAGAAGAATTGCTACTGATGATGACTTGCAGATAGTATCAGACCAAAAGAGAGAAGCAACACCACAGATAACTTGCAGATAGTACCAACCAGAACAGCAGCACCACTATCAATGAATTGCAGATAGTATCGAACCAGAAACAGCAGGCAGCGCCAGATATTTTGTTGAAGTTGAGAACTAACAAAACCATTGTTGTCTACTAAAAAAAATATAAGAGAGTTCAGTTATTATGCGCAATTCAATAAAAGTAGCAATCTACGTTACGTACCAAATTGCTATTATGAAAGATATCAAAGATTCCAAGGAAGTAGCTACAGTATAGCAGTAAGTTGAATTGTTGTGCCTTTGTCGTCGTCGTCTTGTTTGCTTTAAAGCAGTGATTACCTATTCTGAAAAAGAAAGAAAATGAATTAATAAATACTAGTGCTAGACAATCTATTCAGCAACAAATACACTCACTAGCATATGGCAACACTGATGACAGGCTTGATGAACTTGTTGCTATTGTTTCCAATAACATTGGAGTGAGTAGAATAATAGTAGTAGAACTGTTGCTGTAGCTGTAAAAATAGTATCAAAAACGGGGGAAGGAAAAACGGGGGAGTGCAAAAGCAAACTATTGTGCATTTGACGTCACGAGGCTTCTCTGTATATAGTAGCTGATAGCAAACTGAGATTAAAAGCTCTATTGATCAAAATGCTACTTCATCATTCTGGAAATTTGTCATGGCCTAAAGTTGGCAGTTGCTCATAGTAAACACTTGATCAAGCTTATATCAAACTTGTGCAGAATTCAAAGGCGCATCGAATGGTATCACTTTTGTCTGGTTTGATCAACACTAGGTGTTTCAAAGTGAAAGAACAATTTTTGTCAAATTTTGATGGTTTTTCAACAAAACCTCCATCTCTGTCAAAGCAAACCTACTTGTAACATTCATTATTATTGTAAAGCAAAAAATTTCCTATCATTTAAGCTCTTACTGGAAGTTCTAGGTTGACTCTACGTAGAGAAATGAGCAAAAACGTCTGACTAAAAAATCATTAGCTAATTTTCTAGCCTGTAAGGGCAAGGCCAATTTGGTCAAAGATGGCCAGTTTTGCAAGGACATAACTTTTTGTGATATCTCTGCCAATACTGATCATATTTGAACAAAACAAACACCATTCCGTAGGTCTACATTAGCTCCAACATAATCTAAAAGTCAAAAACACCTAATAAACGCTCCCTTCATGAAATAACTCAAAGTCATGTATTTTGATTTGCCTCAAGCGGGCACTACCCGACATATTTTTGAAAATAGTAATAATAACCATACCATTGTATAGAGAATTAAAAGAGAAACAAAAGTCAAGCACTACGCAACATTGACTCACTTATTAAATCATAGAGAAATATTCATTCAAATTTGGTTCATTTTTCACATTTCCCTCTATTACTGCTTTGGATCGTCCATCACAATCTCAAATCTAACACGTACTAATCAAACAAAGTACCCCAAACAACTTTTGCTATACATACAACCAACATTCATATATCAATCCAATGACTTTTATTAGTAGCATCTGCTCAAATCTTGCCTTTTTTCATAACTCCTTAATTTCTCTATACATACTCATCCTATCCAAAATCTAATTGCAGTTTCATTCTCTTCTCAAAAGTCTACTATAATAACATGCTAAGCTCGAAACTGTAGCATCAATATCTAGAATCTCGATGTTTCATCGTCCAAAAGTCCAAAAGTCCAAAAGTCGAAATCTGAAAATCATTTCCAACATCCATGACCAGATATGAAGCCCCATACACAATATGAGATAACTTGAAACTATTGTAGTAGTACTATAAAAATGAGGCAACTTTTTAGCTGAGGACATGGTCTTAGAAATGCCTTGTCGTCCTCCAGATAACTGCTGCTGGCATTGGCGGGTGCACAACTTGGCAGGGAGGAGACGCATGCCTCATTTTGGAATGCATAATAGAAACAAAAAAAAAGCCACAACCATCAGTCTTGAAAAGAACACTAATAATAATAGCTGTTAATTAATAATGTCTTCTGTAGAAGAAGCAAAAATCATTTCTTTTGTTACATCAAAACTGCAACAACTTAATTTGCTAATCATAGCCCATTTATATATGATCTGCAGCAATGTGATGATGTGTTCTCGCATTAAAGGCTTCACTGCACCACTTCTTGGAGATCTGGCGAAAGTGTATTGTTATGTTGGATTGTATTATCGAGTTAGTCTATATTATTATTAGGTTATCTGAAGAAAGAACAATACAGTAGCAATAATGCTTCGATAATATTAAGTAGAATAGTATTATCCTTTGCCCCGTGAGAGCTTTATAATTTACTGCAAGAAGTACATATTTAAAAGCTTTTAAATATCTGATCTGTCAACAAGCTTGCTTTACACAATAAGCATACAAGATTTTAGTCAAACTTTAAACTTTCAAATTTACAGGCTGTTTACAGAATTTTACATGTACTCTCGCATAGTGTAGTGTTCAAATCACTTCAAGCAATGAAAACAACGCATTAAACAGCCTAGAAACGTAGAAAAGCTATATTTGTTTATTACCTCTACATATATAAAAAACCTAGAAAAATTTTGCCATAGTTCTCCTCTGCAATGACGTTAGGCGGAATTTGAAGTACTACCCAAAAATGCAATTAGGCAGTATTTCAATTAGACCACCCCTCAGGTGCTAGAGCGTGCCTTACTACACCCCTAACATGAGGAATTATGTTTATTAAGACCCTCAACTGTCGCTAAGTAAGTAGAATCAACAATTAAGTTTGGACCAGCCTATCTAATCCTAGCCTCGGAATCTTGTTATTGTTGAGCTTCAGTGATAGGCACATCCACTCAACGTAAAAAAAAAAGGTATGCTTCACAGAAACATAGAAAGAAAGAAAAATAGTGAGGGTAATATCATTACTACATGCAGATGAAAGTTAAAAAAGGGCAGTAAGCCAAGAAAAATAAGGGGGAGAAAAAGAAGCTAACAAAAATGCACAGGCTGTATCTATACTACTATTGCTATGGTTGTTGTCCTCCACAGAAAAAAATAACTTGACTGATGATCTCTTGTTGCATCCAGTAGTGTCCATGTTCATTCCCATTCGCCTGCCTATACATAGTCAAAATGACGATATAATTAGTATTGTTGTATTTTTCAATAATCAACAAACGCCATATAATGTACCTACCTCAACAGCAGTCACCAGTTTCAGTTGCGCCCAGTATCAGTATCCATTATTAGTTAACCATTAGTCGCTGCAACCTTATACTTGTTGCCTACACATTACTACATCATCAAAATAATACAATCATCGTCAGTAATGTATCCAGCAATCTATGTCCTTTATACTTACTTGATGGCCAATCCACCACAACAGGTTCTGCATCTAATGTTCTTGAGCACCACCTTGTGCTTACTGCCTACTACATTCTATCAAGTTTGTGTAATCAGTAAGGTATTATTGAATACCAGACACTATTGATGAAACCAACTTGATCCAGTAAACTCGAGAAACGTAGTAGCACTACCCCATGACTTGCAAACAGCACCAAACCAGAGAAGCAGCATCACTATCAATAAATAATTGCAGATAATAGTATCGAATCAGAGAGACGCATTACTACCCATGACTTGCAGATAGCACCAAACCAGCAGAGAAGCAGCAGCAATAATACTATCAATGAATTGCAGATAGTATCGAACCAGAAATATACAGCGCCAGATATTTTGTTGAAATTGAGAATAAACAAAACCATTGTCTAAAAAATAAGAGAAAGTTCAGTTAGTTGTTGCTGCAATTCAATAAAAGTAGCAGATTACGTTACGTACCGAACTATGAAAGACATCAATAATTCCAAGGAAGTAGCTGTATCAGCAAGTCGAATTGTTTCTCTGCTGTCGTCGTCTTGTTTGTTTTAAAGCAGTGAGTACCTATTATTCTGAAAAAGAAAGAAAATGGATTAATAAATACTAGTGCTACACAATCTATTCAGCAACAAAAACACTCACTGGCATATGGCAACACTGATGACAGGCTTGATAAACTTGTTGCTATTGCTTCCAACAACGTTAACATGAGTTTGGTAATAGTAGAACTGTCGCCGTAGTAGCTGTAAAAACAGTATCAAAAACGGGGAATAAAAAAAGGAAAAACCGGGGAGTGCAAAAGCAAACTATTGCTCATTTGACGTCACGAGTTCTCTCTGTATAGGGTAGCTGATATCGAACTGAGATTAAACGTTCTATTGTTCCAAATGACATTTGATCCTATCGGAGATCTGTCATGGGCTAAAACTTCAAATTAACGATAATAAACATACAGTCAAGTATGTATTAAATTTGTGTAGAATTCAAAGGCCCATCGAATGGTACTAATTTTGTCCGGTTTGGTCAACACTAGACGCTTTAACTGGACAAAAAGATTTTCTTGAAATTTTGGTGCTTTTTCAATAATACCTCCATCTCTGTCAACATAACATTGCTTGTACTACTAGTCATTACGGTAAAGCAAACAATCTCCTATCGTTGGAGCTCTTGCTTGAGGCTCTAGCTTGACTCTACGTGAAGAAATGAACAAAATTCATCCAACGAAAAAAATCAGTTAAGATTTTGGGCCCTGCCTCCATAGGTCAAAAATCGACGAAATCACGAATTTTCCCTCGACAAGTTTTTCTGCGATACCTTCATAGCGGCTTATTCAATTTTGGATAAAACAAAGACCACTCGATAGGTCTACATTATAACCAACATAATTTAAAAGTCAAAAACACCTAATAGACACTCCCTTACTTCATGAAATAACGTAACTCATAATCATGTATTTTAATTGGCCTCAAGCAGGCACTACCCGACATATTTTTGAAAATACTACTAATAACCATACCATTGTATAGAGAATTAAAAGAGATACAAAAGTCAAGCATTACGCAACCTCAACTCACTTAGTAAATCATGGAGAAATATCCTCCATTCAAAGTTGGATCATTTTTCAGATTTTTCCTTCTTACTGCTTCAAATCGTCTATTATGAGCCCAAATTTATCGCTCTCTAGTCAAACGATCTATCACAAACAACCTCTACTATACATACAATTAACATTGATATATAAATCAAATCACTTTGATTAGTAGCATCTACTAAAAATTCATCGATATCCAAACTCGTTTTTTATTTCTCTACACCAACCCATCCTATCCAAAATCTAACTTTTTTACGTTCGCATTCTTCTCAAAATTTCGTTATATCAACTTGTTAATTTCAAAGCTCGAATTCAAAGACGATCAAAAGACGATGAAAGAAAGAGAAATAAAACAACTTGAGAAAAAAAGACCCTCGGTGAGTTCAGGTTAAAAGAAATTCTTTCTGACGGTTTTATTTGCATGGAAAGAATAATTTTTGAAAAAAGGTAACCCGATTGCCTAAAAATAGGTTAGCAGGAAGTGTTTTTCAAGTTTGGAAATACTGAGCGACGAGAGTGCAAAGAAAAGGATGCTGGTGCATGATATCAAGTAGAGTCATTTGTGTGGAAGATGGGATACCAAAAAAAAAAAAAAAAAAAAAAGATTGAAGGATAAAGATATATATTACGTTAGCAAGCAACAAAATGAAGCGTTTCAGCACATGAAAAGTTAAAAAGTCCCAGTGTTAAAAGTGGGAATTGTACTTATTGACCGAATTTAGCACTGTGGTTCGAAAGCTACTAGTTTTCCTATGATCACGGAAGATCTCATATCAGTCAATATTATGCTGCTTGGGGATATATAGCTGTTGAGCTTATTACAAAATATGATTTATCGTTTCTTCTGTGGACTCAAGTGGTATATGCAACCTACCAGAATTACTAATAATGAAAGCCAGGATTTCAGCGCGATGCACCAGGTGCATTCCTTTTCTTTGAGTTTCTCATAATCATCACCTTTTTATACACATTCAAAGAATATCTTATAATGTCAGCAGTATCCTGGAAGAATTTCCCACTGGAATCACGGTTCACTGTATTCAGTGATATGCGACTTTTGGAAACGTTAGAATGTCGCTCAATTTACAAGATCTAGGATCTTTTAGGAGAATAGGCAGTGTTCAATCAGGATTCGTTCTTTGTATGCATCCCGTTTGAAAGGTATGACACTGTCTAGCGCAAATCAACTTTTATATCTGTTCCGATAAAATGAATGGTACAATGATCGGCAATGTTGGATACGATTAATGTTTATGGAATGCGTCACCCTCATTTGATCACTTCCAAGGTAGCTATGCATAGCGAGTGTTGGCATAGATAGTGAAGGTACCATTAGCGTATTTTGGATGCTATCAAAGATGTCGCCCTCGTCTGTTTACGTAATGCAATGCCTTGCCTTTTGATGCTATTTGTTCTCAAGGGATTCAAGACGCAATTATCTGCTCTCAATTCATCGATACGGTGGAATTGATATTAGAAACCTTTTGGTCTTTGTAGAAAAGCTGGTCATTTCTTTGCTTGAAAGATAATGTTAAAAACTATTCTAATTTTATTCATAATTCAACAAAAAAATAAAATATAAAAAATACAAGCAATGTGTGTTAAATCGGTGTCAAATCAAATCTGTATGTATGTGTAAGAGTGAATTTTCATGTAAGTGTTGTAAGAAAAAGGGGATAGTGAAATAAAATATGTATAAATTTATGAGAAAGAGGGGAAGTCGTAATCGATGCCGGCTTCCTTGATCTCTTTGCGCAATCTTCTTTCAGTCTTTCTGAGAGCCTTGCACTTTTCTTCGAGTTCTTCAGAAGTCTTCTTCTTGTTGTGAATTTGACGATTGCGAAGTTCAGTGTTGAAAGGTTTGTAAATCTTATCAGCGCCAGCAAATAAATTCTCATGAATCTTCTCGGCAGGGATCACTTTACATTGGAGCATATGTTCGAATAAGAGATAGTTGTGCATGGTCTCTGCAACAATTTCAGCGACATCGGCAGATTCAAATTCAATGAAACCGTAATGCTTTGATCTTCCAGTCTTCTTGTTACGTGAGAGACGAAGTCTAGAAATATCACCGAATTGGCTAAAGTAACCTCTCATTTCCTTTTCGTAGAAACCATGGGGAATACGACCGAGATACACAACACCCTTCTCCTCAGCCTTGGGGGTCTATGTATTGTAGACATGTCAATTTATGCCTCAGATCAAAACATCACATCAACATACCTTGGCAGCCTTTGACTTCTTGTCAAATGTCTTTTTGGTTTCAGTCATGCTTTCTTCCAACTTCTTTCCATCCAAGGTAACAATGTTCTCGTTGTTATCAATAGCATCAGCTTCCTCATCTGAAGAATCTTCGTCCTCGTCACTGCTGGCCATATCGCCCAAAATTTCCTTTCTAAGGGCTTCCTCTTGTTCTTCGGTAAGTTCTTCTTCTTCTTCGGCCTCTTCTTCAACCTTTTCGACGACATCTTCTTCCTCGCTATCATCATTCTCTTCTTCAACTGGCTTTTCTTCCTTGACAGCAACCTTTTTGGCCTTGTTTCCTACTGCTTTCTTCTTGTTGGATGCTTCTTGGAATGACACACGTTTTCTCTTTGAGCTCTCGGTTTCTTTTTGAGCAGGGGATGCCTTTTCTGTCTTCTTAACAGGAGCCTTCTTGGCAGGTGCTTTGGTATCCTTCTTTGTTCTAGTAGCAGCAGGCATTGTATGTGTTTTGTGTTGTTGTAAAAGAAATTTTTGCAATGCAATCCTAAAGATTTAGGAAAAGCTTTTTTTCTCTCAAAAAATTAGGGTAAAGATGGTCACTGTGGAGTCACAAGTAAAGCAACATTGTTTGATCTGTCAATGTCAGTATGGATTTGGGAGAACGGTGCTGCTTCAAAAAGGTTTATTTCCTTGTTTTGTAAAAGCCTTTAGACAGATTCAACTTGGATATGTAGGCATATGATGTAAATACTGGCACAAAGAAAGCTGACAATGTTTGAAATATGATCATTGCCTTAAGAACTGGATTTGAATATCAAAGTGATAAAGATACAGGATGGCTTCTGATTAACGCAAATCTATCCAATTGAGCACATGTAACAAGAGACAAAGTATTGCTACCAGACAATCTAGATGACACTTGTCAATTGATTTTTGTGTTCTACCGGGTCCAGAAAAGCCATAAACACGAGTTGTCATATAGCTGATCTTTAATCAGACAACAGATCGAAAACGCCATGGTTTAGTGCTCGAAATATTGAAATAATTTAATGATATTTTGAAATACTACTTGGAAATCTACTTCCTTATAAATATGCGATTATATATGTATGTGATAAAAGGAAAAAAAAAGGCTAATGTATCAAAAGAAGAAAATAAATAGAGAGATTGAGCGTCTTTACCCAGTAAAGATCTTGAGAAACAAGTAAAGACATGCACCGACAAATCTAACAGCAGATAGACCAGCAACAGACCAAAGGATGAAGCCCAAATAAGCAGTTGCTCTATCGTTATAGTTACCAAACCAGCTAAACACATCTTGCCCATTGGTTATAATGGTAACAAGCACCATGTTTGTAAAGATCCAGGCAGTAACCAGTTTGGTTCTAAATGAGCGATAGTAATCTTCTTGTTTTGTTTTAGCATCACGTTTTGTCACTTCGGGTACCACCACCGACTTCAAATCAAGACAGGCTTCATCATATTGTTCATTCAAATCCTTTTGCTCGGTAGGCACAGCAACTTCGACTTCATGTTCACCGTCTTTCGTCTTTTTTCCTTTTACGACACCTAAATCAGTTGAGACGCCGTTATCACCTTTAGTACCCCAAGATACATCGTGTGTGTTACAAAATGCATAAATATTGAGCACGTTGATGTAACTAGGGGACATGAAGATGTATTGTAAAAGACTGGAAAACATGTGCCATGGATCCAAAAATAAGAAACTTGCGACAAAGTACATGAGATAGGTGGAACACACGGAGATGATGACATTTCGGAACGTGCCCTGCTTGATGAGCGCAAGAATCTGTTCATTGAGTCCTTTACCGGCTTCGGCTGCAGCCACTTCAAAAGCACCTTGTACACCTCGAACTGTAATCCAGATGGTACAAAACATGACATAACCCATAAGTAGCGCAAAAAAGACAATGATCATCGTGTAAGCCCATTTGAGACCTTGAGGACGATTACCCATAGCAATAATAAATTGTAGGATAAGCAACAAGACGTAGATATAATTCAGTACTGTATGCACGATTATACCAGCGTTCTCGCTGTAGGGAGGATTTGGAACACGAGTAATGGAGGTGGTCATGATGTAGAATACCAAATAAAAGTTACCGATAGCAAACCATGAGAACACGAGATTGTATAACTGATACAAGTCGTTGAACATAAAGACAAGCTTGCGGAAAATGTTGTGATCTGAGCTCCAGACCTTGCGCCAATGAACCATGGAATATAAACCAGCAAAGAAGGAGCCATTGAGCCAACGACGACGCTGAGAAATGAATTCAGGCACAGTATCAGGCACATCAGTTTCACCAGAGGCATTGGAGCAATAATGAAGCACCCAGGCAGAATTTTTCTTGGCCACGAGTTCATAACATAAGATACGATCTTCAGCAAGGTAC
The DNA here is from genome assembly GCA_037974945.1 of Mucor circinelloides. Taxonomy (NCBI): domain Eukaryota; kingdom Fungi; phylum Mucoromycota; class Mucoromycetes; order Mucorales; family Mucoraceae; genus Mucor; species Mucor circinelloides. The sequence continues at coordinate 1,002,494 of JBBNAA010000028.1, read as the reverse complement.
ATGTTGGCTGTAAAGATATCAGCGTCACTGCCATGCATCTTTTCACCTAAAAAGTATTTTTCAAGAGGGCCTTCACCATGAATGTCGTTCTGAAGAGCAGTGTATCGATAGGCTGAGAAGGCACCAGGCAACACAGAAATATGACCAAATACGGATTCGAGTGGTTTATCGAGGATATTAGACATCTTGTATTCAAAATTTTGAGAGGCCACCAACGGATTCAACAGTTGCACGCCTGCCGTACCCAGCATGGCTTTAATTTCACCACAGGCACCAGCTACATTGCGGTTAATATCAAATGATTTCCATAGGTTATAAATAGATCTTCCTCCAGGTTTTGTACCAACATCCAGCAAGACACAGACATTTGGTCTCAATAGAGGGCCAAATGCTTGAAAGAACCAACGATGCGAATTGATCTTTTTCTGGTTCTTTTCCTTGAGACAGAACAAGACTTGCACTGGCACCACGCCCTTTTCTGATCCTCTGAAATTCATGTCGGCATCCACAGATATCTGCGTTGTATGCTACATAATATTTATATATATATATATGTTTTTTTAGTACCACGTTACAAACCAATTAACTTTATATATCATATACCTCGTAAATATGAGCAGTAACTGGCTTGCCCTCCACAATATTCTTGGCTAAACCGTCTTGATAGACACCCATTGCTGCAAGCACAGATAATGTGCGTGGGTGGATCTTTGTACGCCCGTCAGACACAACACACACAACTACCTTTTTCCATCCTTCAGGACCCCATGTCTTGGATCTGTTACGAGAGCATAGATGAGAAATGTTTTTCATGACACCGTTCATGGTTCTACAGAACAACACTTCATCCTCCTATAGTACACTATGAGTGGATTGACATGTTGCATGGCCCTTTAAATACTCACGTTATACATGGTGAGTACGATAAACAATTCAGTCTCTCTGTGCAGCAGGTTTTGTCGAAGTGTATAGCCATCTTTTTGAAAGTCTGCTGGATCACATGTAGCGGCGATGTATCTAGGCACAACAATTATATCAGATCAGCATGCCCATGTTGATATATAGACACCAACCTCATGTGTGTAAATTCATTTTGATCTCTCCGTTGGACTCGTTGCAGATACTTGTTGGGCACAGGATTATCCAAAATCAAATTACCACCCGTCAATTTCACTCTTCGAACTTGAGGTGATTTTAGTAAATTGCACGTTGTTTCCTGTAGCCCCCTTCCAATACAATACCTGTTTTGTATCTTCGCTGCTGTCTTCTGGGAGCGATCCCAAAATCTCCAGGTCCGCCACCAATCATGTTGGAAGGAGGCGAGCCAAATCGTGTTCCTCCTCCACCACCACCACCACCACCGCCACCACCTCCACTGCCGATGGAAGAAGGCATGGTACTGCCATTAGGTGAGCCTAATAAAGGTTGCTGCATATTGTTACTTCCTGGAATAGATGACTCGTAGTAACCCAATGCGTTCTCAGTGGCTGAATTATATCCTGGAGTCACAGTAGTGCTACTGCTATACGATGTTTGTTGCATCGAGTACTCTTCGCCCGTATTGAATCGGGGTCTTGTTGGCATCCGCGCTGAAGGCAATGGACTTGCATTTCCATTATTCTGTGGATTGTTATATTGATACATGTTGATTGATGGAAATAAAAAACAAGAAGGAAGAGAAAGGAAAGAAATGTGAGAGAGAGCAAGAGGTTTGATTTAAATAGAAGCTTAATTTTGCATCAATTAAATGCTTGTCGCACGAAAACTACAGCAAAATTCAAGTCAGGGCTCATAAAAATACACTTTGTGTGCCCAGTTTTAAGGTTATTTTTACCAAAACAAAGACAATTGTTTTCAGTGTAACTTGCAAGTTACTCGAGATTTATTAATTCAACTGAGCACTGTTTAATTATTATGTCTATTTTGGAGATTTTAATTATTTTTATACATGTACATAGTGTAGAAAAGGTTTAGTATCATGCACACAGTTCAAAGAAAGCAAGCAGAATGGAGTGCAATCAAGCTGTGTAATTTGAGCGCTAGAATCTCCTGAGAGTAAGGAGCAAAAGCACATTTGTGTTTTCAAAGGTAAAACATTTCGCAAGACTCTAGAAATCACTCTACTGATTTGTAGCATGACACCATTACAAATTGCAGGTAAATTACACACTAGTAGTTTCTGATTTAATTAATATCGCAAATTGGCAACATCTTGATAGTACAAGGCACATATTAATACCAGCCTCTTCATTAACAATTTGATATTATGTTGGGTCGTTATAACAATTACCATGAAGATTTGCAAACCAACTAACTAAACGATGTACTTCTTTCACGTCTGCATGTACTTGAATTTTAGTGACACTCATGTTAAAACCAAAAGAGCCCATGCACCATTGTCTTTTTAAGTTTTTCTCTTCAGGACACGTTGATCCCCTGACTACATGTTATTTTCACGCTTTCAAATATTCAATCACACATGGTTTGGAGTCAAACTCTACAAAAGTCAGTTACATCAGCCTGATCTGTGGTCACTGAACAAAATCAGTTATTGTGGTGGTGGTGGTAGTGATTTGAACCCAGCTGTCAAAACAGCATCTTGTTGCCATAGCAATATGCACTATTCCTTAGATCTATAAGCACAAGGATTCAGCTTTGTATCGAAAATGTAGTCTATCGTCATGAATGGTGATGTGCGGATGGTTTAGCTTGAATTTATGTTACACAATGCTTGGACCGAGAATAGCTGGAAAGATTAAATTTACCTCACTCTGAACCTTCTTTCTTCTCCACATCTTTTACAAACCATAAAGAATGGCTACAATTCCAGTACCTCAACAAGAAAACTATGTACGTGGTGTATCCTTTGATACCATGACTGATCAAGACCAGCCCGACTATTCATTTACACTTCGAGGCAAAACACAAGGGTATCAACGTACTCGACGAAGCAGAACATTTCTCGTTGCTACCGACCTAGCAAATTATAGCGACTATGCGCTTGACTGGGCTATTGAAGTAGGATGATATCAGTATGTTGCTAAACTTGGGTTAACGTGGTATTCTTTTGACAGAATGTTATTGATGATGGTGATGAAATTATTGTTCTTCGTGTTCTCACGGTGGACATGAGTGGTAAGGTTGATACACGTATTCCGTGCACGCTTTAGATGTTGATGCTTTGCTATGGTAGAGAATAGGCCTAATCTTAAATCTATGTTGAGACACGAGGAATTAGCATCCAAGGAAAGAGCTACTGCTGTGATGAACAGAATCATGGCATCTGGAAATCAAGAGCTAAAGGTAATTATGTTAGAGAGGAGCAAAACAGAAGCAGACACTCATGCGTTGATGTTAACGATGCTAGATCAGTGCAGTGATTGAGTTTGTCATTGGAAAAGTTCAAGAGACCATTCAAAATATGGTAGGGACAGTATTGATGGGTTGCATGCTTTGACTAAATATCCGCGTTACCAGATTTCTTTATATCAACCATCGATGCTCATTGTAGGCACTCGCGGAATGTCTGAATTAAAAGGCATGTTTATGAACAGCGTCTCAAAATATTGTTTGCAACACTCGCCTGTACCAGTAGTCGTCGTTCGACCTGAGAATAAGGTGAAGAAACAGCAACAAAAAAAGGCTGAGAAGGCAGCAAAGAAGGCCAATCGTCTTAGCGGCATGTTCCGTATCAGCAGCCATTCTAGTATATCCAGCTTGAATTCAAAGGGATCTGATTCTTCAGATAGTAGTTCAGATGAGGAAGATGCCAGAAATCTAGACAAGAAGGTACAGCGATTATCAGTGTTTGACAAGATTGGGCGCAGATCAAGATCGTCATCTCCTGCCAGACCGTCAGCTAAAAAACAGTAATTTATGCCAACATTGCACGCTTTGGATATGGTTGATTTGATATATGGTATGCTGGACTGCATACACTTTTTGATGTGATTAAAAGGGATCTAGACTGAATCATGTAATTTTTGCGGGTAAATAAATGCTTTTCGACTTTATTGGAAATAAGATAATAGAAGAGAGGAAAGCCTTCAAATGATGGTTACATCCAGACATCAAAGTGACGTGGCAACTCGGTTGAATCACCGCGATTCTGGCAAAGGTTTTCACAAATGTTTTGCAAATTTTCATCTTTTCTCCAATAACCTTACAACCGCCACACGCACAGAAAAGAAACGGACAAACCCGCACCCTTTTCTGTTTATAATAATGTCAGTAGACGGTGAAGGAACGAGTGATTCGAATGCAACACCTCAACACACACCGCTTCAACAACAACAACAACAACAGCAACAGCAACAGCAGCAAGCTCAATTAGTTCACCAAGATTTAAATTTCTCTATAAATGACATTCTTAACAATAATCACGATGTCAGCGATTCTTCATTTCAATCCATTGTACAGACACTAAGCAACAACAATAACGAAGAGCACATTGCGCCATCGTACGCACATTTGCCAGCCGAACTGCAAGATTTATTCAACACAAATGAAACAGACGATCTGCTATCCGTCCAAGGCACAAATTCGGACGCGTCTATTCTTCAAGGAAATATGTCAAATATCTGGGATAGACCTGGTGCTTCACAACCGTTTCTGCAGCCATCTCCACAGCAGCCCATAACGCCATCTCCTCCAGTGCCTGTGAAAACTACCAGTACAGCTTCACCCATTGCTACGACAGCTGCAGCCACACCAGTGGTGATGCCTATCTCCTCGACTACAGCAGCACCATCCACAGCGAATCATACTCTAGTCATTCAATCATCGCCTAATACCTCATCGAATACTCCTACTTCGCAACCAATACAGCCACAGCAGCAGACACAGCCTTTATCTCGTCAATCCTCGCAATCCTCGCAACCGAATTCACAACCACAACAGCAACGTAAGTATTTATATTGAGAAAATAGGCATTGTTTGACTAACATCTCTGATTAGCATCGTCTACTACCTTATTAGATAATATCACAGCGCAATTACCACCTGATCGAAAAGAAAAGTTCATTCAGTTGTTTAGAGAACTACAAACAAGTGCAGTGTCTGCAAATCAATTTCTATCGAAAGCCAAACTGTTATTAGGACAACAGCAATACCAGCAGTTGGAGGATTTGAAAAACAAACCCTCTCAGAAAGCAGCATCCTCTTCACCTTCCACTTTTAACAATGCAAATCAGGACGAGGAGCATAGAAAGAGAGCACTATCAAGTCAGCAACTAAGACAGGAAGATGCGCAGAGAGCAATGCCTGGAATAATGTAAGTAATGACTCAGCAAATCATGTGGATATCGAGATTCTTATATAACTATAGTGCACCTCAATTAAAACGAGCAAAAACCGAGCATATACCAAATAACGCTCTATCACCGCAATTTCATCCTCCCCCTCAAACATTACAACAACAACAGCAATTGCAACAGTTACAGATGCAGTTGCAACAGCAACATCAAATGCAATTGCTACAACAGCAACAATTGCAACTACAGCAGCAGCAGCAGCAACAACAACAAACCTCTCCATCGCAACCACAGTTACAGCCACAACAAACTCATCAGCCTGTAGCACCCTCACCTGCCACGACTCAAACGCCTACAGTGAATATCACTGCTGCTGCTGCTAATACTACTACTACCACTCAAGCTACTCCTACACCTGTATTCAAAACACCCGCTGTGCCTGGTACACCTGGATTGCAGATACCTTCTAGAGCTAATACACCACAATCCTCGAGGTATGTTATTTTTACTGTGTTGAGGGGATAGTATATCACTAAACCTTGTTTTTTTTTTTCATTAGTAAACCTACAGTGCCTAGCGGAACAGCGGGCACAGCAAATGCAACTACAGCGACAGCATCCACAAGTGGTGGAGGAAGTAGTGGAGGCGGAGGAGGCGATAGAATTGATTATGATACACTGACAGATGTTATGGGATATGCCGGTGTAGACTTAAAAGAGGAAGCGGAGCATTTCATGAAGGATGGGGATGGATCAGGAGGTGTATTACCAGACGGTGTAGATAGATCGAAAGTACAAGATTTCATGAATACCGACTTGTTGACGAAAAAAATATTAAAATATGGTAAGTTTATTCCTGTGTGTGTGAGAGAGAGAGCGAGAGAGTGAGAGGGCTCAAGGGGCGGGATCGTGTCTAATAACTGTGTGATTTTAGCCAAATGTGTAAATATCAAGAAAATCGATAGTGATTTTGTATCCTATCTGGCATTAGCTACACAAGATAGAATTCGTACAGTATTGGAATCCATGGTAACGGCGTCAAAACATCGCACTTTTGATCCATTTCAAAAACCTCCATTATCTGAAGATGGACATCCGTTATTCAAGATACAAGTAAAGCAGAATGTCAAATTACAACTGGAAGCGATCGAGCATGTGTCAAGGCAATCTGAATTGGATCTCGACCCCATAGATGAAGAGGACATGGATCAACCAGACATTGATACTACTAAAAAGGGCTGGTACTCGAAAAAGTCAAAGAAACCACTGTTGATCAAGGACAAAACGGAAAGAAAAGTGACAGTTCAGGATGCGATATTTGTCATGGAAAGAGATGTGCAAGGAGGAAGAGGTACAAATCAACGTACATTACTGAAAGCTTATAATGAATGGTTATCTTAGCCCCTCTTGTACAAATAATAAAACAAATTACAATAAAAACAACCATCTTTGTATATTACTCTCACTCATCATCAACTGACAGACAGGCAGACAGGCAGCGTATGGGTAATGCACAGTATACGTTGGCTTTTTTATTTCGTCACGAGATGAAATTTTTCATTTGTATTTTGGATGTTTAAATAGGAAATGTATAGGTTAATCCAACTGCTAAAACATAAACAGAGTATATGTTTCTGCAAGAATAGACATAACCACGTATATCTATCCTACCTTTCCCGAAGGGCACAATCCACAGTTTTGTCTATAAGGAAAGACCACAGGATAGAGGCAGGTGTTAATATGTAAAGAATCAATACACTTGCCAACTTTTACAGGCTTTTTATAACTGTTGGAAAATATTTTTAGACAAGCCACTGTCAGACTGCTTTAAATCCAATTTACTTATTTCCTCCCAGACATATTCGGCCTTTAAATTAACGTGTCTGTGGCTGGAGAGACGATTTTGTCATAAAGCGATTAGCTTTCAATGAGAGTACCTTCTGGTTGACCAACTGAAAGCATGTGTCGCATTCCTGTCATTCGCAAGATGCAATTCGAAATATCTTCCATGTAATATTTTCAAAAACTTAAACATGAACTGAAGCTAGTTTTTTTTATTTCTTGCGAAAGCGTCAACAGTCATACAACTTCAATTTTTTTTTTTTTTACGGACAATACAAATGATGCACTTGGCGTTTTCTTGTTGTTAAAAAGGCAGCGCGAATATGTTTTGTTTAATAGTACGAGAAAGCCCCATTAGAAATATTACACTTGTGAAGCAATTTAGCAGTGTAAACTATATTCTGCTTTTCTTTGTCAAAATCAAGATGTCGTCTCTTCCTTTTATTCATCTCGAATGTCAGCTTTCACTTGTCTTTGTTTTCTCAGACATTGTTTTAATTGTTATTTTTGCGACTATCTCTAGGACAGTATAATAACTTGTTTAATTCGTTTCTTCAACGCTGTAAATAGATAAACAAAAAGGGTGATACCGAGTCCATATCTTTCATTATGTGTAGCCCCCTCCCCTCCAAAAAAAAAAGGAGAACTTGTATCAAACAGACTAACTGAAAGGCTGTAGCACAATGCAACCATGTATGTCCACTGAAGAGGTAGAAGTGTTTTTGCGTCGGTTTGATATATCATAACAGGGCATTCTCCGTTCAATTTTATGCATTGTAAATATAGCAGTGAAACAAGTTCTTTTTGTAAGCTAAGCATTTCACTCGTTTTTAAAAGGTGCAAGTAAAAGACCTTTATGTTGATTAAAACGTAGATGAACTTTTTTTTATCCTTGTAGGTTAAAGTTGCCAGCTTTAAATAAATAATCATAGTTTAATAATAAATCTGGACATCATTGAACCAACGGATAGATAGATTGGTCTTACATAGTAGGAATAGGAATTGGTAGAACTATCAGAAGACCCTTGATACCAGTATAAATCCAGTTAGCATAATGAAAGTTGCATATGCATTGTATCCGTTTTTTCAAATTTCATTATACTGTTGCGGTGTGCAATATTCTTATTCCCTTATTTAACAAGATAAAACAAACTAGGTATCACGATATATGATATTTTGTTGTCAAAAAAATAAATATAAAAGGGTCCCAAAAAAAAGTCTTTTTTATATATCTCGTCTTCCTTTTAAACAAACTACATTCATAGCAAATGACACGTAAGTTGACTATACAAAACTTGAATATTTAATGATTTCACCTAAACATGCCATAACTGTCTATAGAAACGAGAAAACGAAAGGCCACGGCCGAAGCTGGCCCTTCAAAGCCTAGAAAGCCAAAACGTACTGAGCCTGCTCCTCCTCCCCCTGCTTCTCCTCCCCCTGCTCCTCCTCCCCCTCCTCCTCCTCCTCCTCCTGCTGGTGCTGCTGTTAATACAGAATTAAAAACACAATTTGTCGTGAGAAAATGCAAAATTGGGCCATTGTTAAGAGAGCCATATAAACAGTACAAGGTAGGAACGATGTATTTATATTAATAGCCTCACTTTCTAACGCTACTTCTTATTTATGCATCTACTAGAATTTTTTTAGAACATTAGCAGAAGATTATTCTGTCCTCCGGCAAGATGCCATGAATTTTGTTTTGCTTATTTTGATACAGTTTTTCAACACACAACAAGTAGAGCTTGTTCAGAGATACACCAATAACATAACCAATGTTCAACGCTCTATAAATCAGCTAAATCATTATGTTCGACTTGCAGAACAGCTACTTACTGAACTCTTATCATTAATTACAAATATCAATCAAAATATCGACACAGACTCAGAAAACATCACCGCAGCATTACAAGGTTTGACAGCTCCAATCAATAATCTACTCGATCAGCTAAGACCACATATTCAAGATGTCGATGATATTGTTCACCAAATGCATGCAGCTGTTACTCAAGAGAATCCTGATATTGCCAATGTCAATCAGCTACATGATCGCTTAAATCATTCTGTCACTGAGCTTCGTCCTCAAATAAATGCCGTACAAGCACTCATCACTCAAAAGTTACAATATTTACGGCAAACAAAAACTAGAATTGAAAACGATATCACTGACATCCTTGATCGCCTGACACAAGAAGAAAGAACTATTATCAACATTATTACTCAATCTAGAGACACAACAGAAAGAATTGAATCTGGAAGACAAATGCTTCGAGCTCGTCTTAACCAATTCCGCAGAGAGGATCTGAATCAAGCAGAAATATTGTTACAAAGTCAATTAAATGCTCAATTACGCATTTTTATACAAAATCAACAAGATGTTTTAACAGCCTCACAACGGTACCAAGATCAACAAAGACAAACTATTGAAGCCAGTGCAGATATACAACAATGCTTACAATTAGATACTATAAAACGCCAATTACAGCAAATCGAAAAACAAAATACTGCTTTATTTCAGCTGGCTGAAATAACATCTCAACAACTTTCACTTGCAATAGCAGAACCTGAAGGCCGACCATTGTTCCCAAAATTAACTGATGCCACTTTCTGGTCACATGTATACAGAAAAGTAGCTATTGATCCAAATGGTTTGAATAGAACTATAGTAAGGTTTTCTTTTTCTCTCATTATTACTTTTGTTTTAACTAAAATTTTGTTATAGCAATTCAACCAATCCATTCAAAGAAATTTTCCTGACTTTGATATTTCCAGAAAAATTGCTGGCTCTGAAGAATACGCCTATACTGTTCCAACATTAGACCGACTGCACATAGCCATCTCTTCTCAGTATGGAACCACTATAATACAAAGTAAGTAATCTATATAAATGTTTGCGGGAGATGTTTGGTTACTTATATTTATTCTGTATATAGATGTAGTTATGCATCTACTAAACACTAGACTTTGGATTGTACGCATCTTTAAGGGCTATTTCGTTTCTCAACAAAATCCTCCAGATCAAGAATTTCGTCGGTTGCCTATTATGACACTTGGTAACATAACAAATTGAGCCAGCCCTAAAATCCCTTTTGTATTAATTCTTTTTTTTTTCTATTAGCCAAAAAAGCTGCTGATGGAATTATTAGCCACAAGCGTTTTGATGAAATTGTTTTTCGTGAAGAGAATGATGATGAACTACCTATCTTTGAAAATTTGAACAATTTATATGACCAGGTCCGACTGATCTATGAGGCTGAATTTCCCGGATTGAATTATGATCAAGTAGATGATTACAGCACTGCGTCCTCCCACCCCCTTAAATATCTTCGTCTTAGCTACCGACTTCTCCAGCTTGCCACTTCTATGCCTGATACTCCAATCAAACTTTGGAGCCTGATCCCCCAAGGAAGCCATTCAATAGTGCACGTATCATTAAGTGGTGTAACAGTTTTGTATCGTTTATTCAAAAGAGCGCATGAAAATCATCTTCCTGTCCCAGAACGTCTGATCCGTAACAATGTTTTCATTCGTTTAACTGATTTCGATAATGCTTATTTCCGCTATGAAGAAAAAAGAGATCTTTGGAATGACGTGTTTGACCTTGCAAGAATTCAAGACAGAGAGCTGAGACTAGGTTTTGGTATGAAAACTGACGGACACATGATCAGTATTCTCTTTGAAAAGACTGCGCAAAACTTTGTTCCTCAAAACAAGAAAGAAATTATGATGCAAAAGACTCAAAAGAACCTATCGAATTGGACAAACGGCCTGTACCCTCTTTACAAAAACCCAGTTGGTATTACAGCAGAAGACCGCATTGTTGGTATTGATCCTGGTAAGACAAATTTGATTGCATTTGAGATTGCTATCATTAAACTGTAAAATTTTACTGTTTATAGGTGTACGCGACATTATCTGTGGAGTTGATTGTGATTCCGGAGAGATGAATAATAAGCAAACAACAAAAGAACACTCTTTTTTCATCAGTAATTCTTCGTACAAGTTGCGCTCAGGCATGTCATGGTTAAAACAAAAGGAGCTGCAAAGTAGAACTCAAACGAATATACAAGCATCTTATGACCGCCTCCAAACCAGAAAAGTATGCTCAAACGAAGGAATCATGCAGTTCTTGAATGCCTTTTCCGGTGAACGCACAGAGTAAGATTTCTTTAACAATGCACATTGTATATACTGATGTCTAATATCTTTTGAATATTTTCTTTCCTTTCTATCTAACAGAATACATCGTTTCATGCGAAGCTGGCAACACCGTGAACACAAGGGCTATGCTTATTCAGACAGAAAAATGGCTCAAGATTACATTGCTCGTGTCGTGCTAGGAAGAACAAAAGCTGGCGAAGATTTTAAATTGGCACACAGTTCATCTTCAAGTTCCAGGCGCAAAAAAAGAAAGCGGTTTAGACAACAACATCAGCCAGAGCTACGACCCCTTACTGATATAAGAAGGACAGTAATTGCTTACGGTGATGCCAACATCCGGGGTACATATAAGGGAAACACGCCTATTCCTGTCAAATCGGTTCAAAGAGCCATTGCTGAAAAGGCTATTGTTATCACTGTTGATGAATTCCGTACGTCTGTTACCTGCTGCCACTGTCATCGAAGATTGAACAATACAACTTCTGAACTACACGGTTGTAATCATCGAAAGAAAAGACATCGAATAGCCGGCGTTGAGAAAAGATCAAGAATGAAATGTCTAGACGAAGAAGGCAACATCATCCATTTAAGTAGTCAATGTCCCGACCGAAGACTTTTCCGTCAGAACAATACCATCTATTCACTGAAGCTGTGTACCCAGTGTCCAGTAAATAGAAACAATGATCTGGTAAGTCCATTTTTTATGTATTCACTTTCATCCAACTAATCGCTATCTAAATTTTCAAGTATTGGCAACGAGATATAAATGCAGCAACCAACATCAGAAGCATTCTAGTTGAATACATAAACTCGAACTTCAACATTGGCTCTCGACCAGCTGCATTATCAAGAGGTCGACAAGATCAAGGGCCCTAGAAAAGATCCATCATGCGAGTTATTTTCGCCTTTTTGAACCTCTAGAGGTAATACAAGAAAAAACGATTAACAGTCACTTTATCTAATTATTTTGGGAGGATATACGTAGGTTCTTTAAATCAGTAAACAGTCGTTTTAATTGCCTTGCTAAGGTTCCGATGAAGTAGTAATGGGATGATGGTTGATGTAAAGGGGGTCTACGAATCGGAATAGAGATTTTTTGAGACACAAACCAAACATTTGTAGAAAACTTGAGTAACTGAATTGTCCATGCACTGTGATTTGAAAGTAATGATCGCTGCCCACACTTTTAGATACTTTTGTCAAATGCCTTTTATTGAATGTGCATTTCAGTATTATATCTTCTTTAAATATAGTCTTTCATGAATATTGACTGATTTCTTGTCATAATACGCCGCAGTTTTATCAAAAGTAATTGAGTTCACTTCTCTTTTCGAAGTAGCAATGCGAGACATGCTTATGTTGATACTTGATGAATGATGTTCTGGTACGATAGAGACACTGACCTCGGAATGACCATTAGAGAAGTCTGTGAACCACAGAGAAGTTAATAAGCTTTGGTAAGTACCATCTTGCGAGGAATCCTGTGCATAAATCGCTATTGTAAAGTTCGGTAAGTATGTGATGTATCTCAAACTATGAATACTCACATATTCTAAGATCTCTGCCCTCTTTGAAGAGAAATGTCTTGCTGATACCTGCCTCAGGCAAAGCAGATCCTTTGTGCAAGATATGTATGTAATCAGATTTAACTTTGAAATTGGTAGTTAAATTGTTAAAATCCAATTTATAAGCCTTGTATTGAACTGGAATATTTTCGCACTGATCAAGGTGATTGTCCCGAAGGCCGAAAACATAAGCATTATTTTGGGATAGTATACTGAACTTGATTGTATAAGTGGTGCTTGAAATCTGTGAATATCTTCCTCTTCCGAGGTACTGTGCCATGATGACTTCCGCATCGCTGTCAAAGCACAGTAAAGGCTTTCTTTGATGGATTTGGAAAATACTTCGCAGTTTTTCTTGAAAAAAGCGTTCAAGAGAATAGGAGTAGTGAGAATTAACAATAGATGTCATACATCCTCTGACGATCCACGCAGAAACTTGATATAGGCCAAAATAGTCGTTTGAAAAAGCAACGCCAACGATAGTAGTCGCAACATTGGCAATGGCAGGCTTCATTCCTACTTCTAAGAGCATCCGACGAGTTATCTTCAAAGCACATGCGCATTGATCATCAATAAAAACCGAGTGGTAGGCATCCAGCTCTTCATTTGTAAAAATCTGCTTGTTCTGGCACTGCAAATGATTAGTATTGACTTGTCTGGTAGATGCGGAATTACTCTTACCCAAGCTCTGACGATCTTTTTCATATTGGCACTAAAACATTCATAATGTCTTGTTGAGAGTAGAATGGCTTCATGTTCGTGACACCAGTCAATCAAGGCGCCTAGGTGGCCTTCGGACTCCACTCGTTGATAGTGATTCCACATTTCGTCTGATGCTGTACTGACTAGGCCGTTTATGCTTATCTCTCTTTCCTGAACTGTGAAAAGCTGTGCTGCATTTTTGGATGAAGGTGTCTTGATTACCTTATTCAAGATATATTTGATTTGCTGCTCTTCAATGTTTACTTGTACATAGTATGAGTTCATTGGCAGAAAGCTACTATTGTCTTCTTGCACAGTGTCGAATGCCATAATATCAAATTTTTCCTCGTTCAGAATTATTGGCGGTAATATTGCATTTGCGATTTGAATCATTTTCAATGGTTTTTGGATCGCACACTCAACAAGTCGGACTATGTCTGGAGTAAGAATAAAGCTGTTTTCTGATCTTACAAGTTTTGCTTGTAAAAAAGATTCTTTGATGAAGTAAAAATAATGAGTTTTAAGAGAAAAAGTGTTACAAAGAATAATGTCTTGTATTCCATCTGGAGAGTTACTGATAAGACCATATTGATCTTGAAAGCTTTGAAAAAAATCAACAACTTGCTTTGTATATTGTTGAACACTGGCATCCAAAGAAATAATTTTCATAAACTGATGGTAGCTGAGGCTGCTTAAATCTTGTAGCTGAGACTTATATAAATTAACAAGCTGCAAAAACTCGCTCTCGCGGAAAGTATTGGTATCCTAAAAAGCGCTTCAGTTAATAAGGACTCCATACTGTATATTAATCTGTCAAGAGCACTCACGGGAATACTATACACATTAATAAAAAGATTTCTTACAAACCTAGAAGCTATCTCTGAGACCTCTGATTCACGCTTGTCCTCGTCAGCAAGTCCACATTGTTGTATGTCGTTTCTTGACTTGATTTGCATTTCAGTCAGTAATTTCTTGATTGCAACCAGCAGCACGTCGTTCAGTTCAGGTAAACGAATTGACCGTCTGTCGAGGATGGTAGGAACGAGTAAAAAATCGCTAGAGGCCAATGTTTTAGAGACTGCAATTAGTTCTTTTGCTGATTGCATTTGTAAGCATGTACAGGTGTATGTGATCTTTTCTTGATCGTTGGTTTCGCATACGGACAGCATCAAGTACTTTCTTTCTCTCCCAAACTGAATTTGGTGATCAGCGGAATTGTGTAGAAAGTTTACAAATGCCTCGACAAAAGGTACCACCACCAGCTTGCTTTCACCATCGTCAGCAGCGATCCATCCAGTTTCCAGAAATAGTGTACGCAACATGTCTGTTTGTCTATCTTCAGTCCAGTCAATAGGCAGCAAAAATACAATCTGGCTTACATCAAGCGGTATTCCGTGGTCCTTGGATACTTTTGTCCTGATTTCCTCCAAATAGTTGAGAATGGAAGAGAGCATCAGCATATCAGTCTCTGTTAGTTGATGCTTGTCCTTTGATTTCAGTTCGAAATATTTTTGAAAGATCGCCCCAACAATTAATCCCAAATCCTCGTTTATTTTGTCGTTCCATTCCTATAAAATTAACAGATTACAATCAGCATACAGGTATGGGAGGCGCCAAATAATATAACAGTACTTCGTATGCAAAACTCATCTCAGCTACTCTATTTGAAGTCGTATGTACATATATACCATCATATTCATCGAGGCCTGCAATGTGCTGTCAATATCTAAATAACATTATTCTTTGCTGTTATAGTTACAAAAGCATATCAGGTAGTCATACTTTGAATAACTGAGTAAATCCTCCATGGCAGTGATTTCAGAAAAAAAAGAAAGAGAAAAAAGGGCACTTTTTTTTTTTTCGAAAAAGTGAAATATTGTCTTACGAGATGGACCTTTTGTGCTACAGAGACTATGTTTATTACAGATTCTTGCTGTAGCATGGAGTACTAAGAGCTTTGAAACTCGATACAATAGCAAATGTCAAACAGCCAGTATCAAGTCTGAAAAAAAGTGGAGCAGCAGAGCTCAAGTAATAATTAATATAAAAGATATGACATGATAAATCGCAACAACCTGAAAAAATAACATGACGCTCTGATTCCATCAACACATGACACCGTTGTCTGATTCATTTCAAATTATAAATCCAAAGAAATAATGGATAGTATCCACAAGAAATAACAAAAGCATGTTTGAGCATGATTTTAATTTCCAAATTTTGCCAGATTTATAATAATAGCATGCTGATAATTTGAACTGTAGTTACCAGTAACATATTTTGACCCCACTTGACATGTCCAATGTCCATCTCTGAGCGAGGTCAGATCATATATGCTCATATTAATATCAATTCAATTTATTTCAGGTTGATTTCAAGCATTTCTATCTCTCATATTCATCATCCTACAAAACTTTATATATAGACTGACATGTGAAAGCTAGTAATTTGAAGCTTCATGGTGATACAACAATAATTTTCTATCCATGCTCCAATTTGATTTATCATGGCCAATGCTCTCGTTCTACAAATATATATAGACAGCATGTAAATGGCCGTCTGTAGTAATTCAGTTCTTTTCTTTTTTCTTTCTTTCTCTCCTTCCTTCAACACATATTCCTATGTTTACAGAACTATCCCATCTATCATACGATCTTACCGTATGTCTACTTAGCTTCTTGGTCTACATCTTCTTTAGAGAAGTACGTCCCAGAGGTTCACATCGTATACCCAAAGAAGGTCCAGTTATTTTTGTTGTAGCTCCTCATGCAAATCAGTTTGTGGACCCCTTGTTGGTCATGAAGGAGTGTGGAAGAAGAACATCCATGTTGATTGCAGAGAAATCAATGCATCAAAGAGGTGTTGGTACATTTGCACGCATGTTGAATGCGAGTAAGTCATCTTTTACTTGTAGGTTGCTGATATGAATTACTCATGTTTTGATAGTTCCCGTCATTCGTCCCCAAGATCTTGCAACAAAAGGAAAAGGCACAGTCTCTGTTTCAGGTGCAGAAGGAGAACACACCCATATTTCAGGCACAGGAACCGAATTTACAAAACAATTATTTCCAAAAGATACGCTCGTGCTGGTAGGACCTCATACAGAAGGATGCAAAGCTGAGGTCGTGCAAGTCATCTCAGATACAGAACTCGTTATCAAGCACCCATTTAGAAGCACCGTTTCCTTGGAAAATGAGCAATTCAAGTACAAATGTATTCCTCATGTGGAGCAATCGTCCGTATTCAAATCTGTACATGAAGAACTAAATCGAGGTGGTTGTATCACTATTTTCCCTGAAGGCGGTAGTCATGATCGAGTAGAAATGTTGCCATTAAAAGGTAAGAGTTTGCTTTGTCCATGTGTGTACGATATACCGAGAGAGAGAGACTGATCCGACGATAACAGCTGGTGTCACATTGATGGCTTTGGGTGCCATGGCTCAGTATCCTGGTTTAAATGTCAAAATTGTACCTGTTGGTCTGAACTATTTTCATGCTCATCGATTCAGATCAAGAGCTGTTGTTGAGTTTGGCGAGCCTTTGACCATCTCTGAACGTTATGTAGAAATGTTCAAGAATGGTGGTGAGGAGAAACGGTTAGCATGTGGAACGCTGTTGGGCAAAATTTACGATTCATTGAAATCTGTCACCTTGAATGCTGAAAGCTACGAGACACTGATGGTGAGTACATGCGGTTTATTACAGTAGAGCGGGCCACTGACACTTTTGTAGCTTATCCAAGCAGCCAGAAGACTTTACAAGCCTGCAAATCGCAAATTACACATCTCTCAAGTGGTTGATTTAAACAGACGCTTCCTCATAGGGTACAACATGTTTAAAGATGAGCCCAAAGTTAAAGAATTGGAACAACGAGTTCTTGCTTACAATCAGTTGCTCAAATACCATGGCATTCGTGATCATCAAGTCCAAAAGACAAAGTTGGGAGGAAAGCGTACATTGTATCTTATTTTCAAACGGTTTATTATCATGACATTGTTGGCATTGCTGGACTTTCCAGGGTAAGTTGGTCAAAACCTAATAAATGACGATACTCATGCTTTCCAATAGAGCTATTCTTAATTTGCCTGTCATTGTTATCGCAAGAGTTATCAGCCAAAAGAAAGCAGATGGTTTGTGTTTCTTGCGTAAGATGAAGAATACAACAACCTAACACACCTTGATAGCTGCTTTAAAAGGCTCTTCAGTCAAGGTTGCTGGCCGTGATGTGCTTGCTACCTGGAAGTTACTCGTCGGCCTCGTACTCGTCCCTTCACTGTACTCTTTCTACAGCTTTGTCGTATTTCTGGTATTATTCAAGACGACAAGCTTTGATATCACTACTCTAGTCCGTATCTCTATTGCTACTTGGTTTACTATTGCTGCTGTCACATTGGCATCTCTTCAATTTGGCGAGATTGGGTTGGATATCGCAAAGTAAGTGTTGTTTAAGGGGTATCTTGTCAAAGAGTATGTGCTAAATGATTTGACAGATCTTTGAAGCCCATGATTGTGTCTGTATTAGACCCTTCAGGAGCAGAAACGTTGCGACAAAATAGAGAGGTTTTGTCTGTGAATATCACCAACTTGATTAATGAATATGGACCCAAAGCCTTTCCCGATTTCGATGGTAAGTTGTATCTGGTCAAGCCTAGATGTTAATACTCATCCTTACTCTCGTCACAGCTGACTATATTAGCAAGATGAAAGTCGCACCTACACCTGTAGCAAGTCGCAGCTCCAGCTCCAGCAGCTTCAACCTTACCAACGTCAAATTACCTACTATATTCCATCAAAATAAGGTGCTGGACACTTTACAGGATCACCATTTGTTCAACTGGAGCTACAATAGAGTAAACTCGGACGAGCATCCCGGATTTCTAGGCATTGGCCATTATTTCACAAGAAGCGGTGCTACGACACCCACATTACAAGGCGGCAGTAGCCGATCAAGCAGTTTCAGTGCTGCTACCAACATTGATGAAGATCCTCTTGCGATTCCCTCCATTCGAATTGAAGATGTTTATCACATTACAAAAGATTAAATAGAATACATCATTATGCATTTACACGACAAATAAAAAAAACAACATTCATCAGTAAATAGAGACAAGCAATGATAGGTATGCACACCTCTCTTTTGTATAATGTGAGCCAAGGAAGCGGTTCATGTCTGTTGATATTATGTGCAATGCTGGCGTTTTTATATAGAATGGAAAATCTGCAGCTAGAATTCAAATGTGGTGTTGTAGCACACACGCTATTTTCTCGGTATCCACCGCATGTCATACAGTACTCTTTTGTTCCAACAGGCGAGAGTGTAGCACATTATTATATTTTTTCTTTGTCTTGGCTCGAGAGACAACAAATACCCCGTGAATGATCTGGACAATAGTGATAACAGAAAGGGGTGTGTGTGTGAGAGATCAAGTAAAGGGACACAACAACAAGACAAAACCTAACCTGTTGTGGGAGGAGGGAGGTGAAGCGAAAAAAAAAAAAAAAAATGAACCGGGACCAAATTTCGTTGTCTTTTTTTTCCTAAATTTCTTGTTTGCTCCTTCTGTTATTGTTGCACGATGATCATCTTTTTTGTGTATGTATCCTCCTGTTGTATCATCCTCGTGATTCTATCATGGTTATTTTGCGTGAACTGTGAAATCGAGTAATAAAAATTGGATTGAAATGGCGTGGACTCGGGGCAAGATGTAGAGGTGATGGATAGGGGGAGAGATTGACACTGGAACGCTTTCAAAGAGGACAACAAGATATCTCGATCAGATTCTATTCCAAAAAAGGTTATACGATATAGGGGCAAAATTCGAGTCTTGACCAATTCAAACATCAAATCTCGCCACACAGTGTCAAAGTATCACGCAGTCTTTTTTTTTTCCCGGGCAATTTGCTAATAATGATCATCAAGGAGATATCAACCTGGATGTTTGTTCTAGTAGCTGTACAATTAAGTTTATATTATTTGCAATCATCGTTTGATATTCAATTCTTCCAATTAAAGTTAAATTCCTTTTTTTTTTATTTGATCATGCATTGAAAAATAAGGAAACAAATGTGTGTGTGTGTGTAATTTTGATGCGTTTTTTTTCTTTTTTTTTTTTGGTGTACTGAAATAAAATAAAGATGCGATGAGAGTGGTTGTGGATGCTTTGAAAAGAAAGAGAGAAAGAAAGAAAGGGAGGGAAAGAGAGAAATAATACAATAATAAATAGAAATGGAACTGGAAACTTAGTCCCAACAAATGGTAAATTCTTGATGGCCAACAATCACTTTGGATGGAATGACGGATGATTCAAGAGGTTTGAATGGTCTCGCTCCATCGTCTTGGGACAATCTTTGCAACAGGATAGTTGCACTAATAGTGTCTATGATATCTTGAGCTACATGTGTGGGTGCCACAGGAGACATCATGGGTGAAGTAGACCAAACGAGAGAAGGCGAAGAAGAGATGGATGAAGCCGAGCTGCTAGAGTCCATCATCATCATGGGCGATGAGGTATCAATAGAGGGTAGTTTTTGCTGCTGTTGCTGTTGTTGTTGTTGTTCTGTAAGGTTGCAAATAGGAGGTAATAAGGGGCCACTACTATTACTAGAATGCTTGCCATATTGATTTGACCAATCCTCGGGCGGGTATGTTTGAATCACACGGAAAGTCGGAAAGGGTGCTACTGAAGTGGATTCAAACGAAGATAATGAAGATTCATCAGACAATGTCAATAAATCATCATCCTCGTTTTCCTCCTCAACCTCCTCTTCCTCATAACCAATATCCTCGTCCAACATTACTGGTTGGCTATTCAAGAGACGCGTAACGGACATACTATCCAGCTTTTTCTTTTGTTGTTGCTGTTTGAATGGGGTGGTATTTTTAGCTTTCAAGGGCTTTGATGTGGTATTACGAAGACTGTTTCTTTTGGTAGTTTGTTGTTTTGTGTAAGGTTTTTGACGCATTGTTGTATTACGTTGTTGCTTTTGATGATAGCTAGTCTTTTTAAAGGCATGTGATTTGCTTTTTGGATCCAACAAGAGACAGCCATAATCTTCGTGATCTGGACGAAGTGCTTCCAAGGCAAACTGTTGACCAAAAATAGGAACCAGTTCTTTACGAATGTTCCATGCGGTACGTTTACAGAGCAAATGAGCGTAATCATAAGGAATCCTATCAAATCGAGTTGGTACGCTTGTTTTTTTTTTTAAAAAAAAATGTGAATTTCGTGTGGTCTTACCATGTGCCTTGTATACGTAAAAAACCACCTCTGATTTTCTTTGTGCCCAATTCAGGATTTGAATCAACCATTTTTACAATATCAGACTTTGAATTGCCCAATGCCTTCCAGATGCCAGTGAAATGAACATAGCCTGTTAATTGAGGGTGAGTATGCTGATCAGAGCAGTGTTCAATTGACACCGTACCTGTCTCTCGGTCCCACATGATGGGTGTTCCATTAATGATGTATTCATACACTGTCATGCCATGTCAGTATGCACTTGTAATTTAACTGGAGTATGCATTGCTTACCAGGAATGTAGCCCCGAGGATCAAGCGAGGTTGAATAATGATCTCTTTTGATGTAAATGTTGCGTTCATTCTCTGATTGAAATGGACGGTACATTAAACAATCGTTATCACCAAGATTCTTTTTGTTTTCAATCATTGCTGTATGTGTGTATTGGATGATGAAATGAAAGAGGATGAGATGATGGATAAGAAAGAAAAGAGAGAGAGAGAGAGAGAGAGAGAGAGAAAGCGAAAGAAATCGAGAATAATATAAAAAAAAAAAAACTATATATATATACTCTACATTTCACGATAATTTAAGGGGGTGTTCTCGAGTGGGGAAGATTAAGGGGCAAAAAAAAATATATGGTCTTTTTATATAGGTAGGATAGAGAAACAAAGCGAAAAAAAAGGGCTTCGGGAAAAGATGATTTCTTATGACAAGAGTGCAAGATTCCCCTTCATGTTTGTTTACACACACACACATATATATATATATATATACACACACACACACAGTGTGAGTTTTTGGCAAGGGAGAGACAAGAGCGATGTTGTTAGTATAAGCTTTGTAATATAACCTTTTTGAAAGTGCTTTCAAAATACACACAACTAAACCAAAAAGCTTAATTCCCTCTCGGGATACACACACATTTTCATGCTGTTTTTTAATAAATGCAATCAATCCTTTAATCTGTCTATTTTAAGACTTCTTTTTACGTCTGTACGGTCTAAACCTTCCTCTGCCACCTCTCTTTGTTGTTGTTGATTTTCTTGTTGTACGAGTCTTTCGTGGTTTAGGCGTGGGTTGCTGCAACTGTTGGAAATAAGGATTAAGTGCTTCGTTTTGATCGTTTTTGATGCTGGTAAATCCTTCCAGGGGAGATAGATAACCGTCATCGTCGTCGTCTTCTTGCCCTGCTGCCGCTTGTGCTTGCGCTGCTTCAGGTAATAGTGGTGTTTGTTTGCTTATCACAGTATTTGCAGGATTAATTAAATCAATAATATCACAATCCGAATCCGTATCTGTATCTGATACCATATTATTACATCTGGATGCATGTTCTTGAATATCCCGGCCTTGTTTGAATAATTTTTGGCACATTGGACATGGAATGTAGCCAGATTCTTGAGGTGCGTCTTGTTCTTGGTCGTCAATCATAATCACGGAATTTGGCTCCTCGTCATCCTCGTCTTGATAATTGTCAAGATATGCATCTAAATCTGTGATTTCAAGGGCTTCGGATGCTTCGGGTTTCTCAGTTTTGGCTTCAAGCCATTCATCTAAATCATCAATGTCCAAAATCACCTCGTTTGCATCTTCTCGTTTGACAATCGTGTTGCTGGTATTATTGTTTATGGAGGTAGATGCGCTTGATGTTGTTGATTTGGGTAGTGGTATATTGCTTTTGCTTTTTTGTTTGGGGGTCTCCTTTTGCTTAAGTTTGGGTTTAGGCTGTGCTTTCTTGGCTGGAGGTTGTTGTGCTCGTATGGATACTGTTTGAAACCATTGATCGTCATCATCATCCGTAAAGCTCTCTATTCGCTCCTCCTTCTCTTCTTCTTCTTCTTCGGGGTCTACCTTGATAAGTCTTCTCTTTTTTGTAGCAGTAGATGAAGTTGCTGCAGACGGTTTGAATTGCTTTTGACTTAGTAATGAAAATTGCTCGAATAATCTCTTTTGTTCATTGATATGCTCTCGCTGACTCATCTCTATTGCAAGCTTCAGGTCTTCATCTTCGCTGTTAGTTCGCTTCTGTAGTGGCGGTCTCTTGAACAACTCATCTAGGGTCAGGTTTCCTCTCTTGTTTCGATTACTGGATAGTACCATTTATGTGCAAAGGGAAAAAGATTTTTTGTCTGCGTAATTCCTATTCATGTTGTTGCTGATCGTATTTGATCTACCGCTTTCTTTCTTTCTCCTTTTTGTTTCGTCAAAGCAATCCTTCTTTTCCTCTCTACTGAAAATAGACTACACGATGGGTTGGGTGTTGCTCTTTATCCTGAGCAGAATTTACCAAACGCCACTGCTGCTATCTGCCTACAAAGCGTTCAAATACATCATCCATGTCTCTACCTCGACATCTGAGCTGTATAGATTATGCAATTCCACCATTGCGACGAGTCGACAACTGGAATACGAGGGCACTGATGAAAAGGAAAATCTAGTGACAGAAACAGAGTCGATATCGGTGCCAAAAGACATTGTGTACCGAATAGACAAATCCATATTCTACTCAACACAATTGGTCCAGGAAAAGCTACAATTGACCGAGACAAATTGCCATATAAACAATGTACTGAAAGCGATTGTCACAAAGAAGCAGTTTCCTCGACAATCCATCGACACGCCTGCTGCTCATGTGCTGGCAAAAAGCTTGGATCGTATCTATCAATCCAACATGCTACTAAACACTGTGGAGGAGCTTGTGAAAACTAAATATGATGCAGCAAATGATCTACACGAAGAAAAGCTGCTAAAGGTACGAACAACACTGATAGCATAGCTGTACATGCACAACAATAGCTCATAATTAATTTTTTTTTTTCCAGTTATGGAGTGAAATGATGCCTGATACTGAACTCGAGTCGAGAATTACCAAGCAATGGGTCGAGATCGGGTTCCAGGGTAACGATCCAGCAACTGATTTTCGTGGTATGGGTATCCAAGGGCTAAACGATTTACTGTACTTTATTCAAACACATGCCAATCACGCACTCTCCTGTTTACAACACGCTTCTCACCCCGTCTATTGGTACCCTTACGCTATTGTAGGCATCAATATCACAAAATTTGCCTACCAGACACTGGAATCGAAAAAGCTGCAAATGTACTTGTTTCAATACGGCACAGACTTGGCTACATTTCAAGAATTCTATTGCTACTTGTTTTACAAGTTCAATCAGCTTTGGATCACCCATCAACCTCAATTGACTGTCATGGAATTCGAAGCCAAGTTTCAAGAGTTCAAGATGCAAATTGAAAAGGAATTGGTGCAGGAAAAGGTCATGCCTCTGTCAAAGTTGTTGATACAATTGGAACAAGAGAAATGGGCGGCTACACAGCAAAAGAGTGGTACTGGAAACAAGGATGAATAGGATTGTTTTGCTTTGTTTTTGCGTAAATAAATTCTATGATTGCCACAAGGCTGTTTTTCATAGCACTGATGAGAGCTTCCTTTGCAAGCAGTAGTTGCTTTCTGATCATGAACGACAAGCAGGAGTGTTGCAAACATGCCAATAAAAGAGTGCAAATGTGCTAAAACGCAGTGATTTCAAGTGGACAAAGGTCGTACGATTCTCATTAAGACTGTACTTGCTCGGTTTTAGTATTTGCACAATCAAAATTACTCTATGTACAATAATTAGTTTGATCTTAATTGTATACTACGCTGCAGTATCATAATAGCACGTAGGCAGTACTGACCGTTATATATTATGGACAGCGCTGCGATATAAGCGCACAAAAATGCAATTGCATTGTAATATTGAAAGCCAAAAACTATGCTAAATCCTCCATAACTTCACTTGTGCCCGTGGATATATCTATTTTACAATGATCTAGGCCTACGTCAATGGAACAGTCCATATACAGGTAGGCAGCGCATTCATATTAGCTTTTACTCCATGATAAAGTGCCAAAATTTGATGCATTTTGACGAGTAAAATTATGCATAAAGTAGTTTACAGTCACAGCTTTTGAGCTGTATAAAATCAATAGTTTACGACCACAAACATTTTGGGATCATCCCTCTTCTTCTTTTATTTAAAAAGTTCTACCTAGCCATAGACAAGGCTCGACATTGACGCCTTATGATCGGTTTACAGGTATGTAAATAAACTTTTTGACATTCACTATTCTCTATCGAGACTTATTTTTTTCAATTACTGAAGCGAAAGAACCGGTTGAGGATCTGTATCTCATCCGGAGCCATATGTTTCTGTACCAGAGCGAAGCGAAGGCCTTAAAATTGTGGGGAGGATGCGCGACCGCGGCAGCGCGACGATCGTTCTTTAGGAAGAAATGAAAGTAGAGGCCTGGAGGGATTAAGCAGATGAGGAAGAAAGGTCACCAGGGCAAAGGTTGACATCTTGTTCAAGGCTGGCCGCCACGAAGCAGGGAGCTGTCAAGTTGGAAAGGAAGACGTGCTCCCTATTGACGACAAGTATTTAGATGATGGCTTGATGAAATTGCCAAAGACCTTAAGGGACATGCTGTCAAGACTAGTTGAAGCTAACCCTGTCAAGGTCAACAGCTTGTACACTGTCGGCTTTCTGATGATGGGTAAGAATTTGCTTATAACATAGGTTACTCTCTAAGATGTTAAATTTTTTTTTCCATCATTGCTCTCCTTCTAGGTCTTGAGCTAGAGGTATTAATTATGGATATTCCTGCTGGAAACACGATCAGCAGAATAACCAGAACAAAAAAGCTTTCATTCCCAGATCAGGGTTCAAACATTGGTACTGATCTTACCGCTTTGCTTGAAACAGTGTTGATTGGAAGAAAGTTGATGGAAGAAGCTGAAGCTTTGGTCAGTTGTAGCAGAAAAAGAAAAGCCATAGAATTAGATGCATCTCAAAAGTCTACCTCCAAATGTATTAAAAGCTAGGGTGCTGCAAACACATTTTATATGTTTAAATTTGGCAAAAACGACAGAGCACTTTTTTTTGGGCATGATTAACAGAATTTTTTATCACTACTGTGTGCTACTGCAAAGCAGTTAAATCCTGCATAAGCCAACACCATCCAGCTCTTTGATTTTCTTGAGGTAATTCCAGATGGACAATAGAGTCAACTTCTCGGTCTCTGCTGACGCCCTCTTACCTTTCGGTTGCAATTTGACATACATGGGAAATACGTGCTTTGCATATAACCGAAGTTTTCTAGCTTCAAATCCTCATCTACAGAGTCATCATCGCTTTTTGACTATCAAAGCGGTTAGTTCATTAAGTATGCTACTTGTGTGAAATCTGTCAAGATAGAGCCATGCTAACTGGAAAACAAAGCGTACGTGAAGTACTCGTCAAAAGCAAATTTTCGTCTAAAAGTACAATTTATTTCAACTCAAATCTCTATTTTAACTATCATATTCAAACAAATGATCAAATGCCTCACCACAGCCCTTCTCCTTCAGCCACAACTGCAACTTACTCAAATCATTATGATTTGAAAACTTTCCATGAATATCGAATTTGATCTCTGTCATACCCTCAAACAAGCGCTCAGAGTTGAGTTGAGCATCGTTACTACAATCTACTGTCTGTTTCCACCGCGATGTCATTTTGCGATGGCTTGGGTTAATGCTTGCCCATGAAATCGTCTTGATGTCGTTTACGAATTGATTCACATTCTTTTCCGGTCCTTCCAGGCACATGGCACCAGGCTTACCAGGACATAAAAATCCAGTAATATTGTACTTGGGAGCCCAGTCAATGATATCGCCTCTCTGCATATTGGATGAGTATACATACACACACACACTTGATGAGCATCGTTATGGGTTACCTTTTCTCGAGTGTAAATCATGGGAAACCAAATCCAATCTCTCAAAAATCGAACAGGGCCTCCCTCTTGTAACAGTTTCGCCTTGTCGCTTTCTTGTTTGGATTTTTGTAATTTGGCAAGGGCGTAAGGTTCAGCAATAGCTTGTAATTGCTGCATCTTTTCAATTATCCAGGTAGAGCGATCATCGGATGAGTCTAATTGTATCTCATTGTTCAGTGTATTGACAAGCGATTCATGATCTTCTCTCGAAAGCCAGAGATTGGCAGCAGATGGCAATGTGAGTTGGTAGTCTGTAATAGATGTCAGCGATAACTGCCCATTGAAGGTTAAATAGATGACATCCTCTTCGTCTTCTTGATCCAGTAACTCCACAGGTGCCTTGATTGTGAATTCTAAGCTGCTAGGCAATGGAGGATTGAAGGACGTTGGCCATGTATCTGATTCCCAGCATCCCTGCAACGTCTTATATGCTGCTTCGTCTTGATCTCTTTGGAATTCAAACTCTTTATCAAAGTAGATTGACTGCAATAAGTCTATTGTGTTGACTGCATCAGATAGTATTTCATTTGACATGGTGGAATTATACAAGAAAAGAGAGCCACTGCCATTCCAATTGGCCCTTAATGTGACGTAGGAGATGAGAGAACAAATGGTTGCCACATGAACTCAGCTGAAACTGCATTCAAAGAGTTCAAGACGCGGATACAAGCAATATAGCCTTTTTTTCCCCCCTCCCCTTTTTTTTGTTTTTGTCCAAGCATCGAAATTCGATATACTATGAGCAGTACAGGCACTCATCTTGGTAATACACCGTTGAATTTGGCAAAGCTTAGAGAGCTTTCAAGAAGAGAATTACCAGAGATCTTGGACAAGGTAATAGATACAGCATTATCATTCTCATAAATGAACAAAACGCATAAACTATTTGGACGTTTTCTTTTTCTAGGTTCGAGGAAAGAAGGGACTTGTACTTGATCCCACGTTAACTGGACCTCTCAGTTTGATAGCTGAATTCACCTTGCTCAAGGTAAATGGTGGTAATAGTTTCTAGAGAAACTTTGTTTATATAACAATCTGGATGTTGTAGGATCATGGCGTGGAAAAAATCTATCATTTAGAGTCTGATACCCTCGAGACAGAATGCCCTGGATTGATTTACATTTGTAGACCCAAGCTGAAATATATGCGCTACATTGCCAGTGAGTTGTGATATCAGTGAATGTTGGTTTCCATACACTGATTTTTTTTTACATACACAGATCACATCAAACACTTTGCAAATACATCCAAAATCGATTGCTGGTTATTTTTCGTACCTGAGCGCACTATGGTATGTGAACGAGTGCTGGAAGAGGAAGGCGTGAAAGGTGATATCACAATTGGAGATTATGCAATGGATTGGATACCCTGTGAAGATGACTTGATTTCTATGGAGTTAGACCCATCTACATGGAAAGAAATCTACCTGGTATGTATAGCCATCACTTGCCTGAATACATGATGATTGATGTGTCCATTGCTAGGACGGAGATCAAACATCCATTTATTATGCAGCAAAGTCGTTGATGCGACTACAGTCAATTTATGGTCTTTTTCCTCGAATCATTGGTAAAGGAGATGGTGCAAAGGTAAGCGGGCACATTTTTGTTTGATGGGGCTCCACTAAGACACATCTATATAGCAACTGGCAGACATGTTGTTGCGCATGAGAAGAGAGCAGTCCGTCACAGATGAAGTTTCCAGTATCACAGCAGCCAAAACACCTTCTTTACTGAACACCGTGTCGAATCACATAGACCAGTTTATTATCATTGATCGAAATGTCGATCTTGTCACACCCTTATGCACTGAACTTACTTATGAAGGTTTGATCGATGAGACGATCGGCATCAAGCACTGTTTTGTCGAGTTAGACGCCAGCTTGGTCAACCCTGCTCAGCCAGCCGCAGTTCCCAAAGGGGTCAATTCACCTCAAGTAGCAACACCTCCAGCAACATCCACCAATACCACGACACCAATGAAAAAGAAAAAGTACGTTTTAAACTCGTCTGACAAGCTATTTGGTCAGTTGAGAGATCAGAACTTTGCTGTTGTGGGTGGCATGTTGAACAAGATTGCCAAAAGAATCAACGAGAATTACGAGGTAAGAGGGTTCAGCAAATCGCGGCTAATGGTATTCACTATTTTTCTAGGAGAGACATCATGCCAAAACTGTTGCTCAAATCCGAGATTTCGTTGGTCGATTAGGAGAGCTTCAACAAGAGCACCAGTCGTTGAAAATTCGTATGATTTTTTGGGTTATCTGCACGATTATAGTCTGCTCATATTTTTTCATGCATAGATACTGGAATTGCCGAAGAGATTATAGGGCATACAGTGACAGATGAGTTTAATAAGGTATTGGAAGTGCAGCAAAGTAAGATAACAACGACACATGTTACACATGCAGTAGAATCAAAATTGTTGCCTGACATTTTTCTTTCTACGGCTATTAATAGATGTCGTGGCAGGCATTGATGGAAACAAAGAGCCTGACTACATTGAAGAGATGATCAACAAACAAAAGCCGCTTGTCCAAGTGCTGCGTCTACTGTGTCTCATGTCGTTAGCACAAGGAGGTTTGAAACAAAAGCTGTTTGATCACTTTGAAAGAGAGATTGTCCAAGTAAGTCGAAAATTAATCTAATTTACAGCATTTAATAAAGCACCAAAATTCCAGGCATATGGATATGAACATATTGAAACGTTACACCGACTGGAAAAACTTGGACTTTGGACGAAAAGAACAAATTCAGCAGCTTCCCGCAGCACATTTGCACAATGTAGGCGTATGTTGCGCCTTATTGTTGATGATGTTGATGAGCTACATCCCAATGACATCTCATACGTCTATTCTGGTTATGCGCCATTGAGTATTCGACTCGTTCAATGTGCGATGCAAAAGTTGGGGCAGGGGTCTATTCAAGCAACAGGTAGTAGTGCCGCTAGTCTCTTCTCGTATGTAGGTACCAGCACTGCCAATTTCATTCGAGATAATGAAAAACCCAATAACAATACCACAGCTGCTGCAAATGGTGGCTGGCGTGGATCGGAGGATATACTAAAATTATTACCCGGACAAGCATTCGATATCAAACAAACAGTTGAATACGGGGCTGAAACAAATGCAGCCATGGCACGAGCAAAGAGACATGGACTTCAACATGGAAAAACGACCATCATCTTCTTTTTGGGCGGCTGTACCCACACGGAAGTATCGGCTGTTCGGTTCTTGGCTCAGCATGATGAAGGTAAGTGGATGCAACCATCCGGCCAAAAAGTCCGATGACAATATATTAAACAATTTACATGGAACTAGGTCGAGATTATTTGGTTGCGACCACTCAAATCATCAACGGCAACAGCTTCCTGGCGCCCATTATTCAGCATAGACATGAATAGTAGCACTTTCAATAAAAAAAAGAGAAAGGGACCCTTAATTTGTGAATTACTGCATGCCACATTGCAACGCACGGACCTGTATGATTGGCTACATCATTTGCTCTGTTACGACTCGTTAACTTTCAAAAGTCGGATTCTCAAGTGTTTCGTCTAGCAACAAATTTTTTATTTAATTTGATTTTAATTACCCAGATTTTTCTCTCTTCTTTCAAATTTTAACCAACAAATTATATATATATGGCACCACTTGTGTTGAAAATCAAAGGTAACAAAACCTTTTCTCCATTTTCGACACTAGCTTCCGAAGACGATCTTTCAAGAGCATGGAGAGTGTGCTCCAAAGTCAAGGATTCTCTTGAAAATGGTTCTCGCTTGGAAAATTTATCTTGGAGACTCTGGTTTCGACAGCATTTACTGACGGAAAAATCCAGTCAAAAATCATTTCGAAAATTATCGCTCACAACGGCAAGGAGATTGAGCGCAAACAAAAACTTACCATTAAAGGAGTTGACTGTAAAGTCTGAGGCGACGACAATCCCGGAAGACATATTTTCCCAGCAACGATATCAGCAACAGCAACAACAAATGATGCAACAGCAACAACAGGATTTACAGCAGCAACTACAGCAACAGCAAATGATGCAACAACAACAACAACAGCAGCAACAACAGAGCATGGTCATTCCTGTGGAAGATCAATCATTGTTGGGCGGCAATTTTTTTGGAACAAACGCATCTGCATCAACAAATGTCAACAATAACTTTACATTACCTCAATTCACATCGGATCAGAATAATGGAGACATTGTTGAACTGGACGATATATTCAACGCATTCGGTGGCAGCAACTTTAATGTTCCTACTTCGAACGATATGAATATGGCAGATGGGTGGGATTTCGGCTACCCATCTCCTACCAATCCCTACTATTCACCATCTCAGCCCACAGTGACTACAACCCCATCACCTCAAAATCCTCAACAACAAATCAATAATAACACTACTAATAATTCCACAAGCCCCAACTTGTTGGGAGCATTCGACAATAGCTTAATACATCCTCAGCAACAGCCTCAATCACAAATAATACCCCAAAACGAAGGTGATGCCATGTATGTGTCTGGATCTGCCATGCCACCTCCCCCGGCTGCTACTCTAAGGAACAAGATTTTAGGCACCATGCATCAACAACAAATGAGATTCAACAGTTCTAGTCAAAGGATGAACAGCAATAATCACCAAACGCCTCCCATGTCTGCTTCTTCAAGTGCATCGACAATGAATTCTGTTCAAATGGGATCACTGATGGACGATAATTCGATTGGTACAAATATGTAAGTAAAGCGTGGTTTTGATTGCGTAGCAGAGAGAGAGAGAGAGAGAGAGAGAGGGGAGAAAGTGAGAAGGTACTAAGATTTTCTTTAGTATGAACCAATCTCAAAGCAATAGATACACAGAATTCTCAGATAGTCTTCAGCAAAGACGATTCTCTGCTTCTGCACCAAACTCGCCTCCTATGCTTGCTCATGGCTCATTTGAAGCTACTAAGCTCAAAAAGACGGCTACATTATCTTCTTGTATGTCTGGCAGTTTAGACAGCCAAGCAAAGCCTGTGTGTACTAATTGTGGTGCTACAAGTACTCCTCTATGGAGAAGATCAGCAGAGGATGAATTGTTATGTAATGCCTGTGGTTTGTAGTAAGTATTCTCAACGGTGAATAATAGCAAAGAGTTTATTTGTTTACAATTTGTGATTTCTTAGTCAAAAACTGCATAACGCTCCCAGACCTAAAACATTGAAGCCTCACAATGCAAGAAAAGAAGCAAGGGATGACGAAGCATCACAGTTGGTGTGTTCAAATTGTTCGACAACTACAACGCCATTATGGAGAAGAGATGATGAAGGTGCCCCACTGTGTAACGCATGTGGTTTATAGTAAGTTGATTAGTTGGTGAACAGGGACAGTAGACAGAGAAAGGGATATTTACTATTTATTTTTAGTCTCAAATTGCATCACGAGCGTCGACCTTTATCTATGAAGACTGACATAATCAAGAAGAGGCAGAGATATGAGAGTAACACAGCAGCAGCAAACACACAAGCTAGAAAGAGTGGTAAGAAATCAAAGGGCGACACACCTGGATCACCGGGATCACAGCCAGACGATTCTTCCCCACCTACAGTCAATACACCTACATATCAACAGTCAATGTACCTGAATACACCTACCTTGGGAACGCCTACTCTAGGCTTCCCAAACTACAGTCCACCTTTTAGCAACAACAACGTTACAAGCACTGATAATTCATTGTCACAGCCACAACAGCAAATACAAGGAGGATACCAACAACAGCAGCTATTTAATAGTAGTCCTAGTACAGCAAGTTCGCCTTTGGACGAAATAATGACAAACAATTATCTTTAGTCTTCCCCTTCCCCCCCTTTTTTTTTGTTTCTATTTATTACATAGCTTGCATTATCATGTAAAATCTCACTTTAACCAATAACCAAATTTCTGCATATTATATATATATATATATCTACATATACTCTTTTCATTCCTTTTTCTCGAATTAAAAAAAAAAAACTTGTACTATACATGTCGTTTTTGATTCAAAGAACATCATACCATTCAGTTCCTTTTTCTGCTCAAATACACTTTTTGCCTCAAACAATTGCAGATGCTAGCAACCAAGCTACCAAGTCATCTTTTGAGGGGGTTTGTGCGCTATTCTATTAGACGTTTTGATGGCTGTCTTGCAGGCCATCCCATTTAATAACACACTTTTAACTTCTTTTGCGACATCATTTTGGCAAAAGATGTAATAATCATGTTAACCAAATCATGACATGTCACCAAACCATTTAGACTTTTCTACCAATGTAACAGTAGTAAACCAAATCATCGTGCTGCCAAAAATGGTAGCTGAAAATGATTTTGGTGATTCAGTTTGAGTCATACTCGTTGTTGAGATGTTCTATAAGAATATCTTGAGATTTAGGAGCATA
The DNA here is from genome assembly GCA_037974945.1 of Mucor circinelloides. Taxonomy (NCBI): domain Eukaryota; kingdom Fungi; phylum Mucoromycota; class Mucoromycetes; order Mucorales; family Mucoraceae; genus Mucor; species Mucor circinelloides. Next base: position 969,503 of record JBBNAA010000028.1, on the reverse strand, counting down.
CTGTACAGATCTCTGATTGCCAACCAATGCATTTCATGGTACAACGTTGACAATAGGACTTGAGAGATTAAAGTATGATTTTCTGAAAGTCTAGTAGGGTTGTCAGATTTCAATAACTTTGAGTTTCTTTTGTAAATTAGATATTTGATCCCATCTCAGATCGAGCAAAACGGAATTTGAGTGGCAATATGTTTAGATGGAATCATCAGGAAGAAACCCTGACAATCCTGTGCAATCATTACTTTGAGCGTAATTATCGACACAATTTCACTTTGGACAGCACTGTTTATTACAAGCAACACCGTGATATAAGCGCTACAAAATGCGCTAAAGCCTCCATAACTTCAATTGTCACTGCAGATATGACTCTTCTACGATGCTCCAGGTCTACAACAATAAGAACCATTCATATACAGATAAACAATATACTTATATTAACTCTTACTGCCCTATAGTATGTTCAATGATAGCCACATTTGGGTGCATTTGATGAGCAATTTCTTGAGTTAGAAGCTGATGTAGACCTCCAGAATTTGCAGTGTAAACTCCGACGATACTGTTGCTGCTGCTATTACTACTGCAAAATGCTCCATGAGTGATGTCTTCAAAAGCCAATCCTGCAGCGCCAATGGCGATTCCGTTCTCCAAATTGACATACATAGTCTTATGCTCTCTTTTTGACAGCGCTGACAAACATTGCAGCGTCAAAGCTGATTCTTATATAATCAAATCATCCAGATGTATCGTGGGCAACAAAGGCACTATTCATCGTTGCATATCTGATCGAATGCTGACACTCTTCTACATTCAGCAAGAGCTTCTTCAACAGTCAAGATAAACAGGAATACGCTAAACGCATGCCCACTCGCTTTTTCTTGGAAAAATCCCACATGGTCCTTCTTACAAATCCATTCTACAATATAAAATGCCATTTATTATTGATGGGCAGCAACAAATTTCTTTTGTTCTTCAGCAACTGCCTCCTTGAAGTTGGCAACTTGCTTCCAGCAATCAAGAGATCTGGATTTGTTGTTACTAGAAAGAAGCAAGAGCAATAAATGTCAATTAAACAAGTTGGATCATATGTGTGTGTATGTGTGAGTGTGTGCCTTACTTGTAACATGCAATCACTTCATCTTGACATTTCTTGACTTGAGCGGGAAGCTCCTTTGCACTTGATCTACGTCACATGTATGAGCACCAGATTACCTATACTTTCATAAAACAGTACACATACCTAGAGATACGCTCAATCATTGACTCAATGTCGTTGTTGGTAGCAACAGCATTTAAATTATCCTTGTCTGCATTTTCCTCGGTCAACTGGATATAAAACTTTTCGCTTAATTCTGATTCATTTTGCTTGATTTTCTCTAATTCTTCAGCAACACGTTGACGAACAAGGTCTTCGACTTGACGTGCTTGGACTCTTTCTGTTGTTTGCTCTGCCTTCTTTTCAAGTGTACTAACTAAACTTTGAGAGAACTTTATAGTGCGTCAATGAAATGAAATCATGGCGTCAACATGTGTGCTATTATAAATGATACCTGAAGTGGCACATTGGGGTTATAAAAGATAACAGGCTCTGCTTGTTGTGTTGTCTTTGATTGAGATGCACCCATAATAAATATATATCTGTATAAAAAAAAAAAAAAAAAGTACAAACAACCCCCCTTCAAAGTGTATTATCCGCGGTTTTTCAATCCAACTCCTATCGTTTTTTTTTTTATTGTCAAGGGTAAAACCTATTTTTTTATTATATATTCAAGCAGCAATGTATTTTTGCTGATACGCTTGTTTGTTCTCGTGTTGATCTTTGGCAGGTTGCTGTTTCTCGGTTTTCTTTTGCGGTTGCTGTTGCTGTTTAGCTGTTGCGAATAATTTAGCAAGATCTGCCCCTGGAATGACGTTGCCTTGATCATCTAATGTAAAGAATGAAAAATCAGGTCGGATATTGGTATCGGCAGGCATGGCGTTCATTTGAAGCTTGAGCTGATTGATTTGCTCTGTCAAGTCGGATATCATGTTGAGTAATGCCTTATCAGTTTGAGGTGCCTCCTTGTCACTCACACCTTCATTTGCCTGTGGTTGATATCCTGCTTCTGCTAAAGGTGTGTCATTTTCCTTTATATCCTCCTTTTCCTGCTCTCTTTCTTGTTGTTGTTGTTGTTGTTGCTGTTGCTGTTGTTCTTGCTCAATTAATTGATCAGAAACAACAGGTCGACACTTGATTTTATGAGGCTCAATGTGATGGCGATGTGACAGATTCATATCTTCGCATAAACGAGGTGTTGATATGATGATTTGATAATTACATGTGAATAGCTCTACAAAGCTGGATACACGGTCTTGGCCTTGAGGATCGCAGTGATACTACAGCAGAGTTACAACACTGCTACAACGACACTCAATGACAAGCACTTACCTGAACTTCGATGACACGAGGCTTCTCTGTTAAATCGCATTTGGAGCCATCTCCCCACTTTTGAACCAAGTATTTCTGATCTCCATTCTTTTTCAATTCAGTCTTCACTCTTGCATGATCTTTCTTTGTTAACGTTGTTGCAGCAACAGCCTTTTTGTCAGGATTAATCAAATTCTCTTTGGATAAACCTGGATAAAGACCCAAGAAGAAAGAAGCTGTTTCTTGCTCCTTTTCTACTTTGCCATCGTGAGAGCGTTCAACATGAAATTGACGCACATATTGATTATGGCAGTATTCATAGGCCCAATACTGATGTGTCTTTTCAAATTGAGTCAATTTACATTAGAGGACATGTGCTTGTTCGTCTACTTACACTTGTGAAAAACCGAATACAGTTGGATCCAATGGGCTCCAGTAATTCAAGGCCCTTTTCGATGATTTTGTTGACATCTTGCTCGGTTTCTTCTTGTGCGCTCTCCTCTTTTTCTCTTTCTAGACGTTCTTGCTCTACTTGAACATCTGGAATGATGCAAGAGAACGGTTGTCCCAGCGAAGATGTCATCATCACTGTATTCGACGAAGCCTGGATACGTTTATTCAGTGTCTCAGAATACCTGCTATGCAAAATTTATCACTGTTACCTCGGCGTGCTTCAAGCTTACATCTGTGTTGGAGACTTTTTCTCTAGTAACGACTACTTTATAACGTGGAAATGCTAATATATCATCTTGAATGAAATGTGATTGCAATGACAGTTGAACCAAGTTGAAAGCCAAGGCAATAGTGAGAAATTTGGCCACAATAGCCATCGTTTTTAAAAAATTAAATGAGAATTAAAGAGAAGCATAAAAGATGAGGCTATGTGGCATTATCGTTTTGGCTTTCCCGGTGTTTGAACAGGATGTTTGTGTGACTATTTGGAGTTGCAATGCGCACCCAGAAATGGAATCGAATTATACAAAGGTAAATGATGCCTTGAATGCATCGTGCCATGGATGCAACTGCTCTGGTATGAGTAGGTGACATTTGATCTGTCCAGCGCATCAGAACGTCAGGTCATTTAGCATGCTGGGTTTTGTAGTTTGAGACCGATCAGACTCTTTAAATAATTGCCATGACAACAGCCATCATTTCACCGCTTGGATTGGAGAAAGGCTAAATCTCCATGTGCTCCACAAAAGGACATCTCAAGATGAACAGCAAGGAAACGAAAGCAAACGATCAAGAGCATCATAAAATTCAGGAACCATTTAGTATTTCTTAATAAGGCAACCAAATCAGAAAATAAAACGAAAAAAAAAGAGGTCAATGTAGATGTTGGATTTGAGTTCATTTGATCCCAATTGCTGAAAATGCAACGGACCACCTGTCTACTATGAACTACTGTGATTCCAGGATTTACTTGGTCAACAGCTTACCCCCATCCTAGCCGTCACGAATATCGTTGTTTTTAATTGATTTTTCATCGCTTTCATTACATTACAAACATCTTTGCAACTTGGCCTTCTGTTTTTTTTTTTAATACACCCCTCTTCTCTCTCTATCTTTTTCTATCCTTTATTTTTTGAACCAAATCTACATCTAGTGCAATATATATATACCGTTATATTTTAGAACTTCCAATACATTTCTAGATCCTTACATTTGCAAAGAAAAAAGAGGAGCGCGTGTAATTCAATAACTATGATCATCATCAAGCCAGATTGGGTATCTCACGCAGGTATACATCAATTCAATATTTGGATTTTTCTGGTGGAACTTTAACAAGTTTGCATACTAGATCGTACTCAGGATGCAAAGAACAAGAAGCCTTGCATTTACTCCATAGATGTACACCCGGATGGAGAGAGATTAGCCACTGGAAGTTTAGGTGAGAACAGTTTATGAGCTAGAAGTATTTCGCTCATATTAATTTTTTTTTCCTCCCAAAAAAAAAAAAAGATGGCACTGTAAAAATTTGGAATACAAAGCCAATCTTTGATGAAAATGCCCAAAAAGATCCCAACTGTCACAAGTTGCTTTGTACAATGACGATGCATAATGGTATGAATTCTTTGTTGGATATGCATAAAAAGATCAACTCTTTATTCAGTTTTATGATAGGTGCTGTATTATGTGTACGTTGGTCAAATGAAGGAGGCCGCTATTTAGCATCTAGTTCTGACAACGATAATGTGATTATCATCTGGGAGCGCGATAGGTAATATGAAAGAATTGCCGTCATGAATGTTGTTAATTAGAGCGTCTATCCAACAGAAATGCGACTACAGGCTCTGTGTTTGGTAGTAGCGATGTCAACCATGAAGCATGGCGACCTGTCAAATACCTGCGAGGACACGATTCGGACGTGCAGGATTTAGCTTGGTCAGCAGATAACAAATACTTGGCATCGTGTGGTGTTGATGGATTTGTGATTGTATGGAGTGGCACTACATTTGGTAAAAGAGAACAGAGCGTCAGCCAATCCGATTTGCATAATTAACCTGTATACGACAGAGCAAATCACCAAAATCGATCAACATAGCGATTTTGTAAAAGGTGTAACATGGGATCCAGCAGGCAAATTTCTTGCTTCTCAGGTAAACGAGTTGGTGTTGTTGACAGGAGTCATAGAGTTGATCAACTGACATTTATACAGTCTGACGATAAAATGGTCAAAGTATTTAGGACTTCAGATTGGGGATTAGAGACAGATCTCATCAGTCCATTCATTAATGCACCAGGCACCACACTATTTAGACGATTGAGTTGGTCGCCCGATGGAGCCAATATAGCAGCTGCCAACGCCGTCAATGGGATTCAGTGTATCGCAGCTATTATCAACCGAGATGATTGGAATGCAGATGTATCACTTGTTGGACACCAGTTGCCTATAGAAGTAACAGCATACAACCCGAAGATGTTCTACGTCAAGAGAGATGAGGCATCCGACAAGGCATTGGCCACCATTTGTGCACTGGGAAGTCAGGACAGAAGCATTTCGATTTGGGTCACTCAGTTCAATCGCCCTGTGTGTGTAGCAGCAGATATTTTTGACAATAACGTATACGACCTTGCATGGACACCGGATGGAAAGAGTTTGTTTGCGTGCTCACAAGATGGTACAGTCGCCTGTTTACTGCTAGATACAGAGCTGAGCGATGTAGCACCTGACGATGTGATTTACAAAGAGTTGACAAAATACGGATATGGTCGAAAGAACACACAATTACCAGAGACACCATCTCAGCTGGAACTTGAAGAGGACTATGCAATTGTGTCAAAAGCATCCACATCGAAACGACTCGCGGAATTAATGACAGGAAATACCAGTATAGAGACATCGTCGTCGCCTACGTTAAAGAACAATACAGCGGATGTGGCCATGACGGAGGCAGAACCTCAGGCACCATCGATAGCCGATACTTCATCTCCTTCTGTCAAGATTACTGAACAAAAAGTAACTATCCTAAAGAACGGCAAGAAGAGAATCCAGCCCATGATGTTAAGCAGTACTTCTTTTACCACTACAACCCCCTCCTTGAAATCTAACGCCACACACTCCTCAGCAGCAGGAGCAACATCTCATGCTGGAACCAGCAATAGCCAAATGTCGAGGCCCAGCAATGTGCAGCTCACAGAATACGATAATCCCGTCATACCTTCCTCAGGCGTAGGCACTACAGCGACCGGAAACAAACGTAAAAAAGACGATGTCAACGAAAACCAAATGGAAGGGGGCAATAAATCAGCGAGAGCGAGACCCGAATGGCTCGACTCTGCTGTGGTACCACCCATTGTTCAAAAGAGTCAAGTCAAAATGGGCGTTCCCAAAGTGAAATCTATCTTGTCAGCTAAACTCAACCCAAGCGACCCCACTGTCGTTATAGAATGCCATAATGCACCCAGTTTACAAGACCCTTCAGTCCATGTGCACACCAAGATTGTAGCCAGCAAACAAGGCGTAGTCCTTTGGAAAGATTATTTGCCTAGTGCAGCCATGCTGATGGCTGGCAATCACTTGTATACCGTGGTTGCATGTGAAGACGGATCTCTTGTTATCTATTCAGCCACTGGAAGACGATTATTACCACCGATTATATTAGAAAGTACACCTGTAATTTTGCAATGTTCATCTCAATGGTTAATATGTTTAACCGCAACTGGTTTGGCGTATACGTGGGATGTTGTCAACATGAAGAGCATGTTGAACGGTATATCGATTGCGCCTATTTTGCAAGTAGCTAAGCTGACAGAAGGAACAACACACAAGACACCTAGCATCAAGGATGTTCGAATTCAAAAGAATGGTATTCCTATATTGGTTACGAGCTTACAACAAGCATTTGTGTATCATTTGGATATGAAGGTGTGGGTCAGAATTAGTGATGCTTGGTACATTTTGTCTGAATTCTGGGGATCAGCTTTACAGCCCAATGGTAGTGGCGCTGAGAATCCATTAGGATGGTTATCTTCTCGTATGACATTGAATGGCAATGGAGTGGATCCAACGACCAAATTGATCATGGATATGGCGAATACAGATGAGAGTACGACAGCGGTGATTACCATTAGCCATATTGAGGTACCTTTTTTTTTTTTTTTTTTTCAATGACACCTTTCAAAATGTATTTGTGCTTACGAATTCCATGTAGACTCAATTAGCAGTGGCGGCACTGTTGGATTCACCAAACGAGTATTCAGATTGGATGATGTATTATGCAAGAAAGTTGTCTGAAGAGAATGCTCAGGACAAAGTGCAAGAGTTGTGTCGATGGTTGATGGGGCCTCCATTTTCGTAAAGTATTCATTAGGCTTTCATCACAAGACATGTTAACCTATTTATTTATTTTTTGCATCTAGGGCCACGGAGTTTGCTCAGTGGGAACCTACCATCATGGTAAATTCACACTGAACACAGCAATGAGGGAATACTAATTTGTGTGATTTGAATAGGGTACATTAACAAAAAATGACATTTTGAAGCAGATACTTCCTGTATTAGGTATGCACATGCGAATAGTCTTGTTGCAGCGAGAATCTAACACTTTATAAACAGCACAAAATCGACAATTGCAACGTATTGTAACTGAAATCAAATCTTACATCTAATTAGTAACAAAAAAAAATCTGCTGCTGTATATATATATCATAATAAACCGAAATCTTATCAACAACAGGAACTAGTTGCAGCATTTGAAGACTTTATTGTGTTACTGCTCGAGTTACACCAACCTGATAATTTTTTAGTTTCTTTCTCTCACTCCCTCTCGCTTTTTCTCTTTCTTATATACAAGATATTCTTGGGAGCATGAGTGCCTCTCTCTCTCTCTTTCTTTCTTTCTTTCTTTCTTTCTTTTTTCTTGAATCACAAGAAAAATGGGTCAACAGCAATCAAACAAAGCACATGCACCACTAACATTTGGTTACATTAACAACAACCCACACGAAGAAGGGGAGGAGGATGAGGAAGATGAGGGGGCATACTTTAGCCGAGATCGCACTTGTAGCTCGCCTGACTTTGTGCTTGATAATCCTCATCTCTATCAATTGGAATCTACATGCCAGCATTGTTCACAAAAGACCCACTACCCGGTGATTGTTGCTGAGCAAACCAATACGCCTTGCAAACACTGCAGACAAAACAAGAGGCTTTCACTCGTTCGAAGAGACCTTGCCAATGATTTGCATTATATCGATGAAACTTACTATCCAAACATTGTGCATTATGAAGAAGAAGATGAAGAGGAGCATGAGTTGGACCCTTCCACATCTGTCATGCACAGCTCTGCTGCTGCTACTGTTACGAGCGCCAATGCAGATGCGCTGTATGATGATATCGCTACCGAGGATAATACCATGTCAAATGAAGATGAAGATGAGACACACACTTTGCGAGATGAAGAAGGCTGGTCCAGACTCACCTTTGGAGAGATAAGACCGAGCAAAAGGCTAGTTTCTTCACCGTTGCTGGCAGTTGACCTGTCTGGGAAATCACTGATCAAATTGAGCTCTAGCATTGGCTATTTAGACAACCTTACCAAGCTAGACCTGTAAGTGCGCGTAGAGAGCGAGAAAGAGAGGAAAGAAAAAAAAGAGAGTTTGCATTGACGCTTTATATAGATCAGACAATCAGATGATCAATTTACCCAGAGCTATTGGCAGACTGAAGAATCTCCGTATATTCAATGCCTCCAAAAATCAGCTGGAAGCCATACCTGACACAATTACATCCTTGGGAAAACTCAAGGCGATCAATCTCAGCCATAACAAGCTGACAGCGCTGCCCAAAGGCATAGGCAGTTTACCCAGCCTCATCATTGTCATTCTCAACCACAACCAACTGACGCACTTACCTCGAGAGCTAGCCAATTTAAACGATATGATCACTTTGAATATATCGCACAACCCACTGAAAACCATTCCGGCCGAGATATCTGCATTGAAATCGCTTCGAAAACTGACAGCTGAAGATTGCGCTTTTGAGCAGGAGATTGTGCACACATTAGCACATGATCCGCCCAGTTTATTCGAGATATGCGCTAGAAACATGGTGAGATCCAATATCAAATTGCCCTTGTCATTATCGCATCATCATATCGCTGATTATTTCAAGCAAGAGCAAGCATGCTCGTTTTGTTTTGGGCCCTATTTTGAATCTTGTGTCACTCGCAGTCGGTTCATTCAAAGAACCGGTAGACAGGTCATTGCTTTGGATTACAAGCTGTGTTGTGCTCATTGGACGGATGAAAACGACCGTATCTCTGCCATGTTCTCGACACCGTATTATAAGCAACAAGTGCTCACAAGCACGAACTCATCTAAAACGACTCAACCTCCACCACCGCCACCAGCAGCAACAGCAATGATTGAAACAGCAGGTCTGTCTACACCGTCATCACCTGTATCAGTGCAAGATTTGCCACAGCAGGACTACTTTAGCCATCGCCTTTTGTTGCCTGCGTACAGTAGTGAGGATATACTTTATGTACCCACGACCGCAGAAAATGAAGCAATGGCATCGTCGTCTTGTTCGTTATCTGCAGCAAATGCATTTCCCACTACACCACCGCCCTCATCATCACCATCATCATCTTTACCCACTCAGTCTAGCAACAACGCATTGCGCCCAAGGTCATCATCCACTAGTTTGCTGCGAATCAGTGCAATGCAGAATCATCACCATCATCAACAACAGCAACAACAACACATTGTATCGACACCATCACACCTACAAACAGAGCCTGAACAACAAGTAACATTACCATTTGCGACACTCACAGGAAGACAGTCTGAAGAAGCCGATAGAATCCTGTCTAGACAAAATACAAAAAAGCCAAATGGATTCAAACAAGGTTTTGCGCAACTTGGGGCCCGGTTAGGTCGAAAGAATGGCAGCACAAACAATAACCAAACAAGCGGATCAACAAGTAGTAGTACTAGTAGTAGCAGTAGTAGTCATAGTTGTAGTCGTAGTAGCACTACTGGCAATAGAGATAGAAGTGAAACTGTTTAAACTGTACAACAATAAACCCCCCCTCCCCCTCTTTTTTCATGTATCAACTACTACTTGTGCTATAATACGATAAATGGGCGCAACATTATTATAACCCTGCTTTTCGCTTGGAAATGATCATTTGTGCTCATAGCAAACGTATATATATCTTATCATACACAGTTTTGCATGCGTCGTTTTGTCTTGTTATCAAAAGGAAAAACTACTTTTTCCATGCCATGTTTGTTTACATGCATGTCGTGTGTATTGTTGCTCAAAGAGATGCCTTATTTGAACATTTCTGACAACAAGAAAAAAAGTCAGCTGTCATCCTCTTGATTGTATACGGTTTAATAAAGGCTTGCCCTGGTCTTTATTTATTAAGATTAGTAGGATTACTAGGATACGATTAAATGATTTGAGTTATTATATATTATTAGAACTGCTGGGCAAAATGATTAATTACGAATGATGTTAAAATACGGAACCAGTGGTGTGCCATCCTTGATGGAATGCGAGACCGCCAATAGCAAGAGTAATACCGTAAAAGACGATATTAAAGAACATTCGAATGAAATGATGGTAGATTCCGACTTCAGTAAAGGCATGGATGACAGTAAAAGCAAAAAAGATCCAGGCTAAAATCATGACAGCACGAGTAGAACCAGAGCCAAATGTATTCAAGGTCAAGACAGACAAGAGCAGCAAGGTATTTTCAAACAAAACTTCGTGGGCTCTTCTCAAACGGTCAGTCATTGAAGTGTGGAATCCGTTCCATTTAGGCTTTCTGGTGCCAGTAGCATCACCTTCAACCCCTCCGCCAACAGCTGCCTCTGGGTCCTGATGTGCCGGAACAGCGGTAGTACCAGTTTTGGTAGTAGTAGCAGTAGTTTGATTGACATGGTCATAACCAAAGGCATGACGAAGGAAATAAGCGAGGCCCCAGAGAACCCAAAGAGTAAAGAAGGCAATCCAGGAGGATCTGACATAGGGATCAGTGACAAAGTTACTGATACTAGCTTGTTGTTGGTTGTTATCCATTGTATAAAGTGAAGAAAAAAAAACGATTTAGAATTGTTAAAGAAGAAGAAAAGACTAAACAGCAAAGCAACCATGGAGCTCTCTTTTTATACCATTGGAGTCAATCCATCAATCATGATGATGATGACAGTACTAAAGTGTCATAACCTCAGGCTCGCCTGTATAAACAAATAAATACATGTACAAAATCAGCATGAAAGCAGTCTTGTCGAATGTAGTGCAACATATCACATATTTACACCACAGTGATATAATGAATGGGGGTCCTTAATGTGCTAAAAAGGAGAAAGTGTGTTATTTGATCCAACAAAGTTTACACCCCCCAAAAGGAAAGACAGGTGGAGCACAATAGAAAATTTGTATATAAATGGTAATTTGTACAATTAAATGCTGGTGTTGAATAATGCTGTAGCAACGTCGTAATGCTATGCATCATTGGAAGAGCACACAAGGGTATATGATGTCTGAATTATCCAACACTTTTAATGGAAGTAAAAATAGGCTTTCGAGAGAGAGAGAGAGAAAAAAAAAAGGGCGAAAAAAGAGATAAAGAGAGTTACGCACAACTGTAGTCATTCATCACCATGGCCAACCAACCATCGTGGCTATAATTAGCATTCTCCATTAGCTAAACTTTTCTATTGATGAGCACAATTGGTATCATTTATATTTCAAAGAAAAACTCCAGCTGCGGTCACGAACTCCACTGTTGAAGGAAATTACAGATAGAAAATTAATGTATTTCGAATCATGGTAAGGAAATTATTATATATAGAAGAGATGTTTCTTTCTTGGCTACTTTTTTTTTTTTTTTTTTCCCAATTCAAACAACACCCAACATGCCCTTTTTCCCTGAAGATACATTTCGCAACTTTGTCAAGCAATGCAAAGAACAGGCTAAACTAGATGGAGAATGGGAATTTTATGTCAAAGATCCAGACTTTACAGTTTATCGCCGACCTGCTCATGATCGAAACCCAAATCTATACGAGTATCGATCCTTTGGTGGTTGGAGTGATGTCAAATCAGACACATTAGCTCATGTTTACTTGGACTTGGAATTTAGAAAAAAGTGGGACAAAAACATGCAATCACACCAGTATTTCAAGGTGGAGACATCAGACAACGAGCAATCGCATAATGGCAACCATTTTGAAATGAAATATCCCTGGCCACTTTCGAATAGAGACTACGCATATACCATTGAAAGAAAAGTAGTAAAAGAGTCAGATGGCGGCAAAGAGTATCAGGTGATTCTCGGTGAATCTTTACCTTCGACCAGCTTTCCTGAGCGTAAAGGCGTCATTCGTATCGACACCTATATGCAAAATATTTGCATTACTACTGGCAAGGACGGAAAAGGATGCTTTGTATTTATGGATTATTTTGATGATCCCAAGGTTGGACATGTTGAAATGTGCATTTTAAAAAAAAAAACTCATTTATTATACAGGGAAACATACCGAAATCTGTCATTAACTGGGCTGCAAAGACGGGTGTTCCAGCCTTTATCGGTAACTTGAAAGCTGCTTGTCGTCAATATGAAAAAGAGCATCCTGACGGTGTTCCTTTGCCTCTGGATAGCTCAGATGTCATTCAACTCTAAAATTGTAAATATATAATAAATAAATAGATTTATACTTGTGAAACTTTTTTTTTTCTTTTCAAGCGTGTTGATGTCAAAAACATTTAAACTTCTCACGATGAATAGAATTGCTGAAAAAGTTGAATTATAAGGGCAGATACACACTGTCTTTATATGGTCAATAGCCAATATGCGTTGAAATCAAAGAAACTTGAATAGCTGCACCCAATCAACCAAGGCTGTTGTCTAGTACATGGATGAGGCTTCTCATCATGTCTGATCTAAGGTCTAATTATTTCCCCATATCATTGAGATTGAATAGCAATGTGTGTGTGTGTGTGTTTGTGTATGCAAATATTGACATCCATAAACTAAATGCTGCGACATTTTGTACTAGCTTACATGCTCAAGTTGATTTGTAATATAAGACGAATATAGACTTTGAACCCAAAAGCCGTATTTATATATGCCTAAATAGCCACCATTCTTGGAACATCAAACACAGTGCGTGGTGTGCCATTCCTCCACACTTCAAGTCTTAAAGCAGTCTATCTCCTTCTTTTTCCCTTTGCTTGCTAAAAAGTAACTATTAAGTGTTTTGTGTTACCCCATCAAAAATTTACCCATAAATACTTTGAGTTTCTCCTTGTTTTTTGTTCTTCTTTACACACTCTTTTGATAATTCAAACTAAAGAAAAATGACTGTTGACCGCAAAATTTGTATGATTCCTGGCCCTATTGAGTTCCATGAGGATGTTTTGGCTGCCATGGGAACTCCCGCTACCTCTCATGTTGATCCCAACTTTGTCCCCGTCTTTGGCGAGGTTATTGAAATGGTCCGCAAGGTTGTCATTTCTGAAACTGCTCAACCTTTCATTGTCTCTGGCTCTGGTACTCTTGGTTGGGATATGATGGTCAACTTGATTGAACAAGGTGATGAAGTCCTTCTTCTCAACACTGGTTACTTTGGTTCTCATTTCGCTCAATGGTAAATTCAATGTCAGTGTCGCCATCTTCACGTTACTAATCCTCAACGTTTTGTTTATAATATATAGTCTTGAAACCTATGGTGCCAAGGTCACTCAACTTGGTGCTGAAGTTGGTTCTCGTCCCAGCCAAGAAGCTATCAAGGAAGCTTGTTCCAAGACCCAATTCAAGTTTGTCACTGTTACTCACGTCGATACCTCGTAAGTAGAGATTTTGTTGAGTCCAATGAAACAGCCTACTCACATGACACGCATATATAATAGTACTGGTGTTCTCTCTGATATCAAGGCTGTTGCCGAAACTGTCAAGTCTGTCTCTCCCAACACCTTGGTTGTTGTTGATGGTGTCTGCTCTGTCGGTTCTGAAGAGATCCGTTTCGATGCCTGGAACTTGGATATCGTTATCACTGGTTCTCAAAAGGGTCTTGGTGTTCCTCCTGGTCTTTCCATTGTTGTTGCCAGTCAAAAGGCTCTTCAAGTTGTCCAAGATAGAAAGACTCCTGTCCCCTCATACTACTCCAACTGGAACAAGTGGCTTCCTGTCATGCAAGCTTATGAAGCTCGTAAGCCTTCTTACTTTGCCACTCCTGCTGTTCAACTCATCTATGCTCTTCATGCTTCCTTGACCAAGGTCCTCAGTCAACCTCTTGAAGTTCGTTTCGAAAAGCACCGTCAAGTTGCTTCTCAATTCAGACAAACTGTCAAGAACTGGGGTCTTAAGCAAGTTGCTCAATGCGAAGCTTGTTCTGCTAATGGTATGACCGCCATCTGGCTCCCTGAGGGTGTTCAAGTTGGTGCACTCGTTGGTGGTTTAGCTGGTAAGGGTGTTCAAATCGCTGGTGGTATTCTCAAGGAACACGCTACCCAATACTTCAGAATTGGTCACATGGGTATCTCTGTCATGGAAGATGAACGTCAACACATCAAGAAGGTGGAGAGCGCTTTGGCTAACTCTTTGAACGAGCTCGGTTATAAGGGTGCTTCTGCTTGACTTGATCAGGATAAATTTTTGAGTAGTGCTGTTGCAAGATTGTAAATTAGCATACTCATTTGTACACTATATAAAAAAAAGAAAATAAATAAACTATACACAGTCTTGATACACATTTAATGGATAGTTACATGTGCATGAGTATAGAGTGCTTGAGATGATGATGATGCATAGATACTCGTTTCATACAGTACAAAACAAAATGTTAGGAGAGAAAAGGGGGCGGGGCGAGAAGGGGCTTTCAGCATTTCGGTATTTATTAAAAACGTTCAGGCCCTATTTCACAGTCCCAGGGCTTAAAAGCAAATTTTACAGCTTAAAAAAAAAGTTACGATTTGTAAAGTAGTGTATTTAGCTTATATTTTGAGGATCAGATTGCCCCCTTAATTTAATAGCACAAACGTTCTTATTATTCGTACATTGTGTTATTACCATGGAAGAAACCGTTACTTGCTCATCCTGCGGAGGACAAGGTCACCGAAGAAGAACCCATAGAGATTGCCCCATGAATCAACATGCCCCCATGGATCAATATGCCAGAAACAACGTGGCCGTAGAGGGTACGTTTAGTTTTTGACACGTTAAATGAGTAAATGGTACAAAATATTTACCAACACACTATGAAATAGCTGTTATATGTGCATCTTGCGGAGGAGAAGGTCACAGAAGACGTACGCATCGCAACTGTCCCTTGAGTCCCATCAATGCTGCTGATGCAGCAACGTCTTCCGAGGATGTTCACTGCCCTTTTTGCTATAGAGTAGGACACAATAGAACAAGCCATTGGAATTGTGGAAGAAATCCTTTGCGCTTGGAAGATGATCGCATTGCACGTAACCCTCATTTACCAGAAGTAGCCCGACAAAGCATTGGGTCAATGGATGTAACATGCTCATCATGTGGAGCGTTTATGTGGATTGGAGAGAGGAAAATCAGATCCGGTGTGTCATCACCCGTTTTTCAGATGTGTTGCGCAGAAGCGGAGGCATTGCTAGCTCCATCAGGAACGCTTCCACCTATCATCGTTGATCTACTGATAAGGAACGCCGCAATTGCCAAAGAGTTCAAACATGATATCAGATCGTACAACTCTGCTTTGAGCTTTACCTCTATGAACGCTGACCTGGATAGACGATACGCTAATGAGGAACATGGTTCTTATGCTTTCCGTATCCATGGAAGTGTTAATCATCGTATAAGTCCTGAGTTGATTCCCAAACCCAACAATGCCATACAGCAGCCGAGATTTGCGCAAATCTATATCTTTGATTCCACAAACGAGTTGTAAAATAGGTTGAATGTTGCAATTGTTGCAAAACATGATGCATAATACCAATCCTTTCGTCGATTTTTTCAAGTCCATGGAGGAGCTCAGCTCCGAGCAGCCGAACGGTATTGAAGACATTCGAATGATTTTTAGGTCAGAAAGTGATACGGACATTTGTCGTTACAATGCCCCAACCACTGATGAAATCAACGTATGGATTGTTGGTGGTGAAGACGAAAGCAGCATTCAGCTATGCAATAGAGACATTGTTGTTCGCTTAAAAGGTGCTGAAGTAAGAGGTACTGGCCTTCATCACATCAATGAGTTTCATCAACGTCATAACCCTCTTCATTACGTATTGATGTTCCCTACCAGCGGTTCTGAGTGATATATCAACACTGAAAGCTACAAACTTGAACGAATGGAGGCTGATGAGCCAGTTGAAGGACAGGCGAATAGAAATAGAGCTAAAGTCTCTATGATGCATTACTACAGCTCTCGATTGATGATTCGTGCTGATCCAAACGGTACAGTTGAAAGAAAGATGCAGGTGGAAAGCTTTTTCACCAGTCTATCTCCTAAATCACTTAAAAGATATTAATTTCAACATTTATTGACCGGTTCTGCTAATCATCATTGGCATAATTGAAAAAGAAACAAGAGCCCAATAATCTTAAAGTAGGGTTTGATAGCTCTCATTCTGACTACCGTTGTAGCATCTTCTACTATTATCAAACAGAGCATTATGAAATAGATGGAAACAGTTTTTTTATTTTGTCTAATTCAGCATAATGTTGCGCGGGAGTGCCCGCTGCAGGCGCGAGCTGTGCACCCCCCATTAGAACGAAGGTCGAAAAAATCACCGCAGCGAAGCGAAGGTCGACTTTTTTTCACCATAGTTCGGGGGGTGGGTTACAGCTCGTCTTTCCTGTAATTTAATTCTTGATGCAAATTACCTCATAACATCATCATCTATAATTCAGTTACTATGGATACATTTATTCTATTCACAAGAGCCGTCGTCGCTATTTATTCTGATGTTACCACAGTCTGCACAGAAGATACTCTATACAGAAGCATCACATTGGTCTGTAGTGCTGTTTTTGCAGAAGAATGCTCTATGTTTTGCGCATCTTTATGATGGTTGGATCATGATGACGGATCTAATGGTGATGGATCTAATGAGGTGAAGCAACGCATGAATATATAATTTAATTCTGGTTTTTGTGCTTTACTAAGTTTGTATCGTAAGTCTGTGAAAATATGCTACAGTGTGTTAGAGATTACGTCTGGTGCATTAATGTTCATTTGCTTGGTGGCTTTACTGAAGTAGTGCAATTGCTTTATAAAACTCGATCTTTGCATTTGATACACTGGTTTATTCTTGCCACCAAGAATACTACAATAGATACCGCATAAAAACCAATTTAAAATACTGTTTAAAGCTCTGTTACTACCAAATTATGGTAAGAAAGCTCCATTTACAGCTGTTCATGGGCTTGATTTTGTCAACTTTGACGGTGGAATTTATAGCCTTTTTGAGCGATTCAAGAGCTCAGAACTATACCAAATCGATCTCCAGAATTCGTATTAACTTTCTGATACCTTTCCTAGAAAAAAAATTTCCCATGAAAAATCGTCGATTTCTATCCATTTTTAACGAGGGTATACAAGGGCTGATGGACCATTTTGACTAAATTCCTATTTTTATCCCAAAAATGGCAATTTTGTATATGACACATCTTAATCGAAAATGATCGCATTAATCCCAGAATTCATATAAAGTTGTTCATTTAAGGAATTATTATTCAGAATATCGACTAATGGGCAAGAAACACGTATTTCTTCATCTGCATTTTACTCAAACATTTTGGTTGTAACTTTTTTCAAAAATTATAGAATTCAATTTCCTGCTTCAAGAGGATTAAAACTAGCTTACTATACATTAGCATATTAACTAGTAAAATTTTGAGTAATCTACCGAAAAGTGCAAAGAAACCTTCAGATTTGATTCAAGAAGTCCATCTAATCAGAAAAAAGACAGCAGCGGGGAATTAATTTCCACGCGCGTAACCATAACAGTTGATTTAGGTATGGACTAAAGTTCCGCGCACCAAGGTATTCGCATAGAGTGACGTAGATATACGAATAGCCAATAGTACTTTGCAAAATTTAGTGCCCGATATTAAAAGATCTGCATATAATAATTTATTTATTTATTTTGATCTAGTTATTGTATAAAATTGAATAATCGGTGAAAATGTTGCTGCTGTAGTTAGCACTATGACCTGGGAACGTAGAAGGCCAGTGAGGTCTTGAGTTTGGCTTAGTCTCTATAAGATAAAAAAGACTAGCATGTAATTGCAAAAGAATGGAACGAATTGGAGAACGAGCGGAAAAGCAAGGTGCTTTGTTGGTCAGGTGTATGGCAAGCTATAGCTCTGCTGAAAGTGTCTGCAGCCAACTGTACCATCCCAGGGAACTGAAACCAGTGATCCTGGCTGTCTAATGAAGCTCCATTGCAAAGCTTATTCATGATACTTTCAAAAGTACCAGGACTAGGCTTTGAAGACTGAGGACTTCCAAAAATTTGTTGGTAGAACACGTTCTCGTTCGAAAAAGCAATCATTTTGGCCTTCAACAACTTGTATTGCTCTTGATCACCAATAATAGCGTGAGTAAGGGCACGAAAATTACAATTTCCATCTGGCAAAGGATTGAAATGGCCAACAACTTGTTTCATGATCAAGCCATCTGGGATAGGAATGCCTAGTTTGAATAATCACAACACCTTAGACATTGCCCTTGCTTCTTATAATCTTACCATCAGCTTGAATTTTCTGGCTTGCTTCTTTTTCGACATGTTTTTGTATATATTTAGTACTCGTATATATTCTTAACCTTAAAAGATACTCACTGAGCTTTGCTTCTTTGGTCATATTTTTCATGAGCCTTTGAAAGAAGTTGTGCACAATATGCGCATAACGAAAAATATGTTTCAATGCAGAAAAAAAAACATGTTTGATTGCGCTCTTCAATGATTTACCCTTGTCATCAGTGGGAAGAATACTTAGATCCATCACATTAGCCCAAGCAGTCAACCCAAATTGCTTCATAGCCCACTCATAAGACTCGTTAGACTCACAGCGCGTCCAACATCCAGCAACATGAACTGTTGTAAGCTGCTTCCTGTCATATTCAGAAGCGATAGTTCCTGCAACGGCAAAGTTAAGCAATGCCAATTGAATCAATTGCCTAAATTTTGAGCCTTCTCGCAAATATCTTCCATCATCTTAAACTTTGCGACTACATAAAACAAAACCCCCTGCCTAACTCTTCTCTCATATCGCGAGAAGATTCATCAAAATCGATTACTTCTTCCTCGTCATCAGACGCAACCTTATCTAGATCCACAGACTTTACATCACTGATGTCGTTCCAATCGGATGCATTGCCAAGTGATTGAATGTCCCTCTTTTGGGAGCCAGTAGCAGTGATTTGGGAATTGTTCATTGACAATTGAGAACTCATACTGAAATAATAGAAGAAGACTTTTAAACAAATGCATATTATCATTTGATATCCATATCTTTTAATATCAGGCACCAAATTTTGCAAAATACTATTGGCTATTCGTAAAGTTAGGCCTCTCTATGCGAATACCTTGGTGCGCGGAACTTTAGTCTTTTTTTGTTCGCATAATGGAACAGCTGCTGAAACAGATCTTCAGTGGTACTAACAGATGATCCACTTTGATATTCTGAAGATCTGCTCTGAGCGCTTGAAGATCCATTATGAGCGATTGGTAATGAATTTGGAGCATTTTGAATCAACTCAAATTGTCGGATTGCTTCATTTTTAGCTGCACCAGCAGCAGCAGTGAGGACTTCAATGCCTGCTTCTTAATAAGCCTCTACTAGCTCTCTCTATAAATTATAGTTAAAGAATAAGTCGCTGCTATATTATACCACCAATGAATATTTACTCTTCTTTGGCACTTGGTAACAAGGCTGTTCCAGAGTATGTCATTAAATCTGGCCTTTCTAATGCTGGAAAAAAGTATTACTTCTCTTGTAATAAACTGCATAACTTTTTGCTACCTTTTTGGTTGTGGCATCGCATTTACAACCTGTCGAAATCTTTCATACCAAATTCCATACAATGCTGAGGCTGTTTGAAAAGACAGCTGGGTAGACCAGCGCACGATATCATCTTTGTATTGGTTTGCAAAACGCGAGAATGTAAGCTTTTCATTATCTTAAATGAAATCCTTTAATTTTATGAATGCAAAGACAATACGCATTAGCTTGTTTTGTTTCCATGTTTTTTATCCATACCTTGATAACCAGAGTAATTCACGAGTTTCTTTCTTTGTTCGTAACGTTTATTAGGATAAACTAGAAGAAGAAAAAGTATTTGGACTGCTGCCAAGGAATAGTCGTTGTAGTAGAAAGTAAACCGTCTCCAGAGGGCAAAGAAATTGTATCTAAAGATTTGGAGACGATAAGTGTCGCGGAAGAACCGGTTGAGGAAAGAGAGCGCCATTCCAGACGAACGCATTTTAATTGTGCAATGAACAATTCTCAGACGACAAACATCACCACACAATGTTTTGCCCAGAACTTGCAGCTAGCTTCCAGAAAAACTTCACACTTCCTGGGGATGGATTCCGTTGTAAATACAGCACTGGAAAGAGACTTGGTTGCAACAACAAGAACGATAGGCAGCACGTTGTAGCGGCAAAATGCATTGGATGAGTACTTGATGGGCCGTAGTATAATCATTCGGTCTATATTATACTGTATCTCTATCAGTATTGGTGGCATGGATTTGCTGAGAGTTTTCGATGTGTAAACCATGTCTGATCTACTGCCATCAGCCCATTCAGTCGGACCTACAGTGTAGCTATTAGTAGGAATATCTGCACCTATAAGCAACTTGTGCATTAGATAGATACAGTATTTTTATGCGAAGAATAAAATACATTACCAACTAGAGAGTGAACAACACAATCTATGATTTTAGGTTCACAAAGCAACATCTTGCTCATCAGGTCTGTACCTGGTTTCCATTTTAAAGGTAGACTAGTCGCTGACCCTCGCTTCGCTTGGGGGCACCATTGCGCTGCCATGGAAGTACATCCTCCCCACATTTTCTGGCCTTTACTTCAGTAATTGGATCTGCTGTACCAACTTGTTCGCTATTTTATCAGTTGTTTCTAACAATTCTTTCGATTCCTGTAAAAAAGAATAAGAAAAAAGTGAGTCTTGACAGTGAATAGTAAATGTTAGAAAGTTCATTTACATACTTGTAGACTAATCATAAGGCATTGGTGTCGAGCCTTGTCTATGGCTCCACAGAACTCTTGAAACTAAAGAAGAAAAGGGATGATCCCATCATATTTGTGATCGCAAACAGCTTTGATTTTACAGCTTAAAAGTTGTGACTGTAAACTACTTCATGCATAATTTTGATAATATGGGATTGAAATCCTCTGTACCTTGGGCTAAGTTGGCAAGTGATTAGTTTCCTGGATACACACAAAGTTAAATTAGTTGGCTTACAGTGTTGAATGGACATTGTGCTATCAGGAAAAAGAAGAAACTAAAACAACCAAAATATTGTCGTCATTGCCGTCACCGCTTTACTTCGTCGTTGCCATCATCGTGTTGCCAAGAAAATTGGGCCTGGAAGAGTGTATAATGAGGATGGTATTGAAGCCATCGACTGGGACGAGGAAATTAACAACCCCTACAGAACACAGGCAATTACTTCTTTACAAGAATGGCAAACACACCAAATAGTTTATGGGCGGGAAACTCATGATCCAGAGAAAGTGGATGTTATCATGGCAGAGCTAGAAGCCAACATTACTCGCTCAAGAAAAAGTTACAACATCTACCAGAAGGAACAAAAGGCGCTCTTTTTATACCTGCTCAGATTCAAGTTTTTGAAGGCAAAGCCTGCTGCTGAACGAGCGGGAATCAGCCCTAGAACCGCTCAGGGGCGGGTAAAGCGAATGAAAGAAGATCCGGAATGGGATATATACGACAAGCTTACGAACAAAGTTAATCGTGCTGGATCTCAACTGTAGGAAGAGCACAAACACTTGTTGATCAATCTTTTTGATGAGCAACCTCAAGCAACAAGACAGGATGCCGTGGATGCCCAACTTGAAACCAAAGAGGATCAAAGTTGATGGATCTCGCAAGAGAAAGCAGCCGCAGCCAAAGAAACCAGCGTCAAAAGATGCTGTCACCAGCCACTAGATGTTATTCCTGCAGAACACAATGAATTTTATGGACCAGTTTCCAAAGATGAAGGGATTCTACACCGTCATGAACAATGCCCCAATACACACTGCTGATGACATCGACGAGATGATTCCAAAGAGAGGATACAGAAGCATTTACCTCCCTCCGTATTCGCCTGAGCTGAATCCTATCGAGAACTTCTGGTCTACAATGAAAGCCTACGTCAAGAGAAGTAAGTTTTCTGCAGACGAAGATCTTGAGACAAGAGTAGCGGAGGCATCTAATGGGATAAGAGCTTCGGCTCTCCTAAACATGAGCCAACATTCTGTGAATGTGTTTGTCAAATGCCTTCGAATGGAACTTATTTAATACACTTCTTTTCAACACATGAATAACATTATCCTTTGTAAAAGAAAGCTGAAAGTCTTTGTTGCACACGCCATTTGGGGTTGCCAAAAGCGCAGATTGGATTGTTGTTAGAGTGCGCGAATTCGGACTTGAGGTATGCGTCGATTGAAATTTTCAAATGCGCAAGCTAATTTCTAAAAGCGTCAATTGGCACTATACATGGAGCCATTCGATGATTATGAGCAGTAATGAATTTGTAAGCTGCGCTTGCGCATTAATAATGATCCACCGGAAGCATTTGATTCCACCGTTTTCTATTGGATTAAAATAGAAATTGATTTGCACAAACAACAGAGCATAAAAGATCTGTACCTGCTTTCTGGTTTTCATTTTTATTATTTTTTGATCTCTTTTACTCTACTTTTAAAATCAGAATGACCAAGAACATTGTTATCGTTGGTGGCGGTTTCGCAGGCACGGCAGTTGCTAATGCGCTTGAAAAATCATTGGCTGCGTCAAACGATCAAGAACATCGCCTTATTTTAATTGAATCGGTAGGTATATTCATCAAAAGCAAGCTACATGTGTCAATAATTTATTTAATTCCGTGATTGTCTAGAAATCTCACTTTTACCATGCCATTGCAGGCCTTAGATCTGCTGTGATTGATTGGGATTCTCGCATTATGATTCCTTACACCGACTTATTCCAAAATAGGGAAAACAAGGTTGTTCAAGCAAGCGCAATACAACTAGAAAAGAACGAAATTGTTTTGGATCAATCTGTAGAGGAGTTTGGTGATCGCATTGCTTATGACTACTTGATTCTTGCTACTGGTACACATTACCCTTCTCCTGCCAAAGCTTCGGCTCTGACTTACGAAGCCACTCATGCTAATCTCAAATCCCTTCGTGCCGACATCAAATCTGCAAAATCTATTGTTATCGTTGGTGGAGGACCTGTGGGTGTCGAACTGGCTGGTGAAATTCGTGAAGTGTATGCCGACAAGAAGATCACTATTGTACATGACAAGGATAACTTTTTGGATGAAGCTAGTAGCCCTGATGCGAAATTAAGAAAGAATTTGTTAGATTTGGCTAAAAAGAACAAGGTTGATACCATCTTTAATGATGCAGTTGCTTTACCTGCTGATCTCAAGGAGCATTTCTATAGCCCTGAAGGTGGTACTGTCAAAACAAAGAACGATCAATCCATTGAAAATGTTGATCTTGTCTTGCTGGCTTTCGGCAACCGCCCTGCAACAGCCTGGTTGAAGAACTCTGATTTTGGCACCGATATTGTCAATACAAACGGTTACATCAAAGTCAAAAAGTCCTTTCAAGTCGATCACGCTGATGGCTCCAATATCTTTGTTCTAGGCGACGTAGCTGACTTCAAAGAAACTAAAATGGCTTTCCGTATTCGTTCACATGTTCCAGTAGTTGTGGAAAATCTCGTACAAATTGCTGTCAAAAAGGGAAAACCTACTGCAGAGTACAAGAAAGGTCCTGACGGTATGTTTATTACCTTTGGTAGCAAGCAAGGTGCTGGTGTTCTCCCTCTCTTTGGCGGTCTCAATGTTGGTAGTTGGCTTACCTCTGCCTTGAAGGGCAAGGACCTTTTCGTCAGTAAAACTTGGAAGGCATTGAACGCAAAGGAACCGGCTGCAACAAGGTAAGATATATTGCTGTTACAATGTGGTGCATTCACTTGGTTCTAATTTTTTGCTCTTTTCCTTGAGTGCCTAAAAGACAAGACGTCAAATCGAATACCTTTATTAGCACTGCAACGTCTTTATTTATTATTGCTATTGCTATAGCTGCTGTTGCATATAAGCTCAAATAACTCTATTATACTAATTATCTAATTTTCTTACTAATTGAATGAATAAAACCACATTGCATTCTTGATTGACTTTTATATTCATCAATTATTTGAGTACGATAGATCATGCAATCACATGGCGTGTCACCATCTCAAAGCATCTCGGCCAGGGGAACTCTTTTTGCATCAGCTGATTACTAGCAATTTAAAATAGTAACTTTGCTGTAATAAACATCTTTTCATCTGCTCTTCTTGTTTTCTTTAGTTTAATGATATTCGAAACATTGAATCGACATGTTGATTCATCTTTAGAGGTTAGCATGTCAGGAATGCAATTTGAATTCAGCACGTTCACCCCTATATATGAATTACAGATGATCGACCGAGATTCTCTTGATAAATTAATGCTTGCTGATATCATTGAATATTGTCAGGAAAGAGGTATATACATCAAATATCAGTTTTTGATGAAAAGCGCTAAAGTCCCCCCCCCCCTAGGTTTGAAAACCGAAGGAGCAAAGGCAGACCTGATAGAGGATTTGATTAGCTGGGTAATGACAAGTACTACATCGCATGTCCAAAATACACCAGATTCTGATTCAAGGGAGCAGAAAGAAAATATTAGGTTGATACCTGCACCTTCAACACCGAGACTCTACACAGCATTGGAATTATTACCAGACTCATCATCCACTTTGCCACCTCAGCAGCGCTTAGAATTGAATTCAAGAGATTTGTCCATGCTTTTTCTAGACGATAAGAACCCTGATTTTGACATTCCATATCATGCATTGGTTGTGGGGAAAAAGCTGGGAAGTGGAGGGTTTAAAGATTGCTACACGGGTACTTCTTCAAACACAAGTATACCATCATAATCATATACTAATAGGTTTTCTACTCCCATAGGCATGTACAAAGGAGTAAGTGGCGATATAGGCATGTGCGTCTAACTCAAGCTCATGCAGCTTATTTAGGAACCCGTAGCTATCGGTGAACTACGTTTGACTCATTTTAATCAAGTGGATCTTGATGAAATCAAGCATGAAATTAACGTTTTAAAGTAATTATAAGCAACAAAAGTCTGGGTTGAGCTCTACTCACTCAGATATTTAGGCAATTACGACATGAAAATGTGATTCGATTCATAGGTGTGTGTACTCATCCTCAGCATTTATGTATCATCACTGAATTATGTGCAAAGGGCGATTTGTTTGACGTTATTCGATGTTACAAAAAGCCCAATTTCTCACAATTGGTATATATAGAGTGTTGATTATATGTGGTATAGTTGATATTTACAAAGTATATTTTAGGTGATGTACATGTATGATATTGCGCTAGGTGTGTCTTATTTACACACAAGAAGGTAAATATATCTGACACGAAAGGAATTAGCCGATGAATTTATTAACATGACCTATCCAGGCCGTCCATTATACATAGAGTAAGTACTGATACAAGAATCAATTATTGCAGCTGACTTATTGTATCATTAGGATTTGAAATCTATGAATATTCTGGTTTGTTGTCTATATTCCCCTTGCTGATTATGTGTATGACTAAAAAAATTCTGTAGATTTCCGGTGATGACAGGGCCAAAGTGAATGATTTTGGATTAGCTCGAATACGCCCCAAAGCAAACATATTAATGCACACACATTGTGGAACACCAAATTGGTACAGTAACATGAATCAAGCAGTTTGTCAGTAGCGAACAGTGCTAATTCTGTCTAATTACATATAGGCAAGGTACATGTAGTCTTAAAAAATTATAGATGACGCGCTTACATAGGTTTAGCTCCAGAGTATTGGTCATCCAATCCAAGTTATACAGAAAAAGTATAGTATCAACTCCTTAATTTTGCTATTAAGCATTCTGTTGATAAAAAACGAAAAAAAAAAACTAATTTTTTCCAGGTTGATGTAGGTTTTTTTTCAACTTTATAGTGTATCATTTATTGATCCTTTTAAAAGATCTATGCCTGTGGTCTCATTTTTTGGGAAATCCTAAGTTGGGGAGAATATGGCTACCCTTTCCAAGGTAAATCACTTTATCATTTGCTTTGATGAATCTGGATTCTAATTGCGTTATGTTCGTAGATTTGACAGAGCATGCGTTGTACGTAGCTGTAAAGGATCATCGAACCAGACCTCCTCTTGGAAAATTGAGTCAAATATACCCTCACCAATTGCTGGTTTTAATAATGGAAATGTGGGATTCAGATCCTACGATGGTAATGTAAAATATAAATAATTCCACGGATTTAAAGCGCTTACCATATTCTTATTACAGAGACCTTCGATGAATCAAGTTGTTGATATTTTGTCTAATTATCTCACCTAAGGAGACGCAGATGATAGATGATCAGTGATATTATCAATTTATATAAAGAAAAGCTCGATGAATAACACGTTATATAATTACATTATGATGCCGTATTTTATTACCTTCATAGTATGTTTCAAAATCAGGCACTGTGTATGTACAGTAGTCTGCAATAAATGAAACTGGAAACAGCATTGTGTATGACATAACAGTTTCTAGGGCCATACGTTAGCATTCTAATCTGTTGATAAGACTTCAGTAACTATTGGTGACAATAAAAAAGTGCCGCTATAGCTCGATTTAGTGAACTAGTGAATGCAACTATAGGTGCTGCCTCTTATATTGAATATTTAATGTGGCACACAGGATAGAAATGAATGCGTACACTACAAAGATGCGGCTTCAAAGACAAACATTGCATTCGATGCCATGAAATTCTTCAAAACAAAAATAATAACTATCAGGAATATACAAACCAAATTTACATCTAATTCAAATAAAAAGAACATTGCTTTTCAGTCCAAATCTACTTTGCGTTATTTAGATGGAGCATATTTTTCGATATAAAAAAAAGGATCAATACAACTCTTGTATCATGCTGTTGTATAAAATATAGAAAACTCGTATAAATATTGATCCAAAGATCATACTTGCCGTGCATGATTCAACAACATTGCCTTGTACTTTAATACATATATCCATCAAGAATATTTCTTGATTTGTATATATACACATACACAAGTGCATGTACACAACATTCGATTCCTTCTGTTTGTACACTTTTTTCGTTACACAATAAAGCAAACATTATACAGCAACCGAACAAACGGAAAAGCTTAGAAAACTTTTGTGAATGAAGATGGAATGAGGCTGGTTTTCTCTTCTTTTTTTTTTCCAGTCTCTGAGGAAGAGGTTTAGTGCTATTCGTTTGCCAAGCAATTCTTTGTGAAGTGGTAGTAGAAGCCATGCGTGGGCTGCTGTCAAGTAAAAGAAACCAACAAGCGCCTCACATGTGGAGGTAAATCGAAATAATACATGTGCGCCCCATTGCAGAGAACGCCTCAAACAATGGAATGTGTGATGTTGTAGATTTGATATAACAATGATAAATTGTGTTGTATGACTAATAAAATACTGATCGAAAATGTGTATGCAGCACACTGGATCAAAGTATATTATTGCGCCTTATCACTCTTGAAAAAGGGGGCAATTTTCGCCCAAGCTTTTGGAAACAACATGTCAACTATATACGCACGTCAAGAGAAGAAATGACATTCAGCAGAGGAAATGCATTTATACTTTTGTCTATCACAAGTGTCCAAATTTATATAAAACGTTGGGCTTGAGCACTGTATATATATATATATATAAATGTGACAACTTGATAACACGCTAACCCTATTTTATAAAATTGTTAAAATGGGTTGAGTGATTGACGCTGCAAAGTAAACAAATATGTTTATATGGTCAATGCTGTATAGACATACATTCGGTTACATGTCATTCATTTCGATGATCTTGAGACAGCTGGAACTGCTTGCTCGTTGATAATGCTGCTGCTGAGGAATTCGGAACGATGATACCGGAATTAGATGCATCATGTAAAAGAGAATGACAGCTACACACAACTTTTTTTTTTTTTTTTTTTCTCAGGAATATGATGCAGCCATTACTACTGCTATAGTAAACATCCAAAAAGTAGCTCTAAAAATTTTGTTGTACATATGCTGCTTTTAGTTTTTTGTTATTGTTGTTGTTATTAATATCTCGGTTATAAAAATCTGGGAAGAAGGTCTATATATAAAAACAGTTACACAAATAGTGGCGTCTTGAAAAAAAAAGGTAGAGAAATCAAAAATGTATTCAGGGCTTAGCAAAATAAAAAAGCATCTCTTGGGCAATTATCACTCCATGGTAGAATCCTACTAGTTGTGTGTATATAGTAAATATACATAAACCTGCTTAAACCCGAGACTATCGATGGCTGAATGGATAGCCAGTTATATATGTATGTACATATACTTACACACACGCACATTCAAGGGCTTTTAGATCAAAGATGAACATGAGGCTTTAATTTAGTATTGATTTGTTTGAATATAAATTTCTCAGCCTTACTTTTTAGTAAAACGTAGATATGACATGTTGAACAAAGGATTTCAAATTGTATAAATAGTTGATCATTTCATCTCTTGTTTATTTCTTTTTTTTTTTTTCCCTCTTTCTATTACAATCTACAAATTATACATACATATATATATATATATACACACACAACCACCATGTCTTACTGTCAAGAAACAACAACAAATTACTATTATAATTCAGATATGCAAGACAAGCAAAAGATCCAATATATTCTAGATGATACTCACAGCGACACTACTACTACTACTACTAATACCAAGATACCCCACATTGTAAATAATAATTCCACATCCACCACATCATCATCCACAACAGTAAATAGTAATAACTTTCAATTTGTACATTATAAAGACCAACAACAGCCAAGCAGGCTGCTCACATCATCTTATCAAGACAAACAACCAGACACACCTCCATTAGAGGACTCTCGACCACCACCTACGGCAACTGAATTACAATACATTAAACGTATTCATACACTGATGAACCTTGTAGCTAAACAAACCAAAGAAATCCAATCACTTAGATCCATTATTGAAGCCTATAGTCAAAATGAAAACAATGATTGTTGTAGTATTAATAGCAGAAAGCGCAATAAACAATTTTAGTTCATACACCTTTTTTTTTTTTTATAAGCACATTTGGAAGCGGGATTCATCACCAAATTAATAGCACCACACCCTATTGTTTTATTCTTTCTTTCTTTCTTCCTCCTCATTAAAAAGAAAAAAAAAAAAACTTTTTTTTTTCTCCCTTTCTATCAATTTAAATTTATACAATATCATGGCAGACCTTGATAGGTATAAACATGCCTGTACAAGACGCACATGTAGATGATGAAAAAATAACGCGATTTTCCATCTAGACAACTTGAACAGTTGAGACGAGGAGAAATCATTACAGAACAAGAAGTGAAAGAATTATGTACAAAAGCAAGAGAGATATTGATTGAAGAAAGCAATGTTCAAAGAGTAGATGCTCCTGTCACTGTAAATACAATGTGAATAAGCAAAAGAGATAGTGAAAGAGAGGGAGGGAGAGTGAGAGTGAGAGAGGACATGCTTATTAATACCTTTTTCTTTTTTTCTCTCACTAGATTTGTGGAGATATTCATGGTAGATTATAGCAACGACACATCTTGGAAACTAGTGTTGCTAACAGTACGGTACTAGGTCAGTTTCATGATTTGAAAGAACTGTTTCGAGTGGGTGGTGAATGTCCAGATACAAATTACTTGTTTATGGGTAAACAAAAAAAAAGACAACAATGGCATTGGACACACTATATTGACAGGGATATTACATAGGCGATTTCGTCGATCGTGGCTACTATTCAGTAGAGACATTTCTATTACTATTAGCTCTCAAAGTGAGATACCCTGACAAGATTACATTGATTAGAGGAAATCACGAGAGTCGACAAATTACACAAGTATACGGGTTCTACGATGAATGTACACGCAAATTTGGATCTGCTAATGTATGGCGGTATTGCTGCGAAATCTTCGACTACCTCAGTCTAAGTGCTATCATTGACGATAAAGTATTCTGTGTTCATGGTGGACTTTCACCCAGTATCAATACATTGGACCAAATCCGAACGATTGACAGAAAGCAAGAAGTACCTCACGACGGTGCCATGTGTGATCTGCTTTGGTCAGATCCAGAAGAAATTGAAGGTTGGGGCTATAGTCCTCGAGGTGCAGGCTATCTGTTTGGCGCAGATGTAGTGGAGCAGTTTTTACACAAGAATAATCTGGATTTCATTGCTCGCGCACATCAACTTGTGATGGAGGGATATAAACCAATGTTTAACAACACCATTGTTACAGTGTGGTCGGCACCTAATTATTGCTATCGATGTGGTAATATTGCTGCGATACTGAAATTGGATGATTATTTGGAAAAGGAATACAAGCTGTTTGAAGCAGCGTCACAGGTAAGTTTTCTTGTATGGGATGGCTTCAAGGTGCATTTGATCCAACATTGTTTTTCTATAGCAGGATTTCCGTGGTACACCTCAAAAGAAGGCATTGCCAGATTACTTTTTATAAAGCTTTTTATTTTGTATTTTTACACGATAGCAACAATCTCCCCCTCCTCCTCTGTCTTTACATATAAAATATGTTCATCATTTGTTTTTTTTCAAGGAGTTGATTTATCATTTATATATATATATTTACACACACACACACACACACACTTGAATTATACAGCAACAATTATAATACACAACAGGATTCTAATAAAAGTTGGCATCTTAATTGCATGCGACATTCCCATTCTTTATCTTGCGGATGTTGTTGATAATAAGCTTCTATGCATCGAATCCAGTCTGTCACAACAAGGATGGTGCCACTGCTGGACTTGTTGTTATCGCTGCTGCTGCTGCTCATCAAAACGCATTGAGTTGCAGCAATTTCATACATGGCGTACGGATACATCCATTCTGCTTGTTTCTTCATCATTAAAATCAAGTTGAAATGTTCCATGGCCAACTCTAAATTCTTGTCTAAATCTCTATAAAAGACGCCCATGATCAAATGCACCAGGGGGTCATTGGTGGTGGTGGCGTATGCTTTGACTTGAGAAATCACCTCATATTTCCACCAACATGTACCATTCCAGAGATAGACTAATTCCCAAATTGGGTTTGTCACCGAGTGCAATGTCTCCTTGAGTGATTTGGACAGAGATACTGACATGGCTATCCAAGAGACTACTTTGGATTCTGCATAGTGTTCGTTGCTGGAGATACGGTGGCCTAGTTTCCTTTTTTGTTCAAACATGTTGATCATTTGCACGGCTTCCAAAGCTGCTTTTTCGTACATGCCTTGTGCTATCATGCAACAAGTGGCAATGTAGTGATAAAATAGACGAGACCAGTTGCAGATACTTTCTAGGCAAAAAAAGGCTTCAGAAGCTTGTGTATAATTGCCGGCGTAAATATGGGCCCTGTATATATGTACAAGCTGTTAGGTGTCTCTACTATGCTTACTATACACACCTTACCATCCAGTCTCATAAATGCAAAGAGATCTAAACTGAGTAAACTCATTGATGGATGCATTTCTAAAATAATTTTGTGCATCGAATGGCATCTGCTTAGTGTCATCTACTTGCTGTGGTTCCTTGGCTTTTGTGAACAATGCTACTGCGTCTGTCAAGTTACTCTCCATGCGTTTAAATTTGCCCTGAATCAAGCACCAGAGCCTTCCGTTGGGGTATTTTGATTGCATCTTCTGCAGGATGGATTTTGCGTCTTGAAACAGAAAGAAACGATTGATTTTGGGCTGTATGTACATGGTGATGTTTGTGTAAAATGTCAACAGTACAAGTGCGCTGAGTGAAGAGTACATGGTGTTGCCCTTGTAGGCTACGCACAGTAAATGAATGGCGGTTGATCTTGATGAATGAAACCCAATGTTGTTTAGTAGCTTGCCCACTAACATCAGAATGAGTCATCTCATATGCACACATTATGTTGACTATGCTTACCTTTGGACGGCAACAAGGAGAATATCACGTTGAATAAACCAATGCCAAAATAAGCGCCATGCTCTACAGTTTGATGATATACAGATGGCTGGTGAGCCATTAATTTAGCGCCATCATCACAAGAAACAGTGCGTCTTGCAGGTTTCATCGCAGTAAGATATTGTCTTGGTGTGGTTTGATAGTCCAAGATGCTCATGCCCGTCAGTGTTTCAAACATACGTTCGTACATTTTGTACGCTTTTCGTAAATCATAGGCTGCCTTGACATGATCTACCCAACTATCACGCAAAAACTGCAGTGTAGCCAACATGAGTATACAATTAGCATAGATCAATTCAAATTGCATGTACAGATATTCGTCTGGGTCGCATGATGACCTGTTGGTTTTTTCAAATTGAATATCAAGCGGTACGGAGCACGATGTAGGGATTGATTTTGCATGCTCTTTGCGTTTCTTTCGATGGAGTATGCGTTTGACGTGGTTCTCTAGATTAGAAATGCAATCTGCTGCTTCTTCCACCTTGGAAGTCTCCATGGATAACATGGCTTTTGTGTATATCAAAAGAGCATAACCAAATGCATGAAATGGAGATGACTTGTTTTGAAGAAAGATGTCTTCTGCCTCTATGATTTGATCGTCTAACATGGCATCCTACAAGTGGTTAGTGTTTTGTTCCTATGGACTCGTCAAAAAAAAAAGCGCACTCACTAGGCCTAGTTGGATTTCTTGTAACCACAACTCGACTGACTTTGATGTGATGGCACAATCATGATTGCATTGCAAAAATAGAGACGTTGTATATTTCAATGTGGATGCTGTAATTTTAGAGATATGGCGAAACATTTTTTGTTATGAGTGTAGAGAGGGAGGAAAAAGGGGAGAAAAAAAAAGAAAGCGTTTACTGGACCTTACAAAGTTTTTGTAGAAGGTTGTTTTTCAACTGTAGTAGTAGTAGTAGTAGCTGTAGTAGTAGAAATCAGATTAAGGAGTTACTTTATATCAAGCTAAATTGCTATTGTGTAGATTTTTTTTTTTTTTTTTAAAAAAAAAAAGCATGTAAATTATTTATTAAGGTAGTATAAGATATGCTACAAAGATAATCATGAGCCATTAATAATAGCCATGTTGCTATTACTATTGTTGTTTAATTTAAGAAAATTTGCTGCTGGACGTATGAGGCTCAATCTATTTTTCCATTTATTGTTACTACTACTACTACTACTACTGCCGTCTTTTGTTGTAGAGCGCAACTGTTGTGAGTGTCGTTTCAAGGCTGGTGGAGGCGGGGTAGAAGCATATGCAAATGCGGATAAGGTTGTTTGTATGTCTCCCCCTTGTTGGACTCCCTTGTTGGACTCCTCATTGTCGTCGTCGTCGTCTTGCTCCTCTTTATTGTCACTTGTTGTAAAAGTGGTTTTACAAGGTAGATCACTTATTTTTAACTGGGTCAATTCCTCGTGTTGTTGTTTGTGCCTTGACCATTTCATCTTGGCCTTTGAATCTACAGATGCCGCCTTTTTGACCTTTAAAGTATACAAGTGAGTTAGGCACATGCAACATGTTATAACAAGTCAATCTACCTCATTGAATTCTTGACCAAAGCTTGATGGTGATTTATGATGCAAGCTGGCAATTCTTCTCAATACTTTGCCTACAAAGATTTGTTTTCTACTTGGACTTCTTTCTAATCGTTTTTGACTTGTGGAGAAACTGTATTCACTATCAAACGATTGCGGCGATTCAGAAAAGCAGCCTCGATTTTGCGACAGTTGTCGCAGCAGTTGGCTGGAGTGAGATGGTCTACGGCTGTTGTTGCTCTTGTTTGTCGTTGTGGGTGACATGCAACGGTCAATAGAGCTGGCGCATGAGCTAGAGTGATTGGATTGTACGTCTTCTGAAGGTGGCTGTTGTTGTTGTAATTTCGAGTTGTTGGACTGTCTGGAATCACTGTTTCGTTTGGGTATCATGAGAGAGAAACTAGAAGCAGACGACCGAATAAAAGAAGAGGATTTGCGTTTCTTGAGCAAGTCATTGTTGTTGTTGCTGATGATGGGTGAATTGAGATTGCTGTCTGTGGTGGTGGACAGTGACAAGAGATCAATGGAAGACTGAAAGCTAGCATTGTGTTCCCTGTCTCTCATGTGCCAGGCTCTGGAGCTCAAATACTCTTGGGTGCACACATCACGCAACTTGTGGTCGACTGTAACACGCAGCGCATTCTGATGGTTGTTCTTGAACTGAAAAGACATTTTTCCAATCATGCTGGTATTGTTGTTGGTAACTGACAGTAAATCCAGTGAATTGGGTCTTGCTGGTTTATTGCCGCCAAATGCATCTGGTTTAATGTACATTTCAGAATTGTTTCTTGGTTTTAGTGCGAATCCATTGGCTGGGTGATGATACAAGTAATCTGCGGAATACCTTTTTTTCAGCTTGGCATCATGGTGTACAAGAGGAAGAGCAGGAGGCTCTGCAGTGGGCTGTGTCATTTTCATGATGTCTTCAAATTGAATGCTAGTTGATGCTGATCTTCGCAAGGTCTTTCTTTCCGAAAAGGACATGATTTGATCACTGCTGCTACTGGTAGTAGCACCTGCAAGTGTCATGTCGAGTATGTTTGTAAATGATCTCGAAAGACGTATACTTTGAGGAGACCGCTTGCTTGTGATGCCAGGGAGTGAGGAGACAATGAAATCTTGTGCTGAGAGGTTTTCATCCGATGCTTCAATTTTCGCCGTGACAATAGCTTCCTGCAATTTCTTGACCCACAGCTGCTTTTCTTGTGAGCAGCTTGCACTGAATGCAAATGTATGTTTTTTGCATCTCACCACAAATGCATGTTCTCGTTGTCCTATATATATATATATATACATGCAATGTAAGTATGTGTGTGTTTGTGGGTGTGTGTATGTATGTGTGCTTGTCAATGCACTGTTAAAAACCTTCAATGTCACTTAAATCTTCAAAATCGGCCATTCTCAAAGGAAACCAGTGCTTGGGTTCGTAGCTGGTCACTTTTTTCGGTCTGACCATAATAATGTAGGTTTGAAATATAAAGCAGCCCAAATAGCGTGGTTTAGACACACTTTGACCTAGCGCTGAATAAGTGATTTCAATGGCACCAGCAAGCAAGAGATTTCCCAGTTGAGACACATGTCGTTTACTGATTCTCCAGTCACCGTCTAAACGTTCAATGAATCGATCTGTGCGTTCCTTCATTTCACGCTGAAGCTTGAGATTGTCAATTTCGCCTACAATGTCTTGCATTTCAATCAAGACGCTGTTCCACAAGTCGTATTCTGCAGTTTGCGGTGATGTGTAGCGAATAATTTCCTTGATCAATAACTGATATCGACATATTCTCTGCACAGGCTATGAAATAATTCATTTAAAAATTGACCAAAGGGGAAGGGGTAGAGATGAGGGAGAGAGAAAGAGAGGACTTGCTTACTTTAATCAGGTAATCTTCAAAATGGAGTTTTTTCGCTTGTTGCTGTTCTGATAGTGTTGTATTTAAATTCAAGGGTGGTATGGAATAAGAATCTAATATGGTGCAGTCTTTGAGAAAACAAGCCCATTCTGGTCGATCTCGGTATTCGGATGTTAGAGTCCATGCTTCTGCGTGCAGATCACAGTAATGCTTGTAGAGAGAAAATTGGCCAATCTGATCAAGAAATGTTTTTGCTATGCAAGACCAATTGTCATCGTACACTGAAAATGTCGTGTAGGAGATGATGAATTGCTTGTGAAATGATAGAATAGCATGCGAATTTCGTATGATGGTTGATTTATGATCTGACGAGATCCATGATTGACGAGACAGTACTTGGAGGCAGACCTGCTGTTATTCAGTACACACACACACATACACACAAAACCAATTGAAATGCTTACCTGAACAAGGTAGCTTAGATCTTGAACGTAATCGCGCTCAGTCTGTAGCAGTTCTTCAATGGCATGCATCTTTTTCCTCTTGAATTTCTCAGCAGTATCGTCTGTCATTCTGAGATCAATGGGTGTTGTACGTCCAGTTGAATTGTCCTCATCTTCTTGCACAGGTTTGTCTTGATCATTGGATATACAGCTACAACAAGAGCAGGTGGAATCCAATGTTGGCTTTTGTAGTACTTGTTGGTTGCTATGAGACCATGGCGGTATTTGAGGGGCATTGTTGTTGTCACTACTGCTTTGTTGATGATAGCAACAACAGTAACAACAACAACAGCAGCAATTTTGTTGTACATGATGATTATTGATATAGTGCTGTTGAATGGATGTTGATTTCATATAATAATAATCACTTGGTATAATGAAAATAAGGAGATAAAAAGGATCAAGTGGCAAAAGGATATTATTTACAACAGCATGCGCTCTCACTATAATTATGTTACAAAAAAAAAAAAAAAAAAAAAAAAAGAGAAAAGAGAGAGAGAGAGAGAGAAGAGAAGAGATGGAAAGAGGGAAATCAACATCTATATAAATATACAAATAACCCCTTTTTTCCCCTCATTCTTTCATATTTTTCTTGCTGTCTTTCTTTGGGGCTCTTGTCATGATCCCCTTTTGTCTCTTTCCTTCTCCCCCCCCTCTTGTACTGATACCAATAGCTTCTATAGCTTCTTTCTGTGTATGTCTGCTTTGATGGATTTCATTGACAATCATCGTGTTACTTGTGCGATGCCACTGAAATGTCAAATCGTTTCATCTGTATGGATTTAAAAATACTTTTGGTGCGTGGTAGCACAAACAATGCTAAATGCTGAATCTCGGTTTATAAGGTAAAAAAAAAAAAAAAAAAAAAAAAAAAAAAAAAAAGTGTACATGACCTATGCCAATGTCACTGTGGCTATATACTAGTATGCCTTGGGAGTTTCTATTTAACCGTGTTTACACAGGGAGAAAAAAAAAAGATCAATTAAATCAATCAAAGCGAAAGAGATGCAAGGAGATATGACTAGGCAACGTAAAATTACGTGATGAGCAGCATCTCCTGAAAAAACCAGCGATATTTATGGGATAACTATATTAAACCTCATGATAGCATATAAATACGGTCTAAATAGCAATATCCATCATCACCTGAAAAAAGTGGCGATCACTTGTAGACCCTAATTGTGCTTGTTTATTATGCGGATTGTTATTCACACTACTACTATTCCTCCTCCTCCTCCTCCTCCTCTGTGGTATCAGTATCGAAAAACCAATCCACATGACTAATGATGGTTTCCACAATTTTACTCGCAAGATCCGTATGCAGAATAGAAGCAGATACATCATCATGCTTGGATCTCAACAAACCAATCGAAAAGATCAATGCCAGGTTAGATGCCTCCATTTTGTTGATGTGGCTATTGTTCTTGACCCGTTCCAAATGACGCACCAAAAAATGGAGCACCTTGTAGTTGACGACCGGCAGCACCTGGATGATCGATTTCAATCGAAACATGCGCTCATCGTAGTCTTGTAACCGTGCTGCTTCAATGAACCGATCATAGTATTCAAACGTCAATAACGGACTCTTGAGTTCACGAAAGTAGAGCTTGAGTAGTCCTGTAATGACATTGATGTCGTGCTCTTGAGCTAAATTAACTTGCTCAGGTTCTGTTGGAGGAATGTGTCAGTATCAAGCAAAGATGTGTCATGCTTTACCATACTTGAATTAAACAAGGCCTTGTATTTTTGTATGCTGGTGCTCTGTCCAGAAAGCCGATAGATGCCAACCACGTCCAATCCACGTTGTTCTACTTGGTCAATACAATGACGCACCACGAATGGAATTTGTCCGTCTTGCTCTAGCTTTAATGAACCGCCAAATACATCATTACCTACTGCTGTTGCTGCAAGATGAAAATCGTCAGTGACCCACATCATCTACTGATTATGACATGATTTACCCTGTGTATTGCTTGTGGCGGAATGTTGGCTATTACTTGTCGCTTGAGATCGATGGATACTATTTCGACTTGACCTTGAGAACCATCGTGTGAGTGATTTATTACCAGATTTTGCATCTTCTGCTGGATTAGCATCTTCTGTGGTGGTTGTGGTGGTGCCTGCTCCCAAAGACGCAGTAGTAGTGGTATTAGTACTAGTGGATTCCAGCTTGGAATCAAGTGGTATAGAAGCCAACAATTGTATTAAATTTACATCTTGTTGTTCTGTATTCTCCTTGACATGAATCATCTCTCTCATGATGGCATCCAGCCATTCTGCATAGAGGGATTCTGTTGGAATATTGACAAACACTGTGTAGTTGTCAAGGTGGATGATGAAGGCATGCTTTTTACGGGTATCTGTTTTAGTGGCTGGTATGATTTCACTCGATTTTAAATCAATCGTGAAATAGGCTGGTACGGGTTTGATGGATGAAGGTCTCTATAATGCAGGATTTTGACTATCAGTTT
Source organism: Mucor circinelloides (assembly GCA_037974945.1). Taxonomy (NCBI): domain Eukaryota; kingdom Fungi; phylum Mucoromycota; class Mucoromycetes; order Mucorales; family Mucoraceae; genus Mucor; species Mucor circinelloides. The sequence goes on along the minus strand of JBBNAA010000028.1, from coordinate 930,932 downwards.
TTTTTTTATCACTCTCTCTTACTTGAAGCCTACCCTTCCCAACTTGTGTAATCCTTCCTTGTAGACGAGTAAAAACCCATTTGTTAGTACACCGTAATAATCTTTCCATGATAGCTCTGTCTCTCCTGTTGTGCATGTAGCTACTTTGATTTGAATACTGCTTTGAATTCGAATCCAACTTGGATGCAATGCCTCTAAATTCTGTCTTTTTGTTAAGTGCCATGGTCTTTGATGATGAACTTTATGTGCGTATTACCAATTTCTGAATATCGTATACCATGTCTTCTGGTTTCTTGATTAAATTAGGAGGTGTGGTGGGAAGAGGAGGTGCTGATGGTACTATTTGTGTTGATGATGACGGATCGTCCATGGCTGGTTTCTCCCATTGTGGTTCACTACTAGATTCGTTGAAAAACAAGCTTTGTTCTACGGATACAGGTAAATACATCAGAACCATCCACACACGCAAAATACTATACCTTGTGAATGACTCTCGGTCGAAATATCGATTAATATATTTTCATCTTGCACACGAGGAATTGCAAGGGCAGACACAGTTTCCCTATCATTCCCTATCGCAGTGGATGTCTGAAGGTATGGGTTACTGCTTGATACAATCGATCGCTCCAAGAATGTAGGTGCACTGTACTCGCCAGTAGCATGGTTGGGTACTGCTCCTGCTCCTGCCCCTGCTGTTGCTGCTGCTGTTATTGCTCGACTGGTTGTGGAACCAGATGAAGTCGTAGATGATATAGATGCTTTCTATTCTTTGAATCATGAGTATATACATGTTGCTATATCGAGAGATATGTATCATGTCACGACATTTACTTTGACTAAATCTACTACAGGTCAGTTTATTTTTCGATCTCAAATAGTACCTAACATTACCAATCACTTGTTGATCTTCTGAATACACTTTGGTTCGGTTTGCAGGAAAGAAGCCTATTTCATCATTTAATTCACCTGTAAAATAAAGCACAGGTTAATGGACGACACACACTCCATCTTGAATAGTCATCATCACCTTCCCACCTGTGTGTGTGTGGAAATTGAATTAGTTGTGTGTCTCTTTTACATGGTGTAAAATTGATTACCAGTCATCGTTGTGTTTTTCCAACAGTTTTATCTTGTCGCCTTCTCTAAATGAGAGCTCAAAGTTGCCTTCAGCTGTATAATCCCATTGAGCCAACACGTAATGAGCCATTTTTGTTGCACTAATGGAAAGAAAAGAGAATATAAGGTGGTGAGAAATGTAACGTGACGTATCCCATATGAAACCCGAATAGGTAGAGTATAGGCAGAGGTTGTTGTACAAATATCAATGAAATGTGTAGTTTTGGCATTAGCAAATATTCACAAACAGACAAGCACATTTACCTTGTCATTTCAATGATGCACTGTAGTTTGCTAAGGTTCTTATTAACTGTCGATATGCACTTACATGGCTACAAAGCAGAGGCTTTTTAGATTTGAGGTATAGTGTATGAGAAGTAGTTCTTTGCCACCACAAATACAATGATATATGCAAAAAGCGCAATCGTTAATGTGATATGTAAAGACTAGCTCACGGCGTGGCAAGACTTATTTCTCTTATCCATGATAATGGCCTCTAGTGCTGATTCTTGAGGAAAGGCTTTCTCAGCATTGCTTGCTTTCAGGGTTTTATACAAGTATTTATAAGCATTCTTTGCATTTTTACGTATATATAAAAAAAAAACGATTTTTGCAGTACGTAGTATATAGTAGATAGATAAAGTAAATGAAAAGATGACATCTGTCAAAATGAAGCTTATGTACCCATCTCAGTCTATCTTCCAAAGCGCTATCAAATTGAGTAGATGTCAACATTTTATTATCGATTTGATATCGAGGGTACTGAAGTATTTGGCTTGTTCATGAAAAGGACAGAGAACGACAAGCAATTTTAAAAGCAAGAGGCTACAAGAATAACAGAAATGGATGTAAGGCAATGTGATAAAGAAGTTGATAAAGAGCCGGTACAGTTGACGAAAATAAGTGATATATAGCCATTGAACCCATTAGAGTGGAGATACACTTTACTCCTCATTAGAGTTATCTGGTTCATATGGATCCGCCTAAATGTTTTTCTTTAGGAAATTTTCAATAGAGACTTGTTTGGCGCTAATGCTGTGCTTTTGATCGGGTTTGGCTCGTTTTGCCCTTGGATGACATACATCATGCCTAAATAAAAAAGGGCATAAGCATTCGACTAAATGAATGGCAGCTTCATAGGCAATAAAACTGTCAGAATGGTCTTGATCAAAGGAGGCTGTGAGTTTCATGGATGGATTAATTTGGTTTTGTGTTTGAGGATTAAACAAATTCAAGTGAGAACCCTCGCTACTATCAGACACATCCACGGTGCTGCTCATGCCAAACCTATGATAGGCTAGCTGTAGGCTTTAGCCACAAAGGAAGAAGGGTGCCATGATTGACCAGTATACTCACGTTTTAAAGTAATGCGTTTTAGGGTATTACCCTTTATACCATCCTAAAAATACGATTATATATATATATATATATATATATATATAACTCTTGAGGCTATAAGCATGTAAAAAGACTTTGAAAAACAAGAAAATAGAAACTTCGCATTGATAGCGTCATTTGTTTGCGGGTAAAAAATCCGCTAAAAATCTTTGTGTTCAGTTTTAACGTCGAGTCCCTGATCGCTGTGGATTACCAGTTTTCGATCCGCTACTCTTTTGGCTTGCTTGAGAACCGCCTTGGCAGCTTAATGGTGGTCTATGGCCTATTCAAATTTATGACAAGGAATTACATGTGGTAGCCTAAAAGAAAGTGTTAGGAGTACTACCTCACCTTGCTTCACATGTCACGAAAAGTTGGGGCGGGGCGTGCCTTGAATCAAATCATATTTAGGAGGGTCCACAAGCGAGAGAGAGAGAGAGAGAGAGAGATCTGAAAAAGGGGATTAATGTTACGCATTTAAATTTGTTTTTCATTTACTTCTTTTAGGGTGTTGTTTCCCTTTTTCTTCTTCTTCTTCTCTCTCTTTATTGTACATATATATATATTAGATACCAAAAAGACTCCAAACAATGTGGTTTAGCACAGGCATCACTTTTTTGAGTCTATTCACATTACTACCATCATCAACAGATTGCATAGACATAGACGACATTGGACAGCTGGGTTTCGCTGGAAACTACGCCGGCATCTCCAATGCAAAAAGCACCCTACAATTCGAATCACTCTCTGATACCCATCTAATACAGCAAAAAGACAGTGTGTTTGAAAAGATAGCAGCATTCAACGGCAATATCACCAGCTACTGCACGCTAGAAAACGACATTTACTTTGGCGGGCAATTTGAAACTGTCAATGAAACACTATACAACCACATTGTAAAATACGATACACAATCAAATCAATTCCAGGCGCTGGGCCAGGGCATCAACGGATCTGTTTATAGCTTGTATTGTGACGATATGGATCGCATTGTCTATGTCGGTGGAAACTTTACTGAGCATGCGATTCAGTGGGATATCAAGCAAAATCAATGGACGCCTGTGCCTTGGAAAGGGTTCAACGGGCCTGTCTACACCATTACTAAAAACAAACAGTACAACTCCATCTTGTTTGGAGGTCGCTTTGATGCGACTGGAGATGGACAATTCTTTAATTCAAATACAAGCCAGCTTGTACCATTGAGCTCGCCTACTGTAAATATAATCATTGATACTAAAAGCACTTGACTCCCTAACTCACACTGGTTCTTTATTAGTCTATATCTTCAGGAAATGGAGCTCGATTTGGCTCATTTAACGATCCCAGCAGCATTGTATGTCCATCCAAAGTATCACCAGAATCCACCACGGGCAATCCATGGTACCTGCAAGACGGCGTTCCTGGGTACTGGGATGCAAACTTTATCAATCCAGTCGAACCTACCGTATTCAGATTAGCCAACACACACACAGACAGAGGCACAGTGTCGTTCAATATACTGGCTTTGGGCCTAAATGAATACTACAATTTATCCTACGTGGATCCTGTGACGCAGCAAACAGTGCAGTGCTCAACAGATTGCATTTTATCAAATGATACGTATCAGGATTTTACCGTGCTCGATGCCATGAAATCCAGTGGTGTTCGTATCAATATCAATAGCTGGTACGGCCAAGGTGGTGGATTAGGCTTTGTTCAGATATTTCAGTCAGGTATGTCTTTTTTTTATCGAGAATGATGCAAGGGTACTGATACGATATGTAACTAGATATCTCTGTAAACCCTCATCTCAGTACAGAAAATACTTCTCAATGTAACCCTTCTGCATCATCGACGCAAACAACAGTGATAGGCAACTGGCAAGATGTCTATGTCTATGGCTACTATCAAACAGTGCTACAAGCCAATCTACCGTTTGCACAACTAGCAACATCCAACATTGCACTCGTTTATGAACCGTATGTGATGGACGATATCTATTAAGCAACCTCCTAATCATTTTCCTTATTTTTAGAAATATCCCTGCACAGGGACAATACGATATATATGCAACTACACCTGGATGCGTGGGTAGCTCCAATTGCTTTCAAAGAACTCAAGTGGAATACACATTACAGCTCTCGCCTGGTGTCGTCAGCACCGTGATATCAGATCAAAACACCTTTTCAGACCGTCGCACCTTGCTCTACAGTGGATTCGTCTCACCTGTTTCCTCTGCATTTAGACCCTCTATTACACTGAAACCAGCCGCCAATGCGACAAAGCCAGAAGGAGATAATGTCAGCATCATGGCAGACACCATGGAATTTGTTAGAAATGTAACAGCACCTCCACTGGTCAGTATTTTGGAATATACCCCATCGTCGAACAACGCAACAGATAATACCACTGTATCATGGAAACCGCTGAACCGTACGTTTACCAAGAATACCTTATGCTCTCAAGGGTACTCATTCTTTTTGTTTCTCTCTCTATAGAACAACTGCCACTGGGAAGCACAGTGTACTCGATCGATGCTTCCAATGGCGATGTATTGTACATTGGAGGACAATTTGCATCTTCTGCTAACACCACTGGGCTTGGATTTCAAAACATCGTATCTTACAGCAAGACGTCAGGCCAGCTTATGCCATTGGAAAATACAACAACCTTGTCTGGCGTCAACGGAAAAGTGTCAAAGGTGTTGTTGCATGCTACAAGTAAGCTTATTTTGGATCGTGTAACAAACATTTCAAATCAGTAACAATACAATAACATTCTCTTAGCTTTGTTTGTAGGAGGCGAATTCAACTCGACAACAACAACAACAACAGCAACGTCATTAGCAAACATAGCACGATTTGATACGTTGCAAAAGACCTGGAGTTCACTTGGCAATGTAGTGTGTGACATGCTGCGAACCTTTAAAACGATTTCAACTCACATTCTCTAAATTTTTATAGGGAGTGGATGGGCCTGTCGAAAACCTTATTTTGTCACCCAACAACGACACATTGACAGTATCAGGATCATTCAGATATCGATTGACACCAAACCCCACATTATCCATAGGCAATGCTGTATGGGACATGAACAAGACGTCCTGGGTTGAACGCGCATCACTTGTGGTCGGTACCATGGCAGCGGATGTGACAAGCCAACAGAGATATCTCGCAGGCGCCTTGCTTGGAGCACAGACGTACCGTGCCGATCTTGTTACGTCCAATAATCTCAGCGCATCACTTGTCGTTTTAAATCAATCGTCAGCCATTATGACAGCAGGCGTCACTTGGATGAACAATCAAACCAGACCATTCACATCCGTCACTATCGTTGCTGCACAGAACCCACAGAATGCGACTACAACCGTATCCATGTATATGAATAAAGCATGGACCGTGATTGATGTGTTTCAAGGACAAGTAAACTCTTTGGCTGCATTCAATAACAAGCTTTTGGTAGGCGGTCAATTTCAACCGACGCAGAATCGATCAGCCAGTTTAGCCATGTATGATTTAGCCAACCAAAACAAGATGCTTACATTGGGTGGTCCTTTAGGTAAGTCCTTTTTTTTTTTCTCTTCTTGTTATATATTCTTGTCATGTGGTGTTGATCATTGTATGTATATGTATACAGATGCCAATGGAAATCCTGGTATCGTTCATACCATCAAGATACATCCAGATGGTAAACGCATTGTGATTGGAGGTCAATTCACGCGTGTGGGATCGTTTGATTGTGATGCTGTGTGTGTCATGGATCCAAGTATTCGACAATGGAATACACTTGCTTTGGGTCTCTCGGGCACCATTTACGATATCGTTACGTTTGCAGGTCAAGATGGACAAAGACTAACAGCTGTAGGCGATTTAAAGATACAAGGCAATCCAACCCACGTTGCTACATTATCCAACACAGACACATTTTGGACCACCCAATCCAACACGGATGCATTGCCTGGCGTGCCTACTATGGCTGTCAATGGACTTGAATCTGACATTTTAATTGCTGGTCAACAGAACAACAACAACAACAACAACAGCTACTTTGTGGGTTCTGTCACCACAGACGGCCAATTTGCTTCACTTGAAGCTAATTTGGGTCCTGGGACCAACATGAGCCAACTGTTATTGGTACCTGTAACAAATACCTCCTCAGAACAACGCTTCCCATCTGGTACACAAAACATGCTGTTGGCTGTGGGTCATTTAAACTTGAACGGCGTCGGTAACGTCAGTGCTGCCTTGTACGATGGATCTCTATGGCACCCGTACCTTCTCACAACACAACTTAACGGTCAGCCAGGTGTTATTTATCAAGTGATTCATACGACAGATTTTAATGGTATCAAAAAAGCGCGCAGTAAGTATAAATTCGATGCCACGACATTGATTCAATGCTCATAGACACTCTTTTTTGTATAGACTATCTGTCTGTAGCCGCTGTCATTTTGATTTCTATCGCCATCTCTACTGGTATCTTGTTTGCCATGAGCAGTCTTGGTTTATTGTTCTTGTATAGACAACATAAAAATGCACAAGGACCAAATGCCATGCCACCTTGGACACCCAGTAATCGATTGATTGATTCCTTTGGCTTGTTTAATACTGGTACATTGGGCGCATCAGCAATTTCTGCTACTGCACCCAGTATGACTGCTGCTGGTTTTGGAGCTGGTGCTGCAGCTGGTACCGCTGCTGCTTTAACTACCAGTCGATCTGTGGCAGGACCTTCCAACACAACATCAAGATCTGCATTTGCCCATGACGATGGTGGTGATTTAGGTATATCTCCTACAACGACCATTGTCAGCCCTCCTTTACCTATCAGTGCAGCAGCCGCAGCAGCAGGTGTACTATCGTTTGATGCCATGATGGCAGCCGCAGCAAAATCAAAGGGTGGTGCCATTAGTGAAACCAACCCTAAACTATTTCATGCAAAATACCCCTTTAAAGCGCAAGAATACGGTGAATTGAGTTTAGAAGCTGGAGATACCATTGTGGTGACAGATACGTCTGATAATATTTGGTGGTTAGGCTATAAAGATGGTGGTAACAATAAGCCTCTGTCAGGTGTGTTTCCAAGTAATTATGTCAAGCCTTAGTTTATTTATCTAGAAAAACAAAACAAATGTGTATAAACATTCATAGCATTAGCATCTACTTTTTTTTTTACGTTGTATTGCTCTGCTTTATCACAGACTGCTTTATCAGCTTCATATACGGTAGCCCTTTTAAAAGAATGTCAAATTTTATCATCTATGCTGGATCAGCTATGAAGAATATCAACTGCTTTCATGATTAGTGCATTTTTTACACTGCTGCTGTGCTAGCTGCGTTTGAAATTCATTTCTTCCTCCTGCCTTCTTCTTCTCCGCTTTGGAAAAATTCTATTCCAAATCAAGCCAAAATGTTTTCTTTTCTTGTTTTTGCCAAATTTAGCTATATAAAGTATGATTTACGCGCCCTAGTTTCTATACCACTTCAAATTAATTTCTTACGCTCTATCTAATGGTGTTTATTTTATTGTGCTTTTTGACTAGAACTGTCAGGAAAGTTTCGAAAATATGAAATAAGGTTTTCGGCCCGAATCCCGAGATTTCGCAAACAAAGATCTCGCAAAAGTGGTTTCACATGCTGCCCTGGATCGCTAGAATTCGTTTGATCTTAGACACATCATAATAAAAGTCTTCATTTTTGAGGTCAAATATGCGATTGATTGATTTTCGATGTCTCAGTAAAGGGGTAGCTCATGCTTTTGAGACGATTTTCATCGATCCCAAAAAAATTGAAAAAATGCACCAGCAAGTAGCTGCTAGTCGAGAGCAATTGTTTGGTGCTATTCTAGCGGTTTAAAACAGCTTCTAGCTCGAGAAATTACTCGCTAAATGAATCACATTTTGGCTGTGTTTTACAATATTATTGAGTATTGAGAGTTCATGTGAATATGCTGTCTACTCGTAAAGATGGTTTTCCCCATCGACGTATGCCTGGAGCATTATCAAAGAATCATATGCACAGCTACAAATAAAGATATGAAGATTTTAGCGCAAGTGATAGCACTGGATATTTCGCTGAGGTAACATAATACTATATGATTGTGCCCAAAGTAATTTTTGATTGTGCTAATAGCGATACTTTAAGTTGTGCTTTTTGTTGTACCCATTTTGAACTACATCTGTAAGTATTTCGGTTGTTTTATAAGCCTAGTTTGCTTGATTATAGCATTCTTTCTTTCTCTCTCTGATTTTTCGCAAGTCAAATATACGAGAGTTGCAGCTGTATTTCTGCCACTTGATATTGGTACATGGGGATCAAATTGAGATAATTCAGACTATTAGAAGACCCAATAACATTGAGTTTGATACTTCAGTTGTTAGAGCATTTCCTGTTGACTGAGTGTTACAGTATCTATTCTCAGTGAGTTGATCGCAGGAAACCACAAGGCTTATTTTGTAGCAAAAGCAAGTGGAGCCATGTCTAATGCTTGTCTGCAACTGCTACTAATACATGTTGCTTGAGACAATCAGACAAAGTTTGGTAGTAAATTTTTGTCGATTGAAACGATATCGATAGCTAAGTCTTACGAAACATCCAAATAGGCTCATTTGATTGATCATGGTAGAGATTTTACTTACATTGATTTCTTTACTAAACTTGCAATAGGGTTGGATGTAGATTTCAAAGATTATATACAACCAATACAGCTACTACTCTCGAGTTTTGCTTTATCATTACGTCCAGTGGCAGCTGAGGCGATGGTATAATAGTACCGTATAGCAACAATAGCTGAATCAATACCGTATGGACAATTCAACTGCAGAGGATAGAATATTGGTAGAGATATTGTGTAGCAGGTACATAATAACAATATTCACACACTAATCAAATATCAACACCACTGCCATACCCTCTTCAACTCAATGAAAGAATTTTGCTGTAACTTGTCATAATGATACAGGTGGCTCAACTACACCATCATCGCTGAAAAGTAGCTCGAGAAGCTCACCAAAAGTTGAGCGCAGGTAGATTTATCATAATTTTTATTTCTTGAAAGAGCGTGGTATAATGTATCCCCTGATCAATTGTGTCTACAGTAAAAATGACAAGGTCGATTTCGACTCTTCGATTCAGATTTGATTTATTGACATGCTCTTGATGGCAGCGTTGGTGTTCGCCGACTGACAATTACATTAGGAGTAATGAAATGTACGCAAACTGTATCCAAGAAGTAAGTACATCACATATGTGGCAACGGCAGGCAACACAAGAACGTAAGACCGAATCGTTCGGCCAACAATGTGGTTTCGGAGGATACCCTCCATGAAGTGCTCTTCCAGAGGATTCTTGCAGAAAAGCACTACCTTGATGAGGCCTTGGCAAATCAGGTAATGGTTACTTTTTCCCGCAGCAGATTTGGGTTCTCCGTATCCTATACTTCTTGCCCACTTGAGGCCAGCAGTTTCAGTGATGGTTAGGTCAGGTCGGGTGTTATTGGATAGTTGCTTGACCTCCAATGTTGATTCGTTCGTCCAGCGCAAGTATATACCTTGGTTAGGATTGTCGAACAATCCCGAGAGGAATGGATCAATGAATCTTGAGCAAAGCTCACGCTCATTAAGATCTTCTTTAAGCGGCACAGATGGAAGCTTGTATGGTCCCGCGCAGTCTTCATTTCTCTCTATATATAGTCTAATGCGCTCAACACATCTTGAATGTTCATAGATGACTTCAACATCCATCTCCACTCTCTCTCTCTGTCTCTCGGTCAGCTGATATCGCTCCTTTTGTTCACTAGTTGCGTCCTCACTTTATCAATTATCATCCGGAAGGTCTTCCAATGTTTCTAAAGAGCAACACTTGTATTGATTACATCTTTGGTCGCTCGTCTCTTGCTTCTCATTTGATAAACAGTCAGTTGCTTTAAATTCCTAGTAGGTGGTCCGGCCATTCTCTTTTGACGGTTGATGTGTTGCCTGCTACAGCTAGCATTGGTCCTGGTAATTGGCGGTCCAATCCAACTCTCCTTGGTGATAAAGAGTTTCTTGCTTTCTTAAATCCCGCAATGTCTGTTTTCTCTGGTAATCAAGGAGCGACAGTCTCAGCAGACTATTCAATTCTTAAAGTGTTCTACTACTGATGAAGTCTTGTTGGATGCAGCAGCTATCAAGTATTTATTCTGATCAACAATGCAGCCAATGGGCTCAAGGCCACCATTCTCGTCAACGACATTCCCACGTTATAGGATGTAAAAATTTTAAAAGCAAAAGCACACACAGAGGAAAAGAGTCCTCTTTTATTATATCATTTTGAGGTGCATCTTATGATGTTAATTGCACTGCACTTTTTGACTGAGAATAACAAGTAACTCTCAAGAATATAAAATAAGGGTTTCGGCCCGAATTCCGAGTTTTCATATAGCAAGGTCTCACAAAAGCGGTTTCGCATGTTGCCCTGGATCATTAGAATTCGTTTGATCTTAGACACATTATAGTAAAAGTTTTCATTTTTGAAATGAAAAACGCAATTAATTGATTATTCATGTTTTGACAAAGGGGTAGCTTGTGCAAAAGTGAGGAATTCATCGATCCCAAAAAATTGGAAAAAATGCATCAGAAAGTAACTGATAGTTGAGAGCAGTTGTTTGGTGCTATTCTAGACGTCTATAACGGCTTCTAACTTGAGTAATTACTCGTCAAATGCATCAAACCTGGCTGCGTTTTGCAATATTATTGAGTATTGGGAGTTCATGCGAGTATGCTGCCTACTTGTATATGAGGTTTCTCCATCGACGTAGGCCTGGAGCATTATCAAAGAGTCATATCTACAGTTACAAATGAAGTTACGAAGGTTTTAGCACTCGGTTTTATAGTAAATGGTATCTCTGTGCGCTTAACTCACAATCTAATTTTAACATTCCTTTACTCACATCTGTGATAAACTAGCTTTGTCATATACACACAGAATCTATCATACAAATTGCTTTTGTTGCAGTTTATGATATGAAAGTTCACAGCAAATACTGAAAATAAATTATACACATCTGTAATGTATAGATTCCAATGATGTACAGCCTTAAAATTGCGCAAATAATCATACTCTAGGAATTAAGGCGTTCGAGTAACGATACATTCAAGGCTTTCACCCTCGTATCAAGGAGCTAAAAAAAAAAATACATGGCTTGATGGTAGTAGAGAGCCACAGGATTAGAACAGATCAAGGCATTTCTGTGAAAATCTGGATACCAAAAATGAATAGGGTTAGATCTTACTTTCAATGGCTGTTGTTGCTTGAGTTTAATGCAATACATCCAGTACACCAAGTGACACAGAGGTTATATATATATATGTGTGTGTGTATGTGTATGTTTAATTCAGAAAGCACAAAAGTGGCTTGGGGTTAACAGCACAATGTACAACCTGACAATACTTTCAGGCTTAGTTTTTATATTTATTTGTCCAAATGCACTCTAAAAAGTCAAACAAGGCGGCATCTGACTGATCTATTTTATGATCCAGCAATGCTATTATTTTCATCTAAGCCCTATACCACTATACCATCCATGTATATCAATCGTTTATTTCTCATCTTGTCTTTATTTCTTCTTTGTTTGTCCATTCAGCAATCAACATGTCTACCACTAAAACAGCCGTTGCTGCTACCGGAATCCTCTGCTCAGAATACAAGCGTGAGACCAACCAGTTTGTTTTCATCTCAAAGAATAGCGACATTGGTAGTTCTGAGGATTATCGTTTGAACATTTACAACAATGGCAATAAGACAATGCTGTCTCCAATGCCTTTGCTCAGTATCGCGAGCTTTCCAAATGTAACAAACCTTCGTTTTGGAGGCCTTTGTTCGTATGCCGCTAGCAGATCTTCGTTTTATCTGAATTTTGAAGACTGTAAGTAGATGTCAATTACATGCATGGAGCTTTGCTTATTGAAATAACGTCTTTGCATGTTTAGCATCAACAACGAATAATAATACCACTAACACGCTCATCTATCAACTGCAGCTCGACAATACAACAAGTCTACCGCTTGGATTTCAAAAGACATCGGTTGAGCTATTCAATACCACCTTATCATCGTTTCTTTACGCATCATCAGGCATCACAAATACTACCTCTAATCTAGCGTACATTTCGACATCAACAACAACTCGCCAAAGTTCGCTCAACTTGGTCAACTTGGATCATCCCCAACAGCAGAGCACTAAAAATATCTCTTCTGATCTGGGATTGCTGGCTGTTGGTGGCGCCGGCTCACAAAGCCTCCTCTATTTTATACAAAACCATGCCGTCGATCTCTACAGGCTAGATACGTTGCAGTATAGCCACACCATGATTCAAACCAACATGAGTTTGGAAGGCTTAACAAGAGGCACTACAGGGCATGTGTTTTCAGCCAACGACAAGGAATACGTCTCCTTTTACCACTCAAATAGTGGACGAATTGACGTTTTTGACATGAATCCTACTTTGGTCAAATACAGTGCTGCCTCAGTGTCTAGAAACGGGCTCATTGATTTATCAACAACAGGTGCACCCAATCCTAAAGTCAAACAATCATCCAATGCATCTCATCTTTTGAATATGATAAAAGAAAAAGAGCACCATAAAAGAGAGATAAAGCCTTCCAAACGATCGCTGCTGAAAGCTCTTTCCAACAAGTTTTATTTAAGACGTAAGTTTGATACATGTCTTGTGCAAGTTTTTTAGTCACCAACAGTAGTTATTTTAAAGGGGGGGTTGCTAATAGAGCATTAGAAAAGCGAGCAATCAATACAGACAACGACAGCATGCAGACTTCCTCTGACGGTGCAGTCAATTATCATACTTTGCAAGTGGTGCCTGACAATGGAGAAAGACTGCCACAAGCTGCTATACTTATTCCGGCATCATCTACCAGCAATGATGCTATCTACGATTATGCCCTGTTGTCCGAGGATGGTGCAAGTCCAAGTCAGTTCACCGTAACTACAGAATCTACAAGCCGGTCTCAAGTGCCTGTCATAGAAACACCAACAGACAGTGCAGTTTTGGGTGATGCTTCTGGAGCTAGTCATTTAGGCGGTGGCGCTATTGCTGGTATTGTGATCAGTGTGATAGCATTTATTGCCATCATCGCAGGCCTTTTGTTTTACTCCAAGAAACGCAAGGACAGAGTATATGCTGCAAGTAGTAGTCGCGGCATAAAGCCCGAGATGACAACCTACAACAGAGGCACACCATTATCTATTCAGCCAGATGATTTTGTTGGTGCTCGTTATTCTGGTGGTGCTGGTGGTGCAGGCATTGGGATCAATCAACTGGATGACAACCAAACCAACACGAGCAGTATCTTACAAGCGACTACATTTATACCAGAAGAGTACCATGATGGCAGCAGACCTGATATTCGTCCCTTGTCTTATAGCGATGAAACCATTGATTATGCTCAGCTGTCTAGCGAGGAACTGGATCAACTGGAGCCTGATGTGCAAGGTCCTTTGTTTTTGTTTAGTGGTGCATATACTTCACCTGAAGAGGAGCGAGTAACCTACCTTCAAGATGGATACGCTATTCGTACATTTGACGCTAAAGATGGTATCAAGCATACAGTGCATTACTTTTCTGCCTCACATTTGGACACATTTGTCCGCTCTGTGCATGCTGTGTTAAGAACATCGCCTTCAAGTAGGTCAAAGAGATCTAGCCTTGTCTCCCCCAGCTACATCATCAAGAGCGAAAGAGCCATCGTTCTCAGTTCGCCCACGCCGCTCAACCATTATCAGTATATTTGGATCACATCGCCCATGATACCAGAACATTCACTGCATCACTTGCTGTTTGAAAAGACAAGATGGACGTTTATAGATTACAACAATACCGACTACAAGATTTGGTCCATCTATTCCATCCTAAAGGGCGTGGAAACCCTACACAACCACAAGTTTGTTCATTTAGCCATCGATCCTAAAGCGTTTTACTTTGACCATGAAATGAAGGCAACAGATTGGAAGTTGGGTAACCTAGGGTACGCCAAGCACATGTCAAGACACAGCAAGAGCGATGTTGTGTTTCCAAGTCATAGTCCATTCACGGCACCAGAGATTATTCAAGCCAAAGACAGATTGCAACTAGAAGCTGCTGACATGTGGTCCTTGGGTTGTGTCATCTACACTGTGGCAACGGGCGGTTTACTGCTATTCCAAGATGCAGAACAAGTCAAGCATCTGACTGTGTTCCATGATGATATGAAGCAGCATTTGAAGTCCAAGATTCGACAATATGTTGAAAGTGAAGTGTTTCAAAACATACTCGAAAAGACACTTCAGGTGGATCCAAGCGACCGCAAGAGTATAAAAAACGTGCTGGATTACTGGGATAGCATTTACAACATGGAAGAATAAAACAGAGCATTCTGAACTATACACTAGATTGTTCCAGATCAATGCAGCATTTTGACATACAGAGCAGCAACATGCCAAATTGAAATGCTTAATAAAAGATGACTGCTTTAAATACTTCTCGGTCCTTCTTCTGCTACAGCCAAAAAAAAAAAAAAAAAAAGGCTATATAAAACATGAAAAATATTTTTTTCATGGGCTTTCTTCCTCTTTCATCTATAATCCCTAAAGCAAAATGTCTGAACCCATCTTTGTTGATCTCAGTGAGAGTAAGCCCACTGAAATTGAGAGCTTGTGTATGAAATGTGGTGAAAATGTAAGTTGACCAAGTTTTGATTTTTTGCGAGATGTATATGGCTGACACATGTCATGTAAAAGGGTACCACTCGTATTTTGCTCTCCAAGATTCCTCATTTCAAGGAAATCATCATCATGGCATTCGAATGTCCTCACTGTGGCTTCCGTAACAACGAACTCCAAAGTGCTGGTGTATTCAACGAAAGAGGCCACACTATTACTTTGACCATCAAGTCCAAAGAGGTAAGTTTTGATATATATATATATATATTTATGGCAACGTGTATAGTATTATATATTGATACACATGGCGAGTAGGATATGGACCGTCAATTAGTCAAATCAGATTACTGTTCAGTCAAATTCGAGGAACTTGATTTAGAGATTCCCGCCAACAACAACCGTGGTCTTCTTACAACTGTGGAGGGTTTAGTTGATAATGTGATTGATGATTTGGCTGCTGGTCAACCCCTCCGTAAAGCTACTGAAGAAGCTGTATACAACAGAATTGAGGAGATTATCGCCACTTTGAACAGCTACAAGGAAGGAAATGGATTCACCCTCAAGCTCGATGATCCCTCTGGTAACTCATACGTCGAGAACAAGTGTCTTCCCAACCAAGATCCTCAAATCAAGTTGAGATGGTACACTCGTACACCTGAACAACAAGCTTTCCTCGGCCTTCAAGCTGAAAATCAACAAACGCCTGCTGAACAAGCTGCTGCACAAGCTCTTCAACGTGTAGGTACTGCATCCGAGATGGTGAACGAAAAGACCGGTCTTCCTGAAGTCATGTCTTTCCCTGCCAATTGCCCCAGCTGTAACTCTCCCTGTTCCACCAACATGCATGTGATGGAAATTCCTCACTTTAAGGAAGTTGTCATTATGGCTACCAACTGCGAACAATGTGGTTATAAGAGTAACGAAGTCAAGGCTGGTGGACCCATTTCTGATAAGGGTAAGCGCATCACACTCCAGATTACCGACGCAGAGGATTTGTCCAGAGATATTTTGAAATCAGAGACTTGTGGTTTGAGCATCCCTGAAATCAATTTGGAATTGACTCAAGGTACTTTGGGCGGCCGTTTCACTACTGTGGAAGGTTTGCTTAGACAAGTACACACCGAATTGCGTGATCGTGCACCCTTCATCGAAGGTGACTCTGGTACTGACTCTGGCAAGGACAGATGGGCTCGTTTCTTGAACAATCTGACTTTGGTTGCTGACGGAAAGATGATGCCCGTTACCCTCATTATTGATGATCCCTTGTCCAATTCATACCTTCAAAACTTGTATGCCCCTGACCCAGACCCAGAAATGAAGATTGAGGAATACGAGCGTAGTTGGGAAGTGAATGAAGATTTGGGTCTGAATGATATGAAGTTGGAGAATTACGAAGAAGAGCACAAGAGACAGCAACAAGAAGAAGCTGAAAATGCCTGACTAGATGACAACAAGCGTAGAAGATTAAACTAATTATTTAATGGATCTATGTATTATAAATATTGCAAAATAAATCAACCAATGTACATTAGCATACACCCTTTTTTTCTTCTTGGTTGTGAATAGACAACGAATAGTGTGGATTCATGCCATACAAGTATGCACACTGTTTTACAGTTCAACGATGGAGTTGGAATTACCAAAGCGCGTCGCGTATGTCAAAACAAAGGGACGGAAGAGAGGGGGAGAGATGAGTATTTTAGTTTCAACGCGGTCCACAACATCCTTTTTCACCTATTTCTTTCTACTACCACTACCAAACGATATGGGTAGATTAATTCGTATCGAAGTTGAAAACTTCAAATCCTACAAGGGCCATCAAACCATTGGTCCCTTTCACCAATTCACAAGTGTTATTGGCCCTAACGGTGCAGGTATACATGGCCTATAGATATTTGACAGCTTGTAGCAAAGGCACTCACTCATCTCAAATATTAGGTAAATCAAATCTGATGGACGCCATTTCATTTGTGCTTGGTGTCCATTCAAGCCATTTACGTTCACAAAACTTGAAGGATATGATTTATCGTTCTGAAGCCTTACGTAAAGAGGGAGACGCAACTGCGCCAAGCAGTGGTGTCAATACTCGTGCACCCAAACGAGCACATGTCACTGCAGTGTATGAGACCAGTCAAGGTCGCGAAGTTCGATTCATGCGCGCCATCAACAACAATGGACAGTCTGAATATCGCATCAATGACAAAGTAGTTCAATACACTGATTACAACAAGGCACTTGAAAAGGAAAGCATTCTTGTCAAGGCTAAAAACTTTTTGGTTTTCCAAGGTGATGTTGAGTCCGTTGCTAGTCAACATCCCAAGGACTTGACTCGTTTGATTGAACAAATCAGTGGCTCCTGGGATTACAGAGATCAGTACGAAGATTTGAAGCAAAAGAGGGACGAAGCCATTGAAGAAAGTGCTCATACATTCAACAAGAAGCGTGGTATTGCTGCTGAAATCAAGCTGTATGAAGAGCAAAAGGAAGAAGCAGAAAAGTTTGAGAAGTTGCTGGTTGACAAGCGTGATTTGACCGTCCAGTATTTGCTCTGGAAGTTGTTTCATGTTGAAGAGAAGGCCAAGGCTTTGGAGGAAGAGAGTTCAGCAAAGAACTCGGATAAAGATGATCTTCAGTTTGAAGTGACTGGCATGGAGAGCAACTTCAAGAAGGCAAGAGAAGAAAAAGCTCTCATTCACAGAGAAAAGATCAAATGCGAATTGCATATTCGCAAGATCAACAGAGAGTTGGATGAGCAGGTAACGTGTAGGCTGCAAGGCAAATGACAATGGCATTGACACTGTGTTCCATAGCTCCCTACTTCTATCAGTAACAAGGAAAAAATCACCCATTTAGAGAAAAAGATGAGACAAACTGAGCAAAGCATTGAACGTATCAAGAGAGATGGCCAACAACAAGAGGAAGTTGTAGCTACACTGGAAAAGGACATTGAATTATTAAACCACACTGAACAACAATTCGAAGCGTCTATTCCTACTACAGCCGGCCTAACCAATGGACCCACTTTAACTGGCGCTCAATTGATGGACTATGAGAGAAGAAAGCAAGAAGTCAGTATCAAGGCAGTAGAAGAACAGCACTTGTTGCAACAATACCAACGCCAATACAAGACTGAAAAGCAACGTCTTGATGAGCAGAAGTCCAAGATGGATAGACTTGAAACCTCAGCATCAGAGACAATGGATGCTTTGCGTCAAGCCAACGAGGAAAAGGCAGCACTCACGCATGAAGCAGAGAATATCCAGGAGCGTCTTGGTGTGCGTCAATCTGAACTCAAAATGCTTGAAAATGAGCGTACCACGACACATCAACGTGAGGTCCAATTGAATGAAAAGCTGCAGCAAGTCTTGAACAAGTTGATGGAAGCCAGTGTCACTCAGCAAGAATCAGAAAAGGATTCCAGATTCAATGAAAGTGTTGCTACTCTCAAGCAAATCTATCCCAACGTGCACGGTAAACTATCCGATTTATGCCGACCCAATCAGCGTAAATACGATACTGCTATTGCCACTGTATTGGGAAGAAACATGGACGCTATTGTAGTTGAAGACGAGCAAACTGCTTCAGAGTGTATTGAATACATGAGAGAACAACATGTCGGTGTCGCTACCTTTTTGCCTCTTCATTCTCTGTCTTTGCCTCACATCAATGACCGTTATCGTAACTTTGTCAAGGGCGCTCGTCTTGCTTATGATGTGCTCAAGTTTGATAAGCAATACGATAATGCTGTTCAGTACGCTTGTGCAAGCACCTTGATCTGCGACAATCTCAACATTGCCAAGCAAATTTGTTTTGAAATGAATGAAAATGTCAGAAGTAAGTTGTCCTCCAGAGATGAAATTAACACATGATTGACTGTGTGTCTGTTAGCTGTTACATTGGATGGCTCCGTCATTCATCAAAGTGGTCTAATGACGGGTGGTCAAAGTGGTGCACAGACTACAAAGAAGTGGGCACAGAGTGATGTTGAAGGTAGTTTTGTTTAGTTTGTAGTGGGCATTGGATAAAGTATGCTGACACGGTTGTGCTCTAGAATTGATGCGCAGTAGAGACAAGCTTTTGGAAGAGCTCAATCAGATCAGCAAGACCAAGCGTATGGGTAGTGCTGAAGATTCCGCTAGAAGTGATTGCTCTAACCTCAACAGTCAATTGAACACACTCAAGGAAGAATTGGTAAATGTGATGGTATAGCTTACAGGTGACATATATACTCATAGCTTATGTCTTAGATTACACTTGAAAGACGAATCGAAGGTCTTCAGGGTACACTTGAGGACACTCGCAAAAACTTGGCTGCAGCTTCTCAACCCTTTGAACAACAAAAGCGCGGTTTGGATCAACTTGAAGCCAACATCAAACGAGTTCAAGAAGAAATCAATCGAGTTGAGGACCACATCTTTGAAGATTTCTGTGCCGAAATCAATGTTCCCACTATTCGTGATTATGAAGCTATGCAATATGGTGTCTCTGACGAAGTAACTGAACAACGAGCTCAGTTTGCATCCCAAAAATCTCGATTGGATACACAGCTTGCCTTTGAAAAGGACCAACTTAATGAACTGGTTGCACGTCTCAAGAAATTGGAAACCACATTGACCAACGATGCCACACAAAAGAGCAAATTGGAAGCAGATTTAGCTGGTATGTCTGGCAAGACGGAACAACTCAAGTCCAAATTACAATCTTACGAAGTGGATTTGGAAAAGCAAATTCGTTTGGAGGAACAAAAGCAAATTGAAATCAACGAAGTGAGTCGTGCATTGGAAGCCAAGGGTAAAAACGTGGAAGAATTGCTGAGAGAGTTCCGTACTGTTGAAAGTGAATATGAAAAGGTGCGTGCTGAGCGTGTGGCCATCTTTAGAAAGTGTAAACTCGAGGGTATCAATTTGCCACTGACGCGTGGATCCATGGATGATATCATCATTGAAGAAACCAACAATCCTGCCAGACAACAAGCCGATGATAATGAGTCTGTTTCAGACGTCTCCTCTGTTACAGATAGTGTCAGCACCACAAATACCAGCACCAACAGCGCCAGTACGGACATGGATTTGGATGTCCCTGTATCTCAAATGTCTATTCAGTCTACTGACTGGGAAGTCGAAGTCGATTTCTCGTCTCTTGGCGCAACTCAACGTCGCGATGACAGTGCAAGATTAGACCATGAGTTCCAAGAACAAATCAAGAAGTACGGTGATGAAATTGAACAAATGGCACCCAATTTAAAGGCGGTTTCTCGATTAGAAGGTGTTCATGAGAGACTCAAGGTGGCTGAACAAGAATTTAACGCAGCCCGAGCTACAGCCAAATCTGCCAAAGAAGCTTTCAACCTTGTCAAGCAAAAGAGATACGCCAAATTCTTTGCCGCCTTTAGCCATATTTCTGAAAAGATTGATACCGTTTACAAGGATCTCACCAAGAGCCCGACATTTACATTAGGTGGTACAGCTTATTTAGTTGCAGAAGATGAAGACGAGCCCTATCTGGAGGGTATTACATACCATGCCTTGCCACCCATGAAGCGATTCAGAGACATGGAGCAGCTTTCTGGTGGTGAGAAGAGTGTGGCAGCTTTGGCCTTGTTGTTTGCTATTCATAGCTTCAAGCCTTCACCCTTCTTTGTTTTGGATGAAGTTGATGCAGCACTGGATAATACCAATGTGAGCACAGTGGCTAATTATATTCGACAACATGCAACGCCTGATTTCCAGTTTATTGTTATCTCACTCAAACACACTTTATACGAAAAGGCCGAGAGCTTGGTTGGTATCTATCGGGATCAAGATTTGAATTCGAGTAAAACAATGACATTGATGGTAAGTCTTTTGTACTGTGTGTTGGTATGGATGATTCATGCTTTTTTTTTTATATGTGTAGTTGGATCAATATCAAAACTAAATCTGTGTATTTCTCTCCTATATATTAGCAAATAATAATAAAAAAAAGGGATACGTTTTTATCCAAAGTTTTTGAATAGTTTTTTTGATTAGTCTGTGTGTGTGTGTGTGTGTGCCTATTTGTTTTGTCTCCCTGTCCTGTCCCTTTTTGAGCTCCCCCTTTTTTTATATATATTTATATAAATCATCTGTGAATCTCGCTCTTTCTCTCTTCTTTCTTTTTCTTTTTGAATATATATAAGTATATACCAAACACTCGACATCTATTATGGCCGCATCAATTCAACAGGTATATATATAGCATAGAAGAAGGGAGAGAGAGGGGGGAATACATGACATGCAATCAAGTTACTCATGCACAGACGTTGACTATAGACAGCTTTGAACAGCTATGTCGGTTTCGATACAATTACTCAACAAATTGAAAAGAAATCACTCAAAAGAGGATTTCAATTCAATGTCATGGTTGTTGGTAAGTCTTTTGGTTTCGGTAGAGACACTACATGGTATTGACACCAAAAAAAAAAAGGACAAACTGGTTTGGGAAAATCCACACTGGTCAACACTTTGTTTGCTTCACATCTCATCGACAGCAAAGGTCGTCAACATGTCCAAGATTTGCACAAACAAACAACCCAAATTGAATCTGTATCTCATGGTAAATATAATTCATTTTTTTTTTTTTTGTTTGAGGAATATAAACATTCCAACATCCTTATTATAGTCATTGAGGAAAATGGAGTTCGCCTGAGATTAAACATCGTGGATACACCTGGTTATGGTGATCAAGTGGACAATGAGGATTGGTAGCGTATTATTCGACAAGTCATGAGTGATGCTGTAAAACTAACTCAAGAGACAGTTGGGAGCCCATCATTAAATACATCAAAGACCAGCACTCTGCCTATCTTCGCAAAGAACTCACTGCTCAGCGTGAAAAGGTGATTCAGGATAACCGAGTCCACTGTTGTCTTTACTTTATTGCACCCTCTGGCCACTCGTAAGTTTTATATAGAATGAGGGAGCAGTTACACCAATATAAAATTAATTTTATATTACAACAGTTTAAAGCCAATTGATGTCATTGTCCTCAAGAAACTGGTGCAAGTCGTCAATGTGGTGCCTGTCATTGCAAAATCTGATTCACTCACCATCGAGGAAAGAAGCGCATTCAAGCAACGCATCAATGCCGAGCTGGCCTTCCACAACATTGATTTATATCCCTATGATACCACAGAAGACTACGACGATGAAGAGCGTGCGCTGAATGCCCATATTCGACAATTACTTCCCTTTGCAGTCGTTGGCTCAGAGAGACAGGTGGTTGTCAATGGAAAAGCAGTAATTGGACGTAAAAACAGATGGGGAACCATCATTGTCGAGGACGAAAACCATTGTGAATTCATTCACTTGCGCAACTTTTTGACCAGAACGCATTTGCAAGATTTAGTTGAAACAACTGCCATGGTTCATTACGAGACATTCCGTTCAAATCAATTGATGGCATTGAAGGGCGCCGTAGCTGCCAACAGCCCTACTACTGAAATCAGCTCTTCTCCCTTGTCAGCAGCAGAATCGCCATCTTCTGCCACTGCAAACAGCAACGCTGCTATTCCAACAAAGGCCTTCCCTCCATTCGCTTAGGAGACGCCTTTTTTTTTAGAATCTTGTACTTGTTTCAAAATGCATTTCCCAAACGACATTATTTTTTGTACTCTTATCTAATCACAAGCAAACCACAGACATACATACACACACAGACACAAAGATTTTATTAAAAATTTATACATTTACTATATATCAAACTAGTCATCAATTTGCCATGTATCTTTTGTGCTGGTCTTGTTTAGCTCTAAATCATGATGCTTTTGTTTGTTTTTAGCTCCTCTTTGCACATAGGGTTTTAGGCCTTGATCAAAATTGCGCATAGCCAAGATACCAAGCACCATGGTTGCTATGTCTACTGCGATACCAATCCATACTGTGTGTATATAAAAAATAAATGAGTAAAAAGGGGTTTTATATGCTAGAGTCAATTAGCCTTACCAAACGTAATCCAAGTATACCAATTGTTATTGGGCTGAAATGTTTGATCCAACACCAAAGCGAAATGAATGATAACAATCGCTTGAAAGCAGACAAATGTGATCATGCGTCCTTCGCTCTCTGTGCTTCCAGCAGTTCTTGCAAAATAAAGCATCGGCAGCATGAGGATGGTCACTGCCAATTGAATCCATGTATCCCATTTCGACCCGTTTTCTTTGATGGCAAATTGAATGAGATAAAAGATGGAAATTAGAAACTCGGTAAAGATATCAATCTTCAATGCCAATACAAAGAACTGAAATATTCTGTACATCTTTTGGACGCGAACATCAGCACCAATCTTTTTGTAAATGTTCCAGCCAAATTGCTTGGACATTTCATAGGAAAGATAAGACATGACAATAGCGAATGCGAGAATGATTACTGCTAATGCGATCTCCATCTTTTCTGCATTGGCGAGTGGCCACACGGGATACTGCGTTTGTTTTAATTGATTGAGCCATTTCACGCCATCAACTACTTCCAAAGCGCCTAGAATAGCACAGAAACAGTTGAGCACTGCCAGTACTAGAATCTCTGCTGTGTTTTGGTAGACAGTCTACATACGCTAAAGATGAGTATTTTTGCTTTTGTTGCGCCCGTTAACACTGTTAACTTACCGCATCTACTGCCATGCCAAAAAACCAAGCTTGGAACCCCATGAATGCAATGTTCTCCCATTTAATACGACCTAATCTGTCTTTTGCTCGAATAGGAATTGTATCTGCGCTCGATGTGGTTGAAGATAGTAAGCTTGAATTGTCTGCTATATCTGGTAACAGGTCGGCTTGTAATGTATTTTGCGAACAGATCGATGCTTGCAATGTAATGATGAATATGCATTGAAACAATGCCATTGTAATGTACAGTTTCGACCAGCGAGTTTCTGTAATACGACGAACCTATGCCGTATTTATTGAATATACATGTAGTGCGGATACAGACCTAAATACTTACAATCTTGTTGAATGTTACCATGATTAATGTATTATGTATTATGTAAGTTGAAGTGTATAGTTTTAAAATAGTGAATTAAAGGACTAGTAGGATCGTTATTTATTTATGTATTTTTGACAGCAAATCCAGTTTGCTGCAATAGAGGGTGGAAACGGTTGAAAAGAAAAAAAAGTTATGCAAATTACAGATAATAGAGAGAGAGAGAAAAAAGAAAGGCCAAGTAAAAAGCAATAGATATTTATAACTTGTAGGTCAATAATACATAATAGATTTGATCAAATTTAATAATATGTTGATGTTGCACTGAGCAAATTTCTTGTGTAAGCAAGAAAGTAAGTTATCCCTCCTTTTGATTTCATGTTGTACAATGGATAAAGTGTATAGTTGTGATTGTAATGGATTCCTGGGTTTCTTTAATCTCATAAAATAAAAAGAAATAAAAGTGGAGGATGAGATGTATGAGACTCGGGGCGTTTGGTTATATAGCACTTGCTAGCAAAGCATCTGTAGATAAGGGTTGTTGTGCAGAGATGAAGAAATGCTTATTGTTCATTGAACCACCGAATAGGCTACTATAAATAAATACCTCTTTTGTTCATGGATAGATGGCATGATAAGTCTGTATAGTTCAAATTGTTGAATTTACCTCGCTGTAATACACAGCATTCGCAATAAAGAAGTGTCATGTAGGTTGCATATATCCAGTGCTATGAATAGAATAAGGCTTGCGCATTCTCCGAAAATGTCTGAAATCAGCGTTAATATTGCCTGCCAGATCATTACAAAGCGCCACTAATTATAATACTTTACTGATACCGTTTTCTAAAACAAGCGATAATATACTTTTCTGTGCTATCATAACAACTAAACGCAGCGCGGCTAATATAATAAGCAAGTGAAGTGATTTGAGGAGCTCATGATACATGTACATATAGTTTATCACGTATTAATTTATGCAAACTATTGTTGTAGCACTTTTTATTACTATAGATCAAATATGATTTCTGTGATCAATGGTTAATCAACATCGTGTTTTGATGATTGACATGCCATGATTAAAACGTCAGATACTTGCAATTCTCTGCGATTCAAATACCAAAATCCATTGTAAATTGACTATACACTCACATCACGATGTATGGGCAAATTGACTGCTCGAGCTTTCTTCAGATGTTTGGTTTGTGCCTCATAAGGCGTTTATTTTGATTTGGCGACTCCCTTATAACGACCATCATCTCATTACTGTTTGATCGGGGCCTTGGTATGACAATTGAAACGACTGTTTACCTTCCAGCAACCTGGTACCTACTGTTCGGATTATGATGAGCATGATGTTATTATAAATCTGGCAAAATTTGGAAATTAAAATCATGCTCAAACATGCTTTTGCTATTTCTTGTCGATACTATTCATTATCTCTTTAGGTTTATAATTTGAAATGAATCACAACAAGGTGCCATGCGTTGATGGAATTAAGGTATCGAGCTATTCTTGCATGTTGTTGCAATTTATTATGGCGTATTTTTTATAGTACTTGATGTTTGAGCTCTGCTTCTCTACTTCTTTTTTCAGACTTGATACTGGTTGTTTTACATTTGCTATCGTATACTTTCAAAGCTCTTAACACTCCATGCTATAGCAAGAATCTGTAGTAAACATAGTCTCAGTAGCACAAAAGGTCCATCTCGTAAGACAACATTTCACTTTTTCGAAAAAAGAATGCCCTTTTTCCCTTTCTTTTCTTCTAAAATTATAACCATGGAGGATTTACTCAGTTATTCAAGGTATGACTACCTAATATGCTTTTGTAAGTACTGTAAAACTACAAATAATGATGCCATTTAGATATTGACAGCACATTGCAGGCCTTGATGAATATGATGGTATATATGTACATACGACTTCAAATAGAGCAATTGAGATGAGTCTTGCATGCCAAGTACTGTTATATTATTTGGTGCCTCCTATACCTGTATGCTGATTGTACTCTGTTAATTTTATAGATGAGCTGGAACGACAAAATAAATGAGGATTTGGGATTAATTGTCGGGAAGATCTTTCAAAAGTATTTCGAACTGAAATCAAAGGACAAGCATCAACTAGCAGAGACTGATATGCTGATGCTGTCTTCCATTCTCAACTATTTGGAGGAAATCAGAACAAAAGTATTCAAAGACCATGGAATACCGCTTGATTTGAGCCAGATTGTATTTTTGCTGCCTGTTGACTGGACTGAGGATAGACAAACAGACATGTTGCGTACACTATTTCTGGAAACTGGATGGATCGCTGCTGACGATGGTGAAAGCAAGCTGGTGATGGTACCTTTTGTCGAGGCATTTGTAGACTTTCTACACAAATCCGCTGATCACCAAATTCAGCTTGGGAGAGAAAGAAAGTACTTGATGCTGTCCGTATGCGAAACCAACGATCACAAAAAGATCACATACACCTGTACATGCTTTCAAATGCAATCAGCAAAAGAGCTAATTGCAGTCTCTAAAACATTGGCCTCTAGCGATTTTTTACTCGTTCCTACCATCCTCGACAGCCGGTCAATTCGTTTACCTGAACTGAACGACGTTCTGCTGGTTGTAATCAAGAAATTACTGACTGAAATGCAAATCAAGTCAAGAAACGACATACAATGTGGACTTGCTGACGGGGACAAGCGTGAAGCAGAGGTCTCAAAGATAGCTTCTAGGTTTGTAAAAAATCTTTTTATTGACATGTATGGTATTTCCGTGAGTGCTCTTGACATATTAATATACAGTATGGAGTCCTTGTTAACTGAAGCGCTTTTTAGGATGTCAGTACTTTACCAGAGAGCGAGTTTTTGCAACTAGTAGATTTATATAAGTCTCAGCTACAAGATTTAAGCAGCCTCAGCTACCATCAGTTTATGAAAATTATTTCTTTTGATGCCAGTATTCAACAACATACAAAGCAAGTTGTTGATTTTATTCAAAGCTTTCTAGATCAATATGGCCTTATCAGTAACTCTCCAGATGGAATACAAGACATTATTCTTTGCAACACTTTTTCTCTTAAAGCTCATTATTTTTACTTCATCAAAGAAGCTTTTTTACAAGCAAAACTTGCAAGACCAGAAACCAGCTTTATTTCTATTCCAGATGTAGGCCAACTTGGTGAGTGTACGATCCAAAAACCATTGAAAATGATCCAAATCGCATATGCAATATTACCGCCAGTAATCCTGAATGAGGAAAAATTTGATAATATGGCATTCGACACTATGCAAGACAATAGTAACTTTCTGCCAATGAACTCATATTATGTACAAGTAAACATCGAAGAGCAGCAAATAAAATTTATCTTGAATAAGGTAATCAAGACGCCTTCATCCAAAAATGCAGCACAGCTTTTCACGGTTCAGGAAAGAGAAATAAGCACAAACGGCCTAGCCAGCACAGCATCAGATGAAATGTGGAATCACTATCAACGACTGGAGTCTGAAAGCCACCTAGGCGCCTTGATTGACTGGTGTCACAAACATGAAGCCATTCTACTCTCAACAAGACATTATGAATGTTTCAGTGCCAATATGAAAAATATCATTAGAGCTTGGGTAAGAGAGATTCAGCATCTACCAGACAAGTCAATACTAACCATTTGCAGTGCCAGGACAAACAAATCTTCACAAATGAAGAACTGGATACCTATCATTCTGTTTTTATTGACGATCAATGTGCATGTGCTTTGAAGATAACTCGTCGAATGCTCTTGGAAGTAGGAATGAAGCCTGCCATTGCCAATGTTGCAACTACTATCGTTGGTGCTGCTTTTTCAAACGACTATTTTGGCTTATATCAAGTTTCTGCGTGGATCGTCAGAGGATGTATGACATCTATTGTTAATTCTCACTACTCCTATTCTCTTGAACGCTTTTTTCAAGAAAAACTGCGAAGTCTTTTCCTAATCCATCAAAGAAAGCCTTTACTGTACTTTGACAACGATGCGGAAGTCATCATGGCACAGTACCTTGGAAGAGGAGGATACTCACAGATTTCAAGCACCACTTATACAATCAATTTTAGTATGCTATCCCAAAATAATGCTTATGTTTTCGGCCTTCATGACAATCACCTTGATCAGTGCGAAAATATTCCAGTTCAATACGAGGTCGAGGCTTGGAAAATGAAGTTTAACAATTTAGCTATCAATTTCAAAGTTACATCTGATTACATACCTATCTTGCACAAAGGGTCTACTTTGTCTGAGACAGGTATCAGCAAAAAGTTTCTCTTCAAGGAGGGCAGAAATCTTAGAATATGTAAGTATTCATAGTTTGAGACGCATCACATACTTACCGAACTTTACAATAGCGATTTATGCACAGGATTCGTCGCAAGATGGTACTTATCAAAGCTTGATAACTTCTTTGTGGTTCACAGACTTCTCTAATGGTCATTCCGAGGTCAGTGTCTCCATCGTGCCAGAACATCATTCATCAAGTGTCAACATAAGTATGTCTCGCATTGCTACTTCAAAAAGAGAAGTGCAATCAATTATTTTTGAGAAAACTGCGGCGTATTATGACAAGAAATCAGTCAGCATTCATGAAAGACTGCATTTAAAGAGGATGTGCTAATGGTACTTTATTGATAAGACATTTGACAAAAGTGGATAAAAAGTTTTATTCATATACGAAATAGTAACCTTTTGGCAAGACATGTTGGGTTTGAGAAATCAGCAAAACCAAAATACATAGTTTTAATTTATGTTTTGATATGTCGCCTGGGCATCCGCGTACATGATCAAAGCTTCAAATATTTAGCACCCTATGCGGTTCAGATTTGAAGTACTGCTCAATCCAATCCAAATGCCAGAGTCAACAATAGATTTACTATGTGTTCACGCTGCAAGGCTGTTGGAATTGATAAGTTGTATGAACTATGTCGCTACAAACAGTGTAAAGCCATATACTGCTCTTTTGAGAATGACATGCCTCTCGAGGTGACACTTCTGAAATTTTAATAGGAATCAAACATTTCAGCTATATACCCAAGAGCGATTCATTCTATATTACTGATAGAGATTGTTCATTATCAGCCTTAAGCAAAAAAAAAAAGTTAACTTCGTTCTCTCATCGCCAATGTATTCTATGAAAATAGATCAATCAGCACTTCTGAGAATCTTCCTGACGTAGCGGTGTGAGCTACTGTTGAAAGAATAAAGAGCTTTCTGTATGGAATCCACTGCTGCTTAGCTGATTTACGATAGTTTTTATTTGCATGATACACTTTGGCCAAAGTTTAATATAACACGTGCCAGCCCCTTCCTTATTGAAGCTTTGGAGTTCAGCAACAACAGCAGCAGGCTGATTACATTTACAAATAAAGCTCGGATTCTTTTTCTCTTTCTCTCCCTTTCTTTCATATTCTATTACCAAATTACAGAGAGGCCCCAAATGTCATTCAAATCGAAACAAAGAGCCAAGCATGGCCATCTATTTGGCGATGGTACGTAAGTTTAATAGAGAGTGGCTTCTCATGATCCTAATTAACCAGTATTGCAGACCCTCTTAACGCAACACTAGTCTCTGCTTCAGATGATCCATTGTTCTCTCCTACCATGACCAATAAAGCCCAGAGTCAGAGTAGCCGAACGAATTCACCAAGCATTGCTAATGATCCGCTCTCACGTCCAACAGATACCAGTAGTAGTACCCCGTTATCGCCTGCTCGTCGTAGTGCAACAACAAAGTCCAGTCCAAGTAGCAGCATTTTTGGAGATATTGACGTATCTAAATTGGGTACAACTAATGGTAAGAAACATACTGTGCGTTCCCCTGCTCTGAGAAGCAAGCAATACGATGTGGAAGATGAAGAGGATTTATTTGGCGGTGGTGGGCATAGAACAAGGAAATCCTCTAAAGCAGCGACACCAACGCCTTCTGTTAAGAGTCCTACAGTTCAACAGCAAGATATACCAGCAGTGAAGAAAACAAGCACATCTCCTCCTCCTCCTCCTTCATTGCCATCACCTTCGCCAGTCATTCAACAGCAAAAACCGCCAGTGACGCAACAAAAGCAGCCGACTGTGAGTAAACCAGTAATGGAGCTACCTGTAGAACAACCTGCTAGAAACGAGACACCTGCCCCGAAAGAAGAAAAGCCAACAGTATCTTCATCATCGTCTTCATTCTTTCGTTTTTTCAAATCATCAAATAACAACAGCAATACCAATTCAAAAAATTCGTCATCTGCCTCTTCGATCGCCTCTGTTAATGCACCATCTCCTATTGTTGCAAAGAATCACGACACTGTAAATAGTACGTCTACTACAACAACAACTCCTGTTTTACCACCAGCTCCTCCAGCCCGTCAAGCAGTACCAGCACCACCATCTCCATCACAGCAACAGCAGCCAATTCATAGACCAAATGTCATTCAGCAACAGCAGGAAGAAGAAGAGGAAGAGGAAGAAGAAGAGGCAATTCCAATTATTGAGGATGAAGCAACAAGAGCATTTGCAGAAGATAACGTCATTTCATTCAAACCCTCGTTACTAAACTATAGATCCATCTCACCCGAATTAACCATGGACGCACTCAAAATTGATATACCTACCAGCACGCACACAACTGCCACCAAAAAGCTCGTCCCTTCCATCAGTACACCAACCAACAATGTAGATGACCCATGGTCGAATCCACTTTTAATGCAGCCTACCGTAGAACCATCCGTCAGTTCACCATTGGTAGTAAAAGTGCAAGACATCGAACCACAAAAAAGAACAGCGTTTGCAGACTTAATCAACAGCTGGAACACTGGCAAGTCCAACAACAAGGAATACACAAACAACCAAGATCCCAAAGAGTTTTTTGACCATGTCGCTGAAGAGAGACGTGATATCGGGTTTGCCGGTATTCGAGAACATGACGATGAAGAAGAAGAAGAGGAAGAGCATTATCATCGTCAGCAGTTGGATTACCAAGACGAAATCAATCCATGGAATTAGATGGGTTTTTGGTTTTTATTTTAATTAAACAAGAGTAGATATACAAAAATGCAAAGAGTACTAATCACTACTTTATCGTGGTCCTCCCCCTTGCTGTTGATACATTCTTAAAGTGTTTTCCAGTTCTTCCACCTTGACAAGGTAGTTTGATAGCTCTTGTTGCAACTGCTTGATATGATCGACCGATTTCCTCAAAATTGCGCCTTTGTTTGGTTTATTGTTGGGGCCGAGATTAGATCCTTCTAAGGCTGTTTCTGGCAGTAAACTGCACAACTCTTGAATGCGATCATTGATGTTATCCCTTCGTCTTCTTTCTACAGCGTTGTGTGATTCTCTTCTACGTCTACGTTTCTCCATCATAAGTTGCATGCTATAAATTAGATTGAGGGATGAGACAATCTTATATCTAAAAAGCACTCTTAAAACTTACTTCATTTGTATTTGATAATCGTCCTCAAAACTTCTTGCTGCCACGCTGTTATTTGTCGATGTACCTGAAGCACGGTTCTCCAACGAATCATGTTGCGCATGTCCTCCTGCTTCAGTCGCAGTAGTAGCAGCTACATGAAAACTGTTATAATCATACATGTTGGCAGGCGCTGACATGGCCAGCGAATGTGAAGCAGAATCTAGACTAGTAGCATTTCCACCAGGAATGAACATTGGCTGTTGATTATGATATGTGTTTTGTAATGAGATGTCAGTAGCAGCTGAAGAACGACGGTGATGATCGATAGCAGAGCTAAATGAACTTCTATCGTATAAGCTGGGATTTTGTTGATATTCCAGGTGATCATCATGATCTGACAAGGGATGCATGATATGTTGAGAAAAAGAGTCGTTAAAATCAATACTGTTGCGTTGTTGGTGATCAGACATCGGGTCTCTTGTGCTTGTATGATAGGGAGGACTCATTTGCTGGTGGTGTGGTTGCTGTTGCATATCGACATCGGCCAAGGGATGAGGAGCATTTGCGTAGTTACCATTATTTAAAGCAGATAAATGGTAAGGCGTTGGATTTCTAAGCTTTAAAGGCTGTTGTGGTTGGTAGTGTTGTGGCTGTGCTTGCTGCGACATTTTGGTAAAAAACAAAAGAAAAAAGAAAAAAGGTATTGTTGTTGGGGGAAACCAAGAAAGAGAGAAAGAGAGGGATCTTTTTAAATAGATGAAAAATTTCCCCACACACAAAGCAATGCACTAATAAGCTATCAAAGGTCTCACCGACATGTAATGCGGGCGCACCAATAAACGAAACTTTTAATGCTTTTAATATACTTGCTGCATTTTATTGGTGGAATCGTTGGTAATTATGATGCTCTTGTTTAATTGTTGGGATTAACCTTGACAAAAAGGAACAGCATTTTAGTAGTAAAGAGGATGTTCATTCAATGGAAAAAGAAAAAAGCTTAAATCGGTAGTGCATATCCATTGAGTTACCGATTATCTCTTTGTACAATGCATAGTGTGTGTTGCCATGATGCGTGTGTATACGCACTACCGCCATACAATACATAGTACGCCATGTTTTTTTTGTCAATGATGAATAGAGGTGCACAGATGCCTAGTGGATCTCTCATTGGCTGTGCTCATCATTGACATTTATAGGGTTATGTTTTAGATGTTGTTTGTGTTGATTTCCATTTTATGCATGAAACTTGTTGCGTAGTCCATTATCAGGTTCTTGTTCATCATCAGTATGAAACCTTTTCCTCTCATTTTGCAGGTTGAGATTGATAGAATTCGGTATTGTTCTTTAATGGCGATGAGAGCCGTATGCGTGGCATATTATTTTTGTGAGATGAAAGAATAGCTATATGCTTGCAGCAGATTTTTCATTCGTTGACAATGTATTAGGAGAGTTGTTTGATTATCGAGATCCAAGTATAATCGGATGTCATTCGTATGGAAAAGCCGGTAGTAATCACTTTAAGCTGTATACATAATTTCAGTGACAGAAGAATAGCCATGGGTAATGCTACTTACATCTATTGCACTGCAAGTACTATTTTTTTTTTATTATTATTATCTGATGTCAAATCAATGGTTGAATTTTAGGAAGCTTGCTACTTTTACGAATGATGCATAGCGCAAACAATCTAGAATTTCCTTAAACATTTAAGAGCACTAGATCCCTCTGCAACATTACAACAACCAGTCAGTATATGCCACTCAATACCGTGTTTGTAAGCGACGGTAATCGAGATGAGGCGCATCTTTCAAGTAGCCTATTTTTGAGCTTCTGTGGTCTAAGAAATGTTACACTCCATAGACTGCTTACATAATCGTAAGCTGGTATTGATATATATAAGGGCCACTGTGTATGAAGCTGCCAGAATACTTTCAAAACTAATTGACGATCATTAATGACTATATTTGTTGCCCAAGTCCGTAACCGTTTCCTGGCATGAATATATCGGCATTTTTATTAGCTCAAGAGCCCATTATCCTGGGAGATTTACCTCGAGGCATTGATATAGCTTTATCTCTTAGTCCTTTCAATTCAAATTTCTTTTGCAGTATATATATGGTAAAATCAAAAGCATTGCACGCACATCGCGCGCACCGCACGCTGAGCTGCCTTATAATATTCCGTTCTTTACACTATATAAAATCCGAGGGCATTAACTAAATCAATAGCTCCAATTGGTATTTTATACAGAGTATATGCCGTTACTCAGGCAGTTATTCGTATGTATACCATTGCAGGCTGTTAATAACTTGAGTGTAATTTAGCCTTCAACAATTAGCTTAAACCTACTGTTCAGCTAATTCTTGTTTGTGAAATCAATCATGACATGGCGAGACAACAACGCGATGCATGTCGATTCCCATGTCTTTCTGCTTCAGAACAAGTTAGTCTGCATTCGCATAACAATGCTTTTTAGTCTGAATGAACTCAACAACATAAAGTCGTCATTTTGAAGAGGTGGAAGCAGTAATCTTCAATGGAATAAATAGTAACACCCACTTTTTAATTATGGAATAGACTTAGAGGGCTAATTGGATTGTTACACTATTGGATTTTGCGGATCGTCGCCAAACACTTCATTGACTGCGAGGCTTTTCACTACTACTGCAACCATTATCAACATGATCCTTTAGATCGTCATAGCAAATATCGCTCTCCTCTTGCTTGATCAATGCAGATACTTGTGATGAAGGCACTGCTGCAGGCGTTGGATCAGATGTCCCTGATGACGATGAGGGCAATGTTTGAGGCTCCCCTTGACCTGATTGTTGCAATTGTATCAACTTCTCGACTTTCATGCTAATTGTTAGAAACGAATGAGTTAGTTGCGTTGAAAAATAAAGGGCTATTACTTATGACAAACCTACCGACTTTTTCTGTTTCTCTTGGTTATATTCATCCATTTAGGCTTTATTACAAATTCGCATGGCCATTTACCTTCACAGTGAAACAGGAAAGCCAAACGTGAGTCTTTCCTAGCCGCAAAATTTGCAGCTTGGCTGAGCATATACGACTTGTTAAATGCACTGACTTCGTCCCATAATTGGTACTTTAAACCTTCATTCCTTTGAATGAATGTTTCGACAACTCTATAGCAAATACTTTTGAAGTCTGTCAGAAGGGTTTCAGCCGCTCTTGGGTTACCCTGAGCAGGGATATACTGTTCAAAGAGATCAGACAAAGCCGCGTTTTTATCACCTTGAGCCTTTGGAATGTCTGTTTTATTGTCTGTGGGTCGACCTTGATTGGAAGATGTGTGAGGAATGTTTGGATTTGATTGCTTTCTGAGTAGCGCCACAGTATTGTTCAATCTATGCATGTCTGCCTTGAGGTCTTTGTAGGAGTTCTCCAGCTTCTCTTGGTTTACTATTATTGTCTGTAAATAGTCGAAAAGAACCTTTTGAAATGTCTCCCCAGCATTTTGATTTTGTGTGTTGGAGCTATCGGGTGGCACTCGAGTAGAATCGTCTGCTATGGAGCCGTTTACTGGATTATCATCTTCATCCACACTTCTTTTTCGCTTTAAATTTTCCATTTGTTGTCAATAGACTAAAAAAGTTGAAGTTGGCGATTTCTAGAAATGAGTTGATGTTTGTGTTCCCGGAGATGTTTTGTTCAGCCGGAATCAAATCAAAAGGTACTGCCTTTCCGAAAAGAGTGCAGCTTACTCCTCATCTCATTCGTATCAACAATAGATGAGTAAATTTACCATTATTATTGATTCAGACGACGATGACGATGTTGTAGAGATATTAGAATGCGCACCAGCTATTAAGCTTTCGACGCCTGTGACGAACGACAGTACAGAAGCTGTGTCATCTCACAGTAAGAAACGTGAACCATCGACATCAAATAATAAACTACCAAATATCCCCAACACAAAGCCTGCACCCAAGCCTTCCTCGAAAACAACAGGTTCTTCTAATTCGAAAGTCTTGTCTTCAAAGAAGCAAGCACCACCATCACCCAAATCAAAGGCTTTATCAAAATTAGCATCAGTGCAGCCAACGAAAGCAACTACCAGTTTGCCAAGGCCTCCTGCTTCTCCTTGTAAAGCAAAAGCACCACCAAAGCCAAAAGCACCAGTATCTCCTCAAAGACCCACTATACCAAAGATTCGTCATAACAGCTCGCCAAATCCAATCCCTGCACCTGCTGTCATCTATTCTACAAACACCAGAATACCATCCAAGAATCCACTGCCATTAGACAGTGTAAACAAACTATTTCAACGAGATGCAAGAACAGTAACACTATCCAAAGCAGCTAGACGTGCATCCGCTGGCCTTTCCAGAAGCTCATCATCAATGGATATATCTAAAAAGATTGAAATGGACAAAGATTTGGCAGCAATTTTTGCTTCAAGCCCTGAACCATCCTCGTCTACTTCAACCCCCTTATCATCAACAGTTCCAACATCAAGCCAAACAAGGAGATTGTCTCCAGTCATCGGCAAGAGACCAATTATTTCATCATCGCCACCAAGACAAGTGAATGCTAGCAGTAGCCAAGAAAGAAGACAAGGCAGCTTATTTTCGCCCAACTCATTAAACTCACCTCCTGCACCAACTCGCAAAAGGCCTATTAGCTCGCCTCAGAACCCATCTCCATTTAGTAGACCTGTATTCAGCAAAAAGAAGGTGGTATATGGTATTGATGACGAAGATGGAGAGGAGGAAGACTTGGAGTTGTACATCAACCATGTCAGTAGTAGGCGGAAGCTGTTTAGCGATGAACTTCAGGTAAGTTTGGTGACTCAGCGATCAATGATGAGGCAGACTCAAATGTGTGTATGCGTGTGGTGATCTAGGAAGCTGAGAGACGTAAAATGGGTAAGAAACAATGTCCTGTTTGCTATATGATGTTCCCAAAACAAGAAATTATGGAGCATTCATTTGAATGCGACGGCACGGCAACTGGCAATGGCTTGAAAAAGAGAACTATAGGCACAGCTGTAGCTCTGAATGCGGCAGAGAGAAAAAGGTTGGCTGACATTGTGGAACGTTTAATATGCTTATACTGACAGTTTATGCTAGGAAAAATGCTGGCGTGCAAGACACAGGACCTACCAATTATTACGCAGACTCAGAAGGAGCATTGGCATTAGATGGAACAGGTTTTGGAAGTGAAGTAACTGCTGGCTTCAATTGGGAGTCTGCTGGTCAAACTCGATTTGCATAGGAACTATACCCACCTTATACACTGTAAAGATACACTATTTTTGATTTTTGATACCTGTCCAAGAGAAGCTTAAATCAGACTTATTCACATGATGATGATGTAAAAAAAAAAAGAAAAACGGCAACTCAAAAAGTACGTCGACTGTATATATATCAGCTTGTTTTCGTCTTTCTTGTCCACAGCAGCATTATGGAACGTTTACCCAGCGAAATACGATACGCTATATTTTCAAATGTCTACAATCTAAAGCAATGTCGACTTGTGTCAAAGAGCTGGTATTCAATGATCACAGATGATTTACTTCATCGCTTTGTCATAATTTCCTCTACTGCAGGGTTTGCGCTATACGAGAAACATCCAGACTTGGCAAACCATGTTCGTCAACTATACTGTATGCTGTGCCCCGTCGAAAAGGCTCTCGCGCTCTCTCATTTGTTTCCCAACCTGCGACATCTCGATTTCAACGCTTACATCACAGACGCAAGAATGGATACGGATGACCACCACTCTTGTCAAATTCAGTCACTTGCAAAGACTCCATACTGGACATCATCCATCACCGTGATAAAGGAATGCAATTATTTGACCCCGTCTTTGACTTCCTTGTGGCTAGAGGCAGCAATGACCGCAGGAGAAAAACTCGCAAACTTGAGAGTATTGCGCATTGGCTTGTTCGATTACGAAAAGATTGACCCAACTCACACCTACATGCGTGCTTACATGCTTAGAAAGCAGCAGTTTCTCCGTAGTTTGCAATTCGCCCATAGCCTTCAGCAGTTGACACTTGATCGAATGCACGTATCTTTGCAGGATCTTGATATAATTCATGAAAACGCGCCAACATTGCAATCATTGGCATTAATCGACACAACACTTCGGTTGAATCAGAATGCGGCATATCCATACTACAATGTTGATCAACAGATTGAGCATGTCAACAGCCATGTCAATAATGACCAAGTATCCAGTCTTAAGCGCCTCGAAATCAATCTGCACTCTGGAAAAGGCTTGAATGGACCTCAGCCTCATGAAATCATCAAATGTTGGATAAAGCATGTAGCCTTAAAGTATACCGACTTGACATCCTTTACGCTGCACTGCAACATTTCTATGAGGTCTACAAGCTACACAGATGAACACACTTTGAGCATGCTTCCCATGATTGCCTCTTGCCAGCGTCTGCAAACTTTCAATACCATACTTTTCCCAATTACAAAAGATTTGCTTCAAGCCATGGATCGAAACAAAATCAAACTGCGTACACTTGGCTTTGAAACAACAACAAGTACAAGCTTGAAAAATCAACTCACCAGGCTATCAGATTCGGATCAGTCCAATCATATACAATACTTGAAAATACAAAGTAATTATGCAGGCGGCTATCATGAATATAACCAAAAGAGAGCATTGAAGAAAGAGATTCAACGATTCGAGCCATCATTATTTCAACCATTATCTGGATTCCCGCAATTGACAAGCTTGGAGTTTAAATGCACATTCAGTAGATCATGCGAACTGGCTCAATTAATTCAGATACTGATCCATTGCAAATCTTTGGAGTCGTTAGCCCTTGATCATGTTTCAGTATCGGATGTGCCTGATATTTTACAACACTCAGTAGCAACAAACCTGTTTATTAGCAACTCTCGATTGAGATACTTGGCCATCTCAAAACTTGATATCAAGAGAGGAAGTGGGACGCTTGTCGAGACGAATCTGATTTTAAGAAACGTGCTCGAAGGCTTACAGGGCTCATTGAGAGAAATTCGCATTGACATTGGATCTATCACTGAAGACCAAAACAGAGTTAGCCATGCTCTGGCAGATAATCTTTACCTGGATCTCTCGAAATCTCAAGAACTAAGGGGAGTTAGTGTCAGGTACACACTGGGCTCGAGTGTTATTTCAACAGAGCGAGGAGGTCAATGCGAAACCCACGAATTCGGCAGAAACAACCGTTCATTCAAAAAGATAACACTTCCTAACAAATACGTCCACGAAACCAAAATTATCTTGCCACAGCAGTCAATCAAAATCAACACACTTTTGGTTTTATAGGTGAAGCATGTACAAGTAACCCCTTTATGCAGCAATTTCTCTTCTTTATCATGTAAATATGATGTAACAAATGTGTTTAGTATAGTATTCATTAAAAATTAAATAGTAACAAGTAGATCCTTATGCTTAAAACTCTGCCCAAAGCGAATCGAACTGGCCTTGGAATTCTTTAATACAAATAGGAATATTGGTAATCAAGACATTTTCTCTGTTCTTGAATCGTGCGCTAGAATGCAATGTATTAGTCAGTGTATTGTTGATTGCGAATAATGAGACACTCACCCTTTGGACCAATTGAAGCTGCCATTGATAAGCGTGGCACTATCGACAATGGCAAACTTATTGTGCATATAGCCAGTTCTATAGATCAAATCAATATCAACATCTTTTTTTCCCCAAGCCAAACACAGCATAGAACTTACGTATTATCTGTCTTGAAGGGAATGCCATATGACTCTTGTAATCTCTTTGCATCAGCACCCTTACCAGCAGCCTGTTGATTGTCAGTAATAATTTTGATAGCCACACCACGCTTCTTGGCAGCAATCAATGCATTAGCTACATCATCATCTGTAAATGCAAACACGCAAATATCGATCGTTTTAGTTGCTGAATACAAGACTGACAAAAAGGCCTATTCAGATTACACAAAAGAATTAAGTTAGTCGAGGTGTCACACTAATATGATTTCATTCATACATTAAAGCTATCTTTGGAAGGGAAAAAGAAGGCTCTAGCAAAGTAACCGCCAGGTAGAACAGCATCAGATGTTGATTTGAATCCAGGATCAATCTTCTCGAGATCAGCAAAGTACTTTTGAAGAGCCTTTGGACCTGCGCCTTCCTTGATGATGGGAATAGTGGCTTCTTTGGTATTCTTTGGTGGAGAAGGGGGTACAACTTGATCTTGATTCTTCTTTTTGCGAGGCGCTTTTTTGGTGGGTGTTGTATCGCTGCCGCTCTTTCTTGAAGGACGAGGTTTGGAAGGCACAACGCCATCATCCATGGAAGGGACATAATCGTCATCAGAGCTTCCAATCATATCATATCTATCTCCATCATCTTCTTCCCAAGACACATCAGTTTCATCCTCATATTCGTCTTCTTGTGGCTGTTGCTTCTTGCTGCTCTTTTTGGGGGCTGATGTTTGTTTCTTTGGACTAGTAGGAAGAGGCTTTTCATTGTGAACAGAATTAGCCTTCTCGGGATCTAAAGCAAATTCAACAGCAGTAGAGACACAGACTTGAAGCCAATCAATCAAGGCACGCTCGCGGTCCAAATGACAGGCACCCGAAGCACTTTTGAAGATATCATTGATTGTGCGCATCGTGTTGCTGGGGCTATGGCTCTTGGCAGAAACAAGCTTGGCAAATTCCTTGGTAGCATCGTTCTTGAGTTCGCGGTTTTTTTCAATGCTGGCAGATGATTTCATGGACACATCGAGGAATTGGTTAAAATTACCGGTCTTCAAATCAGAGATTTGGAGAGAAGGGGCTTTTGGTATACATAGCAGTTGGTATAAGTGATCCATTTTTTGTAGTATAAAAAAGGGTATATAGTTCAATAGGAAGAAGAGAGTAACAAGTAAATCAATGTTGGCAACTTTTTTTATTTTATTTTATATGAGGATTGAAACGGAGCTCCCGGCTATTTTGGCATTACGAGGTGTGTTTATGTTCGTTTTGGGATCTTCCTTGGGATTTTGTATACAAACAGCGTCATATTGCAGTGTAGAAAAGGCAAAATGCTTTGTGTTCATGAAAAATGACACTAAAAAAAATTAAACTAGTGCTTCAAAATTAATGAATGACGAATATCACTTTTTTTTTTATATATTATTATGATTCTAGATTTTGTGAATTGATTTAAAGATGTTTTTGTGAGGCAGCTTGGTATTGATTTTCTATTAAAGGAAACACAGAGATCAATCAAAAACACATCTACTGAGGCCCATTGTTTCATTGAAATAAACTGTAGAAAAAAAAAAGCGGGAAG
Source organism: Mucor circinelloides (assembly GCA_037974945.1). Taxonomy (NCBI): domain Eukaryota; kingdom Fungi; phylum Mucoromycota; class Mucoromycetes; order Mucorales; family Mucoraceae; genus Mucor; species Mucor circinelloides. The sequence goes on along the minus strand of JBBNAA010000028.1, from coordinate 890,125 downwards.
CACAATGGCTTGCACGGATACATTCCTATTAAGCACTTGTTTTCGAATGCGTACCTATGATTTAATAGGTTACGCAACGGGGCAGAATAATGGAGAGAGAAAGAGAGAAATTGCATGACATTTTATGTTTGCCCCTAAAAAAAAGCCCCCTATAGCTGCAATCACCATTTTGTGATTTCAATGACTATAGCACGCAAATTTATTTTAGAAAGAAAAAAACAAATCTGTATTACATGGAAATTAAGATGTGAAAAATATAATAATGGCAGATTAATTTAGATGGCATTGAGCGATTACATAATACTATAGTTGAATGAAGCTTCTCTTTCTTTTCAGACAAAAAAAGGAGTGGAGGTAGTTGGATATTTTACAGTGCACTATATGCAATCAACAAAAGACCCAATGAAACAGCTGCTAATGTCCAGTTTCTCTGATGTGTTACTTGTACATCATTACTATGATAAGCAAATATAGATCCACCATTTGAAGGATGTGCTCTATTTGGGTTTGTAGGCAGTGTAGTAACTGGGGCTGCGTAAGGTCGAACTACAATAGGCACAGATGTGTTGGACTTTGAAATGGAATCTACAAACAACACAATGTAGTTTCCAGGCAATGTGTTGTTTGGTATGGCGTACTACATATGGTTTGCAATAATTAGACATTTGTGTGCAATGTGTTTAGTTACACTATATTCATACACTTAGTTGATGCTCAAAGTAAACCATTGTATTGTGTGTTCTTCTGAAACTAAAGCCCTGAGAGATATCTGCATTTGAAGTAATTACAATATCTGTAAAGTTGAGAGAAGGATCTTGGGTAGTAAAAAGCACTGACAAGGACAGCACTGGATAAGAAAGGTCTTTTTAGTTATCTTCATTGCACAGGATATGTATCATTTTTACTTACAATTAGGTAAATTAGTATCATCAGGCAGAGTGTAACTGATAGGGAGCATCTGTCCAGCTACATAAGGTGCATTTGGCTCTGGTAATGTTACATTGTAGTTGTGAGATGGAGATGGAACATCTGCTTTGACAAGACGAAACAAGACAAGAAGCACAAACGTTGATATGATGCTTTTCATTTTAAAGCAAGAAGAGTAATCAAATAGTTGAAAAAGAGAGTGAAAACAAGGAAGGCAACGCAAAAGAGAAGGGGAAAAACCTAAAGACTTCTTGAGAAGGGAGAACGCACATTTCTTTTAAATAAATGCATGTACAGTCGTACAATCTGAAGAAAGGGACCCTTCAACTCCTGCATTTTTTGCTTAATCATTGTAAATACGTTGCTTGTATTCGAGTTATTGAATTTATGCACATTTGACGCTGAACATCTTGTATAAAACTCAAATATTTGCATCAATTGGACACAGTTTGACAAATGGCTAGTCTGAATACTGGATGATGTTCACTCCAAGCGGAAATGAATTCTCAAAGCTAATCCGCTATACATATCCTATCCAAACGTAATAAAGCTAGATATCATCTACTGGCTCTTATATAGAAGATACCTTATATGCCATACATCTTTTACGGATTCATGCCTAATAAAATGTCGAGCATTGATACATTTATAAAGGAACGTTACAGTTATAAATTCGAGGGATTAGATTGTTATGCTATGTGCATAAACGTATATATATGTATGAAAGTTTGTAAAATACTCACAAATACAATGCAATTTTTCATTGGAGGTACGCTTAATGGAACACTGTTGCTGTTTGCTTAGTGTACCCCTGAATGGCAACGTTTCCCCTGAATTCTTGAGGGATTCGATCCAGTGAGTTAAAACTCCGGTATGTTTACATCTAATCTGAAGATACTTCATAGAAGCTCAATACTGACAGCACATTTCATTAGCAAAAGTTACAATTGTTTAGCCTGTAAAATACCTGTTATCACTCTCCATAAAATTTCAAGCGGCGGTAAAGAAGTTAGAGAGCATGGTACACTTAATGAAAGCCAATGATCAGTGGCTCAAAATCAACTTTTGAAGCTGAACAAAAAGTATATGCGAATGTCTCATGTCTCAGAAGATTATGGTATGTTAATACTTATGCTTAAAGTATACAAGGATTGCAAATCCATCGCTCGATCTCGAGTGACATTTAACACGGCGTCTCAAGTATCAGATCATCAGATAACGCTAACTTATAACTGTGATTGTAATAGATTCCGAGTTAATGGATGTTTTTAATGAAACCCACTTTTACTTCTAGCTGAAAAACATTGGAAAGGATCATTCTCTACCCTGATACCAAAAAAGGCTTTAGATACTCACATAGATTCATTAATGTACTATGGTATACATGCAGTTGTCATAAATTGCACAGGGGGGCGGGGAGATATATCCTTCAAGTCAGAGCGGATATCTAGCAACTGAGTAGCACGATATTTTTTTTGGGTTTTGTATATACCCGGATTCTTATAACGTAAATTTATGTTGGTTAGCTTTGACATGTTGTGATCTACACAGCACCTAACCAGAAGTGAGTATGTGAATGTTACTCTTAGAGGAGTAGTTGCTCTTTACTGTTATTACATAATTACGACAAAAAACTCATATAAAAACCTTATGTATCCTTGCACTTTGTGATCAAAGAAGTCAGGCTAACATATAACGAGGTAGTTTTTACATTTATGGACCATTTTCATTTTGAAACAAAAGGCTTACCCCGCTGATGCTCAAACCTAAATGTGTATTAGATTGAGTGTCATCAACGGAATTCGGTTAGCTTCTATAGGGTCGTACATTCTATCTCGCCAAGGATTTTGTCCGACTAGGCGAACAGCATTTGAGTCAGCTGTGAACATAAAAGATATCTCATACATCAAGACAACCAAAAACAAGTTACAGATCAAAGATATACAGGAGAATAATAATTGGTAATTTTATTGAGATCTTAAGATATACATTAATAGAGTATGTAGGTATAAGGAAGTCCAACATAGGTCTATATGTTAAAATTCATTATTTACATTTACAAAGTAACAGAGAGAGAGATGGGGAGTTTTGTATGGTGTGGAAAATTTAAGAGGCAAGTAGGGGAGGAATAAAAAAAATTAGCTTTTCTAGAATTAAATATATACAATATAACGACGTAAAATGGCAAGTATGAGAGAGCCTTAGAATTCAAAGAGTTCATTGTGAGGTTCAAATCCACGGATAACTGATTGATTCACGACATCACGAGTAAAGGGTGTTGAGCCACAAGCATGAGTGAATACTCTACGATTAGCATTGACTGTCTTGATTCTGTCCATCTCCTCAGCAATTGGTGGTCTAGCTCCATAGATTACCTTGAAGCCTTCAAGCTCATCTAAAGGACTGGTGCCCTCCTTTTCTCTTGTGATGTATACAGTGACAGACAGACGGATAGGCGAAACAGCATTCTTGCATTTTTCGGACCAGTAGTTGAACATATCCATATATACAGGAACTTCATCTAAACAAACAAATTAGTTTCTTATCAAACGATTTATAAAAAAGAGATGCTTACCAGAGATTCTAACGGCCCAAATCAAATAAATTTGATCTGTAGTCATGGTACGCAAGCCGACAGACTTTTTATCGATGATGTCTTTGATCACACACATGGCAGGCGTTACACCTACACCAGTGGCAAAGAACGCAGCTACTGGGAAATCTTGTACTTGCAATTGTGGGCCAAATGGACCATCGATATAGACTTTGAGTTTATCGTTAGCAGCGGCTGTTCTTAAGAGATCACTAGTCTTTGTGCCCAAAGCTTTGATATGAAAAGAAGCCATTAACTTGGTTTGATTGTTCATGACACCGTTTCCACGACGACGAAGACTGGAGCAATCAGACATGGAGCTAACATCACTAAGACTTTCAGTGGGAGAGGCATTCTTGTTCTTTTCATCAAATTTAGCGACCTCAGTCTTTCCATTTCCGTTGTTGTTGTTGTCAAGTACGCGTTCTTCAATACCACTGTCGTTAGAATCATTGACACGGAAAACTTCAGAGATAGTAAAAGGATGCCAGTTGGCATATTCCCACAGCTTCTTTCCATTGATAACAAAAGCAGCAAAGACGTATTGGCCAGGCTTGAAGTTTTTGAGCGTCTTTTGTTCATACAAAACGCGTACAATACCATCCTGAGTAGCCGTTTGAGCAGCAACTTGATCCACGCGCACCATGGTCGGTCTAACAAACCAAGATTGGTATGTTCGAATAGCACGGTCAGCAAACCAGAGAATGACTGCAGGGATAAAGAAGGCGAAACAAGTAGTTTCGTGCCAGCAAGAAAAGATGATGGCGACTATAAGACACACTACATGACAGTAGTAAAATACTTCAAAGTAGTTGCGACGAATGTACTCTAGTGAAGAGGCAAACATGATCAAGAAGCCCAACATGGCAATAGTACCGGTAGTTTGCTCCGTGTTTCTGAAAAGAGCGTCTTTAACAACAAAGTTCTTTTGATAACCCTTGATGCTATTAAATAGTTAGATTCGAGCTTTAGTGATTAACCCGGCAGAAGCAACTTACATACGCCACACAAAATGAGGCATGAATTCGGCAAGACCAATGCGAGCGACAATACGATGAAAAGGAATCAATTCTTCAAATGTCAAGCCAGACATCTTGGGCAAGAGCGAGTTTCTTTGAGCAAGGAAAAAGACAAAGCCCCAATTAGCCATACCAACAAAAGCAGCACGACGATCCATTTGACCGATAGCAGGGACTACATAGGGACCTGTCATTGCAAAGGGAGCAAACAAGCAAAAGAGGACATTCAAGATACAGAACAAGGTGATGCCAATGATGTGTTTCACTGGAAACATTTCAGTGCTGTATGGGATACGAACCACATAGTCAAGGCGATTCCAGTACTTCACCAATGGCAATTCCGTCACTACATTATCTTCTTTACCAGCAATTCTACTTTTTCTAATTCGATATATACGAATTCGATTCAGTTGATAGCCAATGCAGTAAAGAACAAAGAGACCCCACCAAAAGAAGGTATAAGTCAAACCAGCGGTAAAGAAATTAGTGGTTGTTCTAATTGAAAAAGCTTCACTGTTTTCTCCGTGAGCCATTTGTATAGGTTGATAATAAAGAAAAAGAAAGAAGAGCCAGGGATTGACAGGCGATGGCTCTTTATATAATGACCCATAAACAGAAAAATTCAACTAGCCAATCGTTGCTGGGTGTCATAGATCAAAATTATCTGATTTTAGTCATTTTATCAGATGGATTTCCTTGGGTAATCGTTTATATTTTTAGTTTGACCAAAAAAGAATGATTTCGATGTAGGACCCGGTATTCTCGCTGTGATAACATTGATTCCGCCTTCCACTCCATCACCCCGCTTTTAAATTACAGGACCCTAGGTGATGGATACCTTTGAGAAGATGCTCATTTAGTGGATCGCATTCTTCATTGGATTGATGGTTCCTTTTCTTGGACTGGATCAGTGCAACTTTTCTTGATCTGCCAGTACAGGTTCATATTGGTAATCCACAATTATTTAATACATTTGCTTGCAGTAGCACACGGAATTATCAGATTCTTCTTTTTGAAATTCAAAACCCACCCGAGGAGATCTTTTCTCGTCATTATATCCTCGGGTGGGGGGTTTCATGGGAGGGTATATTCATAGAACCATTGGCACCGATTTATAGCAGTTTTTTTTTTCTCTCTGATCCAACAGCCATGAATCAATTAAAATATACAACTGAATATTTTATGCGATACGCAAATGGATATGTTCAACATTCAACATTGAATTGATTCGATTTAACATTATATAATGGCAAAAAGAAATCGAGCAAGGTTTATACGGAGCTCACAATACTTTTTATCAGATGTCGCTTTGATTGGTGTTGTGATACATATACATCGGAATCAAATGGATCTATCAGCAAGTGTTGATTGCTGTATGGAAGTGTATTAATCTAGTAAGTTGTTTTATCTAAGAGCTGATGAAAAAGAGGTTCAGCCTGGCCTTGTTTCCTATTTCCTGAGTCTGTTGTACAAGACGAAAGAATGCGATGTTCCAACAACCGAAAAAGTAGTGAATAAAAAAAAGTAATTTTCTTGTATACTCGATTATGAATTTAAAGTCATGTTTAGGCCGATAAAGCGTGCAGCAATATTGATATCCACTATAAATTAACCATGATATGCAAAAAGAAAAAGAAAATAAAAGAAACACAGAGGGCAAGAGAAACACAGAGAGGTTGACATGATAATGGTTTTCATTTTGTGTAATAATGTACCGCCAGGTGGTATAACGTTGCACTCGAGCACCAAGCTCCCAAATACAAATTCAAAAGTTCCTAATTAATACAAAAAGTACCTTGCAATAATCAGATCTTAATATTTGTGTCCTTAGTACAAATTCATTTAGATTGATCCCGCTTATTGAAAAAGATCTGATAACCATCATACATGTACCACCTGCCGTTGTATTGAAGCGCCGTCAAGTAGACACATCTCCATTCGAAAAAATTGACACTACTCATGACCCATCATAGTGCAGACGATCACCCATTTCAAGTAGATGGATTTTGACCGTATCACCTTTGGGTAAACGGGTTCCATGAAATAAAAAAAACTATTCATTCAAAAATATGAGCTCACTTTATTCTTTTTGTGCGCTCTAAAATAACGAGATGCGGATGATCAGTTCCCCAGATTGCTTTTATTTCGATCATCTGCCTTATTACTCCTCCCTGGATCAACATTGGTATTACAAATTGAGTTGCCTTTTTCTTGTTAATACATACACATGATGGACCATTTAACCGTCTGTGATATTAATTGACTCTTTTCACCACAATCTACATTATGAAATGTACAAGAAAAGCTATCCCAAAGCGCCATCAGACAGAAGCTTATAGTTTGGATGACTTTATTGCCCTTCATTTTATCAATTGGTCCAGGCTAGCCTTCCAATTAAAGGTCGTAGACTTCTTTACATATCTATTAGTTATCAACAAAATTTAAACACTTTCTCATGTAAGTTTTTGCTTATGTGTGCTTTATATCCGAAATTTCTGACAGAAATCATCAATGAAAATCACAATGTATCAAGGCCAGTGCTATGAAAGCGTTCAACGTAGCCATCCTCATTCATCGATATTGCATTGCAATTTCAAATATGCTGGCGATCATTATAGAAAAGATGAATACCCATTATCTAAAATGAAAACAAATACAGATCTATAGATACACATTTTATTACAATTGCTATTAATCAGTCTATTGGGTAAGAGCAGCCTTCTTCTTCTTGTTATTCTTCTTTTTCTTCTTGTTGGGGGATTTGCTAGCTGCTGTTTGTTGATCCTCTTCTAATGGTCTTTTGTTTGCTTCTGAAGCAGCGGATTTTCTAATGAAACATGAGACAAAGAAGCCGTTTGTTAAATCTTCAGCAGGGATAGTGCGCACTAAACAGTCAGCAAGATCTGTAAAGCAGTAAAATATGTGAGTAACATAAGCCATATTTCAGCAGTTGCAAACACTCACCTTTGTTGCCGTTAATCTCTGCTGGAATACCACGTCTCTCCCAGGTAGGTAACACGCTATCTCTTTTAGCCAACTCAAATTCTGGGTTGTTCTTGAGAATTGCTTTTACGACATGTTCGTTCTCGTCAGGATGAATCGAACAAGTTGAATACACAATACGTTTAGCCTTGGGGACTGGTCAATAATAATAAAAGTAAGAACACGCATTGACTACAACAGCAGAGAAGTGCTCCTACTTACATTTCATGGCATGTTGAATAATGGATATTTGGAAATCAGATAGGTTCTTTAATCTCTCTTCCTGAGTCTGGCCATTGGAATCTTTGCCATCATCTGATTAAATCATATGAGATGGTGATTATGGTGGTGATATAATGCCGCCACTTACTCTCTTTCTCATCTTTATCGTCTACAAGATGATCCAATCGACTGATGATGCCTGATCCAGAGCAAGAAGGGTCCAGTAATAGGTATTCTACGTTAGCAAATTGAGCATCTTGAGGATTAGTTTCGAGGAACGAGCCATGCACAGGTGTGATGTCTAATATTCAAGGTTGAGTGGTCTAATCGCTTGCGTAAAAAACATCTGACGTACTTTTACATCCTGCCTTGTTGGTCAACTTTTTCAACAACTCCAAGCGTCTAGAATCTAAATCAAAAGCCCAGATTTTGCCTGTGTTCTTCATCAATGCGGAAAGATGAGAGGTCTTATTTCCTGGTGCTGCACAAGCGTCGATAGCATGAGCACCTTTGGGAGCTTGACACACATGAGCAGGGAAACAGGATGCCTTGTCCTATTTTTGCACAGACTATAAATTGATTTGATCCTTCTTACTGCTAGTTTCAATTGCGTACCTGTAAGATGATGTTGCCTGAAACGTATAATGGATGAGCATGGAAATCAGTCTTTTGGTGAAAGATAAGCATATCGTGGAGATGACGGTCGATACAGAACTCTTTAAGTCTATGGGAGAAAGGTGAGTGATACTGTTGGGTGAAATCGCATTTCATCTTACTTCAATTCACGCAAATCCTCAGGACAATCGACCAATGTATACCCTTCATTCTGGAAGCTCTTGATGGCTTTTTCTACAGTGATTTTGTGTTCATTGACTCGAGCGTATCTAGGAATCAATACTATCATGCAGTCAGATAAGCTACCGCCGAATATTATACCTTAAAAAAAAAAAACGCATTACCTGCATCCTTTACTTTTTGACTCACTAAATCCTCATCCGAAGTTGCTCCTCTCTTGATCTTAATTTTAATCAGCTCTGATTTGAGTCTTGCTTGATGGCGCATCACACATTGCTTTAGTGGCACATCATTGCGAACTGTAATTCCTCTTTTTGTGAATAGTAAATCGTGGATCAAAACGAGAGCAAGTGATCTTTTCAACTGGTACAAAATGCATGTTGGTATAATGATATGAGCTAACGAATCGTACGCACCTTCTTCTCAACTTCGCAAATCTTGGATGCATCAATGAGTTCATTCAGAACTTGCTTGTCTAATCATTCAAATTGGTAACTGATGACAATGTACAAATCATCTACAGCTTACATTTCAAAGTCTCACAAACAAGGGCATACATCTTTTTCTTGTCCCAAACTTTAGGATCGCCAATGATTAAGCCCTTAATTGTACCCTCATGTCTTGCGAGTTTGTCGAGAATTCGACCAGCATGCTGATAAAAGTTCATAATGTCAGAGAAAGAAATGTTGTTTGATGCTGTTCTCAACTGGAAGCTTTTTTTCTGCTTGATGTAATGTGACCACTTATCGTCTCATGAGCCCTCTTTATAATTCATGCTAGTTGGGATATACAATATAATTTATTATAAATATGGGTTTAATCGATAAAGATGGTATAAATGAAGCCTCCCAAGACAGCACCAAAGATAGGAGCTAACATGGGCACAAATGCGTAGAAGTGATGTACGCTAAACACTTCGAAACCCCAACCAGCGACAGCAGTAAATAAGCGAGGACCCAAATCACGGGCAGGATTCAATGAAAAACCGGATGTATAACCTAAGCCTAGACAAATTGTCATTACGCCTACTGCAATCATGATGCCCTGAGCAGTGCGAAATGGCAAGTTGTTGGGATGTCCAGATGTCATGATGACAAGCAGTAGCAATGCGGTACCGATAATCTCGGAAGCAGCAGCTGATGCAATGCCGACATACAATGGAGGATAAGTACCAAAGATACCAGCAGTGCCCAATTCACCTAGAATATGACGGTTGCCATGGTCAAATTGAGTGATAGCGGGCTCAATAATGGTGTACAGTAAAGCAGCGCCTGTGAAAGCACCCATGAATTGAGCGGCGAGATAAGTAGGCACTTTTCTAAGGGGAAATCCGCTGAATAGGCAAAACGTGATGGTGACCGCAGGATTGATGTGAGCACCCTAAATAAAGAAACATGAGAGATCGTCAGGAGTGAAGTTATCTAGTGTGTCAAAAGGGGATGCTAAATATAGGTGTTTTGTGTAAAATCATAAATGAAATATGCAGTTGTTGTGCAAATGGCGACAATGGAATCATACTTACAGAAACATGGCCCGAGACACAAACAGCAACAAGCACAGCAAGACCTAACAGATACCATTTGAGTTGTGTGTTTGTTTGGTTGGTTAGCGGGATAGAACCTTACCTGATCCAAGTGAAGACGTGAGCCAAGACTTGTGAGGTCCTATCTGAAGCGTTTCTTCTGCGGATATACCGCATGTCAACAAGATGAGGATCATGGTGCCAATAAATTCAGCTAGGAATTCTCTGTGCTAATTATGATATGAGCATTCATGTATCGGCTATTGTGTCATTTACACTTACTTTTTGCTTGAAATGTCTCAGGTGTGATACAATGGTAGCACAGCGGCTTTTGCGAGATGTGTTTAGATCATCTGTGTTATTGTCAATTGTTAGTGAAACTGAGTTGGTATAAGATGATGGCTTTTTGTCTAATGCATTGCCGTCGTCATTTGGGTTTGAAATGTAAATGTTTGCAATAGTAGGAACGGCAGTAAGTGATGAGCGAGTGGATGACATGAGGGGAGACAGGGGAAGGGTCAAGATTGAAATGGATTTGAGAAATGAAAAAGAAAGAAATAAGATGTGAAAAGAAATGTGATTTATATACATAGAAAAGGGGGAGGAGAGAAGGCAGAGAGATGTTATGGAGGGGTTCCAGATGATGATAATAGTGCTAGTTTGATTATGCATTGGAGAGATACTTGCCATTAAATTTATTATTATTACCTTGTCGATAAGAGGAGGAGCCACTATTCACAGCGTTATGACGGTTTTCCAACCGGTTCTGAATGGAAAGTAATGGGTCCTGTTCAGTTGCAATGTTTTCTTCCTCCAATGTCGATGATGACATTGAGGAATTTGATTTCCATCTTGAAGCCATCTTTTAAAGTTGATCTCTCGTAAAAAAAAAATATTTATATAATTAAAAAAGAGAACAAGATAAAAAAAAAGGGAAAATCATTATTAATGAGTTTTATAGTAGCATATCAAGCCAAACGCTAATGAGGAGGAGGAAGTGTCACATTGATAAGTGCATTTTAGCATGCTTTTCTTTACGTCTCCGAAAAGGTATCTATAAATGATGGTATCACTCTACTAGAAAGATGTTTCATGTTTACCATATCTTATCAATACGATACAGATGATGGTCAGCTTAACGATGCAATATAAAACTTTGGCTTGATAGCAAATCATTTTTAATGCTCATGTCCTTTATATTAATACAAACAAACGATTTATACTGATAATGACGACTTCGTACCACCAAATCGTTTATTTACTTTTAAATTTACTTTTAAACGCTGTTCAGGAGCTTCTTTTGATGCTGGATCGGAATATCACCATTTGACACAAATAAAGACCAGAATCATCGCTACAAGACCTGCACCAAAGAAGAGACTAATAATGATGGCACCAGCTCGTCCTCTTTCCATAATGTTGATTGATTTGTTGTTGACAGATTTGGAGGGCTTCGGTCAAATTCACAGATGGCTTTTTATATTCAAGTATGACAATGAGTCGCATGTTTGAAACTGACATTGCTCATTGTTATCAGGCTTCTGTCTTTTGCTATGAAAGAAAAGCAGGCTGTAACTAGCTCTTGAAGGGCCCTATTGTTTGAGAAGCATCGTCGGTGAATGAGGACGGTACAAGTTTAGTGATTGAAGAAGGGCTTATTGTTCAGAGGTTGATGTCGCCCCTTATGTGGGATCATGCTATAATAATCCAAAACTACATGAAATAATGCACCTCAATGATGCCAAATGTGTTGATGTGGCTGACTGGACTTTTGTATAGGTTACAGGTTACACGTTAATGGATCACAAAGCCTGCTCACAGGAACCAGTATAATCTAAACATCAGGATACCTTTTTTTTCTCAAGGCCATAACTATCATTGTACAAATGAATGCAGAAATAAATCCAGATTACGACTATTCAATATACAACAATCTGAAGATAATACATATTGGTAAGTACATTATTTCAAATCATTGCGAATATGTTGTATTGACAACATCTTGCCACAATTCTATAAAGTGAACTCATTGAAGCATACCGACAACCAGTCCAGGTTTCCTGCTGTTTATTATCAGTGGTTTGGTTAGCAGTATCATTTGAATATTCCAGCAGACAATGCTTTATGCAGAACAACGCCGATTGACTACAATGCCTAATGACAGCAGCCCAGGAATCAAAAGTGAGAAAAGATACCATACAAAAAAAAACTCGGATCTTTCGCCTACACTACAACTAGATATGATTCAAACGAGATATGACCATCAAAATTATCCATTTCTTCATCAGATATTCAACTACTCGCTCCACAATTTTTGTTTTCTAGCAAGATAATCCACTTTCCGGATAAATATATCCAAGAAAATGCCAGAATTACCAAGGCATCTTCTCTCGAGAGTATTTGCCGGCTCTTCTCTTAGAATATCTCCTATATATGGCGATCCACTTGGCTTCTACTGTGACAATGAGTACAAAAATGGAGAATACCTTTAGGATACTCGTTTGCATTTTTGACTAAACTGAAGTAATGAATTGATCGTATCGTGTTAACTTGGTATTCCAATTGGCAACTAATTTCTTGATGTCATGGTAGGAAGAGAATGATTTTGATCGAATTTTTCCCCCAAGCTTCAAGTACCTAAAGACGCTCAAGATATGGATACTACTAAATGAGAAAGAGCAAAAGAATCCCACTTTTCTTTCCCGCTTAGTATTGACTTTTGCCCAGTGATCCAGGAGATACAGTGTTTTATGAAAAAGCATGAATTCATATTACATGGTACTGAAGATATACTAGTTTCCATCAATGGAGGCTCCGTTTTTAGCGACAACAGTATTGCTATGCAAAGTCTGCTGACTTGATACCAAATAAGAAAGCTCAAAAAAGCTATTAACAGTTTGATCAAAGACCATTTCGCTTTTAAATTTGACATTCTACTCACGCTCCCACAAAGGAAGAAGGGATTCTGTTCAAGATATTGTCAATGGTTCAACTGTCAAGTAAATTAAAGGAGCCAATTATATCATCATCACAGGAATATTCGTCAATGGAATGCACTCCATCCTTGAGTGCTTCTGATCACTATTTCAACTTTAGATCAAGATTATAGGCCTTCCTCAATGAAATGGTAATAATGCTTTCCGTAATACAATTTTCATATAATTATTAACTTGTTTAATTAGTTCAACAGCCAATTGCCTTTGAATAGCAATCCTCATGATCTTCAAGATATACACACGGGAGATGCAGAATGCTCTTGTTATATTCAAATATCACACAAGACGATTCTGGACCTGGGAGTCAAGAGCTATTTGAGGAACATTGCAAGATCAATCATTTCTTGTGTGAAGCGTCCGACAACATTTGGCAATTACAAAGTAAAGTATATCATCATCACAGGCAGTTTACTATCTAAATGGACAAAGCTGGGCAACACATTGTATCCAAACTTCATATGGAAACAGCGAAAAGAAGAGTTGTGTTTACAGTATCAATATATTAACATCAAATGAGAGCCCACCTAGTGATGTCTCGCAATATTGTGGAATATTTTTCGGATGAAATACGTATTAACTTGGAGCTGTATCAGCAAGTTCTGGGCCAAAAAAGAATCATGGTAGAAATTGAGCATTTTGGAATGCTGTCCAAGCTTTACGAGGATAAAGGTGCTTATTATGAATTGGTTCCCTCAGTTGAAATCAACGGTATTGGGCATTGGAGATTCCCTTTATCCTCAGACGAGCAAACAGAATCCAACACACTAGAAATATCGAAAAGGTTTTATATTGTTTTTTTTGAAAGTTGCAAAAGGAGACTTTATTCGTGAAAATCTAACCAAAAACGTGCTCTACTTCTTAGAAACAAGCAAGTATATGGGACATCAAAATATTCTAATATAATAACTTTTATATCGTAGGCATTTATGTATGTTATTCGCCAAACCAGCACTTAATACAGGATTGTTTTGACCATTTAAGTAGTAAAGCCATCATCAGACAATCTAATATGTGCGCATATCAGAATGAAGACTTTGAAAAATTGTCGCCAGTGCTAGCTTTCCTATGGTCTTCACTTTGGAACTTGGCAGCTTAGCTTGTAATAACTGTTGTGGTAATTTGGATTTTGAAGAGATCACAGCATTATTCTCGGATCGCATCACTGTGCAAAGAATACTAAACAACTAAACTATTAGACATCACAATCATTGGCAAACTTTAAATTATTAAATGTACCTTTTTTAGTGAATTTATCCTTGAGGCACAGTTAAAAATAGCTGAGGCACCATCTATTGAAGCCTACAATATAACTGCGTGCAAAAATGAATGTTTGAAAAATGCCAAGACTCGTGCTTTCAGGAATTGAGTTCCATTGCAATTGATTGCACGAACAAACAAGGTGCTAGAAAGATGGCCATTCATTGAAGACTGCTTGCAGAAGCATATACCCAATCACTGTCTAAACTCAAGTTGCATGATACATCAGTTCTATTGTTCATTGAATGCATATTCGAAATAAAAGACACTTTGGGTCATATTATCTATATATGTAAGCTGAAATTACCGCAAAAAATAAGCTCATTTGTGTGTAAAAATAAACTCAAACTCTGTATGTATGACGAATAAAAAAATCACTTGGTAAGCACAGGCGATAAACTATATAAATGAGAGATGTTGAGTATGGGTGAATACATCTCTTTGCTTTTTCTTTCAATTTTTATCATGTCTGCTCCTTTACCTCCTGGATGGGAAGCTCGTCAAGCTCCCAATGGTCAATTGTAAGTGAATTGGAGACAATGTGGGTATTATTTGTCTCACCAACAACGCATGTAAAGCTACTATATTGATCACAGTAATCAAACAACTACTTGGGAGGATCCTCGTCAAAGCAATCGAGGCTATGGTGCCCCACCACCTAATTATGGTGGCTACCCTCAACAACAACAACAACAGCAACAACAAGGATACCCCTCTCCACAGGGCTATAACCAACAAGGCTACCAACAGCCACCCACACAGGGATATCCACAACCACCTCAAGGATATCAGCAGCCACCGCCTCAAAATAGTTATCAAGGCTATCCCTCGCCTCAACAACAAACACAACAAAGAGCACAGCCGCAACAAAAACCTGGCATGTCAACTGGTATGAAGGTAGCAGCAGGCCTTGCAGTAGCAGGTCTTGCTGGTTTCGCTATTCACGAAGTAGTTGAGCATGAGGAAAATGAAAACGATCGTATTACCCGTCTTGAACAAGAAGAGAGAGATGATAGATACAGTGAGTTGATATCTTGATGCGTTTTGTTAGTAGACTGACTAAATGTCCAATATTACAGACGAAAACCGTGGCTATAACGAGGGCTACGGAGGCGGTGGAGGCTACGGAGGTGAAGGCTATGGCGGATACAATGGCGGAGGTAATACTACTGTCATCAATGAAGATAATGGCTGGTTTGGTGACGATAAGCAGACAATTGTTCAAACAGGTATAATTATCCATTTTTGGGAGTTTTCCATTCAAGATGACTGAATGTTATGATATTTATAGATCAATATGGTGATACAATCACAACGGAGAAAAAGGATGGCTGGTTTCATGATGAAACAACAGGTACAGCATCATGTTACAAATCGATGGATAATGTGTACATCTAACGAATAATCTCTACTAGTGACTGAAACTGATCGATATGGAAATACCACAGTTGTAAGTTGAGTTCTGTGTGTATGAGTGCTTTCCGTTTATTAACATTATTTTATAGCAAGAAGATTCGGATTGGTTCTAAGACGATGAAGCATACCGTTAGCAAGCCTATTTTTTTACGACATTGTAGCCAGTATCATTTGTGTATCAAATAAATCTGCACCTTCTTTGCTGTCCAATATTTGCAGCACTTGGCTTATTTGTATCTTCTAATTAAGACTATGAAATACCTGTAGAGCAATAAAAATGAGGCATCTGTATGCTGGGGACATGGTATTGAAAGCGCCTAGTTTGTGAGGTAATCAGCATTGCAGAGTGCGTCGCTAAGCTGAAAAGAATTGCAGGCTTCTCGCATTGCCAGAGATCTCATGAATGCAATAAGCCTACATGTAGGTTCTTTAAAATTTAATATAAAAGAAGGAGTTATCTTTATGCGATTCTTATATTCTTTTTTGAATGTGGCCTTCTCCATTCTAAATCTACATGTCTTGCTATGATATCACAATAGCACTATCTTTCCTATGGCCTCTTTTTATGTCTATATCGTCTCAGTATGGCTTTCATAAGTTCCGTCAGTACATTGCATTAGTAGTATATTCTTCAAGGGCTTCAAGTATGAATCAATACAGTCCAATTGATTCATATAGAAGCTAGTAACAAGTGTCCTTTTAAAAATGCCATGTCCTTCTTTGGATTTCACTGATCTTAACAGTGTTCCACCTATTTGCCAGAAGCAAGCAGCAAAATAAGAGAAGCCGTAGCTTGCTACAGTTGTCAAATGCTCAAGTTGCTTTATCCATATTTTATCCATTTTTGGAGATTTTATCGCAGTATCTGTACGTGATACAACTGACAAGAAGGAGCAACGGTTTCATGATGAAAATCAAGCACAACATGGCACTGCGTAAACCGATTGATAGGAGCTGTGCTCTTTTTTCTTTTGACGACTGGTACAGCCGCAATTCAGGGAGATGAAGCGTATCATTATTGACATAGGGTAGCATGCTGTGGCAATTCATACAACAACAACTCTTTCCTTGGTATCAACTCAACGTGTCCCCCTTTTTTCCAATCCCCCTTCCCCTCCCCCTTTTTTATATATATATTATTCTTACCAATCTATTTGTTAAAAAAAATCGATTCTCTCTTGCTTCCCCCCGCCCTCCCCTTATGATGTATAAAAAGAATGTAGTATGTTTACTTTATTAACTGCCTGTATGTGTGTGTGTGTGTGTGTGTGTGTGTGTGTGTGTGTGTGTGTGTGTGTGTGTGTATGTAATGTTTGTATGAATGAATGTGAATGTGAATGTATGAATGAAAATGTGTTTATGCGCAAGAATCCATATTTCTTCTTTCACCAAATTGAACAACGCGATGTTGATTCAACTCTGACAACATGGTTTGTAATGATGGTAATCTTTGGTTTTTAAAGGTGGGTTCAGGTGATGGACTTGGTGGTAAGCCTCTTAATTGCATGGCTTGTGTAGCTAAGAGATGCAAGTTATCATTGCCATGATCTATTCTAGTAGTGTCATTTTGTATCGTGATCATGGGAGGCTGTGATGATGTCTTTTGTCGTTTTGCTGTTGTTGTGCTAGTGTGCTGTTGTTGTACGTAAGAAGATGATTTTCTTTTGGTAGGAGGGCTTGGAGGAAGTGGATTCAATTGACCTGCAATTTTCTTTTTGGATTTTGTGGGTGTCGCAAATGCTAATTGACGTTGTCGCGTTTCAATGATAGCTTGCTGCTGTCTTTTAGCTTTTTGAGCAGACAAGTCATTGACATTGGAGGATAGCCATCTATACAGTGGTGATTTTTGAGGCATGAATATTAAAGGGCGTGATCTAATGATGTCTGATTAGTGTCATTTTCCAGCTACACGACCAGAGGATAACCTACTCTTTCTTTATCTTGACATCGCTTTTAGTAGTTATGGTCGGAGTAGTAGTGGTAGTAGTGGCAGTGGTAGTAGGTGGCATTGCAAATAACCATTCATCGCCATAAAGTGATTCGAATTCAAGATCGCGTTCCACAAGTACGTGATAAGACAAGGCATGTTGCCACTGGTCACACTGAATTATATTGAGGAGGGGTTCAGCCACTCTACCGAGAATTTCATCCATTGACAATTTACATAATTCGGCCAGTCCGTAGAGATTGAATAGGCGAGCAATGTGAGGCATTGTTCGTGTCATGACAAAAATTTGTCCAGTCTTTTTGTTCTTTATAAAGTCATTGGGTGCTGCTTTGAATATGTGTTGAATGGCAGACGCTTTTTTTGTGAGGCTATTTTGGCAATAAACAGCGTTGATTTCGTCTAAACAAAAGTAATGATACGAATTGTATGTGTACAAACAAAACGGTTTTGACAATAAACCAAATGTGCCTAAAATAATGGTCATTTTTCAAGTGTGTGTGTGTAAGCGAGTGTGTGAGTGAGTAAGTGAGTTAAAAAAGAAAGAGCAAGAGAGAGAAAGAGAAAGAGGCAAAAAAAAAAAAAGAAGGTAGGGTCAAGTACTCTTTATATACTCAAGGGGATCAAAAAAAAAAAAAGAAAGAGTGAAAAAAAAAAAAGAAAAAAAGAAAAAGAAAAAGTGCAAGACAAAAAGGTCATTATACAAGGAGGGGAATGGCATCTTTTTTAGTAGGGAAGATCCATACAAATCAATTTATCTGTGTTCTGTCAGCACAAGAGGGGAGTATTAGTAAAGCGATTTTCAACCCCTTAAAAATTATCTTTTAAGCCAATCTCCTACTTTTTGTTGAAACAAAACTTGTCATCAATTAAGTACAAATGATGTTTCAGGTTCTGGTTGGAGTCACCAGCTGTGTGATCCAGTATTATGTATAAGAAAGAGCTACACACACCAGTAAAAGAATGGGAACAAAGGCGCCGCGCGTGCATGATTACACTATAGAAAATTCTTTTTCCACTCTAATTTTTCAGTATGTCGTCTGATGAAGAGGATCTTGATTTGAATGACGATACCACATCGCAAATGGAGAGCATTGCAGATGATATGATGGATATTGAAGGTTTTGTATAGAGTCACCCCCCCCCCATGAAATAATAATAATAATACCAACACTGACACCCCTTTTAATTACTCCTTAAAAAATTTCATCCATAACAACAGATCCTTCCGTACAGAATTCGCCTGCACCATCACCATTGCAACCTTCAGTAGTAAACACAAGACAATTGGATGAAAAACTGGATCCCCAACTTTTGACTTGTGCTTCTTATGACTGTGTACCTTTAGTAAAGTAAACCAGCAGCTTGCTCATGTAACAATGGACATGGAACACTAATTACGCTATCCTAAAAGGCAGCAGCTGTACACCCGTCACCCATCTCTAGCCTGGCAACCACGCGCTGCTACCGATGGATATTGACTGGCTCAGAAGATGGCTACATTCGAAAATGGGATTTCTTTGCCTCCATGAACGGCAAAACTGCATTGACTCAGGCACATCGACACAATTATGTGGATTCAGTGACACTGGCTGGTGTTCTTTGTAGTTGGTGGGAGAATGAGGAAATACCAGGTTAGTTTCTGATGTCTGTAAAAAAAAAGAGAGAGAGAAATCACATGTCTTATTGACACTGTTGTGCTATAGAAAGTGTCAAACCAACAACAGCAACAACCGACGGATCAGAGGAACCGACCACCGCAGCAGCACCGGTATTTACATTACCACGAGAACCCAAGCTATCACCTGTCTTTAGTCTGGATATTCATTCCGAAGCATTATGGGCAGTGCAAGGCTGCGAAAATGGATCCATCAACCTGACGTCGGTTCGGCATGAAGAAGGCAAATGCCATCATGTGCTCCGAAAGCACAGTGCACCTGTATCTGTCTTGATGATCACACCAGGTGAGATTGGTGTGATAAGTGGTTCTTGGGATAAATCTGTGCTGGAATGGGACCTCAACACAGGATCCGTGGTGAGATCGTATGATGGTCATAGTTCACAAATCTCTTCTGCAGAGTTTCAACCCATCTATACGCCTTTTACCAATAGCAGTAATGACGATGCTGCCTTGCTGTGGAACAAGAAGAATGAAAACGTGCTCATGACAACCAGCATGGATGGCCAGTGTTTGCTATGGGACAGAAGAGAACCCGCTCAGCAAGCAAGAAGGTTGCCTATACCGGATAGAACACCGCCATGGTGTTTATCTGTAAGTGTCTCGATCAGGCCTCAATGTCTGTGAAATAAATGCTAACAGAAAAGACGTGAAATAGGCATGTTGGAGCGCAGACGGCACCAAGATTTATGCTGGCAGAAGAAATGGCACAGTCGACGAGTACGATTTTGCATCACAGAAATGGATACAATCCTTCCGCATGCCCGCTAACTCTGGCCCAGTGTCTTGTGTCAGGAGCATGCCGAATGGCAAGCATATTGTTTGGTAGGTTGATCTATGTCGTATACTAATCAAATGCAACCAGCTGACATCACTGCTTACAGTGCCTCAAACGACAATATTCGTCTATGGAACACCACCTTAGAGTCCAATTTTACTATTCGATCTGATTCGGAACCAGGTTTTGCCAAACCGTCGAAGCTCTCCTCCGTCATCCCGTTCTGCATCTTGCCTGGCCACCACGGCGGTACAATTTCGCACATATCTATTGACCCCACTTGTAAATATATGATTACCACGTCTGGTAATCGAGGATGGGAGGGCACTTCTACTAACGGTTGCTTGTTTTATGACATTTCAGCTGTAACAACAGCAGCATAATTTTTGATAGAATAAAAAGCTTGATGGTCACACACTCTTCTTCTATACAAAAATCCTATACCAGAGTTCAAGAAACTTGGTGTCTTTTTTTTCTTCTTCTTTTTCTCGTCTTGTTATGGATATCCTCAAAGCCCTTGTTGCAAGAGTTGCGAGAGCCTTTTACGACCCTAAATACATTGCCATTTTGGATGCCTTGAACAATGCGCCACCCAACACCAACGGCGTGCGTGAAGAAGACTTGGTCTTTACGCTCAAGATGACACCTCGTGATATTCATAGAATTTGTGGCAAGTTGAAGGAAGACAGACTGATTAAAATGTGAGCTTCCAAGCAAGTATTGTCCATGCACTACTAACTATTAAATAAAAAACAGGGCAAACCGAATGGAGCCTCGAAAACAAGACCAGCGCTTAATACCCAAAAACTACTATTATATTGACTACAAGGAATTTGTGGACGTTGTGAAATGGAAAATGTTCAAAATGCAGACACTTGTGCGTGATAACCTTCGAACCGAATCCGAGAACAAGGGCTACATTTGCAACAATTGTGAAAAGCAATTCACGCCACTGGACGTACTATCGCTTGTAGACATGACGGATCAATTGTTTCACTGCGACGTGTGTGAGCATGTGCTGGAGGAAAATGATAATGCAGAAAACGTCAAAGGAAGCCAACAAATCCTGACCAAACTACGAGAGCAATCACAGCCCATCATCACATTGTTAAAGCAGACCGACTCCATTGTGATCCCCTCCAGCTACATTTACAAGCATGCTGGTGGTAGTCGAGCCAGCAAATCAGACGAATACGAATTGGCTATTGCGCAAGACACAGGTGCAGGACAGGGCGACATTATTGTTGATTTGCAGATGGACAACGAAGCCGCTAGACGTGCTAAAATGGAAGAAGCAGAGCAAAAGAGACAGCAAAACGCACTTCCCGTCTGGCATCAGCAGTCTACTATTTCAGGCACAAGTTTGGTGGGTACTGGCGATCGACCTGTGGAGGAAGAACAAGACGAGGAAGATACGTTTGAGGATGTGGGTCCCACTGAAATGGATGCAGACACGGAGGATTACTATGCTAAATACTATGAGAGTCTGAGTAACAACAATGCATTGGAAGAGGATCGTGATGTCTTTGAGACGGTCGATACTACTCCACAGGTAGAGACATTCGAAGAGCAACATGGTAATTCAGGCGAAGAATTTGAAGAGGATGAAGATGTGCCTTTGGTTTCTGGTAATGTTGTAGTTTTTTATTGTTATTTGCTTAAAAGGAGGTTGGTATTAATGTGATGTGTGTGTATGTGTATGTGTGCGTGTGCGCATGTAGTGAATGGAAAGATGATCCCGCTGAACGAAGTGCAAGAGGAAGATCAGAGAAACATGACAACAGATGAATATAAAGCCTACTATGAAGCTTGGGAGAATTGGCAAAACAATTAGAGGCAAAAAAAAAAAACTACCAGCGAGACCAACTCTTTTGCTGCTGCTGATGTTGTTGTTGTTGTTCGTGGTCTTGGAGTGATAGATTGTCCAGGCCAAGGCTTAATTTTCTACACGTCATTGTGAATAAAAAAAAATCATTTAAACTGTAATAGTGTACCTTATAATCTGCTCTGATTCAGATTGTCTTCTGTAGCAGTAATCTCTGCATGTATCGCAAAAGGTATTCAACCCCTTGGCATGGTCTCTGTAAAACTAGACATCATACAAACATGTGAGTACTACCATGTCTTTTCTAAGTCTCCACTATTTACCTTTAATCCTTCTGTTAAATTTGTCTTGATCTCCTTGTATTTGAAATACGCTTGATTCAAGTTTTGCAATGCCTTTTCTCTTTTAGCGCCACTGGATTGATCATTCATTCTTGCCTTGTATTGGTGATAGGCGTCATTCAATTGCCTCAAAATAGTACTCTGCTGCTCATCCTCCTGGTCCACGGTCATGATGAATTTATCGTATTTTCTCAACTCATCCACAAACAGGTCCTCAAACTGAGCAGCTTCAATCTTGATGATGGGAGATTTCGCCGTCAGCTCGGCTGCCTTTTTCAACAAAGCGGGTGAGATGTCGTCTGCGTTGGAAGCCTTTCTCGCTTGATCTGCAAGGTCTTTTCTCACTCTCATGTGCTGGTTCATGTCTTGTACCAATTTCTTGATGCGCATCAAACTGTCAGAGGGAGAGTTGCCTTCGCTGGACGGTATCGAGTTTTCCAATTCTTCGCGCGTCAGGCAAAGCACATCAATGATATTTGCCCAGGTGTCCAGTTTGTTGCGAACGATTAAATCTGCCTTTTGTGCAGATGTCAGTGTTTGTCTGTGCTTTTGACCTTGTGCAGCCAACTGTTGTGTCAAAATGTGAGATTCAGGGCGTTGCCACTCGGTTGTATATCTTGATCGCAGTGCTTCGTCCGCTTCATGTTCTTCGTCCAGTGCGTTGAACGCGTCCTCTAGTATGTCTGCATTTTTGGAGGACGCCTTTTGCACTTGCTCCCACATATCATATAATGCCTGAGAGCCGCCGCCACTTCTTACCTCTGCTGCTTGTTGCATGATGGATTCAGGAAGACCAGTTGATGTCTCCGTAGTAGCCAATAAAGCGGGTAAATGCAGCGACTCAATCGAGCTATGGTATACGCTATTCAGCTCGTCTAATTTATGAATAATATCTTCCTTGATCAAACGCTCTTTACGATCCACATAGACACTGGCAGCTTGGTGCACAGCAAAGGGTACCAGTTTTTGAAATAAGGGCAATCCAATCACGGGATGTGGTAAGTCTTTGTCATGCATCAACGAGACAGGATCAGCGATTTCAGTAGGTGCTTGAGCTTTGACCATCTGTGTCTTTAAGATGGCGGGTAATGCAGATGGTAATGGTATGCTCTCTAGATAAATCACATCATTGTCTTTTTCTGCGCGGGCTAAATTGGTGCTGATGATTTGCTGTAAACTCCTTAGGTCGTTCATGACAGAAGGCGCTGCTGCTGCTGCCTTGTTCTGTCTCAGATCAAAGGCACGTTTGACAAATTCAGAGGCTATTTGTAAGCGAGCGACCTCCTCGCCGTACTTGTCTTGGGATATACACTCGCATGATTTTCGAAACTGAGCTGCTGCGTTAAAATGAAGCGCTTTGATTTGCATGTGTGTCAGCCAGCATTTTGGATAGACGTTGCTGATGCTCGAGTTGGAAGCGAGTTCACATGCAGCGTCATAGTATTCGGCAATCTTGATTGCTAGACGTGCAATGGTGCCATCACGTAATTGATCCATGGCAGCTTTTTGCCACACACATTCTTGCGCTTGAGCGAGCATGAGATTGATCAGCGTTTGTAGTGCATATGGTGACATGTCAATGGTGGGTGCAATTCTCATTTCTGGTACAATGGTGTCTAGCAATAATTGAAAGCAACCAGCGGCGTGCTTTTTTTTTAAAAAAAAAAAAAAATGGTCAGTATAACGCTGTTCTCTCCTTACGGCAAGGCCATCAACTTACTTGAAAGTAGTTGCAAGCTCTTTTGATGCCCTCTGTAGTAGATCTATTTTCTGCATTACCCAGCTGACTATAAACAGCACCTATTGAATAAAGAACACATGCTTTTTCGTAGTTCATATTTCGATGTGATACTTCTTGCATGTTAACACAGGACCGACTATTACAAAGTGCCTTGATTTATTTACCTGGCTTTTGTCCCTCTCCAAATGTCAAATACCATGGAAATTCAATACCAACCTATATATATACATACACACACACACATCAAGCGCTATCAATCAACTAAAGAGCCATCATCCATACTTTTGTCATACACATACATCAATGGGAAACTTGGCACTGATAAACACAAGCTGAGCATAATACCTATTTTACATACACTAGTAAATACATGTATCCAAGTTTACAACACACACACAACGTTACTTTATCAATCGATTCAAGGCTTTTTGATTTGTTTCCATATAGATACAATCATTTCGTAACTCGTCCAAGACTCTAAAATCATCCGTATACAGGTCTGGGTGTTCTGCGTATCCATTTGATATGTATTCTCGAAGATAAGGCGTCCATACAATACGCTCTGTCCTTTTAGAGCTGACAGACAGCATGTTGGTGGTCGTGTTGGGTGGTTCGGTTGACATGGTAATAGAGTATGTGTAAACAAAGAGAAAAGAAAGAGAGAAAACAAAAAAAAAAGGTTATTTTTCGCTTTTTCCTGTTTTAGATTCCCTCCACTTTACTTACTGAGATGAGATGCGTTAGACGTTTCCCGTTTAAGCGTCTGGGTATGAGTCGTTCTCAAAGAAGAACAACCATTATATTAAAGTAGAAGCTTGA
Source organism: Mucor circinelloides (assembly GCA_037974945.1). NCBI lineage: Eukaryota > Fungi > Mucoromycota > Mucoromycetes > Mucorales > Mucoraceae > Mucor > Mucor circinelloides. Next base: position 865,269 of record JBBNAA010000028.1, on the reverse strand, counting down.
GGGGTTGCTCAAGCTGCTAACTTATTTATATAGTGGTTTGTATGTAAAAACGATGCAGATTATTAGAGTTAACTATCAAGACTAAATCTACACTATACTTTTTTCACATCAATTTGGTCAAGGATATTGCTATTTGCAAATCAAAGATTATCTTTTCCACAATTATTACTTTGAACTATTCTTCACGCAATCACATTTACTACCATGATAATGTAGTACGGAATTTTGGTCGCTAGATATAGGCAGCATCGCGCTGTGAGCGCACAAAAATAAGCAGTTGCACTGTGATACTAAGTATATCAAACTGCGCTAAATCTACATCGCTTTATTTGTAACTGTAAATATGATTCTTCTACGATGCTCCAGGCATACATCGATGGGAAAACCGCGTATACAGGCAGACAGTATATTCACATTTTTCGTTATTACTCAATTGTATGCTAAAATATTTCTCGAGTTGGAAGCTGTTTTGGACCAGAAGAATAGCGCCAAACAACTGCTTCGGTTAGCATTTACTAACTGATATATGTTCTCCATTTTTTGGGATAAGAAAAAACACTAATGAAAACCACCCAAAAAGCATGAGCTACCCCTTTTTCAAAACATCAAACTTTAGTTGATTCCGTTTTTGACACCAAAAATGAAGGCTTTTACTACGATGTATTTAAGATCAAATGGATTCTAGTGATCCAGGGCAGCATCTGAAACTACTTCTGTGAGACCTTTATTTGTAAAATCTCGGGATTTGGGCCGAAAGCCTTACTACATATTTTTGAGAATCACTGGTTATTCTTGTTTGAAAAGTGTAATATATTTAGCACCATTCGATGCACCTCAAAAATCTACATTGAACTTGCAACTGATATATTCGAACTTGGCAAAAATGACAAAATAATTCTTTTTGGTCATAAATTAAACAGAATTTTTTTTTACTGCTGCCGATGCTGCTATGCAATAGCCATTTAAACCCAGGTGTAGCTGCAAAATGCCTTATGCATGAAACCAAGAGATGTTTTCAATTGCGAATTCTACACAGGTGCTATGTGGTGCCAATTATTTATAAGGGTCACTGCGTATAAAAAAGCTGGTAATGTGCTGTTAGCACTGTCCATCTAAGTTGGCTTATAACTAATGAAATCAGGGAAGAAATTATTCGGATGTCGCATTATGCTAGTTCTTTCGTCGCAATGCAGATAAATGTGAATGTTGCTTTTGCTTATTTGATTACCAATGAGAACTGCTTGTATAGGATGCTTCATACTGTAAATATCTTAAGAATCATTTGTTGCACACAACTTTATTTTGTGGGGCGAAACAGAGCCTTTTTAAAAAAAAAATTATTGAACCTTTTCACTTTTCTTTGTTAAAGAACATGGTGAATTTGCTCAGTCACTCACAATATAACTACCTGATATTCTTTGGTAATTTAACTTCGCTATAATTAAATAAGCTTGTGTTCTGATGCAGCATTTGACAGTGGTGGAAAGTTCTGGGTTTGTGTGCATAAAGGGAAGCTCAAATAGAGTGATCGCGCTAAGAGACTTGGTATTGTCCAACTTGAGATACTGCATCGTATACGCATTTTAACTTGTCATTTGCTAGCTGTTTCTTGATGGAATAGTAAATAAAGATCTGGGGCTGTTTTTCAAGGATGTTTTTGTGAAATATTTTGAATTGCATGCAAAAGATAGAGAGAAGCTGTCAACAACCGAGATGTTAACTTTGTCCTCCATCTTGCAATATTTCAAGGACATCAAGGCGAAATTCACTAGTAATTATAGCGTCTTGCTAGATACATGTCAGATTGTACTAGAGTCACCACTCCTTGTTGACTGGGATATTGGCGTGTTGCATGCCCTGTTTTTGGAGACCGGCTGGATCACTCACGAAGAAGACGAAAGCAAATTGATCATAGTACCGTGGATCGAAGCACACGTAAACGCTTTGCAAATGTCTGGTGAACATAAGGAGCATTTTCAAAGGGAGGCAAAGTACATGCTACTGGACGTGCAATTTACGGAAGAGAAGGATAAGGTCATCTACACATCAACTTCTTTTCAGATGCAATGTGCAAAAGAATTAGTCGCGGTGTCCAAGAAACTAGCATCCAGTGATTTTTTGCTTGTTCCTTCCGTTCTCAGCAGTAGATCAGTTTGCTTGCCCATAATAGAAGATGTCTTGTTGGATGCAATCAAGAGGACAATAACAGATTTCAGAGACAAGTACATAATGCAATATGAAGTCAATATCGAAGATGAACAGTCAGAATCTGAAGTCTCCAGAGTAGTAATTGAGCTTGCAGACAGGTTATACAAACGCCTCAATAGTGTAGGTTTATATTTGCATAAAAAAAGAATAATCATGTTTCTAACACATTTACTTTACATAGTGCTTTCACAGAACAAAGATTGGCGACATACTATGGCACGTAGATTTTGAAAGATACCAACTTCAAGATTTTGCAAACTCTCGGGCTGACCATTTCTATATGGATGTGTTTCATGATCCCCAGGTTCAACAGCGTACTCCGGTAGTATGTGATCTTTTGAAAGCGTCTTTGAAGGAATATGGTAATATCAGGAACACGCCAGATGGAATTCGCGGTGTAATTCTTAGCTGTGGGGATACAGTATTTGGTCTGAGTATGCATCACCTGTGCATCAAACAGGCTCTGTTACAAGCAAAGATATCGACCGCTGGGAATGACTTCGACTCTAATCTATTTGTGAAGGGTGCGTTTCAAAGACCAGTGAAAATGACCCAAATTGCCAACGCTGTTCTTCCACCTGTAATTCAAGAAGATGCCAAAGAAGAAGAGCTTGATGAGTTTACTTTCACCAATAACCAAGAGACAAACGGCATCTCACTTCCTTTGAACTCCTTTTACCTACAAGCAAATATTGGTAAACGGCAAATCGACTTTATTTTGAACAAGGTGATCAATGTACCCTTAGTAAAGCTGTTTACTGTACAAGAAAAAACCATTGAAATAGATGATATAATGGACGCAACAGTTGTCGCTGTGTGGAACTACTATCAGCTACTAGAGTCGAATGGTCATCTGGACTCTTTATCTAGCTTCTGTGAAGAGCACGAGGATATTATACTGTCGTTGGATCACTATGAGTGCTTCAGTACAAATATACTGGATTTATTCAATATTTGGGTAAGAGTGATTAACACAGACAAAAAAAACACACCTTATTCACAACAGGCTACACACAGTTTCGAGATAACAACGGCACTCTTTCAAATGAAGAGTTGGACGCATATCAGTCAATTTTGATTGATAAAGAATGCACATGTGCTCTTAGGATGTCTTGTCGAATGCTGCTAGAAGAAGGTTTGAGGCCTGTGCTTACTGGCATCGCAGAGATCATTGTTGGTGTCATTCTCTCAAACGACCACTTTGGCCTATATCAAGTTGCAACACTGTTTGTGAAACAAAGCGTGGATTTCATTGATGTTTCCCTTGAACGCCTTTTAGAAGAAAAGTTAACGAAATTGTTCCAAAGCCAACAACGAAGGCCAGCTATGCTGTTCGTAAATGAGGAAACAGAGCATATGATGGGACAGTATCTTGCCATAGGGTCTTATACGCAAGTGTCAAGTTCAACCTATACGCTTAGTTTAAACTGCAGAACAAACAGACATACTTTTTCTTGTGGAATTCTGGACGACCACCTTCATGCGTACACAGATCTCCCAGGTACATGCACTTTTCCTATGTGGGGTAAACGCCCGGGTATAGCTAGCTCAACAAAACATAGCTTCAAGTCTAATTGCACCATTTTGAAAAAGGGCGATGATTTACCAAGCACAGGCATTAAAAGAACCCTTCTTTTTGCTAAATGCGAAGTTCCAGGGATAGGTAAGTTTCCCCCTGACGAACCATGTAAATGATGTCAGCTTGTGCTAAATAGCTCTTGTTAGCTTGCTACATCTCTGGTTTCGCTAAAGATAATACATTTCAAACAAAAGCGAGCTATATACGTTTTGAGCGCCAAGATGCTAACTTTTATGCCACTATCAACATCTTACCGGTTCACCATTCATCAACTTTGAAGATTACTGTATCTGGCATTACGATTTCAAGAGAAGGAGTCGCGACCGAGGAATACAGTTCAGTCGACATTCATGAAAGGCTAGTTCTGAATAGAAACTGACCTGGTATTTGGGTTCAAATAGACGATGCAATTACAAATACTTTTTATTCCAAGAAATAAATTCATGATAAATATACCTGTGTCTAATTCTTGGGGAGCTCCTCGAGCTACTTTTTGGCGAGAATCATGTGTTTGAGCCATCTGTATCATTGTGACAAGTTGCAGCCATTGAATTGAAGAGTGTATGGCAGTAGCCATAGTATCGGATGCAAGTGTAGCTGTCAATGTTGTACACTTGTAGTACAATCTCTCAGCCAAGGTGGTTGAATTAACCATAGTGATGATACTATTGTTGATATAAGGTGCTGTTGTACTGTCGCCTAAATTGCCACTCGATGTAACGATAAAGGGAAGCTGGAGAGTAATAGCTGCATTGGCTGTATATTATCTTTGAAATCTGCATCCAACCCTATTGTAAATTCAGTAAAAAAATCAATGATAGGAATATCTCTAATATCATCAATCGAATGAGTTTGTTTGGATATTACGTAAGGCTTAGCAATTGATATCGCTTAAACTGACAAAAAGATGCTGTCAAACTTTGTATAATCGCCCTAAGTAGCATGTATCCATAGCACTTGTATACAAGTAAATATGGCTCTACTTGGTTTTGTTACAGAATAAGCCGCTTGGCTTTTGTTGTCAATCCATCGAGGATAGATACCACCCCGCTAAAATAAGATACTTCTCCCATTACAGCATCAAACTTAACGACTTTGGGCTCTCCAAAACTCTGCATCATATCGAGTAGTTTCCCATTTACCAGTAAATAACAGCAGAAATACACCCAAACGTTAGCTACAACTTTCAAATTTAACTTGAGGAAGATCAGACAGGAAAAGAAACAATACTGTGATCAAACAAACCAGGCTTCAAGAACCAAGATGCATATAGATATAGTTCAAGATGGACATGCTGTATAATCGTTACTTTGAGCACAGTTATATGGTATTATGTTGCCTCAGCGTAATATAAAGTGCTACGAAATATGCTAACACCTCCACACCTTCACTTGCAACTGTGAGTATGACTCTTTTAAGATAGCTTATGTCTACGTTGATGCAGATAGTTCATATACGGGCAGACAGTACTATTAGCATCACCTCTTACTGGTCAATTGTACGCTGAAACAGTGCCAGAATTTTTTACATTTGACGAGTGATTTCTCGAGTTAGAAGCTGTTTTAGACCGCTAGAATAGCACCAAACAATTGCTCTCGACTAGTGGTTACTTGATGACCCATTTCCTCAATTTTTTTGGGATCAAAAAATCATCGATGAAAACTGGCTCAAAAGCATGAGCTACCCCTTTGCTGAGACACCGCAATTTATTTTATTGCGTTTTTGACCCCAAAAATGAGGACTTTTGCTATAGCGTATATATAATCAAATGGATTCTAATGATTCAGGGCAACACCAGAAACCAGTTTTGTGAGACCTTTATATACGCAATCTCGGTATTACGGCAATAATTTATCCGCTAGTTTTTCAGGGTTTGCTTCATGTTTTTAGTCTCAAGTTGTACTATAACTAATACCCTTGAATGCGCCACAGAAATCCAATGTTAAATGTATTATAAATTAGGGCATAATAAGCATAATTTATATAGTCGAATATGGCAAAAACGACAAAATAACTTTTTTCTTTGGTCATAATCCAGCAGATTATGGACAGAATTTTTTTATTGCTATACTGCAAAAACAATTTTAAATCCAGCTGACGCTGCTGCTGCTGCTGCTGTTACTACTACAAAATGCCATATCCAGGAAATCTAGTGATGCTTTCAGTTGCGAATTCTGAACAGATGTCATGTGAAGCCAATTATTTATAGGGATTAATTCGTATAAAGCTGGTAAGGTGCTGTCAGCACTGCCCATCTAAGTTGACTTGTAACTAGTGAAATCAATGAAAGGCATTACTCAAATGCTACACTATAACCATTCTTCCAGTACAATGCAAATAAATGTCAATGCTGCCAAAAATATTTAGTTGTATAGAATGAAAAAAGTACTTTATAGGTTGTATTTCGCTTTATACACTATTCGTTGCACAGAATTTTATCGTGTAAGACGAGATAGAAGCTCAAAACCTTTTCTTTTCTTTGTTGAAGAAAATGAAGAACTTGCTCAGCTACTCACAATATGACTACCTGATATTCTTTGGTAATTTAACGTCGCTATAATTAAGTAAGCTTATGTTTTGACGCAGCATTCTACAGAGGTTTACACTTATGGAAGCTTCAGAATAGGTGGAAGCTCAAATAGAGTGGCCAAGATAAGAGACTGGGTACGTGCATTGTCTATCTTCAAATGCTATGCCACATGCACATTTTGATTTGACATTTCTTAGATGTTTCCCGACAATGTAGTGAATGAAGATTTGGGGCTGCTTGCTAAGGACGTCTTTGTCGAATATTTCGAATTGCATGCAAAAGATAGAGAGCAGCTGTCAGCAACTGATATGTTGATTTTGTCCTCCATCTTGCAGTATTTTATGGACATCAAGATAAAATTAACTAGTAAATTTAAAGTCTCACTGGATACAAGCCAAATTATATTTGTCCCGCCCCCTCTTGTTGATTGGGATATTAGCATGTTGCATGCCCTGTTTTTGGAGACCGGCTGGATCACCCACGAGGAAGACGAAAGCAAACTGATCCTAGTACCGTGGATCGAAGCACACGTAAACGCTTTGCAGCAATCTGGTAGGCATGAGGAGTATTTTCAAAGAGAAAAAAAGTACATGTTACTTTTTATGCAATCAACGGAAGAGATGGACATGGTCATCTATACATCAACTTCTTTTCAGATGCAATGTGCAAAAGAATTAATCGCGGTGTCCAAGAAACTAGCATCCAGTGATTTTTTGCTTGTTCCTTCCGTTCTCAGCATTAGATCAGTTTGCTTGCCCATAATAGAAGATGTCTTGTTGGATGCAATCAAGAGGACAATAACAGATTTCAGAGACAAGTACATAATGCAATATGAAGTCAATATCGAAGATGAACAGTCAGAATCTGAAGTCTCCAGAGTAGTAATTGAGCTTGCAGACAGGTTGTACGAACATTGCAATTATGTAAGCTTTAGCTTTGCATCCAAAAAAAAACAATAATACTCGCCTCTCTAATGCATCAACTTTACATAGTATTTTACAAGTGAGAAGATTAGCGACATACTATCACACGTAGATTTTGAGAGATACCAACTTCAAGATTTTGCAAACTCTCGGGCTGACCATTTCTATATGGATGTGTTTCATGATCCCCAGGTTCAACAGCATACTCAGGTAGTATGTGATCTTTTGAAAGCGTCTTTGAAGGAATATGGTAATATCAGGAACGCGCCAGATGGAATTCGCGGTGTAATTCTTAGCTATGGTCATACAGCATTTGATCTGGATTTGCATCGCCTTTGCATCAAACAAGCCCTGTTACAATCAAAGACCATAGAACCTGAAGATGAGTTTATCTTGGTCCAATGTGAGGAGGATGCGTTACAAAGACCAGTGAAAATGACCCAAATTGCCAATGCTGTTCTTCCACCTGTAATTCAAGGAGATGCCAAAGAAGAAGAGCTTGATGAGTTTGCTTTCACCAATAACCAAGAGACAAACGGCATCTCACTTCCTTTGAACTCCTTTTACCTACAAGCAAATATTGGTAAACGGCAAATCGACTTTATTTTGAACAAGGCGATCAATGTACCCTTAGTAAAGCTGTTTACTGTACAAGAAAAGACCATTGAAATAGACGATATAATGGACGCAACATTTATCGCTGTGTGGAACTACTATCAGCTACTAGAGTCAAATGGTCATCTGGACGCTTTATCTAGCTTCTGTGAAGAGCACGAGGATATTATACTGTCGTTGGATCACTATGAGTGCTTCAGTACAAATATACTGGATTTATTCAATATTTGGGTAAGAGTGATTAACACAGACAAAAAAAAACACACCTTATTCACAACAGGCTACACACAGTTTCGAGATAACAACGGCACTCTTTCAAATGAAGAGTTGGACGCATATCAGTCAATTTCGATTGATAAAGAATGCACATGTGCTCTTAGGATGTCTTGTCGAATGCTGCTAGAAGAAGGTTTGAGGCCTGTGCTTACTGGCATCGCGGAGATCATTGTTGGTGTCATTCTCTCAAGCGACCACTTTGGCCAGTATCAAGTTGCAACACTGTTTGTGAAACAAAGCGTGGATTTCATTGATGTTTCCCTTGAACGCCTTTTAAAAGAAAAGTTAACGAAATTGTTCCAAAGCCAACAACGAAGGCCAGCTATGCTGTTCGTAAATGAGGAAACAGAGCATATGATGGGACAGTATCTTGCCATAGGGTCTTATACGCAAGTGTCAAGCTCAACTTACATGATCAGTTTGGAGAACCTGACAGAAAAAACTTCTTTTTCCTGTGGACTTTTGAATGATCATTTTCATGCGTACACTGATCTTCTGGGTACATACACACCTTTATATGCTTATCTGTCTAGCAAAGAAAAATACATATTCAAATCTAAATGCACTATTTTGAACAAGGGCGAGGAATTACCAAGCACAGGCATTAAGAGAACCCTTCTTTTTCCAAAGTGCGATAATCCAGTGATAGGTAAGTTTCCCTCTGACGGATCATGTAAATGGTGCCAGCATGGACTAAATAGTTTTGGGTAGTTTGCAACATCTCTGGTTCCGCTGAAGATGGCACATTTCAAATTGAAGCAAATCGGATAGATTTTTTTAGCGAAGATGTTTGCTTTTATATCACTATTGGCATCTTGCCGATGCATCATTTATCAGCTCTGAGAATTGTTGTGTCTGCTATTACGACTTCAGAAGAAGGAGTCGTGTCCGAAATATATGATTCGGTCGACATTCATGAAAGGCTAGTTTTGAAAAGAGGCTGATATGTGGTTTAAACAGACAATTATACTTTTTTATTCGACTAAAGAAAAATGAAAAGTCTACCTGCGTTCAATTTTTGGTGAGCTTCTCGTGCTACTTTTTGGCGATAATGGTGTATTTGAGCCATCTGTATCATTATGACAAGTTGCAGCAAAATTCTGCCATTGAGTTGGAGAGGGTATGGCAGTAGTCGTAGTATCGGATCTAGGTGTGGAAGTCGTTGTTTTTTCTTGTACTCTTGTCCGGCTGGTGGTATCTGTTACTTGGTCGTCGTGATCATCATCTTGTCTAATGATTTCGTGTTCGTCGTCCGAGAGATCCGCATCTGCAAATCTGTCCTCTTCGTTATCTGATTCTTCCTGCTCCTCCTCTTGTTGTTGTGGCACATTGTTTTCTACAGGTTTGGCAGTGTTGTCTGGTTCTTGTGCTTGGCTCTGGGGCTGTTCACCTTGTGTAGTAGTATCATCGTCTGCTTTGGAATCTCTTCGTTTTGATTTATTACTTTGAGATTTTTTAGACTTTTTTCTATTGCTACTGCTCTTCTTCTTCCTCGGGGTCTTTTCAGTGTCCTTGGTGCTTGTTGCGGCTTCGTCTGCTTCGGTTACTGGATCTGCTTCAGTTACTGGATCTGCTTCTTCTTGATCTGTTGCATTAGGTGCATCAGCATGGCCATTTGCCTCAGCAGGTGTTTGATCTGACACATCATCGGATGTAGGTGCTGCTGCTGGTAATTCAACGCTATTTGTCTCGGCTGGCACTGTGTTGACATCATCTACAATGGCATTTGGAGCAGTCCAGGCACTATTGGCGGCATCCTCCTTTGGATCCTTTGGTACAGGCTGTGTTAAAGTCGTTGCTGACGATAATAAAAAGCCAGGAATAGGCAAAGTTGGATCGATATTAGGCACACTCGAGTTGACATCACCACCCACCATACTCATCTGGGGAATAACAATGTAAACAGGAGGCACAGGAGCTATGGAAGGTAGAAAGGTAGCATTTGAAGTATTGCCATTCTTTTGATACTCGTACATGCCCTGACCTGCTATGGAATGTGCGATTTCCATAATGTCCTTGTAAGTGGTTTTGAATCCATCGCCAACAGGCTCATTTGCTTCTCTATACAACTTGAAGGCTATATCTCGCGCAACATTTCTAGCTTCATCTCGGACCATTTCGCTAACGGAGAGATCATGGCGAATGGTAGAAATGCCGCCCATGGATCCAGCGACCAATTTATCAGCAAGATAAATGATGGCCTCTGATTCCAGTGTAGGGTATGCATTTGCAATCAAATGCAGGTAGCCTTGTTGAGCAATACGAACCAGGTAAAAGAAACGGAGAACAGCAAAAACCTCTCTTTCTCCAAGCAATCCATGCAGAGCATGCTATTAAGCACGTCAGTCAAAAAATGTGTCATGCACGACAAATAGAGCTCAACTTACACGCTTGGTTGAGGGATTGTGATCCACCTTGGCAACTATATTTTCTAATTTCTCCAGCACTCTTCTCTCAATTTCTTGTTCCTGAAGGAAATCCAACTCTTGCTGATTCAATGTATCACCTGCCTTTTGTCTGGCTCCGAGAACGTAGGCCAAACGCTTTTTCAAATGTTGTTAGGTAACGCTACAAAGACACTGGCCGCTCGAGACACTTACCACGTTGTCTTTGGCTTCCTCTAGCTGAGTGAACAGGAATGCCCTTAATCGAGATTTAATTCTTCTTTCTATGTCTGAGGAATTCATCTTCTGGCGTGTAGGTTAAGTAAAAAATAAAAAGTAAGCGAGTGAGTGGGAGGAGAGAAAAGAAGAGGCGAATTTGACATGTACAGATCCTGTTTCTCATTTTTACAAAAGGTCACAGATGTGCGTCACCTTGAAAATGTGATAATTTAAACAAATTACCAAGAGAGAGAAAAAAAAATCTCCCAACTCTCTTTCTTGTACATAGTCAAACCGTTATAAGCAATTGGAAAATAGTAGGCTCCATTCTACTCGTTTGTATTCTGTTATGGTAATTTGCTGTTGAATGATCTGTGTCATTGTCGAAACTAACGTACAGTGTAGTATCAACAGATTTATGATCATTATGGGCAGCATCACCCACAGCAACAGCAGCAGCAGCCATCACAACCACAGCAGCATCAGGAAGACGACAGCAATACAGACCACCACAGTAAATCCATCTTCTTTCATGATGGCAACTCGAATCAGTCCCATTATTCCTCTCCTTTAAGCAACACATTTAATATAAGATACCCGTCATTCGATGCCTCTAGTTTTGATCCACATACATCTTCGTCACAGTACGATCAATCGCAAGCATCGACATCATCTACTCGAGCAGAAGACCAATCGGCCATGCATGCGTTTAGTAACTTTCATGCTGTAAATTTCTGTAGTCTGTTTCTTGAGATTTACATATTAAGACTTTTTCTCTTTTTTTTTGTGTTTCTCTAGATGAGTTCACCTCAAGACTTGGTTGCAAGCTTAACAAATACTCCAGTGTTTAATCATGTCGAGATTGGCTCAGCAGCTACAACAACAACAATAACGTCTTCACCCACCTCCACCACCACTGTCACTACCATTCTGCCACCCCTCAACACAACGCCGATCATCATGGCTCCTTTACAGCATCATCAGACGACATCACATCAAACGTATCTCTTAGCACAAAAGAAACCGCTCAAGGGATCTCCTCGACCTTCTCGAGAACGAGCACCATGGACACCCGAAGAAGACAATCTCTTGAAATTAGCAGTGCAACTGTATGGCGATAAGACTGAGAAGTGGGCAAAGATTGCGGCGTGTGTCCCAGGTCGCACTAATAAAAACTGCAGAAAGAGATGGTTCCACTCGTTGGATCCGTCATTGCGTAAAGGAGCTTGGACTGAAGAAGAAGATCAGTTATTGCGAGAAGGCGTGAGCAAATATCCCAACCAATGGAGCAAAATTGCAGACATGTTGCCAGGCCGTACAGACGATCAATGTGCAAAACGTTGGCGAGAGAGTTTGGATCCAAGCATTGACAGATCCGAGTGGACACCAGCTGAGGATACATTGTTGATGGAGAAATACGAAGAGTACGGATCACAGTGGCAGAAAATCGCCTTCTTTTTTGATGGGCGGCCTGGACTGCATTGCCGCAATCGATGGCGCAAACTGCAACGTATGGTGCAAGTCAAGAAGGACAAGGAGGGCAACGTCAATACATCCTTTTTCAATACAATGGCGGGAGAACAGCCTCTTCGATTTCAACATACAAACCCTACTTCTTTGGCTTCATCGTCGTCGGCGCCGTCGTCGTCGTCGTCAAAAACTATCCCCGCTATCAATAACAACAACAATACCACGGATATCTCTACAACGTCTACCACAGCCGAGACACAGCCACATGCCACAAACCATATTCCACATCCAATAAACTCGACAGACGCATCACAGTCGTTTCAGCATTTAACAACACTGTTACGACAACAACAGCAACAACAACAATTGCAACAGCAACAACAACATCCAACACAACAGCATCATTCACAGACAGGACAAGATCCATCGGTATTAGCACAATACAACAACAACAACATCAATAGCAGCAGCAACAGTAACATGATACCGAATAAGGAAGAATACGATGAATATGGAAACGGCCTCAAACCCTATGGCTGTGATATACCTGGCTGTTATGCTGTGTTTGCAGATTCATCTGGTTTATTCTATCACATGAAGAACAATCATCCCAACCTGAACGGCGTTGGAAAGCCTTTTCGATGTGCCATGGTAGGATGTACCAAAAAGTACAAAAACATCAATGGATTACAATATCACATCAAAGACGCCAAGGGGACAACGGGACATGGTGGCGGTATTTTGGCAGATGATGATCGACCTTATCGTTGTATGATTGGAACGTGTAAAAAGGCATATCGAACAGCGAGTGGGTTTAGATATCATCAACAAAATGGACATCAAGTGCAGCAACAGCAGCAGCAGCAGCAGCAGCAACAACAACAACCAGCTGCTGTTTCCATGTCGCCTGCTCCAGTCGGTTTACCGCAACAACAGCAACAGCAACAGTTTCGCATGAAACGAGCCAAATGGGTCATGGAAGGTGTTTGATTGCTCTTTTTTCTATTTAATCCCTTGTACAATTATTAACTCTTATTTATTTCATATATACGGTATATACATGCGCATATACATTTACAATGACAATTGCTTTTTTTTCTTCTTTCCTTCTCATAATAATAATAGTTCCTTCAACATATATAATAATATGTCAATTTTGCTTAATAAAAAATCGCCTCATTGAATTGCAGTTTATACACACTCACACATGTATAGAGGATTTGGATACAAAAAAAGTTTAATAGAGTCAAAATCATGATTAGCATACAGATAGAATTAAAATAGTGATAGTGGTGCCATGAAGATAGATAGAGAGAGAGAGAGAGAGAGCAAGAAAGAAAAAAGTTACTATAAACAACTGGATAGATATATATATTATATAAAAAGGAGCGAGCAGTAGTAATAGAAATTGAATATGTGCATAAAATAAACAGAGAGAGAGAGAAATGAACCTTGTTGTAGCTCTTAATCAGTGTGATCAAGCTTACGCTTCTTGTTCTATTCAAAAACATTCAACATCAAGATCTATACACACCAATGTTGATGATAAAACTTACCTGTGATAAATCTTCAGGAGGAGGAGATGTCAAACTGCCTTTGCTGACATCCACAGCCTTGGGATTGACAGGAAACATAGGTGTCTTGACATAGTCCTTCAACACCGTCTTCCATAACTGCAAGCCTTGGTCATAGATATTGTGTTCTACACGCACCTCTCTGTCAAATATCATGGCATGTCTATCTCTGACATCGTTTGTAATGTACAAGGGCCATTCAGGTATGCCATCATGATTAGGGCTACCCGTCTTTGCAAAATTGATGATAGCGCCAGAGATCTGTTTAGCAATACGATCTCTTTCAAAATCATCACCAGGACCCAAGAATGGGTTATCTGTCCAATACATGAGGTTGTCCCAAGAAAAGACAGAGTCCACCATGTGTGCTGCCTTGATGACGTTTTGAACATCGTTTGATTCGTAATCCCATTCATACAGATACACCTTGTGGCCGTTGGTAGCCAAGTTTTCTGCTGTGAGCATGGTAGCAATACGACACATGACATCGGAACACATGTAGCGAGTTACTTCAGATGGAGGCGACATGGGAGGCAAAATCTCTTGCTTGTAAATTTCATAAGCTCTGCGTGCGTTCTTGCGACCAAAGATGTGAGTGAAATAGCCACGCACAAACATGGTATCGTCCATGTCTTGGAAATTGGGCAAAAAGGGAAAGAAAAAGTTGAATTCATCGCGCGTATAGCCAATCATTATCTCTAGGTTTTCGTATCCTTTGGGCAAAGGTTCATGAAAGAAGTGTTCAATCAAGGTAGAGGGCAGCACTTGCTTGTCTTGATTTGGACCAATCGGTGCTAAACCTTCCAAAAAGTTGGGCCATGTAGTCATGAAGGTTTGTGAGTCTAAAAAGGTTTCAACTTCGACTGCTTGCAAGTCTTGCACCAAGTTTGATTTGTCCAAAGCAAGGGATCTGGCAAAGATGTCTCCCTTCATTTCAGCCCAATCTTGAGGACTTACCATAAACATGGGAGGAGATTGCAATACAATCTTGTGGAATAAGCCGGCTGTATTCTCTGCCAAGATGATAGACATAATGCAAATAGCTACGAGGTGACATGTGAGTATGATGTGTTTGATCCATGCTAAGCAATAGCTTACATCCAGCAGAGGAACCAAAGGCAGTAACATTATTGGGATCACCACCAAATTCCGCAATGTTATTTTGAACCCATTTTAATGCAGCTTGAAAAAAAGGTAAGTTAGGTTTTTACTCCTGAAGTCATCACCCCCACTTGCTTGTATACTTACCAATTTGATCCAACAAACCTAAATTTCCAGAACCTTTCAAGTCTGAAGAAAGATGATCCATCGACATCCAACCGAGAGCACCCAATCTATAATTGAAGCTGACGATAATGGCATCATTTCTCGCTAAGTTGGTACCATCCCAAAAGGGCTGACTGGAGCTACCACTGTATAAAGCATCCAAGTCAATTATTGTTGCTTTCAAACTCTAAACCTATATTTATACCTCATACATGCACCTGGATGGAACCAAACAATGACAGGCCTCTTTTTACTTTTGACAGTATCAGGTGTCCAAATATTCAAGTAGAGACAATCTTCAGATTGGTGATCGATCTGAACACACATTAAAGTGTCAAATGGCATAGCAGTCTGAGGTGCTGCAGGTGCATGCTCGATACACAGTCTTTCCTGATCGGGTGTGTAGAGTTCAACAGTAGGCTTGAAGCGAAGTGAGCCAACAGGTGGTTCAGCGTACGGGATACCCAAGAATACTTCCACTTCGTTTCCTTCATCTTTGAAACCTTGAAGCTTACCGGAGCTCGTCGAGATGACTTGGGTTAAAGGAGCGTCATAGGGTTGCTGTTGTTCCTCCATCTGTGGTTGTTGATCTTCTTCTGCCAACATGGTATTTGAATGAATTAAATAAGAGTGGAAAAGAAAAAGAAAAGAAAAAAAAAGAAAAGCTGCTGAAAAATTTTGGGCGGCCTTTTTATCGAGGAAACCGAGCGAATTGTCCTCCTCTCTCCTATAATGACATGCCTTCCCACACACACTATCATATATATTATCTCTCTCACCTCCCCCCCCCCAAGCTAAACCTACATGTGCTTACATTATTTCATGGCACATATATCAAACCCTCTCACCCACCCCACCCCTATACATGTATTAAGCAAAAAAAAAAAAAAAAACGAGTTGAAAATGAAATCAAATTTATTTATCAGTGGGTATTTGGCTTTTAAGAAAACCTAACACAAGAGGTACCATTGAATTTTGCACAACCAACTTGACAATCTCATGTCCCCTCTTTGTAACCACGTTTGCTGTTGTAGATGTTGAAGCTGTAGTCATGATAGAGTTACGGTCCTCTTCCTTCTTTTTGGGTAACAATAAGCGCATCGTCCTTCCATGTCGATTATCGTCGTATTCTGACGAAGGAGTATGTGGCACTGTATTACTGTTTGTATTGTTTGTACTCGTGTTATTGTTGTTGCTGTTATTGCTGTTGTTGTTGTTTTTACTGACACTGGTATTGGTCGTACGAGCCGTTCCTTTTTTAACTTCGTCTGCTAAAAGTACCTCCTTTAACACTTGCAAGGCAACACGAGCTTCAGAACTCATATTGTGTAACTGAGCAATGCTCCTTTCGTTTCGTTCTTCATTGACATGGCCGCTTAATCGCTTCAGGGCTTCCAGCCACTGAATGCGTTCTTCCTCTGTCTCGACACTGAACGTGTATTTGCGGTTCACCATATTGACATGTCTGTCTGCTTCCTCATCGTCTTGATCGCCATCCGTGTCCTTTTCGTCTCGGTTTCTGCGGGTGGCATTTCTGGATTTCTTGACAGACTTGGAATTGGTGTCGTCTTCCTTTTTACGGGTGCCTTCCTCCTCTTCAATCAGCATTTTTTTCTTATCCTTCTCATGGTCCACATGCTTGAATCCAATCTGAAAAGTGTATCGCATAAAGGGTCTTTCCACCACTACGCTCTTTGTTCTTGGTAATGTGGGACTCACGTAGTTGCCGGCATTCTCACCCGTCTTGATAAACATGAGCGACGTCCTGCCCAGCGTGTTGCCTGTGATGGTGAATGTCTGGATACAAGAATTGGAGAAATCGAGTACATTGGGCTCAAACACTAAATCTTGCCCACGCAACTTGATTTGCAAGCCTTTATCAGGTGCTGGAATGGATATAGTGATAGGATTGGATGCAAGTCCCTTTGTGAGTCTAGTAGGCAATCGATGCGGAATCACGGTAATCACTACATCCTGCGAGCCTTGTTGCACAGAAGGAGAGACAATTTTAGGTCTCCCTACTCCAGCATTGTCTTGTGTTGTTTGGATCCTTCTGCCCGTCTTGTTATCCCATCCAGTCTCCAGCCTTTCCTCGCCAATCGATTTGTACATTTCCTCCATAAACTCTCGAGGCACCAAATGGTATTGGTCATAGTAATTCCAGCGTTCCAGGAAATCGTCCAGTGTAGGCTGACTGTTACCTCGTGCCCTTAAAGACATAATGTAGTGCAATGGTTCCACAGCCACGCTTTGACGAGGTCTAGATGTCGTTGCCGAAGAAGAGGGTTTCTGCATTGTGTTGGGTCTCTGGTAATCAATCACACTCATCTTGCGCTTGGCTTGACGGTCTTGACGCTCCTTGAGTTCACGCGCATACCAAAACACATCTCGCTCCGATGTCGCATCATACCAGCATTCAGCGTTTAGAAACAACATGGCTACCACGACCTTGACGACCATGTCTTCATGAAATTTAATGACATTCTGATTGGCATCGTGCCACTTTTTTGCAAACCTTTCAATCAGGTATTCCAACGCCTCCCAGTTGCTAGGTAACCGAAACGTAGTGAGCAAGATACGCAATGCTTCGTCCAAGCGCAACCCAACCAAACGAAAGCACTCGAGGAACGCATCATACACATCACTGTTTTTGAGATCAGACAGATAGTATCCCAATTGGCGGCGGTTGAGATCAGGCGTTTTGAATAAAAAGTTGGCGATACTGAGAGGATCGTTGGTCAATACACCTTTATCAATTAAATACTGGATACCGAGATTGGCATTGGTTTCGAATTTTCTGAGTGCGGATGCCATGATGGGATGGATCTTTCGAGCAGGAGGCAAGATGGGTCTTCCGTCAGGCCCAATGTCTACTGTGGTTGGACCTGAATGAGAGGCGTGGTAGAACTCGTCTTTGCTAATGTACAGAGTCAATTGACCCAGCTGCACAATGTTCTTGACTTGGAACAGTGAATGTTCATTGGGCCGAAAACGATATCTGTTCTTTTCTTGGCTGTGTCGGTTGGAACTGTTGGAACTGACAATGATGTTTTCGTCCATGATGGGTTTGCAAATCAGTAACAAGTCGTTGAACAGAAAGAGATAGCGGTCTTTGACGGTATTGGCATTGACGACTTGGAAAACTGGGGTATGTAATAGATGTTGTCTGGGCGGATTGGGTAACGGTTTGGTGGGTTGTTCCTCAGTAGTAGCAGGAGGAGGTGCTGGTGTTGGTGCTGGTGCTGTGGTTAATAAATGCTTGATTTTCTGTACAGAAGGTGACAACTTGGGCGCTTCTTGATACATGTCAGCATAATTCTGCGGTTTCATAAGATCAAAAATACCATCTGGTTCATGACCCGATGTGGCAGTAGGGGTAACATTTGTTGGTGGAAATGACAATGGAGAACGAGACCGACGTGAACGCTGAGCAAGCGGTAATTGCAGTTTTTCCAAGGTCATTGTGGCATCTTCCTCGTCAGAGAGCTCAATATCACTGTCCTCGGCACGCTGTTTTTTCTTTTGACATTGAATAGCGCTCAAAGGATTTGTAGTAGAAGAAGCGTCCTCTTCGTCGTCTGTAATAGTACGAGCAGACGAATTACCCACTCGCTCCTTTTCGTATCGATGTCGAAGCGATTTATACAGAGACCCATCGACGTCTGCGGTGTTGGTGGAGAAGGAAGGTGTAATGAAGGGCGACATGCCATAATGTGAATCGAAATCAAATGAGCCTGGACTGAAAGAATCCTCTGACGCTTTTACCTTTTCCCAGTTACTGAATGAACTTGGTACAGCTACTCCACGATCGATGAGACGCTGTGTGAATGAATGACCACTGTTACTGCCTGTCGAACTAGCCGAGTTTTTGCGATCGTTGGTCTTTATGGTATTTGTATCCAAAGTGTCTGATTTGCCGTGGTAGACTGACGCTTCACGGTTCGATGATTGCTCGCTTGATAGTGTGTATTCTGAATTAGAAGAATCCATATTAAGTGTAATGAAAAAGGAGGGTATACATGAATAGTGGATGTAAGAAGAGAGAAGAAAAAAAAAAGAATACGCACAAAATGTGTTTTGTGGATGGATTTGGATGTATTTGCGCAGCCAATCATACCGACTTGTTTTTTAGACGATGAACGATTTGCGGATCAAATGTTGTTTTATCAATGCATTCAGTGCCTTTAGCCAAACTACATTTTTTTTTTTTTTTTTTTTTTTACATGGCAGATAGTAATTTATTGAATTATATAGGTGTTTTGTATTAAAATATCAAGATAGAAACATATGTAAATATATATATATAGAGTTAAATAAAGTTTTTTTTCTTTTTTCGAGATTTCTGGATGTGTGAGGTTCATAGTAAAATTTACATACGGCTTATAACGGAATCATTCTCTCTACATGGAGTCCATGCGTTGAGGTCTATGCTTTTCATTCAAGGTCACCAAAGCAATCAACTTTTGGACATGTTGCAAGTTTAACTAGAAGAAAAAGCCCCCCTTTTTTTTAGTCATCATTTTAACGAACACATACTATATACTTACATAACTGGGAATATAGGAGCTGACTACAACATTGTGTGGCTCTGGTTGATCGTAATCACTGTCTTCTATTGACACATTGTCCAACAACAAGATATCACCTGTATCGCTACTACTAACACGAGAAGCAACAGCTCTCAAAATTTCATTGCTGATGGGATCCTGTATATACATGAATGTGAGTAATATGTATCTTTTTTTTTACTGCAGCGAAACCAACCTCATAATCTGCTACACTGTAGTTTTGAATCAATTTTTGGACCTGAGTAGGAGCAAGGAACCAGCACACATCGTAGATAATCTTGATGTCTTCCAAAGTAGCCTTCTTTAACTGCAACAATTTAGTCGCTTGCATCAAATGCTCTAGTTGATTTGTTGCCTCTGATACGTCATGCGCCTTACACCATTCCTCCAAACGAGTAATGTTGTATTGAATCTGCATGGCTCTCTTCCAAGAATTAAAGTTGCGTCTCATGACTAGATCGTTGAATGTGGTGATGCCAATCAACTTGAGCAATTCTGTCAAGACTTGTTCAATGACGTAGGGCTCCACATAGTAGGATTTCATGGTGCGGTAGATTCTGTTTAGGTAGTTGAGGAGATCGTCCATGGAGAAAGCAGGCTGGTTATTGCTAGACAGAATCTTGCCAAAGAATCTGTTGGAATCGCTGGCAATAAAGCCAGGCAGAGATTGGTTTTCAATGACAGCAGGGATGGCCATCTTGTTGAGCTTCTTCTTGAGCTCTGACAACCAATGATGATAGATGTTGTCTTCCAAGCATTGCAGTTCAAACTTCATGGTAGACACCAATTTCTCAAAATCGTGCCATCCAACAGCACGACGGCCATGGATAGAGTTGTAGTGCATCTCCCTTTCAAGCTCTTGTTCCACAGAGTAGACCAAAGACAGCAGCTCGTGTGTGTTGGATAGCCAGTAAGAACAAGGCACAATGGTATCCTCGCCCGTGAACGACAAGCAATCTTTTTGGATGGTATCCATGGCTCTAAACAGCAATCTCTCTGATTCCACCAGATAGCCAAGACGCCACATTTGTGTCACGACTTTACCAATAATGTGAACTGGGAACACGACTTCCTCACGGGCAGGCAGTTTTTGTAGCTCGGGAGGCACAATCTTGAGTGTTTGAATTAATCCCTCAATGATCTCTTCTTCCAAAAGCTCGCTGTCTTGCAAGAGGGCGTTGATGGCTTCTTCTGGGTTGCCAATCTTCTCGGCATCCAGACTACCGCGCTGACCAATTTGTTTGGGTATCATTTGCTCGGGCTCAGCATAAATCATCTTGGTGGCAGTGATGTTGCCATTGGGCTCAGTTCGTCTATCGCCAATGCTGCTACGACGCACAGCCAACGAGCTTGGAGAACGGTTACGGGGATCAGCACTGGGTGAACGACCGCGGTTGTAATCAGGCGACATGCCACGACGGTCGCCACCACGTTGGGGAGAGAGTGTACGGTAAGCATTGATGGAGGCTTGACGCTTGGGATGGTTCTTGAGTGATTGGGAAAGTTGCGCTTTCAAAGCGACAATTTGGCTCTTAAGTTCAGCCACATCTTCGTCTCCCGATGCAAAGGAAGCACCACCAGGACTTACAGGAGATCGCAGCTGTTGTTGGTTGTGTGCTTGCTTTAGCTTTGTGATCTCATCCTTATGACGCTGCAATTCTTCATTCAAACGAGCAATCTCCATGTCTTGCTTCTTGATGCGTTCCAATGAGTTTCTATAGTCATTTTGAATACCGTTGCGCTCGACTTGCAGGCTCTCCAATTGACGCTCGAGCTCAGAGGTGTCAGCAGATTGCTCCAAAGATCGTGCCTTCTCATCCAACTTTTCATACTTTTCGCTCCAATCCTTGACCTGCATTTCCAAGGCATTTGCCTTGAGACGAAGTTGATCCTTCTCGTCCTTGTATTGGGTCACGCTTTGAGTCAATTCCACGACCTTGCTTTCAAGCTTGTAAGAGACTTCCTTGAAATGGTTGGCAGAACGAGCATCTTGTTTGAGAGACAAAAGTGCTTTGCGAGCCAAGCGACGACGAATACAGGTTTGAATTTGAATGGCAATATGACGTTTCGCCAAGAACTCTTTGCGCACACGCCATCCACGCACCATGCTTTGAATCTTGATGGCAGCGAAATGCTCTCTAATATGAGCAAAGGTCTTGCGTGTGAGATGAGATCTACAAGCAGCTTGCAAATGAATGACAAATGCGCGTTGCTTCAAGTAGCGTTTGCGTTGAATGTAGCGACGCCATTCAGTTTGGATCTTGATGGCAGCAATTTCTTGACGAGCCAATTCCAGCTTTCTGACGCCCATCTTTTGTCTGGCCACTCTTTGCAGGCGAGAGATCAAGTCCAATTTACGCAGATAGCCAATACGCACGATGAAACGACGCATGTTCTTTTGTAACAGGATGGTACATTCGTCCCAACGCTCGCGTCTGCATTTTTCAAGATAGGCTAGTTGACCAGCACGGAAGAAGATCTTGGTCAAACCAATTTGGTACTTGTCAGAGTCCTTGATATATTTATCCAGAATAACATGACACAGCTTGTTGATGTCTGGCGAGAGATTAGGATCCCAGTACTGCGAGTTGACCAGAGCGTAGAATCTCTCTGCAAAATCTTCAAACGTCCATCGAGATGGGTAACCTGCACAACTGATACGGATTGTTTCCAGCACACCACAAGCACGCAATTGCGACAAGACCATGTTGGGCTCAAATCCCCATGCCACCTTGGCTTCGTTTGGTTTGATACAACGAATGTAATGAACGTTGGTTTTGCTGATAGTGTCCATCAAACTGATCAATGAGAGCTTAAAGATAGAACCCAGTGTAGGCTTCTTGGCAATAGCCATGCCCACCTTCTTGACAGGAGTTGGCTGTGTAAAACATGTATTAGCAATCAAACATAAGACACATATCCTATCTAGTAAGTACCTTGGCTTCTTGACTTGCAGCAGAGGCAGCAGCAGTGGCTGTCTGAAGCATGTCCACTAAAAAGGTAGATTCGGCATTTTGAAGCAAGGTCAAAAGTTCGTCAGGCACAGTATCCTTGTTCTTGTCAATGAAGCCCTCAGCATCGTACTCTACTTCATGAGCATAGTGAACCACAGTGAAGGCACTGTTTGAGAAACGAGGCTTCTTAAAGTAGTCCTTGTATTTGGGGTCTGCAAAACTGGAATACAGCTTGTTGATGAAACCTTGATCGGTACCTGAAGGCATTCTTGATTCCTCGTCCAACAGGGACAAGATACCCAATTTTGATTCAATGACTTCAATACACTTTTGGTTATCACTGAAATCGATAAACTTCCAATCAATCTTTTCCTTGACGTATTCTTCCTGTTCCAACTTAAAGACGTGCTGATTGAATTGTTGCTGTAACTTTTCGTTGGCGTAATTGATACAAAATTGTTCAAAAGAGTTCTTTTTAAAGTGCTCGAAACCATAGATATCCAGCACACCAATAAATGTGCGCACCAACCCTTCTTCTTGACAGGACAAACTGTCATTGACAACCTTGACCAGCCAGTCAAATAAACTGGCGTAAATGTATTTGGCAACGGAATCTCTGACAACCGTGGCTTGAGTGGGGTTCAAGCTTTTGACAATCTTTTCGTTTCGGGTGATGATCTGCTTCTTGAGCAACCATTTCTTGAATTCTGATGTCTTGATGCCCAGTAATTTGGTGGCAGTGATCAAGGCAGGCTGATCTTCAGTCAAGGTAGCGTCTTGTCGTCCACCAATTTCAATGTTACCGATATGGAGCAAGGCAGCTAATAGCTTGAAGATTTGCCATTGTGCTTCAACAGAGATACCGACCAAAGAGAGGGATTTTTGTGTCAACTCGAATTCTGCTGCATCATCAACACCAGGAATAGATCCAACGCCACTTTGGTTGAGATAGTGAAATTTGTTCCAATCGCCCAATTCCAAATTTTTGCGCTCATTGATAGGAGCACCTGTACAAAGCTAAAATTTATAGTGAGTGCACTTGTCGTGCAGCAAATCAAAGGCCACGCTGTACGTACCTGGTAGAAAATGTGATAATTTCTCTCAGACTCTGGTTGGAAAATCAATCTTGATCTCTCCAAAAGATAAGTTCTGATCTTGGCGCCCACAATGTTGCATCGGTTATCAAACTGAATTTCAATGTATTTACCAAATCTCGAACTGTTGTTGTTTCTCGTTGTTTTAGCATTACCAAAAGCCTCCATAATAGGATTTGTGGCTAAGGAAAATTTTCATGTGTTGGTTAGTGGGACGGGACGGACGATAAGGGGCACAGAGCTAGGGCTTAGTTTTGTGTATGTGTTTTCACTTACCCATAATTTGTTCTTCAACTTCTGTCATTCCTTGAGCTACATCCTTGACTTTGCCAGATTCTTGATCATCAGCCGTTGCAAAATATCTCATGATGTGAGTAGCAGACACAGTTTTACCGGCACCACTTTCACCGGATACAACAACAGTTTGATTTGATTTTTCTCTGACCATGCATCTGTAAGCATCCTCTGCAATGGCAAACAAGTGAGGCTCTAGTTCGCCACGTCTTCTGCCCGAGTATTGTTGAATAATATCAGGTTCATACAGTGGCACACTAGCAAACGGATTTGCTGCAATCAAAACAATGCCAGAGTAAGTGTAAATATTACGTTGAAAGTAACGTGTTCGAATTGTATTTAAAACTAAGGTATGAACAGAAGAAAAAAAGGTACAGCGTTTCAGTGTTATGTGGTCTGAAGATGTTTTCATGTTCTTTTTTTTTTCTTTACCTGAAGGTTCGTTTAGATAACTAAGATTGGTTAAGTCCTCAGTGTTCTCTAATCTCGGTGGGTTACGAAGTGGCGGTAAATTGGCACCTTTTTGTTTCTCGAGTAAAGCATAGGTACACTCAAATACATGCTCCTATAACAGCAGGGTTAAATCTAGACTATTGCCAACAAGGCATTTCAAGTACTTACTCTTCCTTCGTCTTTATCGTCTTGAAATACAATCTTGACACCTGTTCCTGATTCTTCTTTTGAAAGCACGGAGGCTGACACCCAAGCCTCGTCCTCGTCTTCAAACCAGGCTTTGGTACCTTTAGTATATACTTGAACAGCTTGTGCTACTCCCGAAGATAGACTGTCCATATTTACAAGATATATATATAAACTCTTTTGGATTTCCTTTTCGATTTAATATAAAATAGAAAAAGAAAAAGAGTAAAAAAGAAAGAGAAAGAAAGAGAAAGAAAGCCGAATATGAGCTTTTACACAAATGTATTTAAAAACCTTTATTCTCTGTGTGTAACAACCAAAGAGTATTCCGAAACTAACGAATTAGGCAACTTCAAATAAAGGGGATATGCCACAATTTAGTGAGTTTTAATTGAAGCTTATTGTAGTAGTGGTAGTAGATGTTGATCTGCTGAGAAGCTCAAGCAAAAGTCTGTGTTGATGGAAGCAGTTTGTATAAGATGAGTAAATTGCATGCTGTTGTCTTGATGAAATATACTGCAAACTGATGTGCGTGATTGTTATTACGACATTATATCTTGACAGAAATGGCCTCAACATGCAGTATTCATCTATTAAACCGAAATCTTTAGCATTGTGGAATAAACGAACAGGCAATCTGACAGTTGAAAAGCTTTATTTGAGGTACATTAATCAGCTTTTGGCAGTTTTAAATATCAGGGTAGTTAGCTCGATTTGACTCTGATTGACATGATGTTATTCTGTCGACAACATAAAAACTCTGATCAGAATAAATGCGCTTTCGTACAAATATTGAAGACAGCCATAATTTTTTCTTGTTTTTTGCAATAGGTATTAATTTGGCCTGCTTCATTAGAGCTTGGAGGATGCGACTAGGGCTCCGGTGAGTTCTTTGAGAATGGCGCTACATGACTTGCCAAGCTCCATGGACTCTGCAGAAGCTCGTTCGAGTGCTGCAGCAGCCGTTTGAAGCTCTTCATTGAGCATGATAACCCCATGTATATCTTGAAAGGGAGCAATTGTATTACAGCAAGTATTTATCAAAGAAAATGAAGCAGTAAAGTTTGCTTGCAATGAATCGATCACTTTCTGTAAATTTTGATTGTACTGCTCGATACTGTTGTGTCTTTTTTCAGGTCGAGCCCTGATATCTTGAGAGCAAATTTTCAAAGAAGCTTCATCCAGTTCGTCGAGCAAAGCTACGATGGCCCCAGCCTTGTCGTCAAGTTCTTTTTTCATCTTTTTCAAAGTATCAAAAAAGGCTTCTCTCTCCGATGCAGATACGGACATCATATTGTTGGACATTACTGCTTCAAAAGGGTAATGAGATGTCAAAACTCAGTGTAGTCATGAAGAGATGTGTGTACTTACCTATTGATTTTTCGAATGTTTGATTGTAAAGATACAGAAGAGAGAAAAAGTATTTACTCAGTGCTTAATCATGTAAACTTTTATACACGTCATGTGTTGTCACATAGCCGCTATTAAATGATGGGCATTGTTCAAGTAGCAATACCGTTAAATGATATAATGGTGTAAATCAGGCTCTTGTCCTGTACATTATTTTTTGTGGTCAAGCATCTGTATACAGCAGTAGTGTTGTCACATAGTCTTGGAGCAAATCAACACTACGTACAACACATAAAATTGTTGATGGCTTGACACACAAATCTAGATGAAATAGCACTTGATCAGGGGCTGGATCGAGATATTCAACTCATAAAAAGATATCGCTGTATTAACTTTTGTCTGTTCCACATAAACGACCAAATGGTTCGTAGGTTATCTAGATTGGCTGTCTGGAGTACTAACTGTGCCCTCGAACAACAAATGGTTTAATGATTTATTTATCTAGGTACAAGAAGTTATTCAGCTAATAACAATTTTTTTCCTTCTCTTTCAAGGTCACTGGCCCTGGTATTAGGCTGCTTTTTGGTTCAAAACCGCGGCACTGGACGGATGTCTTGGTCTTCAAATCATAGTTCCGTGGCTCTATGTGGAACACAATAGGAAAGCTAGTAATATTTTGTACATCTTGTTTAAAGTGTAGTATTCTTTGTGGGGTAGGAGTGACCATGCCTGAAAGCATCACATAAGAGTGATAATTTGGCTCAACGAAAGAAGAGCTGATTTCTTGCTGGTTTTGTGAATTGCATAGAAATACTCCTAAATTGAATAAAAAGCTGGTTAAATGACATTCTAAAAGGCAGTTAGCAAATCGATTTTTACTAATTGGATAAGCCATATACACCCTTTCCGCCGCTTCTTGCGCAAAGAAATTTCCTTCAGAATCTCTATTGGGAACAATGTAGTATCTTTTTGATATACCAGATTGATCCAAAACATCGTCAGTATCTTCAGTCAAAAAAAACCTCCAGTGCTCTTTGCCATCTCTTTGAAAAGAAGGGATTAACTTGTATCGATCACCTGTATCTTGGTAAAGTTTAGCTGAGATGCCATTTCGCTGAATTTCCACAAACATTCTCTTCTCGCCCAAGACTTGTTGATACTTCTCCCACTTGACCAATTTTTCATCTGGAAAAAGGTCAATGTCTGCGTGAGACATTATAAGCTGAACCCTCATCTGATGGTGATGTAACGATAGACACAGTTCCTCTTCAAGTTGATTCCATATGAATCTTCGATACAATGTGTTTTTGAGTTTTGTCCATTTATGTAGTAAACTGCCGGTAATGATAAGAGACCCTACTTTGTATTTCCCGAATGCAAATGTATTCTTCAAGCAAGACGTTATGGATTGTGCAATACTATTCAAATAGGACTTGATTCCCATATCCAAAATCATTCCATGTGATATTTGAACTGCACAAGTGCATTCAGCACTTCTAACGTGCATGTCGTGAAGGTCGTGGATGCCGTCTTCTTTGGACAGCTCGCTCGCAAACTTGTTGAATATGTTAGTAGTCATGTTGGTCGAAAGAAATGCTTTTATAGTCTTACTATTCCATCCAAAAAACTCGTCAAGCTAGCTTTAAAATTCATGTAGTGGTCGTAGTTGGCCAAGGATGAAGTGCAATCTAATGGAGAGTATTCTTGAGATGCATCCCATAGTACATCACAGATTGCACGGTACATGTTGCCAATGTCAATTACAGCACTGCTTATTGGCAATGTGGACTTTTGCTTTCCATCCATGGTATCAATAACCTGATGCAAGTATAGCTTGACTGATTCTCCACACGTGATCTTTGCCTCCACATAGCATCCATAACAAGGCATTTTTTGGATGAGTGTTTCTTCTCGTTTCTGGGTTTGTGTGTTTGCCAAGTGTTCATTTTTTCGAATTACTTTCGTGGACAATACAATTGGCTTTTGGAGTCTATTTGAAAGCTCAATCATTGTCAATATTTTGAACAAGATTCCTTCCTTCCACGACAGGGGATTCAGTGAAAAATCAAATCTAGGAAGCTTTTCCCCTCTGATTAAGCTGTATATTGCCCTCTTTATGTTTTCCTCTTGATATGTACGGAAAATGTTTTGCATGTGGAGATATCTGCCTCTGTATATTGGTGAACTAACAAATATGATATCATCAGCATTGTGCAATATAAATTCATGCTTTTTGATGTATTTTTGGATTTCATCAAGAACGTAAGACATATCCATAGGATGCAAAAACTCTGAGAGTTCGCTCCATCTAATACCTGCAAGGTTATTTCTCTCGTTTTCTTCCAAATTCTCTGCTTGGCAGAGATGAGACACTATATCCTTGTCGATGCATTCATTCCAATCAAAGGTTCCCTGCGACCAATATTATTTTTTTAGTTGATCAAAAGTGATGTTGTACGATAAGCTCATTCTTACTTTGTGCATGTTCATGTACTGTGAAAACTGATGCATCAGATACCATATGCTTCTGTATTCCTCTCCCAGGTAAAAGCCAAGGAGATCGCCATGTAGAAACGATATTTTGTGAGGGGAGCCAGCAAATATTCTCGTAATGAGAAACCTTGGCAATTCTAGCAATTTCTTGGACATACAACCTGGAACCTGAATCGTCTTGCTGAAAGGCAAAAATTTGGGGCCCAATAACGGGCTTTCCGATGAAGAAAGAGATGATTTGGAGGCTGCGATAAAGTGTTTATCATACCTCATGTGCATTATATCCAGCTGCAGCGCAAGTGAGTCGCCATCGTGTCCACTCTGTATCAAGCAGCATAGATACCCTTTCTCTCTCTTTATTTTCAAAAAGGTACGTGAGATCTTGTCGTTTTGATAACCATATAATATGGCCTCCAACTGGTCAAGAAACAGTAGCTTGCTTTTCGGGTCTGTGTGCGATATCCAGCTTGCTTCAATCAGTAGCGGTCTAACAATGTCGTCTATGAATTCTTCGTCTCTCAAAAGTCCCATTGGAAAAAGAGTAATGAATTGGCTTTTCGACAAATGTTCTTGTGATTCTGTTCCATACATCTCTTCACGAGCTAGGACCAAATATCTTCTGGTTGCAAGATACAAATCGGTGTTTACAGTCTTGACTCCTTCGACAAGGTATATTTGAAATAATTCGGCCAAAAAATCTTGAACAAACTTGTATTGCTTTTCTGCCGGGTAATTGAGAAAATGGGATTGTGTCAGTGCTCCAAATCTCACATCGTTGGTATCTTGTTGATTGTATAGAAAATCTGTGCGTAACTAATTCAACATGCTACAAGTGTTAGCGAGCTTCATCCTTGTATGAATAATGCACATACAGAATATTTTGCAATGCTTTCGTGATGACGAATGATATGCTTGGTAAAAGAGGGTAAAAAGGGAGAAATTTTTCCAAGATGAGCAAGTGGGTTTACTAAAGGATGCAAAGCAATGAAAATCGGGAGGTATAGATACTTAACTACAAGTTTTGAAGCAATCACATCAGCTGTTAGTATACTTACCGATGCTTATAATTTTTAAATTTGAGTATATTGAGTAGTCATAATCTGGATTCATTACTTGATTCAAATAACTTGCTATAGAGTTTAGAGCTTAAAGGTAGAAGAAAAGAATACAAATCTTCACGACGCTGCAGCCAATTATGTGGTTACTGCGAAGAGACCTCGTGATCTATTGAACATGTAACCTAGATGGCTTTCTTATTTGGATGTGTAGTACATGCCACATGTGAAGATATCTACTCGAAAAGTGTCAAGATGTTGGTAGTTTGGTAACATTTAAAAATACATACCTTCAACCAAGATTGGTATCATTAAGGAAGCTGAAGGATTTGCAATAATAGAAGTTATACTTTCTGATCATTTTTGAAAGATCTATTTATCAAGCTCGGCCGTTTTATCCAAATCGGTGCGCTGTGCAGACTCTAAAGCTGTGCACACATCAAGATTGTTGTTTCGAGAAAACTAGCTTCAAAAACACTGTTCAATTTCCGTTTATTTCAGTTAAAAGCCTTGGAAGCAAATATTTATTTAGTAATGCAACATTTGTCTAGTTATATTCCAACGCCTAGACGTTGTTTGGCACTTCTAGCTTAGAACTATCATTAGCATTTGTGTGGGTGCTACTATTATGCTGTGTTTGCTGGTTGAAGGTATCATGAACATCGTTGCTGATCAAAGTGCTTTCATTGTCGCCTATCCAAAGATGGCCCATGTGGAAAGCAATGAACACAGCAACTACAATTGGAAGATCAACCAAAAATATTTCCAAATAACCAAGAATGTCATAATTACGAAAATTCAACTCAATTGGCGTAAATCCAAAAATCGTGAAGAAGGTTACAGATAGTACAAGCAAGATCACGTATACCAGGAAAGAGCCTCGAGCGTTTCTTTGAGTTAGGCCTTTGAAGTATATCATAGTCAAGAGAAGGATCACAGCTACGAACCCCCAGTTCATTAGAATGACGAAAAACAAGGCTTGAGTAAACCTTTCAATCAAAGTCTCTTGGAAAAGACCTTGATTTACAACAATGGTAGCTATGATGGTTGTAGCAAGACCTGCCAAGATACATACAGCAGACCACAGGAATCCCAGATAAACAACGTATTTGCCCGCATTGCTTTGCTTCGTCCTTTTCTCGCGAGCAAACAATGCAAAAATGACTGGAAGAAAGGTGAATGTATTATACAGACCAAAAAAGATGTAAAAAGCGGGCTGTATAGTACTTGATCCATATGCCACGATGACGGAAAAGATGGATGCCACAGTGCCAAAAACACAAGTAACGAGGCATGTATACGAAACCAAATTGCGGTATAATGGGGACTTGATGTAAGAGTACAGCATTGCAAGGCCAAAGATAACCCAATAAGCCAGCGGGGCAATTGCCAACGCAGGCTCTAGTAATATTCCAGCAATGTTGGGCCACATTTGTAATTATAATATATATATATATATATATAAAAAGAATAACAAACTTGGATCAAGCAACTGCTCGTTAGATATTTATACTAAAGTTAAACTTTGCTTAGCATGTTGAATGTAATACAGAGAACGTAGAAATCGTTTGTGGAACTTGCTAGCATTCACTTTGTAAATTCAGAAGTGTGATCAAGTACAAGCATCCCTTCTTGATCTCGTGATTTAATAGAAATCACACTCCTGTGAGACCGCCCAAGTGTTATAAATCAATATAATATTAAGTTACTGACACTAGAGTTGCATAGAGGATGGCCTTCATCTCATTGCAACAACGCTAGATGTAAAGCAATTATCACTGTATCTTGTAAATGAAAAGCAATCTAATTTTGTAAGAATCTGAGCTTGGTCTTATATTGCACAAAATGCCTCTTTTGATGAAGCTTTTGTAATGCTGCCACCTTTGAGTGAGCTCCATTCCAATGTTAAATTTCAACGCGTCTTTCAATAATAGCACATTCGAAACACAAGCTTAGGCATACATGAATCGCTTGGACACCAGCTTTTGTAGAAACCAAAGGCCTGATATTTTATTCTTGAGAGATCCATTCTTTTCTCGTTATTTACTGTATAATGTGGAATGTGTATGTTTGATCTACTAGAGCTTTTTTTTTTTTTTTTTTTTTTTTTTTTTTTTTTACTGTCATCAAGTAGCTCATTAAAAACATATCGGCCAATTCGTCGTTAAAAAAGTTTTCAGTCAGTTTATATATTCCTAGCTCTAAATACAAAAGTAAACGGCTATCTGCTCAGCGGTTTTCATCACAAATCAAGCTCTGTGCCATGCAATAAAGACACTAGATAGTCAAGTGCATGATACGCATTCAAAATGGTTATCTTGCAATGTGATATGCTCTTTTTGAAGCGTCTTTATTGCTAAGTTTCAAAATGCTCCTTGGCTCTTGTTCAAGCTATACATTTGCGCAATGAATCTAACCAAATTTATGCAAAACTGAGTTACATGCTAATTGATAGATCGAGATACTGCAATTATCAGAGCTTCCGAATTCAGCCATTAGCAAAGTTGCTCTATTTTAAAATACAGGATAAATGCAGGATTGAAATCCATACATGTCAAAATTTACCCATCATTGGTGTTTCAAGGAGGAGGGGAAGAGGAATAGCATCGTAAACATCATTGACAATGAACAAGGAGCTAAATTTGCTTATATGCGCGCAACTATGCGTACTCATCTTTACTAGTGGAATGATATTTCTAGATTATTAAATAGTGGCTTTCTTGATTTTAACCAAGACTTTTCATCATCGCTTGTGACAATACGGGCATTAGATCAATAATGTGCTGATCCGATGGTGACTAGACGCAACTGCCAAGCAACTGCAAAATAATATTGTTTGCGTGATGATGCTTTTGATTGCAATCGCAACTGTATTAAATTGATGGCTATTTTTCTTTTTTTCTTTTTTGCTACAACTTGTCTCCTCCTCCTTTATCAAGAGAGTATCGGCTAGTAGACCCCCTTTTATTTCGGAGACGTATACAAGAAGCAATTGACATTGTATACATGTCAAAGAAGGAAAGCAAATGTTTACACATAGGAGTAGCATGTTGGAAACAAGTTTTTCTTGGGTACATACATAAAGTTGATCTCGATTCCCTCACTCTCAATTCTTCTCTCGTCCCCGTATGTCCCCTCCTCCTTCATTTTAAGTCTCCTGTACCCTATGGCATACACATTACTCATAGCAGTAATGTAATGATGAGAGCATAACTGATTTTATAAACAAATAATATGACTTGAAGCTAGGAGCCTTTCGCGGGCATGTATATTAATGTGGTATATTTATTATTACATGCAATCTTAATTCTATCCGATAGCATATTCATTCTTGGCACCCAACACTATGTGCATACGAGAGGTGCATCATTCAGAATATGTGTTCGCATTTGTGCAGCCGAGCAATGTAACAAGATCAGTCAATATGAATGAAAACAATCTCCTGAAAGACCTGTGCATACAGTCTCCACACTTTTGCATAACCAACATTGCCTGAAAGTTCATGCTTGCGCATTATTACATTATGGTATGTACACCACAAGTTAAATTGACTGATACACTAGAAGAGCGCCTGTCTCATTGCGATGATGCTCTTTTACAATGGGGCAAAAGGAGGGGTAAAAAGAAAAATACTAGCTTGGATATTAACATGCTCCATGCTACGATGATTGTGGCTATTTTAAGTATACGTATTCATGCCTCTTGTAGAGCTGAAATTGAGGAGACAAGACGAATTAAAAAATAGACTGCTCACACATTTGCATCTGTATCAGATAATCATGTATATTCTCGGGCATAAGGGTAGAGTCGATCAGTACATCAAGCAAGGTATCACAATACGAATTCACATGACCCAAATGAATCTTGACAGTAGTAAATTAGCTTCAAAATTCAGTGGCTTTAAATCAAACTTTAACTCTGCATCTCAATGGGTAGTTTTGGTATACACAAACACACACACACACACACACACACACACAAGTGGCAAAAAAAAATTAAAGTTCACTACAAACAATGACAATTGAAAACAATCATAGAAAATCAAAGTCGTGAAATTTACTGTAAGCACATCATAAAACGTAAACGCATACCAACTGGCTGTATATTCTAAGTTTCTTTAGATAGCACCTAGTTTCAAAATTTTCTGCAATTTTCAAGAATCACACACATAATACCGCACCTATATTCAAATAGCATCTCATCTACTGCCCCTTTTGATTTGTACATATTTATATATTTATGGTATTTAGAATTGAGTTGCTTCCAGCTATTTACAAGGGGTGTTATTATTGTAAAAATGAGGAGCTCTATGTTTTTATATATTGCATCAACAAAGTCAATTCGATCAATGGCCTATGCCCCCCTTACATACTAAAGTTGAATTAATTGTAAAAAGTCTTTGTTTGTTTTAAAGACACTACGGACAATAACAGAGACTTCTTGATTCCAATTACAATGACTTGTATAATTTTTGTTATTGTATACTGCTCGGAATGACTCATAACAAGTTGCTCTACCTTCCTCTAAGAGTGTTTGAGCTTCATTTAAATAGATTTTATGTGTGCATCTTGCGGAACAATGTTGCGGAAGAGAAGGAATAAGGAAAGGTGGGGGGGGGGATTGCACAGGAGCAATTTAATGCTTAACCCAAGAAGAGAAAGTTCTTATTGTCATATAAACAAGTTTTTTTTTTTTTAAGGATTTTCATATTGTAAGGAAATGAAATACCCTGGCAGACAGCTTCCAGTTTGCATGTTGATTACATTTAACAGCATATTTGAGAAGAGCAGCCAAAAGTTGGATTTTAGTATAAACAAGATAGTTTCATATTCCAAGGGGGTTTTCATAACCTCCCGCAAGTTGCAAAAATATCTTGAAAAGAAAAACATAAACTATGCATGTTCTACAATAATAAAAACCGAATTTATGGGTGATCCGAGAAATATGAATACATGAATCAACCCAAGTATGGGTTGTTAGTCGTACACATTTAGGAGTCTTATTGTGACAGACATACATTTGACAAGCTTATTGAGGAGTGGATTAAAGAGAATAGGTTTTATTATGAACAGCAAGAAATTATAGTACGTGAGCAAGTGAGTTGAGGTGATGGATTGTGCACAAATAAGAAAGCAATAGTACTAGACGAATAAATAATTTAAAAGATTATGTAGGCATATACAGATATATAGAGAATAGATAGCATAGATAAGAAATATATAAAAAAAAAAAAAAGAGCCATGGCCATATTTTGGAAAAATTACACACAGTTGAATAGAAAGAAAGCGAGCGAGTGAATGAGAGAGAGATAAAGGTTGGCATGCATTGAATTAGTTGTCTGATAGTGTATAGAGTTCATTTAGTATTCGCGATAAGGAAGATGGTCAATGGAATTGGGGCTGGGATATGACATGGTAGGTGAGTATTGTTGCTGATATTGCTGATGGTGTTGTTGATGTTGGTAATGAGGTTGATGTGGAGGTACAAGTCTTAATGGGGGCAAGGAATAGCTGGGTTGGCAAAGATCAGAAGAAGGTGATCTTGGTGGAGAGATGGGAGGAAGATAGAATGAGGATGGTGGTGATTCGTGTCTTCCACGACTACGAAGAGCTTGGCGCTTATTTTGGAACCAAATCTGAACAGTACGAGGACTCATACCCAGTTGCTTGCCAAGTTCAATACGGATCTCAGTAGATGGAAAGTAAGTTTGGTTGAAAATACGGTTCAAAACCACTAACTGGTTTGGAGAGGCTCTCTTTCTCTTGGCCTTTAAATCACGATGATTAGTACGATGATGGTTATGAGAGTGATGTTGATGTTGATGTTGATGATGGCGGTAGTGGCTCTCTGGGCTTGCAGGGGACGACAATAGATTAGCAATATTAAGCATTGAAGAGCGAGACATGCTTTGAGTGCTGTTGTTATTGAATAAATCAGAAATTGGAGGTAAAGCAGTTGAAGAAGAAGAATGCATTATCGATCAAGTTTTTTTTAGATTAAAATTAAAAAAGAGGGAATTGACATGAAATTAATTGATCCTTTATATATGTGTCAATCCAACTAGTAAGTGTTATTAAGAGAGGCAGACAGGAGCGGAGAAAGAGTGAGAGAGAGAGATAATTGCTGCTGTTGTCTTTGATGTAATGCAGATCTTTTTTACATTTTGTTGCAGCCTATTGACAATTTATAAATATACACTTGCAGGCTCATTGAAGATTCCAATGAGTTATATTGATCCGAACTTGACTTCTCCCTTTACATCTATCAAAATTCTTCTTTTTTCAAGCATAGTCTCCTTTTATTTTATTTTTTTATTTTTTACATAAGAGCTTCCCCCTTTGCAAGACTCCTAGAACTTCATAAATTGAAATAGGAGTCGATTTATTTTACAAACAAAAAGTGAGTATACTGAGAGGAGGAGGAGAGGGGGAGGAGGCAGATGTAAGAAATTATATGTATATATATATATATATAGATGTATAGATGTTATACGGCTTTCTCAAGGGCATCAATACTCTACATGAATGTATTTATAGTAGAGAGGGGAGACTTCTGTTACATATCTTCAGTTGACCAGGCATGAGCTTGAGCCGCAAATGATTTCGCTTGGTTTTGTTGTAATAAAAAGGTATCTTCAAATCCAGTTGATCTATCAACGCCATCCCATCTGTACCCAGGTGGAATCATGAATCGGTTTGGTTTCCAAGCACCTTTGTAAGTTGGCTTGACTAGCCTCTTTCCCTTCGATGTTGTCGTCTTTTTCTAGCGTAGACATGGTATCAATACCTCCTTAATGTGTGTATAAAGAAGCTGTTTGACTTACTGTCAAGAACCCCGCAGCTGGGTCGTTCCATCTCTCTTTTTCCTTTAGTTCTTCATTGAGATCTTCATCATCAGCATATCTACCAACAATGGTAACAAGCTTGAGTTATATGGCCCTTGATCCCTTTCTGTATAAATCATCTCCTTACCTAGCCATCGGCTTATGCTTCTCTTCTTCAAGTCGTCTTCTTTCGTCTTCTGCTTCTCTACGCTGAACCAACCCCTTTCCCCACTCCATTTTTCTTGCTTCTTTCTCAATTTGTTCTTTACGACGTCTGGCCTCCTCAGCTCTCTTCATTTTCGGGTCCACTTTCTTACCCGTTGCATCACGGTATACTGTATCTGCATCATGCGCTTCCTGCTTTGATAGTCGCTCCATAGCTTCCTTTTCCAAGTTCTTTGCTCTTTCAGCCTCTGCCTTGATTTGAGCCTTTGTCAGTACACCTGCTCTCTGTCCGTTAGACATACGAGGTGCTCTATCTTCCTGCACCACCTGAGGTTGCTCGTCTTCCTCTTCTTCCTGTTCCTCTCCTCCTTGAATAGTCTCCCAATTGGCAGTTGTGCCCCGGAAGACGCCTCCTGCGTTCTGTATAGCCTCTTGTTCCAACTTTTCTTGCTCTTGTTTTCTATTGCGTTCTTCAATTTGTGTATCTGCTGCCGTTTCCCAGCTCATGTCTTCTTCATCAATAATGCCGATATTGTTCGTGGTATGGGTCTTCTTTCTCTTCTTTTTCTTCTTTTCGTCTGAGCTTGATCCTCCACCAAGATA
This sequence comes from Mucor circinelloides, assembly GCA_037974945.1. NCBI lineage: Eukaryota > Fungi > Mucoromycota > Mucoromycetes > Mucorales > Mucoraceae > Mucor > Mucor circinelloides. The sequence goes on along the minus strand of JBBNAA010000028.1, from coordinate 828,187 downwards.
TTTGGACGCAATATAAGCTTTTGTAGCCGCATCTCCTGATCCACGAGCCAAGTACTTTCTTTTGATAATGTCGTCGTGTTCTAATTGATCCATTTTTACTGAAAAAGCAGTGTAGCTTATGCTGCGTCTTGTTTACATTGTCCGGTTAGGATTATATGGCATTCTGCTTGAACGTGACCATTTCTCATTCAAGGTAAGCCACTTAGTTTCTTGCAAAATCAATGAATTTCGATCAAAGAAAAAAAAATTGTTACTTATTATACAATACAAATACATAACATGGGAAAGAAAAAGACACCTGTCTTCCGTAATGGAGCTGATAATGAGGCAAATTCGACCAAAGATGACAAAATAAACGCAATTAGAACTTGGGATGATATTGAACATGATTCAGAAGATGACTGTAGGTTGATAGTTTGACATGATTTTTCGTTAGTGTACTGATTTTTCGGTCTAGTTCATGATGAAAGAGGCAAAGTCCTTCTAAAAGAAGGTCAAGAAAGTGATGAAGGTTAGTGTGAAAACTATCTTACTGATTTGAACTGCAACTTACTCAAGCACATTAGATCAAAGCGACAGAGAGATTTATGGTTTAGACGGCCTCGATTCAGAAGATGAGCTTTCTGATGATGATATTATTGGAAAAAATGAAGACGAAGAAGAGATCGATGGTAGGAAGAAATCGATGTCTTGGTATGAATGCAATGATTGACTTTTACATGATAGACAAAACCTGGGGTACCTCTAAGAAGGCTTACTACGATGCAGATGAGGGCAGCGATATTGATGAAATGCGCGAGGAAGAAGAGGAAGCATTGAGAATTCAAAAAGAACAACTCGCCAATATGGATGAAGCTGATTTCGTGGATGATGCTTTGGCAGGATGGGGCCTTGGAAACGACGAAGATGCTGAAGCTGATAAAAAGTTGGTGGAAGATGTCAGCAAAGAGTTGGAAGATATTTCCTTTGATGTGATGAAGGTGGAAAAGCGCCGCAAAAACCTTCCTGTTGCAGAAAAGATTAAGATCATTCAAAACGAGTCGCCAGAATTGATTGATTTACTGGATGAATTTAAGGACAAGGTCCAAGTTGTCAACACATTGAAGCCACTTGTGGAGAAGATTCAACTGAAGAAAAAGGAACAAGATGCTGCTGCCCAATTTTTGTTTTTCAAGTACCAAACACTGATGAATTACATGACCAACATCTCATTTTACTTTGCATTGAAAGCATCAGAAGCTAGTGATATTCGTGAGCATCCTGTGATTCAAGCGTTATTCAAGTTGCGTCAAACTTTGGAGAAATTGGAGAGTGTAGAGGAGAAGCTTGGGTCAGACATCGAGAGATTCATTACTGGTTTGGATCAAGAGGAGAAGACCATCACTAGACAACCCAAACAGAACAAGAAATCTACCAAGAAGAGTAAGGCTTCTGCTACGATTGCTCATGAATCAGAATCAGAATTAGAATTAGAGTCAGACCAACAAGATGAATCTGAAAATGAACAAGATATTATGAATGAAATTCAAGACATTGAGCAAGAATTCAAGAGCTTGAAAAAGTTGGCAAAGAAACGTAAGAGAGCAGCTGTCAGTGATGACTTTGGAGAATTGGATGCTTTGGATGAATTGGATATGGAGGATAAAATCGCCAAAAAGAAGTCCATTAGAGATTATGTCGCCAAAATTGATTCTGTAAGTGTGATTACTGTATCTTTAATCATGTGTTACTGACGATTGTTTTATAGAAACAAGCCAAGAATGCCAGCAAATATCAAGGTGATGTTGATTTACCGTACAGAGATCGTGTCAAGCAGGAGCGTAAAGGTGTTGCTCAACCACAAGATACATCGGCCGATTTGGATAATGCTGACTGGGATGAAGATGACACTGCTGCCGCTAATGAGGTTCGAAACGGTAAACCAGATTCCGACGATGAATACTATGCAGACATTGTGGCCAACAAAGATGCTATCAAACGTGCCAAGAAGGAAACTTACGAAGCAGAGCGTGCACCCATTGAGAGCCGTGATATTGAGGTTGAAGAAGGCCATAAACGTTTGGCATCATACAAGATTCTGAAGAACAAGGGTTTGACACCTCATCGTAAGAAGGAGAACAGAAATGCTCGTGTCAAGCATAGAAACAAGTATGCCAAGCAAATGAAGAAGTTGTCTTCTACAAGAGCTGTAGTCAAGGCTCAAACTTCTGGCTATGGTGGTGAAATGAGCGGTGTCAAGACAAATGTCATTAAATCAGTGAAATTATCACAATAAGAACCTCCGTTTTTTTGTATTCTCGTTTTCTTTTTTCATTGTACCTATCCCCCCCCCCTCCTTCCTCCTTTGTGGACAATCATCGTTTATATAATTCATAATCTTTTATTCCATTGTAGATTAGTAATAAAGATTATCTAAGCACAAAATTTCCTGGAACAATAGGGAGTAGATTTCCAAGCAATAATGTAAGTGGCTACCTCCATACACACATATACTTGATGTACGGCGTAATGTCTGATATTTGCATGTAATAGAAGGTGATACTAAAAATAAACTATGTCTCCCTTTATGCAAAAAAAGAGAGGGAATGTATGAATTAAGGGACAATGGGTATTCAATTCTAGAGCGATTTTTCAAGCAAAAAGCTGAGAACAGGGTGAATGATTTCTTAGTGAGTCGTTGCTTGTTAGAAACATGTTCAAGTTATGAAATGTTTGCATCAAGTAGTTGCATGACATACCATAACGAAGCAAGAGACAGATCCTAATAATTGCATATTTCATGTATCACTCTTATTTCAAAGCATTTCATCCTGATCTGCCTAACATTGCATTGATTTATTTATAGTGGCTGTTGCCACTGAACACTAACCAGCATGAATATCATACAGGGGCGCTTAATGCAAAGGGCCATTTTGCGGCAGAAAGAAAATCCGGCCCTAATCAGACATGATCTGTCAATGATACTGTAGCCAAAGTGTAGTAGTATAACCAGCTACATAACCAAAAAGGGTGATTGTTGTTTAGATAGCTCCAATCGCATATCAATGTGATTTATACGTACCAAAATTTAGATGATAAGAACCAAGCGAATGTAGAGCGAAAATTTAGTAATGCAATCAATGTTAATAGTAAGAGCATACTTATCCAGCAATCCGACGGGAAGCCAGAAAGACAGGTTCTACTTCCACCGGAGGCAAGGCTTTATAGTTTCCTGTATAGAAATATAAAATCAAAGATGTTGGTAACGATGGAAGTTACAAAGAGAAGAAAAAAAGAGAGAAAGAGAGGTAAAAAGAGCCGGAAAAAAAAGCTTATGATACTTTGAACATGTTAATATATCATGGCGCAGTTATTCCTCACTAAATACAAGTTATCATGCACAATCGGCGGTTTTGGACATCTACAGACAGAGGTATTTATCAATAATGCAGAATCACAAAGATAATTTTGATTTCAATGGTCACTGTTAACTGAGAGACAAACCAAACTAGCATGGATGGGCTGTTCCCGGATCGCAGAGACAATGGTTTTGAATTGAGATTCGATGTTCAGCAATAATGCAATAGCGCGAACTTATTCAATCAAAGGAAATTCAATGCACACTTGAAAATCCCTGCTTAGTATGAAGGTTCAAAATTATTCGTTCATGTTCCATTGTACACGGATGTATGTAATTCGCAGACAGTCTTGATACTGGTATACCTTAATAAGCTTGCTTTATGCCCTTTCTCCATAAAGATACTACCATGTAACCATACCAAGGAGAGACTTGTTACCTGTGGCTAGAGCTCTCAGTGAAAGCAAATGATACTTTCGATGATAGAGACGAATGAGTGGAGTTCTGAAGTGAGTACAAAAAAAAAAGAAGGCCTAAAACATTCACCTAGATTTTATCATACGAGGGGCGACATCACTGATGAGAATAATGAGACATGATCAACTAAGCTTGTTTGTCACTTTGGCTGTGTCCTTCAGTTTTTACTGTCCAAATTAGGCAACCTATATAAAATTATGTAGGTATTTCATTGGGCCAAATTTATTTTCACCTTCCAAATTGATTCAAAACTATGTATATGGCAAGTCTGAGGGCTTTTTCAGCTAAAAAAACAAAGCTTATTTAACCACATTTTTGAATCAAAAGGTGTCTCTTAATTTTTTAATTTAACCTACTATTTTTTTTCTAGTTTTATACAAGAAAAATATGGAGAAATTGAGCGTAGAGAATAGGAGAGCACGATTAAAGGATTTTAATCGGAAGTTGAAGTATGCCTTAGGCTCATGCATAGATAATGGTACTTTGAAGCTCGAAAAACTCTACATTTCGCTCATTATCTCGGCAAAACACTAACTAAGCCATACTTATCTAATAAGCAATACTTGTAGCCAGCAGTAACACGCATTAGACGGTATATCTCGTTGCACAGCTTGTTTCCTCTACCTCAGGAAAAATATTAAAAACCGGGATTTTTGCCTGAGGGTAGAGGTGATGAATTCGAATTGGAAAATAAAGCAATTAATAACAAAAGAACTAATCATATTTCAACTGTATTCAAACCGAAAGCAAAAGAGCATTTTATTACAGAGACTCACTCATATTATGCTGCCTATTGTAATGGAATTAGCGCCCTCAAAGTAATGTTACTGAAATACAAAAGTTCATCAAATACCGCTCATGAGCATTCATGCTATTTGAATCACATAATAAACCTTTCTAAATGTATTTACAAAAAATAATCTCGAAAATACTAAAATGAAGAAACACCCTTATCACTCCCATCGTGTGAATGAATCACTCTTGATCACAATGGATCCCACTAATGATGTTTGTCATAAGTGTGTATTCTCTTTATCCAAATAGCACCAAATCAGCAGCAATAACATATTCGGATTCGTCAACTATGGCATCTGGGCATAATTGTACAATATCCTAGATAAGGGTACCTTCTATACAATAGCAAAACTTCACTCCTTAAAACACAAAGTTACAATTATTCATGCTATGAGGGTGGCGGGTGGCGCATCCAAGTCCAATAAAGACTACTACGCAGATTTGCCTTTCTTGTCAATGCGCTGCATAAATTATCTCTTTAATCAAAAGCTTCAATAACAATCGCTGAATATCGCAATAGCATCACCTATTACTCTCTATTAGACTCATGCTACGAATTAATTCTCAATTACACAGCGCCTTGCTTTTGATCAAGGAAGAATTGTATTATTGCATCTTCTGTTTGTTTCCATTTTAAATACTTGAATTTTTTTTCTTAAGGTGATACATTTTTGAAATCATATCGTTGCATATAATATCAAGGTCGGTCAGTTACTGTAGTTTTCATTGTTTATTTGCATCATAGACGACGAGCCTGGGATAGCCTCTGCTACTCTGAACATGATTACTCAAGACCATGATTTACTCTTTTCTTTCTTCTAAAAGTGTTCAAGCTGGCACCTTACCCTTGCCGTTTACACAGCCATGATTTCATACACTTTAATATATATATACTAGATCTTTTGATAGAGTCTCAAGATAAGGAACAAGCTACTTAGTTGTTTGAGAACATTCTAATAAATGGTCTGTGCTTATTAAGAGATTTGGGAGGATTACGGCATGTTTGAGACAATGCCTAACTCAACCTAAATTCTGGATCAGACCATTATTGTTCCTAATAATAAAATGCTGTGTTGTAAATGTATGTTTGACACACCTGTCAAACATCATCAGGTCGTTAAATAATAAGATAGATTGATTGACTTAGCGATTATGATTTAATATAAAAAAAAGGAGTGCTTATGATGCATTCAACAAATGCTGAATGACTAAAATTATACAAATGAAAAGAAAACAGTAAAGTATCAGCTTTTCACTGTATACAAAATCAAGATGTCTTTTATTGAGATGAAGTGTCATGGCCTTTTTATGTGATTTTATGAACTGAGATCCTGAGATATAATTCATAATGTGCGTATCCAGTAGATTGAGGGGATCCATGTATAAAGATAGATTAGACGTAGATGTGATTGCAACCTGTTCTTGTCAGTAATGTGAGTTGTCTTGTTTCAGTGTTATGTCGTTCTGCTTGATGTTTATTGGGAGTGTTCTAGATGTGCAGTGCTGAACTTGACTAGGTGTAACGGTGTAACACTGTTAACTGTATTGTGTGGTGATGGAACTCTATGTAGAACTGATCTGCTACCGCTATAATAGAATGATGTAATGCGATATAGTAGGTGAAAGCGTGGAATGCATCAGCTTATTTCAATTAATAAATCTTCAGTTTTTTTCGTATCTGGCTTAATTTACAAGTCGTCTTTATTTTTACTTTTATATTATCTCCACTTGTATCTTTCTCTGGATACAACACAACGATGAGTCCAGTAGATCTAACTCAGACAATAGCGACGTATTTGATCTTGTAGATTAAGCGAGTCATCTACTACTAAATCCTTGATACTTTACTATAGAGAGATGATGAGATGGGTTGGGAGAGAATCCGATTGAGCTACGAAAGACAGATGCAGAAGGGTCCTACTGAAGTATGCGTTTGCTGTGGCGGCCTGTTTTTTTCTACCAAAGTCAGCAAGGTCAAAATGTCTAAGATCATAGAGTGGGGCTGCACAGAGGAAACTGCCAACACCGTTTTCTCGGTCGAACCCGTAGATGAAGAATATTAAGGCAAGAACTTTTGCCAAACCTGCAAGGCCACTCTGAAGAAGAAGAAAGCTGTACCAGATCTTTGTTCGGAGAACGGGTTGAAGTTCCCCCATTGGACCCAAGATTTGCCGATTGTCGAAGTTGGAAGAGCGATTAGTCTAGCCACGACATGTTTTTCAGTCGATTTGGACAGTCAGAGGAACCACTGGACAGTTCAAGTCCAAAGGAGGGATTGTGAATATTTCTGCCAATGTAGACACGACAGTCCAGGCAATACCTCGCTCGTTGTTGGATGATGCCAATATTATTCTTGTTGAGCTCGCTCGAAGATGGAGATATGCTCGCGGGTATATCAAAGGTGCAATCAGCAGTGAAAGAGTCGGGAATGCCGCCTTGTACCTGCAGCCCACTCCTCCTCTTTTTCGCGAGTATAATGTCAGGATTGTTTAGAATAACGAAATATAGACAGAAAAAATACAATTAGAACTGAATATATTTATTAGGTTATTCCAAGATTGAATGAGGATTAAAACTAGTGTAAGAATCGAAGGTATTTATAGTTATTTGACAGTGCCGCAGCAATAGGACCTTGATCCAGGATAGAGGATAATTGTATAAGCATTCCGCCAGTCAACAAGGGCTTCGTGGATAAGAGTTGACAGATCACCAATTAGACAGAAGTCAAGGTACGCACAATGGATAGAATGTTCTTCAGAGCAGACTTGGTGGAAGAACATTCATCAGGATTGAAACCCATTTCCAGGAACGCAATGTCATAGGCTACCACACTACAGGAACGTAATTGCACCAAGCTATAGATTAGCCATCGGATGGCACCACCCACATCTTCTTGCTATGTCTAAATAAAGCTATTGTATTCTACTACGCATCCTTGCTCATTCCTGCTGTATTATGCTGCGCATAATACTTGTTCATTGCTATGATTTGATCTATATCCTAAACAAGGATAGGCATTATTGTTGGCTGGTTGGAGAATGCTGAAAACTTTCAGGACACGGCACATGCAGAGGACCGTCAGCAGGAGGGGGAGAGAGACCAGCCACAGGCTACAGCTACTGTCAATTATGAAGACGCTGCTCAAAATGGCAACAGCAGTGCAGACGAACTTGCAGGATCGCAGGATGAAGCTGAGCAAAATAAAGCCGTCCAAGAAGCAGGTGGAGGCGATAAAGTTGTGGACCCCCGAAAGGGCAAACCGTAGGATTGAGTACCGCACCGTAATTGGCTCTGATGAAGGGTTAAGAATGGCACCTGGTGAAAACCAAATTCCATTGTCGCTGTTTTCCGACCAAGATAGCGATTACCTGTCGTTCATCAAGGTGTACATGGGACGAAAGCTGGACCCGTTGCCACCGGTCAGCTACACCTCCGGACGCAAATCGATTGCTCGTCGATACGATCGTAGAGCTGTGATGAGGCCCGACTGCTTGCTCTATAGGGATCGGAAGATGATGCTGCTCAAAATGGCCGGAAATGCAAAGACAGTGCTCCGAAAGACAACCAACGCCAGCACTGGACGACCTCACACTGTGAACAATGTGCTGCAAGGTAACTTGACCACGACACTGCTCAGCGAAGACCAGGCGTATAAAGTTCTGCAAGGCGTTCGCTCCTCTGCAGAGCATTGGAAGACAAAGAAGAAGAAGAACCTCCTCATGGCCATGATCAGGCAATTTGGCATTCCCACCCTGTTTATTACTCTCCAAGTGGACAGAGCTCTTGGCCATGCTGAAGAAGGTCGTCGTCGACAATGATCCGATCACGCCTGCCCAGGCTGCTGAAGAACTCACTTCTCGTGAAAGGGCTTGGCTCATGCAGTCAAATCCCGTCACTTGCGCCAGCTACTTTGATTACAGGTTCAGAGAGTTGAAAAAGACGTGGACCGCACCTTGTGCTGATGGTCCTTTCCTTGGCTTGAACGTTCAAGAATAATTCTTCAGAACCGAATTCCAGCATCGCGGCTCTCCGCATATTCACATGCTGATTTGGCAAGAGGATGCACCAAGAATCTTACCTGGTTCAACGGAAAACGACGCTCGTGTTTGCCAGTTTAAGGATGGTATCATTACATGTGAAAAAGAATGGGATGGCAGCTCTCATACCTACGACAACAATTCCACTGACGCAACATGGGACGACATTATTATCCGCAGACAAACGCACAACACCCACACGGCAACTTGTAAGAGAAAGTGAAGTGATCAGATTGTTTGCAGGTTCACCATCCCGTTTTTGCCAATGGATGTCACAAGAGTATTATTGTGACCCTTCAACACAGATGAGGAGGAAATGATGACAGAACAAGAGCTGGCTGATATTCGTGACAGATATAAGCACATCAGACGATATTTGGATCAGAATGCTGAAACTTTGGTTGATTCAGCTACGACGTTTGATGAATTTTTCCAGGCAATTGAAATCAGTAGTGCTGATGCCTATATCTACAACATTATCAGGCCCACTTTAAAGACCACCAAAGTTTTCCTACGTCGAACTCCAAATCAGGTCTTGACAAACAGCTACAACCGAAAGATTCTGAGTATGTTCCGTTCGAATATGGATCTGCAGTCTATTGTTGATGGATACGCTTGCTGCTCATATGTAGCTGATGACTACATCAACAAGGCCGATAAAGGCATCAGGAATACATTAAGAAAAATTTACCAGAGGCAACGAAATGACCCATCGACTGGGGTATTCGACACTCTGAGATCCATCGCAACAACGTCGTACTACGGTATAACGCAGCTGAAATATCGGCCCAGGAAGCTGCTTACAATCTGCTGAGAATTCGCATGTCTGACGCTAGCACTGTCTGCGTGTTCATCCCAGCAACATTAGCTATAGACACCTCATCCTCAGGCTACCATATACTATTTCAGTCATGGCACTCATCATCTAAAAACTTAGTAGTATTACGATATATTTTCTCACAAAATATCACGTGACCACTGGTTACCGTCACGTGACAATAACCGGTGACCAGTAAATGGAAGTGATCCCAGCCCGCCACCGACAAACAGACGCCGAAACTGCCGAAGCGGAGGCAGAGAATGTAGAGCCAAATGACGGGGGTGATGAAACGGGGCATGACGATGATGAAAGTGTGAGCGAGCTGCCTCAACAACCTGTAGTCGATAGTGGCGTTCCTGGTAGGTCTTATCAGATGAGAGCGGGAAACCCTCAGATGTGGATTATTCGTCGATGTAAGTCTAAGGTATGGCAACTTAACTTACCAAACTTTCTCTGCCTATGTTGATTGTTTGATGACAGGTTATTCGATACTGCAGTAAAATACACACATTATACATGATTCGTAATTGCAGATCATCTTGGGTAAATCCAAGATGGTAAGAAAGAGTATATCCAAAAAAGCTATAAAAAACATTTAAGACTTGATCTTGTGCAACTTGTACCTGAAATCCACGCTGATCCAAACGAAATCAACTTTAGTATAAATATAACAAAGGTCATGGTAGACCATGACACTTTGCTTTACTTTTATTTCTCTTAAATAAATATAGAAGACTTTTAATTGTATTAGCACACTGCTTTTTATTGTATTTTTGTAGCAGATACTACAAGTTCAACAAGTATGACGGGACACGGCCGGACTATTTCCGAACCTTGCTTATGCTGTACAGTACAAGCCATGGCGAGATGAAGAACCAGAGCTGATAAACGTCAATGCCGAAGAACTGGTAAATCTTCATAGTGAGATGATTAGATTAACATTCCAAGAATTCACCCGTCTTGATGAAGAAAAGGACCTTGAGGAAGTCCTGGAAAGGGTCATGGGGGAAGATCGATGAGCCAAAGACGCAAATAGCGATGATGATGGTGAAGCTACTCGTGAAAGCAGACATGCCGACGACGCCAACGATTTCGGTCGATACACCTGCAAAGAAGACGACGAAGACGAAGGTGACTCTCAGCGCAATGCTGACATTGACGAGGTGCTCACTGCGGGTGCAGCCGCGTCAATATCTCGGACGCCATACTTCGAGAAGATAAAGGTGCCAGGAAAGCTGCCCGACCAAGACTACTTTGGCATGCTTTCCAGGCTGAATACTGTAGCAAGCAAAGACTTCTTTTGACGCATGTCTTCCACCACATCCGCAACAACCGAGACGAAACCAGATATCGATACTTTGACACTGCTATTGCCCCTCCCACCAACACTACGTTTGCACCATTGCATCTACTACTTGAGACAGGTGGTGCAGGAACTGGAAAGAGCATGCTGATCAACACCTTGTACCAGTCTCTGATCCAAGAATTCGACTCTGACAGGGATAGAGATATGGCGAGCCCTTCGGTTTTACTTTGTGCCCCAACTGGAATAGCAGCAGCTTTCAACATAGGTGGCTAAACTCTACGCTCCATTTTCGATCTGCCAATTTCGCAAGGAACGTTATCAATACTATCTGCTAGTGTTTCGCATTCAATGTCTGTTGCCCTTAGGGACCTGAGGGTTGTGATTATTGACGAGATTAGTATGATGGGTTCTCTTCAGTTTGGTTGGATAGACAAGCGTCTCAGTAGGGACATCTTTGACTCTCAAAAGCCTTTTGGTGGCATATCCATCTTTGTGTTCGGAGACTTTCTGCAGCTTTCACCCGTCATGACTGTACCTGTTTACTCCAGAGCTGTATCTCCAGGCAATGCAATTCCCGGCATACTCTTATTCAACCTTTGGAGCCTTTTCAAACCATCATACAAACTTACCAAAATTATGCATCAACGAGATGATCTGCGCTTTGCAGTTGCGCTCAATTACCTGGCAATTGGTGAGCTGATGACGGGTGCCGATAGATCACTATTTCAATCAAGAGTCGTCAATTTATCACCCGAGCAGCAGATGCAACAGATAAAAGACTTTGCCGCATTCCCGTTACCTGCTGACGAAAACGCCAATGATGGCGCCACTCAACCTATTATCCTTGTTGAGCCAGCGTATATACAATAACCAGCACAGCGAAAGATAGTATAGTAATTGAACAAGACGCAAATATACTGAAGTTTATTAATGAAATTAAAGGGCTATTTATACTAAATTTATGAGTCATTGTACAAGACAGTAACAAATGTTATTCACTTGCAGCTGAATCTGTCCATCAACTGAGATGTAACCTAGTAGCATATTCTTCCATTATATTTGGAATAATTACCTATCAAAGAGTGCCTTAATCTTATATAGACAGTTGTGGCGATTCTGGCACAACAATCCTGTTTCAAACAAGCAATGAAGTGGAAAACTTCAATCGCTTAATTCTTCTTGGCGGGATCCAAGGAGGAGAAGAAACAGTGTCTGTCGCATTTGACGTTTCTATGGGTGTTGAAAGTCAATTTGATCAAAACGGTATTGAGAGAAACACGGGCGACAACGCTAACCCAAGAAACGTCAAGACTTCGGATGGTATCTGATTTATCAGAAATAAAGTATTTGTAAAAAGAGTATGAAATTAATCAGGTAAAGAATATCGTTTATTACATTGAAATATGAGGGAATTTATATATACTATTCGAACTGAAAAATTTGATGTGAGGATGATAAGGCGTTGGATGGGAAGATCTGGGTGATAGAACAATAGATTATATCTATTGTAATGAACATACGACTAATGGATCAGTAATTGAATCCAGCTTCATATTGATGTTTTTATGATCTGATGTGGTCAGTGCTTGAACTAAGTTGTTTTACTTTGATTCGACATCCGGTTTAGAAATAATATATCAGTATCGTCAATGGGGCAGGATGTATCCTAAAACGAATCGACTATGGCCGTAGACAAGATCGCGCAAGAAAGCCCTTGCGAGTAAGGGTGGACTTTGGACGAGAGTCATGTACAGTAGAGCGGAGTTGCGTCCCAGTCAGGCATCGATTAGACGAAATTCGTCTATAGCCCATGCGTACTGTAGACAATGATTGAGCTATTTTTGGACTACGTGTATAGGAATACCAATGGACGGCTGAAAGTAAGACGCAAGCAATTTCCGCTGCTGTCTACTGAATCCTTGACAATTCACAAATCCCAAGAAGAGACGTACGGGCCAGTGGCAGTAATAGACGGTGTTGCTTCCGAATTCCGCTTGGATTGCCAGCTGATGTATGTCGCCTGCTCCGGAACCATCGCATATTCGGGATTGCGTATTGCCGCAAGAAACAACACTTGCAACACATTCCAGCCGCTAAGTCGTAATAATCCCACTTCGCCTCTTCGAATGGAGCTTGCAAGGCAAGAGACGGACGAAATAGTCCCCAGAAACCTCAGCATGACAACGTCTAGCTATCCGGATAGTATTCTAGTACTGTCGCACAACATTCAAAGCTTGAGGACACATCTGGATCAGGTTTCCAGCGACTTGGTCTACAATTCAGCATCAGTCGTCCTGCTATTTTTAGAGACATGAACAGTGCACAACTCACCTGAAACTTTTCAATTGTCTGGATTTGAGCTTGTCTCCTGCTCTGACATTGTACAAAGAGCAGCACCTAGTGCAACTGGCGCTTGTTACTGTGTGAATGAGAATATGCTGGGACAGAGAGAAGGTATGACAACAACTGACACGATCTTTCTTGTTGAGGGCAGTAGATCAATCAGTGTCGCATTGTTAAGTGTCAATTGTTGAAAGCTATTTGCAAGTGTATACATGTCGCCAAATGCTCCTATAGTATTGCTCTGATTATGGAATCGCTTCGATTTATCGTTCAACATCTTCATACAAGTCCTGTCATTGGAGGTGACTTTAACATCGACTTTGGCCCAAATGCAGCAGATGCCGCAAAGAAAAGAGAGATTCTGAACTTCATGACAGCAAACCAACTACATAGTCCTTTTGAAAATATTTCCAGCTCAAAAAATGGAACTTTCATTGATAACATTTTTATAAATGCCCAAGTAGTAGCTACAGTGAGGATCAAAACTGTTCAAATGTTTTGGTTATCTGAGCTCTTTCGAAATTATGGAAGTAAAATCTTATTTTATTTGGGGTGTGTTTAGTATCAATATGTTCCTGAGACCCCGCTCTACAGGAATATCTAATTGGTTGTTGTTTAAATTACCGATATCAGAAGCTATAGTCACTACAAATTGATCGGTACATTTGAACAGTTTTGAGCCCGATGTCTGGCTATAGTAAACCTCGGTACCACAACTCGGTAAATAGCCCTAGGCACCAAATAACTGCAGCAAAACTGTTACAAATCGCTCAAATTTCACACCATAAGCTTATCTTGCTACATACACCACGGAAAGTAACATTAAATTCAAAAATGCGCGAAATTACCTCTGAACAACGAAATCGTATTGTATCTCTCCTTAGATCCGGCAAGTCAAACCGCAAAGTGGCCGAGAGCTTCGGAGTCAGTCTTGGGACTATTGTTAATGTCGGAAAATCCAGCTGCCCTGACCGGGAAAGAAGTAAAGGTGGTCGACCCAAGGTCCTGTCTCCTGCAGATCAGCGTTATTGTGTACGTTTGGTGTCAAAACAAGGAATTGTTGTATCCAGAGAAAGATACAAGTGGAGATAATATAAAAGTAAAATAAAGACTTGTAAAATAAGCCAGATACGAAAACTAAAGATTTATTAATTGAATTAAGCACACCTTTTATATTAAATCATAATCGCTAAGTCAATCAATCTATCTTATTGTTTAATGACCTGATGTTTGACAAGTGTCAAACATGTATATTTACAACACAGCATTTTATCAGGAACAATGGTCTGATATAGAATTTAGATTGAGTCAAGCATTGTCTCAAACATGCCGCAATCTTCCCAAATCTCTTATTCAGCACAGACCATTTAGAATGTTCTCAAACAACTAAATAGCTTGTTCCTTATCTTGAGACTCTATCAAAAGATCTACTAGCATCAAATGAAGTATCGTGATCCGATTATAACTGAGTTATTCTAACTCAAGTATCCCGCTGGATGCAACAGCCCCCTTCCAGGATCAAGATAATTCATTGATTTGTCCCACAACCTTAAGTCATAGCACCATCTAGATACAAATGCCGTATATACAAATATATACATATATAAATACAAATATTTACAAAGAACAAAATATGGGTAGCATCCGTCATTAAAAAACCTTTAAAAAACCTATCATAGGAAAAAATATACAACAAGGTAAAAAGACTAGATCAAACACCATAAAGATTCAGCCCTTAAGACCGTTTAGCTTTCTGCGCAGTTCGCTTTGGTTTGCGACTAGCAGACTTATTCCAATTTACTGTTGCAGGTGCAACTCTGCGCTTTCCAACAGCTTTTGCACCATTTCTTCTACCCCAATACAATTCAATATGCTTGGTAGAATTGAAATTCTCAACAGGTTCCCATGTGTTTTCGATAGGATCATCAAATCCCTTCCACTGCACCAAGTACTGGTAATTACCTGGCGTTCCCTTATGATCAATAACCGCTTGAATTTCGTAATGCTCATTCTTAAATTCATCTACAGTTATAGGCTTAGGGTTAACAGCCGCTTTGTACACAATATGATGAGTTGGTACATCTCTACTCAAAAGAGCACCAGTTCGATCCATCAAAGTATAAGCGCCGTTATCTGTCACATTGTGGATAAGATAGGGACCTTCATACCGTTCATCAAGTTTGTTCTGTCGATGCACATTCTTGATCATCACCTTACTACCAATAGGATAAGGGTTCTCAATGATCTTGTGCTTCTTAGCAAACTTTGCATGATCAGCTTTCTGAGTCTCCAAAACACGCTTTGAAATAGCAGGTATAAGAACATCTTGCACAAATCTATATCGCTCATCGATAACCTTCTGATCAGCCAATTCTGAACTAGGAGTTGGTTCCACCTTTGAATAATCAGCAAGACCGTTTGGCTGGCGATTAAACATAAGTGTATAGGGGCGAGATTTGTGCAACCTAGCATATTTCACATTTATACAATAATTTACCCAAGGAATATAATGCTCCCATTGATCACGCTTTCCTCTGAGCAACTTAACTGTCGTTGTCTTTGCATGTTTAATCCAGCTCTCAGCAATTGCGTTTCCTAAGGCGTTAAAACTTAGAGAGAGCCTTCTATCTATGCCACTGATGTTTATCATTGCTTCCACAACCTCGTTAAGCCATTCAGAACCTCTGTCGGATGTCAAAATTTTAGGCCATCCAAAAAGTGAAAAGACATGGACTAATTCACGAGCAATTGTAGTAGCATTCTTATCAGGAATACAACGAATAACAGTAAATCGAGTAAAGATATCTGTTAACACAAAGATAAAGTTGCTACCGAATGAACTTGTAACGCCCATATCACCAAGATCCATACACCAATGATCCAACGGTAAGTCAGCTTTGGTACTACGGAAAGGATGATATCCTTCTCGAGCAATATTGTACTTGTTACATTCAATGCAATCACCTAAGATCCGTTCGATATCCTTACGCATATTTGTCCAATGGAATCCATCTCGATGGATAGCAGTTTCCACATGTTTAATTCCAAAATGACCAACCAAATGTTGAGCAATAATCATATTGTCTCTTTCATTAGCAGGTGGAGTAACATAATCAGCAAACTTGAGTGCACGTAAGATCAATTCCTGTCTTTGCTTTGACGAGGCAGCTGATGTGGTGCTTTCTTTCATCAAAGTAGGCTTCACATCAACATGTCGATCACTCGCACAAGAATTCACTTTCGTAACCCGCACAGGGGTACGTTTCATTTTAATAGATGGCGTTGTAGTCTTCAACTTGGAACCCATCTTCTTCTTTCGCTTTAACTTTTCACCACCATCAGCATAGTACCTGCCCCCCAGAAGATGACGTGCAGAAGCATCTTCATCTTCATAAAGCCGAGATAAAGCATCAGGTATCACATTAAGAACACCAGGCAAGTGGATAATGTCAAAATCATACGAAAAAATGTTCTCCCACCACCCTAACAAGAGCGTATTGGGGATCTCTTGAGTATTCAAATAAATCAAGCTCTTATGATCCGTGTGCAAGGTAAATTTTCTCATATACAAAAAGCGATGAAACTTTGCTAATGAATAACAGATACCAAGCAACTCTCTCTTCGTCGTGCTATAATTTCTCTCTGAAGGAGATAGTTTACGTGAAACCAAACCCACATAGCGAATTTCATCCTCAATGACTTGGTACAGTATACCACCAATCGCAGTGAGACTAGCATCAGTAGCCAGATGAAATCGAGCAGAGAAATCAGGAGGAGACATGACCAACGCTTTGGTCAATGCTTCTTTCAAAGTTGCGACAATCTTGTCATGGCGTTTAGTCCATACTTGCGACAAATCCTTGTATTGCTTCAAAGAATCAAGATCCTGAGTCAAGCGAGAATACAACGGAATAGACGAACGAAAGTATGACATCAAACCCAAAAAAGAAGCAAGCTGTTTGCCCGTTTTAATAGCAGGCCATTCTGCGATATTGGTAAGTTTTCGACCATCGGGTACCAACTTGCCATTAATCACACTCCATCCCAAAAGATAAATGCTACGCTGAGCAAATACAACCTTTTCAGGATTCAAAACCAAATTAGCCTTTGTCAAGCGACGAATCACTTCGGCAACAAGCTTGTAATGATCTTCCAGCGATCCATTACTACTACATAAAATATCATCGACGTATATGGTTACAGAGTGAGCACCATCAGTGGGATATGTAGTCGCAGCAGTCGACGTATTCAAATCAGACAACAAATTCTGCAGTGTACGGACCACAACTGATCCAACATGACGAATCCCGTAAGCAGCCTTCTTAAAGGTATACTGAGTATTGCAAAACGGTGACGTAAATGAAACTTTGTGAGCATCCTTTGGTTCCAGTCCAAAACTGGTAAAACAAGCGTGGATATCTAAACAAGTATGGATCATCTTCGTCCCAATGTTCTGATGAATAGTCGAGATCAAGGGTAATTGTTGCTTGTCATCCACCTCCAAGATCGAATTCAACTTGCGCACATCCAACACCACACGGGGCTTTGACATGTCGTAGTTGCCATTCGCATCCTTTTTCTTCACCACCAACAAGGGATGATTAAAACGAGTATGACTAGCCGATCTTTCAATTACACCTTCATCAAGCCAAACTTGGATCTGTTTGTTCACAGCATCACGATAGGCTTCAGGCAAAGGATACTGAGCTCTCCAGGCAACACAACCAGGCTTAGTATCCAACTGGATAGTAGAATCGGGCAAATTACAACGAGTATTTTTCATGTCAATTTGCGAATTCTCCACTAACAACACATTTAATAGTTTCACAAAAGGAGCACGGTCCTCCTCACTACCAAATGGATCTGCATTAGGTTTAATCGAATCATCAATTGGATCTGGTAATCTCGGACCAGCTTGAAATCCATGTCGACTCACTAAACCACTAATGCCAATGCCAATCTTAGAGAGAATATCCATTCCTAACAAGATATGCACATTTTCTTCAGAATAAAACGAGAATACTTCAAACAGATGACTTTTATTGATTCTATTATATTCTAAATTAAGCTCCACGGAACCAACACGAGGCACAGTAGACACTTCATGAGCCAATTGAACGACACCATTGCCATCATTAGCACAAAAACCAGGATGAGATCTTCCTCCTAAATAGTTAAAGAACTCATTAGTGATACAGCTAAACGTAGCACCCGTATCCACAATACCGAAACACACAACATTTTGAACCACAATAGGAACACAAATGGAGTTGGATCGCATTGCAGGTGGTGCACTAAACACAGCATCAAACTTACATTCTTGTGCCGCCATGTTCAACAACAAGTCAGCATCATTAACACACACACTGGACATTCCGTCAACTAAAGAAGACTGAACCTTCATCTTAAGGTCAGCTTCATTCTCGACAACAGAATGATCGTCGGATTCCGACATCTCAATGTCAGTATCCTCAGTGGACACAGCAGCAGGCACAGCAACAGGAGAAGAAGAACCAGTCATAACCTTAGCAGGTTCAGCCACAGCTGAAAAACCAGCAGAAGACACAGAACAAGAAGAAACGCCTTTCTTCTCTTGCACAACACGATTGCCAAGCTCAGAATCCATAGCAGCATCCACCATCGACTGGATGTTTTGACGCTTACGCATCATGCGCACCACCTTGGATCCACCAGAACCAGAGCGAATAGCCGTGCCACAGTTGCCAGCGTGACCCTTGCCATAATGGCCATTACAATCCTTGCAAGTACGCTCGGCAATATGTTCAGCAATGGTCTTGCCAAACTTAGACACAAACTTGCCTTTGTGATTGCCGTCATGAGCACCACCAAAAGAACGACCATGTTGATGATTACCAGAGTCACTGGAAACAGAAGAGTACTTGGACTTCTTGGCTTCACCAGAAATCACCAAGTTGGATGACTCAGCATCCCGTTTCTTGGGTGCACCAGAGAGACCAGAAGCCACCTTGCCTAACTTCTTGTCAACAGCAATGTCAAGACGACGAGCAACAGAAGAAACAAAATCAACATCATAAAATGAAGATTCAGAGGCTTGCCCCATGGCAACCATAATCAGTCTAGAAGTAGACTCAGGAAAGGCGTCAAAGAAGACCTTGGCAACAACATACTTGTCAGAGACCTCAGAACGCACCTTCAAACTCTTGAATCGTTCCAGAAACGCATCAACAGACTCAGTTTCCAACTTCACACAGTTCAAAAACTCACGAATACGAGCAAAACGGAGTTGTTCCTTGGGGACACCATAGCGAGAAACGATAGCATCCTTAAAGAAGGACCAAGAGACAACAGAACCATTCACTTGAACGAATTCATTGAGCCAATCACGAAGATCATGACCCAAACAACGAGGAAGGAGACGGAGCCAGTTGGAGTCAAAGTCAAGGCCATGACTATTGAGGACATCCTCAAAACGACGTAGACACTCTTCGATGTCAGCAAAGGATTCCCTCTTTGCATCTCGGATAAAACCAGGCCATTGGAACAAAGGTAAGCCATTGGGAACGACAGTGCTCAAACCAATAGCAGCAGCCATGCCACCATTGGCCAAACCAGGAGAAGCACCAAACGTAAACGAAGAGGTAAGACCAGGAAGACCACGAATCGATTCAAGATCGGCCGTCTTGATACGCAAGAGTTCCCTCAAAGGATCAACCTCCTCTTTGGGCTTGTCACCAGCAGTAGCAATGTCAATGCCAAGTCGACTAACCTCATCGACAAGACGACGAACAGCATCATCCAAGGACAAAGGAGCAGTAGAATCAGATGGAGTAGACATCAGAATGGTAAGTGTAGAAAAAATTGGGTTGTAAAAAAAAATCAATAGATCCGGATTATACGGCTTAAAAAAATGTTGTATCCAGAGAAAGATACAAGTGGAGATAATATAAAAGTAAAATAAAGACTTGTAAAATAAGCCAGATACGAAAACTAAAGATTTATTAATTGAATTAAGCACACCTTTTATATTAAATCATAATCGCTAAGTCAATCAATCTATCTTATTGTTTAATGACCTGATGTTTGACAAGTGTCAAACATGTATATTTACAACACAGCATTTTATCAGGAACAATGGTCTGATATAGAATTTAGATTGAGTCAAGCATTGTCTCAAACATGCCGCAATCTTCCCAAATCTCTTATTCAGCACAGACCATTTAGAATGTTCTCAAACAACTAAATAGCTTGTTCCTTATCTTGAGACTCTATCAAAAGATCTACTAGCATCAAATGAAGTATCGTGATCCGATTATAACTGAGTTATTCTAACTCAAGTATCCCGCTGGATGCAACAGCCCCCTTCCAGGATCAAGATAATTCATTGATTTGTCCCACAACCTTAAGTCATAGCACCATCTAGATACAAATGCCGTATATACAAATATATACATATATAAATACAAATATTTACAAAGAACAAAATATGGGTAGCATCCGTCATTAAAAAACCTTTAAAAAACCTATCATAGGAAAAAATATACAACAAGGTAAAAAGACTAGATCAAACACCATAAAGATTCAGCCCTTAAGACCGTTTAGCTTTCTGCGCAGTTCGCTTTGGTTTGCGACTAGCAGACTTATTCCAATTTACTGTTGCAGGTGCAACTCTGCGCTTTCCAACAGCTTTTGCACCATTTCTTCTACCCCAATACAATTCAATATGCTTGGTAGAATTGAAATTCTCAACAGGTTCCCATGTGTTTTCGATAGGATCATCAAATCCCTTCCACTGCACCAAGTACTGGTAATTACCTGGCGTTCCCTTATGATCAATAACCGCTTGAATTTCGTAATGCTCATTCTTAAATTCATCTACAGTTATAGGCTTAGGGTTAACAGCCGCTTTGTACACAATATGATGAGTTGGTACATCTCTACTCAAAAGAGCACCAGTTCGATCCATCAAAGTATAAGCGCCGTTATCTGTCACATTGTGGATAAGATAGGGACCTTCATACCGTTCATCAAGTTTGTTCTGTCGATGCACATTCTTGATCATCACCTTACTACCAATAGGATAAGGGTTCTCAATGATCTTGTGCTTCTTAGCAAACTTTGCATGATCAGCTTTCTGAGTCTCCAAAACACGCTTTGAAATAGCAGGTATAAGAACATCTTGCACAAATCTATATCGCTCATCGATAACCTTCTGATCAGCCAATTCTGAACTAGGAGTTGGTTCCACCTTTGAATAATCAGCAAGACCGTTTGGCTGGCGATTAAACATAAGTGTATAGGGGCGAGATTTGTGCAACCTAGCATATTTCACATTTATACAATAATTTACCCAAGGAATATAATGCTCCCATTGATCACGCTTTCCTCTGAGCAACTTAACTGTCGTTGTCTTTGCATGTTTAATCCAGCTCTCAGCAATTGCGTTTCCTAAGGCGTTAAAACTTAGAGAGAGCCTTCTATCTATGCCACTGATGTTTATCATTGCTTCCACAACCTCGTTAAGCCATTCAGAACCTCTGTCGGATGTCAAAATTTTAGGCCATCCAAAAAGTGAAAAGACATGGACTAATTCACGAGCAATTGTAGTAGCATTCTTATCAGGAATACAACGAATAACAGTAAATCGAGTAAAGATATCTGTTAACACAAAGATAAAGTTGCTACCGAATGAACTTGTAACGCCCATATCACCAAGATCCATACACCAATGATCCAACGGTAAGTCAGCTTTGGTACTACGGAAAGGATGATATCCTTCTCGAGCAATATTGTACTTGTTACATTCAATGCAATCACCTAAGATCCGTTCGATATCCTTACGCATATTTGTCCAATGGAATCCATCTCGATGGATAGCAGTTTCCACATGTTTAATTCCAAAATGACCAACCAAATGTTGAGCAATAATCATATTGTCTCTTTCATTAGCAGGTGGAGTAACATAATCAGCAAACTTGAGTGCACGTAAGATCAATTCCTGTCTTTGCTTTGACGAGGCAGCTGATGTGGTGCTTTCTTTCATCAAAGTAGGCTTCACATCAACATGTCGATCACTCGCACAAGAATTCACTTTCGTAACCCGCACAGGGGTACGTTTCATTTTAATAGATGGCGTTGTAGTCTTCAACTTGGAACCCATCTTCTTCTTTCGCTTTAACTTTTCACCACCATCAGCATAGTACCTGCCCCCCAGAAGATGACGTGCAGAAGCATCTTCATCTTCATAAAGCCGAGATAAAGCATCAGGTATCACATTAAGAACACCAGGCAAGTGGATAATGTCAAAATCATACGAAAAAATGTTCTCCCACCACCCTAACAAGAGCGTATTGGGGATCTCTTGAGTATTCAAATAAATCAAGCTCTTATGATCCGTGTGCAAGGTAAATTTTCTCATATACAAAAAGCGATGAAACTTTGCTAATGAATAACAGATACCAAGCAACTCTCTCTTCGTCGTGCTATAATT
This sequence comes from Mucor circinelloides, assembly GCA_037974945.1. NCBI lineage: Eukaryota > Fungi > Mucoromycota > Mucoromycetes > Mucorales > Mucoraceae > Mucor > Mucor circinelloides. The sequence goes on along the minus strand of JBBNAA010000028.1, from coordinate 805,603 downwards.
TCTCTCTGAAGGAGATAGTTTACGTGAAACCAAACCCACATAGCGAATTTCATCCTCAATGACTTGGTACAGTATACCACCAATCGCAGTGAGACTAGCATCAGTAGCCAGATGAAATCGAGCAGAGAAATCAGGAGGAGACATGACCAACGCTTTGGTCAATGCTTCTTTCAAAGTTGCGACAATCTTGTCATGGCGTTTAGTCCATACTTGCGACAAATCCTTGTATTGCTTCAAAGAATCAAGATCCTGAGTCAAGCGAGAATACAACGGAATAGACGAACGAAAGTATGACATCAAACCCAAAAAAGAAGCAAGCTGTTTGCCCGTTTTAATAGCAGGCCATTCTGCGATATTGGTAAGTTTTCGACCATCGGGTACCAACTTGCCATTAATCACACTCCATCCCAAAAGATAAATGCTACGCTGAGCAAATACAACCTTTTCAGGATTCAAAACCAAATTAGCCTTTGTCAAGCGACGAATCACTTCGGCAACAAGCTTGTAATGATCTTCCAGCGATCCATTACTACTACATAAAATATCATCGACGTATATGGTTACAGAGTGAGCACCATCAGTGGGATATGTAGTCGCAGCAGTCGACGTATTCAAATCAGACAACAAATTCTGCAGTGTACGGACCACAACTGATCCAACATGACGAATCCCGTAAGCAGCCTTCTTAAAGGTATACTGAGTATTGCAAAACGGTGACGTAAATGAAACTTTGTGAGCATCCTTTGGTTCCAGTCCAAAACTGGTAAAACAAGCGTGGATATCTAAACAAGTATGGATCATCTTCGTCCCAATGTTCTGATGAATAGTCGAGATCAAGGGTAATTGTTGCTTGTCATCCACCTCCAAGATCGAATTCAACTTGCGCACATCCAACACCACACGGGGCTTTGACATGTCGTAGTTGCCATTCGCATCCTTTTTCTTCACCACCAACAAGGGATGATTAAAACGAGTATGACTAGCCGATCTTTCAATTACACCTTCATCAAGCCAAACTTGGATCTGTTTGTTCACAGCATCACGATAGGCTTCAGGCAAAGGATACTGAGCTCTCCAGGCAACACAACCAGGCTTAGTATCCAACTGGATAGTAGAATCGGGCAAATTACAACGAGTATTTTTCATGTCAATTTGCGAATTCTCCACTAACAACACATTTAATAGTTTCACAAAAGGAGCACGGTCCTCCTCACTACCAAATGGATCTGCATTAGGTTTAATCGAATCATCAATTGGATCTGGTAATCTCGGACCAGCTTGAAATCCATGTCGACTCACTAAACCACTAATGCCAATGCCAATCTTAGAGAGAATATCCATTCCTAACAAGATATGCACATTTTCTTCAGAATAAAACGAGAATACTTCAAACAGATGACTTTTATTGATTCTATTATATTCTAAATTAAGCTCCACGGAACCAACACGAGGCACAGTAGACACTTCATGAGCCAATTGAACGACACCATTGCCATCATTAGCACAAAAACCAGGATGAGATCTTCCTCCTAAATAGTTAAAGAACTCATTAGTGATACAGCTAAACGTAGCACCCGTATCCACAATACCGAAACACACAACATTTTGAACCACAATAGGAACACAAATGGAGTTGGATCGCATTGCAGGTGGTGCACTAAACACAGCATCAAACTTACATTCTTGTGCCGCCATGTTCAACAACAAGTCAGCATCATTAACACACACACTGGACATTCCGTCAACTAAAGAAGACTGAACCTTCATCTTAAGGTCAGCTTCATTCTCGACAACAGAATGATCGTCGGATTCCGACATCTCAATGTCAGTATCCTCAGTGGACACAGCAGCAGGCACAGCAACAGGAGAAGAAGAACCAGTCATAACCTTAGCAGGTTCAGCCACAGCTGAAAAACCAGCAGAAGACACAGAACAAGAAGAAACGCCTTTCTTCTCTTGCACAACACGATTGCCAAGCTCAGAATCCATAGCAGCATCCACCATCGACTGGATGTTTTGACGCTTACGCATCATGCGCACCACCTTGGATCCACCAGAACCAGAGCGAATAGCCGTGCCACAGTTGCCAGCGTGACCCTTGCCATAATGGCCATTACAATCCTTGCAAGTACGCTCGGCAATATGTTCAGCAATGGTCTTGCCAAACTTAGACACAAACTTGCCTTTGTGATTGCCGTCATGAGCACCACCAAAAGAACGACCATGTTGATGATTACCAGAGTCACTGGAAACAGAAGAGTACTTGGACTTCTTGGCTTCACCAGAAATCACCAAGTTGGATGACTCAGCATCCCGTTTCTTGGGTGCACCAGAGAGACCAGAAGCCACCTTGCCTAACTTCTTGTCAACAGCAATGTCAAGACGACGAGCAACAGAAGAAACAAAATCAACATCATAAAATGAAGATTCAGAGGCTTGCCCCATGGCAACCATAATCAGTCTAGAAGTAGACTCAGGAAAGGCGTCAAAGAAGACCTTGGCAACAACATACTTGTCAGAGACCTCAGAACGCACCTTCAAACTCTTGAATCGTTCCAGAAACGCATCAACAGACTCAGTTTCCAACTTCACACAGTTCAAAAACTCACGAATACGAGCAAAACGGAGTTGTTCCTTGGGGACACCATAGCGAGAAACGATAGCATCCTTAAAGAAGGACCAAGAGACAACAGAACCATTCACTTGAACGAATTCATTGAGCCAATCACGAAGATCATGACCCAAACAACGAGGAAGGAGACGGAGCCAGTTGGAGTCAAAGTCAAGGCCATGACTATTGAGGACATCCTCAAAACGACGTAGACACTCTTCGATGTCAGCAAAGGATTCCCTCTTTGCATCTCGGATAAAACCAGGCCATTGGAACAAAGGTAAGCCATTGGGAACGACAGTGCTCAAACCAATAGCAGCAGCCATGCCACCATTGGCCAAACCAGGAGAAGCACCAAACGTAAACGAAGAGGTAAGACCAGGAAGACCACGAATCGATTCAAGATCGGCCGTCTTGATACGCAAGAGTTCCCTCAAAGGATCAACCTCCTCTTTGGGCTTGTCACCAGCAGTAGCAATGTCAATGCCAAGTCGACTAACCTCATCGACAAGACGACGAACAGCATCATCCAAGGACAAAGGAGCAGTAGAATCAGATGGAGTAGACATCAGAATGGTAAGTGTAGAAAAAATTGGGTTGTAAAAAAAAATCAATAGATCCGGATTATACGGCTTAAAAAAATGTTGTATCCAGAGAAAGATACAAGTGGAGATAATATAAAAGTAAAATAAAGACTTGTAAAATAAGCCAGATACGAAAACTAAAGATTTATTAATTGAATTAAGCACACCTTTTATATTAAATCATAATCGCTAAGTCAATCAATCTATCTTATTGTTTAATGACCTGATGTTTGACAAGTGTCAAACATGTATATTTACAACACAGCATTTTATCAGGAACAATGGTCTGATATAGAATTTAGATTGAGTCAAGCATTGTCTCAAACATGCCGCAATCTTCCCAAATCTCTTATTCAGCACAGACCATTTAGAATGTTCTCAAACAACTAAATAGCTTGTTCCTTATCTTGAGACTCTATCAAAAGATCTACTAGCATCAAATGAAGTATCGTGATCCGATTATAACTGAGTTATTCTAACTCAAGTATCCCGCTGGATGCAACAGCCCCCTTCCAGGATCAAGATAATTCATTGATTTGTCCCACAACCTTAAGTCATAGCACCATCTAGATACAAATGCCGTATATACAAATATATACATATATAAATACAAATATTTACAAAGAACAAAATATGGGTAGCATCCGTCATTAAAAAACCTTTAAAAAACCTATCATAGGAAAAAATATACAACAAGGTAAAAAGACTAGATCAAACACCATAAAGATTCAGCCCTTAAGACCGTTTAGCTTTCTGCGCAGTTCGCTTTGGTTTGCGACTAGCAGACTTATTCCAATTTACTGTTGCAGGTGCAACTCTGCGCTTTCCAACAGCTTTTGCACCATTTCTTCTACCCCAATACAATTCAATATGCTTGGTAGAATTGAAATTCTCAACAGGTTCCCATGTGTTTTCGATAGGATCATCAAATCCCTTCCACTGCACCAAGTACTGGTAATTACCTGGCGTTCCCTTATGATCAATAACCGCTTGAATTTCGTAATGCTCATTCTTAAATTCATCTACAGTTATAGGCTTAGGGTTAACAGCCGCTTTGTACACAATATGATGAGTTGGTACATCTCTACTCAAAAGAGCACCAGTTCGATCCATCAAAGTATAAGCGCCGTTATCTGTCACATTGTGGATAAGATAGGGACCTTCATACCGTTCATCAAGTTTGTTCTGTCGATGCACATTCTTGATCATCACCTTACTACCAATAGGATAAGGGTTCTCAATGATCTTGTGCTTCTTAGCAAACTTTGCATGATCAGCTTTCTGAGTCTCCAAAACACGCTTTGAAATAGCAGGTATAAGAACATCTTGCACAAATCTATATCGCTCATCGATAACCTTCTGATCAGCCAATTCTGAACTAGGAGTTGGTTCCACCTTTGAATAATCAGCAAGACCGTTTGGCTGGCGATTAAACATAAGTGTATAGGGGCGAGATTTGTGCAACCTAGCATATTTCACATTTATACAATAATTTACCCAAGGAATATAATGCTCCCATTGATCACGCTTTCCTCTGAGCAACTTAACTGTCGTTGTCTTTGCATGTTTAATCCAGCTCTCAGCAATTGCGTTTCCTAAGGCGTTAAAACTTAGAGAGAGCCTTCTATCTATGCCACTGATGTTTATCATTGCTTCCACAACCTCGTTAAGCCATTCAGAACCTCTGTCGGATGTCAAAATTTTAGGCCATCCAAAAAGTGAAAAGACATGGACTAATTCACGAGCAATTGTAGTAGCATTCTTATCAGGAATACAACGAATAACAGTAAATCGAGTAAAGATATCTGTTAACACAAAGATAAAGTTGCTACCGAATGAACTTGTAACGCCCATATCACCAAGATCCATACACCAATGATCCAACGGTAAGTCAGCTTTGGTACTACGGAAAGGATGATATCCTTCTCGAGCAATATTGTACTTGTTACATTCAATGCAATCACCTAAGATCCGTTCGATATCCTTACGCATATTTGTCCAATGGAATCCATCTCGATGGATAGCAGTTTCCACATGTTTAATTCCAAAATGACCAACCAAATGTTGAGCAATAATCATATTGTCTCTTTCATTAGCAGGTGGAGTAACATAATCAGCAAACTTGAGTGCACGTAAGATCAATTCCTGTCTTTGCTTTGACGAGGCAGCTGATGTGGTGCTTTCTTTCATCAAAGTAGGCTTCACATCAACATGTCGATCACTCGCACAAGAATTCACTTTCGTAACCCGCACAGGGGTACGTTTCATTTTAATAGATGGCGTTGTAGTCTTCAACTTGGAACCCATCTTCTTCTTTCGCTTTAACTTTTCACCACCATCAGCATAGTACCTGCCCCCCAGAAGATGACGTGCAGAAGCATCTTCATCTTCATAAAGCCGAGATAAAGCATCAGGTATCACATTAAGAACACCAGGCAAGTGGATAATGTCAAAATCATACGAAAAAATGTTCTCCCACCACCCTAACAAGAGCGTATTGGGGATCTCTTGAGTATTCAAATAAATCAAGCTCTTATGATCCGTGTGCAAGGTAAATTTTCTCATATACAAAAAGCGATGAAACTTTGCTAATGAATAACAGATACCAAGCAACTCTCTCTTCGTCGTGCTATAATTTCTCTCTGAAGGAGATAGTTTACGTGAAACCAAACCCACATAGCGAATTTCATCCTCAATGACTTGGTACAGTATACCACCAATCGCAGTGAGACTAGCATCAGTAGCCAGATGAAATCGAGCAGAGAAATCAGGAGGAGACATGACCAACGCTTTGGTCAATGCTTCTTTCAAAGTTGCGACAATCTTGTCATGGCGTTTAGTCCATACTTGCGACAAATCCTTGTATTGCTTCAAAGAATCAAGATCCTGAGTCAAGCGAGAATACAACGGAATAGACGAACGAAAGTATGACATCAAACCCAAAAAAGAAGCAAGCTGTTTGCCCGTTTTAATAGCAGGCCATTCTGCGATATTGGTAAGTTTTCGACCATCGGGTACCAACTTGCCATTAATCACACTCCATCCCAAAAGATAAATGCTACGCTGAGCAAATACAACCTTTTCAGGATTCAAAACCAAATTAGCCTTTGTCAAGCGACGAATCACTTCGGCAACAAGCTTGTAATGATCTTCCAGCGATCCATTACTACTACATAAAATATCATCGACGTATATGGTTACAGAGTGAGCACCATCAGTGGGATATGTAGTCGCAGCAGTCGACGTATTCAAATCAGACAACAAATTCTGCAGTGTACGGACCACAACTGATCCAACATGACGAATCCCGTAAGCAGCCTTCTTAAAGGTATACTGAGTATTGCAAAACGGTGACGTAAATGAAACTTTGTGAGCATCCTTTGGTTCCAGTCCAAAACTGGTAAAACAAGCGTGGATATCTAAACAAGTATGGATCATCTTCGTCCCAATGTTCTGATGAATAGTCGAGATCAAGGGTAATTGTTGCTTGTCATCCACCTCCAAGATCGAATTCAACTTGCGCACATCCAACACCACACGGGGCTTTGACATGTCGTAGTTGCCATTCGCATCCTTTTTCTTCACCACCAACAAGGGATGATTAAAACGAGTATGACTAGCCGATCTTTCAATTACACCTTCATCAAGCCAAACTTGGATCTGTTTGTTCACAGCATCACGATAGGCTTCAGGCAAAGGATACTGAGCTCTCCAGGCAACACAACCAGGCTTAGTATCCAACTGGATAGTAGAATCGGGCAAATTACAACGAGTATTTTTCATGTCAATTTGCGAATTCTCCACTAACAACACATTTAATAGTTTCACAAAAGGAGCACGGTCCTCCTCACTACCAAATGGATCTGCATTAGGTTTAATCGAATCATCAATTGGATCTGGTAATCTCGGACCAGCTTGAAATCCATGTCGACTCACTAAACCACTAATGCCAATGCCAATCTTAGAGAGAATATCCATTCCTAACAAGATATGCACATTTTCTTCAGAATAAAACGAGAATACTTCAAACAGATGACTTTTATTGATTCTATTATATTCTAAATTAAGCTCCACGGAACCAACACGAGGCACAGTAGACACTTCATGAGCCAATTGAACGACACCATTGCCATCATTAGCACAAAAACCAGGATGAGATCTTCCTCCTAAATAGTTAAAGAACTCATTAGTGATACAGCTAAACGTAGCACCCGTATCCACAATACCGAAACACACAACATTTTGAACCACAATAGGAACACAAATGGAGTTGGATCGCATTGCAGGTGGTGCACTAAACACAGCATCAAACTTACATTCTTGTGCCGCCATGTTCAACAACAAGTCAGCATCATTAACACACACACTGGACATTCCGTCAACTAAAGAAGACTGAACCTTCATCTTAAGGTCAGCTTCATTCTCGACAACAGAATGATCGTCGGATTCCGACATCTCAATGTCAGTATCCTCAGTGGACACAGCAGCAGGCACAGCAACAGGAGAAGAAGAACCAGTCATAACCTTAGCAGGTTCAGCCACAGCTGAAAAACCAGCAGAAGACACAGAACAAGAAGAAACGCCTTTCTTCTCTTGCACAACACGATTGCCAAGCTCAGAATCCATAGCAGCATCCACCATCGACTGGATGTTTTGACGCTTACGCATCATGCGCACCACCTTGGATCCACCAGAACCAGAGCGAATAGCCGTGCCACAGTTGCCAGCGTGACCCTTGCCATAATGGCCATTACAATCCTTGCAAGTACGCTCGGCAATATGTTCAGCAATGGTCTTGCCAAACTTAGACACAAACTTGCCTTTGTGATTGCCGTCATGAGCACCACCAAAAGAACGACCATGTTGATGATTACCAGAGTCACTGGAAACAGAAGAGTACTTGGACTTCTTGGCTTCACCAGAAATCACCAAGTTGGATGACTCAGCATCCCGTTTCTTGGGTGCACCAGAGAGACCAGAAGCCACCTTGCCTAACTTCTTGTCAACAGCAATGTCAAGACGACGAGCAACAGAAGAAACAAAATCAACATCATAAAATGAAGATTCAGAGGCTTGCCCCATGGCAACCATAATCAGTCTAGAAGTAGACTCAGGAAAGGCGTCAAAGAAGACCTTGGCAACAACATACTTGTCAGAGACCTCAGAACGCACCTTCAAACTCTTGAATCGTTCCAGAAACGCATCAACAGACTCAGTTTCCAACTTCACACAGTTCAAAAACTCACGAATACGAGCAAAACGGAGTTGTTCCTTGGGGACACCATAGCGAGAAACGATAGCATCCTTAAAGAAGGACCAAGAGACAACAGAACCATTCACTTGAACGAATTCATTGAGCCAATCACGAAGATCATGACCCAAACAACGAGGAAGGAGACGGAGCCAGTTGGAGTCAAAGTCAAGGCCATGACTATTGAGGACATCCTCAAAACGACGTAGACACTCTTCGATGTCAGCAAAGGATTCCCTCTTTGCATCTCGGATAAAACCAGGCCATTGGAACAAAGGTAAGCCATTGGGAACGACAGTGCTCAAACCAATAGCAGCAGCCATGCCACCATTGGCCAAACCAGGAGAAGCACCAAACGTAAACGAAGAGGTAAGACCAGGAAGACCACGAATCGATTCAAGATCGGCCGTCTTGATACGCAAGAGTTCCCTCAAAGGATCAACCTCCTCTTTGGGCTTGTCACCAGCAGTAGCAATGTCAATGCCAAGTCGACTAACCTCATCGACAAGACGACGAACAGCATCATCCAAGGACAAAGGAGCAGTAGAATCAGATGGAGTAGACATCAGAATGGTAAGTGTAGAAAAAATTGGGTTGTAAAAAAAAATCAATAGATCCGGATTATACGGCTTAAAAAAATGTTGTATCCAGAGAAAGATACAAGTGGAGATAATATAAAAGTAAAATAAAGACTTGTAAAATAAGCCAGATACGAAAACTAAAGATTTATTAATTGAATTAAGCACACCTTTTATATTAAATCATAATCGCTAAGTCAATCAATCTATCTTATTGTTTAATGACCTGATGTTTGACAAGTGTCAAACATGTATATTTACAACACAGCATTTTATCAGGAACAATGGTCTGATATAGAATTTAGATTGAGTCAAGCATTGTCTCAAACATGCCGCAATCTTCCCAAATCTCTTATTCAGCACAGACCATTTAGAATGTTCTCAAACAACTAAATAGCTTGTTCCTTATCTTGAGACTCTATCAAAAGATCTACTAGCATCAAATGAAGTATCGTGATCCGATTATAACTGAGTTATTCTAACTCAAGTATCCCGCTGGATGCAACAGGAATGAACAACGCTGTAAAGGTCCGAAAACAGCTGCGAAATAATTATGGGATCAATGTAAGTCCTCACACTGTTCGTCGAACCTTGAGGAAGGCTGGCCTTGAAGCATTTGAAAAAGAAAAGAAGCCTGACATTAGCACAACCAACGCGAAGAATCGACTTGAGTGGTGTTTGGCCCACCGTGACTGAACCTCGGATGACTGGAAACGTGTTATTTGGTCCGAGGAGACTAAAATTAACTGTTTTAACTCAGATGGACGCGTTTGGAGCTGGATTCGTGACGGTGAGCAGCTGCAACCGAAACATGTAAAGGCTACGCGAAAGCATGGTGGTGGAGGTATCATGTTTTGGAGTGCCACATCGTATGCTGGAGTTGGTTGGATCTGCAAGATCGATAAAATAATGAATCGCTACGTCTATAAACTAGGAGTGGCAACGAGTGAGGTATAAACGATTATAATCGACGGTTGAGCGAATATTAGTGATATTCGACAAAGAAAACGATTTCGGTAAGCCAATCGGTTTTTAGTACACCGCTTTACGAGCTGTTATTTCTTGTAATCGGTTCGCTGCTCAACTAAATCAGCAGAAAAAATTCAATTATAATTCAGACGATCGATTATTTGAGTCACGCGAATTATATTTTACAGCTTGAAGTACGAGCATGCAAGAAGTCAAACCGTTACTTCACGAACGAGTTTTTGGTTAAAACTCGAGATTCTCAAACGACTATCCGATATATCGAGTACAAATCGAAAAAAAAACTGCATGATTTATAGGAAAACACACTGATGGGAGTAGATAATATATATTATAAATGAATGATATTTAGTAAGAAGTGAAAAAAAGTAAATAATGATTAGAAAATTCATATGCTCAAAGTTTTAATACAATGAAGGAAGCAACACAGCAAAAGACACAACGAAGAACCAAAGCGAGAAGGCGAAAGGGCTCTTGGTAACAGCATAAGAAACAAAAAAAGAAAAACCAAAATGAGAAGGAGTAAGAGACCTTGATAACAACAAAAGAAACAGCAAAGAACCAAAGCAAGAGGGAGAAAGAGACCATGATAACAGCATAAGCAGCATAAAAAAAACCAAAGCAAAAAGGAGAAGAAAGAGACCATCATAACGACATAAGAAGAAACAGCATAGAAAAACCAAAGCGAGAAGGAGAAACAGCTCTTGATAACAACATAAAAACCACCTAAGCATCACACTGATGTTTTTTCCAGCTTGATAGAACCACCAAAAGCTCTGCAGATTCCCCAGACAAACTTGCTCTATTTATATTGATAATTCTTTTCGCTGTCGAAAACAATCTTTCAGAAGCCACACTTGTTGAAGGAACAGCTAGAATCTGGAGAGCGAAGGATGATAGCTTTGGATATTTTATATGATTAAGGCGCCAGAAGTCCAAACTTTGTGTTGCAAAATTGAGATTGTTGTTCAGTTGGCTGTAGTCGATGGATTGATTCAATAGAAATTTTGATGGAACTGGAAGCGGGATAGAGCCTGAGTGAGAGTTAGAGGAGTCCAAAGAAGACAGCGTTTGGCCAGCAAAGCCCTCTTCTTTCATTGTCATTTCAACTTTTTCGTCTATCAGTATCAAGTCATCGTCAATTTTGGTCGCATAATATTCAAGTTCCAAAGGTGGAAAAGTGTCAGTGTCGTCAGATGTAGTATACAGATGCAATTCCAGAATCCCTTCTTCAATGTAATCGGAAAGACCATCAGTTTTTTGTCTCTTGGTTTCATTGATGTTATTGATCTTCTTTCTTTTGCCGAAAAAGCCAAATGATTTCTTCACTCTTCCGCTTGCCAATGTTGCTGTTGATGACGATGTTGATGATGATAATGCTGATGAAGAAGGTACAGTTTCATCATTGAAAGTGTTGTGAGCAGTAGATGTAGTAGTTGTTGTTGATGATGATGAATGCATTGGTTGGGCTTCTTGCGCAGTGGTAGTAGTGAAAGGCTGTTGTCGTTTTGCAAATTGAGATTCAAGAAATGATTTGTACGATGTCATGCAAGCATTCTTCTGTTGCTGTATGACTTCAGCTTCCCATTCGCTTTCACTCCAGTAATCAAACTTCAAATTGCAGTCAAGCATTGTTGCGCACGCATAGATTTCGTTGTCATCTGTCTTGGTGTAGTACTTTTGTAGTTTACATAGTGCAATCTTGCTTGCATGTACCAATGATTTGATGTTTCTGTTGTCGCTGCATTCATTGTTGCTGATAAAATCTTCAATTGTGTCGTACAATACATTGATCAGTTGGATGGTTTTGTTGATTGTTGTATGCCTAGCAATTGAAGAGGTTAATTTAACATGCAAATCCACCCAACAAGTACATGAGGTCTATTTGTATTCTTACCTTTGACTGCATAGAAATAGTGTCACCGCATGGAAAACCTCCAAGTATTCATTCAACATAATCAAAAATTCATCATCTTCATCAGTGAGAAAACATTTTTGCTTCATTTCTTGGTCGCATTGGATTGTATATTTGTATGCGTCTTTCATCAACAGGTATCGTTCAATCATGTCTCTTGTCGAGTTCCAGCGAGTTGGGCAGTCTTTTTTCAGTTGTAGCTTTGGTATATGGTGCATGTCATGTTTAAACTTGTTGAATTGGTGCTTGAGATGAGAACGATTTTTAATTGCTTTGCATCCAAGGCGTAGTTTTTGTAAGGGTGTCAATGTTGTTGTTTCGTTGCTGTTATCATCATCCTGGACACTTTCGTCATCATCATCAAATCCTGGTTCGTTATTCATATTATTGTTATCGTAATCAAAGCTCGGAGGAATGCTGTCGCTTTCATGTATTGTATCATCATTGTCATCATCAAATTGTGCGTAACTGGAAACACTATTGTCGATGATGTCTCTAGTTACCAGATTGACTACATGAGCGTAACAGGGGATGAGTTGCTTGGATTTCTTGAATGTAAATTGATTGGTCTCTGCAGCTAGCTTTTCAAGATTCTCGGCCATTTTCAAATTGTTGGAGGCATTTTCACAAGTGATACAGTTTAAGAGATGAAGACATTTGAATTCCTTTAAAATATCCACGAATATTTGAGCCATGTTTTCGCCTAAATCGCAGATTTTATCCCAAGTTAGTTCAAATTCTTTGACAGCACTTCAAAAGTTGCAAGTAGTTACCTGTGTGCGTGATCTCTGATACGTCTCTCAATGCCAATGTTATTTGTTGAGGTGTCCAAGTACTAGCAGCAATAAAGTGACATGTCACAGACATAAAACTCGTACCTAAATCAAATCAGCAGAATAAGTTAGAGTGCACACAACTATAACAACAACCCGCAGCAAGAAGCTACTGCAATCACTTACCCGTTTCGCTAGTCCATATATCTGTCGTGAAGTTCAATGATTCCTGTTCCATCAAGAGCTCGATTATTTTCAATTTCATTTTGCTGTATTCATTTCTTGTGTACGTAGCCATGCTTTTGCGACATGGTAGTTTGGCATCGTTCAACGTTGTTTTTGGTGGAGCAAGAACACAAAAATTGATCAGGTTTTGTAGACTTTGGTTGTTTTCAACAAAATTGTAGGGTAACTGATTTGCAATATGAAAATCCAAAAATAGCTGCTGAAAATTTTCTCGATTAAATGGTTTATTGTAGGATGCTTTGGCTGCTTCATTGATGTGAACAAGGTATTTTTCCAGAGTTTGCTGACTTTGGTTCATAATTTTACTGATAAATATATTGTGAATGGATTGGACTGATTGTTGAATTAATATACGAGATGTGGATGATGATGGCCCAGCCGCCAACTCTGCGGATCGTTTTTCTGCCTCTTTGATTTCAGACGATATTTCATTCAGAATAGCTTTGTCTAGTTTCGATATGTTAGTATAAGATCAAATGGCTTTTATCATAATCGCATATTGCAGCAGCGAAAACAGTGAACACTTACGTTTTATTTCATCAACGTTGTGTCCTTTGAACGACGACAAATGGATTAAAAAACTTGAGGATGATGAACCAGCACTAGCAAAGATCGCTCTGCAACCTTGGTTTCCTTCTCGGCGCCTTGTTACTGTGCAATAAATTTTTCCATTCAATCGGTAGCCATATCCATACTGAGACCACCATGCTTTATGCTTCTTATTGTTATATAGATAATTGATATTTGGGTTATTGTAATCATTTCCGCAATATGGGATGTCATAGGTTGTTCGTGTTTTTTCACACATTATTGTCAAATTACTGGTCTTATTGTGTTGTTCAGCAATTGTCATGTTGATTTGGATGTTGTTCAGCGCAACCACTACTGATGTCGTTGTAGACGCAGTTGCTGTTGTTGAGTGTCCGTCATCAGTAGTGGTTGCGTCTGCCATTGTAACAATAAAAAATGAATAATTTTATGATAAAAAAGAAAAAGGTCTATAGTAGCCAAATTCTTTGAATATATATACCACTTCAAAGTTTAATGGGGCGTGAATCTATAGTGTGCATCTTTTATTAAGCGCATTTGGGGTGATAAAATCATCTTCTCATGCATTAATGAGACACATATATTTTTATTATTTCCGGTTATTTATCGAAAGCACAAATAATCGTTCGATTTTTTCAAACAAATACTCGTGATTTTCACTCTATATTTGCTTTCTGTATCACAATGTGCTACATTCTCACGATTAAAGGCAGTAGAGTACGAATATCTGTTTGCCTTAGCCGAACAAATAATCGATTACCTTCAATTTTATTTGCCGTTTGTATTATTTGAGAGTGGTTGTTTGATTTTTGATCAGATAATCCATATGATCTTTTCTTTTCTCATGCAATTACCCGAGTTTAGGCGATTTTATTTGTAGCTCATCATACGCAGCTGCAGCAATACACTTATACAGCGGATAAGTGGAATGCTTATTCTCTTATATCGAATAATTATTTGGGTTTTATGACCTTTATCTAATTGTTGTTCATGCAAATCCTGAGGCTCTACGACAAAAAAAGGTAGTTGTCAGAAAGTCATCGTCCCTCCATTTTCTTGTCTTTTATAGTAAGGATAAATATTCAATGCAGTTTGATGTATCAATCTAAGCAGCAAAACCATTGTGTCTTTCTCTTCCGTTCAATTCCTACATTATATGATCAAGAAATTTAAGATTGGATGTTTATCAGCAGTAAAGAAGAAAACAGGAAACAAGGCATCTGTCTAGAATGTCAGATGCTGTATGCATTTATGGCGTTATAATTCCTATCAGCAAAGCTGTCTCAACATATTTGTGATTCATTGTGCTAAAAAAAATCATACTGATTTTCAATGCATACTCGGTTGAGAGTAGTTGCAAAATACTTATTATTGTTTGAATGACATGATTCATTTTATTGTATATAAACTATCATTCTAAGAACATTGTCTGCAGATATAATATTCACTAATGTCTCCTTATATTTCTACTTATAACGTCGTCAAACCACCACTAAATTATACAAGTGAACTCATCACTATAACGGCTCAAGATTGTCTCTCCTGTTATACACTGCTGCATGCAATCGTGATTACTCCATCATCTACAGTATTTTAAATTCTAGGTCAAAACAAAATGTGGCCTAACCATCTAAAAGCATCAGAAAACGTTCATTCTCTTTTCTGGAAACATCATCATCTCATTGCTTCTGTACTGCACATCCATAGCTGGCCGACTAGTTCATCCTCTTACCGGCTCAATCCTTCAAAGTATCGGTCCTTAACAAAGACACTTTTTCGTATTCCAATGATGATATGCTTGCTTGATATTGATTGAGTATTGAGTATGTGACGATAATAGCTTTGCGTCTATATTATTCTTACTGCTGCTACATATACAGTATTTGTTAGTAAGCTTTTTTTTTTGCTCACATTACCATCTGTAATTAGAAAGAAACATTGATAGATGATCATATATCATTGCCATCATACTTACAAAAAAATGAAGATAGTAGCTTTGATGTCGAGCGAGATATTATTGTATGTAGTATCTATAGTAGTAAACAATTATACAGTCTCTCCTTTTTCCAATATACCGTAGCGTGGGTCCTACATAGGACTGATCATCATGAAAGTAATTGAAGTATACTTCCATTCAAGAGCATAGAAAAGCCATATAGTGTATTTTAAAAATATTTAGTCTTGCGGTCAAAGTAAAGTGGAGGAAAAAGAAGGAATATTGCGATTATATTCGCATTTGCCAAATAATCGACTGTTACCACGAGTAAAGAATACTCAGCACAATCGTTGTCTATATAAAAAATAACCTCATTACTCTGGTGAAATCGGTTGACGAGTTTTAATAATTCAGTACAACCACAAATTCAATCTAATTACAAATACTCGTTTCATCGGTCAATATGAAAATCGGGTTCCCGAGTCTTGAAATGAGCAAAACAAAAGTGAGACAACCGATTGACGATTAAAAGTCGTTGCCTGCGCTACTATAAACAGATCTTAGAAGAGGATTTGAGCCCAATGGTTAACTATACGGCAGAAAATTTGGGTCTCCAACGAGATCAGCTAATTTTCCAACAAGACAATGACACCAAGCACAAGTCAGATGTGGTCATGAATTATCTTTCGGAGCAATAATTTGAGGTTATGGACTGGCCAGCACAATCTCCGGACCTTAACCCAATCGAAAACATGTGGCGCTTGTTAAAAATCAAGCTGAATGTGTACGATACTCCTTCCAGAGGGATGAACGAGTTGTATGAACGAGTTGTTCATACTTGGTACAATGTAATCACTGTAGAAGATTGCCGAAAAGTAATAGACAGCATGCCTAGCCGTATAGAAGAATGTATTAAAGCAAAAGGTTATTGGACGTCTTATTAAACAGCCAACAAGTCATTGCGGGAGGGCGGGTGCAAAACTGTTGTTCAAATGCACCCGGCTCCTTTGAATTCATATTTCGACCAATAAAATTGATTTATTCCAAAACCTTTTTTTATGATTGATTCTGATCGAGGTTCTCTTCATAATCATATAAAGTATGGCATTCTACGATAGTTTTTCAAGCCGTCATAAAGTTTCAAAGTCAAAACATGAAAACATTTGAACAGTTTTGATCCTCACTGTATCTATATATATCTGATGAATTCGAGATTTGACAATAAAGCAATTGATAACACGAGGATTAATCAGGTTTCAATTGTATTCAAAAACGAAAGCAAAGAGCAATTTTTATTACAGGACGACGCTCATATTATATTCGATCTTATTATGAGCTCCCCTGGATCATGAGTACTGCGAACGTATAAATGACGGAGGGCTAAAGATAAACTTGTGTAGGCTGGTTTTGATAGGTTGATCAACCTAGACTGTACACAAAAGTTACAGCCAGTTAAAGACAGACCAAGATGTGCTGCATAGCTAGGATGGACTGAGGCGAAAGTGATAATAACCAGTGAATGTATGCTTGAATACAACAATATCTAAGGCACTCTTCCTTGGTAATATTATACTATTCAGTTTCAATACGGGCCCCAAATTCGTGAGTATTCGAAGTATGGGTGGGATTGGCGTTCAACTTTCGCTTCAGTTGGCACCGAAGATCATCGATGTTCAATAGGGTTTAGGTCGGGACTCTGGGCAAACCAATTTAGGGCCTCTTCAATAGAGAAACCATTGTCTCCAAGCCATCTTTTGGTGGGAGCGGAAGTAGTGCGGGGAGAGACGTTGTCCTGCGGACATCGAACGTCTTTACGATCCATATCATAGTACTCTACTAAGGTATCCCGTAGCGATGTCTCCAAATTATGAGTGTATACTTGGTTATTAACTCTGCCTTGGGTAATACTGTTGTGTATGTTGCGTCCAGCGGGATAATTGAGTTAGAATAACTCAATTATAATCGGATCATGATACCTCATTTTGACGCTAGATCTTTTGATTGAGTATCAAGATAAGGAACAACAAGCTACAGTGGGTGAAAAAACTGTTCACGTATTTTTCGCTTTTTAGCTAAAACTGTTTAGAATAACAAAATATAGACAGAAAAAATACAATTAGAACTGAATATATTTATTAGGTTATTCCAGGATTGAATAAGGATTAAAACTAGTGTAAGAATCGCAGGTATTTATAGTTATTTGACAGTGCCGCAGCAATAGGACCTTGATCCAGGATCGAGGATAATTATATAAGCATTCCACCAGTAAACAAGGGCTTCGTGGATAAGCGTTGACAGATCACCAATTAGACAGAAGTCAAGGTACGAACAATGGATAGAATGTTCTTCAGAGTAGACTTGGTGGGAGAACATTTATCAGAATTGAAACCCATTTCCAGGAACGCAATGCCATAGGCTACCACACTACAGGAACGTAATTGCACCAGGATATAGATTAGCCAGTTAATGGCACCACTCACATCTTCTCCTTGCTATGTCTTAATAAAGCTATCATATTCTACTACGCAGCCTTGCTCACTCCTGCTGTATTATGCGCAGCATAATACCTGTTCCTTGCTATGATTTGATCTATATCCTAAACAAAAACATCTATATCTCAGTGAAGGCTCTTTCGCGTATTCATCACTTTTTAAAAAAGTTTTAAATACGCCATCTTTGAACGACGATATCTCGACAACTAGAATACATCCATCGCGCATCCAAGTATATTTAGATACATCCATCTGTACTCTACAACATATCTTGATTTCAGATCGATACAACTTTTTATTACAACACACGCGATTTAGTTACACTCTAGTTTACAAGTTACACTCTATCTCTGTTACACTCCATGTCGAACTCTACTACATCGACTTGGGCTCAAATGGCTGCTCGTGGGGCCGACATTAGATGATATCAGCCTACCAAGAGGCGATCAAATGAAGCTGCTGCTTCTCAGTATCCTTTGGTGGGCTCTATCTTATATGAAGATGATGATCTCAAGGGTCAAATTTTGGCAAGTAAGGCCATGGCTATTGTGCAGCAGGCACTTACTTCTGGTTCTGTTCTGTTCTCTTTCAGAAAAGGTTTGTTTGGTGATCGTGTGGATGCTTACAAGACCATCCAACAGCAAATTTCTCCTTTGGTTGAATTTCGTCCTTTGAGTGTCTATAATGACAGAAATGATGGTTCTCTCTTGATCGAGGCTAAATTTGAGGAGGTGGAAGCCGCAAGTAAGGCCTTGAATACTGGTGTCACTGTCAATGGTGTGGTTTACAAGGCAGTCTTGGCCAAGGAGACTAGGGAGTTTGGTGAACTCAAACATGTGCAATTTACTTTGATGCGCATTGTTAGAGAACCAACTTTTTTGGTGGATCTGATGGATTCTTTGGCTTACTATGGTAAGGTACTGCAGGTGAAGCAGTTTACTCGTGGTGGGTTCTTTGAAGGCAAGTTCTCGGTGATGCTGGATACCTCTGTTGGTCATCAGGTAGGGGAAGAATGGCAGGCGGCCAATCCTCTAGATAGAATGCTCTATCTCAGCGAGTTCGATTGTTTTGTTGCAGCGACTTACAAGGGTGCGCCTCCTGTTTGTCATTTCTGCAGACATAGTGGACATATTTGCGCCAAATGTCCTGAACTAGCCAAGCGTCGCTGCTTCAAGTGCGGCAAGCAAGGCCACATGTTGCGTTTTTGTCCAGAGAAGGAAGGTGATGATCAAGCAAGTTATTTGAAGAAGAAGAAGATTAGTCACCAAGTTGAGGAAGTTGAGGAAGTTGAAGAAGTCAGCAAGGCCCGTGATGCCACCATCAAGACAATGGCTTTGATTGATAAGGAAAGGATGGGTAAGGAGAAGGAAGAGAAAGAGGATGAGAATCTTGAATCCGATTCGGATGAGAGTGCCTCTCTTCTGGGTATGACAGTGTTGACAGTGTTGACGCATCTGAAAATGATAAGTCCACTGCTGGTGATAGTTTGGAGGATACAATGGAGGATCTTCAAGGTGAAGATCACCAGGATAAGTATAATACGGATGAGGATATGCAAGATGAGGAGATTATTCTCGCTGGTGCGGCCAACAAGTCTACTGCTGTGCGTAGCTCTGCTTACTCAAAGTATGCTCCCAACACTGTTGGTATGAGTATGCAAGTGGACAAGCGTGAAGAAATGCTGGGTATGACTTCTCTACGTCAAGAGACTCAGCGTAAGCGTCAAGCCTTCGATGTCAAGTTGAAGCAAGGATCTGTTGGTGGTTTTGGATCATCTAAGGGTGTCAAGACTAGTGGCATGGCTGGTGGTCAAGGCTCTGGTGTTTCTGGTGTCCCTGGTGTCTCTGGTGGTGTCAAGACGGATGGCAAAATAGCAAACAAGACTAAGCAAGATGCCCGTAGGGCTCAATGAGTAACAAACTAGGCCTCAAGATTGGATCGCTAAACACGCGTAGCTTGTTCATGCAATCTAATCCTACAACATTCAAAGAGTTTTCTTCTTATCTCCGTTCTCAATCCCTTCATCTGGACATCCTTTGCTTGCAAGAGGTATCTCAGTTCCGCTCTCAATCAACTCTCACTGAATCTCAAGTCCGTTCCTTTTATTTTGCTTTCCCTAATTGTTCTCTTGTTGTCTCTAAGCATTGTGCTATCATTTGTCTTAACTCTCGGTTTTCTTTGGTGGATACGGAGGTCTTGTTGGATGAACGTTGTCTTGTTGCATCTGTTGTAGATGCCTCAAGCAATGTTGTGTGCAAAGTGGCCAACATCTATGTGCCCGCACAGTCTTCGGACCGTCCTTCATTTCTCTCTAGTTTTCTTTCTCTCTCTTTGTGGTCCAATGTGTTCAACACACCTTGGATGCTAATGGGTGACTTCAACATTCACTTCCACTCTTTATCTGTCTCTCGGCAAGCTGATGTCGCTCCCTTGGTTCACTGGTTGCGTACTCACTTTATCAACTGTCATCCTGAAGGTCTTCCAACGTTTTCAAAGAGCAATACTTGTATTGATTACCTCTTTGGTCACTCGTCTCTTGCGTCTCGTTTGACAAACAGTCAATTGCTGTATATGCCTAGTAGGTGAACTGATCATTCTCTCCTAACTGTTGATCTGTTGCCTGCGACAGCTAGCATTGGTCCTGGTAGTTGGCGGTTCAATCCAACTCTCCTTGGTGATAAAGAGTTTCTTGCTTTGTTGAATGCCACGGTATCATTGTTCTTCTCTGGTGCTGTTGGTAGTGGGTCTAGGGGTACAAATACTAGTCAAGGTGGTAGAGGTGATCCTGAAAGCACGGTGGCTCGATGGGAATCCTTCAAGTTGTTACTAAAGTGCTGTGCACAAAAGTACACTCGAGGCATGAAAGCACGATTCAAGAACAAAGTTTTTACGCTTCAACTGCAACGTATTAGGGCTATGTCGACGTCTGTATCCGGTATTGGGACTAGGAATGCTGTTGATCCAACTGACAGAGTGTCTCCTGATTCAGGTGATACTGAACAGGTCAGACAACTAGAAGTTTTGATTGAGAATCAGATACAGAAAGAGACTAGTCAGAATATGCTTCGCTCTGCCACTCGTTGGCATGAAAAGGGAGAACGTAATAATAAGTATTTCTACCGTGTGATCAAGGAGCGACAGTCTCAACAGACTATTCAATTCTTAAAATGCTCTACTACTGGTGATATCTTAGTGGATGCAGCGGCTATCAATAGGGAGGCCCAAGGTTTCTACCAAAGGCTATACACTCCTGATAATGTTGATGTTGAAGCTATCGATACTCTCCTAGGGAATGTTCCCTCTGATGTACGATTATCGTCCTTGGATGGTGATATGCTCATGGAACTTCCAACCCGTGATGTGCTGGTGTCTCTGCTCTCTCATGCTCCCAAGTCTAAAAGTCCTGGTCGTGATGGTCTTCCTTTTGAGTTGTATCAATATCTTGCTGGTGTCTCTTCTGGTTTTCTTGACTTGCTTGTGGATGTCTTGAGTGTAGCTTTCTCTGGTGTGTTTCCTCCTTCGTGGCAGCAAACTCGGATGGTGCTTTTGTTCAAGAAAGGTGACCCTCAGTTGTTGGTTAATTGGAGACCTTTGTCCTTAATTAACAGTGATGCCAAGTTATTTACAAAGCTCATTGCTAATCGTATGAACAAAGTGTTGCCCAAGTTAATTAATCCATATCAAACTGGTTTTCTTCCTCATCGTCTCATCTCTGATAATGACTGGCTAAATCAGTTGCTTATATGTCTCATCTTCGTGTTGTTGTTCCTGATTTGCCTCAAGTAGCTGTTCTTCTGGATCAAGAAAAGGCGTATGATAGGGTTCATCCCGAGTACCTTCGTCGTGTTTTGCTTCGCTTTGGTTTTCCTGGTGGTTTGGTGTCTTGTCTGTCTTCTTTGTTCTTTGGAACCAAGATTTCAGTCTCTATCAATGGTTGGCTTGGTTCTCCTGTGCCTCAGTTGCGAGGTCTTCGTCAAGGTGATCCTCTCTCTCCATTGTTATTTAACTTGGTATTTGAGCCTCTGCTTCGTTCTCTTCTTGCTTGTCCTGGCCTTTCTGGTGTCACTCTGTCTCCTGTCGATATCCCACGTAAATGGAAATCTTCACCGGTGGAAGTCCGTGAGGATCTTGGTACTGGTGCCTGGAATTGGTCTCCGGACTATGTTAGTCGCTCTGTTGCTCCTCATCCTGTCAAGATTCTTAGCTACGCGGATGATTTGGAAGTGTTTTTGTCGTCTCCTGACGAGTGGTCTGTTCTGTTGTCTGTTCTTGATCTGTATGGCCGAGCATCTAATGCGAAAGTCAATATCAGCAAGACAGTTCTGGTGTCGTTGTCTGGTGTCTCCCACTCTTCTTGGGTTGCTTTGGCGGATTCTGCTGGTCTCCAGTGGCATGATGCTCACTCTCGTGGTGCAGTACGTTACTTGGGTTATCCCTTGTATCATACTGAAAGTCAACTTCAAGACTATCTGGATGGTGTTCTGGTGAAGGTCCAAAGACACAGTAACTTGTTGAAACAAAGGAATCTCTCCATTCGGGGAGCAGGACTAGTGGCTAACTCGTTACTGTTGTCCAAGGTGTATCATGTCTTGCGTGTTGTTCCTGGTGGTGGTGCTACCGAGTCGTGGGTGATGGCTCTCAAGAAGGTAGTACGTGAATATTTGGTGTCTTTCCGTCCTGGTGTTGCTTGGTCTACCTTGTGTCTTCCTCGCAAGTTTGGTGGTGTTGGTTTGGTGGATATAGCAGATCAGAGCCTAGCTCTGCATCTTGTCTATTTGCAGCGTTTGTTGCATCCACTATCTTCGTCTGATTTCGTCTCTTCTTGGTTGGTATATGCTTTTCAAGTCTATACTGGTCACAAGTCTGTCTTGCCTTGGTTTTGCTTCCCTGAGAAGTTCAAGTCTCGTGTATCTTCTGTGCCTGTCTTAAAACATCTTGGTAAACTCCTGCTCAAATTGCCAAAGCTAGTTCCTTCCTCTGGTTGGTCTGCTAGGTGGTTTTTGGATTTTCCATTGTGTTCTGTACTTAGTACTGTGTCTTCTGTTCGTCCTCCTTGTGATCCTTCACGTATTGATCCTCGTTTTCTGGTCTCTGATGTCTCTTTTTGGCAGCCTGATTTAGGTATCGTAGATGGTGTCACTTCTCACTTTGCTTGGCCCTCTCGTACTTTGCGTTCTGTCTTTTTAGCTCTTCATAGAGATCGTGGTCCTGTCTCTCTGGTATACCCGCCCGTCATGGATAGTAAAATAGTCTTGTCTCATGCAGACTATTATACTATGCCCCCTTCTGATGGTGCTTCTACTTGGATGCCAGATTGCTCCCACTGGGTCATCTCCAATTCGTCTCGGTCGTCTGTTCCTCTTGCTCGTCTCTCTCTTGGTGCTCTTCGGAGGTATTGGCATCCGTCAAAAGATGTCATTACGACTCGTATGGGTCCTCCATTACGTCTGCCTGCTCATTTGAGGCTCTCTCCTGTGTCTTGGCGTCTCTTTTGGTCTTTGGAAATGCCTGCAAAGGCTTTCACACCTTGGTGGCGTCTCTTGCACGATCGTGTTGCGACTCGTTCTTGGTGTCATAGGATTGTCCCTGACAAAGTTCCGTCCCCTGTCTGTGCTCTCTGTGGTTTGTTTGAAGAGGACCTTTACCACTTTGTGGTGGGTTGTCAGCTCAAGTCTTGGTTCTGGCAGGATGTAGTCTCTTTGTTGTCCTTACAAGAGCTACTCCCCTCTGATGACTCCATTTGGTTGGCTCTAACTAGTCTCTGTTCTTCTGGTGATTTACAGGTGATCGATGAGGATGTTCTGGTTGCTCTCGGTGCTACTTACAGTACACTTTGGAAGTATCATTGGCGATGCGTCATAGACGAGGAGCCTTGGATAGCTTCAGCTGCTCTGAACATGGTCCGTCAAGACCATGGTTCACTTTTTTCTACTCTTTCTTTGGCAAGTGTTCAAGCTGGCACCTTGACCTTGCCCATAACTAATCTATAGTTGTTCAAAAACAAAGTTAATAAAGATACACTTTAATACAAAAAAAAAAAAAAAATCTATATCTCAGTGAATAGTAGGTATATCAGCTTTGTTCAAAATTCATTTAAGAGCTGTACATGTGTGCTTTATGATGTCAAAGCTTCATTATTGTAGCTTAATTTTATTTGGAGTAATATAAGATTATATAAGCGATGTATGTTTAGGATATAGATCAAATCATAGCAATGAACTGGTATTATGCTGCGCATAATACAGCAGGAGTGAGCAAGGCTGCGTAGTAGAATACAGTAGCTTTATTAAGACACAGCAAGAAGATGTAAGTGGTGTCATCAGACGGCTAATCTATATCCTGGTGCAATTACGTTCCTGTAGTATGTAGCCTTGTTGACCAGACCAGCGAGAATAATCTGCTCATCTTGCATATCCTCATCCTTTGTATACTTATCCTGATGACCTTCACCTTTAAGATCTTCCATTGGATCCTCCTCCAAAGTTTCACCAGCAGTGGACTTATCATTTTCAGATGCGTCAACACTGCCATCACTGTCATCACCCTGAAGAGAGGCACTCTCATTCGAATCTGATTCGAGATTCTCATCTTCATTCTCCTCCTTGTCCTTTCCCATCCTTTCCTTATCAATTAACGCCATTGTCTTGATGGTAACAGCACGAGGCTTGGTAACTTCCTCAACTTGGTGAATAATGTTCTTCTTCTTCAAATAACTTGCTTGATCATCACCTTTCGTCTCAGGACAAAAACGCAACATGTGGCCTTGCTTGCCGCACTTGAAGCAGCGACGCTTGGCTACTTCTTGACATTTGGCGCGAATATGTCCACTATGTCTGCAAAAATGACAAACAGGAGGCGCACCCTTGTAAGTCACTGCAACAAAACAATCGAACTCGTTGACATAGAGCATTCTATCTAAGGAATTGGCCACCTGCCACTTTTTATACAGTAATGAATACGGGAAAAAACCCTGATGGAAGACTTTTAAAGCCCCGCCCATGGGTAAATTTTTTTTTTAACGGGTTCCGTCTGCCCTAGGTCTCCAGTACCTATTCGCTACGAAGTAGAGTGAAACAACCTATTCGCTAGGGTCAATACCTAATAGATACAGTACACCTATGCTATTTTCTTTACAAACACAAAGTATAAGTTTAAACATTACATTAATATTTATAGTCTACAATATTAAATTGTAACAAACTATTAAATCTGTTTATAAATTATTATTACAAAACAAACAAAAAATTTATCAACACAAACGTAAATATAATAATTTTTTTTAAGTACAATGTAAAAAACCTTTATGTAAAAAAATTGCAAAAATTTTTACTTTAAAGTATGTTTTTACTTTTTTTTTTTAAAAAATAGTACCAATGTTATTTTAAACATTTGTTTTTAAAATTCTGTTACTATATATTTGTAAAATATGTAAATAGTGCAAAATGTTGTCTAATAAATTTTTTTCAAAGTTAAAAACATCTCGTTTTTTACTTTCTGCGCTACGCTTCTTTTCCATGGCGCAAACAAAAACCCTTACCCTAACCCTAACCCTTACCCAGTTCGTAATCAAGAGGCTCTTTCGCGTATTCATCACTTTTTGAAAAGTTTTAAATACGCCATCTTTGAACGACGATATCTCGACAACTAGAATACATCCATCGCGCATCCAAGTATATTTAGATACATCCATCTGTACTCTACAACATATCTTGATTTCAGATCGATACAACTTTTTTTCGACGAATTCAACTTTTTTACAACTTTTTATTACAACACACGCGCGATATAGTTACACTCTAGTTTACAAGTTACACTCTATCCTTGTTACACTCCATGTCGAACTCTACTACATCGACTTGGGCTCAAATGGCTGCTCGTGGGGCCGACATTAGATGCTATCAGCCTACCAAGAGGCGATCAAATGAATCTGCTGCTTCTCAGTATCCTTTGGTTGGCTCTATTTTATATGAAGATGATGATCTTAAGGGTCAAATTTTGGCAAGTAAGGCCATGGCTATTGTGCAGCAGGCACTTACTTCTGGTTCTGTTCTTTTCTCTTTCAGAAAAGGTTTGTTTGGTGATCGTGTGGATGCTTACAAGACCATCCAACAGCAAGTCTCTCCTTTGGTGGAATTTCGTCCTTTGAGTGTCTATGATGACAGAAATGATGGCTCTCTCTTGATCGAGGCTAAATTTGAGGAGGTGGAAGCCGCAAGTAAGGCCTTGAATACTGGTGTCACTGTCAATGGTGTAGTTTACAAGGCGGTCTTGGCCAAGGAGACTAGGGAGTTTGGTGAACTCAAACATGTGCAATTTACCTTGATGCGCATTGTTAGAGAACCAACTTTTTTGGTGGATCTGATGGATTCTTTGGCTTACTATGGTAAGGTACTGTAGGTGAAGCAGTTTACTCGTGGTGGGTTCTTTGAAGGCAAGTTTTCGGTGATGCTGGATACCTCTGTTGGTCATCAGGTAGGGGAAGAATGGCAGGCGGCCAATCCTCTAGATAGAATGCTCTATCTCAGCGAGTTCGATTGTTTTGTTGCAGCGACTTACAAGGGTGCGCCTCCTGTTTGTCATTTCTGCAGACATAGTGGACATATTCGCGCCAAATGTCCTGAACTAGCCAAGCGTCGCTGCTTCAAGTGCGGCAAGCAAGGCCACATGTTGCGTTTTTGTCCAGAGAAGGAAGGTGATGATCAAGCAAGTTATTTGAAGAAGAAGAAGATTAGTCACCAAATTGAGGAAGTTGAGGAAGTTGAAGAAGTCAGCAAGGCCCGTGATGCCACCATCAAGACAATGGCTTTGATTGATAAGGAAAGGATGGGTAAGGAGAAGGAAGAGAAAGAGGATGAGAATCTTGAATCCGATTCGGATGAGAGTGCCTCTCTTCTGGGTGATGACAGTGTTGACAGTGTTGACGCATCTGAAAATGATAAGTCCACTGCTGGTGATAGTTTGGAGGATACAATGGAGGATCTTCAAGGTGAAGATCACCAGGATAAGTATAATACGGATGAGGATATGCAAGATGAGGAGATTATTCTCGCTGGTGCGGCCAACAAGTCTACTGCTGTGCGTAGCTCTGCTTACTCAAAGTATGCTCCCAACACTGTTGGTATGAGTATGCAAGTGGACAAGCGTGAAGAAATGCTGGGTATGACCTCTCTACGTCAAGAGACTCAGCGTAAGCGTCAAGCCTTCGATGTCAAGTTAAAGCAAGGATCTGTTGGTGGTTTTGGATCATCTAAGGGTGTCAAGACTAGTGGCATGGCTGGTGGTCAAGGCTCTGGTGTTTCTGGTGTCCCTGGTGTCTCTGGTGGTGTCAAGACGGATGGCAAAATAGCAAACAAGACTAAGCAAGATGCCCGTAGGGCTCAATGAGTAACAAACTAGGCCTCAAGATTGGATCGCTAAACACGCGTAGCTTGTTTATGCAATCTAATCCTACAACATTCAAAGAGTTTTCTTCTTATCTCCGTTCTCAATCCCTTCATCTGGACATCCTTTGCTTGCAAGAGGTGTCTCAGTTCCGCTCTCCTACTCTCACTGAATCTCAAGTTCGTTCCTTTTCTTTTGCTTTCCCTAATTGTTCTCTTGTTGTCTCGAAGCATTGTGCTATCATTTGTCTTAACTCTCGGTTTTCTTTGGTGGATACGGAGGTCTTGTTGGATGAACGTTGTCTTGTTGCATCTGTTGTAGATGCCTCAAGCAACGTTGTGTGCAAAGTGGCCAACATCTATGTGCCCGCACAGTCTTCGGACCGTCCTTCATTTCTCTCTAGTTTTCTTTCTCTTTCTTTGTGGTCCAATGTGTTCAACACACCTTGGATGCTTATGGGTGACTTCAACATTCACCTCCACTCTTTATCTGTCTCTCGGCAAGCTGATGTCGCTCCCTTGGTTCACTGGTTGCGTACTCACTTTACCAACTGTCATCCAGAAGGTCTTCCAACGTTTCCAAAGAGCAATACTTGTATTGATTACCTCTTTGGTCACTCGTCTCTTGCGTCTCGTTTGACAAACGGTCAATTGCTGTATATGCCTAGTAGGTGGACTGATCATTCTCTCCTAACTGTTGATCTGTTGCCTGCGACAGCTAGCATTGGTCCTGGTAGTTGGCGGTTCAATCCAACTCTCCTTGCTGATAAAGAGTTTCTTGCTTTGTTGAATGCCACGGTGTCATTGTTCTTCTCTGGTGCTGTTGGTAGTGGGTCTAGGGGTACAAATACTAGTCAAGGTGGTAGAGGTGATCCTGAAAGCACGGTGGCTCGATGGGAATCCTTCAAGTTGTTACTAAAGTGCTGTGCACAAAAGTACACTCGAGGCATGAAAGCACGATTCAAGAACAAAGTTTTTACGCTTCAACTGCAACGTATTAGGGCTTTATCGACGTCTGTATCCGGTATTGGGACTAGGAATGCTGTTGATCCAACTGACAGAGTGTCTCCTGATTCAGGTGATACTGAACAGGTCAGACAACTAGAAGTTTTGATCGAGAATCAGATACAGAAAGAGACTAGTCAGAATATGCTTCGCTCTGCCACTCGTTGGCATGAAAAGGGAGAACGTAATAACAAGTATTTCTACCGTGTGATCAAGGAGCGACAGTCTCAACAGACTATTCAATCCTTAAAGTGCTCTACTACTGGGGATATCTTAGTGGATGCAGCGGCTATCAATAGGGAGGCCCAAGGTTTCTACCAAAGGCTATACACCCCTGATAATGTTGATGTTGAAGCTATTGATACTCTCCTAGGGAATGTTCCCTCTGATGTACGATTATCGTCCTTGGATGGTGATATGCTCATGGAACTTCCAACCCGTGATGTGCTGGTGTCTCTGCTCTCTCATGCTCCCAAGTCTAAAAGTCCTGGTCTTGATGGTCTTCCTTTTGAGTTGTATCAATATCTTGCTGGTGTCTCTTCTGGTTTTCTTGACTTGCTTGTGGATGTCTTGAGTGTAGCTTTCTCTGGTGTGTTTCCTCCTTCGTGGCAGCAAACTCGAATGGTGCTTTTGTTCAAGAAAGGTGACCCTCAGTTGTTGGTTAATTGGAGACCTTTGTCCTTGATTAACAGTGATGCCAAGTTATTTACAAAGCTCATTGCTAATCGTATGAACAAAGTGCTACCCAAGTTGATCAATCCTTATCAAACTGGTTTTCTTCCTCATCGTCTCATCTCAGATAATGGCTGGCTAAATCAGTTGCTTATGTCTCATCTTCGTGTTGTTGCTCCTGATTTGCCTCAAGTGGCTGTTCTTCTGGATCAAGAAAAGGCGTATGATAGGGTTCATCCCGAGTACCTTCGTCGTGTTTTGCTTCGCTTTGGTTTTCCTGGTGGTTTGGTGTCTTGTCTGTCTTCTTTGTTCTTTGGAACCAAGATTTCAGTGTCTATTAATGGTTGGCTTGGTTCTCCTGTGCCTCAATTGCGAGGTCTTCGTCAAGGTGATCCTCTCTCTCCGTTGTTATTTAACTTGGCATTTGAGCCTCTGCTTCGTTCTCTTCTTGCTTGTCCTGGCCTTTCTGGTGTCACTCTGTCTCCTGTTGATATCCCACGTAAATGGAAACCTTCACCGGTGGAAGTCCGTGAGGATCTTGGTACTGGTGCCTGGAATTGGTCTCCGGATTATGTCAGTCGCTCTGTTGCTCCTCATCCTGTCAAGATTCTCAGTTATGCGGATGATCTGGAAGTGTTTTTGTCGTCTCCTGACGAGTGGTCTGTTCTGTTGTCTGTTCTTGATCTGTATGGCCGAGCATCTAATGCGAAAGTCAATATCAGCAAGACAGTTCTGGTGTCGTTGTCTGGTGTGTCTCACTCTTCTTGGGTTACTTTGGCGGATTCTGCTGGTCTCCAGTGGCATGATGCTCACTCTCGTGGTGCAGTACGTTACTTGGGTTATCCCTTGTATCATACTGAAAGTCAACTTCAAGACTATCTGGATGGTGTTCTGGTGAAGGTCCAAAGACACAGTAACTTGTTGAAGCAAAGGAATCTCTCCATTAGGGGAGCAGGACTAGTGGCTAACTCGTTACTGTTGTCCAAGGTGTACCATGTCTTGCGTGTTGTTCCTGGTGGTGGCGCTACCGAGTCGTGGGTGATGGCTCTCAAGAAGGTAGTACGTGATTATTTGGTGTCTTTCCGTCCTGGTGTTGCTTGGTCTACTTTGTGTCTTCCTCGCAAGTTTGGTGGTGTTGGTTTGGTGGATATAGCAGATCAGAGCCTAGCTCTGCATCTTGTCTATTTGCAACGTTTGTTGCGTCCACTGTCGTCTTCTGATTTCGTCTCTTCTTGGTTGGTGTATGCTTTCCAGGTGTACTCTGGTCATAAGTCTGTCTTGCCTTGGTTTTGCTTCCCTGACAAGTTCAAGACTCGTGTATCTTCTGTGCCTGTCTTAAAACATCTCGGTAAACTCATGCTCAAATTGCCAAAGCTAGTTCCTTCCTCTGGTTGGTCTGCTAGGTGGTTTTTGGATTTTCCATTGTGTTCTGTACTTAGTACTGTGTCTTCTGTTCATCCTCCTTGTGATCCTTCACGTCTTGATCCTCGTTTTCTGGTCTCTGATGTCTCTTTTTGGCAGCCTGATTTAGGTATCGTAGATGGTGTCACTTCTCACTTTGCTTGGCCCTCTCGTACTTTGCGGTCTGTCTTTCTTGCTCTTCATAGAGATCGTGGTCCTGTCTCTCTGGTATACCCGCCCGTCATGGATAGTAAAATAGTCTTGTCTCATGCAGACTATTATACTATGCCCCCTTCTGATGGTGCTTCTTCTTGGATGCCAGATTGCTCCCACTGGGTCATCTCCAATTCGTCTCGGTCGTCTGTTCCTCTTGCTCGTCTCTCTCTTGGTGCTCTTCGGAGGTATTGGCATCCATCAAAAGATGTCATTACGACTCGTATGGGTCCACCATTACGGCTACCGGCTCATTTGAGACTGTCTCCTGTATCTTGGCGTCTCTTTTGGTCTCTCGAAATGCCTGCAAAGGCTTTCACTCCTTGGTGGCGTCTACTACACGATCGTGTTGCTACTCGTTCTTGGTGTCATAAGATTGTCCCTGACAAAGTTCCGTCCCCTGTCTGTGCTCTCTGTGGTTTGTTTGAAGAGGACCTTTACCACTTTGTGGTGGGTTGTCAGCTCAAGTCTTGGTTCTGGCAGGATGTAGTCTCTTTGTTGTCCTTACAAGAGCTACTCCCCTCTGATGACTCCATTTGGTTGGCTCTAACTAGTCTCTGTTCTTCTGGTGATTTACAGGTGATCGATGAGGATGTTCTGGTTGCTCTCGGTGCTACTTACAGTACACTTTGGAAGTATCATTGGCGATGCGTCATAGACGAGGAGCCTTGGATAGCTTCAGCTGCTCTGAACATGGTCCGTCAAGACCATGGTTCACTTTTTTCTACTCTTTCTTTGGCAAGTGTTCAAGCTGGCACCTTGGCCTTGCCCATAACTAATCTATAGTTGTTAAAAACAAAGTTAATAAAGATACACTTTAATACAAAAAAAAAAAAAAAAAAAAAAAAAAGTTCGTAATCAAGAATGGCAATTAGAAGCATTATTGTGAGGCTAGCGGTTGTTGTCATCCGCTGACCTTCTGGCTCTAGGCTGGATCACTTTATCACTTTTTAAAAAGTTTTAAATACGCCATCTTTGAACGACGATATCTCGACAACTAGAATACATCCATCGCGCATCCAAGTATATTTAGATACATCCATCTGTACTCTACAACATATCTTGATTTCAGATCGATACAACTTTTTTTCGACGAATTCAACTTTTTTACAACTTTTTATTACAAACACACGCGATATAGTTACACTCTAGTTTACAAGTTACACTCTATCTCTGTTACACTCCATGTCGAACTCTACTACATCGACTTGGGCTCAAATGGCTGCTCGTGGGGCCGACATTAGATGCTATCAGCCTACCAAGAGGCGATCAAATGAAGCTGCTGCTTCTCAGTATCCTTTGGTGGGCTCTATCTTATATGAAGATGATGATCTTAAGGGTCAAATTTTGGCAAGTAAGGCCATGGCTATTGTGCAGCAGGCACTTACTTCTGGTTCTGTTCTTTTCTCTTTCAGAAAAGGTTTGTTTGGTGATCGTGTGGATGCTTACAAGACCATCCAACAGCAGGTCTCTCCTTTGGTTGAATTTCGTCCTTTGAGTGTCTATGATGACAGAAACGATGGTTCTCTCTTGATCGAGGCTAAATTTGAGGAGGTGGAAGCCGCAAGTAAGGCCTTGAATACTGGTGTCACTGTCAATGGTGTAGTTTACAAGGCGGTCTTGGCCAAGGAGACTAGGGAGTTTGGTGAACTCAAACATGTGCAATTTACCTTGATGCGCATTGTTAGAGAACCAACTTTTTTGGTGGATCTGATGGATTCTTTGGCTTACTATGGTAAGGTACTGTAGGTGAAGCAGTTTACTCGTGGTGGGTTCTTTGAAGGCAAGTTTTCGGTGATGCTGGATACCTCTGTTGGTCATCAGGTAGGGGAAGAATGGCAGGCGGCCAATCCTCTAGATAGAATGCTCTATCTCAGCGAGTTCGATTGTTTTGTTGCAGCGACTTACAAGGGTGCGCCTCCTGTTTGTCATTTCTGCAGACATAGTGGACATATTCGCGCCAAATGTCCTGAATTAGCCAAGCGTCGCTGCTTCAAGTGTGGCAAGCAAGGGCACATGTTACGTTTTTGTCCTGACAAGGAAGGTGATGAGCAAGCAGGCTACTTGAAGAAGAAAAAGGTCAGCCATCAAGTTGAGGTATCTGAAGAGGTTACCATGGCCCGTGATGCCACCATCAAGACAATGGCTTTGATTGATAAGGAAAGGATGGGTAAGGAAAAGGAGGAGAAAGAGGATGAGAATCTCGAATCCGATTCGGATGAGAGTGCCTCTCTTCTGGGTGATGACAGTGATGGCAGTGTTGACGCATCTGAAAATGATAAGTCCACTGCTGGTGATAGTTTGGAGGATACAATGGAGGATCTTCAAGGTGAAGATCACCAGGATAAGTATAACACGGATGAGGATATGCAAGATGAGGAGATTATTCTCCCTGGTGCGGCCAACAAGTCTACTGCTGTGCGTAGTTCTGCTTACTCAAAGTATGCTCCCAACACTGTTGGTATGAGTATGCAAGTGGACAAACGTGAGGAAATGCTGGGTATGACTTCTCTACGTCAAGAGACTCAGCGTAAGCGTCAAGCCTTCGATGTCAAGTTGAAGCAAGGATCTGTTGGTGGTTTTGGATCATCTAAGGGTATCAAGACTAGTGGCATGGCTGGTGGTCAAGGCTCTGGTGTTTCTGGTGTCTCTGGTGTCTCTGGTGGTGTCAAGACGGATGGCAAAATAGCAAACAAGACTAAGCAAGATGCCCGCAGGGCTCAATGAGTAACAAACTAGGCCTCAAGATTGGATCGCTAAACACGCGTAGCTTGTTTATGCAATCTAATCCTACAACATTCAAAGAGTTTTCTTCTTATCTCCGTTCTCAATCCCTTCATCTGGACATCCTTTGCTTGCAAGAGGTGTCTCAGTTCCGCTCTCAATCAACTCTCACTGAATCTCAAGTCCGTTCCTTTTCTTTTGCTTTTCCTAATTGTTCTCTTGTTGTCTCCAAGCATTGTGCTATCATTTGTCTTAACTCTCGTTTTTCTTTGGTGGATACGGAGGTCTTGTTGGATGAACGTTGTCTTGTTGCATCTGTTGTAGATGCCTCAAGCAACGTTGTGTGCAAAGTGGCCAACATCTATGTGCCCGCACAGTCTTCGGACCGTCCTTCATTTCTCTCTAGTTTTCTTTCTCTCTCTTTGTGGTCCAATGTGTTCAACACACCTTGGATGCTTATGGGTGACTTCAACATTCACTTACACTCTCTCTCTGTCTCTCGGCAAGCTGATGTCGCTCCCTTGATTCACTGGTTGCGTACTCACTTTATCAACTGTCATCCTGAAGGTCTTCCAACGTTTCCAAAGAGCAATACTTGTATTGATTACCTCTTTGGTCACTCGTCTCTTGCGTCTCGTTTGACAAACGGTCAATTGCTGTATATGCCTAGTAGGTGGACTGATCACTCTCTCTTAACTGTTGATCTGTTGCCTGCGACAGCTAGCATTGGTCCTGGTAGTTGGCGGTTCAATCCAACTCTCCTTGGTGATAAAGAGTTTCTTGCCTTGTTGAATGCCACGGTGTCATTGTTCTTCTCTGGTGCTGTTGGTAGTGGGTCTAGGGGTACAAATACTAGTCAAGGTGGTAGAGGTGATCCTGAAAGCACGGTGGCTCGATGGGAATCCTTCAAGTTGTTACTAAAGTGCTGTGCACAAAAGTACACTCGAGGCATGAAAGCACGATTCAAGAACAAAGTTTTTACGCTTCAACTGCAACGTATTAGGGCTATGTCGACGTCTGTATCCGGTATTGGGACTAGGAATGCTGTTGATCCAACTGACAGAGTGTCTCCTGATTCAGGTGATACTGAACAGGTCAGACAACTAGAAGTTTTGATCGAGAATCAGATACAGAAAGAGACCAGTCAGAATATGCTTCGCTCTGCCACTCGTTGGCATGAAAAGGGAGAACGTAATAACAAGTATTTCTACCGTGTGATCAAGGAGCGACAGTCTCAACAGACTATTCAATCCTTAAAGTGCTCTACTACTGGTGATATCTTAGTGGATGCAGCGGCTATCAATAGGGAGGCCCAAGATTTCTACCAAAGGCTATACACCCCTGATAATGTTGATGTTGAAGCTATTGATACTCTCCTAGGGAATGTTCCCTCTGATGTACGATTATCGTCCTTGGATGGTGATATGCTCATGGAACTTCCAACCCGTGATGTGCTGGTGTCTCTGCTCTCTCATGCTCCCAAGTCTAAAAGTCCTGGTCTTGATGGTCTTCCTTTTGAGTTGTATCAATATCTTGCTGGTGTCTCTTCTGGTTTTCTTGACTTGCTTGTGGATGTCTTGAGTGTAGCTTTCTCTGGTGTGTTTCCTCCTTCGTGGCAGCAAACTCGAATGGTGCTTTTGTTCAAGAAAGGTGACCCTCAGTTGTTGGTTAATTGGAGACCTTTGTCCTTGATTAACAGTGATGCCAAGTTATTTACAAAGCTCATTGCTAATCGTATGAACAAAGTGCTACCCAAGTTGATCAATCCTTATCAAACTGGTTTTCTTCCTCATCGTCTCATCTCAGATAATGGCTGGCTAAATCAGTTGCTTATGTCTCATCTTCGTGTTGTTGCTCCTGATTTGCCTCAAGTGGCTGTTCTTCTGGATCAAGAAAAGGCGTATGATAGGGTTCATCCCGAGTACCTTCGTCGTGTTTTGCTTCGCTTTGGTTTTCCTGGTGGTTTGGTGTCTTGTCTGTCTTCTTTGTTCTTTGGAACCAAGATTTCAGTGTCTATTAATGGTTGGCTTGGTTCTCCTGTGCCTCAATTGCGAGGTCTTCGTCAAGGTGATCCTCTCTCTCCGTTGTTATTTAACTTGGCATTTGAGCCTCTGCTTCGTTCTCTTCTTGCTTGTCCTGGCCTTTCTGGTGTCACTCTGTCTCCTGTTGATATCCCACGTAAATGGAAGCCTTCACCGGTGGAAGTCCGTGAGGATCTTGGTACTGGTGCCTGGAATTGGTCTCCGGACTATGTCAGTCGCTCTGTTGCTCCTAATCCCGTCAAGATTCTTAGCTACGCGGATGATTTGGAAGTGTTTTTGTCGTCTCCTGACGAGTGGTCTGTTTTGTTGTCTGTTCTTGATCTGTATGGCCGAGCATCTAATGCGAAAGTCAATATCAGCAAGACAGTTCTGGTGTCGTTGTCTGGTGTGTCTCACTCTTCTTGGGTTACTTTGGCGGATTTTGCTGGTCTCCAGTGGCATGATGCTCACTCTCGTGGTGCAGTACGTTACTTGGGTTATCCCTTGTATCATACTGAAAGTCAACTTCAAGACTATCTGGATGGTGTTCTGGTGAAGGTCCAAAGACACAGTAACTTGTTGAAGCAAAGGAATCTCTCCATTAGGGGAGCAGGACTAGTGGCTAACTCGTTACTGTTGTCCAAGGTGTACCATGTCTTGCGTGTTGTTCCTGGTGGTGGCGCTACCGAGTCGTGGGTGATGGCTCTCAAGAAGGTAGTACGTGATTATTTGGTGTCTTTCCGTCCTGGTGTTGCTTGGTCTACTTTGTGTCTTCCTCGCAAGTTTGGTGGTGTTGGTTTGGTGGATATAGCAGATCAGAGCCTAGCTCTGCATCTTGTCTATTTGCAACGTTTGTTGCGTCCACTGTCGTCTTCTGATTTCGTCTCTTCTTGGTTGGTGTATGCTTTCCAGGTGTACTCTGGTCATAAGTCTGTCTTGCCTTGGTTTTGCTTCCCTGACAAGTTCAAGACTCGTGTATCTTCTGTGCCTGTCTTAAAACATCTCGGTAAACTCATGCTCAAATTGCCAAAGCTAGTTCCTTCCTCTGGTTGGTCTGCTAGGTGGTTTTTGGATTTTCCATTGTGTTCTGTACTTAGTACTGTGTCTTCTGTTCGTCCTCCTTGTGATCCTTCACGTATTGATCCTCGTTTTCTGGTCTCTGATGTCTCTTTTTGGCAGCCTGATTTAGGTATCGTAGATGGTGTCACTTCTCACTTTGCTTGGCCCTCTCGTACTTTGCGTTCTGTCTTTTTAGCTCTTCATAGAGATCGTGGTCCTGTCTCTCTGGTATACCCGCCCGTCATGGATAGTAAAATAGTCTTGTCTCATGCAGACTATTATACTATGCCCCCTTCTGATGGTGCTTCTACTTGGATGCCAGATTGCTCCCACTGGGTCATCTCCAATTCGTCTCGGTCGTCTGTTCCTCTTGCTCGTCTCTCTCTTGGTGCTCTTCGGAGGTATTGGCATCCGTCAAAAGATGTCATTACGACTCGTATGGGTCCTCCATTACGTCTGCCTGCTCATTTGAGGCTCTCTCCTGTGTCTTGGCGTCTCTTTTGGTCTTTGGAAATGCCTGCAAAGGCTTTCACACCTTGGTGGCGTCTCTTGCACGATCGTGTTGCGACTCGTTCTTGGTGTCATAGGATTGTCCCCGACAAAGTTCCGTCTCCTATCTGTGCTCTCTGTGGTTTGTTTGAAGAGGACCTTTACCACTTTGTGGTGGGTTGCCAGCTCAAGTCTTGGTTCTGGCAGGATGTAGTCTCTTTGTTGTCCTTACAAGAGCTACTCCCCTCTGATGACTCCATTTGGTTGGCTTTAACAAGTCTCTGTTCTTCTGGTGATTTACAGGTGATCGATGAGGATGTTCTGGTTGCTCTCGGTGCTACTTACAGTACACTTTGGAAGTATCATTGGCGATGCGTCATAGACGAGGAGCCTTGGATAGCTTCAGCTGCTCTGAACATGGTCCGTCAAGACCATGGTTCACTTTTTTCTACTCTTTCTTTGGCAAGTGTTCAAGCTGGCACCTTGGCCTTGCCCATAACTAATCTATAGTTGTTAAAAACAAAGTTAATAAAGATACACTTTAATACAAAAAAAAAAAAAAGGTCTTTTCATTTGCGTGCAAAGACTTTGGCACCGTCGAGGCGTCCTTTGCACGACTATGATGCACTTTGCTCCAGAGGGCCTCCGTTCCTGGTGTTATAGAATTTTCTCAGACATCGTTCCTTCGCCTGTCAGCAGTCTTTGCAATTTGCTTCAAGAGAACCTTTATTGATTTGCACTGGATTGCCATCTCAGGTCTCTATATTGTCATGACAGGAGCGATCTCCCTTGAAAAATGCCTTCATCTGGTTGGCCCTAACTGGTTTTACTTTTCTAAGGCTTTTGTTGAGCCAGCGAATACAATAATTAGCAGAACAAAAGACACTATACTAATTGAACAAGACACAAAATATACTGAAGTTTATTAATGAAATTTAAGGGCTATTTCTACTGAATTTCTGAGTCATCACGCAAGACAGTGTGCTGAAATGGTATCTAGTCTACTTCCCCCACAAAACCAAATCAAATGACATCTCTAATATGAAGCCATATAATGGGTTTTATAATCAAAAGAAAGGATGGATTTATGTAACTAACTAATTTACGGTAACCGTGCAATAACTCATCATTGATAAATCCATTTGCAATAAAAATAAATCGAACCATAAAATATACGGCTCAAAAGCGCATAGTCCAAGTAGTGCTGATCTATGCACTTGTATGCAGTTTATGGACAAATATGTCAAAACCTTAATCTGAAGAACCTTACCGATTATGAAAATCAAAAAACCAGATAACAGACCAACTGACAGTTGACGGTGCAACTGCCAGATAATATGATAGCTGAATAATATAAATACAAGTGACATCTCATTAATTGCACATAATTTTACTTTTCAAATAAAGAAGGACTTATGTATATTGTATCTTTATTTTCCGCGTTTTTAACAGACAGTAACAGACGTTATTCACTTGCAGACTGATCTCTCATAAGCTGAGGTGTAACCTAGTAGCATATTGCATTATATCTGGAGTTACCTATCAAAGATTGCCTTAATCTTATATAGGCAGTTGTAACCTTCTGGCATAACAGCTTTGACGGTGATCGATGAGGATGTCTTGGTTGTTCTTGGCGCCAACTTGGAGCGTCAGAACCACTATTAACTTTTTACTGTAAAACTTTAGCTGTAATAGGCAAAGGGAAGTTCGCAGCGTGAACACACACAAAAGCAGGAGAAGAAAAGTGTCTGTTACGATAAAAAGCACGTACGTTGGTCTTGCCTATAAACAGTCTATACTTTGGTACAACGTACAGCTGATAAAGATACACTCTAATACAGAAAAGTGTTGTATCCAGAGACAAGATACAAGTAGTGATAATATAAAAAGATAGTAAAGACTTGTAAAATAAGCCAGATACGAAAACTAAAGACTTATTAATTGAATTAAACACACCTTTTATATTAAATCATAATCGCTAAGTCAATCAATCTATTATATTGTTTAATGACCTGATGTTTGACAAGTGTCAAACATGTATATTTACAACACAGCATTTTATCAGGAACAATGGTCTGATATAGAATTTAGGTTGAGTCAGGCATTGTCTCAAACATGCCGCAATCTTCCCAAATCTCTTATTCAGCACAGACCATTCAGAATGTTCTCAAACAACTAAGTAGCTTGTTCCTTATCTTGAGACTCTATCAAAAGATCTACTAGCATCAAATGAAGTATCGTGATCCGATTATAACTGAGTTATTCTAAGTCAAGTATCCCGCTGGATGCAACAAAAAGAACTTCAACAAAAAAAGCCAACAAATCTTAGAGTAACGGCTGTGCATACTTAAGATATACATCAGCCTTGCTAGCAATGATAATGAATATGAAGAAGCATGAGAAATTGCTGCTTTTTTAAGGCTTCGTAATAGTTTAACCTGTCTTACTACGATGGCTGCTTTTGACTGTAGCTTGGCATTAATTGTAATGATTCTTAAGGTTACAAAAAACCAGTATCTTTCATGCAGCTGCCTTTAATATCTCTCGTAGCATGAATCTTCTATAAGTAATTTTAGTTAGTTATGAAGAGTGGCTTTTTGATTGCATAGTTATTGAAGGTGAATTCTAATATATAAATGATAACAATCGGGCATTCACTATTTCCTTTGCGAGGTAGTTTAATCCTAGTAAATGAGATGGTTTTGGTTATTTCTAGTGCTGGTTAGAATAAATTATCTTAAAAGTGTTAGCAGTGATGCATCATCGTCGTCTCCTTTTGTAAAAGGGATACACATCACATGGAAAAATGCGTTCAAACAATCCCGTATACTTATAGAGCTTTAAGTATTAAAGCAAAACCTTATTATCGTATTTGCAAATTGAAGAAAGGCGCATCAATACCATTTCATCAAGAAGTAAAAGCAGAAAAGCTGTTAAATAACGCTCAATTCTACCGTAAATTGATACCAAGAGAAACAATAACAAGCTACAATTATAACCAAGGTAGCTTGCAGCAGTACTTGGCAATACAGTTTAGTCCTTGCATCTTGAACAAAAAGCTGCATTTTAGGGAGATGATATATCCATTTTCTGTTGGGCCCCTGTTTTTTGACCACAACCCTCAGGTAAAAATTATAGTTTTCGGTATTCTTCTGGAGATAAACGTAACAACGCATTTAACAAGCTATGCCATTGGATGCGCCTTCTTGCTGACTACAAGTATCATCTATGGAAGAGGTATGAACAACTTAGTATTATGCTAAGATAATGAGCGGAAAGTGGTATTTCTGGAGCATCAAAGTGCCATTATTCGTACTCAAGCTTGGAGGCTTTTAAATGTCCGACTAAAACCTTGTAATTGGGTCCCCTATTTGCTATGCTTTATTTATTGATATTCTTATTATATAAAACCAATATAAAAAATATATACTAAAGTCAGGCATCAAGAGGCACATTTTGATGCAAGGAGTTGGTAGAAAAAATTGCTTTTAACAGTAGAAAAAGCTCACTAAGTTTTCACACACACAATATACCGAGTTTGAAGTTTGATTGCTAATTCTTCATGGTGGTGTTTTGAGGAAGCAACATTGTCAATATAATTCGTGTTACCATTGTGATATAAAATCACCCAAAATATCGTTACCATTGTTCTCTTCCCTTTTCACAAACCTTCAAATTATCCTAATAACCAACATTTACCTATTACTGGACTTGGTAATATTTGATTTATGAGATAGACTTAACAATGTGCTAATAATAATAAACAGTTGGTTTTTATTTTGAATACTTAAATCACAAAGAGTTACTAAAAGAAGTCCCACAAATTAGTGGTCATTTGATGTTTGGGATTACTTTTTAGCGTAGCAGAACGAGCATAGTGCTCCATAATAATGAGCACAACAACATACATCAGTCAAACCATTATTATATACTGTAGTACCCACAAGGATGGCCAAAATAAAATAAGATAAAAAAGAATGTATATACACTGTGTATAAATTTGTATTTACGTATATACTATTGTCATATGATAAAATACTGTTGTATTGGCCATTAAGTTTTCTTGATCCATTATTCAGAAACTGAGTATTCCATAGTAGTAGTCCTGTATAACGACCTCTTTTGGTTTGATGAGACGTAAGTTAAAAAGCTCCTATATTCAATTTACTACAGTATCTTCTGTTGTTCAACAATAATATAATAATGATATCACAGCTTTATACAGTACCATGTGTTGCGAATAAAATACTGTACTCCCTTCTTATTATTAAACATGTTGACAAACGGAATTCTATCGCACAATGGTTGCTAATAATGCTATCATTATTATAAAAACCTCTTTGAAGAATATACTGTGCCCCTCAATTTCTTGCCGTAGTAGAAAAAGACGCGTTAAATCAATGCTAAACAGTATACTGTACCATAATAATACTGCTACCACAGCAACTCAATAGTCTATAATAATACAGTAGCAATATAGAGGACCCCTCACAAATTTCATGTACAGATATAGCAAATGTATTGTTGAAATATCATTTCAAAGATTTTATAACACACCACGTTAGTAGCTTATTATACTAAATAATGGCGGTGCAATAGTAATCTTTAATAATATTACTATTACAACAGTTTTATCATATTAATAATACTAGGACTACGAGATTATTATATATGATACAAGAATCGTCATTGCATCATCTACTCGTTGTTGATTAGTTTAAGATATTTCTTGAATTGGTTTCCTTGAAATAATGCTAGCATTTGTATAGTATCATTTATCACACATTGTAAAAAAAGCTATCAATTCGCAAATAATACTTGAAGTTCATTATAGAATCAAAATTTCACAAAGGAGAAGCAACAATATTATTATAATGGAAATAAGGAGTACATATTAAGACAATCAAACTGGAAAATTAGGCTCAGTAGGGTTATATATTAATCACAAGCTTGAGATTTGAGCTATGGCTCTTTCATAATATAAGAGACGTCTCACATAGTGTTGCACTCCAGACGAAGTTTAATTTGTAATAGCCCCAAATTTTTAACTTTTTTTCTCAACTTGGCAAAAGTTGTTAAACTAGCTAATAATAATAGTAGCTATAGCTGATACAGCTCTAATGGTATCAGTCTCATCTCGACAGCTAGCTTCAGTGATGAGATATATGGACTGAAAAATACCCCATTTTTAAGAAAGTCAGTGATTTCTCGAGATTTTATTAGAGTAAAGTCAGTATTATTATTACTCACAGTTGCAAAACCAATGTTTACACATCTACTAGAGTAAACTACATGATGCGTAAGCAATTATCCAGAAAGAAATAGCAGAAAAGCTTTCAAAAAACTCCCATTTCCACCATAAATCAATACCAGGAGGAGCAAAACAAGCTATAAGTATCATCAAACTAGTCAACTGCACTTGGCAAATATGATTTAGTCTTTGTAGCTTGAAAAAAAGCTGCTTTTGATGGAGATGTGCCAGTTTTACGTTGGAGCCCCATTTTTAGACCTCAACCCTCAGGCAAAAGCGTCAGTTTTCAACATTTTTCTAGACATAAAAGTAGTAACGCGTTCAACAAACTATACCACTGAATGTGCGTTGTTACTGGCTATGGCTATCACTTATTAGATAGGCATAGATGACTTAGTATTTTGCCGAGATAATGGGCAAAAAGTGCTATTTCTGGAGCATCAAAACCGCATTATCATGCTCAAGCTTGAAGGCTGTTTAAATGTCCGACTAAAACCTTGTAATTGGGTCCCCCTATTTTCTATGCTCTGTTTCTTCATATTCTTATTATATAAAACCAAAATAAAAAATGTATACTAAAGTCAGGCATCAAGAGGCACATTTTGATGCACGGAGTTGGTAGAAAAAATTGCTTTTTTTAACAGTGGAAAAAGCTCACTAAGTTTTTACACACAAATTCTTCACAGCGTTCGAAGTTTGATTGCCCATTATTTTTGGTGGCTCTTGTTATTTAGCACTACTTTTCAGCGTAGCTGAACAAGCACAATGCACGATAAAGCTTAGGAGCACCACAACAACATAATATACTACTGGTCAACAAATCATTATATAATTATTTTAGTATCTACTACAGGGATAGCTGATAGAAATTGCATACACTGCATACTGATTTGCATATACGGTATACTTTACAGTGATTAGCCTCACCGATGTTTGAAGAATTGGTGAAACTTCATTTCAGTATATCTTACCAACTACTAAAAATCCAGAACTAACGTCTGTATATTCAGAATTGCAACGTTTTGAAGCAGCTATGGATATGCCCCAGAGCACTGCATGCTAAGTTTTCATTGGAGAAGAACGAAATAATGCCATTTTCTTTGAAACTAGTAGAGCTAACGATATCTCACTACAAGCTATCTTTGCTTTTGCATCTTCTTAAGATTATAAACAAGCCTTAAAGCCCAATGCTTGGCATATTACCGAGGAAACCGTGGCTAGGTCAACAACGGGGTAAATAAAAAATTTAGACTGCCTCCAAATCATCTATTATACTTGAATACGATTTACTCCATCTTGCTTATATCAATTTATTGACATAATATGCCAGTTCGTTGTTGCATCTACATAACAACTCTGTTGATAATGACCAGACATTTACGCCTTTGAGCACTCTAGAAAGGATTTAAAAAATGCCGAAAAAGGTTTGTCTTTTCGGAC
This sequence comes from Mucor circinelloides, assembly GCA_037974945.1. Classification (NCBI taxonomy): domain Eukaryota; kingdom Fungi; phylum Mucoromycota; class Mucoromycetes; order Mucorales; family Mucoraceae; genus Mucor; species Mucor circinelloides. The sequence goes on along the minus strand of JBBNAA010000028.1, from coordinate 762,026 downwards.
CTACGGCTCGACCGCAGCAGATGCTCGTAGAGCAAACTTGCACTGATATTTTCTGACAAAATTTATTGAAAGATGCTTTTTATAAACTAGAAATGAATCTTCTATTTTTTTTATCATGATAAATGTAAAATTGCTACTACTTAGGCCTGAAGAACAAAATAGGAAATGTTATTATTGCTAGTTCAGAGAGAAAGTATTTTGAGCATCAAAAAACTCATCTTGACTTGTACCAGAAAGAACCGTGGACCTAAAGTCAATTTGAGCCATACGATTGCGATGGCAATAATTGCGAAAAGTAATTGTGGAAGCCCAATTACTACCAAAAGTGACAATGTCTTCAACTGGCACACCTTGATCGAAAGTCTGGGAAGAAGTCAATGAGCGAATAGACACTTGGGATTTCAAAGTAGACTAGGAAATGACCTCAGGATAAAGCCAGGATGACAAGGTGCTAGCAGCAGCAGACAGAGGTTGATAGACATTGTTATATTTGACAAACAATTGAGATAAGTCCCTTGGACGAGTCTGTAAAGTTGGATGATCACGCAAAACTAAGAAGCATTTAACCGGGCATAATTCCGCATCAGTAACATGAGGATGAATAGTAAACGGCGGTTTGATAATGCGACGTTTCCGTCTTGTTTCTTTAGGAGAAACGAGATGAAATTTCAAACAACCCGATTTCCTACAGTGAGAATGAAAGCTGTTCAAATGATTTCATGTTTGGACTCTGAAACTTTATGGTGGCTCCAAAACCTATTATAAAATGCCATGCCTTACATGGTTACAAAGAGAACCTGGTTCAGAGTCAGTGATAAAAAAGGATTGGAATAAATCAATTTTATTGGTCGAAATTTGAATTCAAAGTGGCTGAGTGCATTTGAACAGTTTTGCACTCGTACTCCCACAATGACTTGTTGACTGTTTAATAAGACGTCCAATAACCTTTTGCTTTGATAAATCATCCTATACGGCTAGGCATGCTATCTATTACCTTTCGGCAATCTTCCACAGTGATTACATTGTACCAAGTATGAAGAACTCGTTCATACAACTCGTTCATCATCCCTTTTTCGGGAGGAGTATCGTACTCATTCAGCTTGATTTTCAACAAGCGCTACATGTTTTCGATTGGGTTAAGGTCCGGAGATTGGGCTGGCCAGTCCATCACCTCAAATTCTTGCTCCGAAAGATAATTCATGACCACATCTGACTTGTGCTTGGTGTCATTGTCTTGTTGGAAAATTAGCTGATCTCGTTGGAGGCCCAAATTTTCAGCCGTATAGTGAACCATTGGGCTCAAATCCTCTTCTAAGATCTGTTTGTAGACGTAGCAATCCATTATTCCATCGATTTTGCAGATCCAACCAACTCCAGCAGCATATGATATGGCGCTCCAAAACATGATACCTCCACCACCATGCTTTCGCGTAGGCTTTACATGTTTTGGTTGCAGCTGCTCACTGTCACGAATCCAGCTCCAAACGCGTCCATCTGAGTTAAAACGGTTAATTTTAATCTCGTCAGACCAAAGAACACGTTTCCAGTTATCCGAGTTCCAGTCACGGTGGGCCAAACACCACTCAAGTCGATTCTCTGCGTTGGTTGTGCTAATGTCGGGCTTCTTTTCTTTCTCAAATGCTTCAAGGCCAGCCTCCCTCAAGATTATTCGACGAATAGTATAAGGGCTTACATTGATCCCATGATCAGTTCGGAGCTGTTTGCGGACCTTTACAGCATTATCTATTCTCTGTTTAATCACCAAACGTACACAATAACGCTGATCTGCAGGAGACAGGGCCTTGGGTCGACCGCCTTTACTTCTTTTCCGGTCAGGGCAACTGGTTTTTCCGACATTCACAACAGTCCCAAGACTGACTCCGACGCTCTCGGCCACTTTGCGGTTTGACTTGCCTGATTTAAGGAGAGATACAATACGATTTCGTTGTTCAGAGTGTGGAATACATCCACTATAATCTGAATTCCGTACACTGTTCATCCAGTTACCATATTCTGATATAAACTATGATGTACACTAATGAATTAGATGTACGCTACAGATTTATACCATATACAAACATAAGCTATAGATGGCACCATTAGCATGGATGGCGCTATAGACTGATGCTTGTATCCCGACATTGACTACGGATATTTCCCATATTTGGTTAAATGACAAGATCGATGCAATATAAGATGTATGCATCAGATGTGCACTACCTGAAGATCCACACTATATGACATATGCTTATATCCTTGATACTAGCTACAGATACATTATGTACTACAGACTTGTACAATATATGTTATGCTATATAGACATGCACATAGTGACATGCTATAGACATGCCATATATCTAGATATGTGCTAAGATATATACAGAACAATGATATACACTCAGACACATACTACTAATGTAGACTAAGAGACTGTACCTATAGGATACATGCTACTAGATCGATATTAGTGATCCTCATACAAAGGACAGATCAGGGTACTTCGGATAAGAGTCTATTCATTCATCCAGATGAGCTAAAGTATGTTTAGTTCACTGAGATTTCTCTTAGCATGAATTGCTAGGTTAATTAATCTGAATTGACTTATATGCCAATCCTTCATAGTAGAACTTTTATCCATTGTTAGAATATATAAGAAGGATCATCTACCTGGCCAGTAGAGATTCTTCAGTCTATTTTTACACCTGTCAGTTTGATAATAAAGAGATACCTCTATCAAGTTGACATTTTGTTTTTTTATTCTTTTTTTCCGTGAATTTATATCTACAAATAGCTATAAATTCCACACAGAGGTAATTTCGCGCATTCTTGGTTTTGGTGCTAGTTTCCGTGGTGTATGTAGTAAGGGAAGCTTATGGTCTGGATTTTGAGCGATTTCTAACAGTTCTGCCATTGTTTTATATTGCCTAGGGCTGTCTACCGAGTTGTGGTACCGAGGTTAACTATAGCTATATAGCGGGCTCAAAACTGTTCAAATGTACCGATCAATTTGTAGTGACTCTAGTTTCTGATGTCGGTCATTTAAACAGTAGCCAGTTAGATATTCTTGTAGAGCGGAGTCTCAGAAACATATTGATACTAAAGACACCCCGAATAACTTAAGGTTTTGCTCCCATAATTTCGAAAGAGTTCAGATAACCAAAACATTTGAGCAGCTTTGATCCTCACTGTATCTGGCTTAATTTACAAGTCTTTATTTTACTTTTATATTATCGCTACTTGTATCTTTTCTCTGGATACAACAATTGAGCAGTATTTGTGGGACTTTTAATGTGTATTAACAAAGCTGAAATTCATATCCCAACACTGGTTCAAAGACTGCCCAAATATGATAAAATCAGTGGGCTTAGTTATCTCGCAGCAGTCATACTGTCGTTGTAGGAGGCTTTCGCTCACACTAACAGCCTCGTTGAAAACTATCATAATTTGATCAAGTGTTATTACTTGGGTAAATGCAGTGTCCTGAGTATAGATCGACTGGTATACATCCTATATCAAGTGGTGGAAGTTGATCACCGTCCGAACCCTTTGCAATATTATTTTGGGATCAAGCAGAAAAAATTGAGCAAGGACGATACAGCCAGAAAGGCATGGGCAGATGCCATGCCGTTTGAAGAAGGGAAACCAATGATACAAGAAATCAAGTCAGAAAATATTGAATCATTCAAGTTATTATTCAAAGAAGAAAGAAAACGATTTGCTTACGTGGGGTTATATTGACAATCGTCTACTAGTTGCATTCCTGTCAATCATTCAATCCTGAAAAGAGGGATGGGTATTACAAGTTAAAATTTTCTAGTTCTGTCTTGTCTCGTTGCTCTTGTAAGGGCGTTATTATTCGCTTTTGCAAGCATATTTTCCTCCTTGTAATGGAATTAGCGCCCTCAAAGTAATGTTACTGAAATACAAAAGTTCATCAAATACCGCTCATGAGCATTCATGCTACTTGAATCACATAATAAACCTCTCTAAATGTATATACAAACAATCTCGAAAATACTAAAATGAAGAAACACCCTTATCACTCCCATCGTGTGAATGAATCACTCTTGATCACAGTGTATCCATTCTCACTAATGATGTTTGTCATAAGTGTGTGTTCTCTTTATCCAAATTAAAACCAAATCAATAACAACATATTCGAATTCGTCAATTATGCCCAGATGTCATAGTTGTACAGCATCCTACATAAGGAACACCTTCTATATAATAACAAAACAACACACCTTAGAACACAAGGTTACATTTCATGCTGCTATGACGATAGCACATCAAAGCCCAATCAAGGTTACGCAGATCTACCTTTATGGTCAATGCTCTACAGCAATTACCCCTTTAATCCAAGGCATCAATAACAAACGCTGAATACCGCAATAGTACAACCTATTGCTCTCTATCAAACTCATGCTACGAGCCAACGCTCAATTGTTATAAATACTCTTATTTTTTTACTCAAATCCAGGAATCTTCAGTTTCATTTCAACAACCAAATAAAATACAGTTGATTTTAATTGTATTCTTCATTTTGCTTTTATATTTTTTTTCTGTGAAATCTCTTTAAACACTGATTTCACTGCACTCCTTTCTCGCGCGCTAAACATGCCATTCAGAATTAAAGTCGGTTCACTTGTCTTTGCCTTCTTTGCTACAGTCTAAGTAGGTAATAGGAGCCGATGGTTTACCTCTAGATAGCATGGTGTCTCTTGAGGATGAGCAACTGCTGCAGCAGGAGAAGAAGGAAACTGAGGGCGAAGCAAATCTGCTTCTTATTAAAGAGAGCAACCGCAAGGCATGGAAAAAAGCGAAAGCTTCTTTTGCTTTAGCTTTCAAATCCGCTGATACATTGCAAGAGCAAGAAGAGTTCTCGAGCAACTTGAAGCAAATGATTTTTTTGATCGATAGGAAAAATGGCTTGAGAAAGCAGCGATAAATCATACTTTTAAATAAACAAGTACTCTATGAAAGTGGTTTGAAAAAAGTAATCCCAACACTATTACTTATTGTACTTGGAAAGCTTTATTGCCAAATGTTTTTATTGACTCCAATTCGGTTATTGATGACCAACGAAAATGTATTAACATTTAGCGTTACCCATAGAGTAGTTGAAGGAGAAACTTAATGGAAACGGCCATTTTAGATACAAATATGGTGTATAAGTTTCAAACTTTGAAACCTGTTGCATGGCTATAGTAGATGACAGTAATTCGAGAGTCTTTCTTCTGGTTTAGGTTATGGCATTTGAGTGTATCAGCTGTCAACATTATTTTAAAGGATTGCTCCTGCATTGTTTTTGCTAGCAATTTTTTCAAAGCAAGTTTAAATCTTGTTGGCTCAAAGTGAAACTGCTACCTCAAAGCATGGATTGTTGGTTTAATCAATCTGAGCCTTGGAACCAGGAGCTCTATATAAAGATGGTTTTACCTTGATTCTCCTCTCCTCTTTACTTTATCAACAAACCAGAATAATGTTTAGAAAACTCTCAAAGCAAGGAAATCAACAATTGTCATCTCAGGTAACAGATCTTTATTAGAAGTGTGTCATTGCACATCATTCTAACGAGTCAAAAGCCTGGTAGCCAACAACAGCATGTAGGAGGCTCGAGTATAGCACAAACACAACATCAACATCGTCAGGTATAGGGGTTTCTTTGTTTTCTCTGAATGGTGTAACTTAGCTTATTGACTAGGGATTTGCTCCACCTCAAAATCAACATCTATTCCAAGGAAGTATAGCAGGTTCCAAGCAACAAACACCTCCATCTCGCCAAGTAGGCTTCCTTATCCCATCAAACGTAGAGCTATTCTAACAGATATTCTATATAGGCATTTCCTCCTCCTTCACCACCTCAACCAGCTTCGAACCACCATCATCAACAGGTAAAGTCTGTGAAGGATCACATTGCATTTTCAATCATTCACATGTATTCTTTTTGCAGCAACAGGGTCGTATGCCAAATATTCCACAACAACAAATGTATTCTCTTGGCCAACCGATGCTTACAAACATCAATCATCAGCAAGCACAGCCTCCGCAATTCCCTGTGAGCAACCAGGAGCCATCGCAAAGAAGCCATCAGGTATAGGATTAGTATTGCCATTGATTATTACTCTGTTGATCTCAATGTTATTTATGTACTAGAACTTGCACACCTCATTCACTGGTCAGAGAGTACCAGTAGTAGGTTCTGATGTAAATGACCCTCGATTTACGCCACACGAGTTGAGTCATCCCAACCCCAATTATCCGCAACCACCTCATGCTTCACAAAACCAACCGTCCACTCCAGGTAAGACTATGGCCCAAGGAAAACAAGAGCAAATAGAAAAGCTAACAATCTAGTAAAAAAAAAAGTGCCCTATGGTGAAAATTTTACATCGGTTGGCAACGACTTTTACCTTCACGTGGATCCACTTGTCCGTGAATTGGGCACACCCAATTTCAAATTATCCAACTGTCAAGGCCGAAAAAAGGCACTATTGATTGGCATCAATTATTTCAACACAAGTGCGCAATTGAATGGCTGCATCAACGATGTCAAGAACATCAAAGAATTTATCATTACCTTGTACAACTTTAAAGAACAAGACATGATCATCTTGACAGACGACCAACCTGCCAATAGCAAATTTTACCCAACAAGAGCTAATATTATAGCCGCTATGCAATGGCTTGTGTCAGATTCCAAACCAAATGATTCGTAAGTATACGCAAAAAAAAAAGCCTCCATTCAACAGGCAGGCATTCATCTATTCTTTTTTTGCCTAGTTTTTTCTTTCATTACAGCGGACACGGTGGTCGTGTGGTGGATAGCAGCGGTGATGAAGATGATGGTTACGACGAGACCATTTATCCAGTTGATCATGACAAGTACAAGGGAGAGTCTGGTCAAATTATTGATGATTTGATGCACGATATCATGGTTAAGCCCCTGGTTGAGGGTTGTCGTTTAACCTGTATTTTCGATAGCTGTCATTCAGGAACAGCTTTGGATTTACCGTAAGTGAAAATGCATCGAGAACTTACAAACCTCTAACCATTTACCTATAGCTATGTATACTCAACCAAGGGCATGCTCAAGGAGAAAAACGTGTTGAAGGGTGCCGGTAAAGGGTTATTATCTGCAGGTATTTCATATGCCACTGGTAACAAGGCAAGAGCTCTCTCCTCCTTGATCGAACTTAGGAACACTGCTAAATCTCAAAAAGAAATCCAAGAGTGGAATAGACAAAACTTGTTTTCGCCTGCAGATGTGATTATGTTTTCTGGATGTAAAGATAGTCAAACGTCTGCTGATGCAGTAGAGGACGGCAAAGCTACAGGTGCTATGAGCTACGCATTTACAAGTGAGTGTATATATAGCGTGTTGTGTTGCTCAGCTTTGTACACTAACAAGAGTCTTGCTTTAGCTACACTTCGTCAGGATCCAAAACAATCTTACCATGCCTTGCTGAATAATATTCGTGATATCTTGCGAGAAAAGTACTCTCAGCGTCCTCAAATGAGCGCTTCTCATCCCATTGATGTCAATCTTCAATTTGTATGTTGATGTGTGTAACTATGGTAGATTTCGCTCTTTCAAAAGCATGATGTAGTAGTAGTAGTAGTAGTAGAGTTTCTTCTCTCTTTCTCTCTCTCTTTTTTTTTCCTCAACAATAAAAGCATAAATATAAAATATGGTAATCTGTACTTTTTCACCTAGAACATCTCTCGCATACATGAGAATATTAACATGGCTTCTCTCAAGGAATTTTTATTTGGTAAAAAAAAGACACCAGCCGAACTACTTCGACAACATCAACGAGCCATTACCAAAGCGCAACGAGAACTTGACCGAGAAAGAGAGAAACTCGAGCGACAAGAAAAGAAGCTTATTCTAGACATTAAGAAATCCGCCAAGGCAAATCAAATGGGAGCTTGTAAAGTGATGGCCAAAGATTTGGTTCGCACGCGCCGTAACGTTCAAAAGTTTTATCAAATGAAGACGCAGTTACAAGCAGTAGGTTTACGTATCCAAACATTACGTTCAAGTCAACAAATGGCAGAAGCCATGAAAGGTGCTACCAAGGCCATGGGATCCATGAACAGACAAATGAACTTGCCTCAGATACAAAAAATCATGATGGAATTCGAGAGAGAAAGCGAAATGATGGACATGAAGGATGAAATGATGGGCGATGCTATTGACGATGCCTTTGAAGAAGACGAAGATGAAGAAGAAAGTGATGAAATTGTGAATAAAGTGCTGGATGAAATCGGGATCAGTTTCAATCAAGAACTGGCTGATGTGCCTACTGGTATCAAACAATCTGAACCTGCCATGTCGTCTCCTGTTGTTGCTTCGGAAAGAGTGGCACAAACAGAAGGTTTGTCCGCTGACGATGCTGCCTTGCAAGCAAGACTAGATAATCTAAGAAGAGAATAAAATACCTTACCATACCCTACTATTTTTATTATCATTATTATTAACTTAATTCAAAACCTGTATTTGTATTAATAGCTATTACAAAGGATGTGAGTGGGTGAGTTGCTTAGAAGATGTTTTCATGATTACCATAAACTAGTTTTTCTGCAAGCAAGGATTTCTTGGTATAAGCTGGCAATTTCAACAAGTTGAAGCTAGAAAGTCTTGTTGTTACTCGATTTGATATATATATATATATATAATCTGTTATCAACATACCATGTTGAACTTGATGGCAATCTTCCAGACTTGTTGTTCAAATTCAACTTGAAAAATGATTTTACAATTTTGGCTCCATCCATGTTGGTTGAGTCAGCGGATACCATTCTCACAGTGAACGGAGGCTGCAAATAATCAAACCCGCCCAATGGAGGTTTGGGACATCCAGTAACAAATCTAAGAAATGCTCTTTTTTCAGTCGAGTTGAATTCAGATACAATTTGCCATAACAATCTGATCACTGGATGATGGTCAAAATAGCCATTATCGTATTGTGTGTGTCGTCTGAGATCATTAACATCTATTCCAGCAGTTTAGTTTAGCCTTGAGATGTGGGCATAAAAAAATGTACAACATACCAAAATCAGTGTCTTCCCCTGACAACACACGCTGCAATTCAGGAGGTGAAAACAGACGAATCCAACTCTCGGAAATGACAGTTCTGAAACCTCGAATCAAGGCTTTTGTCTGTTCTTTGGCTCTTTGATTCAACTTGTAATCTGCCATGAGATAAACATATTCTACCTTGTTGCTATTTGTCACTGCGGTGTTTCTTCCTCTCTACAGATGCAGCAATAAGTCAACCCGTTTGTCTGCTGCCAGTCATTCACCACTTACAAACTTTAATTCGTGCGTTTCTACCTTGCCAAACACTTGCTCGTCTGCTTCAAATGATAGACCCAAATCCTCCACATCACCCTCGTAATGCTTGATGAACGTCAAGTTGCGCCAAACGTCTTGGTCCAGTTCCTTTAGTTCTTCCAAAAACACATTTCGTCCAAGCAATCGAGCCAAAAGAAAACCAGCAAACTGCACATCCAGCAGCACGCCTTCATACAAGGCCTTACCAATGGCCTTACCAATAAACTCAAACAGTTGAATATGATGACGACCATGGACGCTGGATGTAGCACTGGGATAGAAACTATGTGTTTTTGTGCAACTGAATAACCCATAGTTTGGCTCAAAAGCTTCTGCAATCATCATGGTCAGAAAGTCTGTCAAGATGGGTGGAAGGATCTGTCAGCAAGAGCGGTTTGTTTCATATTATACATACCTTTGAAAGGGCCGCCTTGATCAATACCTGCTTCTTGCATACCCAGCTCATTGACAAACGATACACGAATGGTACTCTTCCAAGCAGAAGCAGGTAAATTTACCAGCTGCTCATAACCGTCTTCCAAGACTTGTGATCTCCTGACTGTAATATGTCGGTTGACTGTCTTGGCACAGGTGTATTTATCCAGTTCGATCCACTCACGAAAGATCTTGAGTCGCATATCAAACGGCACTGTGTGGGGCATCAGTTGTAGTATTCTCAGGGGAACAGGATCGCCTTGCTTTAGGTTTTCTAAAAACATAGCAGCTAAAGTATCTTTTGCGTTTTCATGAAGCAGGTTGGAAAAAAAGGACTTGATGCCTGTCATGCTGCTGCTACTGCTGATTTGGATCAAAAGCCAGTGATTTGAAGGACAAAACGGGTGATGCAAATCAAGGTCGTAGATTTGGAGCAGTAGACGACGTGCTGATTTGAAGGCGTTGGCTGCAGGTGGAAGTTCGCTGGGAATGTCCGTGTGCTGTTGGATCAGTGTAAAGTAGAATTGGTTGAGGAAACTGCTGATTTGAATCAAGGTGGCAGGCGAGAATGGGGTCTGCTGCTGAAAGATGTCTACATTGTCCAATGTTCTATACAGACAATGAAGTCAGTTAGGTTTTCCTGTAGCCAAAGAATTTACTTACAAAAAGACAATGGATGTTGCCTCACAAAAGACCCTGAGGATGTGCACCAGCGGTTCCTTGTCGATATCTGCTTGTTTGGCTGCTTGCAGGTAAATCACCATATTGCCTTTGGGTCCGAAACAATTCATCAGTTTCCACAATTGAGGCATCAGCTGAGAAGTGAATGCAATTCTGTAAAAGATGACTTTTCTATGCGCTTTAAAAAGTTGCGTTAACTGCATGTACATGGAAAAGATAGATGCCACTTGGATTGAAAAAAGAGCCATTGTGCCATCATTATGGCTGTGTGGTTGTGGCGAGTTCTTTTTCAAAAATGGCATTTTGGTATGATGATTACTGCTACTTTTGATAGCTGCTGTCGGGCTGTTTCTGTCAAATAGAATGATATCTGCAAACAATTGATCCATAAACGAACGAGACCAAAGATACTCCAACTGACGCATGACATGGTCAAATACAGCGCTTGGTATATTGTTTCCCCATGTCGCCTTTGACCATTTGAAGACGGGATGGTAGGATGGAAACAAGGGCGTCTGTGTATCAGAAAAGCAAGGCTCCATGTACCTGAAAAAGAACTGTGTCCACTCTATCATGCGCATACCGTGTTCGGTTTTCTGAGTGTTTTTATCGCTGTTCCAGAGATCAACCAAGTTGGCCAAGAGAAACAAACTTCCATTGCCATCCAGTTGCTCCAACGAAGAGGGCGATTCAATGAGATACGTCTTTACAGTGCTTAATGCCCATTTCCGTAATCGATCTGCCATCATATCGTTGATGAGACGAGTGATACAAGGCACTGCCAATGTATTGGTCCACAAGAAATTGCAAGCTGTGTTCATGTCCAGAGCATCGCTTGATAGTTCGGCATGCTCCACAGGGTATAATGTCAGTCGAGTCATGGTCGATAGCCACAATTTGGAGGCGTTGAGTTTGGCAGCGTCTTTTCTGTCTTGCAATTTGATCATGTGTTGCACACAGAGTATCAATGCATCTCGCAACTTGAACTGACATAATGTTCTTTTCAATATCGACTGTGCTATGCTCTGCAAGATCTTGTCGGGTATATCAATGACATGGTGGGTATCCAAAATGTGCTTTGTTGTGTATGTCTTTGGGTTGAGATATTGCAGCAGAAACGTCAGTTCAGGGCCAAAGCAAGTCGTGTCGTTGGACGAAGTACACTCTGTAATGCATTGCACAATGAGCACCTCAAGATACTTTGTTGCCTGGTCCATGTATCGCATATCAATTAGCAAGCAATAGTACGGTATATGCTGTGTGTTGTTGTGCTTGAATGTGTTGAGTGTCAGGCGCTTGACCAGTCGTCTCAATCCTCCTGTCAACACAACACCATGACGAGCCAGGATACAGTATACGCCCAACAGTTGATAAAAGTCCATGATGGACAGTTTACTCGACGACTGATTTATGCCATTGTCCCACCATGCTTGGTAGTGTGCACGGGATGTCGACCTTTGCTCTCTACGCTTCCACCAGGATTGAATGGTGGTAGCTGCTTTGGTTTCCTTTTCTAACTGCTGTTTCTTGATGCGCTCTTTTTCTCGTTTCTCTCTTTCCAGTCGAGTGTTTTCTATAAACTTTTCCTTGGCTTGATTTGTTGAAGAAAACATGATAACAAGTGTTATATGTGCATGTTGAATAGCCGCAAAGCTTCTTTCCCCTTTTATTGCTGCTGGAACGAGTACGGTATCGTAGCAGGAAGAGAGGACTGCCAATAAAACCGCGCAACATGTGGGTTACTTTCTGCATTGCTTTTCTTTCACTTGCAAAAAAAAAGGGAAGATGTTTAGAGATTCTCGGCCGATAGCACTTCGAAAACTAAACCCATTTTCAAATCGAAAGCATCGAACGTCTGACTCAATACACAGCGATGAAGATCCTCTACTAGACGAAGAAGCGGCCTTCAATCTACTGAACTCACCTACTTCACCTATACATCCTACGTCCTCCTCTGCCAATTCACCAAGACGATCCTCTCCCTCTACAACACAGCCGTCAACAGCAAAACAAGAAAACAAGGGGTTTGCTTCCTGGTTTATCAAAAAGAAGGTGTATTCACCAAGAACCATATCACTGGGAGCAGACGGTAAGACGCTAAAGAAGTGTGTGTGTGTGTGTGAGGATGCCAAGAGAATACTAACCATGGTTTAGACAAGGAAAAGAAAAAGTACTGTGCCAATGTGATTATCAACCAAAAATACAACATTATTACGTTTTTGCCTGTTGTCTTGTTTGAGCAGGTAGGTCTCTGGCACATGTTTGCAATCATGCAAAGAGTAGCTAACACTACAGCTTAGTTTGTCATTTTCTTCAACCTGTACTTTTTGCTGGTGGCATTATCCCAATTTGTGCCTGCCCTAAAAATCGGCTACATTCTCACCTACTTTGGACCTCTCTGTTTTGTTCTCTTGATTACCATCAGCAAAGAAGCATTGGACGATTACCAGCGCTACAAACGAGACAAGGAAGCCAATTCACAGCTCTACACACGACTCACGCCTTCTGGTAATCAGAACATACCAAGCTCCAAAATCAGAGTAGGTGATTTTATCCATATACTCAAAGATCAACGTATTCCAGCAGATATGATTTTGCTGAGAACCACAGAGGAATCGGGCGCCAGTTTTATCAGAACAGATCAATTGGATGGCGAAACAGATTGGAAGTTAAGGTTAGCGATACCTTCTTTGCAGAGGTTGCCTTCAGATCAGGATGTGTTGGATATCAAGGGACATGTGTATGCGGATGCACCACACAAGGATATTCATAGTTTTGTCGGTACAGTGTCTGTCAATGATCCTCAGACTGGGAGAGAGCAGATTGAGCCGCTCGGTGTAGAGAATACCATGTGGACAAACACAGTGTTGGCTTCAGGCTCTGCTATTGGGTTTGTAATTTATACCGGTAAAGATACGCGTGCTGTCATGAATACCAATCATCCCAAGACCAAAGTAGGCTTGATTGATAGAGAAATCAATCAGCTAGCCAAGGTAAAAAGCCGTTGCATGCATGTTCTAGTCATTTTACTGATATGCTCTTTATCATAGATCCTGTTTATCGTCACTTTGGCGCTCTCCGTCATCATGGTTGGATTAAACGGGTTCCGTGGTGTGTGGTATATTTACGTTTTTCGATTCTTGATCCTGTTCTCGTCCATCATCCCCATCGGTCTTCGAGTGAATTTGGATATGGGTAAGAGTGTGTATGCTCGTCAAATTGAGCACGACCGAGAAATCATGGGCACCATTGTTCGCACCAGCACATTGCCCGAGGAACTGGGTCGAGTCGAGTACTTGTTGACAGACAAGACGGGCACGCTGACACAAAACGACATGGAGTTAAAGAAGCTGCATATGGGTACCATGTCCTACAGCTCAGACACCATGGACGAAATCCAGGCGCACTTGGCAACCGCCTTTGGATCACAACAACAAGAGCTCAACAAGGGTCGCAGAAACATTTCTGTGCGTGTCAGGGATATTGTGCAAGCCTTGGCGCTGTGTCATAATGTCACTCCTTCTACCAGCATGGATGGCGATATTACTTACCAAGCATCCAGTCCCGATGAAGTAGCGATTGTGAAATGGACCGAGCACATGGGCCTCACCTTGTTCAACCGAGACGTCAATACCATCCAACTGCGAGTCGATGCGACAGGCGATATCCTCTACTTTGACGTGCTTAACATATTCCCTTTTACCAGTGAAACCAAACGTATGGGCATCATTGTCAGAAACCGACAAAACCAAGAAATCACATTTTTCGAAAAGGGAGCAGATGCCGTCATGGCTCGTATTGTGCAGTACAATGACTGGTTGAATGAAGAGTGCGACAACATGGCTAGAGAAGGTTTGCGTACCTTGGTAGTGGCTAAGAAGAGTCTTTCAGAAGAAGCCTATCATGAGTTCACTGCCAAATACCATGAAGCGCAAGTCGCTTTGCATGATCGCAACATGCTGAAACAAGCCGTGGTAGAGACCTTGCTAGAGTCAAATTTGGAACTGCTGGGATTGACGGGTGTAGAAGACAAGTTGCAAGAAGGTGTCAAGAATACGCTGGAGCAGATGAGAAATGCGGGTCTCAAGGTCTGGATGCTAACAGGCGATAAGATTGAAACAGCTACCTGTATTGCTATTTCATCCAAACTCGTGTCGAGAAATCAAGGTATTCATACCATATCTAAAAGTAAGTAGTAGGATGCTGTTCAAATCCCCCCCCCCTTTTTTTTGTATCAACACATCTTTTTACTATAGTCAAAACTGCCATGGAGGCTTGGGATGAAATTGATAATTTGCGTACAAAGACAGACAACTGTCTGGTCATTGATGGCGAATCATTGCAACTGTGTCTAGACAATTACGTGGACGAATTCATTGATATGGTCACATTACTGCCCGTGGTCGTGTGTTGTCGCTGTTCCCCTACTCAAAAAGCAGACATTACTCGACTCATTAAAGAATATACCAACAAGAGAGTGCTCTGTATTGGCGATGGCGGGAACGATGTCAGCATGATTCAAGCTGCTGATGTCGGTGTGGGCATCGTTGGCAAGGAAGGAAAACAAGCTTCGTTGGCTGCTGATTTCTCCATCACTCAGTTTAGCTATTTAACAAAATTACTATGTAAGTAGCACTCAAGCTAATGAAGATATGCCCACTTACCAACACTCTTTCTTATCAGTGTGGCATGGTAGAAACAGCTACAAGAGATCTGCCAAACTGTCTCAATTTGTCATTCATCGTGGCTTAATTATCTCTGTCATGCAGGCTGTCTTTTCTGCTTTGTTTTACTTTGCTCCTATCGCTCTGTATCAAGGCATGTTGATTGTGGGCTATGCTACAGTGTATACCAATGCGCCCGTGTTTTCACTTGTGTTGGATCAAGATGTCAGCGAAGAAATTGCCATGATGTATCCTGAACTCTACAAGGACTTGACCAAGGGACGGTCCTTATCCTACAGAACTTTCTTTACCTGGCTGCTGATCAGTGTGTATCAAGGCGGTGCCATCATGATTTTATCCATCATCTTGTTTGAAGACGAGTTTATCCATATCGTGGCCATTTCATTTACTGCCTTGATTTTCAATGAATTATTGATGGTGGCATTAGAGATTAATACATGGTGAGTCTTGTCACATTCACATTCATACACACACACACATGTGTCTCTTACACTACTTGTAGGCATCGCTTTATGATTTTAGCTGAATTAATCACCGTCTTGATCTACTTTGGATCCATGTGGTTACTACCCACCTATTTTGACATGACATTTATTCTCACAGGTAGATTTGTTTGGAAAGTAGCCGTCATCACTGCTGTCAGTAGCTGTCCACTGTATTTTGTAAAAATGATCAAACGAAGAATTGCACCTCCTAGCTATACAAAATTAACCTAATAAACTTGTTTATTCCAATGCTTTTGTCCAATCCCATTTCTCCCAAGACTTTAAGAAGGCTTGTTGTCTAGCATGATTTTCCGAGGCATGGTGATATCTGGGCTTTCTCCACAATTCAGGTCCAAGGTCCATCATACCCGCTATCACTTCTTTACCAAACCAGTAGGGGAAATCCTTTGTGTTTTCAATAACATGACCATAGCCTTTATCGAGTCCACACCAGACATGGAAATACGGTAAATTGGGGACCATGGAATGTCGGAACCCACGCACAGATGTATCAATGATCTTTTTGTGCTGAGACCATTCTTCGCCAGAGGCCATGATGGCTTCCTTAAAATAAGCCGGTGCATCTTCATAGACGCCATAGGGAATGGGAACTGCTTCGATCACTGCATGTCGCTGTTGTCGCAAATTGATGACGGTCTCCATAAACACTACACCTTTGCCTTGTTCATGAAACATTTTCATTAAACATTTTTGAAAGTTCTGTCAACATGTATTAGTTTACTACCACCGTCTGTATACATATAAATATAAAAGTACTTACTCTGATTTCTGTCCAAACGTCGTCATCACACTCCAATGTAGACGACACATGTTGAATAGGCACAATCAAACAGTTACCAGGCGTCAATTCTTGTACATTCGGTAACGCTAAATAACAAGTAGTTCCCAGCGAAATCATGGCCAACTGAGGTGGATTTCCATCTTGATAGCAAAATTTACATTTACTCAACGTTTCTTGAGTGCGCTTGTAATCTGTTACTGCGCGTCTCATCTTTTGTTCCTCTGTGGCTCCCTTTTTAGACGCCATGATGTCTGCTTTGTCGTCCATGTAATCCAGATTGTTCTCAAAGGCTGCGTCTGCCATGATACGATTCGCGAATTCCATGTCCATATTGGAGGACCTGCTGTTGCCTCCCTTTTCCTGTCGCACCATTTCTGCCAAGGACAAGGTGTCGTCTGACGTACCATAGCGAAGTCTCTCACCTGTCATTTTATCGTGCGTGCCCTCGTATTTCTTTTTGCCCTTGAGAGCTTGTTGCTCGGGGTTGCCTTGTTTCAATGCATAATCATAGAGTCGGCCTTGACTATCAAGCTGAGGTAACACTTGTACTGTATTCTCGGCTTGTTCAAATTTCTCTAATTCCATTTGATATTCTTTTTCTAATGCCTCCACGTTATCTGATCCCATTAATTTGGCCTTGACGATCTTGGAATTGAGTTTGTTGAGTTGATCACGTGTGAGTGCTTGGATGGGTGCTGGCATTGCAATTTGAGGTATAATGGGTGCTGGTGTAGGTGGTGGTGGAGCAGACGCTGAAGGGGTTGGCGTTGGCTGCATTTGATAGCGAGGTGGTGGTGGAGAGGGACGTTTAAATGACTTTTGCTGTGAATCTGTATCTGTAAACATGTATCGACGTCCTCTGTCATGACTCTTACGACCATCGCTGCGTCGATCATCATAGTCTCTATCTCTACTACGTCTATCATCACCTCGTCTACTAGTGCTGCTGCCACTACCTCGTTTGTTATCCAAGTACTCTCTCTCAGCCAAAGCTTCTTCAAATTTCTCTACAGACTGAAAAAATAAAGAGTCAATATGACAATTCGTCCAGAGGCACCTATGCGAATACTATACCCCATACTTCTCGATACCCACTTCTCTCAAAGACCTCCCTTCGTCTTGCGCTTGCTCCTTGGCACGCTTCAATTTCATCATACGCCAGTTGGAGCCAGCATCTCCAAACTTGATGGATTTCTTTTCTTCGTCAGGGTAATCTTCAAATTTGACACCTTGTACTAAATGTTGGTTCAGTTCTCTTTCGCTGACTTTAGGCTAAAAAAAAAAAACAATATAAGCCTCACTATGTCTAATGCTGTATGCTGAGATGCCAACTTACAAAATCAGGGTTTGCTTTAGGTTTATCTTGTTCTCTAATGCGTGCTGATCCCATGGCACCAAAATCCAAACCGCCATCCAACATCCAACCATGTCGAGCATCTTGTTCTTTGGGTAGCATGCTGAAAGATGTATCGTCTTGTTGCTGCTCCTTGGCTTCATTGGCTTGCTGCTGGCTCTTTAGATAGTCAGCGGGTGTAATTTCTGAATGGACGCCATTATCTCCTGCTTCCACCCAAAGCGAAGGGTCAGAGTAGTCGATTTCTTGCTCCTTTTCATGCTTGTGGCGGGAAGAGGAGCTACTCTTTTTATGCTTTTTGTGGTCTCTACTGCTGCTGCTGCTGGAGTGTTCTCTCTTGGATGATTTTCGTTCTTTTTTGTGTTTATGGTCGCCCATGGTGTTTTGTATAATGTATAAAGAGAGAAAAAATGTTTAATTTTGCATTTCCATTCAAAGAGGACTGGGGTTTTTTTTTGAAAGCAAAAGTGCAATGTGACAAACAATGATGGTTTTTGTCTCTTTTTTTCCTTGTACATTATGCCTCGCCATTCAAAGAACAATACAGCATCTAGTGTATTCACATACCATGAATCCCATACCCTTGACTATGGTACCAAAAGAGTAAGTCCTTCTTCAACCGTCTAATGGACTCTAAGGATTAAACAGTTTTTTTTTTTTTTTTTTTTTTTTTTTTTTTTTTTGCTGAATAGCAACGTTTAGGAAGAGACTCTTTTAGAAATTACGATGCTTGTTTCTTGTGTCTTCAAACAGCAAGAGACCCAGTGTGTTGTGGCCAAGGTCATTTAGCTTGCCGCGAGTGCATGTATGAAAGCATTTTGCAACAAAAGCAAGCCATCCAGCACGAACAAAAGATGATTGAGCTCAAACACCAAGAATCAGAACAGCAAAAGCAGTTGGAGGAACTAGAAGCCAAGCGTGTCATTTTAGATACATTTGACAAGACGCAACACAGCATGTTGGGTGGCGAACGTCGACGTCCTACTATCAAAGACGACCTCAAAGACGACGATACACAACACAATGAAAAGAAGCGCAAGCTGTCTGATGTTGAAAGACAAGATGCTCGCTCGATCCAGGAAAATGAAATAGCTAAAACAGCTGCTCAATTGAAAAAGGAAAAGGAAGAGGCTGCCAAGCCAAAGATTGGATCATTTTGGGTGGTAATAAATGCCCACTATTAGTGTGTACATGACAGACAAAGGCTAACATGTCGATCCAATAGCCCTCTGTCACACCTGCTGCTGATGCCTCTGCATTGAAAGCGACCAAAACACAAGTGATATGTACAGCTGTGGATAAAACACACCCGCTTAGTATCAAATCTCTCATAGATGTCAAGTTTCAAAAAGAAGATGGCAACGATAAAAACAAGAATGTGTGTCCTGCTTGTTTAAAGACATTGACCAATGCATCCAAACTGTCAGGTAAGATTCAGTCTTGAAAAGGTAAAACAACAACGGCGTTAACATTTTTTTTTAATCAAGTGTTGCGACAGTGTGGACATGTACTTTGTCATCATTGTATCGATATGTTTGTATCTAAATCCAAAAAATGCTATGTGTGTGAAATCAAGACAAAGTCAAAGGACATCATTGATATGAGTCCTGAGGGAACTGGGTTTGCTAGTGCAAGCACGAAAGCAGTTGCAGAGAAATTCAATTTGGCTTTTCAATAATTGTAATAAAGAAAAAGAATTGCTATATTTGCACACAATTGAAAATCTCTTTTGCTGCACAATGATGAATTTCTACGCAACGAACCGTTCTGCAGGTAGTACTGACAGTGCTCTGCCAGCTTATATGTATCAATTGTCACCCTGAATGGAGCCATTTTGCCTGCCTGAAAGTAGCAGCAGCTGGATTTAAATATTTTTGCA
Source organism: Mucor circinelloides (assembly GCA_037974945.1). NCBI lineage: Eukaryota > Fungi > Mucoromycota > Mucoromycetes > Mucorales > Mucoraceae > Mucor > Mucor circinelloides. The sequence goes on along the minus strand of JBBNAA010000028.1, from coordinate 742,365 downwards.
GGCAACAACAATAAAAATTCTGTCCATAATCTGCTCGATTTATGACCAAAAAAAAATTTATTTTGTCGTTATTGCCAAATTCGACTGTACAAGCTGCGCTTGCCGTGCCCTATACTTTCTAATACATTTAACATTTAGATTTCTGCGGCGCATTCAATGGTACTAGTTATAGTACTTGTTGAGACTAAAAATATGAAGCAAACTCTGAAAATTTAGCAGGCAAATTATTGCCGAAATGCCGAGATTTCACATACAAAGGTCTCACAAACGTAGTTTCACATGTTGCGCTGGATCAATAGCATCCATTTGATTTTATATACGCCATAGCAAAAGTCTATATTTTTGGGGTCAAAAACGCTATTAACTGAAATTTGATGCTTTGGTAAAGGGGTAGCTCAGAGAAAAGTCGAGACTTGATCAATCCCAAAAAAATTGAGGAAAAATATCAGCAAGTAACTGCTATTCGAGAGCATTTGTTTGGTGCTATCCTGGTAATCTAAAACAGTTTTTAACTCGAGAAATTACAGGCCAAATGCATCCAAATTTGTCCTTTATCGAGTAGTAAGAGTTAAAGTAAATATGCTGCCTATTCGTATTAGAGTTGTTCTTATCGATATATAGACCTGGAGCTTAATAGAGGAGTCATATCCGCAGGCACAAGTAAAGTGGTGAAAGTTTCAGCACTTGATATCACGATATAGTTATCTTATGGCCTAAATTGCGTGCGCATTATCGTGGTAATATAAGCAATCTAATTTTAATAATTTTTGATTGTGCATATAGCAAGGCCCTTCAAAAGATTACACTCAAATAAAGTAGTCGACACACATTCACTCTTATGTATTCAATGATACTATTTGTCAAGTGCCAGAATTAGTGGTATCAATTGGCGCTATTTTTGATCGTTTAAGGTTTTCCAAGACAAACCAATGCTTCTGTTATTGAAACTGTGCCTACTATCCGTTTCCATTCTGCCATGCATACGGTTATAAATTTTCTTCTGGATCCACTTGCTTGTTGTTTTATTTTTCTTCTCAGATATCGATGAGGCACATACCAACTACATTGCACTGCCAGCATGTTTGTATCGAAAAACAAGATAAAGAATATCGTTGATCTGGATGTGCTTAGTACCTGCTTAAACCTGATTGGCTTCATTCTCATGATATTGTGCCTGCTCAGTAGCGCACATCCGTCTTTATCATCGCTCTACTTTATCAAGGCATCAAACGACCAGCAATCAGCAGCATTTGGCTTGTTCCATTATTGTGTCAATGGTCAGCAGTGTCAACAAGAGACATTCATCCTTCCCTTTGGTAAGTGTATATATATATATATATATATAGGCTAATGATGCATCATGTCAGCCACTAAGTGTGATCACAACAACATTAGATGAACAGATGCTCGATTTACTGAATGTTACCACCACTACGCCTGCACAAGATCCAAATCCACCATCTCATGACCCACACATGTTGGTAGCGTTTATATGTTGTCTCTTGTGTTCAGGTATCAGTATTGTACTATGCTTGTACAAACTAACCAACAAGAGATATTACGACATTCACTTTACGCGCGGCTTTTTATCCGTTGGGGCTTCATTATGGTCTCTATTACTTGTAACACTAACTTCAATTACATTTCAACATGCAGCAACAGCTGAGCAATCTATGCAACATTTTGAGATTGAAATCGGCCCTTGCATGTCGATGGTCGGTTGTGCTTTTATGGTCTTTAGCTTGGCCAGCAGTGTATTGCTTTTCGGTTGTGCTACTACTACTGCTACTCCTTCTCATCCACATTCATATTATCACAACTTTGTATAAGGGGGGGCAGTGGCGGAGACAATAACCAAGCCCAGCAAAGGGGGGAGAGAGGCAACATGTGTAGAACAAATGTAGCACAGTGCCAAGAGAAACATTCACACAAACTTGAAGAATTTGCCACACATATGCAATTGGATATAGCCACTTTTTTTTTTTTTTTTTTTCTTTTATTACATAAATACTTAATGATGCATGCTGCCATTTGTGCTAGTGCTATGGCTACTACTCTGACTGTTACTACGGCAATGTTGTTCTGGATTATCTGCGCTTGCAGTGAGTGTTGTCGTTGTTGCTTGGTTGGGATGGGGATTTTGGATCAAAGAACGCAATACTTTGTTCTAGAATAAGATTATCAATATCTGAATCATACCACCCATCGTAAAATAGAAACTTACCTCGACCTCTAGATCATGTACCCGAGATTTCAATGAACTAGCTTCCTTTTGTGCCATGGCTCTTAACTTATTAATGTCACGTTTCAACTCTTCATTTTCTTGTTGGAGTCTTTCTAGATGAGATAGTTCTTGCTGTTGCTGGTATGGAGGAGGAGATGAAAGGGGCGGTAGTGTTGGGCGTTGTTGTTGTTGTTTGTGATGATAAGGTGACCATTGTTGATAAGGATGATATCTAGTGTTTGAATTGGAGGGAGGAGATGACGGTGTTGTGGGTAAACTTTTAGCTTGTTGTTGTTGATAGATAGGTGTTAGATTATTATTATTTGCAATAGGTAATGTCGATAGAGCACTTGGAGATGGTAATAGTTGCTGTTTTGGCGGTGAATGTGTTGGAGGTATAGGAGAGTCTTTTGGGTACAAATGTGAAGCAGGATGAGGAATATGTAACTGTGGGATAATTGGACGCGCTGCAGTAGTGGTGGTGTTAGTGGTAGTGGTGGTGGTGGTGGGCGTTATTGTTGTTGTTGTTGCTGATGAGGTAGTGGCAGGAAGAGCTTGTGATGATGGACTCGCTACAACGCCACTGTTATTAGCACGAAAAGTGGCGTTTGCTAGTGAAATAGCCGAGGCAGAATTTGATGTAAATGATTGTGATTTCTCTACTGCTACAGGCTCCTGTTGAACATGTCCATGACGACCATGTTGTTGATGCTGCTGCTGTTGTTGCTGTTGTTGTTGTTGCTGCTGCTGTTGCTGCTGCTGATGCTGCTGTTGATGCTGCTGTTGTTGATGGACCGCACTGCAAGCTGTGCCACCCTCCGCACGACGATGACGATTCAATGCATCCAATCTCGCAAATGACCGATAGCAATCCTTGCAAACATAAGGACGTTCACCCGTATGCAATTTCTGGTGGCGCTTCAGGTCGTGATGTCTCCTAAAGTGATGATTACACACATCACACTATATTCAATAATTTAATAAATAAAATTTTCTTGTATTACAGATTTTTCTAATAATAGCTTACCTGAAAAGGCCTCTCAGAAGAATGTGTAGTAAGATGTGATTTCAAATTATGAGGTCGACTGAATGTCTGATGGCATTCTGGACATGGGTAGGGTTTAGCATCTGTTGTTTGGTTGTTTTTAGGCGATGCGGATGTCGAGCTAGATTGGGAGGCTGCTGCCGAGGATGCTGCAGTTGATGGGTTAGCAGCTTGAGGCGGTTTGATCACTGAAAATGTACTGTAGACGCCTGCTGACGAGGTTGTTGTATGGTTGGTATCTTTTTTGCTATGTTGTTGTTGAATCTGATGAGGGAAATCCGAGGCAGGTGTAACGGGCGTTGGTAAATACTCTTTCATTGGCGTATCCAATGATGATGATGTGGATTTCTTGTTTAATATAGTGGATAATGTAGGTGAAGTTGAGCTTGGCTTTCGCTGCTGTTGTTGTTGGTGATGTGGTTCACTTGACATGGTCATCATTTATACAGGTTGAATGTAGAATATAGAAATTTCAAATGATAATGAGCGGGTAAATGCAAGCAGAGAATGTAAAATATTGGAAAAATAACAGAGACCCTTCAATCAAAAATAAAACAAGAAAGAAAAAGTGGGAATAAAGGGAAAGAAAGGCGGACAAGGACAAGAGATGTAGAGGAAGGGGTTGAAGTGGGGCGGGGCGGGGGGAGGAAGGGGGAGGAGGACAAAAAAATTAATACTACTACGAGTATGTGGAAAGAATTAGTAACACGAGCCTGATTTTCTTTTTTTGTAACAATGCCAAGCCATGCGCCACAATAACCTTAAATATGCCTTCATGATCAGTCTGTTCAATAGAAAAAAAGACTGTTAATACTTTTTTCATGTTTGTATCGAACGTCTCCATCTGTATACAGGACCCTTCAACGTTCGATCTGATGATGAACAGACTTCTACCTTGGAAAGATCCAACTCAAATGTTTTGGTAATTTGACAAATCCAGTCAAATCGCCGTCCCAATCGTTTATAACGAGATAACATTTTGAATTCGTGATGGAATGATATGATTGTGATGAAAGTGATCAGATCGAAAAAGAATTTTCCTTTCAATTTTCCGCTAGTTGTTGATGCAGATAATATACATACATGTGGCGAGAATAAACGGTGCACAAAATTGATTTGTTCTCGACCTATAGTTTGATCAAGTTGATTTATAAGCACACGAGTTACATACAAAAAAACGCCTTACAAAAAAAACAGTGTCATGGAATATGGTTAAAAATAGACTTTTTCATCTCCTGTTAAATGTTGTGGCAAAAACCTTTCCATTTTTTGCTGGTGATGCACTATGTATGGTATACAAACGGAATCCGAACATGGAAAAAAAATCAACAAATGAGGCGAGGTTTATCTTGTAAGAATATGGGGCTATACGAACCATTCATATCATGGCTAGATGTGTACCACACATAAATGGTGCCATTCTTTTCTACCAGCAAAGAATCGAAAGGAAATCTCGGAGAAAATATGTTCCTGGTTGCTAAGCAGGTTGTTTGATCTGACGTCTCGTTGCCATGGCGATAAACAAAAAAAAAAGTGCTTGCATTTGGTTGCTATGTCCAAGGAGAGCTGCTTATGGTGCATATGCTGTGCTTCCACTCTCAATTTACCAGGTGTTTGAAAATACCACCCACTTTTTTGACACTTCTGTGAGATTAAATTGCCCAAAAAAATAAGACCAAATTGATTAAATGTTTGAAACAAACTTGCACGAACTGGTCATTTATCAAAAACGATAATTTTTTGTATATCATTTGTTGTTTTTTTTTTGTATCAAAGTGTATCTTTATTGACTGTTTTGTTTAACAAATTATAGACTATTTATCGGCAAGGCCAAAGTGCCAGCTTGAACACTTGCCATAGAAAGAGTAGAGAAATGGGAACCATGTTCTTGACGAGCCATGTTCAAAGCAGCAGAAGCTATCCAAGGTTCCTCGTCTATGACGCATCGCCAGTGATACTTCCAAAGTGTACTGTAAGCAGCGCCAAAAGCAACCAGAACATCCTCATCGATCACCTGTAAATTACCAGTAGTACAGAGACTAGTTAAAGCCAACCAAATGGGGTCATCAGAGGGGAGTAGCTCTTGTAAGGACAACAAAGAAACTACATCCTATATTATTAAAATTATGCATAAAGTAGTTTACAGTCACTGCTTTTAAGCTGTAAAATCAATCAATTTAAAGTTGTTTGGGATCACAAATATTATGGGATCATCCCTTTTCTTCAAGAGCTCTGTGGAGCCATAGACAAGGCTCAATATCGACGCAGTATGGTCGATCTAAAAGTATGTAAATAAACTTTCTGACGTTCACTGTTCACTATCAAGACTCATTTTTTTTTTTCATTTTCTTTTTCTTTTTTACAGGGACCGAAAGAATTGTTAGAAACACTGATAAAATAGCGGACAAGTTGGTACAGCAGATTCAATTACTGAAGCGAAGGTCAAAAAAATGTGGAGAGAATACACGCCCGAGGCAGTACGACGGCGCCTCTGAGCGAAGCGAGGGCCAGCGACTAGTTTGTATATATCATTTATGGTCTTTTTTTGTTATTCAGCACGTTTTTGCAATCAAGATGGAAAGACAAACCACGCTTATATCCAACTACTTGAGGCATCATAACAAGCCCACGTTCAAACATTTTATTAAAACCAACGAGAGGAATATTGAGGATATATCTGTAAAGCTACTGCCAAATGATACAGCTATACAATTAGAAAGAGGATGGGCAAAAGCTTACAACAATACTGCAATTATTATGGAGTATTGAAGGGCAAGACCAAGGTGCCAGCTTGAACACTTGCCATAGAAAGAGTAGAGAAATGGGAACCATGTTCTTGACGAACCATGCTCAAAGCAGCAGAAGCTATCCAAGGTTCCTCGTCTATGACGCATCGCCAGTGATACTTCCAAAGTGTACTGTAAGTAGCACCGAGAGCAACCAGAACATCCTCATTGATCATCTGTAAATCATCCTCAGCAGAGCAGAGACTTGTTAAAGCCAACCAAATGGAGTCATCAGAGGGGAGTAGCTCTTGTAAGGACAACAAAGAGACTACATCCTGCCAGAACCAAGATTTGACCTGGCAACCCACCACAAAGTGGTAAAGGTCCTCTTCAAACAAACCACAGAGAGCACAGACAGGAGACGGAACTTTATCAGGGACAATCCTATGAAATCAAGAACGCTGAAGTATTAAGTACTGCCGTTGATGATGACGACCAGGAAGAAGCCAAAGTCTCGCTCAAATCAATAATGCATGCTGACGAACGTAGGAAGTCTCAAGTTGGGCAGTTTGGTTGTTGAAATAATAGAGTTCTTGAAGCTGATTAATTCCTCATGCATCAACTTAATAAGCAATGAATATAGAGAATTGTATCAAGAAGTCATTCCATTAAATATTTTTCAAAGCATTTGGAGAACATGCAGTACCAACAAACAAGAATACGAAGCCAGCTGTCAAGCAAGAACAAAAGAATTGATAAATGAATTATTTGATGATTTAAAACAGTTCCAATTCGAGTAAGTGTGAAGTAAAGAAATGGGGGGGGGTATATATAATTATGAAGGTCTTTTTCTTATGACAACATTTAGTGAAAGCATTACCCGTACCTTAGTATACTTAGATAACGAAAAGGCAAAAATCACAAACAAAGAATCTGAAAGATATATGATTTTATGTATTATTAACTCTCTGTAAGTATACCAGCCAAAGCCTTGTTATACATTTTTTTAATTTGGCATTTACAATGTAGGGTTAAAAGCTTTGAAGTATACAAGAAAGAAGAGAATTTATCAGAAGCCACTTATATTAGAATGTTTTCTCAATTACTTGATGACCTATTAATGAATGATACCAGCATTACCTTTTACAACGGAGAAACAGTATCACGATCAACAAAAAGAATGAAGACAATTATGGAAGATGAATCTGAATATGGCCGCCGAATTGATTTGATCGTGAAAAGCAAAGAAGCTGAAGAACAATATGACCTGTGTTCAAATGAATTCAAGAAGGCAAATGTTTCAATTGATGCACTTACTCATCAACAGAGTAAAAATCTACGCATAGATGCCTGCATTTCCAATGACATCAATCTTTTATTTGGCAACACCAACACTCATATCAATTATTTCGACTTTTCTGGGCACAGTGCGGCTGGTCGGCTATGACGTAAAGGCCTTCATTCTTTCTTTTTACTCATATAACTAACTAGTATAATAAAGAACATATTTTTTTTCAAATAAAGACGGACACGACAATGTTTATAATAAAGAGGGAGAAGGAGCTTTCAATCTAATGTAAAGTATGTTGACCGAAATCAGTGACCCAAACGTAGTACTCAAAACCATAACGAGCCAAATAGCCATCAACACTCTCAGTAGTAACGCCAATTTAACTTGACCCAAAAAGACAATTATTTGCTAACAAATAATCAATCATTTTCCAGTTAGTGCCATTTATTTATTTTTTGACAATCGCTATTCAGAATAGACAACATTCAGAAATGAGAAAACTGTTTACTGCTATATACCCCACGATAATACATAAAAAAAAAACAAAATTGTTAAATGGAAGCACGGTACAATGTAAAAATAGGTTTTAGTTACTAGATTGGGATGCCTGGGGCTTTTACACTTTATATCCATATTTGTTTGTATGCGCAACACTCTCCAGTGGAATAGCATCAAAACAAGGTGCCCTTTTTTGTGTAATCTCTGTGCAATACTCGAGTCATTTTTTCATATCACAAGCTGCTCAGTCCTTTCCATCTTTAACATCTGAAACCGAAAACAAAACTCTTGTAATTAAACTTGTAAGACCTGATACCCACTGAATTGGTTTATACGACATTTTTTATTACTACAATGCTATTTTGAAAAAAGAGGAATTATGCATGCATTTTAATTGTGTGTTTGTGTGTGTGTGTGTGTGTTTGCTTGAGTGTGTATTATGTATAATTGTGTATAAATGATGATGATAGGATAATAAAATGTCTTAATCTTCGGCAGAATGCTCAACTTTAACTCTTCTTGTTGCACGAATGCCAGGTGAGGTAGGAGATAATATAGATGGTCTTCTCTTGATTGCGCTTGTTGGCTCAATGGAAAGCGAGGACTTTCTCTTCTTGCTAGCAGTATCTTCCTTATCTTTTTGTTGGAACACAACAGCAGTAGGTGTTTCTGGAGACAACCAAGACGAAGGCGTAGTAGAGCCTGCACTACCAGTTCTTGCAACAGGAGGAAGAGGATGAGACATGTCTGTGCTGTTATTAGCGGTATTAGTTGTAGTAGCAATAAGGGTTGTTGGTTTGGTATAAGGAGAAGACCCAATGTTAGCCAGAGATGGGTAGGATATCTTGTCGTTATTGAATCTGCCATTGTTATAATCAAAATTATAAGATGTGGGCGTGGTAACAGACGAGTTTTTGCTTGCTTCATCCTCGTGATGATGTTGTAAAGATGGATAGAGAAGAGAGTGGTGACTTGATACGCTACTAAAGCTACCTCTATTGTCGCTGTGATTGTTGTTACTAAATTGACGATGATAGTAGTCATAAGGATTGTTACTGTTGCCAGTGCTGTTTTGATTTTGATTCAATAAATATAAGTTACTCTCTTCTTGCTCTTGTTGCTGAGAAGGGTGGTGATGTTGATGATAGGAAGGATGATGCTGAATGTGATTTGATCTAGGAACAGGGCTATCATTGGCCAAACTCAAATCAGGCAAACTTGCTCTGTGTAAGGCTACGATAAACTTGTAAATACATAATGATCAACACAACTTTTTGAGTTTGACTAACCTGTTTGTTGTTGCTGAGGGTGATGATGATCATCATAATGAGAAGATGGAAAAGAAGCACTATTGTAAGAAGAAGAAGGTCTATCCCAATTAGGGATACCGACCGGAGAAGCACCACCATTATTGTTGCCACTGTGGTTGTACTCATCGGAGCGATTGAATGCTGGCAAAGGAGATGATACCATGTTACACTTGTTGACAGCAGCAGCAACAGCAGCATTGACGTTGGAGGAAGGCATCATGTCGTTTGAATCGAGCTGTGCTCCACCAATAGGGGGACTACATAAGTAGATCGAAGGTTCATCAGCAAATAAAGGGAACAAGACATCCAAAATTTTAAATTTGGCAGCCAATTCTCTTGCTCTCTCAAAAGGAATCCTAATTTATAGTTCATTAAGGTAAATACTCTTGAACATTTAGTAGAACTTACCAAACGCCTTTGAGATGCATCGCTCCTACTTTGACAACAACACGACCCTTTTCATTTTTGAGAATACCATCGCGCTTGCCTCGTGACATACCAACGACGTTAAGTAGCTTTGTACCGTTAATCATATCATTATCTAATATTATACAATAGCAAAACGGTTAAATTAAAACTAGAATACATAAACAAATATATAAACACTGGCTTACCTTGTCGGCGTGCAACGCAAATACCTTTTGCATCCACTTGAAAGCAGTTTGTACCTTCATCTTCCCAAACATTAGTGGTGATCTTGGGTCTGGGAGAAGGAATCACAACATTACTGTTGTTACCGTAGCTACCATAGGGCGACGAGGACTGAAATGAATGCGAGGCAGCAGAAGGATGTGGGTGGTGATGATGTGGGTGGTGTGGGTGGTGGTAATAATCAAATGTTGAATCAGAATGGTGATCATCTACCATTGGAGGCATTACGTTGAATGGTCTATCAAATGAATGGCTCGGGCGGTACATGTTGGGTTGAGGGGTGTGATGATGATGCTGTTGCTGTTGATGGTAGTCATTAGCATGAGTGGCAGAAGGTAGGTAAGAGTAAGGTGGGCTTTGGTAGAGGTTATCCATGATATGGTACGAGTGAAAGAGGAAATACACAAAGAAAGTAAAGAGAAACAGAAAGAAAACAAATGAAATGCAAGAGGGGGGTTATATAGATCGTTTCAAATATTCTTGTATCTGTTTTTTTTTTTGTATACTATATATTTATATACACACTCGAGTTAACATTTAGTATATGATGTTGATGGTGGCGATCGCGATGATTGGTTTAGAACAAGGGGAAGCTTTAGTGAGTAAAAAAAGAGAGAGAGAGAGAGAGGTAGAGATAGAGACAGATCAAGAAACTGTCATTGACGAGAGAGAGAGGCCCAGCAGCCAAAATACACACACGCACACACATACACACACACACACGCACACAGAAATTTTACTAACCTGCTGTTTTATTTATCACAAGATATATACACTTATCCCTTTTGGCGCTTTCTTTTCTCTCTTTTGCCTTCTCCTTTATTTTAACCGCCCAATCTCTATAAACTGACAATTTTCGTAAGGAGTAAAAAAAAACAGAACAAACTTTAAATATTAATGATATCGTTATTTTCGACCTAAAAAAAACAAAAATCCCTTGGTGTGTATGTGTGTCTTGTATCATCCCCTTGATTTATAAATATAACTTAATTTGTTATGCTACGGAATCAGCAGAAAAACAAACAAACAAACAAGGCCAACAACAACAACTATTACAGCAAGTCAAATTCATACTTGACTCTTCAGCTGATCCATCATCTATATGTATAAATATAGCATCTTGTAAAGAGATCTCTCTTGCTTGCTCACTCTCTCACTCTCACTCTCTCTTTTTTTTTTTAGCTCCTGTAGACATGGTCTTGTTTTCAATACTTCATGTAGATACTATTAAACCAAGATAACCCGGTATTGTGTATATATAAATTGCAGATCCTTCCTTGGAAAATCAGAAAAGACGGATTGTCCTGTTCTTGTTTGTCCACATTATATCCTTAGTCAACCAAAACAAATAAAGAGTCAAATTTATTAAGATTGTTGTTGTATATATATTCTTTAGACTTCAATTTCAATATATACAAAATAGAGAAGGAGGAGGAGGAGGAGGCGAAAGGAAAAAGAAGAACAGAAGGAAACTAGGATAAATGATCTACCATGTTTGATTGTCTATACTTTTTTCATTTCGAATCATTTATACCATCAAACAGCCTTCATAGACTTACTATTATTTGATTTATCATGTAATGCATCCGTGTTGTCAATATTATCTAATGAAATTTGAAATACAAATGCTGTATATTTGTGATACCCAAGTCAACCGAATCACCTGTTTTCCGTTCATAAACATTTCGTCTTTAGCCACTGGTCTAAACTTAAATATATACGCTTTCCAAAGAGTCAAAAGGCTATATTTATTCATTACTTTTGCTTGTGCTGGTAGTCTTTTTTTTTTGTAGCAACAAAATGATACAAAATGCAATGATCATCTTTGTTTGAATGTGTAACTGAAATCGTACAATCATTCATGTAGGGTTCGATTGTCTGGGTTTCTTCTACATTTGATCCTGAAATCTTTGTTTTGATGTACTCCTTGGGCTCTCGTGAATATAATTCAATCAGTTCATCTTTCAATTCACGCGCGATTCTAAAATCAAATGATGGTTTACTCCATATGATCTGTTCTCTACGGCTGCCATAGCTCATTTTGGAGGAGGATGCGCTAATTAAAACTCCGAAGTTTCCAAATTGTCGCTTGCAGAGCTGTTCTACGATGCTTACTGCATTTTCTTTACCAGAAAGCGTGTTTGGTTCAATATCTGAGATTATGGTCTACACTGCAGTAGAGTTTGAGTGCTCTTGAGTGTAGATTCTAAAGAAAAAATTACTTTTAGGAAGGAGTACCATCTCAATCAATCGCAAATCTCAGGCACTTGTAATCTCGCTGGATGGTGCGCGCTTGCCCTTGTTTACAGCTTTGATCTGTCTCTAAAGACTTTCAAGCATGGATTTTACAAGTGTGCCCTGAATATCTGAATTCTTAACCACAATGTACACCATCATAGAGCCAATCATGAGAGATGTGTATTAATTTCATTTCAAACACAGGACATTAATTACTTTTTTTTTTTCCTCTTCCTCTTTTCCAAGGTGAAAAGTCCTCTAAAGTTCTCTTTTTCTTTCCCTCCATACCTCGATTAAATGACAATTAACGCACCTACAAGTGCTGCTGGACAACAGCAAGGAACACAAACTGTTGAAAAAGATGAAATTTGGTCTACCATCTTGACAGGTGTTGCTTCATCAAAGATGGTACCTACAAAAAAGCTACTCGTATTGGGTAAGTTGGTATTCTCTTAAATACACAAGAGAACCTTGTTAATCACACAGCGAAAAAAAAAAGGTGACCCTGGTAGTGGCAAATCGACTTTAATTCACTACTTGAAGAATGATCCTGGACCTCAAATCATAAAAAACGAAAATGATGAACCAGCAACGGCAGCATCAGCAACTTTTGGCATAAGCAGTAGTCATAATTACACTCCACTTCCTATTGATAATCTCGATGATGATGCTACGAATACACTGGCTTTGGGATATAACTTTATTGATGTTCAAGATGAAGATAATGAAGGTACGTGCTTTCAATAAGCTAGGTGCAACATTCAATTAACTCGAGTGGTGATTAGCTATTGCTCGTTTGGGCGTCTATCAATTAGGACTCTCGGCAGTGGAGTACATGCCCTTATTGAAATTCGCTCTTGGAGCTGATACATTGGCTGATTCAGCTGTTATCATTGTGTTGGATTGGACGCGTCCATGGGAATTTTTAGAAACATTTCAAAGATGGATCGATGTATTGCAACACCGTATGGACGAGATTTGCAAAGAAGGAAGCGCTGGTGAATCATGGAGTCGAGGAAAAGCTGTAGTTGATGATCTTCGAGAGAAAGGTAACAGTGAAAAGAGATTGGATATTATGGGTGTACTCACATTCGTCTCTAGTCGAGCACTATCTTCAAACCTACACAGAGCCCGTACCTTTGAATACGTTTAGCAATATGGCTGCGTCCACATCAACTGGATCAGTACCTTCAACACCCACTACGTTTGTCACTCCATTAGTCACTACCACTACCTCTGCCGATCAAGTTACTCTACCCTTGACACAAGGTAGTTTGACCAATAATCTAGGTATCCCCATCTTTGTCGTTTGCTGCAAGGTAAAGTCTACAGTGTGCGTTTACTACATTCCATGTACCAACAAATGAACGATAGAGTGATGCTCAAAACACACTGGAGCAAACATTGGATTACAAAGACGAGCAGTTTGATTTCATCCAGCAAACATTACGTTGTATTTGCATGAAATGTAAGGACATCCTTGTACTTTCTTTTTACAGACAGCTAATCAACAATACACATTCAAATAGTTGGCGCTGCATTATTTTATACCTCGACGCTTCAACCTTATACCTTCCACAACTTACGTCAATATATCCTTCATCGATTATTAACAACGGCTACGAAATCATATCCATTTAAATTAAAGGCACAAGTGGTTGAGCGAGATTCGGTGCTCGTACCAGCAGGCTGGGATTCATGGGGTAAATTGCGTGTTTTGAGAGAAGGCTTTGATTGCGAAGCTGTACATCAAGGCTGGGATTCAGACATGGATGCCGTTACAGATAGACAACAACCAGGTGCTCATGGATGCCGCGGCAATTACGAGGAAGTAATCACCAACCCGAATTCAACAGAACAGCCTTTGACCAATGTTCCTCCTCCAGTTACTTGTGAAGATGAGCAAGCGTTTTTGGATAGACATTTCGAAACTTTACAGCATGGCAGCGAGTTGCCAGGAAGAAAGGGAACAGGCGCTACTTCGGCTGCAAATGCCACAACGAGACCAAGTGTCGTAGGTCCTTTGGGTGTGTCTTCTGCTTTAGACTTTGTACCTGAGCATCGCAGTGGAGTTACTGGTAGTAGACACAAAGATGTCTCCTCCCCTGATAGCAACATGAAGGTATATGATGGACCATATGCTTATTGATTAACTTTACTCACCTGACTGCATTGAAATAGTTATCATCTAGCTCCAGTTCCACCACAACCAATACAGCCTCTGTAGCAACAAAATTATCCAGCTTGACATCTGGACTAGGCAGTAGCGGCATAGGCGGATCAGGAGCGACATCAGCATCAGGAGTTGGATCCAATGCTCCATTATCGCCTATTGATACCAATAATATGACCTCTCCATTAGGAGGTGTTAATCAACCTGGAGTTGCAGGTGCAGGAGGAGGTCCATCTCATGAAGTTTTGGCCAATTTCTTCCAATCTTTGTTGGTGAAGAAGACATCGTCATCATCTGGTGGTTCATCGCCTACCGCTACATCTTTACTAGGAGGATCAAGTCTTAATGGCGGTTCTCCCGCAAGAGGGGATGATGGCGACTCTTCTATCCAATCTCCATCGTCGACAGGCGCTTCTACAAGAAGACCTACTATTAGTAGAAAAGATGTTCACAAGGAACTTGATCGCATGCGACAATATGTGAATAAGCCTTAAAATTATACATTATTTACTTTTTTTTTCTTCTTCTTCATCCATTCTAATAAATTACTTTGCAAACATTAGATGTACTACTGCAAGTTCAAAGGGAGTGCTTATAAAGGACACCATATTATCAAAGAATAGAGATTTATTCCAAAAATCACTTTTTAAAGAATTCCTTGTGTTCAGGAACAGGAGTCAACAAAGTATCTTGTTCCAACGCGGCAACCAAGTTATCCAAAACCAGCTTCTCCATCTTGTATTGAGACTCATTAGTAAAAGTGCCAATGTGAGGCAACAAGACACAACGAGGATTAGCCAACAAACCAGGAGAAATCTTGGGCTCTTCCTCAAATACATCCAAACCAGCAGATAACACTTTGCCTCTTTCCAGAGCATTAACAAGCGCAGCTTCGTTAATAACCTTACCGCGAGCAGTGTTGACAATAATGACGCCATCCTTCATCAAGGTAAACTCTCTATAGTTGATCAAATGTGTAGTATTGTTATTCAGTGGACAATGCACCGAGATGATATCTGAGGTCTTGAGCAGTGTCTCGAAATCGACATACTCCATGCCTTGCTCTAGTTCGGGACTGAGACGACTACGATTATGATATTGAACCTTGGCAAGATCAAATCCAGACATGCGTTTAGCCAAGGTACGGCCAATACCACCAGCACCAAGAATACCCAACACTTTGCCTTGAGGGTCAGTTCCCATACGAACACCATTACGCCAGCGACCTTGACGCAAATTATCACTGGCAGCCAATACGTTTCTGCAGCAATTCAAGATCAAAATGGCAGCAATATCAGCGGTCGCGTCATCCACAGCCATAGGAGTGTGAGATACCATGACCTTACGGTTTGCACACGCTTGGACATCGATGGAATCGTAACCAGCACCGCAGTAGACAATGTATTTGAGAGCAGCAGGCAAGTGAGACACGAGTTCAGCATCAAATGGACCTACCACAGATTGTGATTCAGGAGAACGATAAATGATGGGAACATCTTTGTATTTTGTAGAACAATCTTGAATGAATGCTTGACGTGATTTAGAAGTGTAGTATTCGATGGAATACTTTTTCTTTAAGTCTTCATAGATATCTGTAGCGAAATCGATGCAGCCAACAATGAGTACTTGAGGAGAGGACATTTTGGTAACAAACTAAAAAGAGAAACAAAATGCATTTTATTTGTTTATATATATTTAGGGCAAGTTTCTGCGTTTATGATGATGAGCCATCTACTACCCGCAATGAGTAATCATCTGCCGGGAAAAAAGTGTGTGTTAAATGCAGTGCTTTTCCCACTTAAGGTTTAGACAAGAGATGTGCTTAATTGAAATTCAGAATGATCTTGCGCGCTTTGATAAGCACGCTACGGTATTTTATGGAGCAAACTTGCAAATGAAAAGCAGTTGAATAAAGCAGCGCGCAATAGAGACACGGCGGATCATTTATATAGATCCTTCACAGGAGAATATATACAAAATTGAATCATTTTCATGCACGGATGAAGAGGAATATCGGAAGATTATATCACAAGGTAAAACCTTTAAAGCCATTGTGTGATCCCTGATGAACCTTAATCTCTTAGCAATTTATTAGTAGAACTATCGATTTTACAGTCATTCTCCCGTTCCTGCTTAGCTAAGGAGCCATGTTAACATCTGCCTCTATTTGTATCTATAAGCTCATATACGGTGATTTGACATTCAAATATGCTTCTTTGAATGACTGTACATACAGGTGCCATATACAGGCCTTTAATCCATGTATAAATGGTGCGCCTTATATGAAATGTAGCACCTAATTGCACAGAAGACGGACACGGCATAGCTTCTCTTCGAACTGTGATATACATTGCCAAATACTCTTCAAAACCAAATTACGAAGTATAGGTCCAACTTTATAAGACGCATACCATGTAGATCAACGAATGCAGCGTACTCTATCTGTACTTGGTATCAATTTCATCACTCTCGAGCCAATAATGGGCTAAAACATAGCAAAACTTGATGCCATTAGGCCCCTTATCTCTCCCTTTATTGGCTGCTTTAGATCGTTGGAGAGGTATCAAACGATTGCTCTTGGTCAGTACTTAATACCTGATGTTTTATCTCAGTTTTTTTTTGGATCATGACTGATCGACCAACATCTTTATTTTCACGAGTAATAGCAAGGAAAAAGTATCAAAAATTAATCAATCGCATTTTTCACCCTCAAAACCAAGTTTTTTTTACCATGACATGCCATAGTGAAAAAAAGGACCTATACGAGTTCAACCTATCTTATAAAATTACTATTTTTAGTAATCAATTATACAAAAGCTGAGTTATCGACTAAATCCTTATTTTTTATTTTTGTCAATTTAAAAGATATTTTTGGTAAAACGTAAAAAATCTATTAGCACCATTCAATAGAGAGCTTATACAAGTACTCCAAAGAGATTAAGTATAGTGTTTTTAGATAAATATTTGGTAGATCACAAATTTGACCCTCACGATGCAGAAAACCCGATTAATTAGCCGATAATGGCGGGAACTGAATCTCAGCAGCACGCACCAGCAGCAGTAGTTCACTGAAAACCTGATAGTTGGATTCATGTAGACAATTGATATTTCGAACGCTAACGGAAATAAGTTGCCCAGAGCGTAGTGACAAAACGTGTCTTAGGTAATGAGCTGCAGACAATCGCTGTTTTTTTCTTTATGCTGATAGGTTTTCAATCATTCTAATATACTTGTTAGAAGAGACTTAAAAAGAGAATTAAAATTTTGATGTTCTATGGCTATCATAGGCACTCAGAGTCGTCTTTGGGGTTGAACATTCTTGGCCGTTGTGATAAATCACAGCTTGAAAGCATCAGTGATTATGAGTTTTTGGTCTCCATGCCCAAAGGAATAAACAAACCACCAAACATTAACTTGAAATCCAATATATTGATCTTTGAAGGATTTTCTGATAAAAGACGCTTCATTAAATTAGGTAAAGGCAATTCAGTTCTGTCGCTCATCTTGTCAATCCTAACGAAATCCTTTGGCTTGCTAAGCATTGCGTTGGGCCCAAGGGGAAACAACAACAGGTCATTGTAGCTGAGAGTATTGATTTACCGACTAGGGATTTCATTTCTTCACTCTTTCCTTCTCTTTCACAAATTTTTTCTGTCTGTCCTTTGTACATAATTTAAACAAGTGTCCCATTGTCGTAGAAGAAAGAATGAGCAGCTCTTCGCCTCTAGCACTAAATACACCCAGTACACCATCATCCTTGACAGCAATCACAACTGGCATATCATTTAAACGTCAATTCAAGCCTTATTTCACGAAAAGACAATTGGCCACACTAGCCAGTTTAAAAAAATCCGGTACTTTGGCAGCGAAAGAGAACATAGCACGACACACGTATTGCAAATTTATTCAAGATGTTGGAAAGAAACTAGGCTTGTAGGTTGAGTGAAATAAAGATGAGTAATGTAAGAGACTGACAGCCATTCTCATTACACTAGTCCTCAAAAGACGATTAGCACCTCACAAGCACTGTATCATCGATTTTATTTGTATTATTCTATTCGTGATTACGCTCCTCAGGTATTAGCGGTACTAGCTTGCTTGACGGCACAGTTGAACTGACATGCGAATGTAGGATATTAGTGTCACATGTCTGTTTGTCGCATCAAAGATCGAGGAAACACTCAAGAAATTAAAGGATATCATTGTAGCTGTACATAGTGTGAAATACCCTGACAAGAAAGAATTAGACCCAGAGCAGGTAAGAACAGAGAGGGAGAACGTTGGAAATTGGACGCACGATTGATCTGCTTGGCTTTGAAAGATATCCGATGAAAGAAGACGTAGAATCATCAATTACGAAAAACTGTTGCTCGAGACATTAAGCTTTGATTTTCAACTGCGGCACCCTTATGAATATGTGATCAAGTTTATAAAATGGATTCAAGGTAGTGTGTATGATTACCCAATGACGAGTGACGCAGCAATTATTAATGCAAAACCGAAAGCTTTTCAACCTACATTAGACAGTAAGAGATTGGCCAAAAAAGCCTATTCTCTAGCAGTAGATAGCTACAAAACTCTCGTATGCATAGAGTATCCAGCTCATACAATCGCTGCTGGTTGTATATACCTGGCTTCTCGGCTATTAAAGGATGAGGACGAGTCATTTCAGGGTTTATCGACTACAGAACCCTGGGACCAACACTTTTTGTCACGCATGGAGGATATCGAAGGTATGGGTGTTTGTTGCAATTTGAGGTTTCTTTCAACTTATAGCTATTTCGATAGATGTTTGTCAGCAAATCTTGGATCTGTATATTGCCATCAATGTGCGAGGAGATGTAACACATTTAACAAAAACCAAGATTGCACTGAATGAACAAGCACAGCAGAGAGGACCTGATAGGATCATGGATGATGTGACAAGAGAGGAAATCAAGCCTAAAATATCAGATTGGGAATTTGATGGTGTCTCTAACCCACTAGACGTTGTAAATACAAATCAGCATACAGTATCTTATCATTTTTCAACTTGTTAAATAAACGTCGCACAATTTTACATGTATCTAGTATTTGTGATTTATGGCTTAATAAGAATTGGTTTCCTCTATCAACTTTCTCTCATGAAGAATGCATTTTATTAGCATCTGCCGTATGATGACGCTAGGTAGTAGAACCGTAGATGGCCATTGGCAAACACATTGCAATAGGTTGCATTCACGGAATAGCTGCCTTTCACTGGTGACCATGTAAGATTATGTCCGCCATGTAATCAAAAAGGGAGCATTGTTGAGCGCGCTTCAAGGAGGTACTGGATTGATCGATCGCCTGCATAATGTGTATGGAACCCTTTGTATCTGGATAAGCTTCAATTGCGGCCAAAATCATATAACGCCACTTTACTGTATTGTTCAGCGCTCCTTTTTCGGGTTCCCGTTCTTGTTCCTTGCAAAACACATCGGTCCGTCGATAACAAGCCTGTCACGGCACATCTCAAGCTAAAACCGTGATAAATTACATAGAGGAGAAAGATATGAGTTTATTGATAATATGACAAAAAATAAAGAGAGAGAGAGAGATGATGAGATAGAAAAGAGGGGGTATGTTGAAATAAAGAATGCTATTAACGACGAAGAATCCAATCAGACCAGGAAGTCTTGGACTCTTCTTGAGTTTGTTGCTGTTGTTGTTGTTGTTGTTGTTTGCCTTCTTGTTTGGCCTGGTCATCACTGTTGAGACGAATCTTCATATCAGCGGTTTCATCGCGAGATTGCTTCAAGAATGGCATGACATTCGTGCCACCAGTACCTCGAACAACTTCAGCATTGGAGGCCAACTTTCTTGCGAGACCCAGCTGAGGAAACATTTGTGATACCTTGTCAGTCTTGGAGTTCTTGCGGATACCAGGTTGTGTCTCTAATTGTGTTTGGGGATAAAGATCATTGTGCGTAGCAGCAGACTTAGTGGATATAGTGGGTTTCTCTGTTTCAGGTTGCTCTTGTTCTTTCTGGGCAGGCTCCTCTTGCTGTTTCTTTTCAATAGCAAAACCACCGTGAGGAATATTGGGTCCCTTGCGAGCTTGATTGACAATATACAAAGTAACGATTTGAACATGCTTATCACGGAAGAGCTTGAGTTGATGAAGACAATCATTGTAAGCCTTTACGATTTCTAGTTCTTCAGCAGAGATGTTTCCGTTCTTGTCATTCTCTTCTAACTGGAGAATATAAGGTCTGATGTTTGCAGCTTCTTCTAAATCTTCCAAGAATTCACGATGAGGTCTGGGCATGTACTTGCGCATAGCTCTCAAGAAGGTATTGCGATTTGTGCGTTTGAAGCGAGGTGGAGTGCGAGGTGTTTCTGCGCCATTGTTTATTTCGTCTGCAGGGTTGGTAGCGGGCAGCTTGGTGTATCTATCATTGGGCAAATCCGCAGCCTTGATAAAGGATGGCTTCTCTCCTGTACGGTGATGTTCCACACCAAATGCAACATCCAGTGCAGCGATCAAACTACTTTGTGCAGCACTGCCACCTGCATAACGTCTGTACTGGCTGAGGAGACGCTCTGCTTCGTCCAAATGTGACATGTCTGCATATTCGTCAGTTTGAGCATTCCATAATGAATCAACGCCTTCATAGATCAAACCAAGAGGCAAACCTGCTTCAGCCATATTTTCCCAACCAGCTAAATAAGGTCGGATTTTCCAATAAAAGACATATGGGTCACACTTTTCATACATTCTTTTTAAATCGTCATTCATGTTGGCCAGAGCCGTGCGAATTGTTTCTAAATTCTGCTTTAGGTCACCGTACTTGCCTTGATGGATATTATCAATTGCATACGTAATTTGTGATAAACAAGGAGCACCTGAACTCTCAATGGCAGTTGTGATCAGATAGAACCATGATTCATCCAAGGAGCCTGAATAAGTAGCTAATGCAGCGAGATTGCTCAAATCGATTGGTCCCTCCTTGTCAAGCAATCTGTAGTTCCAAAGAACTACAGCGGCATGACATACAACAGGACAGAGGCCCAAGTGATCAGCGATACTAGTCCATGGAATAGCGAGATTAGATGGGAGTGTCTAATGATAATCGTGGGAAATAAGAATTAACAAATGTAGAACTATCCAAAAAGGCTGCTATTGAAATGAAGTGTGTGTTTACCTCTGAAGTTGTCTCGTGCTTCCCCCAGACGTAACTATGAGACACCATACAAAGAATCAAAAACGCTCTTCTGTACTCTTCCACAGATTTCAGATGGGTGTGATCCAATAATGGCATCTGTTTCATCATTTAGCATTCAATTCTGCATTGTCATAAGCAAACCATACCTTGTGTACTTTCTCTCTCAATTTGCCGGCCAACAGCAAGCCATTAAAGTCGTCCATCATTTCCTCCCAAGGAGCAAAGTAAGGATCTGATAATCTGCGAAGTGGAGGAGTTGAAGGGAGGAAACCTGTCTTGACCGAAATGTCATATTCCTCCAGTGGTCTCATTCTACCGAAATGTTGAGGTTGTTGCATTTTAAAAGTTTAGCGAAAAAAAAGTGAGAAGAAAGAAGGAAAAAAGAGAGAGCGATTTTGTCAGTAATCATCTTTTTAAATGATAATCTTAAAATGCCTGTTCTATTCTGTCCAATTTCATTGACTCAAATTTCCAACCTCATCTCTCCCCCCCCCCCCCTCTCAAGCTTAAAATTGCAAAATGCTTCGGCCAATTTGAAAGTCAGCCTACATCTCATCAGTTGGATAGAATGGATTCAATTGCGCATGTTCCAATGGATAAAGTATATAAAAAAGGTTCCAGCAAGTTCCAAGCACATGTAAAACCGAGGAGAAACAATGCATCCATGTAAAACCAACATAAAATAGAAGAGCATTCAGTTATTCGATTATCTGGTTTTTTTTTTTTTTTTGATCTACACGTCATTTATATCTGTGGAAAGAACAAAGATGTAGATGAACAATAGCACGGTAGTTGGATTCTTCCGTAAATTGCAAGTTTCATATTCCCCATATTTGTGCTCCCTGATAATGGATCGATTCCCGCAAATGGAGAAAGAGAGGGGCAAAGGAAGATGACTAATGCCTTATAATCAAATTACAATGATTTTTCATTTTGATGGTAATATTCTGCTACACTTTTTTCTTTTCTATGGGATGGGGCGTTATATACAAGATTTTATCGTACCACGTTTTTTTTGTTGTTGCCGTCGTCATTTACTCTCACTCTAGTTCACTTTATCCCCATATCACCGTATTGTATATATTTGTGTTTGTTGTAATACCACGTATTATTGCATGTTACCTAATCAAAATGACCGAAAAGCTTCCCAAATGATGTTTATATTTCTCACGAAGAACCTGGTATTGTGTGTGGCATCACATGTTGCTCGCTTGACAGAATTTCAGACATCTTTGTTATCAACCATATCTGAACTTTATATGTAAACAGCTGCCTTTTATTTATCCAAGGTGGCACAATGTTTTCCCAATGCCATGACATTTGACAGACATTCTAGATGGCTTTCTTCAAGACATGACATCCTCCATATAAGGGAATAATATTCTGTTTTCTTCCAGCATCATAACTTATTTTGTGATCCGTTGCTGCTTGGGCTAGGTACTCGTTGGAGGCATTCATGATCATGCGCTGCTTCAGGATGCATAAGAATACCATCAGCACCATTTCAACATTTGCTAGATATTATTGCACCAACTAACGGCGTTTAATAGTAGCTGTAGATAGATCTTGCTGCATGTATCAAATGAGGGAGCGGCGCCCAGAGTATGTCAATGCTTGGCACATTTGATTATCCGTTAACTTTTCAGCATCACTACCTGTAGCCAAATAGCATAAATATTCTCAATTCCATCAATCAAGCTATTTACACTAACAAACCAGCAGGCTTTACATATACTCGAGCTACCAAACTAGATTTGGTTTAAGAAGAAAAAAAAAGACATGAATCTTAAAAATGGATTCAAGCTGATTACATTCGTACAAAATATCCGAGCCATATCCTGTTCTTTGATAATAGGCTGCTTCTTGAGACTGGCTTCTCAAATGGTGATAGGTCACTTTGAGTTGCTTAATTGGTACCAACCAAATTGTTTCGACCAAAATGTAACTTTTTCATGCGATAAACACATCATCAAGATTTGAAGATTTCCGAGAGTAAGATCGCACTGATAGATTTTATTCCATTGAGTTTTTTCTATCTCAAAAAAAGACATTTTGCTTTATAGTATATCAAAATGTCTTTGAATTTGCTCAGAAGACAGATTTTGAACACATTTAAAGCAGCCTCCTGAAATGAGCCAGCATAAGGAAAGAGATGTGGCTTGAGAGATTTTCAACAACAAGTGCTTGATTTCTTTTAACGGTAAATCCCTCTTCCTCTCTCTCTCTCTTTCTCTCTCTCAAGCTATTCACAATGAAGATAAGGCACAAAACAAAATGTATACACCAAGAAGATCACAAAGCCGACCTTACTCTTTGGAAGACGCCTTCTTCTGTTGATCCAATCACTCTCAATTTTGGCTGTAAGTAAGAAGATACAAAAAATCGCAGTAATTTGTTACAGCAAGCTGATAAAACATCTAGTGTAATCAAGAGAGAGGGGCTCTTAAACACATCATCCACAGGTGAATTTGGTGCGAAAGATTACTACTACCGCTGTGATATTTGCAAGAAGAGACTGGCGAGTCTTAAATTAGTGCTGAAGCATCGCGGGTCAATCCACAAGACTATTAGACAAATGGGCTGCACAATAATCAAAGATATCCAGATGGAACCTGATATACACGACCCAATTTTTATTGAAAATCATGTAATGTAGCCTATGACAAGCAATGAAGTTACAGACAGCACTTGAATCGGGCCCACTACATGGCTCTGAAGCCAATTTTCATATGAGAAACATCTCAAAGTAACATTCTTCCTGTTCCTGACGATCCGAATCCACACTGCAGAGCATGTGGTCGCACTTACAAGTGTAGATATCACTACAAGGATCATTGTCTATATATACATGGAGTAAAGTCTGTCAAATTTGCTCATCAAAGATCTATACTAGATAGTATGAGAGATACTTATTGCAAATATTGCGACAGCCGCTTTGTAAACAAACACTCTTATCATGGGCATCTTACTCTTAGTCACAAAATGGGTTGGAGGCAATTACAACAAAAAAGTCCAAAGGATGTAATACCAGACGTTAATGACCCCAACTTCTACTGTTGTTCATACCAAAAGACACTGGCTAACAAAAACTTCTTTAAAGCTCATTTAATGCAAATGCACTCTATTTATTATCAACTGACACTGAAGAAAAGGAGCTTGCATCTAGATATTCATAATGAACTCATCAGCAATTCCTGCCGCGCTTGTCAAAAGACTTATCCTTCCAGGGGTCGATATCGTACGCATCCTTGTGTGTTGTCTAAAAGCCTTGGAAGACACGAGCAAAATATCGAAAACACTGTAAGCTTGTTCATTTTATGGAATTGAGCCATTCATTCATACTCAATCCTAATGCAACAACTAATGACAAGCGCTCTAAGCTTTACTACTATACTGTGCACAGTGCATGCAAAGAGTTGATAAAGAGAGAGATCAGCGAAGGAGAGGGAGTTATCGCGGTCCACAGAGATAGACTTACGTTGTAGGAGGTCAGTGAAATGTTGCAGAAGAATGGTATCAGTAATAATAGGAGAGGCACTGATAAAGGAATGGAACATTTATATTCACATTGGGAGCTTCAGTGGACAAGAGAAGAAGATATGAGGATGATCTTCTACTGTGGAAGTACAACAGATGGTACGGGTGATCGCGAGGTATGCGGTGATGGAGGGAGGATTTTGCACGGAGTTTGCAATGAGAGGGATGCGGATAGTAGACCATAGTTGACGCCACTGACGCGGGCGCAGGTTGTAGGCAGTAGCAAGAGGAGATGGATCGACGGCGGTGATCATTTTAAAATAGCGGATGCTATTTACTGGGATGCGACCACGACAGCGGGAGGACGAAGGGAAAATGAAAGGACAATAAAGTGGAGAAGAAGGTGAAATTATGCACAAGCAAAACGATTTTAGAGAAGGAAAGAGATTGGATACGAGAGTCGGACGGGGAGATATCTCATCACGTTGTTGGAGGAAAAGACGTTTGAGGCGAACTTGATGAGAAGAGATGAGAAATACAACGCTTTTGGATATAGTGGGATGGCGAGAGGCATGAAAAAACGAGCATGTAATAGCACCTGTATTTCAGTAGTATCAAATATAAAGACATCGCTAACAAGAATTTGTCTGGCACTACCTTCTTCTACTAGGATAGATTTGTACAGTAAATAACTGAGTAAAAAAGCGTTGTTAGATGCTGCTTGCATATTATAAAAAAAGTCAATAGCCTGTTATAATAGAGTAAAATCATGAAGTTTTGAATATGTACTAATGTATCATCAGCATACGCCAAAATTTTGACAGATAAGAAGAAAGGTGGTGTAGATGATGTGTCAGCTGCTGCTAGAAAAGGAGGAGCTTGAGTGGCGAAATGAAAGCCTTAAAAATTGTCATTCTGCTCAATGAACCGAAGAAAAGGGTCAAAGGCGATGTTGAATAGAAAAAGGGGGGAAATAGGATCGTCTTAGCGAATCCCCCGTGCTGCTGAGTGATGATGAAGGAACACGATATACGGTATGATGATCATTATTGTTGCGTCCAGCGGGATACTTGAGTTAGAATAACTCAGTTGTAATCGGATCATGATACTTCATTTGATGCTATTAGATCTTTTGATAGAGTCTCAAGTTAAGGAACAAGCTACTTAGTTGTTTGAGAACATTCTAAATGGTCTGTGCTGAATAAGAGATTTGGGAAGATTGCGGCATGTTTGAGACAATGCCTGACTCAACCTAAATTCTATATCAGACCATTGTTCCTGATAAAATGCTGTGTTGTAAATATACATGTTTGACACTTGTCAAACATCAGGTCATTAAACAATAAGATAGATTGATTGACTTAGCGATTATGATTTAATATAAAAGGTGTGTTTAATGTTTAATTCAATTAATAAATCTTTAGTTTTCGTATCTGGCTTATTTTACAAGTCTTTATTATCTTTTTATATTATAGCTACTTGTATCTTTTCTCTGGATACAACAGTCATTATTGATGCCGATATGTATTTGATTGGAAAATAGTGGTCCGGTGTTAGTAATAAGCAAACTAAATTTGTGAATGACGACCACGCGAAGGTATTCCGGGGGGATGTACAACACCGTCGTCATAAGCCTTCTTTTTTTGATATAAAGGCAAAGTATTAGTAACAAAAATCTGTTAATAATGAGAGGCGATGAGCTTGGTATTGTGGAGAATTATCGCATTTTCACCAATAAAGCAGCGGCCAAGCATAAAACCCGATTGCTGGTGTTATGTCAAAAGTCAAAGATAATTAAATCTGCCAAAGAATTACACTTTTTATTCACAATGCATCCAGAGGATGCATTTATATACTTTTCATTATACTGGGGTCTACAGTATAATGATGATGAACTATCATACCATGCGATTACTATCTACCAATAAGTGACATGTAAATCATGCTTCTCATGATTTACCCAAAGGTGCTTAAGAATAGCCTAAGACCTTGAGTGTGAGACTTTACTACCATATTTGATATAACAGTCATGACAGAGGGTAACCCTTGCAACTTTTTTCTAAATTTGTAGTGTATGTAGACATGTTGTATAATAGATGAAGCTTTCTAGGTTTCTTGGCAGCTTTATCCATTGCTTTATAGCTGATCTGAGTGATCTAGTAGGAGCTACAATATTTGAAGGATTGTGTAAGGTTTTGTAAGCCGTATATAAATTGGGAGGTTCGACGCAGAATCCAGACTGATTGGGTGAAAAAACAGGTTGTTGTTATTTACTGTATATTTGTTGGTAGAAGATTCTCAGAACTCTTGATATGTTGCAGCTACCATGATGATGGTTATTTGTGGACCCTGTTTCGCGACTCTTCTTTGACTGAAATCTTAAGAATTTTTATCCAGATGAGCTAAAGTATGTTTAGTTCACTGAGATTTCTCTTAGCATGAACTGCTAGGTTATTTAATCTGAGTTGACTTATATGTCAATCCTTTATAGTAGAACTTTTATCCATTGTTATTGTGGAATTTATAGCTAGTATAGGTATAAATTCACGGAAAAAAAAGAATAAAAAAACAAAATGTCAACTTGATAGAGGTATTTCTTTATTATCAAACTGACAGGTGTAAAAATAGACTGAAGAATCTCTACTGGCCAGGTAGATGATTCTTCTTATATATTCTAACAATGGATAAAAGTTCTACTATGAAGGATTGACATATAAGCCAATTCAGACTAATTAACCTAGCAATTCATGCTAAGAGAAATCTCAGTGAGCTAAACATACTTTAGCTCATCTGGATGAATGAATAGACTCTTATCCGAAGTACCCTGATCTGTCCTTTGTATGAGGATCACTAATATCGATCTAGTAGCATGTATCCTATAGGTACAGTCTCTTAGTCTATATCAGTAGCATGTGTCTGAGTGTATATCATTGTTCTGTATACATCTTAGCACATTGTTGTATCCAGAGAAAGATACAAGTGGAGATAATATAAAAGTAAAATAAAGACTTGTAAAATAAGCCAGATACGAAAACTAAAGATTTATTAATTGAATTAAACATTAAACACACCTTTTATATTAAATCATAATCGCTAAGTCAATCAATCTATTATCTTATTGTTTAATGACCTGATGTTTGACAAGTGTCAAACATGTATATTTACAACACAGCATTTTATCAGGAACAATGGTCTGATATAGAATTTAGGTTGAGTCAGGCATTGTCTCAAACATGCCGCAATCTTCCCAAATCTCTTATTCAGCACAGACCATTTAGAATGTTCTCAAACAACTAAGTATCTTGTTCCTTATCTTGAGACTCTATCAAAAGATCTACTAGCATCAAATGAAGTATCGTGATCCGATTATAACTGAGTTATTCTAACTCAAGTATCCCACTGGATGCAACACACATATCTGGATATATTATGGCATGTCTATAGCATGTCACTATGTGCATGTCTATATAGCATAACATATATTGTACAAGTCTGTAGTATATAATGTATCTGTAGCTAGTATCAAGGATATAAGCATATGTCATATAGTGTGGATCTTCAAGTGGTGCACATCTGATGCATACATCTTATATTGCATCGATCTTGGCATTTAACCAAATATGGGAAATATCCGTAGTCAATGTCGGGATACAAGCATCAGTCTATAGCGCCATCCATGCTAATGGTGCCATCTATAGCTTATGTTTGTATATGGTATAAATCTGTAGCGTACATCTAATTCATTAGTGTACATCATAGTTTATATCAGAATATGGTAACTGGATGAACTGTGTACGGAATGCAGATCATAGTGGATGTATTCCACAGTTAGAATATATATGTTGAGCCAGCGTATACAGTAACCAGCACAGCGAAAGATAGTATAGTAATTGAACAAGACGCAAATATACTGAAGTTTATTAATGAAATTAAAGGGCTATTTATACTAAATTTATGAGTCATCACACAAGACAGTAACAAATGTTATTCACTTGCAGCTGAATCTGCCCATCAACTGAGATGTAACCTAGTAGCATATTCCATTATATTTGGAATAATTACCTATCAAAGAGTGCCTTAATCTTATATAGACAGTTGTGGCGATCTTGGCACAACAATATAAGAAGAATCATCTACCTGGCCAGTAGAGATTCTTCATCAGTTTATTTTAGACCTGTCAGTTTGATAATAAAGAGATACCTCTATTATCAAGTTGACATTTTGTTTTTTTATTCTTTTTTTCCGTGAATTTATACCTACAAATAGCTATAAATTCCACACCGTTTCTAATAAGAATAAATCGAACCATAAAATAAACGGCTCATAAGCGCATACACCAAGTAGGGTTGATCTATGCACTTCTATGCAGTTTATGGACAAATATGTCAAAACCTTAATTTGAAGAACCGTGCAGTAAAAGGGGTTGAAAAAAAGCAGATAGAATACTGTTGTTAAAATCCTTCTGCAGTGAAATCAGGTTTTAAAGAGATTTCACAGAAAAAAATTATAAAAAGCAAGATGAAAAATACAATTAAAATCAACTGTATTTTATTTGGTTGTTGAAATAAAACTGAAGATTCCTGGATTTGAGTAAAAAATAAGAGTATTTATAACAATTGAGCGTTGGCTCGTAGCATGAGTTTGATAGAGAGCAATAGGTTGTACTATTGCGGTATTCAGCGTTTGTTATTGATGCCTTGGATTAAAGGGGTAATTGCTGTAGAGCATTGACCATAAAGGTAGATCTGCGTAACCTTGATTGGGCTTTGATGTGCTATCGTCATAGCAGCATGAAATGTAACCTTGTGTTCTAAGGTGTTGTGTTGTTTTGTTATTATATAATAGAAAGTGTTCCTTATGTACTGTACGCGAAAAAAACGTTCCAGTGTTTTGCAAAATTACGCTGTTACACTTATAACTTTTCCAACATTCGTTCGAATTAGAAGTCCAAGTACGCATATAAAACTGTAGGTTCCGAGGCACAAAATGACATGCTTTAGTTAGTAATGCACAAAAAACTGCTTGACTGAGACGGCGTTAAAGTGAAAAATTTCAATTTTCGAATAATGTAAATTTTGCTTCATTGGCTGGATAGTCTTATAACTTGAGTAAAAATAATCCGAGAGCTTCTATTTTTTACATCAGTAGTGTTTGAAATGTTACATATCTGAAGAGTGATCAAAAATTACAAAAAGGCCTGTAGTTTTGTTTTTCTCCCTGCTATCGTTTGACCATCTTTACAGTACCACTATCTCCAGTATCACGCGTCCCATTCCGTAAGGACTTCAAGAATCTATCAAGACACTGTTCAGTCAAGATTACTTCCTCCGTAGCATACAAAAAGTCTTCCCAGATTTGCTCTCAAGTATACTTTCTCGCTATAGAAAAAAGATTTTTGGTAAAGCAACGCGACCAGAATGAAGAAGACAAAGCAAACTCAACGCGCAGAATATGAACTACATTGAGAGGAATCTTTGCTACGATAATTTCAATAGCGCTGGAGTTGTGCGGTGCTATGTTGCTTATATGGGGTTCCAAATGATCCTCCAAAGTATGCAGTCCATGCTTAAGTACACTCGTTCGAAAGCTAAAAGGAAGGGCAAGACCAATTTTATCCGTATGGACAGCCAGAAAAAGCGTCTTGCTCGGATCAAAAGGCATCTTCTTCTGACTGAGACCGACCGGCATAAATGTGTTTTCTCCGATGAAACTAAGGTCAACGTGCGGAGATTTGAGAACTGATCTTTTTACTCGATAGACAGGCCTTTTGAGTTGATACATTATCAAATTGAAGATCAGGTTCAAGGAGATGCCGGTGGAGCGCTTTCTTGGGGCATCATTTCAGCAAAAAAACCCAGTTATTAATTTAGTAGTACTGATGGAGCTGTAAGCTTCGAGGCTTGTACCCAAATCATCGGTTACTTCTGGTAGACACTATAAAATACTATGCACTTGAAAGGAAAACGTTTCGATTTCAGCAAGACAATAGGAGACCAAATACTTTTGGCCCCACCAAGAAATAGCTAGAGCGTCATAGATTCTCTCTATAAACTGTTCTCCATTGGCCAGCCCAAAACTCGGACCTGAACACTATTAAACATATGTAACATCAATTGCGACAAGTACCCTACTAAGACTACCAAGGCCTTGGAACCAGAGAATGAAATCCAACAAAGATGGTGCCGGTTCATAGAAGACGACTGTCTTCTTAAGTACATCTACAGTATGCCACGCAGAATAAGAGCGGTTAGCAGGAGTAAGGCGAGACCAAAAATATATTAAGCTTTTTTGACATTTCATAAATTTCAACTTTTAATTTTCAAAAAGCTGCTGAGATTTAGTAAATTACGCAAAATTTACGCATAATACATAATTTAAATGCCAATTATCAAGGCTACCTTTTAATATCAAGTACAGACCAATAGCTTAGATATTCATGGAGAAAATAGACAATATGTGCAAAATAGCAAAACACTGGAACGTTTTTTTCGCGTACAGTAGTAGGATGCTGTACAACTATGACATCTAGGCATAGTTGACGAATTCGAATATGTTGTTATGGATTTGGTTTTAATTTGGATAAAGAGAACACACACTTATGACAATCATCATTAGTGAGAATGTATACACTGTGATCAAGAGTGATTCATTGACACGATGGGAGTGATAAGGGTGTTTCTTCATTTTAGTATTTTCGAGATTGTTTGTATATACATTTATTTAGAAAGGTTTATTATGTGATTCAAGTAGCATGAATGCTCATGAGCGGTATTTGATGAACTTTTGTATTTTAGTAACATTACTTTGAGGGCGCTAATTCAATTACAACTAGCTATGATAAATTCCACAGTGCAGCAGTAGTGATTATTATAGAAAATGTCTTTTTAGCCAAAAAGGGTACAGAAGTTATGATGGTAATATGGTGAGTCTAGATAATATATTGGCTGGAGAGAATGATACTTTTATTTATAAGAGCTTGTTTTATAGGCGAAGAAAGGGAGGAAGCAAAAGAAACATGAAGATAGTTGTGGGCAAAACGCCAGCAGGTAACAACACTTTTTGCTTCATAGCAGCGTTAAAATATGTATTCTTTTCTCGTATACATTTATTGAAGTTCACTCTAAAAACATACTGTCAGGTACACACTGAATTTGTGGTGTGTACCTGGCAATACTATATCTCTGAACACAAGGCATGTATCGACATATTAACGTCTCACGTAAATTGAATTTTTGCAAAAGTTGAATGCGCGGACGGGGAATCGAACCCCGACCCTTGCCTTGGAAGGGCAAGATTCTACCTTTAAACTATCCGCGCATTTCATGTCAATAGAAAAACTATTAATCTAATGTTGCTTTATTTTTATTCTTTAAATTTGATGGAGTGTAACCAGCTACTACTACTAGCTATAATATTATTATCTCTCTTGTATTAATCTGCAAGTCATTATAAATGTATTATACTCTTAGAATAGCTTGCATACTCATACGCTGTATACCTCGATAGCTACTCAAAAGTTAAACACATTGTTTGAAATCTATGTCGTAATGATTGATGTATCATTTCTAAACCGGATGTCGAATTAAGCTAAAACAAATTAGTTCAAGCACAGATCACATCAGATCATAAAAAACATCAATGTGAAACTGGATTCAGTTACTGATCCATTAGTCGTATGTTCATCACAGTAGATATAATCTATTGTTCTATCACCCAGATCTTCCCATCCAACACCTTATCCTCACATCAAATCCCTCAGTTCGAATAGTATATAAACCCTCTCATATTTCAATGTAATAAACGATATTCTTTACCTGATTAATTTTATACTTTTTTACAAATAATTTATTTCTGATAAATCAATGATCTCCCGAAGAAAGTTAAATGATGCTATCACCAACCAAAGTAGTTATTAATATCGCGCAATAGTGCACAACATTAATTCACCAGATAAATGCATAACAAAATATTATTAGCTTGATTGCCATGAGACTGTATGTCGATTAAAATTGCTCCGTAGAGTAGTATGATTAGTAAGACAAGCAAAATATAGTGTAATAATATTGCATGTTTTTGAAAAGGGTAGTATTGCTATTTGAACAATTATTTTAATTGATAATTACACTCTGAAAGCTAAATGAAACTGAACAAGAAAGCTAGAGGTAGACAAAGTGCTGTCAATATTACAGCAGTAGTGTATGGAAGGCCGCTTGTATTTGCTATATTAATTAATAATGAAAAAACGAGTAATAATAGGATAGTAATGTGTATTAAATGGTAGGGGAATTAAAAGTATAGATGTGTTTATGCAGGAGTTGTTGTTGAACTGTTCGTAGTAGCAGAAGCAGCTGCGGTTTTCATGTCTTCCATCATTTTAGCCAAGGTCTCTGGATCGTATTCATTCGAAATACCAATTGCAAGTGCAGTACAGAGACCACAGAAAAGAAAAGTAAACATTACGATATGAGTAACTACTTCCTATAGAACTTGTCAATATGTAAAATTAAACCAACATCAATCATACATACGTAATGATATCTCTTGACGCGGGGATCAACAATACGCTTCCAGTTCTTGCGCTCCACCTGATCTTCCACCTCTACTTGTCGTGAGCGACGAAGAAACTTATTCTTTGATATTTGACCCTTTTTAAAATTTCTGTATTCAGTCAACTCATAAAGAGGAATCATTCGGTTTCCTAGTAGAGCACGAGTTGGACATAGACCAGATCTTCCAGATGAGAACAACAGAGCACATATAAACGAAATGAGAATGATGGGCCATCGAAAGGTACGAGGTGCATGCATACTGTAAGTCATGTATAAAAGTAAGGGTGCTTGAAATGCTAAAAACGTACTGATACCGTAAAAGAACATGACTACACTGAAGCGAACATTTTTTAGAGCATGGTGGATGAAATGCCGAAGACTTCTTTGGTTGAGATAGTCATAAATGTATTCATGAGCATTCAAAAAAACATCAGGATGAGTGGTGTAGCAGGCATTGTATAGTACATATCGGGATCGCCATGGTTCAATATTCAATTCTTTAAAGGAGTTGGGATAAAAGAAAGTCTGCAAGGCAGAGTCTAGTTCAGCACGGAGGGGCTGACCCGGGGTTGTCTTGTAAAGTACATCATTGATAGGGGAGAACACAGTGGGGTCCTTTGTTTCTTCGTCTGTTTTGATCAAGAGTTTCTCCAGTGGGAGATTAATAGAGCCTTCAGATGCACTTTCTTTTGGTGGTGGTGATTTGGCTTTTTCATGTTGTGGTAAGGCTTCAAATTTCTTTCTGTAATCCAGGAGCCATGCGTGGAATTCAAGGTTTTGAATGGTGTGCTCCTTGTTTAACAAGAACAATTTAAAATCTTCCAAACTAATAGGTTGTTGAGTCTGCCCGCTTAATACTTGCTCTATTATACAACGTGTTTAGATAATGAATGCGGGATCAGACATGACTACTTACGAATATGAACTTCTTTTAAGTCACCCTTTGCTCCTCTGAACCAAGATCTCAGGCTTCTAGGAAAGGTTTTGACGTATCCAAGCATGTCAATAAAATTTGCAATAATTGAACCGAAGTGATAAAGAGAGAGAAAAAAGGCAACAGTATTTATAGCTTTGCAGTTTGATCGTGCCCCTGTGTTGTCTGCTGTTATTTTTGCTTATAATATAATATATTAAACATCCCTTTTTCCATGTCTGGATATAATACAAAGATTTTTTTTGCCATGTAGGAGTGGCAATAGGAGTGTCGTTTGTATTTAAACGAACCTTTTTTTTATAGCCAGGACCATTCTCATGCTGTGCATCGCGATTCAACTTAATTTCTTATTATTGTTCATCTATACATGAACCTGTGTAAGGTCGATCATCATCAGTGGCATATGCGAGAATCTCCTAAATCTCATTCGCCAACATGATGTACACTCAAATGCCATTCAATCGTTTCCGCCGCTTTTTAGGGAGCAAGTGCTGCCAAAGTTTACCTTAAGATCAGAAATTATAAGAGCCTCACGAATTTATATAATGTAGAGAATTGAGTTTCGATTCACAAGAATGACTGAAAGCAATGCGTAGCTTTATGCAAAAATACCATTGCTACTAATACTACTTTTTAACAGGATTTTGAGGTTGTTGAGAGTCTGGATCAGTTACGATCGAATTTACATTCATTACGTTATCACAGCTAATGAAACAAACAGCATGACAATTCCCAAATTATGAAGGCCACTTTGCTGTCCCAGAAAGTTTGTTTTCGATAGGGGATAAATAAAGCTGTTGTTGATAAAAAGAATTGTGATAAATGAGTGCTTGGCATATTGGGTTTCCTATTATCATCATTCTGAAAGCCAGTGAAACCTCGCACAGATGTTTGTGTAATTAATGTTCTGTTTACAGCTCGAATCCAAGCATTCAATATACAATGGTATCTTTTACCAAGAAAAGACTCCTTAATTTAGACATCAAGTGTATGGTTTGTAACAGCTAAACATATAATGCACGCAACAAAGTTTGGCATATCTTTATTAAAGTTCTATTGCTTCTTGTCAGGCAACGTGGGGCCAGAAATACTCGTCTATATGAGATTCAAATGTAAAACCTTATGTATATCTCACTGACAGATTCCATCAAATACAGCACTCCTTCTTTCTCTTGCCCACACTTCATCTTTGCAAAAGGAACATGATCGCGCCAAGGCAAAAAAATACCTCGGGAAGACAGGTGAAAAGACTAGTGCTACCGTTGCTGGTCACTGGATTTATAATGTGGTGCGTTCATTCCTACTTTAACAACCGGATACCTGAATCTGCCGAGTTTACCTATCAAGATATGCAAAAACTGTCTACGTTGATTGCAAAACAACAACAGCAGTTGAAACAGGAACAAAGGGAGAATGCAGTGTTTGTTGTTCTTGCAAGAAATGATGACAGAATTGGCATCCGAAATGCAATGAGGCAGTTGGAAGATCGATTCAACAGCAAATACAACTATCCCTATGTATTTTTGAATGATGAGCCATTTGACGACGATTTCATTGAATATACATCTGGCTTGGCTTCAGGGGAGACATATTATGGCATGATTGATGAGTCCATGTGGGGATATCCTGACTATATTGATCAAGAGAAAGCAAGGCAAGGGCGTGAGGCTATGGCAGAGGAAGAGATTCCGTATGGCGATTCAGAGTCTTATCGTCATATGTGCAGGTAATGCTAAATTTTGTTGGGGGAAAAAAAAGGTGGCCAGAAAGACCTTATACACCTTTTCTTGCATTAGGTTTCAAAGTGGTTTCTTTTTCCGTCATCCCTTGTTGGACCAATATGATTACTACTGGTAAGTTCGAGTTGCATAATATCAATTCAAGGCGCTAATATTCAGTACAGGCGTGTCGAGCCTGATGTCCAGTTTAGTTGTGATGTAGATTACGATCCGTTCAAATACATGCGTGAACACGATTTAAAATACGGTAGGGTAGCAATAAAAAAGCGTATAATCAAGACCTGTACTCATTACAGTCTAACCCAGGCTTCACCATCTCCATTCGTGAATACGCTCTCACCATACCCACTTTATGGGATACTACAAAAGAATTTGTAAAAAAGCATCCCGACTATATCGTTTCATTCAATAGTTCAGATAGCTTCATCGACTGGCTTTCTGATGATCATGGCGAAACTTACAACATGTGTCATTTCTGGAGCAATTTTGAAATTGGCTCATTGAACTGGCTTCGATCCAAAGAATACCTGGCCTACTTTAACCATCTTGATAAAGCAGGTGGCTTCTTTTACGAGCGATGGGGAGATGCTCCAGTACATAGTATTGCTGCTGCTTTATTTTTAAAGCGATCAGAGGTACATTTCTTTTACGATATTGGTTACTATCATGGCCCCATTTTGCATTGCCCTTCAGAACCATCATGGCTTCCTAAAGAGAAATGTAACTGTGATCCCGAAGATAGCATGGATGATGACAGAGACTTTTCTTGCACGGCGAAATATTTGGATCTAATCGGTAAACAAAAGACTGACTTCCTCATTACAGAAAGAGCTCCCAAGAGAGGCAGGGCTTTCTGATTGAGCAATAAATTATTGTAACACTCCATCACGCTCAAGTTGACGACGATCATGTAGTTTTAACCACAGATGATGAAATGTGGACACTATTGCTCATCTTTGAAAGTTGCTGTCTATTATTTAGAGCATTTACGCAGATAAAAAGCACTCAAACATATATAAAGCATGTTATTTTGGGATGCAAAGCTTTAATAGAGACCTTGAGCATCATCTTGGCTTTCAAATCATGTTGCATGAGCAAAAATTGAAGCCTTTCTTCGTGACTCGATACGAAAAAAAGCTTGAACGCTAAATGTTCAAACCGTTCAAGACGTGTCTTTCTTACTTCTTTATTGTATTTCTTATTAAACATACTTGGCAATGCAGTCAGCTTCTTCATCACAGATGCCAGTAAGCACTGCTGCGGCAGGAAAGCGTGCTGGAAAGCTCTACAATACCTACACAGAAGCTTACCTTGCTGCTTTAAGCAAATCAAATGGACGTTATTACAAGTATCTCTTTGTAGTCTCAATTGCATTTGCTGTTTTATTCCAAATGCGATTCGGTTACCCTGGTAAGATGGAAGCCCTGCACACTCATCTATGTCTCTATTAACATGCATAGTAGCGGTATTTATTGACCTTGTTTCCTGGAAAACATTACTCTTCTCGTTGGTGCTTTTTTTCACAGGTGCTGTTATTTCTCTCATCCGCAACATGACATACACTGGTAAATAGCCTAATGACAGAATACTTGAAGTAGATTGAATCTAATTTGTACAATAGTGTTTGAGCCCACATACCCTAGCTCCCTGGCTGAAATCATTATCAATTGGACATCACTGGATAATATACTCTTGTTCGTCATCCATTCTGCCCTCAATCTCTTTGTTGTTCGCTATTACTTTTCTTGGGTTATGGGTGAAAAATACACGCATGATCTCCTATTGCAACCACCAGGGTAACAAGCTTAAAACCAGTATGCCTACGATTCAGTACTCACAACCATCTAGCCATTATTCAGGTGCACGTCAATTGAATCAAGAAAACATCTTTATTACTGTTTATTGTATCACTCTGGCGTTTGGCTACACCGTTCGTTATGTTGCCAAAAGATCAAACGTCGTCAAGATCAATAATGTTCAGGTAAATAGCCATAGACTGTTGTATGAGATCCGTCTACTTAACTGTGCCACAGCAACCCTTCTTTGAGGAAGTCAAGACAAGTTTCGCAACTGTACTTTGTACCTCTGCCACGACAGCCATCAACTATTTGATTGTAGCTTGCGTTACATACTGCATCTTCAAGGGTTCAATCTACTATTGTTTAGCTCGTTTCTTCGGTCTTTACCACAGGTAATCAAGATGATGAGAACGCATTGCTTGCTTTTTGTGTGTATGTGTGTGTGTTAACAGCTACATTAGAGTCTTGGATACACCCATTGCTGGCTACAGTTGGTTTAGTTTGCACCTCTTTTTACGCTTGATTGTCGCTGGAACAGCCACCATGTGCACATTCAACATTGCCAACCGTATTTACGACGCTGCTTATTCCTATGTAAGTTTTTAAAGGAAAATTCTGCATGACACGGCATTGACGTTTGCGTGTAGACTCTCCCCGTCAGCAATCAATGCACAAATCAGTTTGACGGCCTTGTTGATGGTCTTTCTGAAACCAAGATCAATGCCAAGGTAGCCGCCTTTTCGGAACTTGCTGCTCTTACCACCAAAAGCCCAGAGAAACGTGGGGAAATCTTCCGTGCGGTTGGAAAAGAGTTGAAAGACAATGCTTGGTACAAGATTATGGATCAGTGTTTCAAGGTGATGAATGAATTGAGAACAGCAATTGACATCGAGTACAATGGTGTTAAGCCTGGTAAGTCAAAGAATATACTGTGAAAACCAACTAAGCTAATGGAATTATGATAGTGGAAGCACCTGTTCCTGTCAACAAGCCAGCTGAACCACAACAAGTTCGTAATCGCCTCGAAATTTCCAACGCCAATATCTTTGTCTCAACAACAAAGGGATTGGAATTATTGGATGACAGAACAAGCACCATCTTCTCTGATTTTGCTGAACGTGTAGAAGCTGCACCACCTTCAATCAACACCGTCTCAGCATACACCAACAACGTTTGGCTCAAGGTCAAGAAGAGCCAAATCATTGAAATGCTGCAGCGATTGGAATTGCAAGTGGGCCGTGCAGGTTATTTCAGCGCATTGTACACTGACAGCGTTACTCGTCGTATCCAGACTGTCTTTAACAAGTATCAATTGGTTGTTTGGGCTGTTCAATCTCTTGGTACATTGACTGCCGCCTCTGTAAAAGAGGATCCCTATGGCTTTGTGCAGAATGACCTCACTGCTGTTATCAACCAATTATTAGGATGTCTAGTAGAAGTAGAGCATTATCTTCAAGCACCACCCGCTCAGTACAGTAATTGGTTAAAGGACAACAATGCTGTTATTGAGGAATCAGAGGCTGTCGTGTTGGGTAACTATAGTCATCATGAATGAAAACTAGACATTGTACTCATACGTTTTTCTTCTATTTTAGCGTTGCGTGAAGCCATCTACCAAATTAGAATATCATTTGACGAATATCTTGGTGCATTCCAAATTGATAGAAAGTATAGTACAAAGTGGGAGCGATTCTTAAACTATCAAGAGTAAACCTGTTCTTGTTTGAGTAATCATTGTAAATAAAAATCGTAATTAACAGACTCGCAAAACGTGTATCATTAGAAAAGCTGCAATGTCGACATCTTATATCCATGCCGCTGACTATCCACATTTGCCTTGATGTCATGGAGGTTTATTATTAAGCTTGAGGATAGATGTATATCATATAAGCCGGACGAGATGTACACTATCATATGCTACCTGTAGGAATAAGCCATTTCGCCTTCAGAACTCTACATGGATGGAAATCAATGTCAGTACTATAATTGTCCAACCTGGCCTCATACCAACACACATACGTCTTCATCCGGTCTATCAAGAACATACATTAGAGACTAGACTAGACATTGAGGCAATATCAACTTACATTTCGCCCAACACTGTTTGCAATTCTCTTACTCGTTCTCTCAAATTATTCTTATCCTCCACCAAATCCTTAATATACTCCACAGCTGTTGACCGTGCAAGAAAGCAGCCAAATGATTAGCGCTCAGTCATTCTAGAAACGTACAATAACCTCACATTTCTGTAAAATCAATGCTTCACTTCGATGACAACTATCCAGCGCAGGCACCATATCCACCAATTGATCAAAACCAATTCTTATGTTTGCTCGTCTCTTTTGTTCCGAAGCAATATGATTTGCCTTTTTTTGATCCTCAGACAGCAGTTCATGCGCAGGTTTTCTTGCTCTACCCGCTTTAGACCGTCCTTGCTGAGGTGGCGATGATGGCGAGGTGGGTTGCTGTTGCTGTGATGCTTCGTCTGTGGATGGCGAGCGTATTCTCTTTTCATACGGTGCCATTCGTTTCTTATCTGCTGGTTTCTTTGATTTGAATTTGTTGGTACTACTAGTGGCAACATTGGACGATCCCTCTACTATGATCGCATCAATTGCCCGCTGCTCCTCATCGTTTAGCAAGCATTTACCTTTTGTGTCTGTACCGACTGACTCGATATTATCCAAAAAAGATTGCAATTGATGCTGTTCTTGTTCTGAAAACATGGCGTTCTCTGCTGTATTGTCTAAACGAGGAGGTGGAAAAAAAAAAAGAACGAAGGAGAAACGGGTTGATTTATATACGCCATCACGGAAACCCCACTGATTTTTTTTTGTACCTTTTTTCTGACTTGACATAACAAGATGATATGAATTCTTGTAAGATGGATTGTAGTATATAAAGTAAAAGCAAGGAAGAAAAAAGAAAAAAGAAACATGTGACAATGTAAATAGAAGCATATTTTGCTTTGTGGTAGATTTGCATGTCAAAAATCAAAGGAATACACACATCCAGTAGCTTGAGCGTTTTTGGTAGCCGTGTCGCACACATACACACATACACACACACACAGAGCCCATCGTGTATAGGGACTATGAAGCAGAGCAGCATAGTAAAAACACATCTTATTGGCCTTGATGTCCCATTAGGCTTCGTGACTGATACGATTAGAAATACGGGTTGTGTACAGTTGACGAAACTAGGTTGGGCCAATGAAAATAAAATTTGGTCATTTCCAAATTGAGTTGGGACACGATTACAAAAATGGATCACGAATACGAAAATGGGACAACAAGATGAAAATGGGACATGAGTACGAACATGGAGACAATGTTAGTATCTTTCAGAAGAATCAGAATTGTTACAGCTTCTTACCTGCAATATCTTTAAGTTGCAGACTCACCGGAGTGAGCAACAACAACCACATTGGAGGTGGCGGTATGTCTTTTGAAGACCTGGGGGCGGCCATTTCCACACCAAATTGATGTGGCAATGGTGAGCATGTTCTTCGAGGCCATGGTATCGCGATTCCAGTAAATATTGCAAGTTTTGCACTTCAATACCTGATGGATTTTGGTTTTTTTGTTGTCACGGCTTATCTTGAGATTCTCCAGATCTTCTTTGAGACAGTTGTTGCAGATCTATGAATAATCGGTTTTAGCTGAAAGTGCAATATGTGAACTAAGTGTGTTTTGCCTTAATAACCTTCGATGTTTTGAACTCATTAATGTCTACAAGCAATAGCTCACCAGTTCTTTCTCTTGCTTGTAGTTGCTTGTAGATTTTGTTCGAAACACCGTGTCTCAAACCTCTGAACTTTATATGATCTTTGTTTTTTAACCCATCACCAAAGACCACCAGAGGCATCTTGCTTTTGTCACCTACTTCAAAACAAGGCTTGTTTTTTCTGTTGTAAGTTACAAAAATAACAGTTAGAGTTTACTGAATTTACGAAAACTAGAAAGAAATATATACCTCTTGGACCTTGTAACAGTAGCGATAGGGTTTCTTTCTCTGGGAGCACGAGTAGAGCTGCAACGATTTCTTTTTCTTCTTTTTCTGTTCGCCCTTGTCTTTTTTCTCTTACCCTTATTATACTTCTTTCCTCCATTTATCAGGATATTGACACTTTCTTCGATGACTTGTTGAGAGCTAAGGTAGTTCAACCATTTGACTTTGGAAGTATCAAAGCCGTAGAAATCAAACAACGTATTCATGTGCTG
This sequence comes from Mucor circinelloides, assembly GCA_037974945.1. NCBI lineage: Eukaryota > Fungi > Mucoromycota > Mucoromycetes > Mucorales > Mucoraceae > Mucor > Mucor circinelloides. The sequence continues at coordinate 700,301 of JBBNAA010000028.1, read as the reverse complement.
TAACATGTAGGCTACGTACAGAACAAATTGCTCCACAGACGCAGTTTTAGGCGAGGGAATGTCTGTTTCAATCTTTTCAATGCCTAGTTCTTGTTTGTATTTCTGTTGCTTTTTCATTCTTGTTACACTTCCACCCATATTATGGTATTCGATTGAGGACAAGCGACGTATGTCAGTATCACCATGATAAGAGACGAAAGGATCCCGTCTTCCCGGGTCTACAGTGCATGGACGGAAATGCTTGTTCACTTCTTCGCTTGAAAAATCATCCAACTCTAGACGGATATTGTCTTCTGGAGATGATGGAAGCACTCTTCTAGCAAATAGAACTCTGCACGTATAGCCATCAGTGTACAATCCGTTAAGAAACATTCTTCCTTTTTCTTCAGGTAATGCTAGAAGCTTTTCATAACTATGTATTTTTTTTATCAGCAGTTTGATTCATAGACATGTGTATTAGCAGTATGTACCTTTGAATACCCAGCTTTTTGAAAGCAAAAGCTTGATAGAAGCACCTTTGTTGATGATCAAAAGAGGATTCATTGGCTTGCTTCTTTTGCTTGGCCTCTGGGAAAATTCCAGTCAGGTTTTGGGCATCAATCTTTATAAATCGCCAGTGCAATGAGGGATTTGGGAATAAACTAAAACGTCTTGGGAGCGGGGGCTTCGTTGAGTCGGCCTTGTCCTTTTGAGCAGCTTGAGTCTTGTATATATCATCGTATTTGTTGAGGATATACCGTAATGCCGGTAAAATTTTGAAGGGTTCACTGTTTAAGCTTTCTTTAGTCAGTGGAAGCGTGGACATGCGATTTTTGACCGCTAAAATCAAAGGATTCAAGAAACTTGTAAGATTACTGGCCACATCCGGATCAAATAGGGCAAGAATATCAACAGATACAGATGAAGGTTGGGAACGTGTAAGTACTTGGTCGTATACGTGATTATATACCAAGTTCTTGATACAGCCGATCTTCGCATTCTAGTAGTTTATGTAATTTTAGTATAACAATTTGAGAAATTGAACATGTATATTGAAGTGCTTGCTATTATATCTCGTTACTTACGGGGTACTCTGTCTTCAGTGTATATATAAAGTAGTTACATATGATGTTTTCAAAGTTTTCAATATAGTAGTTGTTGTATGTTGTTGCGACAGTCTCGCATGCAGTTGACAGAGATTGCCCATAATTCTTTAATCCATTTTCTGAAACAAACAAGCTACCATTTGTAGTAGCAGACAAGTTAACAAAAGAGCTCGCAAGTCGATCCACATCTAGGTTCTGTCCTGCAGGTCGTCCCTTTTTCGTATCTTTGTAAGCCTGCAGAGTTGGCTTTACTTTATCTGAGCTGCCCCTAATAACTCTTGAAATGGTATACCAAAAATTTTGATCAAAGAAGTCATTTGTCAGCTTGGTTGGATGTTGCAGAATAAAATGGTTTACAAATAGTTGAGCTTTGAACAAGACTTCACGGACAAAGCTTGATATGTCCTTGACTTTTTTTAAAGCATTGGCTTTGTTTGGAGTATCATTGCAAAGAGTTTCAAATGGAACAGAGAGAGTGTATCTTTGATGGGATCCAAGTCTGATTTGTAGACGTTCCGGTAGCTTTGGATTATGGTTTTTGCATTGGGAACTTCTTGCAGAGCTATGCCCTTCCTCTTGACAAGAGCTACAATTATTCTTAGAGGATGATGCTGCTGAAGTACTAGCTTGGCGACTTCTCTTTGCATTCCTTTTTGCTGTTATTAAAGCAGGAGAGTCCTTCCTCTTGGTAGCTTTATATGCATTAGCTTGTAAAACCTTGGAATCATATAAAGTGTTTCTTTTTACTTACATGTTCTCTTTGGGGTCTGGGCGGTAGAGTTTTCCTTCTTGTTATCAGATTCGACCTCCTTTAGCTTTGTATGTTTCTTGAGGATGATGAACTTCTCCACTTCAGGGTAAATAGGTATGCGTGACATTGGTTAATTGAAAAGAAGTAAAAAGAGTTCAAGACAACATTTGTCTGTCAACTAGATCAAATCTTGTCAACCTGATGGAAAGGTTTACACATGAGACAACTCCGAAAGAGAATGCACACTCATGGATCCCTCCTGTTGATATATTCTCTAATCCAATTACTGATATCGCCCGGCTGCCAATGTTGTTATATTTTATATCAAGACCAGACTCTGTTTTTAATAAATTATACCTAGCTAATTTTCATCGAGAATATCCTCATTCAGATTTTAACTGAAATGAATCTATACAAAGCTTTCGAAGTACTACTTGTCAATCTACTTTTCTATCTATTTACCGACTCAATTAATCAACAAACCTGATTGATTTTTTCGATCGCGATACTGATGTATATCATGCTTTTTTTTTTTTTTTTCTTTTTTGGTAAGAGCACTCATTTTGGCATTGGATATAACAATAATAGAAAAACAAGATAACATGTTCAATTCATTTTTAGACCTGAGCAGAATTATTTCAGCTATTACTTAAAGGCCTTGTTAGCCAAGTAAAAATTGTACACAAATAAATTTTGACTTTGGCATTTAGATCATAAAGTACTAGAATATGAAACAAGTTCTATAAAGGGATGCTGTTTTCAGGGCTGCGCCCTTAAATTGAATCAAGAAAAAAACTCTTTGAATCTGTTCGGTATAGTTCCACAGTTGTGTTCGTGTCTCGTATTCTCTTATGTATCCCGTATTCTCTTATGTGTCCCATTTTCATGTTGATGTCCCATTTTCATATTAACGTCCCATTTTTGTATTCGTGACCCATTTTTGTAATCGTGCCCCAACTCAGTTTGGAAATGACCAAATTTTATTTTCATTGGCCCAACCTAGTTTCGTCAACTGTAATGCGATATGAACAATTTTTTCATTGCAAGGTGTGTGTGTATAAAACAACTTGTAGCCTCTCTTTTTTTCTCTTCTTTCTTTCTCTTCTTTATACATATATCTCTTTCTCTTTATTATCCACTATTATGGCTGAAGCTATCCTCGATTTTAGCAAAGAACTGGATGTTACTTTGTTGGACCAGGTTGTGATGACCTTGTTTACTGGTTCAGGAAGCGAAGTAAGTGGGTGTTTGTTGGGCAAGGTGGATGTGCCACTAATCACTCTGTACAGCAACAATTAGCTCAACAAATCCTGACCCAATTCCAAGACCACGAAGAAGCATGGACTCGAGTTGATGGCATTCTGGAGAAATCCAATGTGCCTCAAACAAAGGTAGCGTAGTGAAGCTCCAGGTCTGCATGTCTTATTTTAACGCGATTTTTTTTTTGTCTAGTTTATCGCGTTACAAATCCTTGAGAAGTTTGTTCAAACAAGATGGAATACTTTGCAAAGTGACAGCAGAAACGGTAAACTAGCCTATGAATTCATTCATTCATTCCTCCATGCAGATTGATTAATTATATGCGTATTTTACAGCTATTCGTTATTTCATTGTCAATGTAATTGTCAAGCAATCATCTGACGATGCCAATTTGATCAAGGAACGCACTTATATCAATAAGCTCAACATGGTTCTTGTTCAGATCCTCAAGCAGGAGTGGCCTCATAACTGGCCTTCCTTTATCCCTGAAATCATTGCCTCCAGTAAATCAAACCTCGCACTCTGTGAGAACAACATGGCCATCTTGAAGCTGTTGAGGTAAGCATCAGTACACTATGAACACACATGGCATACTTACACATCCATTCTGTAGTGAAGAGATTTTCGACTTTTCTGCTGAGCAAATGACTCAATTGAAGGCAGCCACTCTCAAGACTCAAATGAAATCAGAATTCGCAGAGATCTATAATTTATGTAGAGAAGTACTCGATAAAGCAGTAAAGCCCAGTCTCATCAAAGCTACTCTGGAAACTCTATTGAGATTTGTCAATTGGGTTCCTGTTGGTTATATTTTTGAAACTGATTTGATTGAAACTCTCCGCAACAAGGTATGCATATTCTCTCTCTCTCTCTCTCTTCTCTCCTTTTTGACTCACACCCTTATTTTATTCTAGTTCTTTGAACAACCTCCCTATAGAAATGTTACTCTCAAATGCTTCACCGAAATCAGTGGTCTCGAAATTGGCGAATCTTACTATGAAAAGATGGTCGCTTTATTCACTAGTGTCATGAGTGCTACCAATACCATGATTCCTCCTAGCACCAATATCGCTGATGTATACGAGAACAGCAACGATGACGATCAAGAGTTTGTACAAAATTTGGCCCTATTCCTCACAGGTTACTTGTCTCAGCATTTGAAGATTGTCGAACGTTTCCCCAACACGCACGAGCTTTTGATCAATGCTCATTTCTACCTCATCAAGATTTCTCGTGTTGAGGATCGTGAAATTTTCAAAATCTGTCTAGAGTATTGGGCCAAGTTGGTGCAAGGTTTGTTTGAAGAGGCTGCTAGAGCTGGTCAAGGTAGCGGTCAGCTGTTGGATTTGAATAATATGGGCGGCTTCAATGGTGCTTCAAGAAAGAACCTATATGTTACTGTCTTGTCCAATTTGCGTGTTGTTATGATTGAATGTATGGTGAAGCCTGAAGAAGTAAGTAGCGATAATGTGAGTTTGACAACATTCAGTACTGACAACGTTGTGTGTAGGTTCTTGTTGTTGAGAATGACGAAGGTGAAATTGTGCGAGAGTTTGTAAAGGAGAGTGATACCATTGTTTTGTACAAGAGTATGAAGGAGGCCCTTGTCTATTTGACCAATCTCGACGTCAACGACACTGAGGAAATCATGACCACCAAATTAGCTAGACAGATGGACGGTAGTGAATGGTCTTGGAACAACCTTAACAAGCTGTGTTGGGCCATTGGTTCTATTTCTGGTGCCATGAACGAGGAAACCGAAAAGCGATTCTTGGTTACTGTCATCAAGGAGTTGTTGAGTTTGTGTGAAATGAAGCGTGGCAAGGATAACAAGGCTGTAGTCGCATCCAATATCATGTACTGTGTCGGTCAATACCCTCGTTTCTTGAAGGCTCATTGGAAGTTCCTCAAGACTGTCGTCAACAAATTGTTTGAATTCATGCACGAATCTCACGAAGGTGTTCAAGACATGGCCTGTGATACATTCATCAAGATTGCTCAGCAATGTAAGCGTCATTTCGTTGTTCAACAACAAGGTGAAGTCAAGCCTTTTGTCGAAGAAATCCTTGAAAACGTCAATCGCATTACCTCTGACCTTGCTCCTCAACAAATCCACACCTTTTACGAGGCACTTGGTTATATGGTTGCTGCTCAAACCAGTGGTCCTGCCCAAGAAAGACTCATGGTCAAATTTATGGAGCTTCCCAACAATGCCGTAAGTAGGCAATACAGCGTATTATCTTAGATCACTGACTTACTGACGAAAAAAAAAATCCATCTAGTGGGAGAACATGATGAATCAAGCCAAGGAAAACACGGAATGCTTACATAATGCTACCGAGATCAAGGTATTGTCCAATGTACTCAAGACCAATGTCGCTGCTTGTACATCTGTCGGATCTGCCTTTATCCTCCAATTGAGCAAGATTTATATGGATTTGTTGGCTCTCTACCGTATTGTTGGTGAGTTGGTGTCCCAAAGTGTCGCTGCTCAAGGTGTGATTGCTACCAAGACTCCCAAGGTCCGTGGCTGGAGAACCATCAAGAAGGAAATCTTAAAGTTGATTGATACCTATGTCGAATGCACCACTGATATTGAGACAGTGAATAACAACATGGTTGAGCCCTTCTTGGAAGCCGTATTAACAGACTACAACTCTAATGTTGATACAGCCAGAGATGCTGAAGTCTTGAACGTGATTGCTACTATTATCAACAAGTTACATGTAAGTCGTGTTTATGTTATACAGCGCACTCGATACTGATTCTAATGATATGATATAGGGTATGATGACTCCTCGCGTCAACGTCATCTTTGATGCCACCTTTGAGCCTACTTTGAACATGATCACCAAAGATTTCGCCGAATATCCTGAGCATAGAACTGGATTCTATTCCATGTTGAGAGCTATCAATAGACACTGTTTCCCCGCCTTATTAGAATTAGCACCTGCTCAATTCAAGCTCTTTATCGATAGTATTGTCTGGGGTTTCAAGCACACAATGCGTGATATTGCTGATATTGGTCTCGAGATTTGCGGTGAATTAATTGACAACATCAGTCGCACCGATGCTTCTGTCGCTGGTGCCTTTTATCAATCCTACTATCTCAGTATCCTCCAAGACATCTTCTTTGTCCTTACAGATCGTGATCACAAGAGTGGTAAGTTGTCGAACAAATGTAGCTTTGTACCTGATACTAAGATACTATTTCAGGTTTCAAGGGACAAACTGAAGTGTTGGCTCGTCTCTTCCAATTGGTGTCTAATAATATGATCCGTGTACCTCTTTACAATCCTTCTCAGGTTTCTGATCCCAATACTAGCAATGCCGACTTTTTGCGTGATTATGTATCGACGCTTTTACAAAACGCATTCCCTCATCTCCAACCGTAAGTTGTTTACCCTTTTTTTCTTCCACAAGTTTGTATAATTTACTCAATCGATTACATTGATAGGGGCCAAGTCAAGGTCTTTGTACATGCCATGTTTGAATTCAACAACAATGCACCCAAGTTCAAGCTGGAAGTACGTGATTTCCTCATTCAATTGAAGGAATTCGCAGGTGAAAATGCAGAGCTCTATCTGGAAGAAAAGGAGAGTGAATTAGAAGCTCAAAGAAAGGCGGAAATGGCCAAGGCATTGTCTATTCCTGGTATGGTCAAGCCATCTGAATTACCAGTAATGGATGAAGATGAGGCACTCTAATTGAAGAAACAAAAATACACCCAAACGCACACACTCTCACACATACATATATATACACTCACAAGACAACATCCCAGCAATGATCAATATATTATAAAAAAAAATTATGAATAAAGCCCCCCTTTTTTTTTATCCAAATTAATTCAATCTCGAGGTAATAAAACGGCAGATGAGTTGTTTGGTATATTTCTGTTGTAGTCATCTTCTTCATCCTCATCATCTTGATTGGTGCTTGTATCTTCGTTATCAGGTATGCTCACCAAACTAGGTGGAATCAATCCGTATGTTTGAGATAATAATAGGAATCGTGCATATAGATAGGTTTCGTTCTAATAACAAATAAGGATCATGATTACAGCTACAATACAAGAAACTCTAAACTTGCCTCAAAGGATTCATATATCTCTCGATGATGGAAATAAGCATGTGCAAAAATACGGTACAGACGTCTTGCAATCGACTGGAAATGTTTGAGAGAGGGCTCAGGCACAGAAATTCTGGTGGTATACAGTAAGAGTTGATTGCACATGCACATTGAGTCATCCAACTCTTTGATTTTACCTGCTTGGAAAGTACTTTGAATTGTTCAACAGGATAGTTGCACCATCTAATGTGTGTATGATATAGTCAATTGCAGGACACTATAGAGAATGAACATCATGTTGCTAATGCATCGATTTCTATTGTCTTACTGATTGTGTAGAAGGATGTGCAGCACAGAGATACAGCCAACCATCTGCTTTCATCTCTGGACAGTGTTGCTTTGTGCAATCTGTTTCCAATGCAACTACCAACAAACTGAGTTCCAAGCACACTTGACTATACATCATGTTGTAAGCACAGAGTATTACAATGGTTGCGTTTCTCTATTTTTACCGTAAATGTTCATATTGCCAGACTTCATCATCTACGTTTTCAGGTAATTCAATGATACGTTGTACATCACTGTAATCTAATCGGATCAGTTGTTGTAAATATTCTTGAACGTTAAAAGATGATTCCAAAGAATCCAAACTTTCGAATGGCCATTGAAACGTATCCTGTTGTATAGAATTATAAATAGCTCGGTCTTCCCATCTTGTTTTTATATATATTACTTCTAATCGTCTACCAGGGTATAATCTTCTTAATACATGAGATGACACAGCAGTTTCAGTCATATTTATCTTGTGTTTTATCAAAAGAAAAATGAAAAGCAAAAAAAAAAAAAAAATGAACTCCTCCCTTTTTATCAAAATGGTTGCGTCTGGTTGCACTCCTTCTTGATAGCTTTTCAATCCCCCCTCTCCCCCTCATTTCATAACTTTCATGGTGCGTAAAATCATGCCAACATAATAAGTATGCTTAGGTATTTGTTGAGCGACTTTTTCTAAGGGCAGGATTATTTGAAACAGACGCTTTGATGCCGAAAGATGTTGCTTTCCTCAAATTGCAGATTGTACTAAATCTTGATCTTAATTATTCAAGATCTAAAAAGAATGAGGGCTTGTATTGACAGAAACAAAAAAAAAAGGCATCAATTGCTTTATAATTCAATATTGTCTGAAAAGAATTCTTGCTTCCATTAGCATTTAAGTCATCATTTTTGTTTCCGTGTATTGTGAGTAGGCACAGTAGCAGCAGCAGTAGTAGTCTGGGCTGAAGAATTATAAAGAAAAATACGGATCAATCTCCGCTGAACTCGGTGATCAATGTCGACTCGACGCAACACCTTTCATGGTTTTTCTTAAATTTGAACGCAAAGACATATTTATACCACTCTAATGATCTAATATTTTTGGTAGCGCTTTTTGAGACGAACCCAATGATGCTATTTTTAATCGACTTTTATTCAAAAAATATCACGTGATCGTTGATAATCTAAAAAATGGTTTTTGGCCCAAAAATCAACTTGCTACATACAAAAGTCTCACAAAGCTAGTTTGAGATGTCGCATGGGACCTTTAAGTTTGTTTCGATCTTATAAACACCATAGAAGAAAATGCTGTTTTTGAGACGAAAAACGCAATCAATTGATTTTTCAGGATTCGGCCTTACCATGGTAAGGCCAAAATCGATGGATGTCAGTGATTTTCACCAACCTAAAAAAAACTGAGATAAGGCATCAGGAAGCAACTGCAAGTTGATAGGACATGTTTGGTGCTAATTTGACAGTTTAGAACGGCCTAGATATGGAGAAATGAGTGATTAAAACAGCCAGATTTTGCTGTCATTTGGCATAAAATTGAAGAGCGAGAGGTAAATTTGATATAATATATGAATTTATTTATGCTATATCGATTCAGCTTGATGTTGAGCGTCGTATGAAAACCAGTTGTTGACTTGTAGTTGAATTTCAGGGAATTGAAAAGCAAGATCCAGTGCTGACATGTTTAGGTTCAAGGGAATTCTACAAACTATGTGGTGTAGTATCCTGCTCACCAGATCACAATCATAGACTTGACATAAAAGAACCGGGGTTATGTGCCCGTTCGGAATATTGAGATCTATAAGCTTTCAAGATGGTTCTTGTTTGAGTAAAAGACACTCAGGTGGGTGCCATGTTCCAAGGCATGATGGTGTTTTGTCACTATATCATCGGATGTGTCTAATATAAATAAACATTTCACTTTGAACAAGCATGGGCTTGAAGATCAAAATGGTGTTTTAGATTGAAAGAGTCCTATATTAAGCCGCAAGCAAAGCAAAGCAGATTACACTGTATTTTGATTAAATGTCCAAATCAAGATGTTTATTCCAATATGGCATCAAATCCAAATATAAAAAAACAACAGCCATTTCTTGTGTTGCGTTCACTGGGGCTTAGGGATAGAAAAGAAGAATAGCAAAAAGGGCAATGTGGGCAGTTCTGTGTAACTGGTTGATGGGATCATGCATTCAGATATTAATAGATTCAAAAACCAAACCAATGGATATATAAAGGGCCTGTCTATTCTTGTTGTCAGGTTTCTTGTTTTTCTCCACTTCTCTACCTCTTTAATTTATTTATTTATTCCAACATACAAACACACATACAGACATACAATGAGTGCCGATTTACAATCATTCATGGGTCGCAGAGGAGTCAAAGCAATGGGGCTTGTCTTGCTCTTGTCCTGTCTGGCATTGCTCGCTAAATACTATACATACGAGCCCAACTCATCTCATTTCAGAAGAGCACTGTTCTATAGAAATGACTCTTCCATACAGCAAGGCCAATTCAACAGCCATTTCAGTTGGACTGACGGCAATGGTAAGTCGTTCAAATTGTTGTCAATGGGACACGCTATTTATACATGACATTGTAGGCGGCTTGCACCAATTACCTATCGAAACCGTGTTATCAAAGTCGTTTTCGCTATCTTCCTATTCTGAACAATCCCAAATCATTCCCTACTACTACAAATCTGCTATGAATATGACGGGTGAGGACATTACCATTGTTACACTGGTTACAAGGAACCGAATTCCTAATCTAGCAAGACTTGCCACACAATATCAAGGTACTATACAAGGAAACTTGCACATCAAATGATGTCTTGCTAACAACTATTAATAGGCCCTATCTCTACTACGATTCATATATCAGATGACGATGAAGGTGAATACACGCTCGAGCTGCTTCAGAAAGCCATGGATAAGAACCCCAACATGCGTAAATTTGTCGATGTCCATGTGGTCCGTGATGAATTCGATCGTGAGTTGAATCTCTGGAGAAACGTTGCCAAGCTATTTGCAAGAACTGAATATGTCATGCAACTCGATATTGACTTTTTTCCATGCACTGATATCCGTAAATCTGTATTGAACAACCCCAAGGCCATGGACTTGTTGCGCTCTGGTGAAGCTGCTTTGGTGATACCCGCCTTTGAATATTCCAAGCAGGAAGAAGGCTTGGATTATCGCCATTTCCCTACCAACAAGCCCGATCTTGTCAAACAATACAATGATAACAAGGTCGAGATGTTTCATTCCTTCTGGTTACCTGGTCATGCTCCCACTGATTACGAACGCTGGACATCAAATGAAAAGGAAATCTACAAGGTCACTACCTATCAGCACTCTTACGAGCCTTATGTTATCTTCAAGAACCAAGGGTCTCCATGGTGCGACGAAAGATTTGCTGGCTACGGCAGCAACAAGGCTGCTTGCTTGTATGAGCTGTACATTTCTGGCGTCGATTACTATGTACTGCCCAACGACTTTATCGTGCACCAAACTCATGCTTATCCTGATGAGGCCAGACAAGTTGAGCGATACTATAACCGCAGATTATACACCCAATTTAGAGAAGAAATCTGCATCAGATTGGCTCGCAGATTCATCACTCAAAAGAAGTGGGATCAACCCAAGTCTGAAAACCTGAGACAAGAATGTGCTTCCATCAAGCCTTTCCAAAGAGCCATCGGAAGATTCGTGTAATAAGGCAGGCACTAAACTCTGTTATTTTCCCTTTTTTTTTTTTTTTTTATCACAGCATGAAATATACATAATACATATACACACACACACACACACACACAGAACATCCCGCTCTCCCTCTCCCATCATCCAACCAACATTCGAAGCCACACATGTTTGGTTAATTTGTACAGTTCCTTTATTTCTAATCCAAATAAACAAATCAAATAATTATAAAAAAAAGAAAACTCTATATACAGTCAATATTTGTCAACAATGTTTACAACAATAAACTCTTTAGGCATAAGCCCGTTTTCTTTTGATGGCATCGGAAACTTTGTTTTCACATAGGCTCGTTTAAAGGCAAAGCTGTGTACAACCCGAATTGGGGCTTGAAAGGAAAGGCAAATGAGAGAGAGAATATTATTGCTAAAAATACCTGCCATCAGATCGATTGTAGTAATAAACAAGACCAACATTTGTTTTTCTTCATATCGAGACAATAGACGGTCAAATTCAAAACCATTTAGACAATGTGGTTTCGTGTTGTCAAAATACTGAATTCATCAATATGATGAAAAAAAAAAAAAAGGTTATTTGATGCATGGAAAAAAAAAGCTTAAAACAAGAGATAAACAAAGCTAGTTCAAACTTGAACCAGGTATAAATTAGACACTTGGTATCTGGTGGCCTTGAATACCGAGCATTATTCTTTATATATCATGTTATATAACGCTTATTCTCATAAACTATCAAAGTCAAGAAAAGACACTTTATCCTACCTCAATGTCATGGTGGTTGGCTCTGTTGGGTCTGGCAAAACTGCCTTTGTCAGGACCTTTTGTGAAACATTGAAGCATGATGTGATTCAAGGTTCTTTCAAGGAATCTAAGCCCATGGTGCTGAAGGACCCTCTGCGTCCCACAGACGAACTCTACACTGTCTCTATGCACATTGAAGAGAACGGACGGCGAACAGCACTCACCATCATTGATACGCCGGGATTTACAACTGGGTACGCAGTAGATCACCAGCTAAGATACATTGCAAAGTACATTGACTACCAGTTTGAGCGCACGCTTGCTGAAGTAGGTAGATCACACACACACGCACACACACAACCAGCCATAATTAACTTGTTATTTTCAGGAATCCAAGGTCAAAAGAGACGCCAAAGCGCTGGACACTCACATACACTCGTGCCTCTACTTTATCGATATCAAGAACATGCAAGCTATGAGTGAGGCTGATAAATATATCCTTAAGATGCTTAGTACTCGTGTCAATATTATTCCAGTTATAGGCAAATCAGACACTTTGACAGTGGCTCAACGCGAACAAATCAAATCCGTCTTTAGAAGAGAGATCTTTGATATCCTGCAAATTCCAATCTACGGTTACATTGACGTCGAGGATGATGATAATGTGTCAGCAAGCCAGCAGCCACACCAAATGGGCAGAATGCTGCACATGTTGAAAGAATGCGTGGAAGAAGACAAGGATGAAGATGCAAGCGCCTTGATCGACTATTTGCACAGTATGCCATTCACGCTTGTCGGCTATGAGGAAGATCCTGACACTGGTCGTCCACTCAATCTCGCCAATATTACCACCAACAGCAGTCGTCTCCTGGATGAAGACGAAGAAATGGCGTCTCCTGTTACACCCAAACGAACAAACAGCCGCATGAACAGCAAAAATGTGCTTGGAAGACGTTACCCTTGGGCAGTGGTTGAGTGCTGCAATCCAACACACTGCGACTTTTCACAGCTAAAAAATACACTGCTTTCAACTCACAGAGACATGTTGAGACTCGATACCTTTGAACGTTTTTATGAACAATACCGCACAGAACAATTATTAAATCGCAAAGTAAAGCGAATGATTAGAGTAGATTCCAAAGCAGGTGTACCATTAGTATAACTGATAATAAAGTACTTTTTTTTTTTTATTGGCATCATTAATGTCGAAATCCTCGCAGTGATTCTGTTGCTTTCAAGCTTAAACTGCTCGCTGTTACTCCTCCAGCCTTTTTTGCCTTGTTCATCTCATTTATCGCTGCTACGATTTCGCTCATATTTGTCTCTAGTACGAGTCCACCTTGAATAATCTCGGATAAAATAGCATGAACTTCGTCGAAATGAAAAATCTGTACGTTTTGTTCAGTGATGCAATTCAATCGCTTCTCTCTGTCTCTCCAACTTACTAGATCGAGTTCGCATACATTCTCAAAGCATCTATCCAAGCTCTCCACAAACACCTATCGTATATGCTTTAGTGACATCAACAGCAAAAAAAAAAACAACAACAAAAGAAAACAAACAAGCTGCCCTTACCTGAATAAGATCCAATATACCAAGTTCGCTCTCACTCTCATCCACGACAAACACAAAATATAAGGTAGCGTAATGTCTGTAAATAACACGTGTATCTTTGCCGCCAAGCAGTTTGCTTCCTTCCAAGAAATTACATGCTGTATCAGGTCGCTTTGAAACTAGGGAGAAGATTTCTTGCACGAGCGCTTGTTGCGTCGCAATGTCCTTGAGCGAGAGTCAATAATGATGGACACATGTCTGTAGAGCAATATATACTTACGATTTGCTGATAGAATTTGATTAAACGAGGTTTGCCATGGTTATTGAAGATGAGCACAGACTTGATCATAGTGTGGAAAATATAGAAAGGGAGAAACCAGCCCAAACAACTGTCTCTCTCGCTCTCGCTTTCTCTCCCTCTCTTTCTTGCCTCAGGCGTTGAGAGTCCGTTTGTTGGATTGCAATTTATGAGGTGCAACTCAGCCCATCCTTAATCCATGTTTTATTCGCTCGCATCAGGCACCATTCCATTTACACACACTTTCTTTTTATTAATATAGTCTCTTTTTTTTTTTTTTTCAACCTCTTCTTCTTCTCTCTTACTCTTTTACTCCTCTTTATTATCCATAGAAGAAAAGGATGCAAGCAAAGTCTTCTACATTGAGACGTACTTTGGGCAACTCTAGAAGAAATGTTCGAACACTGAATCCAGCTTTTGTTTATGACTATACACTGCGTTGTGCTATTCACGCCTGTCTTGAAGAGCACAGCAAACAAAAGTTACAGCCCACTAACAAAGAGCAAAAGACCAGCAACAGACATTCCGTGCACTTGAGCGGGGTAAGCGATGTCTTTGGTAACATTGCAGATAAGTTTGGGAGCGAGGAACCAAACAAAGACAAGCTGACCAAACCAGTCGTCGTTGGTTTGTTGCGTCGTTTGGATGATATCAAAGACGGGAAGGATGTCAGCAAACCAGAATACCTTGATCGCCGTTTCATCTCTATTGTAAGACAAGTAAGGGATGTCGTAAAACAGCACCGTTTCCGTCCTCAAGGCTCTATCAACGACTTGGTGATTACCTTTCTTCGAACAAGTGAAACTGAACTTAAAAAGTCTGATCCTAATCCAGCCGTGTGGTTTAAAGACTTGGATCGATATGTAGTGCTATTCACAGAAGTGCTGCTGCTTACATTGAAAGAAGATGCTCCCAACTCGGCTTCTCAAGAACTGATTGATACCTTGCGCAAATCAATTTTGCCTCCCAAATCAAAGCAGCAACAACAACAAGAGCAGAGAAATAGCAATCCAGTAACCAACAATGCTGACATTCTCGACATTATTGAAAACTTCCCCATGGTGAAAACAGTCCAAAACTTGTTTCAAATCGAGAATTCGATCCATAGACAAAAAATTCGTGATCTAAAAGCCATCTGTACTGAATCTGTAAGTGTTGGGAGGAAAAATAGTAACCAGGATCAAAGAGCTCAACACACACATACACACATACACATACACCCCTAGAACTTCTTTTTAGATTTAAAGCAATGTATCAACGCTGTCAACACAAATCAGCCATTTCCCGGTAGAAGAGAAGATTTTGCTAGTCAACAGGCATACGATACTTGGGTGACTAGAGAGAAAAAATATCTGCAAGGATTAATGACCATCATGGTGACAAGTCCAACTTTCTCGCTCAACATCAGCAACGAGCAAGATGTTGGTTCTGCAAACCTGTTGTCTGGAGGAGGAAGCGGTACCGGAAGTGCTGGATCTGGTCCCAACAATGTTGGCAGAAGACCTAGCGATTCCAAGAGAAGCTCCGTCTATGGTCACTTGTCTTCTACCGATGATGTATGTATAGAACCAATACATATGACATGTTGAGACTCACACATCTCTCTATAGAGCCCTTATACATATATCCCCAACGATCCACGATCCTACTTTCGTTTATTGATGAACATGTGTATGGATTTAGATACAAACATTGCTCCCGATACAGAGCGTGCCAAATCAAGTGTCTTATCGCAAGCCTCAGAAGACTTATTGAGAGAATGTTGGAAGACATGGCGATTATCTCCTCCATTCAGGGCTGTACTCTATTTGGAGCTGATCAAAAACCGTTTGGATACAGATGAATCTCAAGGCGAAGTAGATATTGACGAAGCAAGTGACGCTATGCGCGCCCTGGACAAGTGTCTAAAGGAAAATGAGATTCGAAACTGGACAATCAACGATGTAAGGATCAGCATGTTTCATAGATTTGCGTGGTGTGGCGCCTAACCAGCTTTACATTTAGCGCGAAAACTTGATTCGCGTATTTGAAGGTTTGAATGAAACGTGCCTTCATTCCCTTGCAGATTCATTGAGCCAATACTGGAGAGTCAAGTAAGTGGACCTACCTGTAGAAAATTGCATTGCAAGCCAACATATGTCATAGCCCAAATTACGTAAAAGATCAAATCGCTCTCCTCGACAGCATTTATGAAAATCCTGCGTATTTGGAAGACCATCCTGATCCGATCCGTCAATTCAGTTTATTGGAAGAGACCATTGCAGTAAGTTTTTTTTTTTCAATTTTTTTTTAACAGATTCAACCATTCTGAAAGCTTAATTATAAATAGGGCGCAGCTGTGTCTCGTTGGAGAGTGCTTGAGAAATCAGTTTTGAACCCTAAAAATGATGATATGACCAATTTGATGAATATGGCTGATAAGTTAATTAAGGAGCTTGTTAGTGTTGCCAAAAAGTTTAAGAAGCCGCTCAAAAAGTAAGCATGCATAGCACATACATACACACACAACACTATAATTAACTCATCTCCATGGTAGCACACTGCATTTACCCGGTATAGTCATGGCCAGACAAATGCCTTTCTTTGTATTGGAAATGGAAAATTGGGCGTTCCTCCCTGAAGCCAGAAATGCACCTATTGACCTCACTTTCCAATTGTACGACAAGGTGCTTACTTTGAAGAGATTATACGACCAGTATGGCCCCCGACAAAAGTCTGCCCTGTTCAAGGTGGAGTCATGGTTCTTGTTGCATGTTCGTCGCTGGTTAAAGACGACAGCTGGCGAGACTCCTGAATGGGTTAGAAATGCCATCAAACAAGACGAGGTAGGTTGATCCGCAGTGTACAATGCATGTGATAGAGTGCTGATCTACCTGTAATTTAGTTCAAATCCATCAATGACACCACTCTGCATTCATCTTCTATTGTTGATCTTTTCACCATGTTCCATCAAGCTGTTGATTTTGTACAAAAGCTGGAATGGCCAAATAGTTTGCAAGAATGTCGATTTAATACAGCCCTTTCCAAAGTGATTGGCGTTGCTCTTGAACAATATACCATGGAGCTGGAAGAAATGATCACAATGGACATCTATCCTCGCGCCTACAGAGAAGACGATGCTAATGCCAGCGCCACCTTTTTTGATAGAGCTCGTTATCAGCTCATTGGCAACCGTCAAAACGGCAAAGGCAATGAAGAGCCTTATGATTTTATGGCACAGACCTGTGTAAAGATCAACAATATCGAAGGCGCCCGTGCTAAATTGGATAGATTATACCAAAATATGGATGTGGATGAAATCGCTCAAGAAATGAGGGAGTATGAATCACAATTGCCCCTGACAGAAAAGAAGGAAGAGCAGCCTACAAACTACCTCTACTCTATCAAGATTGTACGTGCAGAGAATTTACCACCTGCTGATAACAACGGATTAAGTGATCCCTATATCGTGCTTGAAATTGACTCGAAACCTATTGCAAGAACCAGAACAGTGTACGAAACATTGAATCCCCGATGGGATCAAGTGTTTGATATTTGGCTCACGGATGAAACCATGGATGTGCTGGCTCTTGTCTATGATGAAGATGTTATCGGTGCAGATGAAGAGTGTGGCGGTGTCTGGTTCAAATTGGGTCCCTCCTATTATGGTGATTTCCAAACGCATGAACTGGTCTTGAACTTTAATCCTCAAGGCAGACTTGTTTTGCGTATTAGTATGGAAGGCGAAAAGGATGATATTCAGTTCTGGTTTGGTAAAGCTTTCCGTGTACTAAAGAGAGCAGAGAATGATGCTGCAGGCCTCATTGTAGATAAAGTGAGTTGCTTTGACAGGATGTCGCTAGTAAGTTTACTGACGATGCCTTTGATAGATGGGTAGCTATTTCCGTCAAATTTTGAATCGCAAGTCGCTGGATAAATTACTGGGGCGTGATCGTAGCTTCTTTTCATCATTTTCTAGAAGCAGCAAACATGTTGATCCCACACTACAAGATTGTGAAGATTCTCTTGCACCCTTATTGGATTATTTGGAGAAAAATCTCAAGATTTTGAATGACAACTTGTCTGAAACTAACATGCAGCTCGTTGTTTTGAGAATTTGGAGAGAAATTCTCATTTCGCTGGAAAGCGTCTTGTTGCCGCCACTCTCTGAACAATTGTCTGAATGGAAGCCTTTGGACGATTATGAGTTCCATGTTGTTTACAAATGGCTAGAGGTAAGAATTATGCAGTGCTGATATATAAGGTAGACTGACTTGCTGTTGCTACCAGCTTCTCAAAGTACTATTCAATGGCGGTGAAGATGGTGATGCTGTTCCATTGGATAAATTGGAAAACTCTCAATATTACGCTCTTTTAGCAATCAACGCAGCTTACAATTTGGAGACCGAGAAATTGATCGAAGGATACAACACCACTGTCAAGAATCAATTGGAATTGAAATTGCGTGGAGGAAGAAAAGCAGACAGAAGTAAATCAGTATACCATTCTAAAAACACTGTTAGAAAGAGAAAATCAAGCGCTCGTAAATCTGCTTCCATCGAACTTCCCAACAGCGATACCATTCTTCGTATTCTTCGCATGAGATCTGGCAGACAAGTGCGTGATTTCCTTCACAATGAATTCGAAAAGCGCAATAATCCTACTGCCTATATCAATAATGCTTCAGCAGAAGACGCTGGTTCAGAAGGACCCGAAATTCCTGCAGTACCTGCTATTCCAACAAATGATTTAACACCTATTACTGAACATGCTACTATGCCGTTGCGATAAATACATACATTGTTAACAATATTACAAATAAAGCTGATACGTTTTCATAGCTTTGATGAAGCTGCTTGTGTCGAAATGCACCTGAAAAATCTAGTATTGTGCGAATGGGTCCATTTCTTTATTATCGTACATTTTATATAGGTATTTTATGACGTTAGCACCGTTTAGAACCATAACTACGTCCAAGGATATCATACTGCTTTATCGGAATGCTGGAGCAGAGGGACCAGACGCACCATGGTGATGCGTAGGTAGCAATGCCTCTCTGTTTGACCCTGTAGAGGGGTCTATCAAGCCTCTTCTTCTCTTAATTAAATAGTCCTCCAAAAGGATAGCATTTTTGGTATTTGCTTTAAACATGATATCTAAAATATCGCCCACCACAGGAACAACGCCAATAAAGAAATCAAATGTAATGTTGAACATCATTTTCGACACTATCGATTTTGGTAGATCAGCTTCCATAGCCATGTGGACCAATTGCAGTGCCAGCAATAAGCCTAAAGCATCTCCCACTACAGGAAATAAACCTGGCAATAAAAACCCAGTCAATAATGATAGCCAAGACATCTCAGGTACCGAAGCATGCACTCACCTACGATGCCATCTAATCCAATTTGACAGCAACAGCAGTTCATGCCCTTGTCCAAAAGAATAGCTCTCTTCTTTACTCGCTTCAAAACGTCTCTTTCTTGAGGTGAAAGGATAGCATCGGGTGGTTCAGCCTTCTTCCACCAACGCTTCTTTTGTTGTTGTTCCAACTGTATTTGCTCTGCAGTTTGTCTATGATCTGCAGATTGCTGCTGCTGCTGCTGTTGGTGACCAATAAACTGCTTTATGGCATATTTTGCCATATTCTCCTTGTTCATGGTGTATCTCAATAGAGTTGGTTTTTATTGAAAAAGAGAGAAAGAAAAAAGAATGAGATTAAAATAACAACAATGAACTAATCATGACTAAACACAGTACACTTTTGCTGGAATCATAAATCCTTCTTCATCACTTGACGAGCCAGAAGCCACAAAAGGTGGCGTGACAACAAATGCCACAACGTCGCCCTCACGGCTACTCTTCATCGTTGACTCATTATAGTAAGCACCTTCCTCGATATGTAAAATTTCTATTGTAGGATGTTCTTGGCATTTCATTGTGGTGTCTAGTTGAATAGCATCGTGCACTATATGTGACCATTTTAGTTTGATCTCGTTTATCTGCTTGGCATCCACCACATTGTATATCTGACATAGTTGCTGTGATGTATTGTCTATGATGCGATTTGTAGCTGCCTGAATAGCTTCGGCTTCCTCGTTGGATTGCTTGACAACAAAACTACTGATCTGTTGCTTCATTCGAGCAGCCCACGATTTGTTTCGTTTCTCCACCCAATGGTGTATTTTACCAAATGCATGATTGAGGGAGACACCTGGATGTATGGATGTCTGCAAAATATCCTGCATAATAGTGTCCATCAATAATTTCTCTGTGAGTAAGGAGATGGCTGCTGTGTCCAATTCTTCATTTTCAAAGAAATGCTGCATCATATCTGGCCAGTAGCCGAAAAAGTAATCCAGTGTGCTTGCTGTAGCTGTCTCGCTTAGCGGCAGACACAAATCACTCACTTTTTGCATCAACTGTCTCAATTGTTGTTCTATCGATGCTTGATCTGTTGAGTTGCGGATGCTCTTGACATGTGAGTGAAAGCGGCTCTCCATTCGACGATAATCCAGTTTTTTAGCCTCCAGTTCTTTTAGCAACGATTGATATAACCCTTCTAAGCGGCCTAATTTCTCGCTTGCAATCTTTGCTTCCTCCTCTCGTTCGTCCTTTTCCTTTTGTATCTGCTGGTTTTCAAGCTCTTTCTCTTGCTCGTATTGATATTCAATGTCGTCCTTTTCATTTTGTATCCGTTCGACAATCTCCTTGTGGATTTGCAATGATTCATTTAGAGAGTAAATGATTAAATCTTTGTCTGATTCAGATTCGCCCTTGAGATTCATACGCTTGTAGCCAGGACGATCACTCAGCATGCCTTGCTCTTCTTCGTCTTCTTCATCTTCATCATTGCTTTCATACCGCTTGTTCCCTCCTGTCTCATCGTCTCCACTAATGTAGTATTCATCGACATCATCATCATCGTATTGCAGCTGGATGATTTCAGATTCGTCCTCTCTATCGTCGTCGTCAGTAGTGGTTAGACTGATAGTGTCAGTCTCTACGCTGTCTTCCTCTTCTACTTGTTCATCCAACAAATCTGATGATGGTTGCTGCTGTACTTTCTGACAAACCATGTCATTTGTGGTAGCACTATCTTGTGCACTTGCTGGAATAGATCCAATTTCCAAATTAGTTAGTTGTGTATTCACCATGGTTCTTAAAAACTTAAATAATAAAGGGAACAAAGAAGGAACAGCTTAAATAAAGTGTTATGCATTGCAGTACAGGCGGTCAAGTTGTTGAAAAAAGGAGATTAATAAGTCACATGGAAGCTATCATAAACACAAAGAAGAAGACACACACATCAACAACGATTAAGGAGGCTTTAGGTTTTTCTCTTTGTGATTATTCTTATTAGTGTCGAAAATAAAACTTGACAAGATTCATGCTGTGTCCAATTTCACTTTTAAAATCTATCTTCAGGAATCAAGGAGGGACGAGCCTATTGTTTGATTGCTTCATCTCTGAGTTTTGAGAGGGATTCCAATGTTATTGTTGCTGTTCAGTCAAATAAACCTTTTATTGCCAACTATTCATGATATTAAAAAAATAGCACAATCCCATTATGCTGATATGAAACCTCCAATATTAATTCATAAGGGGTCCTGATTCAAGCATCTCGAACGTTCAGCTCTGGAACTGAATCAGTAGGCTTGTTTGATATGAATCTCTTTTGGAAATGGGCTGTAGAGTTTACATTGGGATAAGGCTCTTCAGGTATATCTTTACCAAGAAATTTACAGAGCCCCTCCCACCCTTCACCAAGCTTGAGGCAGTACAGTCGATCTGCAGGAACCATCTCTTTGACCTGTTTGATATGATCCTCGTAATAGTTTCGCACGAATTCTTCATCCAAAAACTTTTCATCATCTTCAATGTAACCATCCAAAATGATCTTTCGATTAAGCTCTCTAAATTCATAGTGAGGATGATCAGGCTGCAGTTTCTCTCCTTTGCGAATAGCAATATAGATGGTGTTCTTCATTGATTTGTACCAGTCTTCGAATGGACGCTCAGTTAAAACAACCTTCGCGTCTGGGTATCTGGCCAAAAGGTCCTTGTAAAAATGAGCAGCTGTCCAATCTGCAGCAGCAGTGTAGCCTTCATAGACTTCATCCCAATTAGCATTGCTCTTGTCCAAGAAAGCATTGTAGAATCGCTTGCTGCTTTGGTTTGTTGGGTCTGTCAAGCATCTCTTCATATGATGGCATTTATATCTATATGGATTATCTAGTTTATGTGTTTTTATAGACGTAGCTTTACTCACCCCAAGATGTCTAATGCCTCGCAAAAACTGCTTGTACCTGTGCGTCCGAGACCAGCGCCAATTACCTCAATTACCATTTTATCTTGCTGATATAATAAAAAAAGAAAAAAAGAAGAGATTAAACGAATTTCTTAGAAAACGCCTTTATAACCACTTTTTTATGCATGAAACCCTTTGTTTGTTTTTGTACCATGCAGTAAATGTGCGTATTTTTGAGGCTAAAAAAATTGCTGTTATTAAATGATAAGAGATAGACTGTAGCCATTTACACAATAGCATATTTTGACGATTGAAAGGATTTGTTTTTTCATGACTGACAAAAGCTTGTCAGTTATCAGAGAATGACTATATTTTTGGGATACGCAGTGATTCAATAATAGTTTTTGGATAATACTGAAAGCTCTCTAACCGCTTTATATGCAGTGGATTACATATATATAACTGGCATCACATAGCATCCGTGCAGGATCAACTGTACTTGCTTTGATGGTTGTTGCTGCCAATTTCAATCTCCGAAGACAGTTTTCCACTACATCCTGATGGATGATTTCGCGATCAATTTTGACAATTTTTCTTTCAATCAAGGATTTCTCTAAAGTCATTATATCTAACCTACCTTGCATGCTAATAGTGCTAGATAATTCTTTAGATTCTCTGTCGAATGGTGCTAATAGCTTTTCCATGTTTCACCAAATATATGTCCTAAATAAGGAAAAAAAGAAAACACATTTTCAGTCGAAAACTCAACTTTTGTATATCCAACTACCCAAAATAGCAGTTTTACAAGATAAATTGGACTCGTAAGTCTTTTTTCATTATACCATGTCATAGTAAAAAACTTTGCTTTGGAGATGAAAAATGCAATAATTTGATTCTTAGCTATTTTTCCTTGCAACTACACATGAAAAAATGGAGATCTGGGTCGATTCTCATTGATCCTAAAAAAATAAAGACAAAGTGTCGCCAAGTAAGAGCTAGTCGAAGGCAGTTGCTTGGTGCTGTTCTACTGGTCTAAAACAGCTTCTAACTCGAGAAATCACTCATCAAATGCAGCCGGATTTGGCTGTGTTTTAGTACATTATTGAATATCAAGTGTTAATAAAAGTATGCTGTCGATCTGTATATAGGCTAATCTCATTGGTATAAACCTGGAGCATCGTAGGAGTGTTGAGTCCGCACCTACAAGTGAAGTGATGGAGGATTTGCGCAGCTTGAGATAGTTTAATTGCATATCTAGGCGCTTGCATGACGATGCTGCTGAAACTATTCAGCACATTATCTTGGTAGTATATGCAATCGAATTCTACTCATATCCGTTATAATTTAGCTCATCCTATACATTATACACACAAAATCTACCTTGTATGCAATAAACCCTCTTTATTACATTTATATATTGTATATATCAACATTGTAATCACACGTTCATGACATTCATAATCACCAAACAACCAGCGAAATGCTGCAAATAGCAACAGTGCCTGAGCGTGAGTTATTTGTTGCCTTCCTTAATATATTACATGCTATACATCAATATGTTGGATCACCTTACAGATATGCATCGACAACAAATGCTGTTTTGTTTATTAGAAGGATCTCCAATGCCTGTCCATGTATAATCCATGATTATGTGTTGCGGAAAGGAGAGAATTGGTAGTCTTCCAAACGTAATGCAAAATCCCAACATGTGATCACGGTTCTATCACATTTTTCCCATTCAGTCAAACTATCTTGATGGTTAAAACAAACTTCTCCTTTTTTTGTTTTACTTTGTTGAAATGAAAGAAGAAGAAGAAGAAGAAGAAAAAAGGATCGTGTAATTATAAAATTAGAAAAACAAATGAGAAGAAAATAATTATAAGTAATAAAAGATAGATCAATAATAAATAGATTATGTATATAATAAAGTATGTATATATGGTATACGAGACAGGAATAAGGAGCAGAAAAGAAGGAGGAGGAGGACAGGGTTGAACAGTAAAAAAAAAAAAAAAATGGCATATAGATAGTAGTAATAGCATATTAAAAATTAGGGCAAGAGATCATGAGCGTTTATGATCAAGAACTCAACAACAGCATTCTTGTAGCTCATATCCACTAGATCACGACTTGATTCAACATCACGCAGCAATGTAGGTCCAAACACCATGGCTAAATTCTTTGTTGTCATCAAGTTTTCGTTATGGCGTTTTTGAACACTATTCGAAAGCACTGTTTTAGCCTGTATGATCATTTTCACAATGCTCGATGGAACCTACCTGTACAAGTGCTTGATCAATAATCGAAGCGTGTCATAATTGACTTTGGGTAACTGTGATAGCAGTTCAAAAAACTTGTCTGTTTTGCTTTGGCCCACGTGGTTTGCTAACAATATACAGGTCAATGCGTTTTTCTTTTTGAATAGAATGTGAACTATACTTACACACTGCATCAATAAATTGAGAATACAGATTGAAAGGTAGCAAGGGGTTAGGCAATTCTCTGAAATATTGCTTGAGAACGCTTGTTACGGCACAGATATCATTGACAGATTCATCGTCTTCCAAGTCGACAGGATCGCCAGCATCAAATGACTGATGAATGAGTCGCATTTGTGCAGCACCACCCGATTTACGATAGATACCCTCATAGTCCATACCTCGCTTTTCGACGGCCTGAATACATTGCTCAATAATCAATGGGATAGGTCTATCTTCGTATCGAGAACGTTCACTGAGGTCGCTACCAAACAGTTTGATACTCTCCTCTACAGCAGGAGGTGATTCCAGACTGCTAGTAGTATGAGATCCGTAACATAGTTGAGGCACATGAGGTAAACAACGAGCATGCGTGGCATACAAACAGCCTTGACAGCGTAATTCAGATAGACCCCACATTTTTTCGCCACAAGCATCGCACTTGATAGGTCGCAAAAAGGACGTGGGCAAGAATGTATGTGATCCATGTTGATGCATGCTTTCAGAGGATTGCTTTTTAGATGTAAAGTCTGGAGATTGTGATAAGCTGAGTGTACTGGAAGTTGTCAGATTACTGTGGCCGTATAATTGAGCAGCGGGGTCCTTCTTTCCGCTTAATTTGGCAAACATGTTACCCTTCTTTTTCAGCTTAAAGACCTTGGGTTGTTGTTGGTGGATACTGGCTTCACTGGATTTGCGTTGCTGCAGAATAGGAGAGTTGAGCTCAGATGACAGGCTGGGTGAAGGAGAGTACAAAAAGGATGTACCGGCCATGACAGCAGCAGCTTCTCTTTCTCTTTCAGTGACACGGCGTGATAGATCATTGTTCATTTCTGTCAATTCAGCATTCTTGGTGTTGAGCATCACCATTTCATGCAAGACGTCATCTCGAATGGCTTCCAATGATTTGGTGTCCATGCGTACTTGTTCGCGGTCGCTGTAGAGAGACTTGATTTCACAGGCCAAAGCATCTTGAACAGCCACAAGACCAGCTTGTTTTGAAAGGCTTTCAATGTCTTTGCATAATACGTTACGATAGCCCTTGAGCTCATTGCATGTCTTGTCTAGTTCCACACGAATCTTGGCTACTCGTTCAATTTCTTCTTTGGTAATGGCAGCTAATTCAGGTCTTGCTAGTTGTTTTGCCTGGTAAGCGAGGTGCAATTGGTGCTTTAGCTGCAAAATTGTGTATTCTTGCTGTTGACGTAAAGCAACCTCTTTTGCAAACTCTTCCTTTGCACGTGTAAATTCATCCAATGCTTTGCGACTTGCGTCTTTAATCTTGGTGTAACTGGCTTGCATAGCAGCTAATTTAGCTTGTGTGGCATCAAGTTCTGTGCGCAGTTGGTCTGTGGTAGTAGTGGAGGATGACACTGTGGAGATGGACAGACTTGATTTATTGTCAATGGAGTCTGAGGACAACCCAGCTGTTGGAGGTTGAGGAAAGTCGTAATCATCAGTCGTTAAGGAGGACTCGAGGTATTGCGAAGCACGAGTGATATTTTCAGTGGTCTTGACAATCACGGGAACGGCTACAGCTTTCTGCTTGTCTTGTTGGCTGCCGTAAATATCCAACGAGATGTTAGCCCCCAACTTCTTGGTCAAATTGACAAGGTCAGTGGATTCATTATCAAAAAATGAAAGATTGAGGGATGGCATGTCTGTGAGCGAGCTAGATGTAGTTAATTTAGATTTCTTACTATCACCAATGGATAAAGGAGGTGAGCTGGGTGATTTTGTCACAACTTCAGATCTTGAGGGAGTGGGTCCTATCAGGCGCATTTTTGGGGGAATCTCCACTGAATTACTACGAGAACGAGATGGTGTAGGTGGATCTCTCTTTGATGACTGTTGCATATAGTCTGCAACTAATTGTGGGTCGAATAGGCGACTTGTATGACGATTATTGCCGCTATTCAAAGCTGTAGTTGTGCCAAGCAGGTTCTTCTTTTGAGACTATAGACAATTATTAAAAATTTGACCTCTCTTCTCCTATCATGTTGTCATTTACCTGTGCAGGAGGAGAAGAGGCAGTAGTGTTAGCAGATGGGATAGCTGGCAACTCCTTTGCTTGCTGCTTCAGCTGTAGTCTCTTTTCTCTTTCTTCTCGTCTTCTCTGCTTTTCGGCTCTACGTTTTTCATGACATGGCGTGCAATGAATGCCCTGTTGTATAGTATGAATGTCAGTCTCTGTGTGTGTGTGCGTGTGTGTTTGTGTGTTTGTATAATATATATATATATCAAGTTGATTGGTCATGTACCTTGCTGGTTTGGGTAAATACTAAATCATCAATCTTCTTTTTGCATGACACACATTGAAAACAGTCTGCATGGTATGCCTCATCACCTAATATTACTCAGTTCTAGTGAATGTATACAACAAACAAGCTCTCGTATCTACCTGTCATGATGGCTTCATCTCGAATGACTTGCTTGCAGGCGTTGCAGCAATAAGAGCAGCTCTCACAAACAGGTCTTCCGTTTGTTAAGAGCAGCAAATTTGATTCGCAATCCACTGGATCAGAACATTTCGCACAAATGAAGCTAATTAAGGTTATTGTTATGTAATTGCAACCAAGAAAATCTCGAGCAGTTACCATTTTAAATGAAACAACGAATCACCAAATGCTATCACTGAACCCTCTTCGATAATAAGCTGACAACCTGTGCATGCTGGTCCTTCCATTCTTTAAATTTCTTTTACTGCTGTTTTGATGAATTGACAATTGTTGTTGTTGTTTTTCTTATAATAAGATATGTAATGAAGCAAAAAGAGAAGGAGAGAGAGAGAGAGAGAGAGAGAAAGAAGAGAGAAATAGACAGAATAAAATAGATATACTATTATATATGCTTTCAAAAAAAAAAAAAAGAGGGGCAAGCTAACAAAAAAAAAAAAAAAAAAAAAATGCTTGAGATAAAAGCGAAAAAATTAATACATGTAATACAGCATTTTCTATTCAAGATGGTACAATAAATGGTTTGTGTGATCCTATCTTTAATTTAGCGTAACACACACAAAACAAAGGTTTATAGCAGAGAAAGCTTAATGGCGACGAGCAGCGTCCAGGCCCTTGTTTACATTGATGCAATTCAACCAAATGGAAAAAGGGAAGCAACCCTGCATTGTGCACATAACTGCAGCACATTTCGTAGTTTTAATCAAACTCGTCTTTAAATTCAAACAAACAAACAGAGATCAAATCAATCTAAAAAGCTTATATACGCATCTTTAATGAACAATAATAATCAAATTTCAATCAAATTTAATATATATGGGCTCAACAACTCAGCTACTAATATTACATCAAGATGGTTTGAGTCAGGGTAACCTGTTGTCTGTCGCTTGTTGTGTGTGTGTATATATATATATGATGAATAAAAAAAAAGGAGTATCCATGTATATATTTGCCTGTATCGAATGGTGATGGAGAGTTGCTTCTACTAGCCAACAACACATCCCCCAACCTGAAATCATTTCTACCTTTTTTTTTTTCTTGATCAAACACACCAAATGCTCCTTTAATAGCAAACAGCCCTCCCCCCCCCTTTCAACGAAAATCATGGTGGTATTAGTAACTAGATCTCCTTTAGGTCTTGCAAGAGTTGAAATCAAATGTCATACATTTGCTGTCCACTGTCTTTTTTAGACCCCCGTTGTTTTAAATTGCATGCTGTTGTAGAAACAAAACAACAGATTTGAAAGCTCTTTTTTTTTTGTCTTTTCTTTTTATTCACCCTTCATAATCAAGCATGTCAGAACAAGATCATTTCCTAAGCAGCACACCTGTCAATGTGGCAGTAGCGGCTTTGCAGCGCCAAGTAGATCAATTGAAACGCATCATTCATAAATCAGGTACGAAAATGGCCCAATAAACAAAAAAAGGCATTGCGAAATAACAAGCTGGCTTGCAGACGACCAACCCATTCAGCAAGATGACAATACAGAAGAGTTACAGCAAGAGATCAAAAAGCTGCGCACAGAAAATGCCAAAGCAGAATATCGCATTAAAATGTTGTTACGCACATTGGAGGAAAAAGACAAATAAAAATGTTACGGTTACTATGTACAAAAAGTGATGCGAAATGTGGATTTATTATCAGGTTATG
Organism: Mucor circinelloides; assembly: GCA_037974945.1. Lineage (NCBI taxonomy): Eukaryota > Fungi > Mucoromycota > Mucoromycetes > Mucorales > Mucoraceae > Mucor > Mucor circinelloides. Next base: position 671,691 of record JBBNAA010000028.1, on the reverse strand, counting down.
ATGATTTAACGATAACGACGAAGAGAAAGAGTGTTGCGACGCTTCCAAGTGGCACGACGACCAGATCCCTTGGTGTTGTTGAAACGATGACCCTTACCATGACCTCTGGATTTCTTACCAATGGCAGTCAAACCACGAGCCTCACGGCGCTTGTGAACAGGGTTGGCGATCCAGTTAATGTGAGCATCACGACGAATAGCCTTGTGAGAAGGATCGACGAGGATTACTTCAAAGTACTTGTAGGTAGCATCTTGGTTGACCCAGTAAGAGTTCAAGACACGGAGGTTGGCACACTTGCGACCAATACGTTCCTCAGCAGTAGAACGGAGAGAGCGTTGATACTTGAGTTGAGAGACACCCTCATTGACAGGCTTACCGTAGGTGGCACCCTTGGGGACAGGTCTCTTGCGACCACCACGACGGACACGGATACGGTAAATGACGAAGCCTTGCTTGGCCTTGTAGCCTAAACGACGAGCCTTATCAGGACGAGAGGGACGAGATGCACGATGAATAACGTTCAATTGTCTACAAATTTATATATATATATATATATAATAAAAAAAAAAACCAGAAGAGGGAAATTTCAGTTTAAATACAATTATAGCTCATCGGATGAATTTGATAAACTCTTGATCTCCATCTCCAATGCAGAGACGAAAATCAAGGCGTATTCAAGCCTAAATAGAATGCAAGGATTCTGAATTGTACCTGAATTCCCAACATCTTACACGAAGCAAGAAACGAGAAACATCGGATTGTTTCTTTCTGGAAAGCTCTTCAAGATATTTGTAAGCTTTTTTTTAAGGTGTGGATGGGTTAGTTTCATTCTTTTGACATGTAGGATGGATGGATGTTTGATTGATATTTACCACCCATAGTATAGACTGATCAAGATCAAAGGAGATAGAAGGAAGGGTTTTTATTTATCAATGTGCGGTTATATATGATGGTGGTGGAAGCTATTTCAATTCCGGTCCGGGAAGGAAAAGGTTTCCGGAAAGATGGTGCCGGAAAAAAAAGTTATTGTACAAATAGTCTGTTCTGCAATGTTTCACTCATTTCATCTATTCTAGTTTGTATCGATTGAGCATAGTGTAGTCGTCTTCCGAAATCGCTGTTGTTGAGATAGGCCGAGGATTTAAAGTAGTTGCGCAAGTCATGTACGTTTTGTCCACTAAACACGCAAAATGTGCGCTGCAGCTCAGAATTGTACTCTTTTGGCGGTGGTCGACAGAATCGTTGGAACTCTTCATGCTGAAAGGCGGGTATAAATGATAGACTCAAATGAGTGAGGCGACGACAATGGATGACCAGGACTGAGATGGCTTGTACAGTGAGCTGCTCACAGTAGGACAAGTGGATACGCTCCAGCGAGACGCTAGTGCGAGCATTCCTGGTCAATGCCATGATGGCGTGATTGGTAATACGGTGGCATTTTACTAATCCGATTCGCTTGAGTTTAGGTAGTGCAGCCAAAGCAGCGACAGTAGCATCTCCCAATTTATGACAACTAGCCAGATCAATGTATCGGATGCGAGTGCATTTGGATGTGAGCTGAATGATGGCTTGATCTGTGATATTCTTACAGCTGCCCAGGTGGATATAATGCAGATAACGACCAAGACGAGTGAGGTATTCGATGCCGAGATCAGTCAGGTTGACGCACTTGTTTAGCACCAAATTGCGTATTTTTGGAGCAGCCTGTGTGATGCAATCCACTGTTCTATCTGTGATGCCAAACACATTGGTGAGCTCCAATATCCGAAGCTGATCATAGTAGATGCGCCCTGGCATGGACTTTGTGAGGGCTGATTGAGTAAATCCATCGTCAGACAGGTAATGGCACTGATTCACTTTGAGTTCTCGCAATTCTCGACAGCGATCGAATATGCTCAACAGAGACTGATTTGTAATAGAGCAGTTCACCACATCGATTTCCAGCAGAGTTGGACAGTATTGAGTCAGTGCTAGAATCGACTCATCCGTCAATAGCTTCCAGTTGGATAAGCGAATCTACAAAAGAGAACAGACAACTCCTAAGTATATACACACAACACCACTCCTTAAAACAGGCTCCTTACTCTTCTCAAATCTCTGCAATTTTCAGCTAGTTTGACAATACTCTTGTCTGTGATACCATGACATTCCTCTTCTTTCACTGGGTTTACGCTTAAATTAAGTCCTTGTAATTTCTTGCATGAGTCTGCAATCGCCAACACTGTCTCATCCGTCAGATGCTTGATTTCAGATAGATCCATAGACAGTAAATATCGACCCACGCCCTGCTTCAAAAAGTTGATCAAGCCGGCGTCTGTGATGAATGTGCATCCAGTCAATGTAACACGATCCAGCTGTTTACAAACAGAAAGCAAAAGCAGTGATTCATCGCTAATGAATTCAGTAACTGCCGATAGATTGATTCGTCGTACAAGTGGTGCGTAGGCAATGTATGTGTTGGTGAGTGCAAGCGTCTTTGAAAATTTGAGCCATGTCTGTGGTTTGAGTATCAGTGGTTTATGCCACAAGAGTTGCAGCGCAAAATAGCTCCAAGATTTGCAGGTCAAGGCACATTGTAACAGCTCTTGCGAAGAGGCGTCGGGTGAATCGAGTATGTGCTGTAGTATCTGCTGTAGTAATTCTGAAGGTAAATTGTAGATGGGCATATTTTTATTCAACTTGAGAAGTAAAAAGAAGAAGAAGGAAAGAGAGAAGAATAACGAAAATAGCTGCTGCACTATAGATAGTGTGTGTGTGCGTGTGTGCGTGTATGTAATGTGTATATATATATATTTATATATATATATTCTTGTATTTACAAAAGTCGTACAATGAAATAATCATATATAAGGGGGTGGAGCTATATATCACTTTCTAATGTGTGTGTGTGTGTGTGTGGACTTGACTCCTCCTTAATTATCTACAACGACGACGACAACAACAACAACTTGGCCATGACGCTATCCACGGAAAAGGTAGAATCCAGCTTCAATGTATCTTGCACTGTAAACTGACCTTGTCGTGTTCTCTCTAATGCAGTCATGTGCGCACATGTTCCCATACAGATGGCCATATCATGAACTATACTTCTCATATAAGTGCCTCCTCCACAAATGATACGCAATTTGCATTCTGTATGATCATTGTTCAAATCAATCAATTCAATCTCCTCGACAAACACCTTTCGAGGTTCAATTGGTTTTGGTAATGGTGCACCTTGTCTTGCATAATCATAAAGCTTCTTTCCGTTCATTTTCAAAGCTGAATAGCTAAAGGCAAATTACCATAACGGGATCATTTAAAAACAAACCTCCTTCCTTGATATTATCATCACTTACATTGGTGGCACTTGCGTAACATGGCCTTGGAATTGTAGCAGTGTCTTTTCAATCAAATCTCGAGTCAAGTGCTCGGTTTTGCCTATTTGAACCACTTTGCCTTCTGCATCAAATGTGTCTGTTGACTGTCCGAATTTTGCTTCCACAATATATTCCTTGATTCAAACTTGTTTACCCACAGTGCTCTCTACAAGTGCATTCCAGCCATATACATACCTTGGTGCATTCGAGATATTCGGTCAACTGTTTGCATCCTTTACCAACACCTAAAACTATACAACATTCGCAGATCTAATTAGTGTGGTGTGTTCATGATTACTATATCCAGTAATTGACTCTAATGAAATTACCCCTGGTTACGGACCCCACCACTATCACTACCATCATACTACATACCTAAAACGCCTTCTGCCATCGGGTCTAAAGTACCACCATGGCCTATTTTCACCCTGTCTCTTTGTCGCATGGGCAATGGATGTGTCCACAACTGATTTGAAAGACCATGCTGAACAAAATCGGTTGCTTTTCTAGACGTCCATCCCTTTGGTTTATAGACAGAAAACACGCCGTTCAAAGCATATTTTAAAGACATTTTCAAGGATGATTTTTATTCAGAAAAAGGTAGTCTTTTTTTTTCTGTTTAGTCGAGGATGTTCTTCGTTCAACTTCAGAGACCGATGTTCCTTCTGATTCCAGTTGACGCTTCAGCAAGTCTTCTCCAACTTGATTTCTGTGCTTATCAATATCAGATGTAGACATGATTTGTCGAAATGTATCAGCGATCATCATTGCATCTGGCGTACTTAAAATAGAACTCTGCATTTTGCTGTTCATTTTGCTGTTGTTATTTTGAGTGGATTGTAGTGATGCTTCTGCGTCTGCCTTTGCTTTTTTCTTCTTCTCTTTCTGCATGTTCTTATATAACCAAATAATGATACAAAGTGCTATAATCACAATGATAATAGCAGCAATAATCAGTGCTATTTTCCATTTCGCTGGGAAATGCTCTTTGCTGATGATGATGGATTTAGGAGGTATTTCTATATAGTAGAAGATGGAGTGTCTAGTGGTGGTGGGTGGGAATGCCGTCATGATTTCACTTACGCACTACTTGTATATTCACATACGCTGCATTATTTGTATCGGCATTTAGCTTGAACGAAGTAGGGTCTGCCAAAGGTTCTAACGGATCATGTCCTAGCAAAAACGCATACATGGTCCAGGTTCTGTTGGATGCACCATAAGGCAGTGTATGTGGGAACCAGTCGTCAGTGACATTGACTACAAGAGATTCATCCGTACTGGATAGATTAAACCATGACTTTATCGTTCTTCGTTCAGTTTTGGTCGACAGTGTCATCAAGTGGATGTCAAATTCAGCGTCTTTCTTTTTGTTTACAATGTACAATGAATACAATGACAAAATAGACCCACGTAGCATTTACTTACATACATTATTGATAAAGAAGGAATGGCTATGTATTCTATTAGTTTCCGTGGTTTTGTGGTGATGATAACTGTTATAATGCTTACTTTTTATTCCAGACAAATTGATATTCATTGTTCTGAATCCATGTTGTGTTGGAGAGTGGTAAGCAAAAAGTCCATAGTTCATCACATACTAGATGCTGGATTAGTTTTACTGTCTGAATATGAGATGCTTTGATCAAGTGCACACACCTTGACGTTTTTGTATTAATTGAGACAAAAGTGCTTCAGAGTAGGGTATAATACAAGAAACGGTTAAAATCAAATTTATTAAATAGTAATGCATATGTGTAGAATAGTTTACGAAAAAAAAAAGATAAAAGAATAAAAGAGAGTGAAACAAGTGTTCAAGGAGATCATGTACATTATATGTATCAGTCGTAGGCAAATGTGTATCTCTAGCAAATATCTATCGCTGCTGTTGCCATGATGCATACAGTTTTATCGTCGCTTATAATAGCCTTCATTGATTGGACAGACACTTTTTATCTTGGGCATCTTGGTCGATCGCCCTGAAAACACGGATATGTATAAATGTTACGCTAAAACCAAGCAAATTCGACTGAAACAAACTTGATTTTCATCGTAAACCTTGTTCTCAGCTATTTGTCTTGTATATTTAAATCGATTTTATAGTTTGCCAAGAGACGATCGCCTGAAAAGATATGATAGTAATGACAACAAAGATCAGCGCTGACTATAAAGAACATGCAAACACTTCTATACTTTACAAAAGAGCACGCATACAAATGTGTAAATACAGCAAAATACGCTTTAAGAACGTTTTACAAAAAAAAAGGGTAAAATATGATGGTGTTGCAACCAGATGTGAATAAACTGATTTTCGTTTGTGTGCACCAAATGATCGTCTTTAAGCAGCGTTTGTTTAGGACATAACCTGTTTAATTAAAAGCTTATTGACAGGGCTTTAGTTCCACCTATCAAATTTAGTAAGTTTGTAATTTTAGCTGATCAAATATAAGCTCTATGAAGAAAAGAACAGGTAATTTACACTTGACATGATGTCTCTAATGCATTAAATCTGTAGTCAAGCTATATGCTCCTCCTCAAGTCCATTTACTCATTGGCTCCATAATCTTCATTTAACAGGGCCAATTGAAGCTCTGTAAGGTTTGGTACATATAGGTCGTCCACTCCCCCTCCCCCCCCCCCAATGGTACACTTCCGCATGGTCAGATTCACTTGATCAATTTCACTGAATTTTATATCAAATGGTAGAATCCCACATCATTCACACACATGATCACGCCAAGCGCGATTTCAAGACCTGATATTTCAATAGAGTTAGTACACTGCATGAAAGAGTTTTGTCGCAAATCTGTACCATAGTATTTAACAATAGTTTTACTGATTTGACTCTGTTCAAGGCAAGCATGAGTTAGGCAGCACCACCATCACAGAAAGCGGCATTGCATTGTCGAGGTTACACATTAGCAAGCAAATCTCTCATTAAAACCGCGTCGCTTTGACCCTGTGTCTTTTCTTCTCTTTTCTTTTTTTCCTTTCATGAGTACATATTTTGCATTATGTCTGCATTCAGCTTCATAAACGAGTCTCGGTCAAAGAATAAACAAACATCAAACAAAGAAACATTAGCATATGAAAGCAAAACCAAGCAAGGGACCACAACAAATCCACAATCTGGGCAAGCACCAAGCTCATTATTCATCTACAACGATACCCCACATGAGCCATACGAGAAACAGAGCAGCCACAATAGCTCTTCCTTGTCATTAGACAAAGAATACGACCCATGGAGCAAGAACTTCAAGTCTTCCTTTTCCTTTATCAACCAGAACAGCAGTGTCAGGCCCGTTTCGCATGTTGTAAAGCACCAACCACTGAAGTTCTCATCCTCCTTTATCATGGAAGACTTTATGGATAATGATGAGAATCAAGTGAGCAGCAGATCAGATAAAAGTATGAAAAAGGAAAACATCAACAAGTACTTTTCTCTCATGGAGGATTACCCTTCATCGTTTGTTGATAAGAAGCGAAATGGCTCTAGAAAAGGAAAGGAGAAACTGGCCCAAAGCATGCTGAATCATTCCGTATCGTCAGAGCAGGCTCCTTTGATCACATCTGCATTTGATTTTATAAATCAAGGTAACTAGATATATTCAAATAGCTTCTTTTTTTTTTCTCTACTAAAGGGCGGCCTGCAATAGCTCCTTTGGCTGCGAATACAAGTAATGCTACTTCGCCATCCTTGGCGGATGAGGAGGAAGTGCATGTCATGTCGAAATCAATCATCAAACCGGATAAAGAGACAGTTCTTTTGCAAGCTTCAACTCGTTGGCAAAAAATACAAAAGAAAAAGTCGATGCAGGTGCAGCGAATAAAAAAGTATTACCAGGATCAAATCAAATATCAACATATGGCGCATGAGGTATAGAAATACTTGACTTGTGAAAGGGAGGGAGGAGGAGCAAAGTCTTAACAGCAACTGATAGGTGAAAAACGAAATTGATGTGGTTGATCATAAAAAGCAGCAAGCTCTTGATACAGAGGATTTTGAGGCAGCACACAAGTATGCAATTCGAAAGGAAAAAATGGAAAAGGATTACGCAGATCTATCATCCCGAAATTTCCACGACCACATCAGAAAAGAATGGGAACAATTGATTAACATTCTTCAACAAGAATCACAACATGCAGAACAAATGGCGAAATGCTGCCAGGAGGTAGAAGAAGAGCGTCGACGTCGTTTTGAAACATTCGCAGCTGATAAAGAGCGTTTGCATAAAGACACAATAAAGCGAATGGAACAGCAAAGAGCTGCTATCGAGAGTGAGAAATCAGAAGTTGCTTTTGATTTGGACATGTGGAGCCAAAATCATACTGATTTGGACGAGCGTATGGAAGAAGCTGTACAGGAAGAAGTGAAAAGGAAAAAAACACTGGAGGCAACATCTGAGTCTATTCAGGTCCGTATCATTGATTTTCGAAATGTAAACCAGGTCGCTGATCCTTGAAGAAAAAAAAAATAGCTTAGCATAGATGAATTAAGACAAAAACTGAAACAGCTAGAGTCTGAACAATTGACTGTCAATAGCGAATTGAAAGACGTGGAAGCTACCATCAAGGACAAACTGGCCGCTTTCAGTGAAGAGGTTGCTGTGGATAATACCGAGAAAAAGATAATCGAAGAACGCCAGGAAGAGATAAAACAAAAACTAAATTTACTTGATGAACAAGACGCTAAAATTGAGAGAGATATGGAGGATCAAAAGGCGACCCAACAGTCGAATGAACAAGATCTCGAACATTTGATCACACAAAAGAAAAAAGTAAACGAAAGAGTTGAATCCAGCAAAACAGAGCAAAGTATACTAAAGGATCTATCAAGTTCGATGATCCAGAATCGAGATAAGATGGTTGCACAACATAAAGCAGAGATTAAAAGGTAGGATCATTCTAAACTATGAGTTTCTTGTATGTGCATATTGCTTATATAACCCGCTTTTGAAATAGATCTCAAGAGTCTATTGCCCGTAAAAGCCAGGAGATTAAATCAATTCAAGATGAACTTTATCAGTGTGAGCAGGCGTGTATCGATTTGGAAGAAAATAGTACTAAGATCACCATTAAATTGAAGAACCTCGACAAACTCAAAAAGCTAGCAATTGAAAACGGTCAATTTGAAAAAGCGGGCGCATTGTCTGTGAAAATCAAAGCAGCGCAATCGTATTTGATGAGATTAGAAGAAAGCAAAGATTCTCTAGGAGACAACTCGCTTTTGAATGATCGGTTGAAGACAGCGAAAAATGAGTTACATGCTTTGGAGCAAGAATTGATCTTACTGAGAAATAATCAGAGTATGTATTGAGTAAATACCAATGAAAAAAGAATCAAATTATTGATATTTTCACAAGAAACGGAATTAAAGTCTGTTTTGGAGCAGCTCAAGCAACAGCTGAATGAAAAGCTACAAGATGAATCGCTGAAACATTACGACACGCTCATTACATTTGCAGAATGTGAACTACAATCAATCAATGCACAAATATCTGAATAATATACAGTCTATTTCTTCGCTTCAATTTTGTGGTAATGTGGTAAAAATTTGTACCAAATATAATTAAATGCCATGAAAAGTGGATTGTGCATTCTCGGAAGAATGCGCTAAGAAACGCAATTAGAAGATTTTAATTCACATGAAATGAAGCATATGCAGTAAACCATGAGAGTATGTACCTGATATAGACTCAAGAATAGCTGGCTGTCAAGAGCTGAAAGAGAGAGAGAAGAGTGCGTCTTACTTTATTCTAGAGATTACTAGTAAACTAAATGAATTGCGCAAACAAATTAGAGTCTCTAAAATTGACTAGCAAATTAAGAGATTATGCTGAAACTTGATTGCACAAGTAGATCAAAATTTGTCGATACAACATTCGAAATTACACTTGAAAGCTATTTGGTAAACTGATAGTGCTATTAGATAAAATTGCTTGTACAGGTAGAAGCTTCATTTACGAACCTCTTTTTTATTCGATATGAAACACGATGCTAGAATTTATAGTTATTAAAGTCTTCCCACAAGTTACCAACACTCAATTGATATGCCCGTTTTATCATGTTCCTGAAAACTGGAATAATCTGAATCAGAGCACGGATCAGCTTATTATAATCTCCGCTCAGGCACGCTTTTTACTGCATTATTATAGCTTGGATCTGAGGTAAAGGCAAATAACAGCATCTAATCATCTGAACACATTTTACAAGTTAAAATCTTCTACAAAGAAAAGCAAAGAAGGAGTTGCTAAACAAGGCATTATGCGAATGGTCAAATTAAGATTATTCGAGCCCAAAAAAATGTGATGAGGGAGACACACAAACGCAAGATGCAATTTCGGATATCCATTTGTTTTTAGAAGGTTTAGCAAGCTTTTACAAATGGGGAAACACTTCCTAAAACGTCAAAACCGAAATGATTGATACTAATTTTTTTTTTATTATTAATATACTGAGGGAAAAGATTGAAGCAATGATAAGAGAAAATCAAGCAAAGGAATAGGAGAGTTGAGGAGGAAGAAAAAAAAATCAAGAGCAAATAAATTGTTGTTGTCAATGAAAAAGAATGAAATTTTTTGGGCATATATAAATAAAGCATAAGAAGGTTTTGGTAGAATTGTATAAATAAAAGAGAGACATAGTAATATAACATAAATAGCAAATGAAACAAGGAAGAAAAGAGGGAGGAGAGGCGATGATTTCCTGATTATATCTCTTGAGAGATAATCATTGTGATATCAAGATGAAAGGGATTTTAAGGGGAAATGTTCATAAAAAAAAAAAGGTTTTTTTTTCTTGTGGAAGGAGGTGTGCAAGGTGCGGTAAAATGATGTATTTTTTTCGTAATGCTCTTGATTTTTTGTGCGTTTGTGTTGGTTCATGGAGGAGTAGAGAGAGAGAGAGAGAGAGAGAGAGAGAGAGAGAGAGAGAAGGATAAGGGTAACTTTTTTTTTTTTTCGTTTGCAAATGGAGGGAAAAAACATAGAAAAAATGGTATAATAAAGATGATATATACATTACGAGTAAAATAATGAAACACCACTGTCTCTTCTTGATGGTGACAAGGTAGTAGAAGAGGAAGAATTAGGCCATTCTTGTTTCTCAGGGATCAGCATGTTGGATAAGCTAGGCAATACGATATGATCACGATCATAACAAACTGCAGCAGGAGCCCAATTGGATAATTGCTTTTGTTGTTGCTGCTGCTGTTGAGAATGTTGCTGCTGGTAATAATGCTGATAAGGTACAGCAGAAGAGGAATAAGGCCAAGACGTACTGGAAGGAGAGGAAGGACTACTACTGCTAGAGGCATCATCTTGACTCAAACAAGGGCTCTCATAGACAGATAAAACGGGTGTAGGAGGTGACCAATAAGGTGGAGATGCATTTACTAAGGAGTTGTTTGTATTACTGTAGCAATCTGTGCAAGCACAAGATGCCATGGGGTTTTGTTGATTATTATGCTGCTGATTTTGTTGTTGTTGTTGCTGTTGTTGTTGCTGCTGCAAAAGCATGACTCTACGTCTTTCCTCAATGAAAGGTTGCCATTGAACTGAAGGTCTTCTTCCATTTGTAGCATGGTCTCCTTTCATATGCTTGGTCAAGATAGTTTTGCGGACAAAACTCTTTGAGCATCCATCAAAAGGACATCTGTAAGGTCTTTTACCAGTATGGGTACGCCTGTTTTAAAAGATGTTGGTATGAAAAGAGATTTTCAATGTGTAAATATTTACCTGTGTCTTGCAAGCGAGCTGCTGTCGCTAAAGCTTTTATTGCAGAGAGGGAACTCGCATACATGTGGTCTTTCACCAGAATGGGTGCGCATATGCACTGTCAAGGCCGAGCGCTGTTTGTAACATATGAGTTGTTTTGCCTTTGACCAAGCTAAAATGAATTATTACCTGAATAAAGCTTTTGCCACAGCTTGGTTCCCGACATTTGAATGGTCTAAAATGAAATTTGTTTCAGCTTTTTCAGTTGCTTTTGTTTGTTTGGGAATCGATTTGACAATTACCTCTCATTGGTATGAATTCGAGAGTGTCTTACTAAATCAGATCGTCTGCCTATGTAAATTTGATAGATTAATACACTTGATCGCATTGGTCATGTCACAATGTAGTCGTACCAAATGTCTTTTTACAATCAGTAAAAGTGCATTCAAAAGGTCTCTCTAAACTGGGTGTTGTTTCTTGATGAACGAGTTCTAAAATCTCCATGATTTACAGGCTTGATTGAGTGATATTAATTGATTGATTTGTGCGTAAATTTTCGTCAATGCAGATGGTATATGAAATTTTCTTTATATATAAAGAAAATGTCTAGCTTAATTGAAAGTTACTCGTCAAGACAAGAAACAATACAGTAGAAAAAAAAAAAAGTGAAAAAAAGTGATGAATAAAAAAAGAGAAAAGATGTGAAAATTCAACATGTCGCTTATTTATAGAAAAAGAAGAAAAAAAAATTAAGGCCAAAATACACAGATTGTTATTAAGATGACTACACCACAGTTTAATATTGACTTTTTGCTCCCTATGTACAAAAGAAGGTACCCCTTGATGGAGCACAACAGAAAAAGAGTAAAGTTTGTGTGATTGTGTACTCCTGTATACAATATATAATAATGTAATAATAACGCGTAAACTTACAGATGGTTGATTTTGTATAAATACATAAAAAGAAAAGCCTAGGCTTAATTTAGGGCGAAATTCAAGGAGTGGTGCTCTTTGATTTATCATTTAAGGTTGATGGAAGATCGTCTAAACTGTGTGTGTAGAACGACATACAAAGTTACTTTTTTGTTTGAAATAGCTGTAAATCAGGATCAAATTGCTCCTTGACTTAATGTATGGATCATATCGCTGAAGGATACATGTTTCTTTTTTTCGCTATCCCTGATTCTCCACTTTTGCTTTTATTCCTCTGTGGATACATACGGACATCTATACAAATACATACACACACATAAGCATCATACAGCTCACGCATACACACCAATAGTTAAAAGCCCCTAAAAAAAAAAAGTTTTGATAATCTCGGCTAACAAATCAATGTTATTATGGCTATTATTTTTATGGCTATTATTTACTCCTTTATTTCAACGCAATTTGTGTGGAGCTTGTCATCGATCGTGTAGCCATGTTTCACATGCTGATTGCGTGGTTGCAGCAGTACCCAAAAAATACAAGTTAGTAGCAATAGTAATACTCACTGTTAACGAGCACACACAAGCAAAAGACACTCCGATAATCAAATATGATTGTCTGTTCACCCTCCTTCTCCTTTTTGGCTAATGTTCCTTGCTCTCTCTTGCACTACCTCTCCCCCAAATACCGTTTTGCAAAAGGATGTCTCATTTATTAATAAACATGAGTGTCGATCAAAGCATGAAAGTCGAGTGGGTTGTTCAAATCAGCTGGTTGGTTCAACAACGAATTAAAAGAAAAAAAAAAAGGTTTGTATAACAAGCTTGTAATCTGTATAATAACGGATCAATCCCGATGATAAATGATGTTGATAAAAATACACACAATTGACAAGTTAAGAAGTCGATATCACCGTGCACAAATTTATTTTATTCCTTTATTTAAACAACACTTTTTGCGCGTGCTTGACAACTGCTATCCGTTCATTATTTACAAAGTTTGACTTGTACAACAATTATTAATAGATGAAATTATCACAGCCAACTAAACCAATGGTATTATAAGAATCTCCTAATCCTCTCATATCGACTATACAGAGGCCCAAAGCACAATCCTCCTTTTTCACCATACAATCATACAAAATTTTGCATTCAACTTTTTTGGGATGTTGTTACACATTCATACTTGCTTTTTCAAGAAATGTGCGTTTTTAAGCTTTCAGTAGAAAAGGGTTTTCATCACAAAAGTATGACATGATACATCTCTAGTTTAGACGATGGTTCATGTTTATCATCATTTTCAATCACATCGCTCTATATGTACTCCTAATGCGATTCTATGATATGATCTTGGTAAATCCTTAATCAATCAATTGACCTTACACCGGCTGTAATAATAAAGCTCATGTTGGATAATAATCTTGTGATACCGATGTGTGCATCCAACTGCTTGATTCTCGGTTGCTCATGTACAATTGATCCCGTTCCTGGTTGTCATGGCAACTGTGCCTGGATCGGACTTGAAACTCTTGTTGTGTTGGCATTTTACTCGATTATTCTACTGTAATTGTTTAAGCACATACATTACATACAGAGTATCTAAAGTGCCCCCCTCTCTATTTTTGCTCTACTTTCTTTCTTCTTATTTGCTGTGTGTCTGTCTCCGCATAGGATAGATTGTTGAAATGTGTGGTTAACTGATACTGGTTAGATAAATTTTTGTAATTTACACGTTGTATTTTTCCCTCATTTGTGAGCACCGACCCCCTTTATTCGTCAAGAAATATTACGGGAGACTTGATTCCGATTTTAGTCTGTTGTGTTTATTATTGTCATCGTGATTGACAAGTGAGAAGTATTGTTGATACACAAAACCTTGTATGAATTGAGAAGCCTCAGCTTGTCTTGGATAATATTGCTATAGTCACAACATTGAAAGCAAAAATAATCGCCATTATGATGAAAAATTCATTTTAGCGGTTCGATTCAAAATAAACTGATTTCGCCACATTACATTATAGCGAGAAGGTTTCTATTGCCCCCCCTTTCCTTTTTTTCATCTCGTTTGTATGTAAAAATGTACTTGATCACCCCCTTATAAGGATTGCCTTTTCATAATACGTTCATCGATGCGATTTATCTACATGCGAAGGGGGGGGGGAGGACAAGCAAAAGAGAATGAGAACAAATGGATGACACAAAATAGAATTTATGCCATATTATACATAGGGAGGCATTGAGAGTCATAAGGAGTACGATAATCAGCACATTCACCTTGATGTACGGAGTTAGCTTCACTTGCTCATCGTTTCAAATCGAATCGATTTGCAAAAAGGAAGTGTGTCTTGTATAGAAGGAATAAGATCAATCTTTATTCTTCTACAAGTCTCTTTTGGTTGCGTCAAATAGTCTTGTTCATTTCTAGGTAAAGCTTAATGCTTTAGTCGAGAAGAAAATAGTTTAAATCGATGAAACTATTGTCATCATAGGATAATTGACAAAATAGGCTGGCTTCTCCGAGCAATCGACAGATGGCTTTTCGACTGTTTTGTTTCCTTTTTTTTTTGGCTAATTCTATCAGTAATTTTTTGAAATGATGTGGATGAAAATACTACACTCTGTCAGCCTGATACTCTTTATTGATTGCCTTTATTCTACAGAAGTACATCTCAAATTTATAGTGAATGATATTACAGACTATACTCAAGGGGAAGCTCCTCAATTATGAGACACACTGACATGACGATGAATGAGCTTAATCTGTCTCATCCAGGCAAGGGTTAAGAGAGGTCATACAAACGTTTTGTGGCATTAATCAGGGATTATAGAGACAAAGGGGTGTATTTGTAGAGTTAGCTAATTTATTTCAAGGACTCGTTGGCGTTTTTTTATTTAGTTACTTCTGGATGCGGTAATCCCTCGAATCATAAATTCACGATTAACTGTCCAGTGAACAATCCTTTTATAGCTCCTAGAGGGCATCAGTGTTTGTGGTTATTTTTTGGGGGGCATATGTTTTGGATAGAAGCGAAAAGATATAGTAATGGCGTTTTTCACCAAATATTACATCCAAAAACAAAAATGTATGTGCATGATTAATAAATCAATTCCAAGGACAATTAAACTAGTGAGACGTATGTGATTTTCTAACACTGAAAAAAGATTTTCGGTGTATATTCTAACACTGAGCATTATTATTATGCATGTGCGTCTTGCATGAGAACACTGATTAGCACCGAATCCTAGTTCTTCATCAACTTACTCTCTCGTAATCCCTTGAAATTCTGTACATCGCGATGTTTCAGGCACACTGGAGTGAGATGGAGAAGACAACGACAGGAATTCGTAAAGTGCACATGCCACAATGTCTCATTTTGCACTACAGACACGAGTATGCAAACATCATACTACATGCAATACAAAGATATTAGCACATCTGCTTGATTTGTTGATTTCATTTATTTATTAATTGCTATCATCACACATTAAGAGTAGTAATACATATAAATAATAAGGTGTCTACATGCAATGCGTAATGCACGCACAGATATACATAATCGAGGGGCTTCAAGAGGAGCACCCAGTTGAACATTTGCGAATTCAAAATTTACAAAATGCTTGGCTACTTGCAACCTTGTATTAGGGAGGACAAAGCTCTCTTTTTTCTTTAGGAGTCGCAACCAGAAGGTCTTCATGTAGATACGCCATAGTTTATTGGAGTATTCGTTTGCTATATTTTCTCTGGTTGTGTTGGATAATAAGAAGGAAAACCTTAATATATATAAAAGGATAAATAATACATGGGCGTTTTTTATTCACGACGTTATTCTTATATGATGGTCTCCCTGTTGTGCTCACTTAGCGCAATGTGTATCATACACAGTTAGAAGATGTTCAATATGGACAAATACATTCATTTACCTAGACATTTAGTAATCCTACCAGCTGTGGCAAACACAAAAACAGCAAGCCAGGTTTACAGTGCATAAATAGGACGAAAAACAAGACTTTCACCATTGAATGTAATAGTTTCATACACTGTTTTGATATTGATTTTTAGTCGGACGTATGTCATTGACTTGGTTCATCTTTTGCATAGTGTACCGATCGGAATGATCTCTCCGATGGATCAAAATATTACTAAACAGCGCTGACAGTTTAGTACAAACAACAGATTTGTGAACACAGAGAACAGTAACAGACATAAACAGCACTATCATTGCATACAGCCCGCAAACCTTATATTGCTGCGTGTTGAATGCGTGTTTATGATACTGTATTTTGTGCCACATGATGTACATTTGCTGCATGTGTGTTCATTTGTTATTATCTTATATCATGAAAGTGATACGAATACCGTCATATTTTTCGCTTCAGATATCCACAGCCATAAGGTTCGGAGGAACTCTGAGATGCGCTTGATTAGTCACATCAAAATGATGTAGTATACGTTTGTTCCTTGTATATATATATATATATATACATCAGTTTTATGCTAAAGTGTATCCGTAATACAGATCCTGTAATAGTCCAATGCTGCAGACAATATTTGCTACACTGTTTCAGCTGATTAAAGTTATTGCCCCATGCTAACGTATGTAGCATTAGATTCATTAAACATTTCTAAATAAATAGCTCCTTGCATGTATTTAAATTGTTGGTATCCACAATTGCTGTAGTATTATATGCTACCTTCTCTAATAGCAAATTAATAAAGTATAATGCTAATTATCTTTTCAATGCAAAGTTAACTAAATGCCTAACAAGATTCAGCAGTAAAAAATGCCTCAAGTCGTACCACAGGCATAGCTCGTAACTAAAAACCTATAGAGCTGCCAAATGTGAAGCTTTTTGGAATCTATAAAATGAAGATAAATACTTTTCTTTTGACATACCGTCATATACTCTGTTTTAAATCTCCATGTGTATAAAGAAGAAAAACTACGTGTGTCATGCTTCTTATTCTATACTGACACCACACCTCTAGGAGCACTGTACTTTTGGGTCTTCAATCATCATCGTCAAGTAAGGCTTTATTGATCAACAGTACTGTTATTTGCAGCATTTCGCTGGTTGTTTGGTGATTCTGAATGTCATGAACGTGTGATTACAATGTTGATACATACAATGTATAAATGTAATAAAGAGGGTTTATTGCATACAAGGTAGATTTTGTGTGTATAATGTATAGGATGAGCTAAATTATAACGGATATGAGTAGAATTCGATTGCATATACTACCAAGATAATGTGCTGAATAGTTTCAGCAGCATCGTCATGCAAGCGCCTAGATATGCAATTAAACTATCTCAAGCTGCGCAAATCCTCCATCACTTCACTTGTAGGTGCGGACTCAACACTCCTACGATGCTCCAGGTTTATACCAATGAGATTAGCCTATATACAGATCGACAGCATACTTTTATTAACACTTGATATTCAATAATGTACTAAAACACAGCCAAATCCGGCTGCATTTGATGAGTGATTTCTCGAGTTAGAAGCTGTTTTAGACCAGTAGAACAGCACCAAGCAACTGCCTTCGACTAGCTCTTACTTGGCGACACTTTGTCTTTATTTTTTTAGGATCAATGAGAATCGACCCAGATCTCCATTTTTTCATGTGTAGTTGCAAGGAAAAATTGCTAAGAATCAAATTATTGCATTTTTCATCTCCAAAGCAAAGTTTTTTACTATGACATGGTATAATGAAAAAAGACTTACGAGTCCAATTTATCTTGTAAAACTGCTATTTTGGGTAGTTGGATATACAAAAGTTGAGTTTTCGACTGAAAATGTGTTTTCTTTTTTTCCTTATTTAGGACATATATTTGGTGAAACATGGAAAAGCTATTAGCACCATTCGACAGAGAATCTAAAGAATTATCTAGCACTATTAGCATGCAAGGTAGGTTAGATATAATGAATTTAGAGAAATCCTTGATTGAAAGAAAAATTGTCAAAATTGATCGCGAAATCATCCATCAGGATGTAGTGGAAAACTGTCTTCGGAGATTGAAAGTTGGCAGCAACAACCATGAAAGCAAGTACAGTTGATCCTGCACGGATGCTATGCGACGCTAGCTACATATATGAGTTGCCGTATATAAAGATGTTAAGACATCTTTGAAATTAAGCAATGAATATTAATGTTTTGATGCTTTGTCCAAAATTGCAGCCGTTTTCTTCTGGCTGTTAAGCTTTTCTCAACCTTAAAAAAAGAAGATTCTTTGAATCACCTATTGATCAACTGTTGATTGCACGATGTGCCTGGATAATGATTAGTTGCGCACAAAGTAGTAACTAATAGCGCAGAGAGTAAGAACTGTGCAAGGAGTAACATGCAACTGTGTGGAGTAAAATTGTGTGAAGAGTGGTCGATAATTGTGCAAATTGCAATACCTAATTACTAATATATGCTAGTGGCCAACGAAGCTTTTTTTTTTGGATCAAGGCCTTAGTCAACAAGTAGGAACAGTTTCATACAGTGCAATAAGAGCCTAAGATAAAGCAGAAAAGCATGTGCTGGTATTGCAAAATCTAATAGCGAAAGGATTATGCTTGAATGCTTCCTCAATATACATGGAGCAAGCTAATGTAGGAGTTATAAACTAGTCGAAAGCCAAAGACATAACCAATGCAAAACACTGCAGTGTCTCCTGCAAAACTCTGTAGACAATAGCAAATTTGTATTTGTGTTGCTGTACTATCATCCATGCTTATACACAATTCAGAAGGTCATCGTTTGTCAAACTGATGGACAGTCGATACATGTCTTGCAATTTGCTCTACAAAACAACAACAACATCAAGATGCCTTATCTGAGCAAATAAAGGTAGATAAACAAAGTCAATAATTGAAGCCTTATGTGCAAACGCGCTACTTGTGTAATTAGTGTTTTATCATATCACTGAGTTCTAACGTCGATCGACATGTATTTAGTTTTAATTATTATTTATTAAATGAAAACATAAACGCTTACTGTATATTTTAGCTGTTTTTCTCTTTTTTTTTGTCAACAACAACGTTGGATCAAAGTACAATCTCGAGTGCTTTAATAGGAATTTAGACAGGTGTCTCCTACTTGGATTTAAAAGATACACACGTGGATTGTTATTTTGTGCTACCCCTCTCTCTCTTTCTTTTTGTACCTCTTTTTCAACAAAAGGACCCCGATAAATTACCTGTTCTCTCTTTTATTTCTTCCCCACCTTCATTTTTGAACAAACTAAAATGTCAGTATCTGCAGTTTCCTCGCCTTCTTCAGAACAACCTCCCAATGTAGTTCCTCAGGTAAGAAAATATTTGTTGGGTTAATCCAAATACTCGATGAACGAAATGTGTATTAATTTGGTTGGTATTATCATATAGACTGTATTGAATAGCTACGTCGGTTTCGACACTATTACACAACAAATCGAGAAGAAATTGTTAAAGAAGGGATTTCAATTTAACGTGATGGTAGTTGGTAAATACACTAGATTGTGGATATGTAAACGAGATGGCGTATACTGAATGTGTTCATCGCTTGATAGGCCAATCTGGTCTCGGTAAATCTACACTTGTAAACACCATTTTTGCATCACATTTGATTGAGAGTAAAGGAAGACTGGAAGCATCTGAATCTACTCGTCAAACTACCGAGATTGAGGCAGTTTCTCATAGTAAGTAGTGTTTGATTTGATTGCCCTCTTTTAGATCCTCGACTAAATATTGTTTGTGTAGCCATTGAGGAAAATGGAGTTCGTTTAAGACTCAATATTGTGGACACACCTGGCTATGGCGATCAAGTTAACAACGATAACTGGTAATAGCAATGGAGACAATACAACTTGGCATTAGCATATTAAACGTAGACATTCTAGTTGGGAACCCATTATCAAATACATCAAAGATCAACACTCTGCCTACCTTCGCAAGGAATTGACAGCTAGACGTGAGCGTTACATTGTCGATACTCGCGTTCACTGTTGTCTCTTCTTTATCACTCCCTCAGGTCACTCGTAAGTTTGAATTTCAATTAACTGCAAAATCAAGGGGAGGGGGAATCTGTGCATTAACATACTATTTAGCCTTAAGCCAATTGATATTGTTGTTCTCAAGAAGCTTTCCGAAGTTGTGAACGTTGTCCCCGTCATTGCAAAGTCTGATTCACTCACTACTGAAGAACGTGATGCTTTTAAACAAAGAGTAAGTTTTGATAAACATGTGAACAACGCTAGGTCCTGACGGAATCCATAGATCAAGGCAGAACTTTCATTCCACAACATCAGATTATATCCTTACGAAAGCGAGGAAGATGAGGAGCAAGAAAAGTCTTTGAATGAAAGCATTTGGGAGTTGATTCCATTTGCTGTTGTCGGATCTGAACGCAACGTAGTTATTGATGGCAAGGCTGTTCGTGGAAGAAAGACTCGTTGGGGTGCTATCAACGTCGAGGATCCTGAACATTGTGAATTTATTCATCTTCGCAACTTTTTAACTCGTACTCATTTGCAAGATTTGATTGAGACCACTGCCATGATCCATTATGAAACTTTCCGTGCAAAGCAATTAATGGCCATCAAGGAATCTACTCAACTTCAAAAGTCTGAACCTACTTCATCCGAATAGAAAATGATAAAAAAAAAAAAAAAAACTTACCTACTATCCCTATTTCTATCTAATCCAACCTTTATAACCACCATCCTCTTTATCAAATTCCCCTATAATGAAAGCTATTAATAAAATGTTCTTGATATAATGCTGTCTATTAATACTTACACTGACCATTGAACGATATTTATAGATACCTGTAGGTGAAAGCCTCTAGAGGGGTTATGCAACTGCCAAACAACCAAGATTGGTCGCCACTCTTCAGAGCTTCCTACAAAGGCTACTGATATTTCATCGAATTCATGGACACTGTTGTGTTACAGAAACACTATCAATGTTTATACACATAAATCATGCAACGTTAACTTTGTTCAAATATGTATATTCACAATAGACAAGAGTCTTTGAAATGGAACCGAATCTAAACGCAAGCAATACACCAACATTTGACAAACTCTCGATTTCTGTATTGCTATCCATGAATCCTGTGCGTGTAAGAGACATTTTATTATAAAGTATGTGCTAATCTATAGAAGGGTTTGTATCCCAACAGCGTTCTCAAACACCATCGGATCATATTGACTATTCCGAACTGGCTTGTATTTCTTCTTATTTGTCTTTGGTTTCTCGGTAGTTTGAGGTGCTGTTGTTGCATGATAGCTCTCATCATATAGTTGCTGTACAGGTGAGCTTGCATAATAAGAGAATGACTGTTGTTGATGATGGGAAGTAGGCATAGTGGGGTATGAGTGAAAATGAGGTTGGTGTTGATGGTACCCGCCACCTGGTGTAGGTGGTTCAAATGATTGATAGGTAGCTTGGTATATGTTATTAAAGTAAACTTGTTGTCTTTTGTTGTAATGGTAGTTTTGCTGCTGCTGCTGTTGTTGTTGCTGCTGGATTGATAGATACCAATACATCATATTGGAGATGACTACTTGCTGTTGCAATGGACGTCTAGGATTCCCTAGCTTGACATGAGAGAGGCGATAAATTGCACGCTCTGTGTTGAGTGGGTATCGTTGAGGAAGCGGTTGAATGTTCCTTTGAGTTACTATATGCTTTGAAACTTCTGACTCCAATTTCTTCTTTTTAGGTTTAGCATTGGGTGGTTTTGTTGACGATAGCGATAATGATGATGAATTTGGAGATGCTTGTTGAGTTTTCCCGGCATTTGAACTTTTAGTTTGAGCTGTTTCTTGCTTTTTACTAGGTGATGATGATGATGACTTTGAGAATAAGCTCGATAACCCAGTCTTCTTTGATTTCTGAGGTTTGCTCGTTTTCTTGAGGTCATGTAGTAGTCCGCTAAACCAAGATTTTTTATCTTTCTTTGAACGAAGATCTGCGTTGAGCGTATCAGGAGATTTCGGTGTTGTTGCTACTCGAGGCACAATGATCGGCGCTTGTTCCTTTGATTGCAGTATGGTGGATTTCTTGGGCTTAGGCAATTGTTGTAATGGAATGGACGAATCATCCTCCATTCGGTTCAATGATGTCTCCTGTTTTACATGGCTTGCTTGGCGGCAAGGGAGGGCTTCAGCGATTTTCTGTTCATTTGCCTCCTCTTTGCTATCTTTTTCAAGTTGATCCTCCTTTAAATTTTCAGCAAAGGCATCTAAATTATGCCGTAATAGCAGCAAAAATTAGAACCACGTTACTTTAAAAGTCAAAAGAAACTTAAAATCACTAACCTGGTAGTGAGTGCATTGTATTTGTGTTTGTTGGGGTAACAGGTTCTTCCTCTTCATCGCTGGTGCTACTTCCACTGCTATGACTATCGTCGTCTGTGGCATTGAACGAAAGCGTTGATAGAACGGATCTCTTTCTTGAGACTGTAACACCAGTATGCTTCTCATTCGTATGTATTTTGATCCAATCGTTGTATTCGTTTGGCGAGATTTGAGGATGCTTGTCTGCAGGTACCCTATGTATCCATGACAACATATTAGCAATTCCGATCAGACGTGATAAATTAATTCAGTACCAAATAGAAGTAGAAGTTGGATTACTAGTCGCATGATTTGCCATCATCATATCATCATTCTCATTGTTATAGTCAATTGAGTTTGTGACAAATGATGGTACTTTCTTTGAATCCTTCTCAGTATAGCTGCTATCATTGAATTTGAGCGGTGTCAAGTCGTAATTGATGATGGACTGAGATGGCAGAATAAAGCAGTTTTGATAAATGTCTTTATTCAATTTGACGATACCGTTGTTGTCATTTGGAATATCGACCTTTTCGATAACGTCCATAGTAGTAAAGAAAAGAGAAAAAGCGTTTACGAAAAAGAAGAAAAAGATGATGGCAAATGCACATCTCATTTATATACTTTTTTTTTTTCCATATCAATCTCCCCCTCAAATATTATATGGTTCCCTCCCTCCCCCCACCTCTTCTTCCTCACTTTGTTTGAATGGATATCCGATTCGCTCTTTTTTCTTCTTTCATGCAGGGGAGACACAAACATCATAGAGTTTAGTGTCACTAATGAAAAGAGCAATCAACCTATAAGTTATTAATATAAATTTTTAATAAAAATGGGATTATTGTATGTTTAAGGGGAACTATTCACTATTGTGTACACAGACACACTGTGTCATGTCCAGCCTTTAAATTACTTTGTAATACATTGATCTTGCTACAAGTTTCTACATATGACAGCAAATGGAGAATGAGCATGGCTGTTGTTTCCTTTTTAGACGCAAGAACGAGAACATGATATATACACTATCGAAATTGACAACAGCAAAAACTTAAAGGCTGCTGTGTGTTTGTTGTATAAAGGGCCGCAATCACAACACATTTAATTGAGTTTTCTAAACGGAAAAGATGGTGCTTTGCGTATGTTTCAGCCATTTTAAAGTTTTTGGGCCATTCACTTTGGTTTATCCTTCTCGTACTTCTATTTATCATTATTATGCGAATTCAGCGAATCTATCTTGCGCGGTATCGAGATTTGTAATGCATTTCGACTTGGATATATTATACATCATGTTCCCGTTCGTCTGATAACACAAATGTTGGGCGCCTAGTTTCGCATTGAAGCACTTGGCTCAATCAACGCCATCATCGTAACCGTAGCATAAACTCACTATAAACAATCATGTGCATACCACAAAGACCAGTATAATTGTATACATATAGAATGAAAATCTAATAATATTTATAATGCAATAATGATAATGAAAAAAAAAAAGGAATAAAAAACTAATGGGTGATACCTAATTCTTTCTTGAAAACTTGAATTGTAGCTTCATCAGCACTGTGCTTCAAGGAATCATCACTAAGCTTAATGACACGTTTGCCGTTGCACTCCTTCAGCTTGATCACAATGTTCAAAGCTTTGCTCTTGACGCTCTTGTCGCTCACCTTTTGAAAGTCATTGGTCAGGGAAGTACCAATACCGAAACTAGCCTTGATACCAGCCTTGATGGCTTGATCATGCAAATGAATAGCACGCTCGACGTTCAATGAATCTGAGAAAACAATGGTTTTTGTGCTAGGATCAATGCCAATCGATTTGTAATGAGCTACCATGGTATTGATGAAATCGGAAGCGCTGCCAGAATCTTGGCGGACACCAGTGTATTTGCTAGCAAGATCGTGATCAAAGTCCTTGAGGAAGATGGGTGTAGTAAAAGTGTCTGTCAATGCGATACCGAGATTTCCTTGATACACATCATACCAAATGTTCAGAGTATCACGATTAGCATGCTTCACGCCCTCCAATGCAGAAACAGCCATGAAAAATTCATGAGCTATGAGAAATGGTCAATCATTCAAGCACACTCTCTGCAGTGATCATAAACAAATGACTTACCAACTGTACCAATAGGAACCACATTGTACTTCATGGCGAGAAAGACGTTACTGGTACCTGCACAATTACCCTTGGGTGCTTGATCTTTTGCAGCGCAATCCTTCTTGTATTGCTCGGTTGTCTCGTGAATAGCCTTCATGACCAAATCGTGCGTCTTGAAATCTCTTCTTCTACGAGTACCGAATTCAGAGAATATACAGCCATGTTCCAACAGAGTCTTCGTCTTTTGTTCAGCATGCTCCACTTGATGATCATAGTTCCAATCGCGATCCGTGTAGCGGAAATAAGCCTCAGAGATTAATGCCAGCAGAGGGACCTCATACAAGATGGTTTCATGCCATTTACCTCTCACCTCTAGCTCTAAATCACCAGTTGCTTCGTCGTAATTCAGCATCACTTGCTCTTCAGGCTTGTATTGGAATTGGGCAAGATAATCGACGTAACCGGCATCCAAGAAAGCAAGACGTGATAAGAACTCACGTTCCTTCTCTGTCAATTTTAACAGAGCCATGTCTTTTTTAAGGGAGGAGAAGGTTTCAGTATACCAGATGAGACGATGCCATCAAACATTGTACCTTTAATTTGCTTTTTGAGCCAGTGCACAGCTTCAGCATTCAAATGAAGTTCCTTTTCGCGATTGGTGAACTGGTATACGACTGGAATATCTTTGTTGTAGTGCTTGATAACAGCATGTTGCATAGTAAATTTGTAGAGGTCATTGTCTAAAAGAGACATGAGGGATTCATGTTGTGTGGTTGCCATCCTGTTTTGCTATTGTAGTAGGAAATTCAGTAGAAAACAACAAGAGAAAAGAAAAGGTTTTTATAGAGTTTACCTATCCGGAGTTTATCAGATTACACACCACCACAACAGATAACTTTCGCCTGTTGGTGACCGTGTTGATGGGAAAGAGGGGGGGGAGGGGACGTTTATCAGTTTCAAATAATGGCTCGAGCGATGTTATCTCATGATGATCGAATAGATAGCAAGAGTCATCTTATCATCACATCTCATCACTTTCAGTGCTTTGTTGGCACTCTATATGATCGGCCGTTGATATATGGTATCATTCAAAGGGTGGCAAGTACAGTAGCACCAAGTTTGGGTGCACAAAAAGATGACAACCAAACTGTTTGGACCCATTTTAGTGTGTAAATGCCAACCATGATTAAAGATTGCCATCATCTTTTAGACTATGCTTATGCTTGAATCTGAGCGATTTTAGAGGCGGTCATTATGAGGCACGGTTCCATTTCATGCATTACTTTAGAATCTTAAAGCGCCTGTTATAATCAACATCCTGTTGCCCATCATGTACAGTTACAAGAAGCAGCCCACTCATAGAGACGGTTCTAGTCATGCCAGCATATGAAACATCAACCTTGATGAATCTTGATGATCTTTTATGAAGTATAGAGTGATGTTCATTAGTTAAAATAGAGCCGGAGCGTTGAGAGACTCGTTAGCAATTGAATACTGACACAGGATATAGCGTAAGGAGCTTCATAAATATGTTTATTTTAAATAAATCTATCGATATAAAAGGTATCATAAACCTTAAAACTTTGTAACAGGTCCTTGAGTACGAGGACTAATATAGAGTGCGGTTGCTTCAGTCAAAATGACAGGTGTATCATCAATAGTTTCGATCCATGCTTTTCCCCAGGCCTTTCTGCCTTCAAGTTTCTCTAATTCGCCACGAATCACCATCCATTGATCTGAACGAATTGGCTTGCGGTAGTTGACGTTTAAATTGGCAGTAAATCCAGTGAATCCAGGTAAGTTTGGGATTGTCTGTGCAAATAAGAGTGAATATCAGATCAGCCATGTATGCAGAGAGAGAGAGAGAGAGCGCACACTTACCACATATGCCAGCATTTCATCCAGGACAGTAGCAGCTAAACCGCCATGAATAATACCATCATGGCCACATCTATTATACAGAAATAAATACATGCACCATTATCAAGGGGTAATTTGTTTATTGCTGCTTACAAATTGGTTCCGAAATGGGTCAACATGACACATTGCGTTTTTTCCTTGTTGAAAAACTTGACGGGTCTTCTAGCAATCAAGCCAGGACCTCTCAATGTAGTGGCAGTGAGTGAATGCGATCTAGCTGAATCGGACAGATGCTCATAGGCTATCACTTCCTCCCAATCATCAGAGGCACGAAGCTCTTGAATTAGCTTAATTGACTCTTCCTGATCAGCTAATGCTTGATCGACATCTTCAATCTCCTCAACATTGTAGGGAGTCTTTTCATTGATGGTAGCTTCGAAATCAATTGTTGTACTAACGGCAGTCATTTTCGATAAACTGGGAAAAAAAGAAAGAAGGGGAAGAAGAAGAAGAAGGTATCATTACACAAGATAATAGTCTTTTTATACATTTTCACGATTCGATTGGTTTATAATACGATATGTACATTAGTCCGCTACAACAACAACAAAGAAATACGATCCCACGATATTCTGCTTTCAATAGATAGTGATGCCTGAACCTTTATCCTTTTTCATTATATCCATTTATCTCCTCTGCCTTCAAATTCTACACGACACAGACCTGCTGATCCGCCAGAAGCTAGAAATCCGCTTGTTTGTTTATTTGGATTCCAAACCACCTAGAAAGATTATCCTGATGAGTGCCTAGGTCTATCTGTGTGTGACACATTGAAGATTGACATGTTTCTGTTACCTTTTGGATTGCCATATGCGTTTTACCATAGATGCGAAATGTTGGAAGCGCTTTTGCTTCAGGCATGCTCTGTCGTCATGCCATTAATAAAAAAAGAAGCTTAATGACATGCCACACGCTTACCAGTAGTCCTATACCATCCACGTATCTATACTCATCGGTGTTCTCGTTGTAAAAGAGTCGATACACTCCATTTGTACAGTTGGTCAAACTTCTACTCTTGGCCTGGTATAGATTGCAACTGATCACATATCCAATGGCAGATGCGCATACAAATTGGCCATGATGTTCAGACGTTGCCATGGACCAACATATACCAGGTAGATCACCAAATTTTGTCATAGATAGTGAGCCGTCTACATTAATGGACATGCCTCGAAGCATACTTTCACCATCGGAAAACAGCCCCATGATAGAGTGTCCTGGCCAGGCACACGCATACATGATGCCTTAAAATTTGAATAGATCAGCAAGTACGCCAACAAGACATGTGTTGCAACTCTACCTCTTGCTCTCTGCACAGTGAGTGGCATGAATGGGTCCTTGGTGTCCATCAAGGCCAGTTTACCATCGTAGCCACCAACAAATAATTTGTCTGGATCATCAAATCCTCTCCATGTTATGCATCTCACGCTGGCATCAAAGGTATTAAACGATAAACCGAGATATTTCCTGGATTTCTCCACCTGATTCGAGTTGTCTCCTTGAAGCGCTGCTTCCATATCCCAAACGACAACAGCACCTAAGCCTCATGTTAATAAACCCACAATTGATACTTGAGATGCACATTTACCATTGACATAGCCAGCTGCTATTTTCCTATGGCCGCCCCATGATACCACAAGCGCTTTTGTGCCTTCAAGTGCAAAAGTGCATCTGGATGCCTCTGCACGCACTACAATGTATGTCCTTGTCAAACAACGTTCCCAAACTAGCAAACCCATCTTATACTTACAGTACACTGTGGCTTGTGGATCAACATTATCAGAACACATGTGCTTCCTGACAGCGTTTGGATGAGGTACTACAAGTGTTCTCAATGTACCATCACCACACACTATTGCCAGCACGCCTAGTTTTGGTAAGCCTTCATTCACATCCTAAAAAATGAATGAGCATCGGTACACACAAACAAGTGTTCTCGATTCGTACTTGATCTTCATAAGCACCGTAGGGACACCATTTCAAATCATGAATGACACCAAAATCATGCAACAAACACAAGTCTAAAATGGGATCTTCTGATGGCTGCTTTGTGGTTAATTTCAGTTTCCAGATTTGTATGCTATTCTTGTATGCTCCTGTCTCTTGCATTTCATTTAGCTCATGATGCTCAGATACAGCCCCCTTGTAACCAGCAACTGCAAGATACTGTGTAGTTGGCGCTGAATCATCGTGCGATTTAGGTGCAAAATCCAATCCCCAGATGCTTCCTCCAGTATTGATCACATAGCCCTTTTTGTATTTAAAGTGTTCGTCTAGCACAGTCAACTACAATTACTATGCGGTTCCAGCAAATCAAACAAAGCGTCGATTTACCTAATTTTAGCGATTCACCAGTGGGTATACTAGTTGTCTTTTTCTCGTCTATGCCCAATGTTACTTTCAATGATTCTGTGCGTGTAGGAAGATAAGGCAGCGCCTCACTAAGGCATTGGTTAGACATGGGTTTGTATATCAATGCAGGATAGTAATCACCTTTGATCGACCACGCTCCAGTCCTCTGGAATGGCATGCACATTCTGATACACTGTTTGATTGTACAAGTGCGACGCATCAAGCAGATAATCAGCACTGGGCCCCTCGAAATCAAACTCTAGTCCTTCGACTGATGGCGAAAATAGATTTGTCCTAAAATTACGAGGTTTTGATCCTTTCATCTCAAAGCTTTTGGTATGATACAAAGAAAAAGAAGATTGCTATTTTACATGAATTTTTTTAATTGAATGCGGTCACTGATTTTGTTGGAAGAGGGTCTTGCTATTTGCACCATTTCGAAGCAGTAAGTAATTGAATATCAAAAAGGTGAGATTTATATTGTAATCAACAGCTATAGCTAGGACATGATGGGCGGTATTCAACAGTTGTATAAAGAGTGTAACAGAAATATTGGCGATGCTAATCATGCAATTGATAATACCAAAGGCAAAGCAGTAAAAAATAAAATAAAAAAATAAATAAAATAAACTTGAGCAAGACCATCATTCGACGTGCTCTGTGTGAGTCTGATCTATTCAACCGAATTGCCAAGAAAAAGCTTTGCATTCACATCTTCGCAAATACTTCATTCATGAATAATCAGTATCAAACAAACATCAGATCAGGTACCTGTAATTATTATATATAGAGTTATCCTGAAAGTGTAAATCCATGCTTCTCTTCACCAATCTATTATTTCATCTTCTGCTCTTCAAGCCTATTCACCTGTTTCTACAACTCTTTGTATACAAACCCCAAGACTATATCAAGTGCAAACTTCTTTCAAGTATCTGTCAACCCTTTAATCCCTGCTCTTGATGCTGTGGTAGCCCATGTTCGACAGGAAATCCCAAATGTAGCCAAGGGCAACGGCTCCCTTACTTCTATGGTATTCCTTGCAAGTACTGTACTAAACAATCATTCGTAGTCATTTTTAACATATTCTTCATTTCTCAGTGTAGGGAGGGGGGGCAAAGTTTCATAACAATCTCTCCTAAAACTCCAGCACGATTATCGCGGGTTGTGTAAGTATATCAATGTGTTGAGTGAAAGAATTCCATTACTAAATCTTTGTCCATTATATTGTCTGCCCTTCCTTGCCTCTCTTTTGATCAACAGATAATTGGCTTTCAGTTTATTTGAGGCGATAACTCTACATATATATATTTTTAAGTGGTTCCTAACTGATGGTCCCTTTTATACCTGCTTTATTTATTACTTTGTGATTTGGAACAATTATACATAAGTGGAGGGCAAGCAACTACAAGGAGGGCAGAGAGGGAGGCCTTCAATGCCATCAAATATTTCTTCATCGCTAATATCTTCATCGTCTCTGGAAGAAGCAATAGTTTCATAGTTAGTGTCGTCAAAGAACACAGCAGAAATATAATCGCCAACTTTTTCTCGACCAGAGTTCGACAGATCAGCCAAAGTGGTACGTCTATCCCTCTTTTTCTGAATTTACAGAACTCTTTCTTTTCTTAACATTAGATCACGGGAAAAAGTTGACAACCTGACCAAATCAGCAGACACCATCTCAGCATTTGCTTCTACATCCTGCGGTTTTACTTCACAATATCCTAAGGTTATGTTTTCTGCTTTTTTTGGGACGCTAATCATGACTCAGTCCGGCCTCAAACTACCCGCGTTTTCGCCTTGTCTGTTTAGCCAAATGAAATGCTTGTTTAGAGTAGGGTCGTGGAAAAGAGGAGAGAAAATAGGATCCAAAAGTTTGTTGTTAATTCAAGTTCTCCGATAGCCTCAAGTCTTTCGAAATTTGGCAATTTGCTTGAGAGATTGGAAAACACTTTGATGAACTTGCCATCATCTTCAGATGCATTTTCATATAACTTGTTCAATTGCATTTTGAGATTTCTTCTATTGATTTTTCGTTGACTCCTCTTAAAATAGCGGTCAAATCTGAATAAACTGCGTCGTCTGTTCTGATGGTGTCTTTCATAATGGAGGCCTTTATATTGATAGCATGTTCTTCAGCATCGTTACGTTTTAGCAACTCTTGATCAAATTGATAAGCCTTGAACAAAATGATGTTCGAACATGCAAGAACCTGCTGTATTTCAGTCATAAGATCAAACCTGTATTTTTAAAGCATCCGAAGCTATCGCAGCAGCACTTGTCGCCAATTTGGTACCATTCTGCATGAGGGATTTGTCCGCAACAGAATGAACAAATAGAGGTTCTAAATCAATGCTTTTGCTGTGTTTGCATAACTTATGATTTATATTCTTGATAAATCTTGCTAAAAGTTCTTTTAAGATCATGTAGTACATCTTCGTAATTATTGCTGTCATAATTTCCTTCACTTCATTGTTCTTCCTTACGAAGCCCATCAATTTAGCTTTCCTTTTTTCACTTCTTAAATAATTAATCAGATATGTAATCTTTCCAAAATAGCGCATTTACCTTCTTATAAATCTAACATATTTATGATAAAATGGAAAAAAGGGTGCCTTTCTTTTTGTTTTAAATTGTTTTTATTGATTGAGCCGCGTACGCCGAGAGTAAGAGGTTTTTGATAAACATAGATATAGGGATAAAGATAATGTTAAAAACTAAAAATAAAGCGAATAAAAAGGGGTGAAAGACCTCACAAAGAGAACTAATAATAAGTGACGTAGCAGATTTTATACATAGCCTTTCTTGTGTGGTTTTTTTTATGCGTATGAATACATGTTCAACTATTATAGGCTGAATGCCATAATGTAATAACGGGAATCCTTTCACACCTGCATTGTTGCTCTGTGCTAGATACCATTCGGTTTAGCCGAGTAGGTCTTTTGTTATTTTGCTTTTGTTTTTGATGAAAATAAGCAAAGTAAATTTATAATTCTCATCTTTTCTTTTATATTAAAATAACCACCCATTTCTATATATATAAAGCTGTTATAATGGCTAACATTGGTTCCATCTAGTATCTTCCTCATTGCTTTTGCCTTTCCCTTTTCGAGCTCCTACGACTTTGATCCTTTTGTGTATTGAAGAAACACATATTTGCATGTTAATTACTCAGTACAGTATCTGCCAACAAAAAGTCAAAT
This sequence comes from Mucor circinelloides, assembly GCA_037974945.1. Taxonomy (NCBI): domain Eukaryota; kingdom Fungi; phylum Mucoromycota; class Mucoromycetes; order Mucorales; family Mucoraceae; genus Mucor; species Mucor circinelloides. The sequence continues at coordinate 639,812 of JBBNAA010000028.1, read as the reverse complement.
CCTGGAGATACAAAATCCAATAAAATGATCACCCTTCAATGACGTACAAAATACTCTAAATACTTTCCCCAAAAGGGAATACTCTTTGGAAATTCATAATACAAAAAGCACTGACAGCAAAAATGCAACAGCAGGTTTTAGCCGATGGATCAACTCCGAATACTTTGACCACTTCTTCCAATGTAGCTTACAGACACTCCAGCCTGGGGATTTAGTTATTCGGTGTAATATGCAGTGTGGTGGATGAGAGCCACACCCATTCATTTTCAAAACGTGGGGTTTCGTTGTGAGTTTTGTGTTCAAATGTAACTTTATAGATGCACAAATCAGAGGACAGACTGATTATATAATTTGAAATGTGAGCGCCCTTTTTTTCTATTTGATTCTTTTGTGACTAAAGGGTACGAGTATATGGAACAAAGAAGTAAGTTTCTTTGAGAGGGAAGCCCCCTGTTTATATACTTTTTGGCTCTTTCAATTCAACCATGTGCTTGGAACAAGACGAGAAATTTATTGTGACACTTTTCAATCTACATTTTCCCCGCATTTTAAATAACAAAATGCGGGTTTGCCCGGATGTGCTCTAAATAAAAAATGTATTCCGCCTTACTCTTTTGTTCTAAAAGGAACAAGTGATCGCTTGTACATGATACATGAGCAAGGGTCAGCAACTCTAACGAGCAGTGGTTCTAGACTGTTTACATATGCTGACTGCTATTGCCGTGGCCGATATTTGAGAGAGAGATGCGTTTGCCAAGGGCTTTTTTTTTATGAAATTTGAACGGGAAACCACGGATGTAGTTCATTTACATCAGCTACTAAAGGCATTACATATTTGCTTTCCGCTGAAGAACGCGTTAAAAATATATCCCGAGTTGTTGAATACAAATCCCTTTTACCGCCGTCGTCACCCGGGCAAAAAGGGAGAGGGCCCTTTTTCAATGTGGAAAAGTAAATAAAGATTTCTTCCCCACTTATTTATATAAAACTCATTTTATTTTTTCCCCACTCTCTTCAACTTTTTCCTTTCTTTTAATTAATAATTTATAATGCAATATTCTCGCGTATCACCTCTTGCAAGTAGAATCACTCGTCTTTCTGCTTCAAAAACCACAACCGCTGCTTTGCGCAACTTGTCTCAAGTTAGAAACTTACACGTTCAAGCTCCTGCAGCTTTATACACTGTAGGTTACGATCGTTTGAGGTATTAAGATGGATCCAAAATTGGTGGGAGATATATATATAGAGAGAGAGAATGTGGCGAGAGACGTGGAATCAATCAATATCTGGAATCTGGCATTGTATTAACATTCGTAAAATGATAGACAATCAAATGGTTTCAAGAACGGCATCTTTGTGAATCAGATTAGAAATTATGGTAACGTATACCAAGGAGAAGAATTCAGTAGCAATCTAGGGGGTTGTTCATTTCTTATTGATTTTTAATTCAAAACAATAGCTGACAAGGTTGTCAAGGTTCCCCAGATGGCGGAGTCTATCTCTGAAGGTACCCTTAAACAATGGGTTAAGCGTAAGTCTTTGGAATATGTGGTTGATTTGCATACAAAGGTTTGCTCATATTGTATATCTCTTTTAGAGGTTGGTGATTTCGTAAACCAAGATGATGAAGTTGCTACCATCGAAACCGATAAGATCGATGTCACTGTCAACTCTCCTGCCTCAGGTACCATTGTCGAAGTATACGCCCAAGAAGAAGACAATGTCTCTGTTGGTGCCGACTTCTTCAAATTAGAGCTTGGTGATGCACCAAAAGAAGGTTCGTGGGAATTATATCATTCACTGTATCACTTTCTGTATATTTACGTTTATTATGATTACAAACAAAAACATTAGGTTCCGCCCCTGCTGCCAAGAAGGAAGAACCCAAAGAACAACAAGCTGAGGAATCAAAACCTGCCGCTGCTGAACCCAAGAAGGAGGAAGCTCCCAAGAAGGAAGAAGCTCCCAAGCCTGCTGCTCCCTCTACTCCCAAGCCCGCTGCCGCCGCCGCCGCTCCCAAGACTGATGAGACAGAGAAGGTTTATGGTAGCCGTAGCGAATCTCGTGTCAAGATGAACCGTATGCGTCTCAGAATTGCTGAGCGTTTGAAGCAATCTCAAGATACCGCTGCTTCATTAACAACCTTCAACGAAATCGATATGACCAACTTGATGAACCTTCGTACTGAATATAAGGATGCCGTTGTCAAGAAGCACGGTGTCAAGTTTGGCTTCATGTCTGCTTTCGTCAAGGCTGCTGCTGAAGCTTTGCGCGAAATTCCTGCTGTCAATGCCTCCATTGATGGTCAAGAAATCGTCTACCACGACTTTGTTGATATGAGTGTTGCTGTCTCTACTCCCAAGGGTCTTGTCACTCCTGTTTTAAGAAATGTTGAGGATATGGGCTTCGTTGATATTGAAAAGAACATTGCTGAGCTCGGTAAAAAGGTAAATTTGAAGATGGGGTTTCGTTGAGAACGAGTTTTACTCACAGGAAAGATGAAATTAGGCTCGTGATAACAAAATCACTATTGAAGACATGGCTGGTGGTACCTTCACCATCTCCAACGGTGGTGTCTTTGGTTCTTTGATGGGTACCCCCATCATCAACTTGCCCCAAACTGCCATTTTGGGTATGCACTCCATCAAGGAAAGACCTATTGCTGTCAACGGAAAGGTAAGCGATAAAAAGGAGGGAGCAATGATTGAAGTTCATGAAGCTAACGTTGTTTTCATGACATGTAGGTTGAGATCCGCCCCATGATGTATGTTGCTCTTACCTATGATCATAGACTTGTTGATGGCCGTGAAGCTGTTACATTCTTGGTTAGAATTAAGGAACTCGTTGAAGACCCCAGAAGACTTCTTTTGGGTGTTTAAATTAAATTTATATACATATGAAAACAAGCTCCTAACGATAAAGACACCACCTATTTGATTTTCTTTCTGCATTCTTCCATTCTTTTTTAATGAATAAAACCAACAATATATATATATGTGTATACTAGATTTGTCGTTCTTGAATGTGAAGCTTGTATAATGGCTTGCATGTATATTTTTTTGAACGTGTTACAAAGATATTTTGCAGTATAATATAAAAAAAAAGAAGATGTGCATATTTTACTTGTCAAACGATACTGAAGCCATGGCGTGTATATGAACTCGCATTTGACTTTTTCTTCATCTACAATTGCGCACAACTGCTACAAATGGTTTCAAGTTTCCTAAATATGGTATTCCATGGTTCCATCCTCTATGAAACGCTCAACGTTTCTCGGCTTCAAGATTACTGGAATACATAGCATTGGAAAAGTCTCATATAGTGTCTCCTTGATTTAAATGTATGTGTCTGATTCAACAACGTTTTAAACTTTGGAATGCCGGCGCCCAAGTAAAAAGACTGAGAATCATCAGCAAATCGAGTGTTGCAGAAAAAATACGATCATATACAGACACAGGTTAGGCTTGATCACAATACATACGGTACATTTAGTTGAGTTATGGATCATTCATTGGAACCAAGAAGCAAATCGACTGTCTTGATTGATTTCTCCTTACATGTTGTAATGCAAAAATTCGCTCAGAGTCAGTTGATTCGTTGAAAACAATGCATTTGAACGATACAGCAAGACGATAGCACTGCAAACACTATTGAAGATTGAATAAGTCGCAATATCAATGCACAGATAAAGTTGAATATGCTCCATGACTTTTTGGTATTGATTGTAAAGCATGATAGCCATTTTATTTAGCGCTAGATAGGTTTCGGCCACTTTCAAGCGTTTCGTATCATGCACATGCTACTAACTTTAGCGCATAGCAGCATTTCACTAGCGCCATCGCATTCAGAATAAACGGTATTATGATGGCGACACCATGAGGCTTCGACATAAACGCCATGCTGAAAGGATTTCGATCCCATGTGCATAGAATAAGATACTAACAAAAGGGCCAGAAAACATCTATTCCACGAAATAAATCATCATGTTGCTCCCATGGCTCAGAAATGCTTGTGCGACGAAACAAATCATCACGATGCGATGCTTTCTCCATACGCCTAATTCTTGGACTGAGCGAGATTTCAAAATCAACAATGCACATCAGAATATAAGGGATGTTTCGGTAACGATAGCTCCTTGTGCTTTTTTAATATATGCCTGGAATGAGAGGCAGATACTATTTTTTCTTTTTTTTTTTTTTTTTTTTTTTCGATCGAATTGTGCATAGGTCTTTGAAATACGGAGATTTGGTCATAATAACGAAATACATACAAAACAAGGTATTGACTTTGACTCAGATCTCACCTTTCTAAAAGTGTAAACGAGAATTTCAATCGAATGATGAAAGAATAACAATTCATTCGCCAAAAACACATTCAAAAGGTCAACTGCTGTAATACAATATTCACTACTACAAAATGCCTCTTTCGATATTCAGAAAACGACTAAATAGAAGCCGCTGTGTTTTTTCTTGCTAAATCAGCAGACGTTTCCCTCTAAAATCATAAAGTGTCCAGAGGCCTATACTATTTAACCAGATACACACGCAATGCTATGATTTCGGTCTCCACCGCTATCTCTGCTCTGCCCTTCTTGTACATTTGCATTGTTTTTTTTTTTTACGATTTGATCCTATGATCAGAAGCTATCTATTTAAGTCGTTTGGAATTTTCGCATGTTCGATGTCCATCTATTTTCTTCTTTTATACCGATGAAAAAGAGAAAAAGCAATGGTGTAGCACAAGAGATGATTTTAATATTTGTAATTTGGTTGTTGGAGATTGAAGATTTACTTGATCCTATACATTTTTGCCCATTTGCTCCCCTTGTAACAATTAATAGTGTAACGAGATATAAAAACGGCCTTTTCTCTCCAGCTGTTCTACACCAATAGAAACTACAAAAAGCATCTGGACAATGGGAAAAGAGTATTTTCTATATTCTGAAATTGTGTCCACACGATGTTTATGCCATACACACGCAAACGCAAACAAAAAGCACAAGGATGAAAAAGAATCGAACCAGGAATCCGGTAAAGACTAAATTTTGTTGTACCAATATCGTCATCCTGTTACAAACCAAGATACTTTATTTCAGGGACCACCAAATTCCTACGGTGTAACCTATCATTGTGATCCAAAAGGAAAATCGTAAATGATGTAATTCGCATCTGGATTCCAGAACAGAATTCGTTTGGGAGTCTTGTTACAAAAAGACCAAGGCCCATCCATTCTTCTTTCCTTTCTCTCTTCTTCTTTTCTCTTCTTTTCTTCTTTTTCAAATAACCAATTTCTATCTGAAAGGTAGTAGAAAGATGAAATTACTGCTATGTTCCAATATACTCATCTTCTCTTAGCAAATCAAATGTCAACCAACAACAACTCATTCTACATCAACCGAAAAGGTATGTCACCCTATGCTCTTTGACTAGTCTGGATGCATAAACTGACATTTCATCACAGATCAAGAGCCCAATCCTTTTGAGCAAAGCTTTTCATCGATCTCACCCAAAGTCAAGATTGAACCTTATCAGTCGCCACCCAAATTGAATGGTGGTGTGGACACTTGGGTCACTGATATTTCATCATATACCTTTGACTCAAATTCCTCTACAACAAATGGTAATAATGAAATATATCGATCGAAACCATCTAGGGCCCTGTTTTAAATTTAAATTTTTAATAGATTCCTACTCATCGATATCCGATCAGCAAGCAACGACTAGCGAAGACAGCGATGACACATTCCATGCTAATGTAAGAATTGAAGAGGTTGCGAAAACGTATGATTTTCTGATTTGTAACTGATAGTATAATATGATGCCAATGCAGCCATCTCAACCTCAATCACAACTACAACCACAACAGCGATCATTTATTCCCACTCCCAACACTACTACCACCGCATCACCAGTGAAAAATAAATCCACTAAAAAAAGAAATCGCACTGTCAAATTACCAGAGGACGAAGAAAAGCGAAAGAACTTTTTAGAACGAAATAGAATAGGTAATATAACATTCTAGATTCACATCATGTAGGGCCATGACACTTACCCAATGACTTTTCTGATCTAGCCGCATTGAAATGTCGTCAAAGAAAGAAGCAATGGCTTTCAAATTTACAAAATAGGGTCGAGTACTTGACTAATGACAATGATCAGCTTCAGATGGAGGCCAATGCCTTGCGAAAAGAAATTATGGATCTAAAAACATTGCTGGTGGCCCACAAGGATTGCCCCCAATACAACGCTGCACTGATGACCAAGAACAACTATGCCAACTTACTACCACAACAACAGCCTGTCTATCACCAGCATTTCTCATCTTAAGCGTGATAATTCCTATGATCGATATAAATGCATTGATTGATGATTTTTCTTAATAACATTATGCTTACATATGTGTCTAAATACACCCCATTCAGTAGCTTGACATAGCTACTATACGCAGCCTTTAATTACCACTTTTTCTTTTGTTTTCATGCCGCTACTCATTGCAACAACAACAACAGCAACAGCAACAACATTTAATATACAACATTTAGTGCCCCCTTCCCTTTGCTCTCTCTCTCTCTCATGACACACATACTATATAATGAATACATGTACATAACCTTCTTTCTTCTCTTTTTCTCATTTTAATTAAATGTATATAAACATATAAACAAAGTATGATGATATTTAATACAAAGTGGCATGCTAATGTAATGTGAAATGGGGGGGACGATCATTTCCACTTTTTTAACGCACATATCAGCACAAGAGATGGATTTCTCGGAAAACGCCAAGAAGAAAAACCTTGTTGGATTTCATTAAGAACTGCTTTTTTGTGGGCTTAACCCTTCTTCCTTGCTACTTTTTTTTTTTTTTTTTGCATCATGGATGAGAAAGAAAGGGGGGTGGGCTACCAAATGAATAAATAGCATAATATTAAACAAACAAGGGGAAGATGATATTTTTAGTGCCACGTTCATCATTGAAACGATACAGTGCTGTTTAGCAACTGTATAATGATACGCACTTGGTGTTACATGTTGATACAAATAATGATACCAGATTATGTATCCAATGTAGTGTATATATTCTCCTTTTGTCCATCTTTTACAGTAGAAAATTGCCCTCCTTGAACATGAGCTTATCTCTCTATTTTAGATCAGCATCATCAACATCATGAATGATTCATAAGTGGCGAGAGATCTTATTTATAAGTCATTTTGCATTAAATCATTGCGTATGCAAGTTGTCAAAAGACTGATTTGTTTTACCGGAAATTTCGCATTACACAGTCAGATATGAGATGTTGGTGTTTGATTATCATACAAGGAAGAGTGCCTGAAAAAGGGATATAATGCTGCAATGCAAGGGGTCCTTTTCCTAATGGAAATCTTAGAAACCATCAAACAATATATATATATAGGCATAAAGAAAGAAAAAAAAAAACCTGAATTTTTCATTTCATTTCTCTTTTCCTCTTCTCTTCCAAATGTTACAATCACAAATCATCAATGTATTACCTCGCAGAATTCTAGCTGGATTATGGGCAACTCAAGAAACCCGCATCTCACTGAACCATCTCATGCCTCATAAATCAGCGAATGAAAAAAGGTAAATTTGTCAGATCAAATCACTTGCACTACATATCTAACGCTGTATACAGTCAACAGCAACCTGCAGCTACAAGCTCAGCCTTTATTTGCAACGAATTACCTGTGAGGTACACACATATCTTGAGACTACTATCTACATTATCTCCAGACTCGCTCCAATCACCTATTATTCGGAATGTTGCTCACAGCTATCTGCGTGACATTTGCACACTATTACATCCTTCACTCAAAGGCACATCACCAAAAGCGATTGCCAAAGTATTCAGCAATTTACGTCAAAGTCAGGCAACCAATTTGATCCGGTTAAAATATGCACTCTTATCAAGCCCAACAGCCGCCTCTGCAACATTAATGGAAAATATAAACACAATTGGCTTTGGAATTCATCTCTTGCTTGGTAAGTGGCACCTCCTTAGAATTTTTGTCTTGGCAAAAAAGGGAGAATTTAAAATAACCCTAGATTTTTATTATAGATCAACATCTCTCATGGGATGCTCAATCAAACAATCATGCTCAAAAAACATGTCCTCAGGAAATTGCTCATCAAGCAGTTTCTGACGCTAGAAAATCTTTCGCAAATGCATTCGGTGGTGATCGCATCATACCAGATATCGAGATCAAGAGAGATACCATGACCAACAGAAAACATAAATCGCCCGTCGAGCAAGAGTTCACTTATATTCCCAACGTCTTGCACCGTATACTTTATGAGTCCACCTTATTGTCCCTAAAAGCTCAAGCTATCCATGATGAAGACATCAACCGCCATTTGAATTGGTTCCAGCGTCAATGGAGAAGCAAATCAAGCAATCCTCAGAATAGACCTTTGTCACTCCGTATCTTTGGCGGTCCAACAAGCATCGGATTCAGATTAGACGCTGCTGCTCCATTGTTGGAGAGTGATCTCCTGCCTAATATTCCTCGCGATCCAATTGGAATTCCTACATGTGGTCATGTTCTATCCTCTACAAGCGCAACCGATGTTCACTCTCCCATGATGGTTGAATGGGAATCACTCAGCGGCTGGAGATCTGCAAAGGCCTTGGCTAGTCATTGGGGAGGCAACTTGGATGCCGTTACTGTCCAAGGCTTAGGGTCCACTATTTATTTAGCATTGGATCGAGACCCTTCTTTGTTAGAGCGCTATCCTTCTAGACATGCACTTGCTGCTTCTGCTCATAGTTTGCTTCGTCACCATAGACGCACATCTGCTGTTGTTGCATCTGCGGATAACAATCTTTCCATTCAAGCTGCAGCCACACAACTAGATGCCTTTTTATATGCTATATCCGATTCTCAGCAATCAACTTTCAACCCTACACCTCTCTATCATCATCACTCTGTATCTCTCAGTGCAGCTGTTGGACATGCTTAAATTATGATTCTCTCTTTTCTTATGTATTACACACTCCTTTCTTTCTGCATATATTATATATTTTTCTTTCTTCTCTACATTTGTATATATAACGCGCATTGAACAACACAATCATATCAAACCTGATACCACTTACAATTTATTAGTAATAACAATAATAATAAAATTTCGCAACATTTTAATACAAACTTGATTTATGAATTCCTCAGCAATGTTATTGTTACTCAAAAACGATAAAAAGAGGGGCCCCTAAATTTTTATGCAAGCAGCTCATTTTTGAGGAGGTTATCGTTTAAAATAATGATCCAGAATACTAGAAATGATCAGCCTTCTCATCTTCAGTGCAATAATATTCAGCCCCTTTCATCCAAAGCCCTATTGAATCAATGCAAATCGAAATATTGCGCGGCTTAAAACTGAACTGGTACCTGAATCCATTTTAAATGACCAAAAATTTATTTATACAAAGACTACTATACATTTTTATTCTATATTCATATATATATATATATACATATTATACAATTGTTTTTTTTCAAAAGAAATTACAAGGCTTGCTGTTGATCCCGAATTGAAATAGCCTTGACCTTGGTAACAGAGACTGATTTAGCCTTAATCATAACGTGGCTGCGGCTCACAGGACCTTGATGAAAAGTGGCTGAGGGAGCACCTTTACAATCTGATGACTAAAAACAGTAATTGTTATTTTCATGAGACTTTTTACGGAAGGATAACGGCATAAACTTACTCTGTAAAAGGTAACTTTGACTAACGGGTCGTTCAAATCGTATGATCCTACTCTTTTTGATGCCAAATTCCAACAAGGAGTGGAAGCTATGTAGTTGAGATACGATGAGTATCAATGTATTGCAGTTGACATGAAACAAGCTTACCTCCATTGGTGGCACGTATAGTTTGAACGGCACCTTTACTATCAGGTCTAGAAAAGATTTGCATTCTGAATTGACGGGGTCTTCTATTCCATTGATTTGTATTGGTATGGATACTGGCTGCGCTGACCAAATTCGAGCAGTAAGCGATGATGAAAAGGGCGAGAAGAGCGATTGATCTGAGCATGGTAATTGACTCTGTGCAGTTTAAAGAAGAAGAAGAAAAAAGAAAAAGTGAAAAACACATTCACTTTATATATATATATATATATATATATATTTCCCATCGTTGTACAATGACATGATAATAAAACCATTCTGTTCTGTTTTTATCAAACACTTTTTTAGTTTGCGTGTTTAATAATAGAAATGGCTAACAAATCTATCAGTACGAATAGAGATTTGTATTCACCTGATGCTTATCTAGATGAAATGTAAAAAAACTACTGCGACATTTAAGTGTAGTTGATGAGGCTTGGAAAAAGAAATATCAACTATTGTCTAGCAAAATGAACATGAATGCCGTTTTTTTTTTTCAGCCCAATTTCATGGATATTTTACATGAAAAACGGTTGGGTTACACTATTCTTAACACCGGGAAAGAACAAACTGCTTTTTCAGGGTTTTCTGTTTCTTCTTTCTAATTGATGTCATATGTGTGATACTGTGAATTTATCGTTTAAAACAAATGATTAAAATTGGCTTTGTTACTAAGAATAGTGAAATAAAAGTGCCATTTAACCTTTTGTTGTCATTATTGTATGTTTGTACTTGATGCTTGCCGCTCTGGATACTTGCATCCACATCCAATCATTTCTCCACGCAGGGAGCTTTTTTACATGCCTATGAAAAGTATGAGTTGGTTTGCTTCATCTGCAATCCGACACATAGTAACTGCTCATTGTGAATGCCAGGAGTCTCTATCGCGGTCTACAGTTAGTATTACATATTTAGGTTTCCATGATCAAGATAGCGCATGTGCTACGCTAGTGTTGTCCATTAAATCATCTTGTAAAACCTCCCTTTATCTTGGCTTTCGATTGACGTCTAGTATACTCAACTTTAAAATGCTATCACTAAAATTGCATACAGCAAACTAATTTCCCTCTCAACAAACCTGCCCTATTATCCCTCATTCTAGGAACATGGTCTTGATAGACTGTATACGTGGTTTTGTGTTTGATAGATAAAGTCATTTGAGTCGCATCGCTTGATACGCTACGCTATTTCCATCACGCGGTAGTAGACATGCATATGAATACATAATAATTTTATATGAACATGTATTTTGTCCTGCAATAAATATATACCTATCTTATTCATTAATAAAGCTTTGTTGCTATAAAACGTCCAAAAACTTTGTGTACTACCATGCATAAGTATGACGTTAATATCGATATGGAATCTCAAGATTTTGAGCCTTGGAAAGGCGTAAACCTCCTGAACATATATATATATATATAATATATATATCCAAAGGTTGTGTTTTATTTCGTCAGACTGGCGAAAGAGATGCATTACGATAGTATAGCTATTTGCTCGACGTGCTAAATAGAGATCTAACGTAAAGCATTAGAATGCTGTACGACTTCATAGTATGCTCAGTCTTTTCTGAATAGATTATCAAAATGACGGACATTATGCACTGTAACTATAGCTTGCTCGATACCCAGTTGCTGCTATATGCAAATACGTGTACACTCACAAGTTATGGCATGTATGGTATTGCGTTTTGCTTACAAAAATTGGGATTCCAGGTATATTCTAGCAAAAACGAGCACTTCATAGCTCAATATATATGCAAATGCATATCTATTGAGTGCTTGTATATATTGTTGTACTTTTGAATATTATATGTTATCTGTCCGTTCACTCCTCAAATACCTGAGCTGAAAGAGCGTGATATGATATGCAACATATTGCAAGTAGACAATGACAAGGTTTCGAGCAGTTTGATATATCATTTACTTCCTTCATACTCCTGACTTGAAGAGAGGAATGATAATACATTCATTTTAGAATATATGTAATAGATCAGGATTTCCAATGGATTATATATGGGAGGAGATATATGATTGGCTGATTCTATGAGGCAGGCGTTGGTGTTACTGATTATTGCAATGAATGTCACTAGTATACAATCAATACCTACGATGATCAGCCAACGGGATGATAGTCGATTGGTTATACTGTAGTATTAAAGGGCCATGCTCATATTTTATAAGGTAACATCAGCTCCCCTATTAATTATAATTGCTCTATCTCCAAGTTTGAATTTACCACTGTCATTGAAGCTCAACACTAATAACTTGATCCGAGGGGTAGGATTTGATGTATTACTTCCAAACCGGATCTCAAAACACAGTAAAGTATTTAGTTCAAGCACAGAAGATAACATTAGATCGTACAATATCAACATGAAACTGGGTTCAGTTACTGATTCATTATTCGTGTGTTCATGACAATAGATTACATCTATTGTCCCATCACCCATGGTGTATCAGAGCTCAGTCAAACAATAAAGCAAACACCAGCGCACATACATTTGATCTGACATTTAGTAACACCTACTAAACGCCATCTCAATCAGTAACACCAACACCAATACACTCAGCATCACTTGACAAGGCTGAAACATGCACCATTCAACACATCTATCATGTTGTGCCAAAATCGCTACAACTGTCTATATAAGATTAAGGCACTCTTTGATAGGTAATTCCAGATATAATAATGGAATATGCTACTAGGTTACATCTCAGTTGATGGGCAGATTCAGCTGCAAGTGAATAACATTTGTTACTGTCTTGTACGATGACTCAAAAATTTAGTATAAATAGCCCTTTAATTTCATTAATAAACTTCAGTATATTTTGCGTCTTGTTCAATTACTATACTATCTTTCGCTGTGCTAGTTACTGCATATGCTGGCTCATCAACAAGCCCCAACAAAATCTAAAAGTCAAAAACACCTAATAGACATTCCCTTCATGAAATAAAACTAAATCATGTATTTTGATTTGCCTTAAGCGGGCACTATCCGAGTTATTTTTGAAAATACTAATAATAACCATCATACCATCGTATAGAGAATTAAAAGAGAAACAAAAGTCAAGCAATACGCAACATCGACTCACTTAGTAAACCATAGAGAAATACCCATCCAAAGTTGGATCATTTTTTACATTTTCCCTTACTGCTGCTTTGGATCATCTATTACGAACCTGAGTTTAACACGTCCTAGTCAAACAAAGTACCCCAATTAACTTTGAGTATAGTACATACAACAAACATTCATATATCAATCCAATAACTTTCACTGTAGCATATGCTCAGAATTCATCAAATTCATGAAACCATTCATATCTCACCAACCAAAAAAGCTACACAAATTTGGTTTGCACCATCGTGTTCCTGGCAAGAATTTATTATAAGAGCATGCTAGAATCGAAACTGTAGCATCAATATCTAAAATCTCGATGTTCGATCGTCCAAAAGTCGAAAAGCCAAAAATTGAAAATCATTTCCAATATCCATAACCAGATATGAAGTCCCTTACGCAATATGAGTTAACCTAAAACTATTGTAGTACTATAAAAATGAGGCAACTTTAAGCTGGGAACATGGTATTAGAAATGCCTTGTTGTTGAGATAATGGACATTGGAGTGTGCACAATTTAGCTGGGAGTGGATGCATGCCGCATTTTGGAATGCATAATAGAAACGAAAAAAGAAAGCTACAATCATCCAGTCTTGAAAATAAGACTCATCAACAAGTAAATTCTACTAGGAACATTGCACACTTCTCGCCAAAAGTAGTATTATATAAAAAGTTGAAATTAGCATGCATGGGAGTTAGAGATACCGATTGTACACTCCCTTCATAGAATTGACCGTAATCCAAGAAAGAAAAGCGCTCAGTCATCCGAAGTTATAGTTCTTACTCGGGTGAATCATTTATGATAGTTTTCTTTTTTTGCAAAGGCACATTTAACAAAGCTAACTTATGGCTCCGTGAAGAAAATCTTTAATGCTCTTTTTTTCGAAAACGAAATCATGGGGAAATTAGACTAGGAAGCCGAGAAATTATGTATACTATATTTCATGAGGCTAGGACAAACAAACCAAGATTTATTGAAGATGGAATGCGCTTCATATACAAAATGTGTATGATTGTTAGCCAAAAAAGCGCGTACGATAAACTACGCTAGTGAGAATTTGAATGACACATACATAGATGCTATTTGAACATCCAGTAACACTATTCATATGCTGTTTAACCATATATTTGAAAGTACTATTTGTAAAGGTTATTTTGATTAAACATCTATGGCTTGTTGGTAACACTCTGAACCAACTGGAAAGATCTCAAATCGACATGAATTTCTACAGCAACGGCATTTTGTCGTCTTTTCAAAATAGATAGGCATAAGCTTGAATTAAGTCAGTTAACAAGAGTCTGTCCATCAATTCTTTCTGTCAGTATCCAGAAAAGTTGCAGAGCACGTACTGTGTACTTTCTACATTACTCTGAATGTGAAGCTTCACGGTGCATTAGAAAGTTACAGTGCATATACATACCATCAAGTTTAATATTCAAATATTAATTTCTCAACAGAGGTAAATACCTCAGGACGAGACACAGGTGTCCTATCTCTAATCAAACTGAATCGACCAACCTAGGCTAAAATTTCAAGTGCGATATCCCTCTAAAATGATGGTGCTACACACTATGCTTGCTTAATCTTGTATTAGACTTGCAGATGAAAGCGAGTACTCTAATGACTATTCATAACAACCATTCTTGTACTTGAAAAAATTCACTGATCCGATTTTTAGCAAATAACTGAGTGAACTGTATTGCAGTTACCAAATTTGCAGGAAGGTGTACTCTGCTAATTTAGACAAGAGAGGAGATCACAACTTTAATGAAGGAAAAAGGGAACCCAGCGCGTGTCAGACAGAATAACCATTTCGTTTAATTGGATGATATCTACTTGATTTTAAATTCGATATCCCCGCTTTGCACACTCTATATGTTGCCCCTTTTTTTTCTCCATCTCTATCTTCTCTTTTCTTTTCCTCTTTTCAATTTTTTATAAAAAAACTTTACGACTTAAAAATGGCTCATGTATGTTTAACGCTTGGATGCAGTATTTTCTTTTACTCATGGGATTATTTAGAGACTTGGTGGACGTAGAAAGAATGTTAAGAAAGGGTTCCAATTCACCCTGATGGTTGTTGGTATGTACAAGTATTGTATGAGAAATGGAGGAAATATGTTCATCATGTTTATCCTTTAGGTGCCTCTGGTACTGGGCGTACTACCTTTGTAAACACTCTTTGTGATGATCGTGTTCTTGTAAAAAAAGAGTCTGACAACCCAGAGGACGCACACAACGAGGAGGGAATCAACATCAAACCTGTTTCTGTCGGTAAGTTATCTGTTTTTTGCTTTCACACGATCAGCATTGAATTGAGACATATTTTTTGATTAGAATTGGATGAAGATGGTGTTAGGTAAATCAAAAAGTTTTTTTGCTATTAAATAAATGAGGGGGGACACAGAGGGAAGGGAGGAGGAGTAGAGATCTTTGTGTACATATACGAAAAAAAAAAAGAGTGATACACAGGAGCGTCTATGTTTAAGGAGATGAAAGGGAGTTAACGCTTTTTCTTTACTTTTTATAGAATCTCTTTAACGATTGTCGATACACCAGGCTTTGGTGACAACATTGA
Source organism: Mucor circinelloides (assembly GCA_037974945.1). Classification (NCBI taxonomy): domain Eukaryota; kingdom Fungi; phylum Mucoromycota; class Mucoromycetes; order Mucorales; family Mucoraceae; genus Mucor; species Mucor circinelloides. The sequence goes on along the minus strand of JBBNAA010000028.1, from coordinate 624,205 downwards.
CAATGAAGCATGGTAAAACGCTATAATGTCATGTCAAACAATTGTATTTTAACACCGTCTAATTTAATTAGTTTCCATGAAATTGTTGCCTATTTGGAAAAGCAATATGATGATATTCTTGCCGAAGAATCCAGAATTAAGCGTAATCCAAGATTCCGCGATAACCGTGTTCATGCTCTCTTATATTTCATCTCACCTACTGGTCATGCGTAAAGTACCCATTTTGCTCTTGTGTGTGTGCAATGCCACTAATCGATCATATAGTTTGCGTGAAATCGATATCGAGTTGATGCGCAGACTCAGTCCTCGTGTTAATGTTATTCCTGTCGTTGGTCGCGCTGATTCTCTCACCCCTCAAGAACTCAAAGACTTCAAGAGAAGAGTAAGTGTTTCATACGATAGCGAGAGAAAGCAACTGCTTACCTTTCTCTATAGATCATGGAAGACATTGAACATTACAATATTCCCATTTACAACTTCCCTTACGATGTTGAGGAAGACGAAGAAGATACCATTGAAGAAAACAGTGAATTAAGAGTAAATTACACAGCACATTGACAACATTTTATATATGGCGATTAACCCTGCTCTCATCACAGGCACTTTTACCTTTCTCTATCATCGGTAGTGAGGAGGAAATCGTTGTGAATGGTCGCACTGTTCGTGGACGTCAATACCCTTGGGGTGCTGTTGAAGTCGACAACCCCAAACACTCTGATTTTGGTCGCTTAAGATCTGCCCTGTTGAGGTAATTTCTATCGCTGTTTGTACTTTAACATGTCATTTATATTAATTCTATAAATCAAAGCTCTCATTTGCAAGACCTCAAAGAAATCACCCACGATTTCCTTTACGAAAACTACCGTACAGAGAAGCTTAGTCGCACTGTTAACGGAGGTGATCAAGAGGACGCTTCATTGAACGCTGAAGACATGGCATCTCAAAGTGTCAGATTGAAGGAAGAGCAATTGAGAAAGGAAGAAGAGAAGGTAAGCAACATTGAGAGTTATGCCGTGCAAATGTACTTAAATCTTTGGTGATAGCTTCGTGAAATTGAATTGAAGGTTCAACGCGAGATTCAAGAGAAGAGAGCCGAGCTTTTGAGTAAAGAGGAAGCTTTGCGTAATTTGGAGGCTAGATTGGCACAAGCACAGTTGGCTGATTAAAAAGAAGAAAAAAAAGAGCTTTTTTGCTTGAAAAATTGTCTATTCTCGTTCTATTTAATAATATTCTCTCTCTCTCTACCACACCCACATCTACACACTATATCTCTTTCTCTCGTCTTTATTTCTACTTACACAGCCCTCTTTCCCATCTTTTTTACCAGATATACATAAATATTTTTAATCATCCATAATACAAAAACTATGTAGCAACAGACAAAACTTGTTAAAATATGGTTGATTTATTCTCGGCCGTGTAACACAAAATCAAATTGCAAAATCGTGTATAACATTCATTTTTAATTAGTTTCTTATAGCATGGAAAATGTATTTGGAAGATGTATTGTTGCATATTCACTTGCAATTTGTCTCATTCTTGGAAAATGTCTATTAAACATACTTTTTTTATTTGATCGAAATCGATGGACTAATATAGAGAAAAGGAGGCATTTTGAGCAAATGCTTATGGCTGTTAGTTGTACAAGAACAAGAAACGTGGTAAGGTGTTCAACTTGATAAGTGCATGTGTGTTGTGTTTCCATTATCATCATGTTCGGGTACTTGGATCAGGAGTTATGGGCCTTTGTTTAACCCTGAATATAAAAAAAAGGCCAAGCACTGACATGAAAATCCTGTATGCATTTACTTTGATGCGCATTGAACTTTAATTTTATTTTGTTATTAAGGTGTCAAAATTTCAATTAGAAAACGATTTCATTTTATTAGTAAAATAGCTCGGATCGACAGTAAATCATAAGAACGTATTATGATGTGAGGGAGGGAGAGGGAAAGATTATTAGTAGATACCAGGAATAATACGATATTTGACAATAGAACAGTAACGCTCCCAGTCAGCTCCATACTTTTGACGACATTTGTGTTCATCACGACGCTCACGATGCAGCAACAAAATGGCAAAATAAACGCAGTAAAAGTAAGGAATGATGGATCCAAATCCACAAGGCAAGCACCAAGCTACTGACATTAACCAATCACCCAAATAGTTAATGTGTCTAGCCTTGCCCCACCAACCAGATGTAATCAAGCGAGTACCTGCTTTGGTTTCAATGTACTCGAGATCTAGGGAGAAATCTCAATTCACTATACCACACACTTCAAAGCATACTTTACCTGCAACCTTGGGATCCTTGGGGTCTCTACGGAAAGCATCTTTTTGAGAGTTTGCAGATCTGAAAATGTAGTAACCCAAGAGCTGAAGAGCGACAATAGCAACCAAATGAGGAATGCTTAGATCAACTGGGTTGTCTGCGAGGTAACGAGCTTGCAAACTGTACATCATGGGCACCCAGCAGAGATTACCAAAAGCCAACATGAAACCGAAACCGTCAGTGGTGATATCCATGGTAGTCAAGATGGAGGACTCGTTAATCAATGCATCGATAATGTACCAAGCTTGGAACACGATAACAAGAATCATAGAATAGGTCACTCTTCCCAATTCAACCCATTGACAGATACCGAAACAAATGTTCAAACATAACCACATGATCAATCCAGGTCTCAATTCAGTAAAGAACTTGATATCAAAGTTTCCAATACGAGGGTTCAATTCACGGCCAATCATAAACTAAAAGAGCATGTCAATCAAGAGCACATTGTAGAGTAAGTGTATCAGCTTACATCGTAAATGGGATTGCCTGTGTTACCACCAAGAGCAAGCATTTTGTCGCCTACAAAACTACGGAGATAGACCCAGATGGAGACAAAGAAGGAAACAAAGATGGAGAATAAGGCAATATCTGCAAAGTGTGCCTTTACCCACAAGAACATGACCCAGCCTTGTCCACGAAGCGACATGAAAGAAAGAGTGACGAGAGACTGAAGTGCACCCATAGCTTTTTTTTTTTGCATACATATGAGTACACTGTATAAACGCAAACCCAACACAACTTACCATTGATCTTGTATTTGAGACGTGTGCCATCACGAAGAGGTGCACCCTCAATTTCCTCGCCAGGAAGCACACAAGAATACACTACCAATTGCAATACAATGCCTAAATAAAAGATGGCAGAACCATAACTCCAATTCGAGATTTGATGCTTGAGGTATTCGATATCAAAATTTGTTGCAAAGTCGTAAAATCTTTGGAAGGGATTGTAGCCACCATGTTGATCGCAGCCATAGGCAAACATAATGACTAGTAAAGGCAACAAAGTGATCATTGCCGTAGCACCGAGAACACCACCAAATCTACATTGATGTGAGTATTATGCATATGCAATTGAATAAGAGATGCTTTACTCGTAATTCGTCGTCTTGGGGTTTAATACTCTGGAAGTCTTGCTTCCAGAAGGTACAGAGCGATTGGTCCTTGTAGTGGTTCTCGTAGTTCTGGTTGTCTTTGTAATCTTGGCTGCTTTGGATTCTTTGTTTTCCTTCTTTTGAGCAGCACGTCGAGCAGCACGATTGGGAGGTGGTGTATCAGCTTGTGCTTGATCCTCTGCAGCTACGTCAACATTATCGTTGTTGGTGGCCTTTTGAGACGCAGAACGCGTTTGAATAGCCATCGTGACAAATGTAAACTGGAAACAGAAAAAGAAAAGAGAAAAACCTTTTCACTTCTACAAAAGAATTCCCAAACATCACGTCGCTTTGGTAAATCAACTTTCAAGTGCCGTATCGCCGTTCTTTCACTACATCACTGTGTAATGCATTACATAATACTATGCTATGCCATTTGGGCAGCTTTATTTGGTCATGAACCATGTCATGTGATTTATAGTGAGACTCTGATATCATGAAATCCCACAAGGTTCAGCTACAAACGAGGATCTGCATGATATACGATACTGAGCGTTGGCTTTGATGGTACTTTCATTCATATCTGTCGTCAAAAAAGCTATTTGCTCTTCAATCATATGCACTGATTTCTCTCTTTATCCAGCGCTTTAGAGGCTCAGGACTATATTTTTTAGGCTTGATCAAACATAAAAGCTGGCTTTTCGCCCGAGAGTCTACATAAACATCATCAGTAGTAATCTTGAAGAAGCTCATCGCTATACAACCATGACAGCGGCTCAAACGTAGCAGCATTCTTACAATGTCCTCCTGAATTAGTCTTTGATATCATGTACGATATGATCAAGTTCGATATCTGGATTATTATAGCTCATCGAAAGTTGATGCGAACTAGCTTGATTCGCTGAAAATGCCATGAAATCGCTCTAAATGGAACCGCCTTCTCAATTCGTAGCACTTCTTTTCAGTCACATTTGAAGAATGCTAAATCCGCAGATGATTGATAGTGATGAATACATTACCATCTTTCTTACATACATTTGAGTGTTATCATGTTGAATCCTCTAGCTCATGATTTCACACCCATATCAGCTTTTTCACCCGAGGTTTCTTCACAGCAGTTGAAAAGTACACCTCCGCCTAAACGGAAAGAGGAGCAACCTAAAAAGAAGCCAGCAAAAACAAAGACAACTACAACTACTACCAACGCAGCATCAGCATCATCACCATCTTTTTCTTCAGTAAAAGGCAAAAAGAAAGATTCGCAGGCGAATTCCAAAAAGCCGCAGCAACAGCAGCAACATCGTGATTCCAAAAGCAAACCTCGTTATAACAAAGCAACACAAGGCACGCCGAATAATGCCACCACTGCTACGCCATCTGATCTATTTGCAAAGGAATCTAAATTTATAACAATTGAAGCAGCCATTGATCCTATTCGACGCATTAAGGAAACATCACATGCTAATAGCCTACAGCATCGTAGACAATCAACCCACAATGATAAATACCAATTTGAGCATGGATACGAACGATATATAGATTGGATCGATAGATCGCTAAGGCTGTTTGATACAGTGACTTTGGTTGGCATGGACAATGCAGTAGTTGATATTGTTTCCTTGGTAACCATATTACAGGATCGAAGAATAGGGGTGCATGATGGTAATTTATAATCTTGATTTGAATCAATGTCAGATGTATTAACTCGACAATTTATATATAGATGTCGAGACGTTTAGTATGGATACTGGAAAAAATCGAATTACAGCCTGTATTCAAGTTAAATTGCATACATTTTATTAAAATAAAAGCACTCTTTGGCATTCAATTAAGCAACACATTACACAACAGGTGCTCCTTTATATAAAACAATCATTCTTTAACTCCCTAAAATAGTATATTAAATCATACGAAATAGAGTTATCCTGCCCTGTCGTTTCCTTCTCTTCTTTTCTCTCTCTCTCTTTCTTTCTCTCTTTTTCTCTTTTTCTGGCTGTTTCTAATCTCCACCGAGTTCACAACTTCTCGGACAAGTTTTGTTTAATAGGCAACGAGGAAACTAAAAAAATAAATAAATATAGGTACTCATCTCTTTCCTTCTTCCTTTCCTCCCAAACCCCACCTCCTTTTCTTTTATGCGAAAAAAAAATGTCATTTCTCAAATTCCCCTTTTCTCGCTTGAAATCAACATGCCCATCTTCAGATCATGAAACGACTGAAATGACTGAAGTGTTTGACTTGGACTCATTCATTGCTTTAGTAGACGGTCGCAACATACTTGAAAACGATCAGTACAATAACAGCGACGACGACGACCAAAGTAGCATCAGTAGTACCAGCACAACTATCCGTACAATGAACCAGCACGGCGTAAAATACCACTATGAAGAAGAAGACGACGAGGAGGATACCCCTTTTGTTGGTGATGAAGCAGAACAGAGTTTGGTCGCCGGCCGTAATCACAATAGCAGCAATGATGTCGAAAGTGGCATAATCAAGCAAAAGGTTGTTGCATTCTTCAATCATAACAAAAAAAAAAAACTGTTGTATTTATATTTCAATAGAAAATTACGGACAAGAAATGGCTTTGCATGTCGTTTCTCTTGCTCATTCTAGTATTTTGGCTAATATGGACCATTGGCCTTAGCCAAATGGGCCCCATCAACGATGGACTAGAACAGACAGACAGCGCCAAGCACATTGATTTACCAGACCTTTACAACTCGTCCTTCTTTGTAAAGAGACCAACACTGGTTTGGGTCAAGAACGATCCCCGAGACGGCATATTCACCTACACGGATCCAAACACAAACGACATTTTGCTGGAGTCTGTTGAAGATGGAAGATCAGAAGTATTTGTGCAAGCATCAGACCTCAAAGTGAACGATACATTCATTAACGTACAATCGTTTGAAATATCCCAAGACGCTCAATATCTGCTGCTGAAGACCAACGTTACCAGTGTAAGTGTCCATAGCCATACTTAGCGGTGTATACTCACGTTTTACTATAGCAATGGAGACACTCGACTCACAGCAACATGTACATTTACAAACTGAGCGATAAATCCCTATTTCCTTTGAATGCATTATCCACCATCGACTCGAAGCCTGTTATTTCGTATGCTGTTTGGAGTCCTACTGGCCACAACCTGGTAAAATATGCAAAAATACACACACAAATATTTAATTAACTCTTTAAATAGGCATACGTGCTTGGCAATGAGATATTTATCACTGATTTGATCAAGACTACTCGTATCACATTTGATGGCTCAGACACAATCTTCAACGGTGTCCCTGATTGGGTTTATGAAGAGGAAGTATTTGGCACCGATTATGCCATGTGGTGGTCTCCAGATTCAACACACTTGGCCTATCTGCGATTCAACGAAACTGCTGTTCCCGAATATCACTTGCAATACTACACGGCTTCGAATAACAGCTATCCAGATGAGTTGACCATCAAATACCCAAAGGCTGGTGCACCCAATCCCCTTGTATCGCTCCACATTCACTCTCTCGCTTCCGGCACGAGCATTATGGTCACCAGTAATTCAACATCCAACGCAACTGTCAAAGCACCCGCATCGCTTATTGAGCTGCAAGACGACGATCGCCTTATTACTGATGTTGTTTGGGCTACAGATTCAAGCAGACATCTCTTGTTCAAGCAGACAAACCGTGTGCAAGATTTAGAGATTACCAGTCTAGTCACTGTGGGTAGTCCTCTCAACGAAACCTATGTTCAAAACACGAGAACATACAAACCTGACGATGGGGGATGGATTGATTCCGCACAAACAATGGTGTACATTCCAAACAGCAAATCCAGTGATTCCGTGGTTCGCTATTTGGATGTCATTGATAACGGCAAAGGATTCATGCATCTGGCAGTTGTAAGAGCAGATACGTCAGACAGAGAGCCTGTATGGCTCACGTCAGGCAACTGGGAAGTTGTTCCAGGCACAGTCGTTGTGGACCAAGAAAGGCAGCTTGTACACTACATTTCTACAGAGCGCTCGCATCTCGAACGTCATCTTTACAAGATTGATTTGAACCACACCAAACCAATCTCAACGAAACAGTGCATTACATGCCCAGAGGACGAGGAACAACATGGATACTATAGTGCTACATTCTCGCCTAAATACGGCTATTACATTTTGCAATACCAAGGTCCCGATATTCCTACCACTGTCGTAAAGAAAGTCGACAATAGCACATTTGAGACAGTGTTGCAGGACAACAGTGCACTCAAATCCTTGTTGGAGGGCTATGAACTACCACGCACTCGCATGGTGCCAGTAAAGAGCGGTGGTGTAGAAATGGACGCCATGGAAGTGCTGCCACCTGATTTTGATGTTGCAAAGAAATATCCAGTTTTATTCCATGTTTACGGTGGTCCTGGTTCCCAGTTGGCTTCGTACAGGTTTGATTTATCGTGGAGTACATTCTTGGCGAGCAAACTTGGATACATTGTTGTCACTGTAGGTGCATTTATAGCTATTATAAAGTAAAAAAAAAAAAGAGAGGGGGGAGGGTTACTAATCATTTTTACTACAGGTGGATGGCAGAGGTACAGGTTTCAAAGGAAGAAAATACAGAGCAGGTGTGAGAGGTAGATTAGGTGAACTAGAGACGATTGATCAAATCAATGCTGCTAGGTAAAAATTCAATCAACATGAGTCATACCTCCTAGCCCCTTTTGTTGACATGGTTATTATAGACATTGGTCCACGCTGGAGTATGTAGATCCATCTCGAATTGCCATTTGGGGCTGGGTAAGTTGAGTCTATATCAAGGTTGAATAATTCACTCATACATTGCTCTAGTCTTATGGCGGATACATGACATCCAAAGTGGTAGAAGCAAATAGTGGAGTGTTCGCTGCAGGTCTAGCTGTTGCACCTGTAACAGACTGGAGATTCTATGGTAATGTATTCGGTAATGTGCATCCCAAGTAGCATTGTTTTAACAGGATCAATTTAGACTCAATCTATACCGAGCGATACATGTTGACACCCGAACTCAATCCTGACGGATATGCTCAAAGTGCTGTTAGTAACATGACAGGCTTTGAAAATACAAGATACTTGCTAGTGCATGGCACTGGCGACGATAATGGTAAGCTAGTGATGTAAGCTTCAGAGAGTCATACTGACTCCAACTTGACCGTGCAGTGCATTTCCAAAACTCTGCTGTTTTAGTGGATAAGTTAACACAGGCTAACATTCACAACTATCAAGTTCAGTTCTTCCCAGACAGCAATCATGCCATCCGATATCATAATGCAAATCAAAACGTGTACTATTTACTGACAAACTTTTTGTGGGAAACGTAAGTACGACCATCTATAACTATATATGCATTAAATACTGACCCTATTGCTTGACAGTTTTGGAGGAGAAGAGTATTTGCATGTGCGAAAAGAACTGAATGGCCATTTCTCTGGGCCTTTAACTGCAGGACATTAATACCATACCACCATTCAAAAATATATCATTAAACTCATTTAAACAAGATCATTTTACATTGTGGCCTATATTTAAACTTGATTACTGAAGCGTGGTTCAGCCGACACTGCTACTCAAAGTCAAGTAATAGGGTCGTTTATGCGAATTTTTGGTGCAACAATGAGCATTGTTGTTCACCTATGTAATAGCACTGCCAAATTGTAGCCAGGAGCAAAGAATATTAGCCTCTTGCATTAAAGACTGATGTAGTCATATAGCAGTTTGGATGAACTTGTTTCATTCTAACACAACTTACTGCTTGCCACTATTTCAATCTTTATAAGTGTCAAGGTACGCCGTACCTTGTAGCTATGACAACAACTGCAACAAAGATTGATTAATCTGGCTTTTGGTACCTGAAATAGTTAGCACTCGGTTTAGCGGCGGCGAAAGAATCCCCTACATTTACGTTACTAGTAAATTCTAACAATGCTTTCTCTTTCTTTTTTTCAATTCAACATCATGGCAAGCAAGCAAAAGAAACCCTCGATTGCACCAAGAGCTACCAAAGCGTCCATGTTGCGTTTACAAAAGCAACAAGGGTCAGCTTCAGGCTTAGTGACAGCAAGTCAAACAGAGAAGCAACCAGTCGTATCAGAATCACCTCGACCTACCCCCAAATCTCGCGTCGCAAAGGACACAGTTGGACCTACAGCTGGTGTAAAAGCATTTATGGCACAGCAAAGAGCTCGTATGTCTCAACCTAGTAACGAAAAGCAGACCGCAGAAAAAGAGCCTGTTCGAAAAACGAGTAATTTCATGACGGGCGCTCAACGTTATGGAGGAGGTAGTACCAAAGATGAGCCAGCTGTCGTAGAGACTAGAAAGATACAAATCGTTCTTAAACAAGCAAAAGCTTCGGGGAAACTCGATATATCAAGCCGAGGATTAACAAAGATTCCAGAAGAAGTGTTGAAAATGTAAGCATACACATTTTGTCAGTGAGCGCAGTTTTTTTTTGACATGTTGAAAAACCAAGGTACCATGTGGACCCAAACTCTATCGTGGTCGACTTCACCTCTTCAGGAGATGCTTGGTACGATTCCGTTGAATTAACCAAATTTATAGCTGGGGATAACGCAATCACAGAGATTGATCCAAGATTAGCAGATGAATTTGGCGCGCTGAAATTATTGGATGTAAGTGGATGGATCACATCAGAAAGGAACGACTTGCACTAAAAGATCCAACGTTCTACTAGTTTCGTGATAACAAGTTGTCTGAACTGCCTGAATCTCTGTGTCAGTTAAATAACTTGACTTCCATCATGATGCCTTACAACAATTTTGGCGAGATACCCTCCGTTTTATACCAATTGCCTCAACTTAAGGAGCTGAATTTATCACACAATCAGATCAAGGGCCATGTGACCCTGCAAAATACCACTATTGAGCAGCTGGATCTCAGCTACAACGAGATTGAACATTTTGATATTCACCAGGATGGCGCATCCAGTATTGTCAAGCTAAATTTAAACAACAATCAAGTAGACCAACTGCCCTCTGTCTTGCAATGGGCAAAATTAAAAGAGCTTCTCGTGAATCAGAATAAACTGAGAACGTTACTTCCAGGTATTTCAAATACTAAACCATTTTGTTTTGCCAGCAATAAAAAACTGACATGTTGTGGTTGACAGCTACCAACGAGGTAATCTCTTTCCCTTCACTCGTGCGTTTGGATGCTGGAAACAACTCTATAGCCATGTTTGGCAATCAAGTTTCTATGCCTAAATTGGTGGAACTCTCCTTGATGACCAACAAATTACAAGACGATGGGTTGACAGGCTTATCGGGTGCTCCCAATATCCAGACACTAGATATTTCCTCGAATCAGCTGCAAAATATCCCCACCTTGGTTACAAATCTAACTCATTTGCAGCGATTGGATGTCAGGGGAAATCAACTTCATGCATTGCCATATGAATTAGGCAAGCTGGAGCATCTGAAAACAGTTCATTGTGAAGGAAACCCCATGAGATCGTTTAGCTCCATGAGTCAGACACAACTGATTGAGTCTTTGAAAAGCAGCTATCGTCAGCAACAGGAAGAGGACAAAGAAGAGCAGACTAAAGCACACGTGGATAGTGGTGCTGTTGACCAAGATGACGAAACTACTGATTTAAGCAGTAATTTTACACAAAAAGTCAGCCTAACAAAACGACTTGATTTGTCAAACAACCAACTGACAGAATTAAGTGCTGAATCAATGACATTCACGGATGATATTCCAGGAACCATCATATTGCATCATAACTTGCTCACGACCTTTCCCATCAATTTGACCATGATAGCCAGCTTTATTGTCAACCTCAATTTAGAACACAATCGTTTAACAAGCTTCAATCTAACAATCAAAGATGTCGAGTTTACAAACCTCAAGGTGTTGAGCTTATCCAATAACCGACTTAAATCAATTGAATACACTGATGGATTGACATCATCTTTCCCCAGATTAGAGGAATTGAAAATGGATAACAACGCACTTACAGTACTGCCGGAGAATCTAGCTACAGCACTACCATATTTGAAACTGCTCAGTGTCAGTTCAAACAAATTGGATAATATCACTGAAGCATCATTTAGTCAGAGTTTGGAGATTTTGATTCTTAGCAACAATGATATTGGATACCTTCCTCCAGGCTTGTGTACACTGATGAATCTCAAAGAATTGGTTGTCTTTGGAAACAGGTATCATCATGTTTAGTTTGGCAACAAAGCTAGTGTGTACATACTGACATTATTGTATAGATTTAGAGTCCCTCGTCCTGCAGTTGTTGAGCAAGGCACGCGTGCCGTTTTGGAGTTTCTCAAGCGTCGTCATAATGCTAATTAGATATTTAAAGCATGCATGAATTTACTGGTAGCTATCATAAATAAACTGTTGCTTGAAAACATACTTTGTGATGTTTTCGTGCGAGATTAGCTATTGAAAACAGAGATTACTTTTATTAACAATGCATTTTGCAATGACAGCTGAGTTTAAACTGGCCAATCTTCTTCTCTCACAAGCAATGCCACAACTGACTCGATTTATGACCCAAGAAACATTTTTTGCCGTTTTTGCTAAACTCGCCTATATAAATAGTAGTTTATGTACACTATTTCTAATACATTTATACGTAACTTTTTACGGTCTATCCAATGGTGCTAATTATATTTAGCTTTTTGACTGAAAGTATAAAGCAATTTCCAAAAATAGGCAGGATAAACTATTGCCGAAATGCCGAGATTTCATAAGTAAAGGTCTCACAAAAGTAATTTCAGATGTTGTCCTGGATGAATACCATGCATTTGATCTTAGATATGCTATAGTAAAAGTCTTTGCTTTTGGTGTCAAAAACACAATAAAGTGGTTTTGGATGCTTTTGTAAAGGGGTAGGTCATGGTTTTTGAGTGGTTTTCATCAATCTCAAAAAAATTGAGAAAATGCATCAGCAAGTAAGAGCTAGTCGAAAGTAATCGTTTGGTGTTATTTTGAAAGTCTAAATCTGCTTCTAACTTGAGAAATTACTCGTCAAATACGTTCAATTTTGGCTGTGTTTTAGCATATTATTGAGTAGTAGGAGCTAATGTAAGTATGCTATCTGTCAGTACTTGAATTGTTCCCATTAATATAGGCTGGAAGCATCGTGAAAGAGTCATTTCCACAATCACGGGTGAAGCTATGGAGGGTTTAACGCGGTTTGTAGCGCTTGAAATCACGGTAGAGCATGGTATAACTGTATGAAGAATAGTCTAAAAGTAATGATTGTGGAGAAGGTGCTTTTCAATTGTGTGCAAAGGGCAGCATCTTTATTTAAAAGTATATGTATGCTGTTATTTAATGTTTCTTGTATTCGATAAAGTTCTTGAATCCAGGATGCAAGGTTTGCCACCAAAACTTGGTTACTGTGCTTGGCCATAAGCCGTAAACCTATAAATTACAGTAAATAAATGAATAAATCAAAATAAAGCAAACTGTTTGCTATCCTTACATCACCGTCTTTGTTGAGATACCAAGAACTGCAACCACTCTTCCAAACAGTGCCGTTGAATTGTCGTTTCAAGTGGGATGTGTAAGCATTCTGTGCTTCCAACTTTGGCTCCATGGCACTGATATCATTCTTTAATGCATATTTCATGCAGCGAATGGCATATTGTACTTGACTATAATTACATTTAATGCGTCTGTCTTTTTTCCAGTGAAGTTTGTAAATGCACGTACCACTCAATAACAGTGACAACAGAGTTATGGCCAAGACCCACACCAGCACCGAGTAAGAGAAAGAAATTAGGGAAGCCATGGATTGTTGCGGCTTTGTATGTATCAGGATAGTTGTTTTCCCATTTATCTCTGAGCGATATGTTATCTCTTCCATAAACTAGCGAGAGTCAAAAAAGATGAATCACATGCATCTTTGTACAAGAAAAGAAAGCCATCCAAACACTTACTTTCTAAATTACCCAGAAAACCCTCTACATTAAAGCCAGTGGCCAGCACCAAGACATCCACTTGTTGAGTGTTACCTTCAGTATCTATCAGTATATCATTTTGAGCATCTTTGACAGCTCTTGGTACCACAGTGACGTTAGGCTTTGCCAATGCTTCCAGATAGTTTTCAGACTTAGCAATACGTTTACATCCAGGTGGGAAAGAAGGCGTCAAAATAGGGATCAAATCAGGACGACCTGCTCTTTTCAATCTGAAAGCAGTAAGTTTTTCAAAGACCCTTTGAACAAATCTGCCAATGAATGTGCCATGAAAGCCAAAACCTGCATAATAGAGTTCATGCTAAAAAAAACAAGCTGTATTAGGGAATTATTTGTTTGTCAATGCGTTGAGATGGTTACTTGAAAGAAAATCGTATTACGAAAGATGCGCATTAAAAAGGGAATATGCTTCAAGAGGAATTTGGTGACTCGAGAGTAGGCAAATTGATCTCTGGGAGCAATCCATGCGGGTGTTCTTTGGTAGCTGATGAGATGTTTAGCGACTCTGCGTAACTCAGGAATGGCTTGGATGGCACTTGCTCCACTGCCAACAACAGCCACCGTCTTGTCTTTGAAGTCAATTGAGGAATCCCATAGTGCCGTATGAACAATCTCGCCGTTAAATCCTTTAAATTGTGGTGGGATGTTTGGGATGCGTAGAGGGCCCAAACCAGCAAAGCTGCATGTTATGTTATTAGTATATATATATATATATATGTACATACACGCCTGAAGCCATCCATTTGCACCACTTACACATAATCAAAGTATTCAGTGACAATGGGTTGAGGTTGAGTTGTGTCTGTGCTTCTGGAATCCACCTTCCAGACTTGCTTATGCTGGATCCAATCGATGCGGATCACTTCAGTATTGAACTTTGTTTGCTCATAAATGTTGTACTTTGTTGCTACTTTTCGAAGGTATTCATAAATCTCTTTTTGGGGGCTATAATGATGAGACCAATCTGGATTCAATTCAAAGCTGAATGAATATAATGGACTCGGGATATCACTGTATGGGAATCAAATAAACAAACATGAGTTAGAGACTCTTGATCTGCAAAGTCCTTAAGATTTTTTTTCTTACCAGGCACACCCGGGGTATGTATTGTCGTGCCATGTTCCTCCTACATCGGCCGAAATCTCATAGACTTGCGCTTTGATGCCCAACTGTTTCTTGACTTGAATGGCAGCACATAAACCGCTGAATCTACATGGATTCGTAAATGGAAAAGTCTATTTTGAAATGCCTTTTTGCCTCCAATCTTTACCCTGTTCCAATGACGGCTACTGTTGGTTGAGGCATGTTATCGATAGGAATATAAAGAACACAAAGAAAGATCGCCTCGATTCAACATGAATTTAAATACCTTCATGGCCTTCTTAAATGGGCGGAAAAAAGCTTATGTAGTAACAGGGCCTGTTGTACAAATGAGCGCATTTGATATAAACGATTACCATCATGAATTTACCCCATAAATTTACAATTTTGGATTATTAAATACAACGAGTTCTATCTAGAGTTCACTCGAATTTGACAAGTATAATGCCGTCTAATTCCTTCTATTGCATTTTGCATTTTGGAAAGGGCAAGTAAATGACGTATCGAACTGATGATACGGACGAATCACCGAGTGAGGCTTATGTTGTTGGCAGCTTTTTTTTTTCTGGTGTTTTTTTTTCTTTCTTCTTCTCTCTCTTTCCCATTATCATTACATGTTGGTGTGTGCCAACTGATTTCTCTCTTCTTTCGTCATTACATTCAATTTTGCTATCCACGTACATTCACTGTGGCAACGACATTCAAACCCGCCATTAACCACAGAAAAAGAAAGACCATGGACATTCATGAAGATTCTGGTAAAACGCCAACCAACAATCACTGTATTTCCAATGAAATTGCAGCCATATATACATCGACATTTCAGCATGTTGGCATGGAATTCATAGATGTCCTTATGCGAGAAATCACTATTCAAGCTCAAGTGGATTCTGCTCTGTTTTTGCAGCTACTCTCGCCCGAAGAGTACAAGGAAATATCCGACATTTACACGAAAGACGGCAAGAGCAGGCTCCATGTTGTCTCTTGTGCAGTATCAACAACCAGTTCCCCTGAAATTCAACATTCGTCTTGCTCCTCAGGTGATGATCCATCGCCATCTTCCAATGTGGATTCAACATCCGATGGTCTTCAGGACCAATTTCTATTGATTAGGTCTTGCTTTTCAAATCAAGCGAGCATGAAATCAAGGTATAATAGCGCATTATGGCGTCGGCATGGCATAAGGGTAAATTGACCAGTATTGTGTTAGATTGACGAATGCTATTATACCTCTATCGACATTGAACGCATCGTCACCCTATATAAAGACATTATTGAACAGCAAAAAGTTAACGTCCATCACACACGGCAGAGATAATGAGGAGATTGAGAGGGGCATCTATCCGAATTACGAGCATTTTGTTGGATACAGACTAGAGTCAACACAAAAAAAGGATAGTGTCATTAGAGGTTTATTGTGTGTTACGGATCATGCTGCCATGGACAATCAAAAACTAAGCATTATAAACAACATGATGGAGACGGTACATATGCGATGCATCAATGAATTAAACCAACTACAAAGTCAAGAGCAATTGATCAGCGCTAGAGATCTGGCTGTGTTGGATGCAGAGAACAAGTTGAAATTTCTGGCTGATATGAGCCATGAAATCAGGTAGAGTTGGACTAGAGCCAGAGAGAGAGAGGGAGGGAGTGTGTATGTGTCGGTATATATTGATGAGATTTTTCGAATTAGAACACCCATGAACGCTGTCATTGCTCTGACCGACCTATTGCTACAAGAGAGATCCAGCCTGAATATCGAGCAAATTGAACATTTGGAAGTGATCCAAACCAGTGGCAGCCATCTGCTCACAGTAGGTGTTTGTAAAGTAGAACCAGACGCACGCTAACAAGTTTATAAGATTATCAATGACATTCTAGATATATCTAAATTAAATCATGACCCCAAGTTCAAGCTGGAAAGCCGACGATTTAGTCTAAGAAAATGCTTAAAAGGTAAAATCCACTGTATGATGTTATGATAACCAGTCAGGCTAAAAACAACAAACAAGATACGTTAAATATGGCTAGGCACCAAGCATCTATGAGTCAACAAAATAAGGTTGTTTATGTGCTGGAATGCCCACCTGACAAGGACGACAATATGCCACTGCCTCAACTCATTGCACAGCTGGAAAATAAGGGCGTTCTTTTAAGGCCACTTTTGCATAAAAAGGGTAAGACCGTATTACCAGTAATTTGGAAAATTGATTCAGACGTGCCTGATCATTTACTGGGCGATACGATGCGACTGACTCAAATCATGTTAAACCTATGTTCCAATGCCGTCAAAGTAAGTGAATGGCATAGATCAGAAGCAACGTGAGACTTAGATACTGTGTAGTTTACCAAACAGGGCGGCATTCATATTCGCATCAAGAGATCAACGCCAACACCACTTCGCACCCCATCATCTCAGAATAGACACAATGAGAGACGCATGACTTTCAAAGAACGTTATGACGCAAAGATTGAAACAATGTGGACTCAAGCATTACAGGATAGAAGGGATAGAAACAACAGTGCATATAATCCATCCATGTCGCCCACGAGCTCTTCAACAGGTACAGGTGGACTTGTCGCCAGTGGCAGCTCAAATCATGCAACAGACGATCCAGACGTGGATTATTTTGGAGAGAAAGCCATACTCGAAATTTCAGTGACGGATACTGGTATCGGTATACCTGCAGATCGTTTGCCTAAATTGTTCAAGTCCTTTTCTCAAATCGACATATCAACAGCCAGAAGGTACGGTGGTACAGGTCTAGGCCTGGCTATTTCAAGTACGCTAGTCAATCGTATGGGTGGTTGTGTTTGGGTGGAATCAGAAGAGGGTGTAGGTTCTCGATTTGCATTGACACTGCCAATGACAGTGGCTCCCAGAGGCAGAAATTACAGCAGCGATAGCACACCTATTGGTTTCGCTGGATCACCGTCTTCACCCGGTTCCACTGTTTCTGACAGTAGTAGCAGCGTGCATTCTGCTCTAGGCGGCAGTGGTGCTGGCAATGACATCATATCTCCCATGTCTTCCATGTATACCTTTACTACACCAGCCGTGAACAATACGCCCAATAATCCAGGCTATTTTCCTCTGACGACAATCAATACCAGCAACCTGACAACCATCCCACAGCAGCAGCAGCAACAGCAGCAACATCAACAAATGCATCGTCCAGCGCTTCCTCGAACTACGCATCAACAATTGTATCCTTCAGACACACTGAATGCTCGAACAGAGCCTCAATTAATACCACACATCATTCAAACGACAACTGCAAACAATGAATCGTTTTCTCCCATGGCAGAAGATACACATGCATTGAATCCACCACCACCCAGTACCATGGAATCTCGTAATGTGGAAGATGTCAAACGAGCGATAGCCAATACAGGCAGCAGCAATAACACGATACATAACAATCTCAGTGCCAACAATGCAAGCGCCAATCAGGGCAGAAAGTCGTACAATGACCTGCTATCACCAGCTAGTCGAAGTACTCGAGTAGGCATCACTAAGCAGCATTATCATAATCGAAAGCCTCAGACCAAGGAGGAGAACCTTGCAAAATTGCACCCACTGCGAATTCTGCTAGCTGAGGATAATATATGTAAGTTGTTATAGTGCTGTAACGCTGGTTCATGCATTCATCTTGTGTCTCTTGGTGTATAGTAAATCAAAAGATTGCCATCAGTATATTGAAACGATTAGGCTATGTGGATGTAGCTATTGCGAATAATGGAAGTGAAGTATTGACGTTGATGAAAACTTCTGTCTTTGATGTCATCTTTGTAAGCATTGCATTGCACCAGTTTGAATGACGCATTACTGATACCGCTTCTCTTACTAGATGGACCTGTATATGCCTGAAATGGACGGACTTGAAGTGACTCGAGAAATTATCAAAGAGAGAACTCGACAAAAGCAAGCAGACATGGCACCCAACGATACAGCGCAGACCAACGAATTCTCAGCGTCGGATCTCTTGAATACAGTGGACGTCTACATCATTGCACTCACTGCTTCAGCGTCACGCGAGGACCGACAGATCTGTATTGATGCAGGCATGAACGATTTTATCAGTAAGCCATTTACCATGACAGAAATGAAATCAGCTCTCAAGACGTGTGCCAACAAACGCAAAAAGAGAAGAAAGCTTGCACAGCAAAAGCAAACGGAAGAAGTGTTTACTGACGCTAATATTCATCCTACTGCTTCTACATCGACAGAGATGATTCATGCCACAGACGACCCCATGCTGGATATTCAGACTGCGGCTCCATCCTCCTCCACTGCTTCATCTGCTTGTGCGAATACAACAGCTACTTCTCATCATCTCGTATAATACTAACTCTATATATTCTACTACTATTACTATTATTATTACTACTTTTTGCATACCCTCTGTTTTCCATTTGTTTCTCGTTCCCTTTCCTCGCGCTCTCTGTATATACTATCGTTTTCTCAAAAATAAAACCGGCTACTTCGTTTTATAGGAATAGGATACACTGCTTTATTGACTTATGCAAAATGATAACTATATATATATATAATGAATGGTATGTATTTGATGTTATTTGGCTCGGTTATCCGCAATAAGGAAAGCCTCTTTGAGTATGGAATGCACACCTTGTTGATTCTCTGAAGTGTCATCGTCCAACACTTCGTCATCTGTTGAAGACATGTTCTTATCCAAACGCAACTTCATGTCGGCCATCTTGAGAATGTATTCTTCGATAGTGTCTTTACAAATCAGTTTATGGATAATAACGTCCTTGGTTTGACCCACACGATGAGCGCGGTCTTCTGCTTGTTTGTCGTTTTGTGGATTGAAATCGATGTCATACAAAATAACAATGCTGTTGGAAGTTCGTATTAGCATTGCACAAGGAGACTATCTCATAAGTGCACTTACTTTGCAGAGGTCAAGTTGATGCCAAAACCACCAGCCTTTGTGCTTAGCAGGAATACATTTATATTCGCATTTTCATTGAAATCATCAATAAGGCTCTGTCTTTCCATCACTTTGGTTTCACCATCGAGTCGTAAAAATGAGATGCCAATGGTTTCCATGACTAATTCCAGAATATCCAGCATCTTTGTAAACTGACTAAAGATCAACACCTTGTTTCCTTCCTTTTTAAACTTGGGTAACAATATCTTGAGTCTTTCGATTTTGCCAGAATCCATCCATTCTTGATTTTTCAAACTGTAATGTTGAATTCTCTGCAGATAGCAAAGTCAGTCGTCAAGTTTAGTTGGTTTGTTCAGTCCTTTTTATATACCTTTTCCTCTCTACAAAATCGATCTATTTCAAAGTCTGACATAAACGTCAAATCTTCATACATGTATTCCAAATTAGAATCCCAGTATTTGACGTCCTTGTGCAGTTCCTTGGCCATTTCTCTGAGCATGTCATCGGTATACACATTTCTAAACAACAGAGGATGGTCGGCTGCTTTTCTCAAATGAATCACCACATTGGACATGTCTTCAAATTGTGCTTGCATGTCGGTTTTCTTCTCCACCACGACCGGCGTCTGCTCTTCTTCTGGTACTGCTGATTTTGTTTCCATCGCTTGATACTTCTTCTTGGTCTGTTCAATAATGTGGTTATAGAGCTTGGCTTGATTTTCCGTCATGTTGCAGTGTTCAATTTTCTGCTCCTTGTTGGGCAAATCTTTAAGCACGTTTTCCTTTTTGCGACGAAGCACAAAGGGAGTCATCATCTTTTTGGCACGACTGATACGTTCTTTGGCGAGCACCTGAATCGATGTTTCGTCAGCAGCTGTCCCTATCTTGTTGTCATCGTCGTTTTTCTGCGATTTGCGAATTTTGAAGATGGAGCGAATGTCTTCTTGGTGTTGAGCAAATGTTTCGGGCATGATAAATGTCAGCAACGAGACTAATTCTTGAAGGTTGTTCTGTAGCGGTGTACCAGTCAAGAGTAGGCGGAACGGCGTTTTGATACTCATGAGAGACTTGTATCGAGCACTGGTGCAGTTCTTGACCATATGACCTTCATCCAGAATCATAGACTGACACTGTAAACCTTTGAAAAACCTTCTATCGTCTGAATGGCCTGCAGCCAGGTTGTATGTTGTAATGATCACTTGGAATTCGTTGTCTTGATTTTCGTATTCCAAGTTCATTCGCTGCTCCATTCGTTCTTGCTGAGTGCCATGATACACTCTGACTTCCAAGTCTGGACAGAAGCGTTCAAACTCTCTTTCCCAATTCTGAATAGTAGATGATGGCACGACAATCAAATGAGGGCCAGTTTCGCCAATTTCATTCAATCGACCCAAGAAACTGATCACTTGTGCTGTTTTGCCAAGACCCATCTCATCTGCCAAAATACCAGAAATGCCTTTACGATAGAGCAGCAGCATCCAATTGACGCCCAAGATTTGATAATCCTTCAACGTCATGGCAGGGTTGACGATATCTGGTTGTTGCGTGAGGTATCCTTCCAAAGCATCCTGATAACGGGCTGAATTTAATTTATCACTGTCCAGAGAGATGTTGGTTAGGCTCATGCCAGGCTGGTCATCATCCTTGGGCGAGCCTTGTCGACTATTATTGTTGCTGTTGCTATTGCTGTTGTTGAGCTCCTCCCAAATATTGATAATGTTGCGCAACTTGACACCCAAGTTTTCAATCCTTTTGATGATCTGATCCACAGCACGGTAGCCACTCATCATTTCATAACAGTTCTCAATGTACTTGGCGCTCAAACCCTTGGTTTGTCGTAGTTTTGCCTCAAGGTCCTCTTCATCAGCAAAGGGTCGAAGTTCGATCAATTTATCAGCAGAGGCTGACTTGCATCCAGTCATGATTTGGAAATCCTTTGATGAGCATGTGTTGAAATACAAGACGACAGCTGTCTGCTTTTGCTGTCTGCTCTCCACACGAATACCTTCTTCAGCATCCGAATCATCATCATCGTCGTCGTCGTCATCATCCTCTTCTTCTTCTTCCTCAGATTCGGTAACGATTTCAATAACGCCGTTATCCTCAGTATCACTAATCTCAATCACACCGTCCTTGTTAGTATATGGCCGATTTGTTAGGCGAGGCTTTTTGACATGTTTGGGTCTCTTGGCTTCCTTTGACAGCGAATAATAAGCTCTCGAAATAGTTGGTTCCTTTCGTAAAGCGGCTTTAATGTCCTTGTTTGATCGTTTGTTTAAGCGACTCTTCAAAAGTTGTATATTTTCTTTTTCCTTGGCCCTTTGGATAGGATCGATTGTCTTTGAAGGTTTATGATTGTATAGCTGATCCTCCTCGTCATCATCATCATCCATCATATCGTCTTCAGAATCACTAATCGGCTGGCGTCTCTTTTTTCTGTTTGTGCCTGTGGATCCCTTGTCGTCGTCATCCATAGAGCCATCATCCTCTCTCTCGTCATCCTCGTCTTGGTCTACTTCTTCATCAGAAGAAAAGAAGAGGCGATTCTTAACTGGCTTTCTTTCTCTCAACACACGCTTGGTTTCAGAGACAATGGCTTCATCTTTACTGTCGTCAGTATTGCCACTGTCAAGCATCTCTTCATCGCTGTTTCTTTCAACGGGCTTTTGCGTTAACTTTCTTCTGGGTGTCATAAGATCAAAGATCTGTTTCTTTGGCCTGGAATTGAATCCAACTTTCCCAAATGTTTCTGTCAGGTTTTCAGTGCTACTGCTGCTTCTACTTCCTGGTAGGGAGAACGCAGATGATTTGGAAGCAAACATGGTACGGTTGGTGCTTTTCAGTTTTGGGTTGACTTTCATCACTGATCGAGTGTCATTTTCCACAGGCTTTTTAGCAGGACTGAAAAAGGAGCTGATGGGTTTAGTGCCTGTTGAAGTCTGTTTTGATGGAGAAAATGTAGGTGGCATTCTTCCTTGTACTTCAATGGGGGAGCAGTGAAAAAGATGATGAAAGGCTTTCAAAAAAATTTTACGTGAAAACGCTCTAATCAAAGCAAAATTTCATAGGCCTCCTGCCAATCCCCTTTTGGTTTCAAATCAAGAAATAGACTCAATTTGAATTTGACATTGTCTTGGTAAGAAAACACTCTAACAGGACCATGCTCTATCTCTGTATGGATCCTGCAAGTCCTTGCGCTTGGCTAGTTCTCTTTATAGAATACAAGAGATAAGTAAATTACACGGTAGACATCTGCATGAACCAATGATTGCACAAGGTCAACATTTAAAAAGCTTCTAGCATTGTACCATCTCAGTGTCCACATCTGCCATGCGCATACCGCTGAAAGAGTAGATATCGACAGCAAACATGCTATACATAGTATTCATGTATACAATAGAAAGAACGTTAATGACAGCAATTGGCACCATCTTGCACCGAGCGCATTGGAATCAAGGACTAGACAGTGCAGTGTAAGGTACACAGGAGTCACAAGAAAACGTGGGGAAGCCTCTCTGCCACACCTTGAGCCTAATTATCTCGATATGAAGACAGATTCTCCTATTCTCTCTTTTTTTTTTTTTTCTTCTTTCTTTTCTACAATACAAGACATCTACAAACGATGGCTCAAGTGGACTCGAGTAACGATGTGCAGCACAGGTCTCGAGCCTTTTATCCAACTTCGCAGCCCATCCTAATTCATCATGTAACATCATATGGCACAAGCAAAACATAGAAACTTGAGCTAATATGCACAATTTGTTGTTTCTAGTCAAATCAAGACAAACCCGCAACGAGTAAAGAAAATTTCTAGGCAAAGCTCCATCAACTGATACTCACATAACCTTTCTAGTGTCGATCAAAAGCAGTAAGAGTGATAGTGGGTTTATTCATGAATCCCGTCTCTCAGGGGAATCACATTTCAGCAACAGTAACATCACACTCATAATTGCATCATGTTACTCAAAGCTAATCTGTCTCAAACTAGAGCCTCCAAGCATTTATTTGCATGAGCATGTTGTTGGATATGAGGACGACCAAGATGAAGATGCCGACAAGCTTTCCATGCACAGTAGCATGTTTGAGGACGGAACCACAGCAAAACCAGAGTAAATTACATTCAATTTGAGCTTGATAGAAAAACACACGATTGACAGCCATTTTCTTTGTGGATCTCAGAAAGTCTCCCAAACGAAGCTTTTTTGAAAGAATAGGTTTGAGAAAGAAGCATCATCTCCAGCCAAACGCTGAATCAAATCTTGAGCAAGACCACCCACAAATGTCAGACGAAGATGATCAACTGGGCATCATTGATCATAACGAAGAAGAGGACGATGATGATGATCTCTCTTCTTGCTCTTCATCAGAGGAAGGCAACGTGCCTCAAATAAGTGTTTCGACTCCAACATCCATTCCTGGACCTCCGAATTCGTTCAGCAGCCAATATCAAGGCGGGAAATACGTCAAGGTAAAAGCGAAAAAGCGAGTGCACTCAGCAACATGATTAATTATTGCGAAACACAGACAAAGACAAAGCACAAAAAGAACAACCAAGAATTTGCACGACTGATGCTAGCTCAAACCATCCAAACGTCCTATAAATCCGACATTTTTATCAACAACAGCAAGCATGGATACCACAACCATTACCGCATGTCATCTGATTCATCAACAGAGCCAAGCCCAAATCATCCGTATGGCGCAATATGGGCACTCAAGTTTAGCAAGGATGGCCGGTATTTGGCATCAGCAGGACAGAATTGTGTCATTTGCTTGTGGACATTGTTAGCTCCTCAGGGTCCTGAATTGTCTATCAATGTACTGGAAGAGAAACCACACATGGAATACATTGGGCATAAAGCTGATATTTTGGATCTCGCGTGGTCAAAGGTGAGTCAAGCTGTAGTTTCTAGGGTATTTGCGCTGATGTATCTGTAGAACAATTTTTTGCTGTCGAGCTCAATGGATCACACGGTGAGGTATGTATATATGAACAGCCTTGTACAACATCCATTCTAACGTCGCTCAAATAGACTATGGCATACATCACAAAAAGATTGTTTGTGTGTGTTTCAACATTTGAATTTCGTCACATCCATTGAATTCCATCCCAAGGTAACATGATGAAACTAAGGCAAAGCAGACAGAGTCAACCAACATGATTCATGTATTAGGACGATCGCTTTTTCTTGTCTGGATCGATGGACGGCAGAATTCGAATCTGGAGCATACCCGAGAAACGAGTGGCTTTTTGGAACGAGATTCCTGGCAACCGACTAGTTACTGCTGCAGGTTTTACGCTAGATGGTAAGACTGTGATAGCAGGCTCACATGATGGTCACTGCTACTTTTTCGAAACACAAAGCTTGAAATATATCACACAAATATCTGTCAATAGCGACACTACCAGTAATCGCAATTCGTCGTCAAAAAAGGGACCTAAAATCACAGGCATTGAAATGATGCCGGGCATGCCACCAGGAGACGAGAAATTGTTGGTCACTAGCAATGACTCCAAAGTGAGGTTGTATAACATGAAAGATAAAAGTCTCATGTTTAAATACAAAGGGGTCGAGAATACGTGTCTGCAGATAAAGGCCAGTTTTAGGTATAGAAAGGAGAAATGTCTACACCCCCCCCTATTCAATTGATTGCTGATATTTTAATCATGCTAATAGCGATGATGGAAGATATATAATCAGTGGCTCAGAAGATTGCCACACATATATTTGGCGGACAGAGCAATCTAGTGTGTCGCCTTTACATCATTTACAAGAATCCAGAAGTAAAGCATTGTCTGTCTTTGGCCATGTGGGTGAATCTACTCTCAATTTCCCAGCCCATCATTTTGACAACCACTCTACACCTGCATTGCAACAGAATCAGCCTCCACCAATATCGCAAAATCGGAATCAGCAGCAACAACATCAACAAACACGATTTTCAAAATGGCTAAAGAAAAGAGACAACCATACTGACAAGATTCGAAGTCGAACAGAGTACTTTGAAGCGCATGATTTTGTAGTGACAGCAGCAATTTTTGCACCAGCTAAAACCAGACAATGGACTGCCAAATCAAAGCTAGACACTATTTACAACAACACCCCTCTGCATCTTCGACGTTTATCAACAGCAAGCAGTGGTAGCCACTCTTCATCGTTTGTAAAAGAAGAAGATCAATACTCTGAGGGCCATATTCTCATTACAGCCGATTTCCGTGGACTCATCAAAGTATGGCGAGTTGATTCTGGTTCATACCAACAACCAACGGCATTATTACCACCTCTCGATACCCAACCTTTGCATGCTACAGCAACACCTCCATCCGATATCCTATCTACCTCGCCCAAAAGTGGCAGCGGCGCTCGTTCTATAGCCTCTTCTTCGCCCAAAGTCAAAAAGAATTTTGGTTTGTTCTCATCTCGACACTCCAAGTGACACTCAACATGAGGTTTGCTCGTAGATGTGAATTACTGCAGACATTATTACTGGAAAGAGTATTGCTATTTGCACAATTTTACTCTTCAGACAATAAAATTTTCCTCTTTGCGCTATTAACTATCACTTTTTGTACAAGTAGTTATTACTTGGTCACGCTTTGCAATCACTGGGGGGGTCAATAGCATATTCTGATGACTAAAAGGATTCACTTTATGGGGTTGCCAATTATCAGGAACCAACTACAATTTTGAGCAACGTATCAAGTAAATAAGGATTATTGGGTAGTATCAATAGCGCCTCAATAGCTTTATATGCAGTGGTTTCTATATAAGATTAGCATTAGATAGCATACATGCAGGATTAACTATTGAAAACAGAGATTATTTCATTAACAATGCATTTTGCAATGACAGCTGAGTTTAAACTGGCT
This sequence comes from Mucor circinelloides, assembly GCA_037974945.1. Lineage (NCBI taxonomy): Eukaryota > Fungi > Mucoromycota > Mucoromycetes > Mucorales > Mucoraceae > Mucor > Mucor circinelloides. The sequence goes on along the minus strand of JBBNAA010000028.1, from coordinate 597,903 downwards.
AATCTTCTTCTCTCACAAGCAATGCCACAACTGACTCGATTCATGACCCAAGAAACATTTTTTGCCGTTTTTGCTAAACTCGCCTATATAAATAGTAGTTTATGTACACTATTTCTAATACATTTATACGTAACTTTTTACGGTCTATCCAATGGTGCTAATTATATTTAGCTTTTTGACTGAAAGTATAAAGCAATTTCCAAAAATAGGCAGGATAAACTATTGCCGAAATGCCGAGATTTCATAAGTAAAGGTCTCACAAAAGTAATTTCAGCTGTTGTCCTGGATGAATAGCATCCATTTGATCTTAGATATGCTATAGTAAAAGTCTTTGTTTTCGGTGTCAAAAACACAATAAAGTGATTTTGGATGCTTCTGTAAAGGGGTAGGTCATGGTTTTTGAGTGGTTTTCATCAATCTCAAAAAAATTGAGAAAATGCATCAGCAAGTAAGAGCTAGTCGAAAGTTATCGTTTGGTGTTATTTTGAAAGTCTAAATCTGCTTCTAACTTGAGAAATTACTCGTCAAATACGTTCAATTTTGGCTGTGTTTTAGCATATTATTGAGTAGTAGGAGCTAGTGTAAGTATGCCTTTTGCCCGTATATGAGTTATGCGCATTGCTGTAGACCTGAAGCATTGTGGAGCATTCATGTCTATCGTCAAAAGTGAAACTATGGAAGTTTAGCACACTTTGAGGCACTTGATATCACGCTTTAATTGCAAATTTGTGCAATTCAATTGATTAGTTTTCTTAAGAATATGACGCTTTAGAGATTACTGTATATATTATTCCTAGCCCTCTTTTAACTTTTCAAGCCATCGTACAATATTGGTATCACATTCTAAAGCAAATGATTAAAGCGGATCATATCTGTACATTTGTAAGAGTAGCCTCTGATGATGTAGAGCTTCAACGTTGTAAAATTGTGCAAATAATAATATCCTACTGGAAAGTAACTATGGCAGCTGACATTTACAACTGTTAACGAAAGGTCAACAAGTGAAGCAAAGGCTAATATGGAAATAAAATTAATTTATTTACTTGTTTATACGTCTAAAATACATTATGAAGGATGGGAGGAGAAGAAAAATACAAATATTTCAAATATAAGTGAGGTAAAATGGTGAGGGAAAGATGGGTTTATACAAAAGCTATTTACTTGCACAACATGGCAATCAAGGCACCGCCTACACTACCACCTTCAGAAGCAACTTCGAGGGTAATCTTGCTACTGACCTCCTTGCCATACCATTCGTCTAAAGCACGACGGACACGAAGATTCATATGAGGATAGAATTCGTAAGTGGAACCGTTGATACCAACAACAATATCATCACGATCAGCATCAAGCAACTTTTGTTGATCAATCAATGAGATGATGGAAACAGCAGCTAATGAGGCAGAGCGAGTGGAGACAATACGGCAGATACGAGTCAAGATGGCAATATCATTCAAAGTAGGGGTATTCACGCAATTAAAGTTGCTCAAGAGTTCAAGGCTAGCCTTGTGATCAGCCTTATCATCGTTCTCCAATGTGCTCATGTACATGGTTGGGAAAGCCCAAGCTTCACCAAAACCTTCAGGAACATGTCCTTCAAACAAAACACCGGCCTTGATAAAGTCCATAGCAATCAGACGAGTCAATTCACCCATGTAGGCACCAGAAAGCATCTTTTCGTACAATTGGAATTTAGGTTGGTTATGAGAATTGTCCAATTCAAGATCATATTTGGTCAATGGTAGGTAAGCCTCGGTACCAAAGATATCAATCTCGGTGTTGATTAACATTTCAGTGTTTTCGGGGTATTTATTGCGGACACTTTCATCCAGCTTGGTGATGAGGGGCAACTTTTCAGGATAAGCAGCATTGATACCGGTCGCAAAGATGAGACCAATACGACAGGCAGGATTTGTATAGCCATGAGCAACAAGAGTACCAACTGTATCGTTAAGGATGGCAGTCACCTTGACGTTCAAGTTCTAAATGGTTCAATAATAAAATTGAGTCTCCAATGTTCTTGATTGCTACTGATTTATCTTTCCCACCCCAACAGCAATGTATTTTTATTTACTCACCTTGCGCTTAAAAGCATCATGGAACATGTCAGCAAGATCCTTTCCCTCTGTGTTTTGAAGAGTAAATCCCTTACCCATTCTGAGGATAGTGCCTCGATCAACGGCAGTTTGACTATGAAAAGGTAAAAAAATAAATAAATGGAATTAATTTATGATCCTTGTCAAAAAAAAAAAAATCAGTGCACAACTTACTCGACAGGGAAACTCCAACAAACACCTAAAGCTAGAGTCTCTTCACCGGCAACTTGAGACTCGGAAAAGAGATGTTTGGCATCCACAGTAACAAGGTCATGGATGGCATCAGCGATCCAATCGAAAAAGACGGAACCTTCACCAGTCTTCAATTCAGGACTAGGACGACGCTTGAGCTCATGAACAACAGATTTACCAGCACCTTTAAGTTCAACAGCAGCGATACGCAAGTTGGTACCTCCCAGATCCAAGGAGAGAAAAGTTCCGGTCTCATTACCAGTTGGCATTTTTGTCACAAAAGAGGGAATCATGGTAGCTAAACCTTTTGAAGGTGTTTTCAAACCAGTTTGGCACTCTGAATTGAATCCATCAACAATAGGTTTGAGTTGGTCTCTAGAGAGTAAGAAATCCTTCTCGAGTGATTGAAAGATAGTATCAGCAGACATTTAAGATGTAGATTATCAAAGAAAAGAAGATAAAAGTAAAGAGGAGAAAAGAAAGAAAATAAAAAACGAAAGGGCAAATTTGAAATTATATAAATAGGGGTTGGACAAGAGCGAAAAACGAAAAAACCAGTGAAACCTAGTCTCAGGCCATTTTAGCCTTCAGGGCCAATGATCAAGACTCGGGGAATAATGGGAAGCGTGCTTTCTTGTTGAATCACCCTTTGAACCCTTTTTCCCATTAGATTGATGAGCATGAGTTTCAAATTAAGGTATTGCACCAGACCCTGAATAAACATTTGATTGGTTTCTCATGATTTGTTATGTAATGCGGGAAAGAAAACCCTGACCGAAATCTCCATGGAAATAGACCCTTTCCATATTATCCAAACATTGGAATGAACGTTTGAATCACACCATATTTTCTTGTGGGATAAAGAATAGTTGGACCCCGAAAGTAAAATAAGGGTCCCTCCTTACTTCACTAAACAAAAAAAGCCCTTTTGTTGGTTTAGTAGATGGGCATTCTGTTTCATTGTTAACTGAACGCTGTCTCTTACTCGTTGCCACCAGGCAACCCAAACAGCACCACCCTGGAAATGATGAAATAGCCAACCTAATTTGTGCAACGACCTCGATACACTATACCAATCATCGTCTATATTACGTTAGATAACATGTCAATATTCAAATGGAGAGGGGGAGAGAGAGAGAATGGGGTCCATTAGTCCTGCTGTTCCTTTTTTCGTCTCGGCAGATGTTTCTATTTCGTGAGAATGTTTTCCATCAGGGTCACAGCCTTTTAGATTAATAATCCTCTTAAAAAAGTAGGGCCATTTGTTTAGTTTCAATATGAAAAATGTTGGTTTTTACAATTTATTTCTTTTCATGCCTGAAAAAATAGTATTAAAGAAGGAATAGTGATACAAAAATAAGAAATTATAATGCGTTTTACAATGTATAAGATAATAAAGAGGTGGGGAGAAGAGAATTAGATTTTTTTTTGGGTTTCCTAGTAACAAGGATTCTAAGTAGCAAATGAGATGTTATAAATATATATGAGTTTCATGTTCTAGGTGGGACAGAACAATCTTTTGAGCTGCGTTGTGGGGTGAGGGAAAGCAGAAGTGATGGCAGAATATTCATTCTAGATTAATTTACAACTTTTCGCTCTTTGCGGCAGCAATAGCACGGCCCTCCTTGAGAGGATCGATTCTAGAGTAGGCAATAATAGCAGCAATACCAAGCAATGCTGCAAGAATACAACCAGCCATAGCACCCTTACCCTTGGCAGTGAAGCCATCAGGGATCAATGTAATACCGCTGGGAGCACCACTAAGGTCAAGTCCAGATTTAGCGGCAGCGTTACCTTCGTAGGGATTACCGCCAGCAGTGCAGACATCCTTGAAGGCTTGAGGCAGAGTCATACGCTGTTGAGCAACATCGGGAGCTTCAATCATGACAGCAGCCAAACCAGATTCCAAATGCCATTCAATGTGACAATGGAAGAACCAAGCACCAGGATTATCAGCTCTGAAGCGAATCAATACAAAAGTCTCGGAAGGAACAAGAAGAGTATCACGGCGAGATGGGTTATCCAAGAACCATTCAACGTTGCTGTTATTGCCATCATAGACACCATTACCGCGACCAACCATTTGGAAGACGTGACCGTGAAGATGGAAAGGATGGTGACCAGCATCTAAATTGTTGACAATAATTTCAACCATATCCAAGTGGTTCAAGACAAAAGCCATTGTTTGAGGACCATACACTTCTTCGCTGAGAGAATAGTTGCCCTCACTCAGCATAGTATTGAGAGAAGGAACCTTGGGAGGAAGATAAGGGATCTCATTGAACATACCACGGTTAATACCGTCAGTAGTGACCTGGAAATCAAATGTAAGGTTGACTTGCTTATCAAAGGGAGCAGCGGCCTCGACTACAGCGGGAACAAGGACCATATCGTCAAAAGTGCTGCCCATACCAACATCTTCACTGGGAGCGAAAGTAGTAGATTGGTTATTGTACCAGAGAGGGGTAGTGATATTAAGAACAAGGTCGTCAGGGATAGTATCGTACATATCTGTATTCAAGTCAGCGTGGATGTAGTAGTTGGTATCAGTGGTGTTCTTTGCGGTAACAAGAACAGAGACACGTTGAGCAGCAGTTAAGTAGACGCTCTGTACAGGGGCGCGTTGGGTGGTGACACCATCAATTTCAATAACCTCCAGTTGATGGCCATCAATACTAAAGTAAAACATGGAGAAACCAGACATATTGATGAGACGAAGACGGTAAGTTTTGCCAGGAACAAAGCTAAGACTGTCATTGACACTATTAAACATGAAGCCAGATTGGGGAACAGGTTCAGCACCAGTGGGATTCCATTCACTCATGAAAACCTCGAGACCTTCTGTGCTAGAAGCGTGGTACCAATCTGTAAGGGATAAACAACGACGGTCAGCTTGTAATTTACTCTAAAAGGGTCATTTTCATATATTACCTTGTAAGGGAATTGTAACATCATAGTCGTACTGATAAGTTTCATTCTTTGCATGAATGATAACGGGAGCACGAAGACCATCCAAATATTGACCCTGTGATTCAAAACGTTAGCATTCGATTTGACATGTACGGGCTATCTACATTACCATATAATGAGAGTGAATCCAGTAAGAGCCGTGTTGTGTGAGTTCGAATTCATAAGTAAGTTGATGGCCAGCAGGGATGGCACTATAGCCGTTTTGTTAATACATTTGCCTGCTTGCTACTGTGAACAAAAGATACAACTTACCATTGAGTGACACCAACGGGACCGTCCATCCACACAGTTCCGTTTTGGAACATACCGTGTGTGTGAAGAGCAGTGAATGTATCCAATTGATTGTCAACATTGATAACCAAAGTATCGCCTTCGGTGGCTTCAATGGTTGGAGGACTATAAGAGACAATTAGTATCCATGGCAACCAATTCAGGGGTAATCAAATTTGAGATCTTACGGCCATTTTCCATTGACACCTACAACTTGACGTTCAAAGAGGTTGTCAGGGTTTGCGGTAGTATATGTAATGTTCCAGTCAAGGACAACACGAGCAGCTTGAGCAAGCCCAGTTGAACCGGCAACTAAAAGACAAGTGGCCAAGAAACGCATTTTTTTTTTAGATCAAGAAAAAAATGAATAATGGAAAGAAAGACGAAAAAGAGGAGATGTTTTCGAATCAACTTATAGATCAAAGATTACATATTAAAATAGTTTGGGTCCCCATGTTTTTTTTATTTTTTATCTGATTTTGGGTCTTTTTTTTCAATTTTTTTTTTTATTCGTCTCCACCATCAGATAATTTTAAAGATCTTCTCTTTGTACCTGTGTAATTGGTGCAACTATGTACCCGGAGAGACGCGGGAGTTTGGTAGTACGAAATGTTGTATTACAATGTTTCATCTGATAACTTTTTTTAATTTTTTTTTTTTTTTTTAATTCTCATCCATCTTGTTTTCAAATCAAAGAAATGGGGGGTGGGGAGGAGGAAGTAACAATGATATTGTAAGGAGTATTGTCAGCGGGGGGGCGATGGGTTACCGATCTATATTTTTTACAGCTCCATTAAATCTTCTTAAAAAGGATTAATTTTTGACTTTGTTCAATATCTGATCTTCTTCTTCTTTTTCATCATTGATTTATCAAATTCTTACGCTCAAAGATGTCTGAAGATCTCTTTAACGTTCCAATTTTTTTCATCTTGTTTCGTGAGACAACTGAGGCAGCCATTATTGTCTCAGTGTTGTTGTCTTTTTTGAAAAAGATGTTCAATCCTGAATCTCCTACTTATAAGCGTCTTCGCAATCAAGTGTGGATTGGCTCTGCTGTTGGCCTATTTGTTTGTCTATGTATAGGTGCTGCTTTTATTGCTGTCTACTATACTGTCCTCAATGATCTCTGGGGAAACTCCGAGGATATCTGGGAAGGTGTCTTTTCTCTTATCGCTGTCATCATGATCACTGCTATGGGTCTCGCCATGCTCAAAACTGAACGTATGCAAGAAAAATGGAAGGTCAAGTTGGCTCTCGCGGTACAAAAATCTACAAAGGAGAAATCCACATTCAAAGAAAAGCTTCAAAAGTATGCCTTCTTCTTCTTGCCAATGATCACTGTTCTCAGAGAAGGTCTTGAAGCTGTCGTCTTTATTGGTGGTGTAAGTTGAATTTGGGTCATTTTGACATGTTCCATTGACTGACAATTGTTTAGGTTTCTTTGGGTATTTCTGGTAAATCTATTCCTATTGCTGCCATCATGGGTATCATTTGTGGTGCTCTAGTTGGTTTCCTTATTTATCGTGGTGGTTCATTGATTCAACTTCGTTGGTTCTTTGTTTTCTCCACTGTCATTCTTTATCTCGTTGCCGCTGGTTTAATGGCCAAAGCTGTTGGTTTCCTTGAACAAAACGCTTGGAATATTGTCATTGGTGGTGAGGGTGGTGATACCATTTCTTATAGAGTTACTACTGCTGTCTGGCATGTCTCTTGGGGAGACCCAGAACTTAAAGTTGGCTCTAACGGTGGCTGGCAAATCTTTAATGCCATTCTTGGTTGGAACAACACTGCTACTTATGGTACCATTATCAGCTACTGTCTCTACTGGTTGTTTGTCATCGGCTACCTTGCTTATTCTTTCTTCAAGGAGAGACGTGCTGCTATTCGCAAGGCTGAAGCCGGTGAATGGGACGACGGAGATGCTGCCTTGGAAGAGGCCAAACAATACATTGATGAAACTGGTGAAATTCGTGCTGTCAATGCCGATCAAGATGAAGAAACCAAGGACCATCATTCTGAGGCAATTGAAGTAGTGCCTACTCATGCTGCTGCCAAGGTCTAAACAACCATGTACTCATATTATAAAAAATCTATAGAATCTCCAAATCACTTTCATTTCCTACTTATTTACTTCCTGCTGTGCAAAGAAAAACTTCAATGCAATACACGGAATCACTTTTTTTTTAATTTTCCCCACTCCATACTGTAATGTTACTAATACTATCCCATCTTATCGTTGTTTTATTATCCTCATCTTTTATTATTCTGTATTGTATTGTAGTGAAGCTTTTGCCTTCATATATTCATTTCTAATAAAAATTATATTATAATTGACATGTTTGGTTTTCTTTTTCTTTGACATTTGGTTGACTGACTACTACAACTTATGGAGAAACTTTGAAGACTACTTTGCGCATTATTGCTCGCTTATCTAAAGTTACTTGTAAATTTTGTATCAATTCTTTACTTTGTGGTTACAATAGTCAGTCCAGTGAAATAGTTGTCAGTTTGAAAATCAGATAAATATTGATGATTCATTCTTGTGCACATTACACAAACAGACGGGCCTAATCACATTCAACATGGCATGTACAACCATGGTTCGCTGTCTTAATGCGAGAAATTTCAAACCTTGCATCTCTGGTTACCCATTCGGATCCTCCCAATTTCTGACAAGAGAAGAACCAGAGGATCTTTCTATTGTAAGCTAGTATTTCCCTTATCAGATGATTTTATTATTTTGTAAATAACCTTTGATTTGAGGCACAGGAGCATTCATAGATAGATATCAAGTCTACCGCATGATAAGCACTTTTGTGTACATGCCATCATATGGTAAAAGACTAGCTTAGCCTTCACCAGTGGCTAAAACGAGATGAATGATGAAAACATCAGATAAAATGGAGTATCTATTGTGTTTAACCAATGAGAAATCAATTGCCTGATTAGTTTCTTTTCGTATTCAATTTGCCTCTTTTGAATCTTTCTCTTGTGCGACTAAACACTGAAATCAGACAAATAGAGGCTAAACTAACCCTGGGAGATGATGTACTACACACTCTGTACTTGAAATCAAATCAACTGATTTTGGAAAATAGTATCATATGGCCCTCTTACCTCCTCCTCACTTGGGCCCGAATAGATCTTTTATGTACCACTACGTGTTGTTGACTGAATATGCATCTAGCATAAATGCCATCTTTTGATATCAGATGATGCATTGTATTAGTGATTTATACTTTTTCGTGCATGTATAAACAAACTTGAAACTGTATTATTAGCTTTTGTCAAGATCAGATAAATGACCGGGGGGAGGGGGGAAGGGATGCTAGTGAACCCCAATAAAAGCTTGCGGAGAGGGTGGGGGTGGAGAGATGTCTTTGAATTGATACAACATATACAAGCTAAAAACAAGAAACGATCATCGGCTATTCAATCAGATGGAAACAACAATTCTTTTGGATCTGTCATACTAAAGAGCCCGATTTAAACATGTCGTATGTGAATAAAAACAACAGCTTTACGATAGAGGAAAACCGTACGATAAAATTGGTTCCATGCAATCAATAATGCATGTGAATCGTGATATCTGGGAGCACAATGGTAGAGACATTCGATTCATGTGCCCATTTTCCGGGTATACAACATGTTCTCATCAATGGACTTTGTATCAAACAAATTCGGCATGTGAAAACCTTTTGCCTACTACACTAAAGTTGTTAAACTTCTGTGCTCTGTCACTTCATTAGACTAAACTCGGGTCTCGTTTTGTGGATTACGGATGATCAAGATCATTGATTGTATTTTATGATTTCTGCCGCGCTCACTCAATTAATATTTAGTCTAGAAAGTTTTTGATGTTGAGCAGATAGATGAATATGTTGGTCGATGAGACGCACAATATATCAAAAGTTCATCCATGACAGCAGTAGCAGGCAACGCATTGGCAAGGTAACTATAGCTCTTCACTTGCTCTGGCTACAAACCCATTTGCAATGCTATGGTATCTATGAGATGATCGAAACATATCGCAATTATACCTGTACCTCGGTTGATCTATTAACAAGGTATTTGATTAAAATTAATCAATCAAGCGAATAGCCTACTTGAATCGGCGACAGTGGTGGCAAGATAAAAAAAAATCTTATATGATCTATTGCCAAATATGGATAATTCCACCAGCAGTTGCAGCGAACCATTATCAGATTTTAATTTCATGATCATCAAAAAATCTTTAGATCACTTGGGACATTGAAAGACATGTCGACTGCATTGATCTCATAAATTTAATTGAGAATAGCTGGTTGTATGACGAATATTTCGAAGCTGCGAGCTTGTCGTTATGCCTCTCACTAAATTTACCATGATCTTGATAATTTCCAACATGTCATTCCCAGTGCACCGCATTTCGCTCCATGCATTTCGATGCGGGTAGTTAATATTCCGATTATATACGGCGCTTCTATACATTGTATACCACTAATAGATGACGATTATGGGGTTCAAACTACTGTCCCGAGGTATCATGAATTGAAATTGTACATTTATAAACGATGATCAATCCAGTTTATCATTGGACATGTCGTTAAACCTTAATTATGTTGATTTTTTACGCTTGTTTTATTGTATCCAATTAGCCCATGTTCTGATTGATAAGATGAATCTAAATCTACAGCGCAATTCCTTCAAATCGGAATTCCTTGACTGACCTACAGCGTACAGAAAAGTAACCATAGGGAATATCCAGATGCCAATTGCTTTTATCTTCGTACTTGATTCTGGATCCGACAAATGATATCTGCTCCCATAATTGCCTTGTAACATGTAGACCTTTGACTTTATCAATGCTAGGTTGACTTAGACGCTGGATTCTCGGTTGCAGCTTGTCTGTCACCATGCCTCCATTGCTTTTGCTACTGCATTTTCTCAGGGATTGGTACAAATGATACCAACGCTCTGGATAGTTTGCGGTTGTAGCTACTTGTTTATGATTTGCTAGTGCTTTTTGTTGTCTTTTCAATTGTTTTTCTGTCTTTTCAGTTTCTTCTAGAGAGAGTAGAGTCGCATAATGGTTGCACTGAAACCCAGAATCCTCGATACGAAGGCCGAGCTGTAGTTTTTGAATATTGATTGAATTGAAGTGGTGGTGGGGCATGTTAATCTTCACTTGAATGTTGTTATCATAGGGTTTGATGACATGAGATATATCCAGGGTGCTGAGAAATGGACATCGAAGGGCTAAATACTCAAATAGCCTGTTGTTGACCATAGTGTGTTTTAGTGAAACTGCTTCTAGTCGATGAATTTTGACTACATTGTCGTTGGCATCATCTCGTACAAACAGGTTATACGTATTTGACAGCTCCAGGCGCTCGAGATGAATACAGCGATCGAGTATGATATCAATGTCGAATTCTGTCAAGGTCCCAGGTTGAGGTGATAGCGATAAATTCTTGAGATGATTGCACTGACTCAACGGCTCTAGTATGTCCAACTCATAGTCCCAGCTTCTGTCCCAATTACTGATATTGATATCCGTCATTGTATTTATGGAGTTGCTCATCAACAGCTTAAAATTCCTAGCACTTCGTCGATGATAATCAAAGTTGAAAAAGTGAATTGATACTTGCTCGATTTGTGTGGGGACGCTGTTAATGCCATTCAAGAATACATCACAAGGAAAGTACTTTTCATCAAACCTGGCTTTTAGTCGATTGAGATGTCGAAAGCTTGTTGCCATGACAGCAAAAGATTCCTTCATTCGAGAATTCTCTGGTTGTACTGCTTCATGATAGTATTCTGGCTCCAACAATCGAAGTTGTATATCGAGAGCCTGAATGAATGGATATTTATGCGCCCAGTAATGAAGAAAATCTTCGCTGTTAATTGACATGTCCAGCCGTAGATTCTTTAAACGAGATGCTGTTGGTAAGGTTTCGATGTCCACCAGGTATCCGTCTTTGGTCATCAAATGAGAGTCAAACGAATTAAGGTGCAATGTCTCAATGTTTGGACAAAATGTGTGAATAGATTCAAATTCTGATATCGATATGTTTTGAGATGCCATGACGCCATTAGACAGTTTCAATGAAATGAGATTGGGTGTGTATTTGAGCAGAGAGATGATTGTCGTGTGTGAACCAGCTAATTCGTCCACCATCAGATTGCTTATTTCCAGATGCGTGATGCTTGAGCCAGTATTCTGCAAAATTGGAAGTGTCAATTTCAGCCTCTCCATGCATGGAAACTGAGCTAAGTATCTCCAGTGCATTAGATGGGTTGTGTATGTAAAATAACGCCATAGTGATGAATTAAAGTCAAAATACTCGAGATATGGGCAGTAGATGGGCAGGAGATGAAACTCCTTGTTGCTTATACCAACATGTGAACGCACTACTAGTCGACGTATTAGCAAACCTAACGGCTGTTTTGAATTGGCTGTCTCTGCTAGCTTGGCTATAAACTGCTTGAATTGACGGCGGCTGGAGATGAGTACATGCTGCAGTACAATAGGCTGAAAGCGATGTAACCATGATTGACACACACGCATGCACTTTTTTCTATCTTGATGAGAGAGGCGAATGGACACTTGATGGAATATTTCGTTAGGAAGTTCTGGTAATGACATGATGCAATGATAAGAAAAGGGTGTTTCTCAATGTCTTTTTTTTTTCCATATCATGAATATCTCAAGTGAAACCAAAATGAGACTGACTGGTTAATGCAATTATATCTCCCTTGGAGAGTCTAATGAGTCGCCACTTTGTGTGGGAATTCTTTCCTCGCCATAAGGGCTGGCGGGAGAGAAACGGAGGAGACAGGATGTACCTAAAATAAAATGAGTGAGGATGACTTATCACTAGAATCGAAAAGGGTCGAAAAGTCTTGCGTGTTTGTGTTTTGGTTTTGTCGGAAAGAAGGGAGTGGGAGACCGTCTTGGGATATGAGGCTTGAAAACCCGATAAGTGCAATGCTTTTAACTCGATTAAGATCACGGTTGACGGTTGTTGCACCTGTAGAGAGCCTTCTTGGACAGCTGCGATTGCAACAGACTACTGCACCCGGGGTTCTTTTCAAGCGACCATTTCTAAGATGCAGCTACTTACTCATCAGTTGATACGGCAGAGGAGTCCTTGTTACCGCAAGCCAATTGCTTGTAATAAGGCTTTATGCTTCTTCGAGCGTGCCCTTTGATATAAGTACCAGAGCCAGACCATTTGCCAGAAGATGTTACGCTCTTTGAGCTTTTTATCTTGGTTTGACAAAGTAGCAGTATTCACCATGTTGGCAGTCAAGGAAAATGGGCGATCAGTTTCTGTCGGGTGAAGCGCCATCTTTTCATCAGAGATAGCCTGGAGTATGTTGACTGCTTGGAAGAGGGGGGTACTGGAAGTGGCTACTCTGGACGCTGCAGTGACGATAACTAGGTTGATTCCTTGGATAACGGCAGGAGGGTTTGTCACAGTTTGCACAAGGTTGGCATCAATGGAAGAAGTCTGATCTGGAATATATTGCCCATGTATCTTCTTGTTTAGAGCGTACATTCTTCACTGGCTTGCCCGAATTTTCTGAGACAGTTGATACATATCCATATGCATCTAATTGAAAGCTTGGCGAGTGTCTCTCAAAGCTTGATACAAGCTGGGATCCCTCTTTCGGTTCTCTGCGCTAATTGCTGCCAGGGGTCATTTTTGCTACCTTTAATTCTTTGCCATGGCGGTATATTTTTGACGATTGGCCTTGATGTAACTTGGCTGTGTGTTTTCACCAGCTGCTTGTCAACCTCCTTGCTCTGATCATCAACAACACGAGGCACGTCTTTGATGGGCTTGGCTGGTTTGATTTGCTGAGTAGTCTTGTATCATATGAATTGCAACTCGTACTGGTTGACAAGCATAAAATAGCCCGAGAAGGCGAGTCTGCGTTTCGCAAGAAGACTCTAGACATGATTCACCCGAATAAAGTTGTTGAAGAGGATCCTCAGTTTTGATTGCAAGAGCGCTTGTAAACTTGTCAGCACCATTCGACTGATCCGAGGAAAAGAGGTGGTAGAGAGCGGCATGGTCGATTCTGACTGCATTTTGATCCTGAGTGTCTTTCTCCTTGACAATAGTGAGACGGGTTGGATTTTGCTTGGTGTTGCCACCAGCAAACTCTACCAGGGTGTTTCTTAGATTGCGCATTTGAAACCAATGTGCGAGACAGAAATCTTGGTCCTCCTTTGGGGTGATGCGGCGTACAGCATCTACCAAGGTGGCTTCAGTAGCTAAACAATGCGCTGGGATGTTCATCTGTTAGCAAATAGTTAGTTGCAAGCCATGATGTACACATAGGCTATTCTCATTTACCTCTATCTTCGTCTCGGTCTTTTTTTATTACTCATCTTGGGTCAATGCAGTGTATTCAAGAAGAGTAAAATCATAAGAGGATAATATGAATAAAAAGTAATGTGGAAAGAAAGGAGGGAAAAATAAATAAATACTAGAATGCAGATTGACAACACTTTTTTTAATAAATCAGGTTTGCCGATCCTACTTTGATGGCTCCTGGCTAAATACAGTGATATATCTGTATAGCATGAGGCCAGAACACCATAAATAAGAGGTAACAGACGTTTTCCCGTAGGAGCATTTTTCAGTAGCACTTGTGCATGTTTACGAGAGCTCACAACTATCAATGTAATAAAGCTAATGTTGATCATAATGATGCATGAAGTGGGAACCAATATCACAGCACTCACATCAAAACTTTGAGTGTAGTAAAGGCTAACATGTATTTTGACATGAATTACATAAGTAATCGAAACAAAGCGCTGCAAGTCAGTGATGTACTCATTGTTATTAGTTTTAGCTATCAATGATAAATGCTACCCATTGACTGACCATCATCTATTCAGTATGAGCATATGTCCTCAATTAGTTTACCATGATGCAAATCCTCGTAACCAAAGATTGGCTACTTCTGTGTATCTTATTTGACACCTGCAATAATAGCATGGTTCAAGGAACCTTCTAATACCTTTGTTAACCCTTTTTACTTGTGTACATCATTTAGCCGTCATTTAAGACTGATTAAAGACACAGAGTAATCTGATGGCCAAACGCATTTTGTTTCTATTGTACAACTGGCGTTTACAGACGTTTATTACCACAATTTTTGCAACTCCATATTGGCGTTCTTGAGTAAAGAGTTTCATTGCCTTGACAAGTCCTGCAACATGGAATTGTGGCCTGCACTGTCGTATAAAAACTAATTACCACCAATCATGATATCTAAAGCAAGCTTCTACGCTAATGGCCATCAAGAAACGTATTCAGTCAATTTCACCTTGACGTTTTTCCCTTTTACAGCATTTTGTATGAGGTCAATCAAAGACTCTTGCTTGAAAAACAGGCTGTTATTCACTCTATCCATTAGATCAGGGTGCAGATATATATTACAAAAGCTTGTATTGTCTTGCAAGCATTTTTCAGCAAACGAAAATTGCACAAATTCCTTGATCGGCCCCATCAAATGCCAAACATCAGCCTGCTCGCTCAAGTATTTCAAAAAGTATTTTGAAAATATGACATCTATATTGCAAATAGACTTGGCAATATGTCTACCAGCTGTGAAGAGTCCAGGCCCAATAGCAAAATCAACAAGCTTCAAGGTGGTTAAATTCGGCATTGCTTCAAAGCATTCAGCCATGGCAGATTCAGCATCAGCACGTATAGGCTGAAATGTTGAACTTCTACTGGCAAATTTACCCAGCTTGCCCAACTGATCCCAACCATGCAATCCGACATACTTGAGATGAGGGTTGCATTCTGCCAAACAGCCAAGACTTCTCCACATGGCAGGTGTCCACGCATAACAAAACCCAAAGTCCAGATGCTCCAGATTCCTTATACTTGCGAGATAGGCGTATTTCTTTAGCAACTTCTGCTCAACATCGCTCCAAATCTGCAGTAAGACCGCCTTTTGTTGCTCGACTTGTTGCATCTGCTCCTGTGAAAAGACTTCATCCATGTTTGTCTCTACAATTTGCATCTTTTCCAGCACATCGTGCTGATCCATGTCCTCGTCATCTCGCACGCTCGTCAGCACCAACGTTTTGATATCATCCAGGACAGGCGCTACGGATTCTGGTGCATTATGGATCGATGCAAACCCTGAATGTCCATCTTCGCTGAAATGAAAGCACACTTGATGTAAATGAGGATGTGCCGAGAACAAGTCTGTACTAAACTGTCTTGTGTCGCACCAAGTCTCGATATTCTTGCATGTAATTGACTCCATGTCAGACGTTATCAGCTTGAGTTGTTGCGACAAATGACCAATCTCTGCTAAACAGAGGTTGGACGTTTCCAAATGGGTGACATGTTTGAGCGCTTCCAGA
The DNA here is from genome assembly GCA_037974945.1 of Mucor circinelloides. NCBI lineage: Eukaryota > Fungi > Mucoromycota > Mucoromycetes > Mucorales > Mucoraceae > Mucor > Mucor circinelloides. The sequence goes on along the minus strand of JBBNAA010000028.1, from coordinate 581,994 downwards.
GGCAGTGGCTTTGGATGACTGTGCCGAGTCTCGGTTGGTTTTGATATATGGAGATGCTTTACTGACGCCAAATGCTGCTTGGTGTATTCAGAGGAAAGGAATTCCATATAGGCAGTATGTTTGTATGGAAGACTGATTTTGAGCGTGCGCCACTGCTTTGCTGTTAGCATGACTATAGTAGCATGAACCTCATTTTCCATGGACCTACCACGGAGGGTCTTTGAGCGATATAATACCATCGCCGACACACCTTGGAGATTGTTGATAATGCCCAAGGATCGCCTTCACTATGAATAAAGATGAGCTCCAAACAATCGTCTGCTAGTTTATTTATCATAGATATAAAGCGTGTATTGGGAAGAGAAGCGCGGAAGGAACCAGACGAAAAAAGAGGGTTGTTGGGGGTCACCACTCACACACCCTTTCAAATAAGGAAAAAGACCGATACATGATCCATTGTATCTCAATGCTTGTTCTGAACTAGTTTCCAGTAACTGCACCGCATTAAAGCATTTCGAGGGTAGTATTTCGCAGCCTTCATACCTCTCCCCAAGAAGTTCGTAATATGTATCTTTCTCACTGTATTATGCTAATAAAAAAACAAACTCGGCATGTCTCATCCCAAAGAAACATTTCAAGTAATCCCTAGGTGAATCATTGTTTTATATCCTGGAACTGCATTTCATTCGATGTCATACAGAGCAAAATCGCTGGACTGTCCACACCACTACTCGACACCATTTAGCAGTGCAATACTTGAAGCTGGTCATTTTAGTGTATCCGAGTACATTCAAGTGTATTAAACTAGTTCCAATTAGTCCATCATCGCCATTATCAAGCTATGCATTATCGTTAAAGTTTGCCATGATCGCACACAAAATGACATTTTAATATATCAGATTTGCTCATTAGAGATTTATTGCTTAGTTTAAGAGGGGTATATGCGGATAAATCTAGTTGTCTTCTTCTTTCTGATTGACGATTTGAATTTCTTTGTCGACTCGCTGCTGGTAATAGTCTTCTTTAAGTGTTGCTAGAACGTCTTGCCTGACAGCGTTGTAAACACCAGCTCTACTGAAAGATTGAGAATTGAGGCAGGCGGCGTACATCGTTTTCACTTACTTTTCTAATTCGGCTGATACTTGGTCATGAAAGAATGATGAATCCTTTTCAACAATTGAAGGATTACGAGCTACCATGTCTTCCATGAACAATGTTAGTTTGCTTAAAAATTTTTGGCCCTCTTCCTATTGTTCAGTCCAATTTTAATGTGTTGCGCAACAGTTAACAGTAGGTAACTTACGCCATTTTGAAATTCTGTTAGTAACCGCTTTCTTAAATCATCAAATGTGCCATTTCTTTTAAGTTGTAAGACAACTTCTTCTGGTGTCATTTTCTTTATGTCGTGAAAGGAAAGGACGAAACGAAAAAGTCTGCGTGCCGTGAGGAGATTCATTTCGCCTGCTGATCCAATCATTCTGATGAGTAATACCTCCCCAGAGTCGATTACAGAGAGATCGCACTTACATAAGCATTAGAAGAGCAAGTTAACCAGACTTCTACTTTTTCTGTTTGCATGTCCTTGCTAGTGATTAGTAAGGCGAACGAATCAAAGCTGTTACTAGACGACCATTTGGAAGGTTTGAAAAGAGAGTTCTGTAAGTCTTATTAATTTTTTTCTCTCTGAAGGAGCTTTTTGTTTATTTGACGCTTGATGAAGGCACGACTTGGAATTCAAATGTGAGAAAGGTGTATGACAGCCAATTCCTCCTGCCTCCTATCATGAATAGTACTAACTTGCGGCTATGATATATAACTGACAATGTACGAGAAGACATATGCGACACGTTTGATATTTCTGCTCTTTTTGAATTACAGAAAAATAGTCCATCAGGCTGCATACAGCTCTTTCTTGCATACTACTACATCAACTTGTGCCATCAACTCGGTTGGATTTGAACTTAAAGACGATGGAATGAACCTGCAAATTTGCATGAGTTTTAATAAAACGCTGCCATGTTAAAGTCACCATACAACAGATGGAAGCGCCATTATGAATTATGACATATGCCTACTACTGATGTTATTGTTGTAAGACATCTTTACCCGCCAATTGGATTTCACAAAACCCGCTTTTTGAAATTTTTCATATTTATACTTTGATCAAAAAATTTTCTAGACGAAACTATCATCTTTCATTTTACTTTTCTCTTTCTCTCTTCCTCTCCCTTAACTTGTAATTGAATAGAAATGGCAGGCCCTTCTAATTGGCAGAACAATCAAGCGCCATTTCCGCCGCCTTCATTATATCCATCACAGCAGCCACCCCCGCAACAACCACAGCAACTGCAAAATTATGGACAAAATGATACATATGCACAGCAACCACGACAACAGCCATCTTCATCTGGACCCTCATTATTACCCTTACGACCTCTGCAACCTAGCCCATACCCCTCAATGGGATATCCAATCTATCCATATCCTAGAAACAGAAATGGCTCGCAATTTGAGCAATCAGAGCAAGATAAAGCAGAGAACCGACGTACTCGTATCAGCCGAGCATGGTTAGTTTGTAGTAAACAAGACAGACACTTTTTGTTTACTAATATCATATATATATATATACATATCGAACTCAGTGACGCATGTAGACGTAAAAAGATAAAATGTGACACAAATGGACCTGGAAACACATGTAAAAACTGCAAATCATCGAATCTGGAGTGCACTTACAATGATAGGTAACTACATATGCTTGTAAATAAACGATTTAGGATATTCAATTTTGGGTCATTATTATCTAGTGCCAAGAAACGTGGACCTCCAAAAGGGTATGTGTGTGTGTGTGTGTGTGTGTGTGATACATGGAAAACAGAATATACATCCAGTTTTAACATATGATTGCGTCTAGATACATTGAAGTCCTAGAAAACAGATTAAAACGGATGGAGCAGATACTCGGTAATTTGACTGACGATGAAAAAGTAGCTACTGCCTCTAAATCAGCAAAGAAAAGAAAGACGGACAATGCAGCCTCTTCGTCCTCATCATCGACGGAAACAGAGACAAATAATACCACTATGAGTCAAACAGAGCAAGTTACACCAGAGAACAAAGTCGCTACCATCGCCGCTGCCGCCGCACCTGTCGCCGAAAACAAAGTTACAACAGCCACAACCGGCGCCATGACCGAAAAACCATTAGCAGTTGAATTATCGTCATTAAGCACAGAGATGCAAACACGTTATATAGGTGACATGAGCCCATTGCCTTTTCTAGCGCAAAAAATCAATTTTGAAGATGCCCGAATCGCATCTCAAATTGGCATCAAGATTAGAAGATTTGGACAAAGTCTGGTCTTGTACGAGAAAGCTGATCCATCAGGAAAGAACGCAAATCACAAATTATTGGAGGACCTGGGCATGTTGAAACCCGGGGAAACAATCAAAAGTTTAAATGATTGGATATACAGAGTCGCTGGTGTAGACAAAGTTACAAGTGATAGCTTAATGAAGATGTAAGTTGATCTGTGCAAGTAACCATGTCCATTCATTAACGCCAAATCAAGTTATTTTGCCTATATTCATCCAGGCTTACCGGTAGTCAACAAACTTCTTTTCCTAAAACAGTATCGAGGGGAAATCGGCGAATATCCTTCCGCACCACTCCTGAACGCTATATTCGGTGCCGCTGTACGATATATTGAAACATGCAAATTATTTGGGGACAAAGTGCCCTTGGATCACCAAATTGAGACAAAAGAAGGCTGGTCAGAAAGGCTGTTTGAGAATCTATTGATCTATCTCAAAGGCAGATATAGTCCATGCATCTCAACTGTGCAAGCCATGGTCATTGCACAAAATCACAGAGCCAGTCTGGATGAGAAAATGACGAGTGGATGGTTACTTAATTCAGCTGTAAGTCTTTGAATTTCTTCATTTGCGTTGTGGCAAGTTACTAAATCTTTAAGCTAGGCAATTCGTATGGTCAGTGTATTTTCCAAGCAATGGCTTTATGTGTGTGTGTGTGTATTGATCATTATCATTCTATTACAGGCACAAGATTTAGGTCTGCATCGTCAAAGTGAGAGTTGGGATATTCCTACATCTGAAAAGGAGACGAGAAAAAGAGTATGGTGGTCAGTATATATCATGGATAAATGGTCTGCAGCCTCTACCGGAAGACCTCAGACTATTTTTGATGAAGATTGCGATGAAACGTACCCTAGCGAAAGTGCTGATTGGGAAGAAGTGATGGATGTCCCTTCAAAAGACAGCGATCAAGAAGGCCCAAGATACCCCTCACTGGATAAAAGTGTAGCCCAAAAAGCAAAAAGCGAGAAAATTCCTATTTACCAACCATTCGTACAGCTTGTGAAACTGTCTGAAATACTGGGTCGACTATTACAAGGTTTATACACACCTCTTGCAAAGAAACACAGTGAGAAGCATGGCAGTGATGCTGTGGTTACGTATCTGGATAATGCTCTGTCTGAGTGGCGCTCTGCCTTACCACCTGCTCTTCAAATTTCCAGCTTCAATGTTCGTAGATTAGACAGCCATGGTCGAACACCGCTGTTATCCATGTCAGGTAAGATATCCATCGCAAGATAGCAACGTTTAGTGTGAATTCTCATATGATTGCTTCACTATAGGTCTCATGTATTTGTCGTACTGCACACTCCTGATACTACTTCACAGACCTTTCATTGAAAAAGACAGCAATCAAAAGACTAGATCGTCTCAGTCATCATTGAGCATCTGTACTAGTGCAGCCACTCGGTGTGTTGATATCGCCGAAAAGATGCATTATCGTGATTTCCTCCTTGTATCATGGAACTTTGCCATCTATCCTGTCTTTACAGCGTCTCTGATTCACATCTACAATGCTACAAATCCTGACAGTATCGTATCAGACATTGCAAAGACGAATCTCGCCAAAGCATGTAATGTCATCAAACGCCTTTCCAAGCTATCGATCGGCGCTGCGCAGCTCTACGATGTGTTGCGTCAGTTGACAAGAATTCGAGAAATCAGTATTGATCCATCCGTCTTTGATGAAGAGAATGATCCAGACAGAGATCATGCCGTGAAGCTAGCCAAGAAATGCCATGGCCATAAAGTCTTTACTAGTAAGCTCAAAAAGGAACGGAAGGCCTCTGAGGACAGTAACAATAGCATCAACTCTGACGGTGCTGGAAGATTGTCTGATGTTGGTCGCGGTAGCAGTACTGGCCAAAACAGTACGAAACCTCATCTTCATCAAAGAGACTCATCAACCGAGGTTGCCTCTCCTTCTCTCACAATTCTATCGGACCCAGAAGTGAACAATAGTGCTAATTCTACTCCCACTTCTACAAACAATGGAGATTGGATCAACGGTTTGTATTCCTGCATGCAAAGTGACTCGCTGAATCAAGGTAAACCATCACAGCTCATTGTGTATGAATAAGCTGTTAATGCTTCTTGTAGTGAACGCTCAACAGCAGCAGCAGCAACAGCAACAGCAACTGGAACTGGAACTGGAACAGAACCAAAGGCGATATCAGCAATTGCAACAACAATTGCAGCAACAACCGCAGCCACCAACACAGCCGCCTCAAATGCCAAACAATTACCAAGACTCTGAGCCTTATTCGTTACGGCAATTTGGCTTAGCAACAGAACCAATGTATGCACCTATCGATAATAACAATCAAGCATTGAATATGCAACCTTCCTATCAAACAAATACAAATGCAAATGTCAACGGCAATCTGCTGCCTTTTATGATTCCTGTGAACCCCTCAGACAGCTTTTTATTCAGCTTAACAGATGCTGGATTCTCTACGCCAACTAATATGCAACCCATAATGACAGCTTACGAGGCTGTGCCTAATACAAATACCAACAGACCCCCCACTAATAACACTAATACAGCATCCACCAATACCGCTTTTAATACAAACACTCCAGCAGCTCCCAATAACCTGCTGGATCAAACCATCTTTAGAAATAGACCTGATAATCCATTCTGGGCTGTTCCTAGTAGTATTGAATTAGATGATTGGACAGCCTATTTACTTCCTCAACAACCGGTAACATCAAGTCAGCAAGCAGCCTCTCAGGCTTCATGGAGTTCAACTACTCAAGGTTGGATGTGATAGTATCTGTTGTATATATATATATATATATTCAAGAATGATAATAAAAATGTAAATTGTGATTTTTTTTTCTTGAAAAAAAAAAAAAAAAAAAAAAAAAGATAAATATTTAATACAGTGCTTCACCGAAGAAGAGAAACCAAAATTAGAAGTTGAAAATGTGTAGAATATAAAAAGAATTAGTGGTACATAGTGATCAAGTGTGTGTGTGTGTGTGTCTTGGCGTGAGGTCACATTCAACTAGACAATGCTGGACGAATTGTCAACTTCAAGTTTTGTGATAGCAATGTCGTTGTCCTTGTCCGAGATTTCAACATTGTTCATCTTGCCAGCTTTGCGAGCAACAAAGTCTCGAAGCCAGTGAATCAATACTTGAATGAAGAAGGCAACCACACAAATAATACCAACTGCAAAATACCAGATAGCAGCTGAGGGGCCTTGATACCAGTCCAAGAAGGGGTAAACCCATCGATGGTTTCTATTCATTTCAAAGATCAATTTGTTATACAGTCAAATGGAGAGTGCTTGTGGTACTTACACAGCATAAATGACAAACGCTAAAAGCATATAGAAGATGATAGTAATCAAAGGGAAAACGACCATACGGATAGGAAGCTTCATTCGATTCAAAATTACATCAAAGATCATCAAAAAGAAGGATACACCATGCACAGAAACGTTCATCCAGACGCCCATGGTGGTTGCTATTCAAAGGAACAATCTTGGTGAGCATGTATGTTTGAGTTAATTATAGAAATACATCTTACTTGCTGCCATTGCCTTTGCTAAAATAGCCCAGAATACCACAGGGGTTACAATACTTGAATTCGGATTAATATAGCGGTTTTTCTGTTGTATGCTGCTTTCTTACTTGAATGTTACTACTGTAGAGTAGAGGTATACATAGAGATAGTTTAAAGCTGTAGGCTGGTTCACAAAGAAGGAGATGTCTTTTGTGTAAAGGTAGCGAATATGATGCACCAAAGCGGTCTAAACATTTAAAAACTAAGATTTGTTTGTTTGATTGATTTGCAAGCCTATTTGTTACTTACAACTTGATATGCATGCAGACCAATGAATGTCATTGATGTGAAATACTGAAAGAACATGCCACCACTGGTTCCAATGTCTGTCCAAAGCACCACTGTTGAATACAAGGTCAAAATAGATCGAATGACCAGAAACATTTTAGATGAAATCCAGTGTGAGGTTACTGCATGTTCAGGGACGAATTGATCGAATCCAAACCATCGAAAAATGGCATACTTTGATGGCTTTAAACCTTGATCTTGGTGAGAAGAGACCGTTTGCATCGAATCCGCCGATTTTAATGAGGAAGAAAGAGGGAAAATCAAGTGGGTAAAATGGTTGCAGAAGAAAAACTTTTCTAATTGAGTTTTGTGTAATGCATTTTTCAAGCACAACAATTTCGACTTTTTCCACAGATTAGTAAACATGAAAGTGATTTGTACACTCAGTCAACAAGTTGCACAACTTAGTGTTCAAATTAGATTGCGTATACAGAATTTCAAAGGGTCTTGTTTGCGGCTGGCTTGGTGTTGGTCGATTAAGTTGTATCACTTGTAATATACACTTGAAGGTATACAGAGAAAATCAAGCAGACTGAGATCTGAACCATCATTACTTTATATCGACACTTTGACCCTCAAATCAGAAATGTGAGATTTTCATGTGTGTATCTGTTTCGAGAGGAGCTAAATTTAATCAGATCTAACATATATGGAACAAGTTGATTCATTCAGGGCAAGAAAAATGTGCTATAATTACGTAACAAGCTGGATGATACTATTGGACTTTTAACGGCATTTAATGATAATGCGAGCTTTCTTTGATAATTTTCATTTAAATTTATGTCTAACCCATCCAACAGCTATGAGTACAGTCATAATCAACATTAATAGAAAACTTGATCGTCCTTTCCTTCAACTGACTTGAAAAATGCAAATTTTCCGTTAAGTCAAAAGAAATTTTAAGAGAACTGTTGCTCGCAATTGAGGCGATACTCAGCGAAGCAACAACCCTTCGACTATGCGACTGCAAACAGCGAGGCTACCATCGCATCAGGAAGCGCCTCCAACAACTGTATCACTTACAGCAAGAGCAGCAACAACAGTACGACCATTACCACCAACGCTATCATCACCGCCACCGCCACCACCACTATCACTATTACCACCACCACCACTATTTTCAAGGGAGGCACTATCAATAAGTACATTACTTGCAGTACCTCCACAGGAACCACCCCAACAAGAAGAAGAAACTTTGCAAAAGGAGATACTTGGGCAATAGTTACAGTAACCCTTATCGGAACGACAGTTACTACGTCTTATTTTATACCTTTTGCAACAGTTGGTGATGAATGAAAACGATGAGGATTGGGATAAAGAAGACAACGCTTTAAATAATCTATATTTTGGTCGCGGTCCTACATTTACTTTGTAAGCAGACCAGTATAAAACATCATTTTCTATGACGATTCATCAGATTGTAGGACAGATACTGATATCTTTAGAGAGTATGATAGACGTAGAATAGAGATGGAACAAGATGAGCCTGGTGTCGTCTGGGGACACGCCCTGTTCAGGCGTTCCACTGATAATTGGCATCTTCCTGTTGGTGACTGGACCAATCCTGTGGATGAGGAATTTCCGTCTTGGTGGCAGAGAAGGCATGTTGTAAACCGTATAAAATACATAAAATTTATTCGACCTCTCCCGTTCAATCTCATCACCTCAAATTGAAAGTCATTGAAATATGAGTGCCGTATCCAGTCTTGTAAAAGGAGATCTCAAAATTTGCATGAATCAAAGAGTATCAACTATATTTCTCGCGACTATAGACATTGTATGAAGCAAGATTACTATGGTCACCTAACGAAAACTGTAAATGATTGATCGCATTTTGTAGTTTCTCTGATATAGGGTGCTACACTACTGGTAATTATGTACCCTGATTTATTATGATTCCACTCGCCATTTTGATTGATATATCTCTGTGATTCGAGCCTTTAGAAAGTGTGAACATGGAATGCAACACTGAAAATTCTGTGCGCAATTTGGACACTGACAGGTTCAAAAGCATTTTTTATATCAATATGAGCGATAGCTCAACTGACCTTGTTTCTAAAGAGCCAGTCGAGCTTCACCTTGATTTGAACCATTAATTCGAAGTGTCAAGTTGCCCTCAAAGACTTTATCCAAGGTTGTCAAAATTCGCAATTACATAATTCCTAGCGTCAGTTTTCTGAATTGATTAATTTTATCCTACCAAACAGATGTATTAGAATGAGTGTCGCACAGATCACTATTGCAGAATAATACTATGCGCGCTCTTGTAACACAGAAAAAGTTTGTTTCTTCCAAGGACACCAGTGTTGAAGAACAGTGTCTACATCATCAATCAATCTGTCTTAATACTCTTAAAATAAAAATAAAATATCTTTAATCGAAAAGAAAAGAGAATGAATTTGAGCGTTGATGTGATTTAAACACAAAATCCACATATATCGCCTTACAACAAAAAGCGAGGGTTGATGCTGAGCTTTTTTGGATATACGTATTTCGGAAAAGTTTAGCAGCAATAAATATTTGACTCTAGTCGAACATGCCTGAATAGCATACGTTTGAACACTAGACTAGTTTTCAATCCATGAGTGCTTGACAGAAGATAAGAACATTACACATAAGGAAACTCATGCATTTTATCACAAAGCTGTATTTCAAGAGGTCATTTTGGTGATTGAACCAGCTTTTTGATCAATTCCTTTCTTTTATTCCTGCTTTCCTTCAGCTTATTGCCAAAGAATATGGAACCAGCAGAGGTTAGACGCCTAGATGTCATACATCACATCCAAGCTCTACGACAGCCCAATAGCCAGAAGGAACTACCAGATGATCATTATATCTGGAGCGCCTTAAACCAAGATCATTATGATTTTCTCCACGTATTATTGACGACAAGATCTTACACTATCGATATCAACCAGTACAACATTTTCAGCGCTGACGGCAACCGTATTGAACGGGATGTTGCTAATGAATTGGCCGAGGAAATTGAAGCAGATATTATCAGAAGAGAGGATGAAGAAGAAAACCGGGTTCTACCTCAATCTGGCGAAGGTATTGCCGATACTTTTGAAGACACTACCGTTCAAAATTTGGTTGAAGAGTTCACAGTTGCGGACGATTCAGCTGCTGATACTTTTCAGCAACAAAACAACAATAACCATGATGGAAACCTGCGGCTTTTTGATGACATTTCATTTTATGTCAGACAGGCTACATTTAGTCGCGCTGCTATTGAAGACAACTTAAGGTAAAGTAATGATGCCAACTTTTTAGATACAGATTTAACGCTTGCTAACTGTAAATGCAGGCAATATTGTCTAGACTTTTCGGCCGATGCTCAGTGGGCACAAAACTTTTTGGCTGTATTGGCAAGTGATACTGAGAACCCTCGAATGGTCAACATCCACTATGCGGGCATCACCTCTCGTTCTTTACAGCAGAGATTAAATGAAGATTCTCGTATATCTTCATCCACTCGTCGCAGCAGAATCGTCAACTTTAATGAGATTACAAATCCTGGCTGGATTATACGAGAAATAATCAATATCGATGTCCCTCTGTTTGATGGCAACAAAATTGCACAGCACGTTATGAATATTGGGTATTTGGAGGATATCTTCATCAAAGCCTTAGGGCATTTCTGCTTAAATAAGGCAAACGGTGGCTTTCTGGTTGATTGGGATCCCACTGCAACTGATCAAGCATTAGCTCGTAAATTTCTCAGTAACTCTAACGGCTGGGATATTGCTAGAAAGCAGTGTATTGGAAATGGTCATGCACAATTATTGGATCCTGTAAGAGCGCATATGCGCGATTACTATACTTTTACAACGAATAACCTAGGGAATAAGCCTATGGACAAAGAAATCAAAGAAGATTTACTGGAAGACGCAACAAACCAAAGCGTGAATTTTGGCTTTGTTAAAAGCGTCCTTGTGTTTGATGATGTCCCCTTAGCCAGTCTTCGCGAAGGTAAAGCTTTTTTTTCGGACGAGCAAGACTTGTATCATGGACCAACTTTTGCCAGGTATGTTTCATTTGTAAGTAGCCATAAACCCATGCAATACTAATAAGCGGCATAATTAGACATATTTGGAGAAAAATCGGATTACTGACCGGTGATATTCAATCGTATGAAGAGCAAGATCCACGGCTGTATCGTCCATATATCGATCTCTTTGGTTTTAGCAAAGTGCTTCTGTTATCGGTCGCGATTCCGTTTACCAGCAGATACTTGGCAATAGTACAACCAGATATTATTATATCGAGTAGTGCAACTGTTTTTGGGACTTTCTTGAGAGATAGCTACTGTCAGTACTGGAAAAGGGATGACCTTTCAACAGATGCCAAGGTTGCAACATTTTATGGAGACACAGGAACCGTTTCCAATTTAGAAGACCTGGAAGAACTATCCACAGAAAACGTGTATGGCCTAAGGACCATTGCCTGCAGAAACATTACAAGATTTACTGGAGAAGTCTATCTAGCTAATTATTCTCCTTTTCCGATTGATGTTTGTCTTCTATTTGTGGAGCGCCATCCTGGTGCTTTGAAATACGACCCTGATTTCCAGCCTTTATATTGTAAGGAGCGCTTTCTTACATCACTGCTACTTGAAAGACTGGAAAGTATCGTTCAAAACTATAAGAAGGACATGATCACGGAATCAATGAACGTTGAACAGAGAAGGGCGTTTTTTTTGGAGATCAAAATTGCTTATGAAACCGCAGTACGAAACACAGCATTGTATGAAGAGCTCCAAGCTGTCAAAAAGTCCATAGTCAATCTACAAATATCCCTAATGCCTCAGCGAGGTCTGACAAGAAGTCAAAGAGAAACAAGAAGGGAAAGAAACACTCATGTTGCTCAAAATGCTAACCCTCCAGGACATGCCGCAAACCTGCAGTTAACCAATGTCCCTTTCAAATTGGCGTCTATCAGAAGACAAGCGTCAAGATTCGTTTCTCAACCGAGAATTTCAGTGATATTTAACGGTTTACCGAACAGTGACGAACGCCAAAAACAACTTCGTCAGATCGTCAACGACTACAGGAGGGTCAGAGAGAACGGTTTCGTTACAGAGAGTTCCTTTCCCATGCCTAGAACAGTGCCAAGCGTCGAATCAGAAGAGTATGCAAGATGGTTTTTGAATGGAGCGAAGGATGCTGATATCATCCGATCTGCTGCAGCCACTGGTACCAACACTTATCAACATTTATCAACTGAGCAGAAGGAGCACTGGCTGCAGATCAGAGGCTTTGGAAGATATGGCGTCGATTCACTCGAGGAGCTATCGTCATTCCCGAATGCGAAAAATGTATACGTATTGCTCGTTGATTTGTGCGACTCGCTCAACTACATCGATTGCAGAGGTCACTTTGCCTATATCCGCCTTCATTGTATACACTGTGGACGATCATGTGCTGCAGACAGACAAACGCAACACAGATGTTCCGAACAAGACTTTGAGATTCTACCAAGGGAAGACAATCATTTTATTCAATCCAGGTTGATTTACCCACATGATCTTGTGCAAGAAGGACTACTGAATGAACTGGATGATGAAGGGCAAGAAAAGATGGAGGATCATGCCATCACTCCTTTGACATGTCAACTCTACATTGAAGAAAACAACTTTCTAGGCCTTGCTGAGCCCCCAATTTACAATCACAACCTGGTGGATACTATTTTTTTCCAAGGAAACGGAACAAACCTTGCACATAGAAATGCCATGGCCTTGGATGTGTATTTAAAAGAAACATGCAAGTTTTCTCAGTTCGAACCCCCTGGTGCTGACGTGAATGGTATCGCGTCAGACTCTTGGTTTTTTGATGCTGCAAAAACCAAGGAATCCATCGGCGAGTACTTTCGTATTGACGCTGATAATCACGACATAAAACTGTACGAAAACTTTTGTCGCTGCGGTTACTACGGCATCAGACTACCATGTGCAGGAAAGTACTTGGTTGATGGTACTCCTACCAAATTCTTTCAACAACACAAATGCTTTGGTGCTGCTGGTAAGACTCCACTGGGCAGAAATTGGGATTTTACCGAGTTAGAATGAGGTAAAATATTTGGTAAAAGGTCGTAGGAATTGAGCCTCAAATGCTGTCTGAAAATTTACAGCTTTTAATTTCCATGGCCAATTATTACATTAGATTTACTATTGAAAATGCGATAAACTGTGGTCCCTTATGGATATTGTAGAGGTTTAAATGTCGGTTGTTCACTGCGCATCAGGACATTGAATATTTATTTGAGGAGATGTTGGTAGTAATGATTACTATTAACATTTGTGTTGGTTGTAGTTTGGTAAATTAAGCATGTTTTTAATTGGGCAATGCCTGAAATGTACGTAAATTATGCTGTTTCTTATAATATTTAGTTGTTGCTAATGTAATGACCTTTGTTGTTGTATTTTATTAGCCACCAGGTAGACAGCGCTCATACAAAAGCATTTGCTCTCCTTTTTGATTTGAATTAAGATGCTCTTAAAATTTGGTCTTCAAAATCCAAATGTACCAATATAGATACATGAAGCCTAAAAAAAGAAGTATATCGTATTGGGATCGCTTCCTGTTGTCTCGAAGTTTCATGATTATTCGGCGAAAATGAAGACTCTAGCTGATCTGGCTGTGGATAACGAAATAATGTCTATTATTGATATCCCTGCGCAGATTCGGTGGCCGTCAACAAGATGATTTCATTGATAACACTCAAGTTTCTCGGTCATGTAAACATCCATGGCTTAGTTTTAGCATTGAAATAGAGTATATATTGTGCTGGATATAGGATCAGGTCTCTTTATTATTATCTGCTAATTATTACGGCTTACTACATTCATATGCAGCAACAACAAGAAAAAAACGAGAACAAGACTGAATTCAAAGAGGATCATGCTGTTTTGATGTCTGAAGCGAAGCGCTTTCAGGTGATGAAACGAAATGATGACTTTGATCCCAAAGACGAAGAAGAAGATTTGCGTCTAACTGATGAAGAGCTGATTGCAAAGTATCGGGCTTATTCTGAGGAACTTACTCGCAATGTCTGGCTTCCACGCAGATACAAGGTCGTAGACGGAAAAGAGATGACCTGGCAAAGCGATGACTACACAATAATCAGCCAACTTAATGATGAAATGCATTTCAATTCCAGGATCAAGGGTGAAAAAGATGAGGAAAAGAGACAGGAGGTTCTCAACAAGCTTCTTGATCATTATTGGAGCTTTGTAGATTACAGAAGAGAATGCGACTACAAACGCCCAAAGCGTTTGCAATGCAGAATATCGGGCAAGAAAAATAGAGTAGTATTGACAAAGATATGGTAAATAAAAGATATTCAAGTTCAACTATCAATTGTTTGTGTGTGTGTTATATTGTCAGTCGCTCGAATGATACATTTCTGGCCTATTATAGAACTGAATACACTCACTTCAAATACAGACAATACAATCTGGTAGGTCTATCGAATGACAGTTTTCTAGCCTATCGGATAGAATGCACTTGTTCGAAATACATTAAGCTAATTTTCATCGGGTGAAGATGTCAAATTTCCAGTGCCTATACAACAATGAAAGAGATCTAATAGGGCAAATTAAAAACAAAGCCAGCTTTCATCAATCAATACAGAACTTGTTTAATCGCTGAGATCTGATATGGATCTCGTCTAATATACTACTAAGAATTGATTCATCATCATTCTCTTTCGTTATGTGTGCTTTGGCTACAGACGTTGACGTAGCAAATCTGTTTCCTTTCAGTAAAAAGGTGTCTTTTTTCATTGAGGTGGTTGTGATAAGTACGTATCTGAGCAGCACCAGTTGTATTTTTTTAAAGAACGATAGAGGCATAGTGTGATATATCTAATAAATGTTTCAGGCACCACAAAAATAACGTATGATCATTGACAATGATTTGATTGTTTGGCGCTTCGGCTTCTGATGTATCAGCCATGGAGCCATACGAGTGGTTGCTATAAGACAACACCACTTTGCATTAGCAGAAAACCTCATTCACAGCAAAAGTATATAAAGAGGGCTTGGCGCAAAAGTATTCAAAGTGTTATTATTATTATACTGATTGCTGAACCCACTGCCATCCCATCTCAAAGCGGTACTATTATTTTGATATCATTCTAAAAACCGCAAGCATCGTTATATAATTGTCAACACTACAATGAACAGCAGCAATGAAGAGCAGCTTGGCCACAGCAAATATCGAAAGTGTACCTGTCAAGCTTACTGCGGCGAAGAGGGAAAATTCATCCCAATTAGACGATATAATAGCCATGCAAGAAAAAGAAAACGAGATGAGCTCATGCTCAGTAAAGAAGACGGTCAATCAATTCAAAACCACCGAGGAGAGGAATCCATCGATAATAACACAAGCGCTGAACTTCCACAAATAGACCCGACAGAAGAAGATGATTTCTTTCATGATTCAGGTCAAGAAACTGAAACATCTGAAGTATTATCCGATTACGAATTCCAGGTCCTTGATATGGATGAAGAGCAAACAATCGATGCAATGGAGATTGTTACTGACGATAGTGGTGGTAAGTCATGGTTTTGAACATTATTGGAATTTTATAAATCAGGCGCTAATCAATATGATGGCTTTATTGTGGTCGTGCAAAAAAAGACTCGAACACTGGCATGGAAATAGGCTTTGACGAGACTGAATTTACAAAGTTAATCCTCAAAAAATTCGATGAAAACGACCCTTACTACACAAATGATGTATCAGATGGTAAGGACCCCCCCCATTTTACCACATCAAATGAGCAACTTTTATTAATTCTGATTCAAATTTGTAGTTAATTCTAAACCCCATCAAGATCCTTTCACTATATTCGTCTCCTTCTTTATCATCCTGTTTCAGCTCGCTTACTTACCCGATATCGCGGTCAAGAATCTTGTGAACTTTATCAATCTGATTCTGAATGCTGCAAATGATGGATCTCCAGGAACAACATCACCAATTCAATTATTTGGAACGATCGACAGCATCAAGAAAGCTATTGGATTTCACACAGTATGCGATGGAATGTACGATTACGCTCAATGCACACGGTGCTTCACTCCGTACGTCTTGAATAATGCCAGCAAGCCACCTCCAGAATATTGTATCTTCTCTGATTTCGACAATTTATCCACCAACAATAGATGCAATCAGCCTCTTTTCAAAAACTATGCAACCAAGAATCCTATAAGATTGTTAGTATATCAAAGTTTGAAATATCACCTGAAAAAGATGGCTTGCAGACGAGGCTTTGAGAAAATAATCAACCACTACAAGTATCGCGGTACTCCAGAGCAGCAGCTTAACGATGTTTATGATGGATACATTTGGAAACATATCCAAGCAAAAGACAAGACACCATTCTTCAACAACGATCCTGACGATGACCACGAGATCCGAATTGGTATCAGCATCAACCTTGACTGGGCCAATATGTTTTCCAGCGTTTCGAGCGGTGCCATGTACACAACGATATTGAATTTACCTCGATCTGAAAGATACAAGCCTTGCAACACTTTGCTTTCATTCCTATTCAATGGTGAAGAACCACCAACAACGAAACTTAACCAAGCTATACTTCCACTGATTGAGGAGCTACAAGATCTGTACATCAACGGCCTTCTTATCACTACTTTTGATAGCAGAGATATTTCTCGTAGAGTGCGTGTCGTATTGGTGAATACATCGTCAGACAACCCTGCAGCTCGAAAGGTTAGTTTTTGAAAGAAAGTATAGTTTCAATTGCATAGTATCTCACCATAATTTTTCTCCTCAACATTGTGTTGGCACAACAGCTAAATTGTTTCACTGGTTGCTCATCTCATCGCTCTTGTTGGTACTGCAAGTTGTACTTTCCAACCCTTGAAACGAATACTCGAAAACGAGATTTCAGTAACTTTCCCAGCGATATTGCTTTACACCACAATCTGGATATGCTTGAAACGAATCGGCAGGCAAGAAAATGGAGGTCCATCCGAGATAAGAGTAAAAAGGAGAGGTATACCAAGAAGCATGGATTGAGATGGTCCGAATTACGATCGCTGTGCTATTACAATGTCCATCGTCAAACAACTACTGACTCGATGCATGGTCTCTTCTTGTCCCAGACGTCACTCTTGATGAAGCTTTATGAAGAATTTGGTCTCATTAAACCATTTGATTACGAGTCGTAAGTGGATCTGAAGCAAAAGTATTAATATGATATATAATAATGACTGGCACACTCACAATTTTACCTACTACACATTAGATTAGCTGAAGCTACAACAAGTATCATGCTGCCGTCCAAGTACGATCGTTTCTATCGAAGCTTGAAGATGGGATTTGCATGGATGAAGGGTATTGTGTTTGATAATAGAGTTTTTTGTGTACGGATTGCATTGTTGCTGACCTCGTCCTCATTAGCGGATAACTATCGAGTCTGGCTGTTGTTGTTTGGCCCGTATATCTTGTATAGAATCAGTGATTATTGTCATCATTCTATTCGTATCAGGATCAAAGGAAAAGGCTTGTCCAAGGAGCATTACGACAACTTTCTTGAATTTCATCTGGCATGCCGTCTTATCCTGCAACCCTCTCTTGACAAAGAAGAAGTTTCCCGCGCTGATCGCCACTTTTTGAACTACAATCGATCGTTTGTCAAGCTGTTTACTGCCGAGCATTGTAAACCATACAACCATCTTTTGCTGCATCTCTCTCAGAATATCTTGGACTTTTCGTCTGTAACACATACATGGTGTTTTTCGTACGAGCGGTAAGCATTAACCTAGAAAAAACAAAAAGCATGAGCAAACAGCTGACTCTTCTCTGCACTTTGTAGATATAATTTCCTTTTGAAATCCATCGAGACCAACAAGAAGAACCATTTTGAAAAGACTATCATGAGGCGATTTGTCGAGAAAAGCAACTCCATGTCGTTCATCAAAGAATTTGATCATGTCTTGTCCCAGGAGCAACTAAATCTCTTGTATGCTACAGCCAACTCCAATGGCCACATGGGTAACCTTCCTTCAACAACAGCTTCCAAATCCCTGGACTTTCCTCCTATCGATGCACACTACTATCAGCAAAAACGGGATTACTATGGATTGTCCAGCTTTGAAATGCCAACAGTGACAGGAAGTGAAGCGTTACCTGGGTTCTACAATAGTGATGATGGCGACGTCCGAAGCAATGATGACAAGAATCATGAATCGACTAGCCTGGATACTGAAACATTTGGTTTTCTTGTGGATCATTACAAATTGGTGTATGATGGTGTCTACAACATCACTTCCAATGGCGATTTTCGTAGTTGCCTGACTGAAAGGCTCGAGAATGAAGTTGTTGTAGACAACATTGTTGTTAAGAAGGCGTCTATCATCATTGAAGGTTTATCATATCGCAGCTTGTGGAAAGGGAGCAAAACTGGAGCTGGTATCCAAGCGCATTTTCAAGGATCCCACGGTGCAAATGTTGGCCTCTACCCAGGAGTGGTGTCCTTTTACTTTGATCATTACTTGGAGTTGCCGGATGGAAGAAGTAAAAGGCATGCTTTCGCCTACTGCAAGTGGTTTACAAGAGGCTCAAATTCTCGTGCCATGGAAACGCACACGCAAAATACCATCGAAGTCTGGCGATCCAGTTTTGAAAAAGTTGACAAAAATTGCATTCTTCCTGTTCCAAGAATCTATGGACAGATTGCGGTCGATATAAAGAAGCCCAACGCATACGTGATTCCAATGATAAGAAAGGTTTATTTGTAGAAAAAAGAAATAAAAGAAAGAGAAAAAATAGTGTTTTTTGAAACAAAAAAAAAAAGGAAAGAAAAAGCTTTAAAAAGTGTAGTCTTCCTCAAGCAACTGCGATTTGTTTAAGCAGCGTTTGCCTTCGTGAGACAATGGAGTGCTTGCAGGCCTACTATAGTCATCTGTGCGTGGATGCGTTTTAATAGGCTTTGCTCCAAGTCTCTCAGCATCTGCTTTTTTCTTTTCTTTGATGGCCTCAGTCAAATCGTCGTAGAAATCCTTCAGCTAAAGTAGACAACATCATCCAGTTTATTAGTTTCTGATGCATTTCATTGTCTTGTAAGCTTATTTACCTTTTGATTATTTAGTCGACAGGAAGGCAAGTATGTCAACCAAGGCTTGTTGGCGTCTTCACTGTCGCTTTCATCATCTGAGTGGAATTCTTCTAGCGTCAAAGCATGCAGACTAGCAGAGCCCCATTTTTCGGTCAAAGATGATCGCACTGAAGTATTTTCATTCAAGAAATCAATACGATCATTCTTTTTCTATAGTATTATAACATGTTTAGTATACAAATTCTTGGAATTGCTGGGTAAACAGTTATTCTAATTGGGCTATAGTTATACTTGCCTTGGTACGTCTCTGCTTACGTCTTTCAGCCTGCTTTCTTGCTTGATGAGCCTCAGACCCCTCTTTGTATGCCTTGTTATCATTGGAAAACTTGGCCTTGATCTTTGTGCATATTCTGTCACGGTCAAAATATGCCCAATCGTTCTCCTCTTGGCGTCTGAGATTAGCCCTGCACGTCAAAATCTTGTGCTTGATCTGGGTCATCACAAACTGGTATATAATGTTGACAGAGGCTGCATTCTCTATACTATCAACCCGTTTGGTGAAATCCCAGACTGCCAATTCTTCGTTCAGGGCCTTTCGAATCCATTTCTAATGTTTTCATCAGTCTCATGGCATTATTTTACTACCAAATACACATTTTTCAAGCTTACCGAAATGCTTGCATCGTACGTCTTACGCTTCACAGCATCAATATGGCTCTGACTTTGATCAATATCACCAGTTGACATTGAAGAAGAGGTGGAGCCCTCCTTCAAGTGCTGGGACATTTCTGCAAAGCATTCCTTGAGGCCGTGCATTTCCAATTGATAGGCCTTAAGCTTTTCTTCAATGACAGCTTGAGACTTCAGAATCTTGCTTTGCTGCCTCAAGATTGTTGAAATGTCATCTGGGTTGATGATGGACCTGATGGCCTGCAACATCAAGGCGAAATTTTGGACATCTGACTGTTGTGTAGCTTGCAGTCCAGGCATGCTTATTTCGTCCTCACCATCAGACGAAGCTGGGGATGTTGCGCTATTGCGTGTTCTTTTGTTGCTGTTATTGCGGTTGTAAGCCATTTCAAGTTGATTTCAGCGGTGTAAGTGAACTTTAGATGAGAAAGGACTTTTTTATCACAAATGTCAAACAGCTACATATATGTAATAAGTAGATCAGCTGTTAATAATAACCGCCAACTGAACTTCAATCCTGATGGCGTATCTCGTATATATCTTATTTTTTTTTTGCACATAGGACAGTACTCATCAATCTGTTATGATTTACAGAGCCAAATCTTCTAAAAATAGAGGCTTCAACAAATGAAGGGGGGAGGTTATGAAACCTCAGCTAATTTGATCTCCTGAAAATAGGGGGGGGGGGGAGAGAAGCGTTCGTGAAACCAAGTCAATAAGGGGGGATTGCACTTCCAAAGCGAAAAAAAAGGTATAAATACCTGACGTTTTTTCGCACTTGACTAAGGGCTTTTTCATTTTTTTGGCAACTTTGCTTATTCTATACATTCAGCATTTAAAGTAAGTTTTCCTTTTAAATTCATTAGTATAGCCTATCTAATAATGACGATAATGTCTTTGTAGATGTTTGCCATCTCTAACTATAAGGAAACTCTTGGTCAAGCATAACATGGTGCAACCATCATAAACTATTGAATCGTCTGAGCAGGGTATGTAAGCATAAATATTATTACACATTTGATGTGCTGTCTTGTGAAATTTCTTACATGTCATGCTGATGATCAATTTAATTTTAGCTTTGAAAGACAATGATCACCTTTTTTACCAAGAATGAGTGGATGCTATCATGATGAGCAAGAAGAGGTAATGCCTTAGGATTGATTAAAAACCATCGAGATCTCATACTGACATTATAATAGCCATCAATGTTCTTCTAGTAACATGCTCCTCTAGTAACAAGGTGTTGAATAATCTCTCAAGGTGTTATCTGTCAACCATGCTCTTTTTTCTGATGTAATATTAATGCTTATCATGTACGGTGCTCTATATCTGCTTCAACAACTGGTCCTTTTCTCCAAATCAATCCAGATGAAAATCATTTCATTCATGCTGTGTACCCATTGATACTATAACCCAAGCTACAAAAAAAAGGTATCTCTTTTGGACTACTCTGGACAATGTCATCTGGGCAACGCATACAAACACGACTGCAATGTATTTAACCGCTAGGTTCTCTCAGCTTCCATTGAAGCGTTTCACGTTTCATACTATTTTGATCGTTCACTATCTATTTTCTAAATTCAATAAAAATATACTAAATTCAATTCTAAAATAATTCCCGTATATACCGTGCTGTACATTTACCCATTATTGTTTCAAATGCTGTTTTTATCTAATCGCAGCAATCCATCGATCTCAAAAAGCAGAACCAGATAAAATCAGCTGTACCATCACACCACAAAAATCTATGCTATTAATAAAAAGTGTAAAACCGAATGCTGTAAATCATCCTGATGAAACTAAAGCCAGAGCCGAGGAAAGAAGCGTAGATAAGAAGCTGTTCCATCGTCATCTTTTTCTGCGTTTCATTCCATTTGTCTCTCTCTCATTTAAATAAATCGAAACCACATTTTCAAATTCAATATTTGACATTCAATACAATCACTATTTAGTTCTGCGAAACTTTATATCAAGCGCAATGCAAATATTAAAGCTGCATTCGTAATGCGGCATCCAAGTAACTGGTTTTGAAGCTAACTTTCAAATATAACTCATCCTGAAATCCCTCATCTTTTACCAAGTATTTTACCTCTTCAAAGCTACCTTTTACAAATATTTAAATATTTAAATATCGGGTACTAACTTGGTAAAATATGCATATTTTACCAAATATTTTACCTCATTCTAACTCGGTAAAATCCCAATTTCTGCCCAGTGCTCGCCAATGTGAATTTGGCGCTTCTGCTGGACGTATACATGAGTTGCCGTATCCTGCTGCTAGATATGCCTTGTACTTGTACACTATAGCACCTGAAAGATATCTGAATCCTTTTTTATGGAATGCCACACAAATGCCTCCTCCTAGAGCATAATCATCATGCCCACTATTCATATGCCCTCTATGACCCAACACACTCTTTCTTTCTTATGATCCAGCACATTTCTTCTTTTTTTATATTACAACATACAGGTTCCTTGTTTTCTACGACTCGACACATTTCTTTTATTCAAAACGCCTTTCATCTATGCCTGCTACTTTTAAACCTTTATGATCCAACATCCAACAAGTTCGTTTTCTATAAACATCATTTCTTTTTCTTTTTAATAAATTTTTACATTTGTCTTGTTTATTGTATAAATCTGCGATATGCAAGTAACTTTTTTCTCTATAACCTCTGATCTATATTATGATTATAGCGTGTCCTAAATCAGTAAAAAAAAAGCCTTGTCTTGTAAATAAATTCACATTTAGTAATCTTTAAACTTGTACCCGCCTTTCATTACAAGGGATGTGTTCACTTGAAGCTGTTTGTTAGAATACATTCTTGATCAGAAATAAAAACTGTTTGTATTATATCTTCGATACATTCTGTGGAATACATCCACTATGATCTGCATTCCGTACACAGTTCATCATCCAGTTACCATATTCTGATATAAACTATGATGTACACCAATGAATTAGATGTACGCTACAGATTTATACCATATACAAACATAAGCTATAGATGGCACCATTAGCATGGATGGCGCTATAGACTACTGATGCTTGTATCCCGACATTGACTACGGATATTTCCCATATTTGCTTAAATGCCAAGATCGATGCAATATAAGATGTATGCATCAGATGTGCACTACTTGAAGATCCGCACTATATGACATATGCTTATTATATCCTTGATACTAGCTACAGATACATTATGTACTACAGACTTGTACAATATATGTTATGCTATAGACATGCCATATATCTAGATATGTGCTAAGATGTATTATACAGAACAATAATGATATACACTCAGACACATACTACTGATATAGACTAATAAGAGACTGTACCTATATAGGATACATGCTACTAGATCGATATTAGTGATCCTCATACAAAGGACAGATCAGGGTACTTCGGATAAGAGTCTATTCATTCATCCAGATGAGCTAAAGTATGTTTAGTTCACTGAGATTTCTCTTAGCATGAATTGCTAGGTTAATTAATCTGAATTGACTTATATGTCAATCCTTCACAGTAGAACTTTTATCCATTGTAGAATATATAATAAGAAGGATCATCTACCTGGCCAGTAGAGATTCTTCAGTCTATTTTACACCTGTCAGTTTGATAATAAAGGTATACCTTGAGGCTCTTTCGCTTATTGAATACTTTTAATAAGGTCCAAATAATCAAAGCGTCATAACTCGATATCAACAACAGCTACCGACTTCTATACCGGGATATACATAGGCATCTATCTATTCTTTATCCTAACTAAATTTCGTGATCTTTCCACCACATTTCACTAAATTCATTTTTGCCAACATGACAACAACATCATGGGCTGACAAGGTCGCTGGAGGCCTTCAGCGTAAGGTCGCTAACACGGTTCGTCGTGTTGATTCCAACAACCAGTTGGAACGTCCAATTATTACAACCCTTTTTGAAGTGGAGGACTTGCAGCAGCAACTAATTGTTCAACGTGCAGCAGCCATTGCTCAGGACATTTTGTATCACGGCTCGGTTTTGTTTACCTTCCCTGCAGCAGATTTCCCAGATCGTACGACTGTTTACTCCTTAATTCAGGATCAGATCGGCCACATCAACAATGTTCGTCCCATCAGCAAGATGGGCACACAACAACGTCAAGATCTAATTGTCGAGGTCCAATTTGATCAGGCTGACGATATTACGAAGGCGGTGACCATTGGAGTCATCCACAAGGAGAGATGCTACAAAGGCACTCCCACAAACGTCGGCACCAGTAACACTCTTGTCAAGCTGCTATTGAACAATGTCCCTTGGTCCGCTGGTTTAAACGCCACGGATTTCGCTCATCAAATGGTAGAATCGCTTGGCCACTATGGTAGAGTGTGCCAATTGCGCAAACATACCTGTGCTGGAGGCTTTTTCGAGGGAGAAGTTTCTGCACTGCTGGATGTCAGTGACACTGAGGTTTCCTACCTGTCTTTAGGCCGTAATGTCTACCTTGACTGGTGTGATCGGTACGTGTCTGCTTCTTTTAAGGGTGCTCCAGTTGTTTGCCACTATTGTCGTAAGTCTGGGCACCTCAAGAAGGATTGCCCCTCTCGTCCCCCTCTCATCTGCTTCAAATGTCACCAACATGGTCACATCCGTCGTCGCTGTACCGCCAAAGAACTTTCTACCTCTGAGGCATTGGATGCCTACATTAGAGACACTGCACAACGCAGGAAACCTGTGCCATCCACTCCCAATGTTCCCGCTGGTAAGCCAGTACCTTCTGCTGCTGATCGTTCCCATCAGCCTTTGCCTGCTGCTCCAGTGGGTGGTTCCATGCAAACAGCTGCTGCTCCTGTCGCTGCAGCCAATTATGAAAAACAGTCAACAAGACACTCCATTGAATGGCGGTGTGCAAGACTCTGAACATGAGGATGCCGATGTTGTCCTCGACGAGGTTACCAAGCAGATTGAAAAGGAAGATGAAGTCATGCAAGAGGATGAAGTGCGTCAGGCACCTTTACCTGCTTTCCGTCCCCAAGGTAGTAGCAACTCCAAGTTTGCTCCTGTCAGTATTGCTTCTCAGATGGTGATTGATTCCAACACCACCAACCCACCATCAGACAGCCGTAAGGCTCAATGATTAATAGGCCCATCCGTATTGCATCCTTAAACGCTCGAAGTGTTTTCAAGGGTGCCAACCTTTCAGTTCAAAAGGAATTTGCCTCTTATCTCTCATCACCCACTCTCAACTTCGACATTCTTTGTATTCAAGAGCTCACTGCTTATCACCGACAATCTTCTCTCACTCCTCAGCAAATACAATCTTTTAAATACCTATTCCCAAAAGCAACAGACTACATTGTCAACAAACATTGTGGTATCTTTTGCTTTAACCGTAACATTAATCTCGTCAATCACATCTACCAACCTGACGGTCGCTTTATCATTGCCACTGCTACTGCTACCGCCACGGATACCATCATCTGTCACATTGCGAATGTCTATGCCCCGGCTTCTGCTACAGAGAATACTGTTTTTCTTAATCAGCTTCCTGAAGATGAACCCTTTGCATCGATATCCTCATCAGATCCATGGCTTTTCATGGGCGATCTGAACGACAAACACCTCATCAACTCCTTCCGTCCTCTCTCCTCAACAAGCGCTCGTCCGTCACCCGGGCGCACTCCTGCCACTCAGTTTACTGCTTGGCTTAGTAGTGGTTTTACAAATCAGTTTCCTCGGGGTGCTACGACCTTCTATCGACCTGGCACCGCCAGATCCACCTTGGATTTTCTATTTTCCAGTTTTACCCTGGATCCTCATGTTACCAATCGTTGTCAACATTTCCTTCCTCAGGCTTGGTGCGATCATGATTGTCTCTCTGTGGATTTGCTACCTCCGCCGCGTCAAGATATGGGCCCAGGCACATGGCGTTTCAACCCTCTGCACTTGGACTCTGATTACTTCTGTCAACTTTTGGTTAGCTCTGTCATGGCGTTTTACTCTCGGTCAGTTGTAGATACTCCTTCTTCCTGGGAAAGTCTCAAGATTTTAATCCAGACAATTGACCGAGAATATGGTAAGTCCTCGAATAAGTACCGCAAAGACCAGATTCACTCTCTGCAGTCTCATAGGCAAATGGAATTGGACACTACTGCTTCATCGGCACCCACATCAGCCACCACCACCATCCAAGCCCTGGAATCAGCTCTCGATGCCCAGATACAGCTGGAAAGCCAGCAATACATTCTTCGATCAGCCACGAGATGGAAAGAGCAAGGTGAAAGAAACAACAAGTACTTTTACCGAGTCATCAAAGATCGTGCTCGACAACAGTCAATCCAGGGCATCAGAAATGAAACAACCAATGTCATCTCCATCAAGCCCGATGAGATACTCAAGGATGCTCGCTTGTATTATCAAGACCTATACTCTGCGGACCCTGTGGATCCCACTGCCATTTCGACTCTGTTCGCCTCTATCCCTGAGTCCTGTCAATTATTGCCTTCTCATCGCGATTCCCTGACTGCAGATATCACTGTCGACGAACTTGGATTGGTGTTGACACATGCCCCCAAGAGTAAGAGCCCTGGATTAGATGGCATCCCTTTTGAAGTGTACTGCCTGCTCTTTGAAAAAGTTCCTGCCTTCCAAAAGCATTTGGTCTCTCTCTTCAATGATGCATTGCATCTGGCTATCATGCCTACAAGCTGGAAGCTGACCAAATTAGTTTTGCTGTTCAAGAAGGGAGACCCTTTACTTTTGAAGAATTGGCGTCCCCTCTCGCTCATCAATGCTGATGCCAAGCTCTTCACCAAGATTCTCGCCAATCGACTGAACAAGTTTTTGCACCTGCTGATCAACCCGTATCAGACTGGCTTTATGCGACATAGACTTATATCCGACAATGGCTGGGTCCACCAAGCTCTCATGGATCACTTGAAGAAAGCACACCCTGAAGCACCTTTCGTCTCTGTTATGTTGGATCAAGAAAAGGCGTATGATCGTATCAGTCCTGTGTATCTCTCTCAAGTGTTACACAAGCTCAACTTTCCTCTGCCTTTAACCACTGCTATTGACCAGTTGTTCTTCCAAACCAACATCTCCATGTCCATCAATGGCTGGCTCGGCTGTTCATTTCCACAGAAGCGGGGTCTACGCCAAGGAGATCCACTCTCCCCATTGCTTTTCAATCTGGCTTTTGAGCCCTTGCTTCGCTATATCTTGTCTTCTCGGGCCCTCCCTGGTATCCGCCTTCCTTTTGTGTCTCTGCCATACACACATCGTGCTTTACCTCGCTCTCCTACTGTTCGTAATTCGTTCTCTGACCGTCCCCTCAAGATCTTAAGCTACGCTGATGATTTAACTGTTTTACTGTCAGATCCAAATGAGTGGGATCAGCTACTCAAAGTCATGGATTTGTATGGCAGAGCTTCCAATGCTCGTGTGAACGTTGATAAAACTGTGGTTGTCTCCCTCTCTGGTGCCCCTCATGAAGGCTGGAAATCGTTACTACGGCAGGCCTCCAACACGATTGAATGGCATGATGCCCACTCTACACAAGCTGTACGGTATCTGGGCTATCCTCTGCATAGCACCCCTCAACAATTGGATGATTTCCTTAAACAGATCTACATGAAGATTCAACGCCACGCTGCTTTCTTGAATGGGCGTCATTTGTCTATCCGTGGTGCAAGTCTAGTCGCTAACTCGAAACTGCTCAGTCGTATATGGCATCTCTTGCGTGTAGTTCCCGTGCCTGAACAATGGCTGACGTCTGTGCGTCGTCTTGTCTCACAGTTTGTGCTTCCTTTTGCTCGTGCTCCGTCTTGGGAGACCATCTGTCGCCCGAAGGCGCTGGGAGGCCTTGGTTTGATTGACCTCAAATCTCAACAACTAGCATTGCATATGATCTATATTCAACGTATCTTACGTCCAGCGTCAGCAGCTCGTCAACAGATGGATTTTACCACTCTATTTCTGCTTGATCTTCTGTCGCATCACACTGGGTTGAATAATGTCTTGCCGCTTTTCTTGTTTCCGTCCATGTATGCTACCAACACATTGTCTATTCACACCGGGAAAATGCCTCTGCTCCATCATATTCTCAAGGTTATCAAGGCCCTACCGCCGCTAGCCATGTCCTTTTCGTGGCATTGTCAGTGGTTTTTGGATATCCCTCTTCGTTGTGCTTTGCAGTCTACTGTCTCATCTTCTGTTGATGTCGATGCCATTCCACTCAAATGGCTGGTCTCTGATTTGTTGCATGTGTCCACACGTAATCGTGATTGTTTATCCTTGCGTTCTAAAGGCAAGATCAGCAAAGCACCAGTCTTGCAACGGATATCTGACGATCTAAAGGAAAAGCGTCTTGCTTGGCACCCCACTATCAAATCCAAAATTACTTCTCCCTTGTCTGTGACGCCTGATTTGTTACCGGCTAGTTGGAACTCTTCTGCTGGTATGTCGCCCTACTATGCAACTCTTTGGTTGCCAAAACTACCTGGTTGGGCTATCGATACTGGTCGCCCCAAGAAGTTTCCTGTGTCCATCGTCCCTCTTGGTGTCCTGCGTCGCTCTTGGCAGTCTCCTCCTCCACGTCGTCCCTGGCCGCATCCTCCTCTTGTTCACATTCGATCGTACTTACCGTACCTTCGGGCGTTCAACTGGAAGGCTTTGTGGTCTCTAGATCTTGCTGGCAAAGATCTGCAACGTTGGTGGCGTCTACTACATCATTCCATTGCATGCAACTCTTATCGACATCTTCTTGATCGTACCGTCGCTCCTACTTGTTTCTTTTGTTCTGGGTATGAGGATCGGTATCACTTTGTTGTTGGCTGTCCATTCAAGACATATCTCTGGCTTGAGCTGATTCAACATTTCAACTTTTCTGCGGCATTTCCCAATATTGAAGCCCTTTGGATGGGGTTGACTTTTGATCCCAATTGTCCTCCCCTGTTGGATGACCATCTCTTGTTTTTGGGCCATGTCTTTTCGACTATTTGGACATACCACTACCAATCCACTTTGACATGCTCAACTGCCATTTGGGTACATCAAGTGCCTCTTGATAGAGCCATAAAGACAATCACACAGGGCTAGTCCCTCGCTGTATTCCTTTTTCCTTCGTCTGCCTTTTGCTCTTTCCCTTCTTAATTTAGACTTTATTCATAAATCCTATGTCCTTGAATATCACTTAATAAAGTCACCACACATACAAAAAAAAAAAAAAAAAAAATAAAGATATACCTTTATCAAGTTGACATTTTGTTTTTTTATTCTTTTTTTTCCGTGAATTTGTATCTGTTACTAGCTATAAATTCCACACCTGCTGATGTATATGTGAGTTTAATTGCCTCTTCTGTAGAACCAATTCTATTAATGACAGCATCTTTTTTGCAAGTTTTTATAGTGCCTGTAATACTTTTCTTTATTGATACTTCTAATAATTTTGCTAATCTAGGGGAAATGCAGCTGAAAGACGATCCGGTATCCAACAGAAAGTAGGTGCGGATCTTAATGCTATTGTTTTCTAAAGTAATGGGCAAAATAATAGAGTTTTTGTTTAGTAAATTGCGAGGTGGTTCTTTCATATATTGATACTCACAATCTTTGATATTCATCGCTGCAAAAGTCAAGTTTTGCTCCTCTGAGTCCTCGGTGTCAGTGTCCATGTTGTCATCCGAGCTGTTTCCATCACTGGTAGTAGGAGTTGGAACAATTGCTCTCTTCTTTTGCTTGGATTTATTGAGCTTCTTGCAAACTCTGTTGTGCTCAGGAGTCCAATTTGGTTCCTTACAATACATGCAAGGCCTGTTGTTGTTGTTACTGAGCTTTTTGTTGGTTGCAAGTCTACGCTTCTTTCTATCCTCTGAAAGATTGCAATCCTCTGTTGAATGGTTGCTGAACTGAGGGTGGTAGATGCACTTCAACTTATGCTTGTCACTTTTGCTGTTACTGTTGTATTGAGATTTTATTCTGGGTGCAGATGATGAAGCAGCTGTTGTTGTTGATGAAGAAAATTGCTTTTCCTTTTCCCACTTGTCCTTGAAGAGTGCGTTGTAAATCGCAGTGATCTTGGTGACAGCAAAATCGACGTTGATTTCTCCTCTATCTGCATTGGTGTTCAAGTAAAACTTGGTGTGGTTGGCGAGTTCCTCTGGCAAAGCTTTTATTAAGTAGCGAACAATACAATCCTCATCTTGTATCTCTGCCTGACCACGTAATTGTTGAAATTTGTCCATGAATGCGTTGAATGCTTCACCAGGTTGATATAGTAATCTCTCCAGTTGTTCACGAGCCTCATCTCGCATGTCTACCATGGATTTGCCATACTTGTTGATAACTTCGGTACGAAATTTTGACCAATTCAATCTTCCTTTGCTGGAAATAAGGTTGGCGTACCATCTGGCTATGCCTGTTGACAACTTGGCAGGTACGATACGTTCCCAGTTTTCGTTGATAGATAGACGGTGAGCTTGCATGACTCGTTCAAAGTGGTCTAGAAAGTCGTTGGGAGTTGAAAAAATTGCTCTACGCTTGTTGAAATGATGACCACGCCATTGAAAATATGGTGTTTCGTTAGGTACTACTGTTGTTTCGACATTGCCGAAGACGAGTTGATAAGTTTTTTGTGCTGTTTCCAACTGGCGAGTCAAAACTCCAAGATTGTCGGGAACAATAGTGCCTTGAGGATACTTGATGCTAGTAACGGTTGCTCTAAAAACTGCAGTCTTGAGACGTTCAATTTCCTCCAACAAAATCAATCGTTCGTCAGTAGTGATAGATGAAGCAAACTCTATGTTTGCATTGAAGTTAGTAAGTGTGTTGGATTCTTAAAAAAAGTAAATATAAAAAACCAATATATTGACAAGATACGAAAAATCAAGATACTTTTTTATTAAGGCTTCAATTTCACATCTACTATTTATAAGAATTTCTAAAAGACATAAATTTCTAGGTGACTATTGTAATGGTTAATTTGAATGACTAATTGACTGATTGAACTTCTTTCTATTTGACAGATCGTTATCATTACAACCCAATCTTGACATCTCTACTATTCTTGACAGTTCCCTTGTAATTCTTAAGGTACACAAGCTCGTACAACATTTACCTTATTCTTGATTTGAAACAAAGACTTTATTCTTCAAACTCAAGTATTTCAATTACCTACTTCAATCTCCAGTTGAAGCTGAGCTGCTCAAGCTATCCTTTACTATTCTGGCAGATCATCGTCCCCATCCAGAATAAAGTATAAGTTCAAATCAAACGCAAAACTATCAAGTGCTGCTTTCAATCCAGTCCAAATTTCGACATTACACACAGTTCCTATCCATATCATGCTTGGTATAATAGAAGTCAGTCAGTAAAACCTTTTAAAACCTTCAGAGGACAAAATTACAGGGAAAAGACTTGGTTACTATTATACCAATTAATTACATTTCACTCAGCAGAAGCATCCTTGCTTCGCTTTTGCTTTCTAGACGACGATCGTTTCAAATTCACTGTATCGCTTGCTACCTTGCGTTTACCACTGGCCTTAGCTCCTTCAAGTCGAGACCAGTATATCGCAATATGCTTATGCGAATCAAAATGTTCAATTGGCTCCCATGTATGCTCTTCTTCAGCATCATGATCCTTCCAATGCACTTTGTACAAATAATTACCAGGAGTGCCTTTGTGGTCAATCACAGCCTGGACTTCATATCTTTCATTACAAAACTCATCTACAGATACAGGCTTAGGATTAGCTGCCTTTTTATAAATAATGTGATGCGTAGGTACATCTCTACTTAGCAGTGCCCCAGTTCTATCCATCAACACATAACTTCCATTTGCTGTTATATTATGAATTCTATATGGACCTTCATAACGTTCATCTAATTTATTCTGTCGATTAACATTTTTAATCATCACTTTGCTACCAATTGGATATGGCGATTCAATCACCTTGTTTTTCTTTGCAAAATATTTGTGATCGCTATCCTGCGTTTCTAAAATTCTCTTTGACAATGCTGGAATCACAATATCATGAACGAACTTATATCGCTCATCAATTAATTTTGCATCTGCTTTCTCCAAACTCATCGTAGGTCTTAAATGCGCATAATCCTCCAGCATATTTGGTTGTCGATTAAAAACCACTGCATAGGGGCGGGACTTGTGTAACCTCGCATATTTGACATTAACACAAAAATTAACCCAAGGAATGAAGTTTTCCCATTGATCTCTCTTTCCTTTCAACATCTTTATGGTCGTTCCCTTTACGATCCTAATAAAAGCCTCCGCTACCGAGTTCCCAAGGGGGTTATACCTTAAACTGAGAAATCTATCTATACCACTGATCACTAGCATCTCAGTTACTGCTGCTCCCAAGAACTCGAGGCCGTTGTCCATTGATAACGCTTTTGGGAACCCAAAAATTGAAAATACTTGCAATAATTCTTTTGCAACACTTGAGGCACGCTTATCTGGCAAGCAACGTATAATTGTGAAGCGAGAAAAGTAATCTACCATAATCAAAATGAAATTACTTCCATTGCTTGATGTCACACCGAAATCACCTAGATCCAAAGCCCAATGATCCAACGGTTGATCAATTTTATTAGACTT
Source organism: Mucor circinelloides (assembly GCA_037974945.1). Classification (NCBI taxonomy): domain Eukaryota; kingdom Fungi; phylum Mucoromycota; class Mucoromycetes; order Mucorales; family Mucoraceae; genus Mucor; species Mucor circinelloides. Next base: position 549,392 of record JBBNAA010000028.1, on the reverse strand, counting down.
AAATGGGTGGTAACCCTCTTTCGCGATATTAAATTTATTGCATTCCAAACATTCAGACAACACTCTTTCAATGTCTTTTCTAATGTTTGTCCAATGTACACCATCATGATGTAGTTGTTGCTCGACATGCTTAACACCATAATGTCCTAATAGATGCGCACCAGTAATCAAGTTGTCCCTTTGATCTTTTGGAGGTGTCATGTATTCAGCAAACTTCAATGCACGAATAACCGCTGCTCTACTGCTATCGTTGTCAACGTCATTATCTACTTTTTCGATATTTTCACTAAGTGGAAAAGAGATGTCTTCACGTTGCACAACCGATCCTCTAAAAACTGGGGTAGTTTCACATTTTTTCTCTTTTGCTTTTCTCTTATTTACATACATATTCTTTGTATTTTTCACTTTCTTATTGCCACTAGCATAACTACCCCCAACAAGATGACGAGCTTCAGCATCATCATCTTCATACAATCGCGATAACGCATCAGGAATTTGGTTTAAAATCCCAGGTATATGTACCACCTCAAATGTATATGAAAAAATCAACTCATACCAATTCAACATCATACTATTTGGGGTATCTTGCACATTCAGATAAATCAGTGACTTATGATCAATATGAAGGGTAAATGGGCGCATATATAACCAACGATGAAACTTCTTGAACGTATACACTACAGCTAACAACTCGCGTTTAGTTGTGGAATAATTGCGCTCAGAAACAGACAGTTTTCGTGACACCAACCCAATGTATTTAATTTCATTGTCCACGATTTGATATAAGATGCCACCTATACCAGACAAACTAGCATCTGTGGCGACTTGTAAACGAACATCAGAACGCACAGTACTAATGACAGGTGCCATACACAAGGCATCTTTTAGATTGTGCACAGCAGCATCATGACTAGGAGTCCAAACCTCAGAGAGATCCTTGTAACACTTCAACAAATCCAAATCTCTAGTTAAACGGGAATAACAAGGAATGGAGGAACGAAAAAAGGACAATAATCCAAGAAACGAAGCTAACTGCTTGCCAGTTTTAATAGGACCCCAAGCTGCCACATTTGCAACCTTACGAGGATCAGGTATCAACGCACCTTTTACCACTGACCATCCCAGTAAATGAATGCTCTGTTGAGCGAATACGACCTTTTCTGGATTCAACATCAGGTTGGCATTAGTCAGACGCTTTATGACTTCAGAAACTAATTCAAAATGATCCTGTAGGCTACCAACAGTGCTCAGAACGATATCATCTACGTAGCAAATAGCTGACCAATTGCCATCACTCGACAATGCATTGCTTCTATTCAAGTCAGTGATCAAATTCTGCAATGTCCTGGTTACTACAGAACCGACATGTTTAATCCCATAAGCAGCCTTCAGATGGGAATATTGGATATTCGTAAAAGGACACGTGAAACTAATTTTGTGGGTATCAGCACTAGCGATGGAAAACGATGTAAAACAAGCGTGGATATCCAAGCAAGTATGTATAGTCTTATTACCAATTCGCTCATGAATCGAAGATATCAAGGGCAGTTGCTGCCGATCATCCACCACAAGAATAGAGTTCAATTTGCGCACATCACATACAACTCTGGGCTTTTCAAATGAATACTCACCCTCACTATTTTTCTTCTTAACACACAACAATGGTGAATTGTATTCAGTATGACTTTTGGAACGACAAATCACGCCTTCGTCCAACCATGTTGCAATTTGTGCCGCAACAGCATCCCGATATGCTTCTGGTAACGGATACTGAGCTCGCCATGCTACACATCCCGGTTTGGTAGTGAGCTTGATTTCAGAATCAGGTAAATTACAAGAAGTGTTTTTCATATCAATCTTTGAATTAAGATCTAACAACTCTTTGAGCATCTTCTCAAAAGGAAATTTTTCTTCTGGAGTACCAAATGGATCATCATTAGGCCTCACACTATCAGGATCAATTGGATCAGGTATTCTAGGTCCAACTTGGGTAAAATGTTGACTAACCAACCCAGTGAGCCCAATTCCAATCTTGGATAAAATATCCATACCAAGTAATATATGTACCTTCTCACTCGAATAAAAATCAAAAACTTCAAAATTATGTGTAATCGCATATTTATTGTAAAACAATTTGAGATCTACGGACCCAAAACGAGAAATGGATGAATCTATGTGCCCTAACTGAACGACACCACCAGCAGACTTGTACGTAGCCAAAGACGGACCTCCTAAATAGGTGAAGAACTCTTTAGTAACACAGCTAAAAGTAGCTCCACTGTCAACCAAACCAAAGCATAAGACATTTTGTACCACAAGAGGCACACAAATTGAATTACTACTCATGGCTGGAGCAGCACTAAACTTCACATCAAACTTACACTCTTGTGCATTCATGGCATGCATCGCCTCAACGTTGTCTTGAATCAACAGGGTTGCAGCTCTACCTTCCAAATCGTCCAACTCTTCATCTCCTTGAACATCACTAACCACGCCATCCATTGGCTCAATATCACCATCACCAGAGCAACCTTGACTACCTCTATCCTGACTTTCGTCAGGAGACACACCTTGACCTCCACCAGACTTGTTGTTCCGATTACCACTGGCTGCTGATAACACAGCTACATTAACAGCATCGTTGACCGACGTCAACATACGGAGAACACGACCAGAGTCTCCCTTTACGGCAGTATCAGCACACACATGTTGGCGAGACCAATCCATTGAGCCACAGCGATAACATCTCTTACCAGTCGTTTGTGAACGCGCAAACGTACCACTATCCTTGGATCCATTGTTGTTTCCTTGATGACCATTACTACCTTGACGACCAACACCCCCTTGACCAGCAGCCCAACGAGACTTCTTTGCTTCAAATGATCCATTCATGTTACTCTCAACAGGCGACAACACACGCTTACGATTTTGTAATCCATTGGGAATCAATGTACCATCGACGGTACTAACAGACTGGGCAATTCTTCGCAATACATTCACCATGTATTCTGGATCAAAAAACTTTGACTCTTCAACCTGGGTCATTGACACGGTAACAATGTTTCGAAATGAAACTGGAAAAGCATCAAACATTACAGTGCACACGACATAGTTGTCATATACCTCAGCCTTGACTTGCAACTTCTTGAAACGTTCTAAGAACGCATCAACACTTTCAGATGGGAGCTTGACAACATTCAAGAACTCTCTGACTCTTGGCAGACGCAATTGTTCCTTGGGCACTCCAAAACGAAGTACCATGGCAGCCTTGACCACCTCCCACGTCAATGACTCACCCACTGTCAACTTCACATACTCGTTCAACCATTCACGAAGATCAGGTCCCAAGCAACATGGCAACAAACGACTCCAATGGACATCAAAATCCAAACCATGACTCTGTAAGATATCTTCGAAACGCAACACACATGCATCCATATCAGCGTAAACCGTGCGAGTGTTATCGACCACCATTCCTTCCCATTGAAACAATGGTAAACCAGCAGGTACCAAAAAAGAACCTTGACCTCGACTTGACACTGATGCTATCGTAGCAGGAGTAACGCTTCCACCATCCATATCATCGTTTAACTCTTGTAACTCCTTCATCCTGTTCTTCTTGACTTTCAGTTCCTTGATCCAGGGGTCTACTTCAGACGCAGGCTTCTTGCCAGCCGTGGCAATCTTGATAGCCAGGGTTTTCAACTCGTCTTGTAGATCCTGGATTGCTTTGACAAATCCATCTTGCAGAGGGTCTTGAGAAACAGGGGTACTAGCAGCAGCGTCTTGACTTGTCATTAAATAATGTAAAAATCGCTTGAACTTTACGACAAAATATAAAAAAATAATAATTTGTAGATGTAAAATTGTAATAATGTTTTCCGGATTATACTGTCAAAAAAAATGTTGGATTCTTAAAAAAAGTAAATATAAAAAACCAATATATTGACAAGATACGAAAAATCAAGATACTTTTTTATTAAGGCTTCAATTTCACATCTACTATTTATAAGAATTTCTAAAAGACATAAATTTCTAGGTGACTATTGTAATGGTTAATTTGAATGACTAATTGACTGATTGAACTTCTTTCTATTTGACAGATCGTTATCATTACAACCCAATCTTGACATCTCTACTATTCTTGACAGTTCCCTTGTAATTCTTAAGGTACACAAGCTCGTACAACATTTACCTTATTCTTGATTTGAAACAAAGACTTTATTCTTCAAACTCAAGTATTTCAATTACCTACTTCAATCTCCAGTTGAAGCTGAGCTGCTCAAGCTATCCTTTACTATTCTGGCAGATCAAAGTGAATTGACATATGAATTACTAACAATAGAATGATAGTTACCTTCAGGTACATTGACATTCGAAGAGAAGCTTGAATTGACAGTGGAATTATCATTAGACAAACTACCCAAATTCAATGATGCACTCTGTTGAGTTCCATGTTGAACAAGATTGTGCATACCACTGTTAGAAGGTTCAGCAACAACCAAAGATGAGGGAATGCTCACTGTACTCTTTCGAGTTCCAGCTGCACTATCACCAAAAGATTCATCCACATCCATTGGAGAAGATGAACAAGATGCAATAGCATCAGAAGAAACACCCTGATTTGCAGAAGCAGCAGAAGTAGAAGCAGCAGCAGGAGCAATCGATCCAGTAGAAGAGGGATCACTTATAGTAGGGGAACCAGGAGAGTCAGATTGTTTGTTGGTAACGGATTCCTTGGTAGTAGGAGCCATAGTAAGAGATAGACTTGAGTAATAAGAGATCCAGAGTAAGTGTAATAAACGAGATTGGTAAATACAGATTAAAAAATGATTTATCTGAAATAAATTATTTGTAAAAGAGTATGAAATTAATAAGGAGGTAAAGAATATCGTTTATTACATTGGAAAATAAGAGGGTTTATATACTATTCGAACTGAGGGATTTGATGTGAGGATAAGATGTTAAATGGGAAGATCTGGGTGATAGAACAATAGATGATACAATCTATTGTCCTGAACATACGATGAGTAAATCAGTAACTGAATCAAGTTTCATGTTGACATTTTATGAACTGATGTGATCTGTGCTTGAACTAAATGTTTTACTGTATTTTGAGATCCGGATTGGAAGTGATACAGTGAGGATCAAAACTGTTCAAATGTTTTGGTTATCTGAACTTTTTCGAAATTATCGAAGTAAAATCTTATTTTATTTGGGGTGTGTTTAGTATCAAGATGTTCCTGAGACTCCGCTATACAAGAATATCTAATTGGTTATTGTTTAAAGTACCGATATCAGACGCTATAGTCACTACAAATTGATCGGTACATTTGAACAGTTTTGAGCCCGGTGTCTGGCTATAGTTAACCTCGGTACCACAACTCGGTAAACAGCCCTAGGCGCTAAATAACTGCAGCAAAACTGTTACAAATCGCTCAAATTTCACACCATAAGCTTCTCTTACTACATACACCACGGAAAGTAACATCAAATTCAAAAATGCGCGAAATTACCTCTGAACAACGAAATCGTATTGTATCTCTCCCTAAATCCGGGAGGTCAAACCGCAAAGTGGCCGAGACCGTCGGAGTCAGTCTTGGGACTGTTGTTAATGTCGGAAAATCTAGTTGCCCTGACCGGGAAAGAAGTAAAGGTGGTCGACCCAAGATCCTGTCTCCTGCAGATCAGCGTTATTGTGTACGTTTGATGACCAAACAAGGAATGGATAACGCTGTAAAGGTCCGAAAACAGCTCCGAAATGATCATGGGATCAATGTAAGTCCTCACACTGTTCGTCGAACCTTGAGGGAGGCTGGCCTTGAAGCATTTGAAAAAGAAAAGAAGCCTGACATTAGCACAACCAACGCGAAGAATCGACTTGAGTGGTGTTTGGCCCACCGTGACTGGACCTCGGATGACTGGAAACGTGTTATTTGGTCCGACAAGACTAAAATTAACCGTTTTAACTCAGATGGACGCGTTTGGAGCTGGATTCGTGACGGTGAGCAGCTGCAACCAAAGCATGTAGTAAAGGCTACGCGAAAGCATGGTGGTGGAGGTATCATGTTTTGGAGTGCCATATCGTATGCTGGAGTTGGTTGGATCTGCAAGATCGATGGAATAATGGATCGCTACGTCTATAAACAGATCTTAGAAGAGTATCTGAGCCCAATGGTTAACTATACGGCAGAAAATTTGGGTCTCCAACGAGATCAGCTAATTTTCCAACAAGACAATGACACCAAGCACAAGTCAGATGTGGTCATGAATTATCTTTCGGAGCAAGAATTTGAGGTGATAAACTGGCCAGCACAATCTCCGGACCTTAACCCAATCGAAAACATGTGGCGCTTGTTGAAAATCAAGCTGAATGAGTACGATACTCCTCCCAAAAAAGGGATGAACGAGTTGTATGAACGAGTTGTTCATACTTGGTACAATGTAATCACTGTAGAAGATTGCCGAAAGGTAATAGACAGCATGCCTAGCCGTATAGAAGAATGTATTAAAGCAAAAGGTTATTGGACGTCTTATTAAACAGTCAAAAAGTCATTGCGGGAGGGCGGGTGCAAAACTGTTCAAATGCACCCGGCTCCTTTGAATTCATATTTCGACCAATAAAATTGATTTATTCGAAAACCTTTTTTTATGATTGATTCTGATCGAGGTTCTCTTTATAATCATATAAAGTATGGCATTCTACAATAGTTTTTCAAGCCGTCATAAAGTTTCAAAGTCAAAACATGGAAACATTTGAACAGTTTTGATCCTCACTGTATAACATACCTGATGACAGCACAAATGTATAAAACAAGAAAGTAAGGCCATTGCTTGTGGAATTGCTCAGCAGCGACCAACTAATAAAGTAACCAATACATTAAATGTAGATTGATGGAAGCATTTGGACTAAAAAATCAAAGTAAATGTCAGAGGTTGGTCACAAAGATACATTTAGATTACTTACATTAGGCACACGGTAAACAGAAACTGAGCATCATATTACAGCAGAAAAGAAAAGGGAGAAAAAAAAAAGAAAGAGTGCTGTTTGTACATGCCGAAATCTCCAGCTATTTATATTTTTTTTTTCATCCATTGCATCCCCAAAGTATTTCTCGCCTAATATATCCCCAAAATCTATCGGGTACACTTCAATGATTGCCGCCTGTTCGAATTTATGAGAATTTTCTTTAACATATTCACTTAAATCAACCTGAAACATCAAGGCAGTCTAGTGATAATACCATCTCGGACAACATCATCAGTTAATTACCATAACATCTTAATTTCAATGGTAAAAAAAACAACTCAGTTACCTCTTGTCTCAAATGTTTGTATGATATTTGGTTCGAACACTAAACGATTTATATCACATAACCTAATACAGTACTCTACTATTGATATATTTCAATATGTTGTATCAGCCTAAAAAAGAAGAAGAAACTCGGGCACCATCTAGTGTAGCTAATCCAGTATTCAAGTACTGTAGATCATGAGCCTGAATGCAGCAGAGGAGGGTATGCAATAAGATCTATCTAGGCTTTCAATAATATTGAAAATGATTATCATCGCTATAAGCCCCTTCATTCTGTCCACATGCGCGCAAAAAAACAAGCGGCACTGCAAGCACGGTTTCAATTGTACTACAACGTCAGGGTAATAAGCAATCTGGATGATCTACAGGAATTGCCACTAAAATGGAAGTCAGATACATTTCCTTTTCGTGATGCTACTACATACAATTAGAATGTCTCTTTTCCTTAATGCTTTATTCATAATAGCTCCTTTCATACTCTGCGTACATTCATGATCAAAGCATATCACTGGTAAAGCCTGGATACTACAAGTCTCAATGGATTGAGACTTGGGTAGACTACCATTATTACTATGTTTCATCATGTTGCTAGATGGAATACAATTCTTAAAATAAATCTTCTCTGTTTACCAATTTCCCTCTTTTTGAATTCAAAAGTCTGTTTCTTATCAAATTGGGCATAAGAGAAACCAGAAACATTCCATAATAGACGAAGCTTTTCAAGTGCAGTAAAGTTATCTCATCTTGCTTTAAATTAGGAACATTTTGAAATGGAGAGAATAAATTTATCAATTCTCAATTTGAAATAAAATATAATCAAAGCTGCTAAGAGAGGCTTTATCTAAGCATTTGAAGGCTATTTCTGCTTTCGATATCGACTATAAATGAATACATAAGATCATAGCATAATATTTCATTTCATAAAAAAAACATTACAGACACGTTTGAATAATCAATTCTATCTATATAGCTAAAAAGACATGTATAAGCGGTATTTTGAAGGTTTTTAAACTGAATGGATAGCACTTTTACAAAATCCTTCATGAACTGAAATGGCTTCAAAGTGCAATGGTTTGTCCAATAGCTCCTGGAAAACAGGCATTACAAGCGATGACTAATTTATTCGGCTTCTCAAGCAGCAAAATCAATACCTCCATTGGCCATGGTAATTAAAAGTGAACATTGCTCAAATGTACTTCCGCAATCGTTACCCCTGAAAATACTAGTAAAATACTAGCTGATTTTTTGTTACTAGTATATGCAATTCTGCCCAGTGTATGGAATGGTGTTTGTTTTGTTCAAATTTGATCAGTATTGGTAGAGATATCACAAAAAGTTATGTTCTTGCAAAATTGGCCATCTTTGACCACATTGGCCTTGCCTTTACAGGCTAGAAAATTAGCTGACAATTTTTTGGTCAGACGTTTTTGCTTATTTCTCTACGTAGAGTCAAGCTAGAACTTCCAGTAAGAGCTCAAATGATAGGAAATGTTTTGCTCTACAATAATAATGAATGTTACAAGTAGGTTTGCTTTGACAGAGATGGAGGTTTTGTTGAAAAACCATCAAAATTTGACAAAAAATGTTCTGGCGCTCTGAAACACCTAGTGTTGATCAAACCAGACAATATTAGTACCGCTCGATGCGCCTTTTAATTCTGCACAAGTTTAATACACACTTGAAGAAGTGTTGATTATCAGCAATTACCAAGTTTAGGTCATTACAAATCTCTGGATGCATACATTCTCATTTTAAACAGTAGTGTTTTCAATCTCAGTTCAATGTCAGCAACTATGCCTGGAGAAAGCTTATCAATGCATCATTCTTTTTGAATTGGGAGCGTGGCATAACGCACATAATAAGTTGCTAATCTATTGTTGTAGAGGGATACTTTACTTGTTAATGAGTGTTTTTTTCGAGACTGGGTGATTGTAGCTTACTTTTTCTTGTTTCGTTTATGCATTCCAAAATGAGACATGCATCTACTCCCAGCTAAATTGTGCACTCTCCAATGTCAATTATCTCGACAACAAGGCGTTTGCAATACCATGTTCCCAGCTTAAAGTTGTCTTATTTTCATGGCACTACAATAGTTTGAGGTTATCTCATATTGTGTATGGGATCTCATATCTGGTCATGGATGTTGGAAACGATTTTCAAATTTTGACTTTTGGACTTTTGGACGATTGTTGTATCCAGAGAAAAGATACAAGTAGCGATAATATAAAAGATAATAAAGACTTGTAAAATAAGCCAGATACGAGAACTAAAGATTTATTAATTGAATTAAGCACACCTTTATATTAAATCATAATCGCTAAGTCAATCAATCTATCTTATTGTTTAAAGACCTGATGTTTGACAAGTGTCAAACATGTATATTTACAACACAGCATTTTGTCAGGAACAATGGTCTGATATAGGATTTAGGTTGAGTCAGGCATTGTCTCAAACATGCCGCAATCTTCCCAAATCTCTTATTCAGCACAGACCATTCAGAATGTTCTCAAACAACTAAGTAGCTTGTTCCTTATCTTGAGACTCTATCAAAAGATCTACTAGCATCAAATAAAGTATCGTGGTCCGATTATAACTGAGTTATTCTAACTCAAGTATCCCGCTGGATGCAACAAACTGGCGATTCCGTGGGTCGTTTTAGGGTAACCCCGAAATGGAGGTTTCAGGTACAGCCCTAAAACGCCCCACTGTAAATGACTATTTGATGTACCCTAAAGTAGACATTATTGAGAATCGCAAAAAATTGTTGGATGAGAAATTTTAACTTAGGAATAAAGGTTTTTTGTTATTATTCTTATAGCAATGCCATAATAAGCTATAAATGGGCTTTACTAAAAACGATTTTTGTCAAGTCGTTTTAGGGATCCCGGAAACGTCCTACTGTAGAACAACTGAGGGCTGTAGTGTGGTGGCACTGCAACTTTTTGAATGGTAAAACGCCGGTAAAACGGGAGTAAAACGAGCATTTTACCTGCGTTTTACCCCACAGAGTAAAACGTTGGTATATTAATTTGAGTAAAATGATGGATTAGTTGAATATTACTATCCCTTTTTTAATCTATATTACTACTCTAATTATCATTTTTTACATTCTCTTAAAATCCCAATTTGTAAATGCTATTTTCTGTCTAGAAATCGAGCGTATTATAAACTCTATCTTCCACCCTTCTACAGCCTAAAATATATCCACCGTTTTACACCAGGCTAAAACGGGAGTAATACGCCAGAAAGTTGCAGTGTGGCACTACAGCCCTATGATTACCCTAAAACGCCCTGAAACGACCCTGAAATGGCGATATTGTAGGGCGTATCAGGGAAGCCCCGAACTGGAGGTTTTAGATACAGCCCTCGAACGCCCTCCATAACGGCTGTATAATGGTCCTTGATACGGCTTCTATTATCCCAAGATTAGTGACATCTCAGGGTTCCAAAATTAGCCATTTAATGGCTTCCTTAAACTGCTGCTTAGATGGCCATATACAGACTACCCTAATTCGAAACCTGGTATGGCCATTTAATCATACCTCAATACGTCCATGGTATGGACGTCTTGTGCATCACCTAGTGCTCCATGGCAGCTGTATCAGGGACTTTCTATTGTACATCCATTGGCTCGGTAAACATCTATTTCTTAAATATTGCAAATGATGGCATGCATTCATTGGTCTGCCATGTTCATGACACATCGTTTTTACTTTGCTTATTGGCTTTTAACACATCTTAAATCATTGAAATATGGATCTATTGGGTCATTTAGATTTTTTGATTGTTAAATTGAGGTTTATTATTGGGTAAAATACACTGCCATTACGCAATATTGACATGTATGATACGCTGCTGTAAAATGGCGTGAATCATCATTTCTGTGGTGTGAAAAATAACAGAGAGACAGTGGATAAAAAGTAGTAATGTCGAATAGAATAGATAATATCTTTTGTTGTAAATACTGTAAACGAGGCTAAAGCAGAAAACATGATGATGATCAAGAAACATCAAAACCCAAAGAAACTAAATCAGCAATATTGTGGTGGCAGGAGGAAAAATGACCAACGGTAAAGCGAAAGAAATCCCGTGCTAGCTTATGACATTTGGCATCATGTAATATGGCTTTAATTTATATCTATGACAGTAAACGAAAATGAGATGTTGATGATCAGCTTCAATTAATGTAAAGGAGTGTATTTGCAACAACTTACTATTATACACAGCGGATATCATGAGCAACTTAAAGAAGCCAAACCAGAAGCAGACATGATTAGCAGCCTTCTTGTTAACAGATGTGTTTCCTGCTGCTGTTTGTGTAAGAAGAATTAATATGAAATGTGCATACCAACAGACATGGAAGTTGAGCAATGAGGACATTTCAAATACCTTTAGCGCGACGATGTGTAGACCAAGATGTGTGATAGCGCGGATACAAGAGCTCATAAAGCATGAACGCACGACGATGAGACATGAGCTTGGCCAGCTGGTACTAGGTTCGCAACGATTAGCTTTATTAGAAGAGCACAACATTATTATGGAACTTACTGCTGAAATCATGTCATGAGTTTCATGAGAAAAAGCATTTCACAATAGCCTTCTGCGAGCATCCAAAGAAAACATAAACTTATTAATTTGAGCATACATATACATCCGTGATGTTAACCACAAGCAACCTTCTGTACATACCTTCAAACGTTTTTATGTTTGAACAAAAAAAAATTAGAAGGAAAGAAGAAAATAGAAGAAAACGAATCCATAATCTTTTTATTCACAATAAAAACACCCAATTTAGAAATACCAAAACAAAGAAAAAAGTATAAACTGTTTGATGATTGCCAGTTGTTGTCATGTCATTTTAGCTATTATCCATTAAGCCTTTTTTTTTGTAACTACCATGGATAACTTTAGAAGTAATAGATGCCTTCCAATTGTTCCATCCACCGCCACATCATCCTCCAGTTCCAATGCTGCTCAAGCAGCCAGAAGACAATCCCGTGCTCCTGAATTTATCCACTCACCAATCGCTATTGTACCAGACTATATAGATGGTATGAATGCCTACGTGAAAATGCCCGAACAAATAATTTTCTAATAAAAGGGTAACTAACCAATACAAAAAGAAAGTTTAGAGCAAGCATATTCTACAGTGCTTACCCTTTCTCATGCATTAGAAATGAAGATACATACAGAAAAAAAAAGGTTCTGTGCCTGAATTTTTCAAAGGCTCTAAATTTTTTTCCTACTAGTAAAATTGAGTTTTTTATTTTTTTAATAATTTCTTTTAGTCGTTTTAGGGATCCCTTAAACGTCCTAGAACCACTGCGGGCTGTAGTGTGGAAGAGGTATTTTTACAGATATTTAATTTACTAAAAAGTAAAAATAACACAAAAAGGCTTTATTAGCTCAGTTGGTAGAGCGTCAGACTTTTAATCTGAATGTCACGGGTTCGAGCCCCGTATAAAGCTATTTTTTTTGCGTATAGTAATCATTTTTGTAAAATTTGTGTTGTCGTGTGTAGAGATATAGTTTTTAGAGTAGACTTGAATAAATGTATATAAAAGAATAAATATGAGATAAAAGATAATATTTATACTAATTAAAAGGTTACACACAAAGTCAGTCTGTACCTGACAGTAGAGATAAATATTGATTTTACGGTGATTGGCAGCATTATCAATAGTTTTTACTTCAAAGTTAATATTACTATCGTTTTGAATAAAGGAATCCTGTCTATTTTTGGTAGCTTCTAATGATCTAATCTCTATTACATAATTGACATGTAGAAATGTCAATTCACTTATACTATTAATTCCCTATTCCATAATATGAATATGCTAATGTCACGGATCAAATGAATCTAACTGTGTTTATCATCCCACCAATAAATATACCTCGTTACTTATCCAACATCAACATCCAACATTTATAACCAAAAATCGCTTTATTCCAATAAATAATCGTAGGTATTAATCGTATACTAGTAGCAGACATTACAGCTAGAAATGACAACGTCTGTTCTATAGAATCAAGCCAGTTATTTAATCCTCAACTATATATCCCAACTGGGATCCCTGATATATTACACTACCGTTGGATGAACATCATCGTTTCTGTTGTTGCTGAAAGTTACAGTATTAATCCATTTAAATATCACTCTGTTATCCTCATCACTGATTGAAAAAATGGTTGCAGGTATCGAGTATGCACTTCATACTCCTGGAATTTCTTTTGCTGCGTAGTACCAGGAAGAGCTTCAACTAATGCTTTAAGACATAGCATCAGCTCGGCGAGTATAGGATCCACGTCTTCGGTTATGAAATCCATCATTTTCTATACAATGTTCAACTTGGTCAAAACCCCATTGCTGAGTTCATGGAGAGCAGTAATAAGACCAACAATCATCTCCTTTGCCGTTTGGTAACACTGTAGGTTTAATTTTCTCAGAAATGCAGGACAGTTGATTTGAATCATCTACACTGAACTGGCATTATATCTTGTACATAATCTTATTTAATCAGAACTCAGGTTGCAATGTTTACAGACATTCCAGTCTATATAACAGTTACAGTGGTAAGTGATACGCACAGGACTTTTTTCTGAAATGTAAATCCAATTATACGATTTGCTTCAAATGCAGTAATAGTAAATCGTGGATAAATTACAACATGTACGAATGAAGCCCAACATTAACGAACCTTTATTCTTAACAACAGCAGCTCAGATCAGATATACTTTACCATCTAGGCATTCTAGGGCCACTATTCAAAAAAGATACTCAGAGCAACCGCTCATGTTACTCTACGACACAAACACTCATGTACTACTCAAAATTCATCAACAGTTTATTAGGCTGCACTACATGTAATAAAATATACGAGTCATCAACAGGGTCAATATCAACAAGAGCAATGATGAGATAGCCTTCTTGAAGATATGCTATTCCTTTTTATAGAGAAAAATCATGCTCATTGTCTATATTCGAAACTACATTGACCTCTCTTGCTTTCTCTGGCTTTTAAAAGCGTTATTTGTGGTTTCAAAAAAAAAAAAAAGAGATTACATATTTTTTCTCCAGATTCGACGCAAATACTCTTTTTTTTTCTTTCCAATTCTTTCATCTTGCCATGACTACACTGGAGATTGCCAATAGAAAGAAGGAGAATAGACTGAGTAGACGGCTCACTGTCAGCACAACAGAACCCTATATCAATATTCGACCCATCATCAAAAGTAGGACGCTTGAACATTTGACATCTGTCATGATTTCTCTCTTTTTTTAAACATTTGATATTTATAGAAGCCGATAAAGAAGCAGCTTATACGCTAAGTGAAGCTTATGCAGACAACAGCCTATTGAACTGGGTGACAGGTTCCATCAGGGATCAAAAAAAAAAATTTGACATTTATCAAGACATCTTCAAGGTGCTTATCAGGACAGCAGCAAGCGAGAGTAGAGAATTTGCAGTGCAATTGAATGGGTGCAAGGGAGTACTACTTTGGTCAGAAGGACACAGTGATGTCCTATCAATCGGTAATGTCATGAGCAAAAGAAGGCTTTGGGGAAGTTTGGGTGGATTAGCGACCATGCGAGCCACATTGATACAGCATCGACATCTCAGTAAAATGAAAAAGAAAATCATGGCAGGCCGGAATCATCTCTCCATCAATTTCATTGGCGTATTACCGGCAGAAAGGAGACAACATGTGGGTACCAATCTATTGCAATACGTATTGAAAAAGGCAGATGAGGCACAGTTACCTGTATTTGCTGAAGTTTGGGGACAGGATTGCCTCGGTTGGTTTCAAAAATTTGATTTTCAAGTGCAAGCAGATAAAAATTTCAGTGATAAAGAAAATGTTCAAATTTATTATGTGGTGCGTGAACCGAGAACAGAGCCAGGGACACCTTTAAAGGTCATGACACCAGCAGATGCGATGGCTGCTCTCCATTTAGAACCACCCAGAGAAGACGCTCTTGTTTCATTGGAACAAAATGCAGATTAATTGTCCTTGATCAACGGTCGACTCGTATCTTGTTCAATGTCATCTGTGCTGGCATCAAACAATGTCTCCCATTGATCTCCCGGTACAATGGCACCGAATAACAATGTCATGTTGGCTCCAAGCTGTTTTATATGTATATCACACAATATTTGTAAATAAATTGAAACTTGGAAAGAAAGAAAAAAAGGCTGTTTGCATTGCTTACCTTGTCTAAATCTCGAATGATGTCTTCCAATACAGTAACATAGGCATAGTAGAATAAATACACATGATCCTTTTCAAGCAATTGCTTGGATTGAACCACAGGAAGTTGTCGCAATCTTGTAATCAGTGATTCCCATGCCTTTCTTGCTGGCGGTAAATAAGGTGGTAAGGGAGTCTTGAGTCGCATAGCCGAGGCTAAAATGTAAAAATAGAGCAAGACATTGCCTACCATCTCCTTTCTTTCTTGACTCACTGGGTTGATGAAATCGTGCTGCACTTGTTCATACCAGGCATCCTTGAGGACCACCGTGCGCATGGAAGCAAACTTGTCTGTAATGTTTTGCAGTGAAGCTAAAATATCGCTGTAGGTTGCCACTGGGAAAGCGCCCTTTAATCGAGGTTCATTGGGAGTCTGTTTCAGCAATTCTTGCAATTCCAACAAGGTACGCTGAAGCCCTAGTTCTACATCCATAAACACTTGAGAGGTGTGTTGTCTTTGTGCGCGAACATCGTCCAACGATGCAAATGAAATAACGCTACTATCAGGGGGCGTCTCAGGTCTTTGTGAGTAGACTGAGACCAACCTTTTATACAGCCAAGCCAATCGAAGCAGGAAATCCGAAACGCCCTTTCTCAATTCCACTCTTGCTTCGTAGGGCCAGACATAGGCAGTAGCAAATAAACCGAAAATGACACCGACCAAAATGGACAAACATCGCTGTAGCGCTAAATGGGTGACCTCGATACGATGTGTTTCTCTGTCATTGTACTTGTTGAGCATGACAAGATTGTAAGCGAGCAGCGTAAATTGACCAAATTTGCCGTGCTTGTGGTGTAGGATCATCCAAAAATTAGGAATCGAAAATAGCCAGGTGCACAAGATCAGAATGTACATGTTGTCTGGGAACAACAAATAGAAACACATGGCCACAAAGCAGCCTAAAGTGGTAGAGTAAATACGATAAATGGCGACTAAATTGGTTCCTCCTACAGTGGGCGTCATGACCACCATCAACTACATATGCGATATAGATCAATACGACAAACAAATAAACAAACAAACAAACAGATTTAAACTTACAGTAATCAGCGCCCATTCCATGCGCCATTCGCGAAACCAGGCACCCGTGGATTCCAGAAATGCAGGTATAGCAAGCAGAATGACGGCGACCGTCGCTTTGGTAGCATATCTCATCTTTTGCAGTTTAAACAATGAAAACATTCTCCACACGCGTAGAATAATACGTCTCCAATGTGTCTTTGGCACAGGTGTATGCAAAGTATCCATCTTGTGTCTTTCATTGGGGATGAATGCAGGCTTCTTTTTTTCAGTCGCTTCTGATGACTTGGTAGGCGTAGTAGTAAAGAATTGGTAGATCAATGCACACAGCGTTCGCTTCTTCTGTTTGGCAATAGAGAGTGCTTGGACCGATTCCACCAGTGAGATCAGCTCTCGTGCAAATTCAATCATGTTGAATACAAAAAAGTACACCAAAAAGACGTCTTCTGAAGGAGCATAGCTGTCTACCAAAGAGTGGGAGGTACCACTACTAGATGCGTGGTGTTTCAACCGATGTCTATTCAACCGTTTCACAGCTTGACGTTGAGATACTTCGAATAAGGCAATGGCTTTAATAAGGTTACTCTTGAGTGTTTCATCGTTGGGCCCAGTTCTAGGTTTGCTGGAAAACCCAATTTGTAAATGAAATATGGTTTGTTTACAAGTATAAGCAAGTGATTTCAACGGTTGGCGTATGGTGTGAATGAATTCAATTAGTGTGCCGTCGTCTAGATCGTTCCCCTCCGTTTGATGGCTATGATGGTTGGGTAGCTTGAAGAATTCGTCTTCTGTCGCTGATTTTTCTGGTTTGCTGCCTTGTTGCTGCTGTTGCTTTTGACGTTTGATCTGGCCTTCCAGTTTGCGACGATGATGATCTGCTTTGATGTTCCAAGTCTCTTTGCCCTTGCTGCTCTGCTTGGTGTTGCGCGACGAGGAAGAAAAGGACGAGGCAGGCTTTTTAGAGTGTCGTGCGCCGTCTTGCTGCATCAGTTCAAACTGTAGGCCACAGCTGCTTCTGAGTCCACCGACCGACTGGGCTAATCGCTGCATGCTCTTGACCACAGCATCGTACTCCTTTGTACAACCTCTTATTTCGTCATTCCAAACAACCTCCAGTTTTGCTTCAGCCAGCGATTTCTGCAAAGATGTGAAACTTGCTCGGTGTGAATCAATGGCCGTTTTGAGGGAATTATTTGCCTTGAATTCAGGGAGATCATCATCCAACAAAAAAGTTTTGGTCAACAGTTTCAAAAGCACCTTGTACGACATGAGCGTGGCCTCCAAATCCTGCCTTTTTAGAGAATATTTAGCTTTAAAAAGTCTATATGCAATCCACAGCACTTACTTTAGTTTCTTGCTTGCTGATACCGGCCAGAACAAGATGCAACATGAAACAGTAACCAACGTGCCTGTAGCTACGGCAGACGTAATTTGCTCAATGCGAGTCGTGTCGAAATCACCTCGATTTGCCGACCCTTCTCGAACCACAATGATGAATATAATGATGAAACATAAACTGGAGGCTAAAAAAAAAAAAGGAAGAGGTATAAATATCAAGAGCTACTGTAAATATTTATCAATTGTGTGTCTTGTACCTGTGGCAACAGGTGGTTTGTTCCAGTGTGCCTTTAAAAATGCCACAATAAAAGTCGATCCCGCCAGCCAGAAACCCAAAGAAATAGCATGTGCAATGCTGAATAGGTTGCGATCCACGAAAAAGTCTGTGGTAATCATGGAACCCAAGCACACAATCAAGGCAAACAGGGTGTATCCCCAGCCATACAGTGCTGCCTCTACCATGCCGCCTAGTGATTTTGCAGGGTTGAAAAAGACAGTGGCCGTAGCTACCAAATGGCTAGAGACATGATTGTAGCCGATGAGTGCGTTCATGGCAGGCACAAATGTGAATAACGAGCCGAGCATGTATGCAAAGCTACATTTCAGCACTACACGCTGCTTGGGAGTGAGTTCAAATCGAGGCAGCCATCGTCTTTTGCTGGCAGATGAAGCGTCGTCTTGCTGTGTCAGCTGTTTGTAACGTTTCTGCTTTCTATCCGAATTGTCAGAGGAATCGCTGTCTTCATTGGAAGTGGTGGATGAATCGACATCATAGGACACATCCTGTTGAATGCTTGCATAAGACTTTTTCTTGTTATGCAGTAAAGGCGTCTTATCGTCCAATGTTTCCTGACTATTAAGGATTAGATGCTACTCTACATGGACAAGTGACCCATTGATCTGTACCTTTCCTTTCGGAGCTGATGGTATTGATTTGGCGTTAAATCGCATGGTTGCTGTGTGGATGTCTCTTCTGCTTGCTCTTCTTCATCTAGATCATCAGGCAGTGTAGAGAGCGAGATGGTTCTCTTTTGTAGTGTGCCGTCATCCAGCACCACGTCAAAAGCGCTGTACGCAGATGGAGATGCTGTTGGTATGGACCCTATATATGCGTCAAACGGCGGCGATATATCATCATGCATTGAGGTAGGACATGGTATCGGTGCCGCATTTTTTGGTAGTCTCTTGGCGTCTTCTGCTAAAGGGGATGATGGATCAGCCATGTTTTTTTTTTTAACAGAAGAAAACAAGAAAGAAAGAGAGCAACGCAAACAATGATTGCATGCTTTTATTTATAGGCACTACTCTAAATTAAGGGGTTCCTGATTTAAGGTTTCAAAATGCAAGATAAAGCATCAATGTAATGGTGGCTTGTGGTGGTACATCAAATTACGTTACGGTGCGGAGAGAGATAGAAAGAGAGACTCTTTTCTCTTCTTCTTCTTCTTTTCATCATCCTGTAAAATGCCTAGAGAACGTATGCAATCTGCCAAAGTGGTGCTTATCCTCTGCTCATGCTTCTTTGCTTATGGCGTAAGTACAACACATGAACAACGCGATCGTCTACTAACATTTGGTATCGTAGACTTACTGGTCTGATTGGTCTTTTGATTACTATTTCCTCTGGGCCAATTTAGCAGATCATCCCAATGCTATTGCCAGAGCCACAGTAAGTAACGCTGATCGAGTGTAGTGGAACAGAGACTCATATGCTTGTCTTTAAGCAATACTATACCAATCAGTTGGATGCACCCGATATCATCAAATACATCCCCTTTGCCAATCTCATGATTGCCGCTGTCGGTCTCTCTGCTGGTTTGGCCAACATGACTGACGGCAACATTTTGTTTGACGGCGCTTCTTTGGTGTTGATGTTGTTTGGGCTCTCTACGTATGCTACTTCAGTCAAGCCAGGTAACAAGATACTCTTTGACTCGCTTGAAATCAAATGTTACACGGTAATCTAATCCTTCTTTTTTTTTATTTTTTTTTATAGCCATCAAAAACATTTCAGAGACAAAGATTGCCAGCGAACTGGCCAGCAACTTGAAGAACATTGCAGCTGCTCATTTCATCATCACATTGGCCATCACTGGTATTGTTGGACTGCAAATCACTCATTACGTCTTGAACAAGAGAGCTGACAATGCAGAGAAAGCAGAAGCTGCTGCCGCAAAGAAATCCAAATAAACTTATAGAAACATAGTACTTGTTACTCTTTATTGATTTCATTCGTGATGGCTAAAAGTGCTCTTCCTGCAGTTTCGAAATCGTCGAGATCCAGATAGATCTGTCCACACAGTCTAACCCACCACTTATCATTGTTCTTGTAGACTGAGGCCATGGTATTGTGCTCGTAGATGAGCTTTTGCAGGTACGTATTGACAATATCAGCATCTGATTTGGTGGTTGTGGGCTTGATGGGCACTTGGACATTGACCATGTTGGCAGTCAGTGTCTTTGTCGAGTTCTCCATGACGCAGGTACCGAGAATATCAGCAACAAGCGCACCGCCTTTGACAGCAAGGTCGTGGCAGTAGTCATTAATCGCCCTTTCTCCACCCAGAGATTCACGGTATTGGATGGCAGCTTCAAAACAGAGATAAGGAGAGGTATCGAGCGTAGGAGGAATGTGCTCCAGTGCAAATGAAGAGTGATCGCTGCCCTCGGTATGGTGCTTGTAGTCCAATGTAATGGTGGTGGGATGAACATAGCCTTGATTGCGCTTGGGGACATAGAGGATACTGCAGCCGCGAGGGGTAAAGCACCATTTATGACAGTTGGAAAAGAAGAAGTCGGGATCTATTGCTTGCATGTCTAACTCAATGTGGCCAATAGCATGTGCACCGTCAATCAGGGCCAAAATACCATATTCTTGCACCAGCTTAGTCAGTCTTTCAAAGGGCAGACGAACACCAGGTAGGGAGGATAGTGCATCAATGACGGCCATGACAATTTTGGGTTCGTCTGTTTTAGCGTGCTCTCGTTCAATGGCTTGACGAGTGATGTCTACAATCTCACTATCCTCCAATGGAAAGTGCAAATCCACTCGAACCAGCTCCACGCCGTATTGATTTTGCAAGAATTCCAGCGTCTTGTTGACATTGATGTAGCCAGTTTGGTACTACTAAAAGTATAAGACTTCCAATGAATCCACTCAGGCAGGCGCACAACTTACATAGAGAATCTTATCTCCTGCCTTGAAGGGGAAGCTTCGCAATACGTTATTCGCTCCTTGAGAGGCGTTTGGCAAAAACGACAGGTCTTTATGATCGCAGTTTATCATTTGACCCACCAATTTTAGGTTCTTTTCGAGAACGGGATGTTGTTCAAAGCGGTTCCAGCGATCCGGATGTTCTTCCGCGGTATCTTGATATGCTCGAAGAATGGGCTTGATGACCTTGGGATATGTGCCATAGGAGCCGTGGTTCAAAGGCGTGTAATCGGGATGGAACGAGAAATCCGAGCGAAGTGCTTTACCAAACTTTGGGCGCGTCATTGGTGCCAATAGATGTGAATTTGATAAAAGAAAGCGTGATCATGGTGGGAGGTTATTTATACAAAATCACTATTTTACTGTGCCATCTTGTGTAAAGAAAAAATTATGGTAGTAGGGCTACACAGGGCTTGCATGAAGGAGATCGTGAGAAATGAGTCACTTCCATTCACAACAGCACACGACGACCTTATCTTGTGATGGTGTTGAATCAACTACAGTCATCATCTTCAATGTCTGATTACTAATTGCCCTCAACAAGATGATGTGGTGCGGACCCTTCTCCGGCAAACTTGCTATCGTGGCATCTAGATCTGCCGTCTCTCTCACGTTTCTTTGATTATCCGCAGTAAAGCTCTGTTGCCAGAATCTGGATCTATCATCAGTCTATTTTATAGAAAGCTTTATTTATTCACCACACTTTTGTAGCAACTAAAAATATGTGCACAAATTGGAATTGAATCATAAAGCACCTTTTTGACAGTTCGAGTTTGATAGTTTTCGTTGACCATGTAAAGAAGCCTGGCACCTCGCATACTAATCATTTGATCATAGTCCTCAAAGTGATCCTCATTCTCATGCAAGTCTTTCGCTACATCAGCAACCGTCCAAACCTTTGAGATGGAAATGTGTTTCTCTAAAATGTCATAAATGAACTAATCTGTGGCATAGACAAGACAATGCGAACTATCACATTTATGACTTCTCAAAAACAGAACCTTGGCAACTTTGATAATGATGGATTGGTCGCTCCTCAATGCAGTGATCAAGTTGTTTGGCTTGCTATTTAAAGTGGTCCCTTTCGGTGCTGTTACGCCGGATAACTTTTGTCTAACCTTGGCTGTACTTCTTTCTTGAGTGACTCCATCGACGCCTTTGTTATTTGGCTTGCATTTGTGTACACTCATTGAAGCTGAGGCTTTACTTTTGTCTGTCAAGACGGAAAAATTAGCTCAAGGCACTCATTCATGCATCAGTGAAAACTTACTGGGAATGTTTCCAGTTCTTGATTCAGGCACCAGAGTAGTGCGAGATTGTGATGGTGATGGTGTCAATGTTAATAATCTTGGAGATGGGGGTGGGGGTATCTGGATAGGTTTTGTACTTGGCTGGGTTTTTCTCGATAAAGACTTTAGCAGTAGGGAATGGGTCAACATCCTTTGTATCAGTGTGTGCTATGTCGAATAAAGAGTCTTCCAAGCTTTTCTTTGCTAATGCTCTATTTTCGACTGTTGGTATCAAATACAAGGCTATGCACACTGCTTGTCCTAAAGTTAACATGGTGTTGATATATTATGTGAATGAGACAAGTGAGAGGGAATAGAGGAATGAAAGAGAAAGAAATGAAAAAAAAAGAAACCTGCTTTATTAATTTATACAGTTGAATATCTGTTACCAAGCTCAGTACTATACTGCATGGTTGGAAATCATCTTCCTCTCTCTTTTTCTCTCTTTGTAATTCATGAAAATATGGCCAATGTATCATTATCACTACTATAAAGCCCACACAAAGAGCCCGTGTCCCTAGTGTACACAAATCCGCATAAAGGAGGAGGGCCTTGAAGGTTAACAGATGATGATAAATTAGAAATGTGGTGTGCACTATAAATACAAGATAATTCCCCATCCTTGCTACTTTTTTGTTTCTTTGTTTACTCGCTCTTGATACACATCATGCCAGTCTTTGAACAACAGCGTCTAGAAGCTGCTAATAATGACATTGAGGTTAGCTACTGTGAGCTCATGGTAGAATACACTTTCTTTTTCCTTTAATAACCTAGTATCTAGCCCAATGACGACTTTAATTTTCGTAGATGGTCAATTGCTTTGGTAAAAGATCTGCGTGATGTGCTTCATGCCTCTTTCTTGCTAACAAGATCCATTCTACGAGCAATAGAAAGACTTTTGTCTTGTATCATCTATTTGACCAAGTAAATCATAGCGACATTTGGCTACGTAAGAGAGCAAACGAATTAGCTTTCACTTATGAATGGCTTTATCACAACAATGCAAATAAACGTTTAGAATAAACACTTGCAGTGAACAGAGAATACCTCATTGATGGAGCTCAGTTAGTACAAATCAACTCAATAACGATCAGTTGAGTATAGATTGACAAAGGGCTGATGTTTACATGTGCAAATTTTAGTTCAATTGTTTCTTATGGGGGGGGGGGAGCATCTTGCTGCTATTCACAAAATGTATAGGAGACTGATACAATAAAAGTCAAAGGATATCTTACCAGATGTAAACGATCTCAACTTTCGCTAGCAAACAGACGCTCATTCAAAGACCACTTAGGGTAAGTTCATTCCATATGTCAATCAGCACCGCAGGAGAGCAGCCTAAATTCTGTCATGGATGATCCTAACAACTACTGTAGATCATGTCAAAAGACGTACTCTTCCAGAAGCAGATATCGACAGCATCTTTGCCAGGCACATCAGATGACACCTCCATCAATGAACGTTGTTGGCAACAGTCGAGACTTTCCCGATCCATACAACCTTCACAATCACTGTAGTGTGTTCAAAAAGTCTTGGAAGACACGAGCAAGGTGTCGAGATCACTCCAAATGTGCTCATTTTATGGAATTGAGTCATCGGTGCATATTCAACCCTAATGCAACAATCAGCCTCGACGACCTTAATTTCTACTGTGCACAATACCAACACACATTGTCCGGTAAATTGGCTTTCAGAAAACACTTGAAGAGCGTACATCAATTACTCACATTTGGCAGCCTACTGATTCGAACAAGATAAAACAAACACAGTGCATATAGGAAATGAATGAAATGGTTAAACGTATTTACAGTAAAAGTCTATTAATGATTATTGAGTAATAGGAGTCATTAGATTGTTTGGAGTTGGTGTCAAATTTTCCTGGTCATGATTTACATCGTTTTCGTACGTGGCTGTGGTTGTGATGCTATGCTGCGATGCCACATCTTCCATGATGACGTCCGTCATTACTATATTGGATGATGATGACGGCGTAGATACCTCTGCTTTGGATTGCTGTGAATGTCGTGGTTGTGCGAGAGGCGGCGGCGTTGATGGAGGCAGACTGCTGGCAGGAGGCGGCACTGCGGCTGCTGGCGGCGGTAGTTGGTGATGCTGTGGTTTTTGATGTATTTTGGCCAGATTATCGCCCGAGATACCCATTGGATCAGCCACATCCAGATGATTTGCGATGTGTGTCAATTTGTCCTCCATTTTCAAAAACACTTCACCACCACTTTTGACAATGACAGGCGGTCTAAAGTATTTTTTGCGGTATTCGTCCAATTGGGCTAAACTAATGTCTGATCCGCCCGTGACCAACACCACAACATCAGAATCCTGCTCCAAGGAGGGTAGGATATCTCGAATGACTTGTGTATAGCATAAAGATAAACCAGCTCCTGATGCTGCTTCCACAATAAATTTGTTGTCTTCTGCAAAGAGTCGAACTGCGTCTGCAGCCATGGCGTCGCTGACAGCAAAAGGGACCACGGGATGTACCAGACTGAGTTCAAGCGATTTAGCGCTGATAGTTGTAGAGGCCAGTCCAGAGGCGATGGTGGAGATTTTGGAGAGCGTGACCAGTTTACCTGCAACCACGGATGCTTGAAATGCGTTGCTGCCATGCGTTTCAACTGCAATCACAGGTACTTGCTTCCATCCAACTTCTTGTAAGCCAGTGATAACGCCATTCAGTAACCCGCCTCCACCAACTGGACAGACGATGGCAGCTGGTGGATTATCGTCGCCCAATTGATCTCGTAGTTCATACACAATGCTGGCATGCCCTTCCCAAATGTGCTCGTGATCTGCTGAGGGTACATAGACTCTATGCGATGGTTCAGTATACAAAAGCCCAGTATGAATATTGGAGTCTTACCCGTTACGCTTGACCAACTTCCTTGCATGAGATTCAGCAACATCCCAATTTTCACCGTACAAAATCAGCTGAGAGCCTTCTAATCTAACGGCATCGCAAATATGAGCAGGTGTTTCCTTTGGCATAACCAGTATAGCATTCAAATTCAATTGCCGAGCGCAGTAGGCCACAGCTAACACTGTATTCACTCCCGAGCCACAGATGAAATGGATGTCTGTTCCTCTCGATTCCACAGCCTTGTAACAGAAATTGCCAATGCCTCTGTAATAGGGTTGTATTAGTTGATCTATATATATATATATATATATATACACAAACGGCAAAACACACACACCTCATTTTCACAGATCCAGAGGGTTGAATAGACTCGATTTTATGGTATATGTTGCTAGTTTAGAGCAGTGTTAGACTATGACAAGATTTACGGTGAATGGATGAGCGGTACCAATCTAATTTGACGCTTAATTTGGGAGAGTGGATCAGCGGTGTCTGTACATGTAGTGTTTCGAAATGAGGGTATCCTTGAGTATCATCGTCTGAAGAATCCTCCATGATTGCTTGGTAGTGAGGATGATGAAATACAAAACAAAACAAAAAAGAGAGAAAGAAGAACAACGCGCGCGACCTTTTTTCAACAGTGATTTGCGTTTTGATGCACCGATACGCGAATTGGAAAGTAATGCGAACCGCGTATTTATTTACCGTAGCATAAGATACGCAGTAGCACTTTAACCTTTTTTTTTTTTTCTCTCTCTTTTCTTTTCTGTATATATATATATATATATATACATACAGCATGTCATTCACAGATGTACTTGCAGAGTTGGGCTGCTCCATAGAATCAGAAGGCATCTTGTTTGGTAATCGAGGCATTGTATTGATGGCAGGCGAGCTCGTCTAATACGTTTGTATAGCTGTAGAACCTGTTTTGTTCAGGAGAAAGCTTGCCAGTCAACTGAGATCACAGCCTCAGGCACCAACTGTATTCTGTAAAGACATCCAGAATCACACTGAGGATCCGTTAGAGTTTAGAAAGTTTCTCTTGCCTTCTCAAATAGACGAGAATATTGTACAGAGAGCGAACCGGTAGGTCATGTTGTTTTACCAGTGTGTATTGCACATCTCACACTGCGCTCGCCATAGATCACCAAGCTCAGAGAGTCTATTTAAGACTCTGTTGGCCATTGACTCGATCCAGCCTGATTTGATCACCTATTTATTAGAAAGACTACCAGAATTCTACGATGAATTAGAGAATGAGTAAGTGGATTCTTAAAAGAAAGCATTGACCTGTTATTCATGTATTGTGTAGCAACTCGAGTTCATGCACTGCTCGTTTGATTTTACATCAATTGCGATGGCTGGACTACATTGCAGAGCCAGAATTACTGACCAGCAAACTGATTGAGATTATCCAAATCACACCACCCATTATCCAGCATGAAATGATCACATCACTGCCAGACATTATCAACGACTCTGAGCACAAGCCTATCGTGGTCTATCTCAAGGAACTGATGAACGAAAATGGTGATTTAACTGTGCCTATTCTGGATGCACTGTCCAACTTGACACTGCATTCTGAGAGTTTGGAGGATGTGAGAGAGACCGTGCTAGACAGATTAGAGTCAGCCAATTTAGACGACTTGGCAGTGATCATCAAATTCATGCTACAGACTGTGACATCTATGACCATTGACCAAGTTGTATGGGGAATTCGACAAAAGCTTAACTTTAGATCCTTTGGTAAATCCTCGAGTGACGGTAACAGACAATCCAACAAGCAATCCGCTATGGCGCCTGAAGCCTTAATCTTGGAGTCGATCAAAATGGGCCTGCAGTTTCATAAGTTTGTGTGCGATTCCTGGTTCAAGTCAATTGTGGCACTAGAAACAAAGCGAGATCACAAGCTGATTGATATGATGGTACTGATCATTTTGTATTCCATGACGTCCATGAAGAAGAAGGTGGAAGGTTTGATCAAAAAGAAGATTATCAACGGATGCATTACAGGGCCCTTGGTGCAAGAGACGATTGGCAACCATCCAGATGGATTAGCGGGTTATTGGGGCACTATCCTGTCTTTGGCAGAGAGTCTATTGCGAGCCAGTCAGCAAAATAACACATTGTCTCCGTGCGCCAGTGTCATGTACATCAGCGCTTTCAAGTCCACAGATGCGTACTTTAGACAAGAGATTATTGGCGCACTGGTCACACATATTGGTAGTGGTGTGGAAGTAGAGATGAACGTCGCACTGAATGTGCTGCTGGAACTGGTCAAGACGGATGTGTCTAGTGTGGTGATGTACAGTGTATTTGTAAAGGGTATTTTGGATTATTTGGACAACTTGAATGAATATCAGATTCGCACCTTGTTTGATATTTTCAGTTTATTGGCTTTGACGGTATGTGGGCTTGATTGCTTGGGGGTGGGAGAGGGGAAAGATATTCATCCTGTTGACATAGACTGGTAGCGATGCCGACGGTTCTGGCAACCTGTGGTTAGAAATACAAACCATCATACGAAAGCAGCTTTCCAACCCAAGAGAAAAGTACAAGCACATTGGTATCATTGCAAGTTTATCTGCTGTCAAGGTCCTTGGATCCAAAAGGCTCTGCAACGCTTTTCAAGATCAAGACCCAAGAGGCGGAGGAGGAGCAGGCGGATCTAGTAGCACACAAATCAGTCGGGCAATATTGGCGCAAACAGCAGAGCGACATCCCATTTTACACAAAGCGATCGATCTATTGGAATTTGCACTTTCAAGCTCAAAGGAGTATCCCAACTGTATCACAATGATTTACGATGAATTAGCTCATATGATTTGGGAGGAGGACGTGGACGAAAGATTAGAGTTATGGGTCAAGGAGAACATGACTTCAGACTTTACAGAGTTTTATGTTATTGGTTCAGAGGATGCAGATGAAGATATCGAGGAAGCAAAGAAGAGTGGGTATCGCAAGCTAGAGCCAGAGCGTAAGATGGGACTGGACGAAGTAAGTTGAATGGTTATCTATGTCAGCGTTTTATGTTTACTGATGTATGCTATAGAGTGAAATTACAGTCAAAATGTTTGATCTGCTATACAACAACCTGGACATCCGCAAGAAAAAGTACCTTATTGTACCTATGTGTGCTATTTTTCATCTACTTGCAAGCTGTGAAAAGAAGCTCAATAACGGAAGTCTTCAAGGAGTGGATGCTTTGTTTGGCTGCAGTGTAGTTTTATTCAACAGTGAAGATATAGGTGATCTATCCACAGAGGAACTCGAAACAGCCTGCAACATATTGTTTTACACTATCAATTGGTTCAAGGAGCTGCTGAATGCTTTCATGTTCAATACAGAAGAAGAGAACCACCAAACTCGATTGATTAGCCGTTTAAGAAGTGTTCTTGCTATGGAATACACTTTGGAACACCTGATGCAACAAGTGCCACACTATGCTCCTTTGGAACTCCACACCAGCCATTCAGCGGAGAGCGTCAAGACCACAGCAGCACTGTCCATCATTGATTCACCAAGCCAGTCTTCTGTGAGCGAAAGTCAATCACACACCAAATCAAAATCCAACAATGCCAGCAGCAGCAGCAGCAAACCTCATGCCAGTATCAGAATGAACTCTATTCATGATCTGCGATCATATACCAGAGCGTTTGAAGTAGATGTATTGGAATTGCTCAGGTACAACGAGCAAGTGGAAGAGGAAGAGAGCAAATTGACGCTGGAGGAGATTGATTACATCTTACAGGATATCGAGCAAAAATTAGACATCAAAATAATACCCCCAGCACCCATGTTCTTTGGCAAGAAAAAGGCGGCTCATCATCAGCAAAACAGTTGCAATTTTCTTACGCTTTCGAGGATAAGTGCACGCACATTGATGAAAAAGGTAACATAGATAGGATGTGAATGGTATGGGCGGAGTTCTAAGGCTTAACGTAGGTGGTGGCATATCTACCAGCCATTCTTCAGACTTTGGAGAACCTGTACGCTGACTTGCAAGAAAGAGAAATGGAACCAGGACACATTGAAGGCGCTGAGAAGCTTGTAGCATGCATTACACGAATCTTTGACATTATTTTCAAACTCATTTCATGGCCAGACATTGAAATTGCAGATAACAGAGACATCCTCAAGGACATTATTGAAATAATTGCACAAAGAGCCTCTGCTGACGACGACAAGGATCCAAAGCAAGCATTTGAATACCTCTCAAACTACATTGTCGGTATACCCAAAGCCACCACCGCTGTTCTACTATACAAGATTTTACTTCGTTTCATGGTTCTGTTCAGCGACATCGACAACAAATATGCTCTTCGCGTAGTGAATCAAATTGTATCTACAGACTGGTTTGACTGGCGAGATATTCAAAAGGAGATCCCCTTTTTGTTTGAAGAGTCAATCGAAAAGAGCCCAGAGTCGTTGGAATTACTGTCAGAGTTTGTAAATACCGAATTGCGCAAATATGAAGAGGAAGGTACATTGGAGAACTATCCTCTGTTGAAATCAGATACTGTCAATCAGCATTATCAGGTTTGTTTGTGTGAGGGGATTTGTATTCAAGAGTTGATTGCTAAGATGAACGTATTTCTATAGGCTATTTTCAACCAGACGGTCAAGGCGTTTGATTTACTCAAAGATACAGATCAGGATGCTGAGATTGTCTTAATGCAAACAGCGCATATTGTCAAGATATTCGAACGTCTTACAAAGTATGTCAAGGACAAGGAAAACAGAGTCCTGATTGGTGTATTATTAAAGACGGGACGTCTGTATATCGAGCAGTTTACAAAGCACACTATTCCATTCTTTACAAGCGCATTCAAAGAGCACACACACAGTATTCTTGCTATATTCAGAGATTTTCAGTCCAGTACTCGTTTGCTCCAGGTAAACTCAGACATTGACAGCTATAATGCATCATGCTAATGCTGTGTAACATATAGATCATCTGTTCGCATGTCAAAGTACTAAAAGACGTGACACAAAGTGCGTATGTTCCACCATTGAAGAAGGCACTGGAGATTGTCATTTATCAAGTCAAAATGTTGCTTATTGAAAATCGTATACCACAATCAGCATTCTTTATGGGAGCGTTGAAACATCGAGATATAAAGGGCATTGAAGTCTCGTCTCAGGTATGGAGTGATTTCAACTTGAAAAAAAAAATGATTTGAGACTGATTCCGTGTATTTGTGTCTTGTTAGATCCCCAAAGACTTGTCAGATGAAGACGAGGATGAAGAGATGGTGGATGAGTTAGATGCAATTGAAGAGGAGGATGAAGTTCAGGCTGAGGTAGATGATGATGAGGAAGAGGAAGAGGAAAAGGAGAACAAGCCCAAAAAGGCAAAGAAATCAGTTGAAACTACTGCTGCTGTCAAACGCAAACGTAGCAAGAAATCCTCCTTTTTAAAATCAAAAAAGAGCAATCAACAGGTTTCATATCGTACATCGAGTGTTGTTCCCTCTTCCTCTGATGAAGATGAAGAGCTGCAGGATCAGGAGGAGTTAGAGGATCCAGAGGATTCAGAGGATCCAGAGGACTCAGAGGAGGAAACACATCACAAGCAGCCATCAACGATCGAGTTTTCAGAAGAGTATCTTGCCACACAAGAGGAGGAAAGCAATACTGAAGAAGGACCTTTCTCTCCCCTGCCATTATCCCAATCACGCTCACCATCGCCATTACCATTGCCAACATCGCCTTCATCTCCAAAACACCCTGTAAAGCCTAAGCGCGGTAGTAGACTTGGGCTAACCAAAAAGAAAACATTCAATTTCAGTCGCTGAATCAATAAAGCTGGATAGAGTGTGAATAAAAAATAGGTTGGTTTTGGCTCGAAATAGACAAATTTCACCAAAGTGGCAAGATGGTTATCAGATGTGGATCTCCTATAAGGAAAATTCTATTTTTCCGTATTTTTTTTAATAGATTAACCCTGCCATGTTTAACATTTTTTCCCGACATGATGTATTATACGTTTCTTAATTGTGTTGGCAGGGTGCGCCGCCCTTTTTTAACATTGGCGGTTCTTTCCCCTGACGTGAAACTTCGGTAACTGTGTCTCCAGGATACTGTCATACTTTGTAATACTTATCCTCATGAACGATTATCCATGTTTCTTTTGATGAATATGAATCATTTGTTCCTCCCCTCCCCCCCTTTTTTTTTTCAATCTACTTGAAACCTCTCTGCGTTCTTTTTATTCTTCAACTTGCTTCCATGTAAAAGTCAAATATAGTTTAGTAGCATTACCCATTGAGGACCCCTGAAAATAGCTTAATTTACAACCAAATACTGCATAAAAACGGATGATTTTTATTAAAAATGAAGATGAATTTGTTATGATATTTGGGTATATATATTGTGTTGTTGCTTTATTTTTTAATTCAAGGCTTTGGCTTGTCGTTTGTTTAAGACATAATGACCCAAAAAGTAACAGACAAGCAGTAAGATAAATGCAATTTTAGCCCATAAACTAAACATTGGTCATGATTAGTCATTGTTTAATTCAAGTTTCTTTTTTTTTTCTGTCATTGCTTACCAATATTCAAAGGAGCTGGGAGTAGTAGAAGGAAGTGATCTGATAGAGATTTGTTGCTGCTGAGATAAAGCGCGACCTCCGTGAAAGGGTTTAGCAGCTGTATTTTCAAACGAAAGTGGGGATACAATAGCAAGGCAGAGAAACATGGCCATGAATGCCTTATTGCCGCTAGTTCCAGCGGATGCCGTGGTAGTTGCGGTAGTAGTAGCAGTAGTTGCATCATTGGTGGTAGATGATTCGGATGGAGTAATAGTATCATGGCTGCCAGCAGCTGTTTGTTGATCTCGTGCTTGTTCTTTAGTAGTTTCTTCTGTTGATTTACACTTGTCATTTGAATTGGTGGTTGTATTCTTTTTGTTTCTTCTACGATAAGGTCTTCGTTCAGGCTTTGGCAATAATTCGGCCAAGGCTGCTCTCTGAGCGGCTCTTTCACGCAGCATTCTTTGGCGTTCAGCTCTCTCACGTTCCATGGATTCTTTGCGTTCAGCGAGTAATCTCTGTTGTTCAGCTTGTTGAAAATCTAACTTTTGCACTTGAAAGCGAGCCAGCACCTTTGCACCGCCAGGCATTTGAGCCAGAATTTGCTGTAATACTTGATTTTCGCGTTCTGCCAATTCGTTGGTATGCTTGAGATGATGGATGTATTCAGTTGCTTTATGCAAGATGGTAGCTTTATTCAATTTCTTTGCAACTTCAACACCATCCACGAATTCACCTGTTTTAGTGGATGACGAGTCATCATCCGAGGATTCTGCTGCTGCTGTGTCATCGTCATCTTCTTCAGTATTGCTTTTGCTGCTGTTACTCTTCTTTTCTCGGATCTTGGCCTTGTAAAGTGCAGGTACAACGTTCTTGAGATCACGAATGCGATCATTAATGTTGTTGCGGTAACGACGCTCAATGGCATTATGAGCAACTTTCTTCAATTGGCGCCCGGTTTCGACGGGTGAGGAATTACGGGGTGCGGTGCGAGCAGCTACTGCAGCCACTGCAGCAGCAACCATATTGGAAGTATTACTACTGATGGAATCACTGCGCTTTGTCTTTCTCCAATGGCGAGTTTCATGGTAGTTTTCTTTAGAGCCTTCAGGGACAGCTAAATAACGTATGAGTGACAAATTCAATTAAAAGAAAAAAAAAAAAAGTAATGTATGGGCAAGTACCTTCATCTTCATTTGATTTTCCCCATTGATCAATAGCGGCGAATGCACTTGTAAGTGGAGGAGGTATATCTAATACCGGAGATATAGTTGCAGGTGGTTCAGAAGTAGAACAAGGGGAGTTGGATTCAGAAGATTGAATGGATGAGCGAGATTGAGGAGTACCAGGGAAGATGACATCTGACATTGGAGTAGGTAAACCGGTGGCATTGGTTGCCATGGCAACATTGACAGGTGGTATGCCAACCACTGGTGCATTGGATGTCACCATGACAGGCTGTTGTTGTTGTTGTTGAGGTGGTATGGCTGGCTCAGATGGAGGCACATAGTTGGCATTGTTGTACTCGTTTGTGTGCTGCTGCATTTGGAACTGAGGCGATATGGAGGAGCGATTAGAGGAGTTTGTTTGCGCTTGGTGCTGATGATGCTGAGATTGCTGTGCGGAATAGAAATAGTGAGGACGAGGCGAGCAGTCTGTTTGATGAGGATTGATGCCATTTCCACCTGGAGTTGAAACAGGAGTAGAATGAGTGCTATTCATCATTTGAGCATGCTGTTGCTGTTGTTTGAAGCACCAATCAAACATTTCAAATGATTGTTGTGGCGGTTGCAATTGCTGCTGTTGCTGACGCATATAATACTGCTGCTGCTGTTGTTGTTGTTGTTGCTGCAATTGAGGAACAACAAGAGGTGTATTAAAACGATGAGGCATATCCAGCTGCTGTGTGGGATGAATAGCTTGATCGTAATGAGCTTGTTGCTGCTGTGGATGATGGGGATGGATAGAGTTTGATGTTACATCGAAATAAGTATCGAAATCCAAATCTGCCATCTCTTGTTGAAGCATTTAATTTTTGAAGTGTGTAAATTTCAATATAAAATAGTAATGTCAATTGCGAAAAAAGAATGGAAAAGAAAAAGAGGGGAACTAAATCAACACAGAGTTTGTCGCAAAATAACATGCCATTTTATTCCCTCTGTGATCTGCTGAGACAATAAGTTACCTCTTGTTTTGTCGATCTTGTCTTAGTTGGACCTTGGACATATCCTTATTTTCCCACTGATAAACTCCTATCTGTCTGGTGTAGGGCATTCTGGGCTCGACATTTTACGTATGCCAAAGTGCTCAGTCGCTTTATGATAATACTGACATTTGCAACTTTGATAGTATCGCTATAATCTACTATAATCTATATATGAGGCATTTTTAAAACACACATTTTTTTTTAAATTAGAAACATGTGGAATTAAATATATTGGTTAAAATGTCTCCCCCTCCCCCTAAAAGGACGTATGAAACCTAGCAAAGGTTTCGCAAATATAGCAAAAGATAACGTTATCATGGAATCTACTCTTTTGACTACTAATTGCAAGCTGATTTGATGATAGAGTGTGTAATAAGAATTCACATTTCAAAGAGGCAAGAGGCGATGCACGCATCGTCTTACTGCTTAGAGTGCTATAGATATGCATGCAACATGCTGCAGGGCGCCAACAAAACGAGGCTATTATGTGTCATATTTCGATGCAAACACCCCCTCCCCCCCCAAATTTTAGCCGTTTAGACTGGGTAGAAATGAAAGAAAAGGGAGAGACGGAAGCATATAAACGGGGCCCCATCTGACATTTTGCAGTGTAATACATGTATCATGTCCGAGCGAATTGTGCTCACGAAAATCCTGCTTTCTGGGTGACACCATGTATATTAAACGAAAATGTATTTTCCAAAAAGACATATTCATTGTATATAACATGTCATCATCTCGGTCTCAAATCATCTTATTTAAACAAGGTTGAAATCCTTGAATACCAACATTTTAGTATGTTATATAAACACACACAAACTACAGACAACGTCTCAGGGGGGGGGGTTTCGGCGACTCTTCAGCTGGCTTGGTTTTACATGTCAGGAAAAGCTAGAAAGACGTAGAATAAACGCTCATGGCAGTAAATGGTAACTAAAATGATTTCATACACATTTGGATAAATATAAAACGCTGTCTGAATAATCCGGTCAGAGTTTACCCAATGCTCATGAATAAAACAAGCTATCCAGGCTACACGATCGTACAAGCTAAAGTCGATTCTAAGGCCTAATTTTCCGGCATTTTCCATTATACTATGGATCGGCATATCACAAACGATACGGATGTAAATACTTGTATATTGACAAAAAAACTTGTTTTGATCCAGCCAACAATGAACCGAGAAATATCTGAATATAAAGTAGCCATTTATTTCAACGCCTAAAACGCAATATCGAACGATTATGCTATTTTTTAAACCTTGTGCATGTAGACATAATAACATCATAATGGAAAAACGGGATTGAGTTACCAAATTTATGATGTTTATTTGTAAACATTGATGGCGCATTATAATGTTGATTCATGGTCTAAGCGGGTACAATGTCTATTGACACTTTCGATTCCGCCAAGCTGTTTAATCAGCCAACTAACAAAAGGAAAATGAGCAACATTGCCGTCAATTTAAAGTTGTTTGGGATCACAAATATTATGGGATCTTCCCTTTTCTTCTTTTGTTTCAAGAGTTCTGTGGAGCTATGGACAAGGCTCGACATCGACGCCTTATGGTCGGTCTAAAAGTATGTAAATAAATTTTCTGACGTTCAGTGTTCACTATCAAGACTCATTTCTTCTTCTTTTTTACAGGAACCGAAAGAATTGTTAGAAACGACTGATAAAATAGCGAACAAATTAGTACTGCTGGTTCAATCGCTGAAGTAGAAGAACCGGTTGAGGAAAAAACCACCTGTTTACACTGCGGCCGAGAAGGACATTCAAGATGAACACATTCTAATTGTGCAACGAACAATGCTCAGTCGACCGACACTAACGTCGTAGAAGCTGTGGAAGCACCAACCGTTATAAAATGTCGCTATTGTAATAGTGAGCGTCATTCAATTGTGCATTGAATCCTGATAAATTGCATCCGGGACCCTACGTTTTTGTACCGGAGTGAAGCGAAGGTCAAAAAAATGTGGGGAGGAAACACGCCCGCAGCAGCTCGACGGCGCCCCTGAGCGAAGCGAGGGCCAGCGACTAGTAGTTACTGAAAAATGAATAGTTCAAAAGGAGGATATTGTGCAACTACTATTCCAAAACTAACCATAAAAACTGGTCCAACATGAATTGTTGTTTTATATCTCTCGCTCTTTTCATCTTATCAATGGACCCAACGAGATGGTTATACTGAAGAAATTGCTTTGTGATGTCTGGAAACTCAAGGCAAATGACACCAAATGTAAACTTTTTGTCATTTCAAGGGCGAATATGCTTTGCAGTAACGTTGATAGTGTTTTGAAGTCAAAACCTGCAAGTTTGTTAATTGAAGCCAATGTGGAGAAAGTAAGTTTTTAATATTGCTTGTAGCTATATTAATCGGACTATGTTGATCCATAAACTAGCAAGCAGAGGCTTCCGCCAAGAGTCGTTTAACGACATCTATCACAGATCAAATCGGTGCGTCGTCTGGTGCTATCGCCTCTTCACCATCACCATCGTCTGCTGCTGCTGCTGCTGCTGTTGTTGTTGTTGTTGCCTCACCACTACCATCATCATCTACTGTGAATAGAAGAAGAAAAATTATGCTTAAAGACTTCAAGGGATTGAGTCATTACAAACAAGCAGCTTTACTTGTGGATAGTTGGTATGTTGAAGCGTACACTTAGATAGTCAGCCAACTTTTATTAACATTTTTAATGCAAAATGTACAGCTCACATCATAACTTACATGCTGATGTAAAAATAGAGACACAGATGCTTGGTATTGGAGAGTTATAGAAACTACCCATTGCAACTTAGCGATTACTATAAGTAGCAAAAAGGGGTGCTCTATACAGAATCCCCATTTTTAAAGTGGTTTGAAGGATATCCGTGATTTTAGACAGCTTCATTATCCCTCGAAGATTACAAGCTATAACCAATAGGATCACGAAGAAGCTGGATGTATTACTGATCCCGCTACTCAAGGCTGAAGAGCATGCACTGTTAAAGAAAATATCCGAAGCAAAAAAAAATGGACGATTTTATTGAAAGTATTGAATCAATTAAGGTTATTGAAAGTGCTGATGAACTAGTTTTTATCAAAATGCTGTATTATGGAAACAAAGTGGCTTGCCATATATAAAACTATTTAAAACTTCCTAAGATTTGACAATCTTATCAATTCAGCGCTGGTTTGGCGGCATGCTTGAGTGGAGTCGAAAGGAGTGTAATTGTAGAACTGTTGATAGTGGTTTTTCCGGACCATACGGATAATAGTGGCGAAGAAGTCATAGATGGTAAAATGCATATCGTAGCTGTAGATGAAGTAATGTTCAAGTTTGAGGAGCATGATACTTTTGTAGACGAGATGGGGGTCAGGAAGTAGCTACTAATCGAGAGCAATCGTTTGGTGCCATTCTGACGGTCTAAAAAGACTTATAAAGACAGTTTTAGGGTTCTCAATGTCATCTAATTTTGCTGTATTTTGGTGTATTATTCACCTGGCAGCCATGGAATTGATATAGTGTGGGGGGGGGGCTATTTGCTCACGTGCATTGAT
Source organism: Mucor circinelloides (assembly GCA_037974945.1). Taxonomy (NCBI): domain Eukaryota; kingdom Fungi; phylum Mucoromycota; class Mucoromycetes; order Mucorales; family Mucoraceae; genus Mucor; species Mucor circinelloides. Next base: position 511,808 of record JBBNAA010000028.1, on the reverse strand, counting down.
TGACCTATGCTTGGGATAAGCTTTGATGTATTGTAGATGATGTTAATCAATGTTTCATGCACCATCGTATCGTGAAAAGACTTAAATACGAGTAAATCACTTTTTCTATGTACTCTGCCCTTTTTTCTCTTTAGCCCTTTATTCTTACAGATATTCACATGGAAGCCACAATTAATGATTTGCCACTTGAAATACTCGAGAATATATGCCTTCACCTATGGTCGACAGACCTCGCACAGTTTTCGTCTGTATGCCATACATGGCACCAGGCTGTTGGAACAACGCCATTCAGAAATGTCAATTTCGTCACTGAAAGAAGCCTTGGTCGATTCATCAATTTCCTGCGAGATAATATATTTCCATACGGTTCCTTGGTTGGATGCATTCATTTTGACATGGTTCAGGTATTCATTGTTCGAAATCTTGTAGTCAACATTCAGAACCTGCTTTATTTCTGTCCCAATGTTCAATCGATCAGCGGCAACAAAGTTATCAGCACTACAATATTGCAATCACTCTCATCGTTGCCAAGTGACACTGAATTGAGCCGCTTACAGACAATCCCAATCGGTGATTGGGACATTCACTATAGTTTGTGTGCAAAAAAGTTCAATCAGTCCTTGATGGAGCTTGATTTGCGAAAGCTTGCATCTGATAAGAAGCTTATGATGGGCTACGGGTTTCCCAACTTGAAGAGACTGACACTGGGCTCAACTGATCAACCTTTTCGTCTGATTGATTCTACACTTGCTGAAAGCGACCAGCTCGAGTATTTGAATTTTGAATTAGCCAACACACCTTTTGTCATACCTCCATCAGCTGTTGATACGTACCCCTCTGTACAAGAACTAGCATTGTCATCCAAGTTGGAGCACGATTTTGATTATGTAGGCTTAAACACATTTCTCTTTAAATTTATCAACGCAGAGAAACTGACGATGAGCCTTTTCGATACGATAAGTCGCAACCAGTCTTTGGATCAGCTGTATGCATTCAGGGATTTCATAGCATGGATCAACGCGTTGGACGACGGCAAATTATGTATCATAAATGTCAAACCTGAGAATTTGCTGACCTATCTCAAATACATTTACAACACAATTCCAACACACAAGGAAGATTGGAAGACAAAGATTGTATTTCTTCGCTCTTCGTATTACAGCAGCCCTATCATATCGTACTCGACACATACTGGCTACAGGGAGAGAACGTTTGCTATCACTCTTGACAATGACTTTGCAAAGAATCTTGTCTGCAGTTATTTGAACAAACTCAAAATGCCATTCACTGTGCGTATTCAATAATTGATCGCCCTGATGAAGACTATCATTGCTGGCAAATAAACATTCTGCTTTCACCTTACCAACCATTCATGACGGTGCATTCATGAGCTTGGATCGAAACAGAACCTATAATACAATACAACACTTTAAGCCAAATTTGGGGGAAATGCTTCTTTTTCTTATTATAATGAGAAAGAACTTATTCAGATGATCATATGCAATAATGTTCTTTTATTTATGTATTGATGTTGTAAAGTGGGGGGGGGGTGTGGAAGGAGGAGTGATTGAAAATGAGAAAGAAAAAGGTTTATATGATACAGATTGGAAATTATAATGTATACAGAGTATGCATCTATCCACTACAGCTGACACAAGCTTCAGGGTTTTCAAGAGAACAAGCAATAGCAGCCAAATCCTCAGCAGTCTTTTCGATTTCCTCCTCAATTTCCTCCTTGGCTTCTTCGCCCATGGTCAATCTCATAGCTTCGAGGGGACTTGTCTTGAGGTATTGCATACCAGTCTTCAATCCCTTCTTCCAACAGTAAAAGTGCATAGATGAAAGACGGCTGTAGTTGGGATCAGCAGAAAACAAATTGAGTGATTGCGATTGATCAACAAAAGCAGCACGGTCAGCAGCCATATCAATGATGACACGCTGAGAAATTTCCCAAACAGTCTTGTAGAGCTTTTTGAGATCTTCAGAGATCAAGGGGAGCTTTTGAACACTGCCGCTGGATTGAGTCAACATGTTCTTGACTTCAGGGCCCCACATACCACGTTCAATCAAGTCCTTAAGCAAATGAGGATTGACAGCGTGGCATTCACCACTAGCAGCCCGATGAGTAAAGATCATGCTCTGATAGGGTTCAATACCGTCGTTGTTGCCGAGGAATTGACTGGTAGTAGTAGTAGGCATGGGAGCGACGAGAACAGAATTGCGAACACCATGAGCCTTGATATTAGCACGAAGAGCGGCCCAGTCAAGACGGTCTGAACCTTCCACATTCCACATATCATGTTGCAAGATGCCTCGGCTGATAGGGGAGTTTTCGTAAGAAGGATAGGTACCATTCTTTTGAGCTAATTCGTTGGAGGCTTCGAGAGCAGCAAAGTAGATGGATTCAAAAATATCCTTGTTCAGTTGGCGAGCATCGGGAGAATCAAAAGGATAGTGCATCATCAAAAAGACATCAGCTAAACCTTGAACACCCAAGCCGAGTGCTCTGTGCTTGAGAGCGCTACTCTTGGCTTCTTCCAAAACGTACTTGTTGACATCAATCATCTTGTCCAAATTCTTGACAACAACCTTGACAATATCGTGGAGTGTATCAAAGTTGAAGGTACGGGTATGAGCATCAACGCACTTGGGGAGGGCAATAGAAGCAATGTTGGTGGAGGAGACTTCATCAGCATCGGAATATTGCATGATATCAGCATGAAGATTGGATCCAGAGATGACACCAAGGTTCTTTTGGTTGTTCTTTTCATTGGCAGCATCTACATACGACCATTAATTTACCGGCCTCTTGAATTCAATGCAACTAGACTTACCCTTATAGCACATGAAAGGCATACCGCTCTCAATTTGAGCATCCAAGATGGAAAACCACAGCTTTTGGGCAGAGACGGTCTTTCTAGCCTTACCAGCCTTCTCGTAGCCAAGATAAAGTTCCTCAAATTCCTTACCATAGGTGGTGTCAAGACGAGGGCATTCGTTGGGACACATCAAAGACCAATCTCCATTCTCCTCAACGCCTAAAACATGACTCTACAATCAATATCTAGATACATACACACACACACACACACACACAACAGCCATAAAAAAAAAAAAAAAAAAAAAAAAAACTTACGCTTCATAAAAATATCAGGGATCCAGAGACCAAGAAGAAGATGGCGGGCACGAAGATTCTCCTCACCAGAGTTCTTTGAGAGATCGATAAACTCAAAGATATCGGCATGCCAGGGTTCAAGATAGACAGCATAAGTACCCTTTACCTTTCTAGCACCGGGAGTAATGAAACGAGCGGCGTCATTGAATACACGCAACATGGGAATAATACCGTTAGATGTACCGTTGGTACCAGCAATGTAGGAACCGGAGGCACGGATCTTCTGGAAACTCATACCAACGGAGCCTGAAGCCTTGGAGATACGAGCACAAGTGGATACAGTGTCATAGATACCTTCAATACTGTCCTCCTTCATCTGAACTTGGAAGAAGCTAGAGAGTTGACCATTGATGGTACCAGCATTCAAAAGAGTTGTGCCTGCATGAGTAAAGAGCTTGCGAGAGGTATAATCGTAGACCTTGAAAGCAGATTCGAAATCTTCACCGTGAATAGCGAGAGCAACACGCATCATCATATGTTGAGGACGCTCAACAACCTTTTGACCAATCTTCATGAGATAGTTTTGCTCGAGTGTTTTGAAGCCAAAGTAGTTAAAATCGAAATCACGTTGATAATCAAGTGCAGCATCAATCTTGTCTGCATTCTTCAACACCATATCCAAAAACTCCTTGGAGATCAAAGGGTTGGGCACACCAGTCTTGGGATGCTTGTTGTTGTAGAGTTCTTGCATGACATCCGAGAACTTATCATGAGTCTCCTTTTGAAGATTGGAAACAGAGATACGAGCAGCCAACACAGCATAATCAGGGTGAATACCTGTCATATCAACAGCAATCTCGGCAGCCAAGTTATCCAATTGGACAGTGGTGATACCAGGATACATGCCAGAAACTACCTTTTGTGAAATCTTGGGAGGATCAACAAAGTTTTCATCGAGACCTTCGCACAAGATGTTGATACGAGAACTGATTTTATCGAAAAAGACCTTTTCTTGGGTGCCGTCTTTTTGTAGATGATGAGTGATATGTTACACGCATTACGGCTTGCAAATACGTTACCTCTCTTTATGACATACATGGTGGTTAGTGAGTGTTATGTGGACGGATAAAACGAAATGGGGAAAAAAGAAAAGAGGAAAAAGAGACAAAGTGCCCTGTTTGCTTATAAATAAACATTCGCGTCTTTAATCACGTAGTTTTTTTTTTTCGAGTTTGATACGGCATGCTGAGAAACACGACGAGCAAAATGTAACGTCCTGGAGACTTAATATAACGCGACTTTGCTGTGTCTGTGGTTATTTACAAGAGCGACATTTGGATCTGGGTTCATGACACAGCACAAACATTGAAAGCTTGATTCTAATTAGAGTTTTTGTATGTAGTACTCGGCGGGTAGCTTGGGATGCAGGCTCAGGACATGTATACAAGGCATTGACAGACTTTTTTTGTTGTTGCTATTCTCAACAAGAATGAATGGAAGTAGTGGACTGTTGTCATTTGGATGAATCGAAACGGAGATGCGCTCGTCCCTCTGTCCCCAAAAAGCAGAGGGAAAACAAAAAAAAAAGTGATTATTCAACATGTGTATCAAACAAAAGACGAAATCTCTCGTGTTATAGTGAGTGACATGAATCAGCGGTTGATATCTCTGGCGAGTTTCTCGATGCCAGCGACATTCTCGCCCAAAAAACAATCCAAATTAGCGCAATCACAATTGAATCGCAATCTCAGTAGCAACACAACGTACGTTTCTTCCGTCAAAGTATAAAGGAGCATCTGGCCGCTCATTAATGTTGAATTTGAAACGGTTGTCATGGCAACCATACGGAATGTATATGTTAAGAAGATCATGAGAGTTCGTTTGAATGCTTGTTCTTGATCAATCCTGTGAAAACGATAGCAGTTTAAATTTCTTTTTATAATTAATCGATGATGGAATGCGTCTTCTTTTTTTTTTTTTTTTTTTTTTTTTTTGGATCGAAAACTTAGCACCCATATGAAACCGATGATTTAGGTTGCATTAGCACTTGTAAGTTTGGGACGCTTTTAACACTGAAAGACCACGTCTAATTGAGTTTCTCTCTATCGACTGGTGATTCTATTGATTTATTTGACACATTTCCAATCACTTGCTACTAGTTTCAGCCAAACCATGCAATGTAAATAATCTCTATCCGCAAAATCAAGCAGTGAAAGGCGACATTTTCTAACGAATGCTTTTATGTACAATGACATGTACAGAGTATTAAAGTTTACACAGTTGAATCTAATCGTTTCCACCAACCAATAACATAAACCCTGATTGTTCTGTCGTGTTTCTGATCATGACATAAACGCTACATGTATTCAAATCAAGGGTTTCTATTGTATTCAATTGATTGGATGAGCAAGAACATAATGCCCCGAGACTTTCAGTTTCATGCACCGTTATATAACCATCAGATCAGAACGCATTCCCTCTTTTCTGGTTTGTTTGTTTTTTAATACAATTTAACAAATAAATAGCATGTGCTTCCCTACATTCACAGCTTTGGGCTCCCTATTTCTACTCTTCAGTTTCATACTAGAACTGTTCATCATGATAGGTCAGCTATCTAACCGACAGTTCTTGAATAAACTCTACTATGCATCTGCTTGGAATCCTCAGCAGAATCTAGCTTACAACTTTGGTTTATGGTAAGTTGAGCTGTCATGCAAAGCGATGTGGTTTGTTTGTTTGTTTATTTGTTAACCTGTCAAAATACAAAAGGAATTACTGTACTGGTGATAGTAGTGGTGGTGTTGCAAGCTGTGCTCAGCCTACTCCAGCTTATAACTGGGCAAAGACTCCAAACATTGTCGATCTTGTGCCCAACTTGGCAAACAGTTGGATGGTCAAAGGTCTCTTTTTAGGTTTGTTCATCTTGGTCTTTATTGCTCTTGGATTCAGTTTCATTTTTTGGCTTATGAGTCTTCCCATCTGCTGCTTGAAGAAACGTGGATGGGGTTATTCGATGTCTACTCTTGTATTCATCAATTTTATGATCATGTTGGTTGCTTTGATCTTGGCTCTTATTTTGGTTTTGGCTGGTATAAGTCAAATTACAAGTGCGGACAATACTTGGAATGCTCATGCTGGTAATTCACTTTGGATAACCATCGGTGCAACTCTGTCATTGCTCGTCTCTTTCCTCTGCTACTCTGGTGGCGCTTGCTTTGGTCGCAAGAGGAAATCTGCCTACGATAATAACTACAATGACGTATCCACCAGCACTGGTCGCCGTGGTTGTTGTGGTATTGGACGCAAGAGAAACAAGGCTCAAGTTGATCCCAATTACAAGGATAACACTGGTTATGACCAGAATATGCTTCCTGGTACCAATCAGCCATTGTATGCTGCTTCTCCTGTATTCCAACATACACCACAGAATGCTCGAGATCCCACCATGCTACAACAACCTTACATGGTGTCTCCATCTATGGGTCAGCAGCAACCATCTCCTGGTATCTCACATACATTGCAAAATGGACAAACTTATGATCCTAACGTCAACAGCAATGCTGGTGCCACTACTACTACCACTGGTGCTGCTGGTACAAACGACCCCAATTCAGTTTCTGTTCCCATGCATGGCTATCAAACACCTGTCCTCCAGCCTGCAAACACACCTCAGTAAGCTGTCGTGTACTTTAATACTTTAGCAACCAAATAATTATATTTTACTACTTATTAAACAAACTAATAAACTGATATATTTAATGTCCAAAATGGTTGATTTCGTGAAAGAATTTTTTTCTTTTTCTTTCGATTTCCTGGTTTCGCCGATGTATTCGATTCATTATATTCATGCTGTGTTGGGTCTTTTGATTGATCATGTTCCGCAAAAACTTGACAGCATGTGTTTCAAAAGGATACTGCTGTCGTAGTTCCCAAGTTACAAGTCCACTCTAGCTATCAGCTAGATGTATAATAGAGTCAAATATCAAATCGCCAATATTAGTGTAATTCAAGCAGTATGAACTCTTAGCGTACATACATTTGCTATACACTATATATCGTGCATTTGTGCTAAACTTGAAGAAAAATATATGCAATCATTTTTTTTTTATATATATTGATTTCAAGGAACACCAGCTTCTTAAATGTGGGGTCTCTACCAGCCATGTAACTTTTGACACCCAGGTTAAAACATTTTAAAGAGTGCAACATGAAACTGAAAGCCTGCTTATGTCTGTCAAATCAGAGACCTACAAACGTGAAAAAAAAAACGTTCACTGCAAATCGCCTAGAGAAATCATACCCATGCAACAAAAAGAGCAACAAGAGTGTGCCGTAATAATCGATTCCAATTCCACTACCTTTTGAGCAATGCATTGTCTCTAGTATCTACCTGGGCACCCGTTGCTTCCGCGCTAAAGAGTATGGCAGCTACCACGAATTTTACTGCTCTAGATCATTCGAATTCAGTCGAATTATGCTACTTTTGCCACACTTCTTCATAAGGCAATTTCTAATCGCGGTCTTTGGCAAGATTTTGATCGAACGCATCTTTTGATATTACATTGCCATTGAAGTTATTTCGTTTTGTGTATGCAATGGCGAAAACCTCATTGTTAGGGTGAAAAGTGCAATCGACCAATTTTATAGGTCAAGTCGTATGGATGTATGCCTTATGAAAAATGGCTGGAATAGGTGCGTTTTCTTACTGCTGTTGTTTATGCAGTATTGGCAAATCTAAGCATGGAGTAAGGTATATTTCTAAAGTGGTATTCTTTAAGCTTCAATGTACGTGAAGACGTGTGCGTTACCAGGCTAATTTTTCAGCTTGTTATTAGATTTTTAGCTCATGTGAACACCCTAAGAAGAAAGGCTCTCTTTGATGTTTTATTTGGCGTATCAAAAAAAAAACACTCTGTATCGAAATGAAAAAGTGTCATACTTGCGTTATCTTCTTAATTGATCAGACTCCCACGCTTGCCCACGCATTAAACGCACGATGAGAGCAATTTGACGATATATGAAACCAAACAGATCGCATAAATAAACAATACGCCGTCTAGTATAAATAGTGGACAGTTTCCTCCATTTCTTTTTATCTTACATTCTATCAAGATAATCAACTTACATTAAATTATGAACTCTCAAGGTGCCAAACTCGAAGAACTTGTCGAAAAGACTCATCAAGTCAGCTCTGACGAAGAACGCAAGGAGGTTGCTGAACAAGCCAACAAGATTCACGAAAAGGTTACTGGTCATGCCATGACAATTGATGAGCATGGCAACATTGAAACCAACACTGAAGAAGCCAAGAAGTGTCCTAAACTTCATTAAACAACGCCCTCCCACTCCCAATTGTAAATAAATATTTATTTTTTTCGCATCATACACACACAAGATGTTTTTCTGCATTTTTCTTAAGGTCTCGTGGTTTATTAAGCTTTGAACAAAAAGGAGTACATATGGGTGTATACAGGCTGTGAGAATGCCATTCATCATCTGCCGAAGGTCGGAAGACGCAGAAATCTGAATTGCGGTCCAAAAGTGCTCTTGAACCCTTGGATCCATGGATGGCCTTACTGTCGTTATTCTATACAACTTAATGATATCTTGCGTCAAAGGCTTTGATCTTAGCAGAAGCACAAAATTAACCAATATTGCCACTCTACGAAAGAACGACATTTGAAATTACGTTGTTTGCATGTCTTGACCGAAAAATGCCTAGAATGAACATTATTCAATAGAGATAAAACGCATCCAACCGATGCAAGCAAGTCTTGAGGAAGAGCTTTACACGACAGAAGATTGTTTGTATTGAAACGATACTATTACTATCAGCCATTTCCTCCCCCCAAAAAAAGCTTAAAGTTTGTTAGGCTATTTTGTCTAGAGGCAGAGTAACATTGATGGAGACATGAATGCATATTTTCTCTTTTCTGCTGTTCCACCCTTCAATAAGAATGTGTAACGTTCTAAACCTCCGTTTTCGATCCAGACATCTATTCTGGTCTGTATGTCAAGGACTTATTGGAGAATTTATACAACTGTTTTGCCGAGTTGTACGTTCGTATGAATAAGGGAATTCTTCTTTGTAGAATATTTTCTGCAATCTGATACTGATGTTTCATGTAAAAGTAAGCTATAAGTTACACTTGAAGAAACTTTGAAGCAGGCAATTAGCGCAGGATGATCTCCGCAATTTAGAGATGTCTAAACTGGCTACTCTTGGTGTTGCGCCTTTGAAACAAGGAAAGGTCTATGAGGAAAATGGAACCATTTGTGATTTTGCATTTAATTTTACAAAAATATAGCTCTTTGGAACATGTAGAGCGTTTATCATTGGAGGTCATTCATAGAAAACTTTCAGTGAGGAGCGGCACAAATCAGTAAAATGCTAGGGACTCAAACGCTGAAATGTGAACGTTTCGCTTGCATCTTTATTGCCGGTCTCGCATTGCTTGGCCCCAAAAGGAAATCGTGTATCCATTGAATTAGGACACATGCAATTATGAGAAATTAAGCTAGTTTTTTTAGTTTGATGATCATCTCAGAGTCAAGACGATGGGATAGCATAGAACGTCGTATTCCGTTGCTTGATGTCATTTACACAAACAATTTTTTTGCGGCGGGGTAAAGTGTATTTGTCCAATGGAGGACAGGGCAATGATATCATCCTTCCCTTTTTTATTTGTTACCATGGCAATGTTATAGTGGAGAGATCTGAAGTAGAAAAATCGAAACTGACGTACGGTACACAGACATTTTCATCAGGCATCGAGTTGTGGCGATCAGTGATATATCTGGTGCAACAAGCACTAGCAATATGTGGAAAATACTTCCCATTTTGAATGCAAAAGTGCCAATGCATCTGCCATGTTGCAGCAAGGGCTCCGTACATTGCAATGGAGGAATTTCCGGGAGGAAACAAGACATTTTTACAAGATTTCCTCCATGTGTAACATGACGTATAAGATGCCATGAAATAAAGAGGGTTTCAGTCTGTATGCCTATAGAAATATCATGTCTAAATAAAGTGGACTTCTCCGTCTAAATCTTAAAAAGAAGCCTTATTCGGAAAAAATTGAATAACCGGTTTGAATACATATATAATGGATCGCTCACCGATCAAATTTTTTCCAAATCAACACTCTTTTTTTTTTCCCTCAATTAACTAATTAAACATGTCAAACGAAAATATTAGAGGCACTGCTGATCTCTCAAAGATTCGCAGTAAATCATATGACCTCCCAAGACACAGGCCTACTGGTGGATCTCGTCAAGCCAGTCATGCCCATTTTGATGATATTATCGAAGATGAAGGCGCTCCCACTTCTCGGTCAAACTCTGAAGCTATCAACAACAACAGCAGCACAATGCCAAATCACATCCGCCGTCCTCATTTCGATGAATCCAGTCGAGTGAATTCTACAGGTAACATGCGTCCTACACCAAGACCCAAGATCTCAAGCAGAACAACGTCATTCGCCTCGGTTGCTGCCAAAAGAAGATCCATGGCAAGAACAATTTCATCGCTTTCCTTGTATAGTAACTTCGCTGGTGAGCATCTAGATGATGGCTATCAAGGATCCAGATCACAGCGTAATAGCATGGTGGACCCAGAAAAAAGACAAAGCTACATTTCACAAAAATCTTCAATTCGCAAACATGAAGAGTCTACTGTAGGTGAGGAAATGGTAGAGGACATTGAAGATGTTGTGCCCAAGGCCTCGGTTGGAAAGGCCATGTTTATGTTTCTCAAGGCATTTATTGGCTCTGGTGTGCTATTTTTGCCTAAAGCGTAAGTGTTTGGTACATTACAAAAGTCGCATTAAACTCACACAACGTCAATTAGTTTTCAAAATGGTGGGTTAGCGCTGTCGATTGTGTTGATGGTAGTCATCGCTGCAATTTGTTTGTTTGCCTTCTTGAGATTAGTGAATACACAAAAGGTAATTGGTGGATCTTATGGTGATATGGGTGGATTGCTTTATGGTCAATACCTTCGCTTCTTGGTCTTGTTCTTTATCGTGATTTCTCAAATTGGTTTCGTCTGCTCTTATTTCATCTTTGTGTCTGGTAATCTTCTCAATGCTGTGAATGTACTTTCAAATTGTACTGCCGGAATCGAACAAAAATACTATGTCTGGATGCCCCTTGTTATTTTGATTCCACTTGCTCTGGTCAGACATATTGCAAAGCTATCTTTTACTGCTATTATTGCAGATCTCTTCATCTTGTTTGGTTTGGTCTGTATCATCTACTTTACTGCTGATCAATTAGCTGTCCATGGCGTTGGTCCCAATGTAGCTGCTGTGAATCCTGCCAACTTTGCTCTCATGATTGGTACCGCTACGTTCTCATTCGAAGGTATCGGTCTTATTATCCCTATTGTTGAATCCATGGAACGTCCTGAAAGATTCCCTTTTGTGCTTACATTGGGCATGGTTATTGTTTGCGTTATTTACATTTTGATCGGTACTATTTCATATTTGGCTTACGGTGATACCATTCAATCTGCTGTCATTTACAACTTCCCTCCTGACAATAAGCTTACTATTGCTGTCGAGTTGTTGTATTCTTTGGCTATTTGCTTGACTGCTCCTTTGATGCTTTTCCCTGCCTTAAAGATTATCGAAAATGGCCTCTTCCGCAAATTCAGATCTGGTAGGGACAGTCTCCGTGTCAAGTGGTCCAAGAATGTCTATAGAACTATCCTGTGTGTACTTTGCGCTGCTATTGCTTTTGGTATTGGTGGTGATAACCTGGATAAATTTGTATCGTTGGTTGGCTCTGTTGCCTGTGTACCTTTGTGCTTCATTTTCCCTGGCATGTTCCATTGGAAGATCTGCAAAAAGAACATTGACAAACTTTGGAATGGTCTTCTGATGATCTTTGGTTTGGGTATTATGATCTACACCTTGTATGTTTCGATTGACTCTTGGATTCACCCCACTGCCGCCGGAGAAGCACTTGCTCCCTACTGTCCTGCTTAAATAGCCTTATATATATATGTTGATGCTCTAATGATTCACTTGCCGAATGATTGAGCACGCCTTTTTGTAAATATACCATTCATTATATGTACAGCTTATTCACTTCAATTTCGTAAAAATATAATTTATATTCATGAAAAATACAAATCAATTTCGTAAATTCTTGAGTGAATGCCAAAGTTATGAGTAATGCCGTCAAGCACAAATTCTAGTAGCAATTATCAAAAGGTAATCCGCAGCGTCTCCTTTATTCTGCTCTTTTATCTTGAGAGTATGGAGAAATCAAGCATTGAAAATAGGATGATCCATATGAAGGCTTTTAGCTGAATATTTAGTAGGTTTCAGACTTGAGCACGAGTAACGGCATTTTGAGCTCCAAAAATTCTACTTTTTCGCCATTATTTTGGCAAAACACTAATTAAAACATATCTATTAATTAAGTGATAGTTGCAGCCAACAACAAAAAGCATCAAATGGTATAGTTTTTTGGATGGTTTGCTGCTTCTATTTCAAGAAACATGTCAAAAACAGGAATTTTTGCCTGAGGGTTGAGGTCGAAAATTGTGAATCAAACATAAAATTGGCCTATCTCCCTCAAAAGTTGCCCTTTTTTCAAACCAAATTATATTAATGAGCGCTTTTAGATGCTTTTCTGTTTTTTCTTTCTTTCTACATGAATACTCATACCCCACTTATTTTACCTTGATGGGCGCCTAAGCAGATTATACACAGCTTTGAGTGTACTCATATTGGTTTTATACTAAGAAAGTTTTGTGAAATCGCCGATTTTCATGAAAATCGGGCGCTCTTTGAGAATGCTGTACCTGAAGGGCCACATTTTGGATCCTAGGCATGTTATTTTTTATTGCCAGGATCAAGAGCGGTAAACTGCTTTATAACAGTAGTGCAGCACATGTTGACATCAACATTTTCACTATGCTTTTATTCTGACAATAGAGCGCAATTCTACTTGATTCAACTTTATTTTATAATTACAAACGAGCACGGAAATAATCGCCCAATGCCACCATAACTAATGTTTGCCAGATACCAAGGCCAATACGAGGAACTACGCCTCTGTAAAAGCCCTTTAAGCCATTATTTTGGTAAATGTATTTGGTAGCAGAGCCAATAGTCATCTTTTCAGGACGACCCTCCGCTTTCAACTGACTTTGCATTTCAACACGAATAACTTCCAGAGGTTGATTCCAACACGACAATGCACCAGCAGCAATAGATGCCAAAGCCTTATCAACACCATCAGCCAAACCCTTCTCACCATGTCTTGCCTTGACAATAGCTTCCTGAGCAAATCGAGCAATACCGAATCTGGAAGCCCAGTTGGTGCATTGACGAAGAGCAACTGCATTTACACCTTTATTGATACCTGCAAAACCCTCTCTCTTATAGATGTCTGCAGCAATCTTGAATGTTGATTCAGTACCAGCCGATTTCTGTCTAGTGACCTCAACAGTCTTCATAAATGTACAAAAGCCCATAGTACTGTAGGCTTGAGCAATACCACCGCCCATTCCACCGACGATACCAGCCTATAACCACCACACCACCACAATAGCAATTAGATCCCCGTTGAAAGAACATCAATGCTTTGGATACTTACCAAAAATGGAGATGCGCCAGCTACTGAGGCACGATACTCTAATTCAGAAGCAGTGAAAAGTAACACAGCACCTTTGGTACTTGCTTCAATCCAAGCCCAGGGAATAAGTCCTTGATAGAAACCAAGAATACCGCCACGGCTGTAGATGGCCTTCAAGCCAGACAACATGGGCTGGCCACGGTTGGCTGCCATTTGAGTCTTCATGACTTCAAAAGGTTGACCTAATGTCGAAGTCTCGAATAAATTCAAGCCTGTTGAAATTCACACGTTTTAATCATTTTGATTCACACACACACTCATCATGTATATATAATCAATGTACCTGCACCAAGCAACAATGTTTGGTATGAAATTGGTTTCTTCTCCAAAACAGCCTTGTTAGAAAGAGGTGTGATTTTAGTAGTAGAAAGTTCTGTAGTGGACATTTTCTAATGCAAGGATGAAAAGAGAAAGTGGGAGAGACTAAAGATTGGGAAAAAAGGTTTAATCTTAAGTTTTTATATCTCTGAAATAACTATCTAAATTGAAAAGATGAGGTGACTTGAATAGTACTTGTCTAAAGCATCACGTTTCACAGAGAGAATGTGTGAATTAATACAATGTGGCCAGGTACGCGGTAGGGATCCTGATCAGAAGGCTTTGGTAAATGGGCTCAATATAATACATGCATTATAGAGCAGATGTTGATGATGTAATCAATATATTCGATAGCAAGATGTAGTGTGAGATAGACGTTCGTTTGAATAAAAGGGTATACATGGCATTATTTCCGGCTTGTTCCTCACCCGTTTTTCACATGTCAGTTGGAAACATGGCTAAAACTTCATCACGTCGATGTTTAATGCGAAATTTATATGCAGGCTCGCTCTCGCTCCTGTCTAAAAGTGCACGTAGACGGGAGATCAATTGTAATGCGACTTGAGATCTCCATCATGTTCTGATAGCTTTGACCTAGCAAATCTTGAGTTTTTATAAGCACAAAGACATTCGTATACTATTGTTATAATAAATAATCATTTCTTTTTGCGTCCTATTCATGTAATTGTGTGTCTTAGATTGCAGTTGCCAATCTTGATTCAAGATATACACCAACAACTGAGCAACTGCTTGGTTGTTCTGTTCTATTCTTCTCATATACACTATCAGGTTCTCTTTCTCTTAACCAACAGTAACCTCTTACAAGTCTGAACACAGCATGATGGCTAATTAAGCAACACACTGGCAATGATGCTGCATATTGGATCCCCTCCAATTGATACCCAGTGCAAACAGTGTATTTGATCTGGGCACACTAATTTGGCCCATTATATTATACAGCTCATCCTAGAGCGCCTGTATACAGCGACAAGCTTCACTATGGCCAAGATCAACTCCATCGAATAATAGTGTTTTGCCAGTCAATTTGAGGATTTCATGTTTGCATTGTAGAATCACCAAGTAAAGAGAGTCACTGTCAAATTGAATAGAAAAGGGCAATAAAAAAAATTTTGACATCCCATTTTGATCTCTTTACCTTGTTTTCAGATTACATATCAAATGTCCAACAAGTTGCAGACTCTTCTCAAGTGGTTTGAGGATAACAAGATTGAATGGGATAAGGACGCCTTGGAGATCAAGGAGAGCAACGGCTCCTTTGGTGTCCATGCAAAGAAGAGCATGAAGAAGGACAAGCCAGGTAAGAGTCATTCATCACCGTTATGCCATGCTGTTGCTCATGACCCGACTTAGTTGTAAAGATCCCCAAGGAGTGTATTCTCTCCATCAAGACTACTGGCATTGCTAATCTCTTGGATGAAGCCAATTTGGAGGGAGGATGTCCTCTTGCATTGGCAGTCTTGTACGAGATTGCTCAAGGTGAGCAATCTCCCTGGTACGGCTACTTGCAAGCACTTCCTGAGCATGGCGAGGATCTTCCCATCTTTTGGGAGGAGCAAGAAAAGGACTGGTTCCATGGCACTGAAATGGAGTCTGCTGTTCACAATGATTTGGTACAGTCTCTCCCTCTCATCACAACAATTACACAGCATATACTCATCGTACTCTTTTTAGATTGATCTCGAGGACGATTACGAAGAGTTGATTGAACCCCTCTTGGACGCACACCCTTACATTTTCAGCCGTGGCACCAACTTGGATGATGATCCCTATTCTTTTGACAAGTTTATCAAGATCTCCACATTGATCTCGTCTCGTGCATTTGAAGTAGATGCCTACCATGAGAATGCATTGGTTCCCTTCGCTGATATTTTCAATCACTCTGGCAAAAACGAGCATGTTCATTTTGAAACTGAATTTGAGGTGTGTGATGCTTGTGGACAACTGGAATACTGTGAACATCAGTACCTCAACTATCTCGAAGACAGCGATGCCAATGACGAAGAGGGTGATGAAGATGCTGAATGGGAAGACGAGGATGAGGAAGACGCTGAGGAGGATATCGAAGACTCTGAACTCGCAGAGCTCGAGGCAATGGGCATGGAAACCGAGTTGCCTGATTTAGAGGAATTGGAGAATGCTGGCGTTGATTTTTATAATGACGATGACTCTGACGAGGACGAGGAAGAGCAAAAGAAGGATACTTGCGATATGGTGCTCGACCGTGATGTCCAAAAGGGCGAGGAAGTCTTTAATACCTACGGTGACCATCCCAACATTGCCTTGTTGAGCAAGTACGGCTTTTGTTATGACGACAACAAGAATGATTTTGTGTCCATCACCGAGGATTCTCTTATTGAATGCTGTCTTGCCATCACTGGTGAACTCTTGAAGGCTGAATTCCCCAAGGCCACTGAGAAGGAGATTGAGAAGTTAGCTATTGAGCGTACTAGACCTAGATGGGAGTTCTTTTTGAAGAATGAGCCTACATTATGCCCCTCTGAAGAAGATGATCAACAACCCGAGGGAAAAGATGATTTCGACGAAGATTGCCAAGATGACTGTTGTGGTCCTGATGCTCACGGCGATCATGAGGGTCATGAACATGGCCATTCTCATGGCCACGACCAAGACGATGAAGAGGAGCATGAACACGAACATGATGAAGAAGGAGGATGTTGTGGTGGTGAAGAAGAAGAAGGAGAGCAATCTCGCCCTTATTTCATCAACTATGAAGGTCTTTTTGAAGATAAGCTCATGTGCTTGCTTCATATTATGTTTATCAGCGAAAAGAAGTTTGCTACATTTGTCCAAGACGTCGACAACGCATTAGCCTATTTTGAAGAACTCGCCAATAGTCAAGGCAACGAAAAAAAGACCAAGGCCGTTGTTGAACTCAAGCGCAACATTTATCAAGTATGTCGTGCTCTTGCCGAGTTTCGACGTCTCGAATACCTTGAGGATGGAGAATGGGTTCCCGTCGAGAAAGATGAAGAGGAACGCAAGGCTTGCGCCGGTGACTTGAGAAAGTATTACGCCATGACATGTCGTATCAGTGAAAAGAAGATCCTTGATAGATCAGTTCAATACTATGGCGAGCTAGTTGAAGAGTACTCAAAGCCTGTTACTGCTGGCGGTAGTTCCAGCAGTGTCTCCAGCAAGAAGAAGCCTGCTGCTGCCAGCAAGAAGAATAAGAAGATGAAGTTGTAGATAGACAGTACATTTTTACCCCCTTCATTTTTGCATATACGATGTATTTATAATAGAATTTAATTTCCAAATGATACATGGATGGTGATGTTACGAGCAGTTGCAAGCCAGTGTTCATAGTATTGTCGCCGATGTTTATTCGTTACTGCTTGAGGGCCTGAAGAAGTCCAATGATTTTTGCTTTGATTTAGCTCTCTCTTCATGATAGCCTGCATTTGTGATACTGTGAAAAAAGGATGTGGTTAGCCATCTATACAAAGCGAGTGGTGTATAAGAAACGTACACTCTGTTATGGTAGTATCTGGATCGCTTGTTTCTCCTTTTTAAAGTGATTGCTTCAAGAGCGTCACCTAAGCCGTGGTATTTCTTGATATGGATGCGATAGCTATTCGCATGCGCAAACTTGACATCACAAACACAGCAGTAATTGTTTGGATCAAACACATCTGGTGATATACCAGGCTCCAGAGGCGGCCTTGGCTTCATGGCTCCAGGACGTCGTTGAGGAATGTCGATAAAGTGCATCTTGTTCAAGTGGATTAGATAACTGGATCTTTGCGTGTACCCTCTGTTGCAATAGGCGCAAAAGTAATCAGGGTCCGTCTTATCTGGCCTTCTTGACTCGTCTTTTATATCGTCAACAGCAATGCGAATACCTACATGTCGTTGTGAGATCAGTGTGCTCGTGTTTGTCAATGAATAGCATACCTGGTGATTTTTCAAAGGGGATATCGATGTTATGGACATTTCTCAAATGATAGGTATACACCAGCTTTTGAGAGTAGTAGATATCGCAGACACAGCAATAGTTCTTGGGATGATGGATATCTGGCGGAGGACCTTTGTATGCTTTACGGACACTGGCGGTACTGGCGGCAAAGGGGAAATTCATCTTGTGGACAGCTCGAAGGTGAAAGTGATAGCTTCCTCTGTTTGAGTAACTGATAGTACACACACTGCAATAGAAATCTGGATCATTGACATCTGGTGGTGGCCCCCTGTGATTGAGAATGGCAGCCTGACAGTGACCCACTATTGTCATATGGTTAGCGTGCGTGTATATATATATATATCACTGACATGCAATATTTACTATTTCTATGGTTTTCAAGATCCTTGAGCGTTGCTTGCTTGTTCTTCTTTTCGTTCTGCTCCAACGTATCCATCTTTTCCTGGGCCTCTACGTCCTCATGTTCTTGTTCAGACACATCTTGCCCTTTTCTGCGCTTATGAGCCACTAGACTCAGTTTCATTCTTTCAAACCCGTGGTGTAATTCATTATGATGTTGGAAGCGGTCTTTGCTTTGGTATTGCTTTTGGCATTGAGTGCAAAACAAGGATTCGTCTGTAATATTGGGTTTGGGACCATAGGTAAGCACAATAAACTTGCGTTCTTCCAGGTTGATGCTATGCTTTGAATGCATGTGGTTGTGAAATGTCTTTTGTCGGTCAAACACCCTTGGACACGCTTGGCAGCGATACTTGGGATCAAATAGGTCGGGTTCAGTACCTTCCTCAATTCTTTTCAGTAGGGCCTTGATTTGAGACATGCTCATCTTGGTTTGGGGAGCAGCAGGCGGTGAGGACCTTACAAAATGCCTTTCATCGTCGTCATCAATGATAGTGGTTCCGCCGCCTGTCGATTGACCTTCTCCCTCGCTCATCATATCGTTGTCAGACGCTTCCTCTGGATCTGGCTTGATAAGCCGTCTGGATTTGGTAGGTTTTGTTTGTGTAGTAACAAGGGCAGTAACTGTGGGTTTCGAGCATTTCTTCTTCTTTCGAGAAGCAGGTGACTTTGGCTTTGATGTCTTTTTTTGCACTGGTCTGGAAGGACTCTGGCCAACATCTGGCTCCGTCTTGACTTCTGGCGCAGGCGGTTCAGGCGGCGTAAAGAACTTGTTGGGATCAAAGCGTCCTACAGAGAAGAAATCAGTGATTTTACGGACCTTGGGCTCTTCTTGTATGTCAGGTTTAGACACCTCCTTTGGAGCAGCTGGAGGCGTTGAAGCAAAAAGACTATGTGTTTCATCTGGACGTTCCTCCGCCTCTGGGGTTTCTTCAAAAGGTGTTTGGTGAGGCCTGTCTGGAGTCATCTCTGAAATAAAAGGGACATTGCCCAAGGCCAATGACGCCATAACTGGAGAAGAAGGGCATGACATGTCTTGATCCTCCTTGTTATCCATCTCTACGCGAGACATCGATTGGCTCATTTGCTCAAGTTCATCGTCCTGTTGTTGTGTGTCTGGTGAGGATTCAGCTTCATCACTAGGCCAGTCTATAATCCTTCTTTTTGTGAGCGGTTGCTCCGTTTCATTTTGGGCCCGCTTCAATTTAGTGACAGCATGTGCTTGCGAGAGATCAGGTTCAATCTTGACATCCGGATGTTCAGATTTCACCATTTCGCTCGCTACCGAAACCATGATTGAAAGTAAAGATAAGAAAGAAGAAGAAAATACCTTTATCAATTGATTAATGGCGTTTTATTTTCTCAAGCAATTCGTGTTTGTGTCAACAAACAAACGGCCAGAGTGAGAGGTTGTACGTCATTGGTCAAAATATCATGATTGGGCTTTTCGATTCCCTTTTTTTGGGTGTGCAACTCTTTTTCATCTCATACAACTAATAAAAAACTAGAAGAATGTCGAGTGCTATTCAAAGATTCTTTGGTAAAAAGACGCCTGATGAGCTTGTAGGTGATTTCAATGTATAGCTTGACAAGAGATAACTGACTGATAACATGATAAAAAAAAGGTAAAGAAATGGAGACAAGAAATACGTGGACAACAAAGGGGCATCGACAGACAAATACGAGCTATCGATGCTGAAGAAGCCAAAGTAAAGAAATCGATCAAACAAGTAGCCAAAAAGGGAGATGTGAAGAACTGTAAAATGTTGGCAAAAGAGTTGATACGTTCACAAAGACACAAAAACAGATTATATACCAGTAAAGCACAAATGAACTCTATCATCATGCAACTAGAACATCAACTAGGTGAGCTGCAGCTTTTAAGCATACTGCTGATGAAGCTCATATCAATTTCATAGCCACCCTCAAGGTTGCTGGATCACTTCAAAAGAGTGGCGAGGTGATGAAGTTAGTCAACCAGTTGGCCAGATTACCAGAGATTTCGCAAACCATGCAACAAATGTCCATGGAAATGACAAAGGTAGGCTTTTTGGGTCAATCTAAATGTCGAGTGTGGTGTGCTTATTTATAAAAAAAATTAGGCTGGCATCATGGAGGAAATGATTGGCGATACAATGGACATGATGGATGATGACGATATTGAAGAAGCAGCCGATGAAGAAGTGAATAATGTCTTGTTTCAAATTACAGATGGCATGCTGGGTGAAGCTGGATCCGTTGGTCCAGCTCTTGAATCGAAACCTATGGTTGCAGAGGAAGAAGAGGAGGAGGATGAAGAGGAAGGCCCTGAATTAGACATGATGCAAAAGCGATTACAGGTACGTGAAAGGATTTACGTAGACGAGTTGGAGGTATTGATATGATTGTCTTAGGCATTGAAGGGATAATTTCCCTAGCCCCCCTTTTTTTAACCATCTAATAACTTTAATAAATCTCGATGACAAATATAATAGATACATTTGAATAAAGCCTTGATCATTATGTGGCTATCTTGCGATAATCCTTGATTTTTGGGGAGAGGTTGCAGTAAAGTACATGATATCAATTTCATACAAGCCTCGTTAAAGAGCAGACATAACATCAAACTTTAGATACATCTTTGTATTTGAATTTTGAGTACATGTAACCATGTTGAGAAACGCAGTTACTGATTCTATGAAGATTTCTCGGCTAAAACATAACAAATAAGCACAAAACCTAAATGTAACAAATATAATAGGCAGCATCAAAATGAATAATCGTGAAAAACATATAAATACGTATCTACTGTATTCATCGGAAACCTTGTACCTTTACATTTGCAGGAAATACGATTCTTTGAAGCTTGCTATGAGCTAGAATTTCGCAACTTTGAAGCCAAAATATATAGCCTTTTTAGCCGATCCAAGAGTCAAGAACCATACCAGACGATTCTCCAAAGTTTGTAGTTACTATCTGATGCCTTTTTTCAAAAAAAATTGTCGACTGAAAAATCATCACTATCCAGCCATTTTTCATGAGGGTATACCCATCCTGTGCGACCGGAAATGCTATTATCCGCGTTTTAGACATGAAAATGGCAATTTTTGTGGGACATGCATTAATTAAAGACATGCGCAAACGTCCAGATTTTGATATTAAAATACTTGTTAAGGTATTTTATAAGTAAAAATTAGACTTATCGTTCAAAAACACGTTTTTCTTTAGGCACATATTGAACAAGATTTTTGGTGTAAGGTTTTTATAAAAGTAGCATTGATGGATGCAGCTTTTAATTCTCTACAAAATACTTGCTGGCAGTTATAACCAACCACATAGTAAAATCTAAAGAATCTGAGCAAAGCGTGTCAAAAAGTGTCAAAGCATGTCTCGAAGAACCATCTGAAAGAAACTTAAAATCGGAGTGTGAAACTGTCTGGCCTTCCCTTGATTTTGCTGGCTGATGGAGCCTGTTGGGTAGGTGCTCATGGAAGCATACTTGCACTATTAAGCATCATATAGGATCCAAATAATAATAATAAAAAAACTCCAATAAACATGCTTTAGCATATGTTGAAGGTACATAGAAAGCGCTAGGCGTCTGAAACAGTCCGTAAACTGAATGAAATGTTACATTATTCAGTGTAAATGGTGAGCGTCATCGAACTCGTATACACCTTATGTAATAGGGGTTTATAGGAGGATTAAATAAATGTCCTTGTACCCCTTTTTCCGGCTGATACACAGTGCGCCTATTTGACTATCACAGATCTCAATCTTCACTACTGAGTAATATAGTCATAGTGTGGGAAACGTAGATACTGTATCCCATTAAACAAAATCATAACATCTATCGGTATTTAAGCAAGATAAGATAGCCACTATAGATGGCTTTATACTGTGTATTCATCTTGAAGCAAGCAAGCAAGCAAGCAAGCAAACATTCAAACTAAAGAGAGACGGTATACCTACCATGTGTCTTGTAGTAGCATTGGGTCTCCATTACTGAAACGTTTAAGCCAATCGTTGAATTCGGACAAAAGGAAAAAAAGAACTAAAATTTAATGCAGCTCTACGAGTATATATATATTGAGCGACGCGAAATCTCAAATAGATCCCACTCTCTTTTGTTTCATACAAACAAAATAATAAACAACAACAATGGCTCTTAATAGAAAGATTAGTAAGTAGGGCTTCTTTGCTCCCATCTTCAAAAGACCAAGGACTTATACACACTACAGCTTTAAACACTGGCGCTGAAATGCCTTTGGTCGGCCTTGGTACCTGGTTATCAAAGCCTGATGAAGTTAGAAAAGCTGTCAAGTATGCGCTTGAAACCGGCTATCGTCATTTGGATTGTGCTTATGTTTATCGTAATGAGGACGAGGTTGGCCAAGGTATTCGCGAATCTGGTGTGCCTAGAAGCGAGATTTTTGTTACATCCAAGGTAGGTATCAATGACACATTAAGGGATATGTCATCTAATTACACTGTAAAAAATATAGCTTTGGAACACTCATCATCGCAAGGAATATGTCAAGTCAGCTGTAAAGGCATCTCTTGAAGCATTGGGCCTTGAATACCTCGATCTCTATTTGATTCATTGGCCCGTGTCCTTTATTGTAAGTGGTTCATTTACCCTGAAATGCTGGCAATAAGCTGATTGAAATGTATGGATTTAGAACACTGGCAAGCCTGAAGATACACCCGTTGTGCCTACCATGGATTACTTGATCCCCAAAAAGTGAGTTTCGACCGGTATATAGCCACCGTGGTAAGATTATTAACTATTAGCGTAGAGATGGTGTCGTTCAAATCGAAGAGGTCGATCCTTTGGAAACCTGGAAGGCTATGGAAGAGCTTGTTGAAGAGGGACTTGTCAAGGCTATTGGTCTTTCCAATTTCAACATTCAAAAAATTCAAAACATACTGGATCATTGCAAGATCAAGCCAGCTCAACTTCAAGTTGAATTGCACCCAGGATTGCAACAACCTGAATTGGTTGACTTCTGCCACAAGCATGGTATCCATGTTACTGCCTACTCTCCTCTTGGCAACAATGTGTACGGAGAAGAGCGTATTGTGGACGATCCCATCATTGTTAACGTCGCCAAAAAGCTCAACAAATCCCCAGCGCAAGTGTGTATTGCATTTGCCGCACAGCGAGGCATTGTAGTGATTCCCAAGAGTGTTACTGAATCACGTATCAAGGAAAACTTTCAAGATTTCGAGCTTTCCAAGGAAGATTTCGACGCTGTTGCTAGCTTGGGCTCTAGAAATATTCGCTACAATGATCCTGGTGTCAAGGACTGGAACTGCTCCATCTTTTAAGGGGGAAAAGAAACCGGATAGTCGTTTTCCCTCTAAACAATAAAATCATGGAATGTAACTTGACTTGAGGCGATTTTTGTGTCAGCTCAAACACATGAATGCGCATTGTTTGGGTTTTGCTGCTCAAATGTTTAAAACCCCATTTTTTTTTAATTTTAAAAATACCCCTTCTTCTCTCTTTTTCGTTCCTCCTCTTTCTTTATCATCGATTGAATTGGAGACATGAGTGTTTTGGACTATATTGGTGCTGCTGTGGAGAAGTGTTCCTACAATTTCAGACCTGGAAATGAAACTGATTTCGCAGATTCATTGGGCGGCTCATGGTAGGTTTATCCAAGACATGATGGAGATGGAATTCTAAAGGACATACACAAAAAGGTATGTGTCTCCTACAGCACACGGTGTAGAGTTCTTGACGGTAGTGCCCTTTTATCTTATCATGACAGTTTATTTTGGATATAAAGCAGTGGGCAAAGAGTAAGTTTTTTTTTTTTCTCAAGAGATGGAAGCATGATGGAGGAGGGAAACTGATTGCATGCGCCTATACAGCCAACAAAATTACCACATGCTAAAGTCAGTACAGAATCGGCCTCCCAGACCACTATTAGAGACCATTTGTTTGATTCTCATGATCGCGTCATATGCCGTAACAGTTATACACAAGTCGGCTACAGGAACCAAATACTTTTTGTTGCAGGTAAAGAGGATGATAGGGTCTAATTGTAGTCAATGACTGATAGCAGAGAAACTAGCCTTGCCATGCAAGCGCTGTTATTTTGATCATCATCATGGCATGGCCGAATGAAAAGCCACAGTTTGTGCCTCAGTTACTGTTCAACATTTATCTCCATACATTGTGGGGCTCTGTGTTGGCACTGGTGTTCCCAGATCTGCGAGATCACGACATGTTGGGCGAAGTGTTTAATTTTTTCCTGGGTAAGCATGTTGTATACAATGAGAAAGATACATGACCACTTAGATGCACATAGAACACGGGCTTATTCTCGTACTGCCATTCTACCTATTGACAACCAAGCGCTATGTCGTTTTAGGACTGAATCTCGACATGGCACTGTTCAGCTTCTTTTTGTATGTATCGTATCACTCACCACTCCTTCATGCTGTGTCACTCTGGTCTGGCTATAATATCAACTACACCCTCGTTTCCCCTGCACGCAAGTATACAGATATAAATACATTTGCTCGCAATCTGCTAATTCTGTAGATATAGTTGAATTTCTAATAGTCATTGGCCATTGGTATCGATATGTCATGTATGGATCAGCGTTTCTTCTCATGTTTATTACGAGATATGTAGCTGTGGAGCTCTTTTTCAAGGCAGTTTTGAATGTAAAGGACTCTAAAAAGTCTCTATAAAGAAAATCTTTACTCCCATTTCCCCTTGAAGTTTCCCTTTTTTTTTGAATTTTGCAGTATATAAATATATATATACCTTGTTTGTTTGTACCCATAGAGTCGTCTTCTTTCTTGTTGTTTGCATATTATCAAAGGATGGAAACGACAAACAGTGATTTCAAATTATGGTCTCCACCACTACTGGACCTATCATTAGACTCGTTTTCAAATGATTTATTTCAAGAGTTTGACAAGACAAGGCTCAATGTCCAGGACAGCAACAACAACGCTGCCCAAGTGCCTGCTGCTTCATCGCCCATCTCGTCTTCATCTGCTACATTGCCATCGCCTTCCAAAGAGGCCTCTATACAGCAGCAGCAGCAGCAGCCTCAACAGCCACAGATGGAGGAGGAAGAGAGCGAAGACACCTCGTCTGCTGCCAATTTGTTTCGAAAATCATCCACATTTCTCAAGAAAAAGTTAAGCACAAACAGCAGCCAACGAAACAGTGCCATTTCCACGGCTACTACCAACAATGCAGATGACATATCCAGCATCGTCTCCCGCCAGTACCCACCAAAGCCATTGCAGTACTCTCCCATCATAGAGCCTCCATCTGATAAAGTGAGCAGAAATAGCCGTGATAGTGCCAACGTGCTTACCATTACTGAGGAGATACCAGAGCAGGAGGAGGCATCCCAAGAGAATGCAAGCATGAGCCGCAACGATGAGGCAGAGCTCAAGACAGTTGCCAGAAGTCCTACACCTCCCTCTCCTTCCGCCATATACACAACGGCATCACCTCCCATGGTTGCTATCACAGCGCCTTTAGAGAGATCCATTACATCAAATCAGACAGCAGCGTCTGTTTCCAATACAACCAGCCATGCTGCTGTCAAACCATCTACACCTACTGCTACTGCCACCACGCCTACAACAGCATCACACACACCTAAAAGACGATCCTTCTTTTCCTTACGCTTCTGCTAGACCAAAAAGAAACTCTATTTTTACATTGCATATAGATACATGTTCTGTATGCTTGACTGGATACAGGGATGACACTAGGGAGAGGGAGGAGGCAATTACAAGGAATTCAATTACTCTTCTAGTCTGAAAGAAAGAGAGAAAAACAGACATTGACTATGAGCTGAAACCCCTTGAACCTATTTAATCATTTAATCATTTACAATAAAGCATAAATTTAATCATAAAGCTCAATCTCGAGTTTCGGAATTTCGTGTTTTCCAAGACCCGTTTTTCTGGCTCTTTTCTTTTTTTAATAGAGAGAGAGAGAGACGTGATACCTGAGCAACTCTTTTCTTTCTTCTGTATACCATACAAAAGCATGTCATCATCCACTTGCGGAAACCCTCTGCTTCAGCAGTGGATGAGGGAGGAGATGATGAGAACGCAAGCAGTGAGCAGCAAGATGTATTATACCTATAAAAAAGTAAGGGCAACATGCTTGTGATTTGCGTTATTGTTAAACCCCACATATACCAGGCTTATGAATCCCTGAGCAGGTGTCCTATCGAATTCAGTCATCCATATGACGCTGTTCAGTTGGAAGGTATTGGACCCAAGATTGCAGACCTGCTCACCCAAAAAATGAAGGTCTACTGCGAGGATAACGGTTTACCTATGCCACCAGCACCCAACAAAGGTAAGCACTGCACAGTGGCCAAAAGCATACACACACACACACTGATGGATCTATCAATCTACAGCGAGAAGAAGGCGAGCACCACCTATCGATAACGATGACGACGATATCCAACTAGACGAGGACGGTAATCCTATACCATTTCGACCCAAAAAGAGAAGCAAAGCCTACGTGCCTCAATACAGAACTGGCGGCTACGGTATTTTATTGGCTTTATTGGATCTTCACGACTATGGCAGATGCAATGCTACTCAGCAGCAAATCATCAGATTGGCTCAGGATCACTGCAACTCGTCCTACACCTTATCAGAACCGGGGAAGAGCTACACAGCGTGGAACAGTATGAAGAATTTAGTGACTAAGGGATATGTCTACAAGAATGGATCGCCAAAGAAATACCAGTTGACAGAAACAGGCATTGAGTTGGCACAAAAGCTAAAGGAAGCGAATGAAAATAGAGGCGGTGCAAGTGCAAGTGCGTCAACCACACCAAGATCAAGACCAACAACGCTGCCGACATCCTCTGGAGCAGCATTTGCAGCAGCGATAGGCAGTGACAGCGAGGATGATGACAATGGCATTGATATGAGCCAATATGTTCTCGATCCATCTCAACATACTTCTATTTCCATCAATGGTCGCACATCTACAGCGTCGTCCAGCAATCCCTCCACAGCCAGATCTCGAAGCAATCGCAGTCGATTTGGTGATGACGATAATATGGGTGCTATTGATTGGGAGGCAATTGATAGACAAGAGCCGCAGCAGCAACACGCGCCATCACCACGACCTACCACATCATCTTCACGAGCAGACATTTTGGAAGCAATGGCAATCAATGAGAGTGCAAGTAGCAGTAGCAGCAAAAGGAGAAGTACCAACGGCAGATCAGGGAAATCCAGAGGCACAACCACAGCATCTATTTTCGACAGTTTGCTTGAAAACATGGGAGTTGAGGGCGATCTCTCTCAACCTGATATGAGTCTTTATGTAATGAACCCAAGCAACCATCAAACAATCTCATTGAATGGTAAAACTGCCACCAATGCACCGTCATCCAGCAGCAGCAGTAGTAGTAGACAAGGCAATATACCCAGCAGACCCTCATTCTCCACAGCCTCCTCTATCACCACTGCAAGCACATCTTCTTTTGCTAGACGAGTCATGGGCCAAGCAGACGACAATTCATTTGACGAGTTAGTACGCCCTGGTAAATACAAGACACCTGGCACATCCTCCATACTGTTAAAAGACGCAGCCGAAAAGAAGCAGAAACGGCAATACAATGTAGACGAATACGAGATGGACTTAACAGACACGGGCTCGTTGCCTGCACTCAACTCGACACAAATTGCTCAGCCATCGTCAGAGGATGTTGTGAATTTGCTGTCATCGCCAGAAGCATCGCCTCAGTTGCCTCCCAGTGGATTTGGAAATGAAGACCTCATATTTGACGATCGTTTGGATACAGATCAAGACTACTTTCCCATGTCTCAAACGCGCAACAAGCAAATAGCAGACGATACGTTTCATTTCACTTACTTGGATACAGACAATAGGCCGCAGCGACATTTGGCAAAGGCAGCTGTGGATATCGATGATGTGAATGGAGGGTTGGCCTATCTCGTAAAGTATCAGACCAAGCAAGCAAGCCATCCCAAAGCAAAACGTCTAGTAAAGAAAAAGGTGGAAGGTGAGTTTACTCTAGCGTATTTACCAGAAATGCATGGCGAAACTGTGTGTCCTGGCTTGCCTGCGACACCTATTCTGCCATTGCATCGTGAGGAAGAGGATACGTTTTGGCCAGCGACGACTCGAGCTACCAGCAGCACTTTGGTGCCAAAGAGGCCATCTAATTTTACTGCTGCTACTACGACTGCTGCCACCTCGCCAACACTTGCCAACGATAGTCAATCTATCTTTTCTCTTCCATCATCGCAAAATGACATTGTATCACAACCGTTTTTCCCGTCGCAACAACAAAAGAAACTGGATTTCGACGCCATCGTTGCCAGAGAACCCATTACAGAAACATTACGACCTGAGGAATACGAAATCTTGCTTGTGCTGGATAGTCGAGAGATTCAGATGAAACAAAATCGAACTTACTTTCAAGACAGTTTAGCGGCAAAGGGTGTGTCCTGTATCACGCGCTCCATGGACCTTGGTGATGTAATTTGGATTGCACGACCTATTGGCAGCACCAACCAAGCCGAGGAGCTGTTTTTGGACTACATCTTGGAACGTAAGCGTCTCGACGACCTCGTCTCCAGTATCAAGGATGGCCGATTTATAGAACAAAAGACCCGACTCAAGCGAACAGGCGCCAACAAAGTGATCTATGTTGTTGAAAATTACAATCGAGAAGAAGCAGAGCGTTTTGGTATGCCGGCAATCCAAACCGCCATGTCTTCTACGCAAATCATTGATGGCATCTTTTTGAAGCGTACCAACACGATTGACGAAACAGTGGATTACCTTGTGTCGGCTACAAAGCTGGTGAAGCGCATGTATCAAAACCATACATTGCATGCTATTCCAGGTCACTTAATTACAAGGCAAAGCTATCTCGATTTAAAGCAAGCGTACAACAAAAAGGCGGGCGATAAAGAAGCGTATTTGGTGAGTTATCCTCTGTTTAGTCAATTGAATTCAAAGAATGGGTCTACAAGTGTGCACGAGGTCTATTTGAGAATGCTGATGACAATTCGTGGTGTCAATGCTGAAAGGGCTCTGTCGTTGATGAAGGTCTATCCCACACCCAAGTCGCTTTTGATGGCATTTCGCAGTAAACCACCAGAGGAGGCGAAAAATTTAGCCAAAATCGCGACTCAGGAACATATCAGCAGAAGAAGATGGGGCACCAAGATCAGCGAGAGTTTGTATGAAGTCTGGGGAGCCATGTCATATCCTTCTCGTCCTGAAAGTGGTGTTGATGATGATGATGACGAACAAGACTAGCTGTCTAATGTAATAAAGCTGTTTGACAAAATGCTTCTTGGTTGCTCAAAAGTAGCTGCAAAAAGCAGTCTGGATCCGCTTGTCAGCTAATGTCGCAGTGTGTGTGGTGTGATGATAAAGTGACGCATTTTAAGCTACAAAAAATTTGTTCTTTCTGTTCCATTTCCATTTGTTTCTATATCCCCCCTCTCCTTCAACAAAATGAGTGAATCCAAGGAACAAGACAAACATACTCAAGACGAGACAGACATCAAGCAAGAAAAAGAATCAATTGAAAAGAAACAGGAGGAGACAGAGCAATCAAAATGGACACCTGTTTGGGACGATAATGCACAAGCCTATTACTGGTGGAATACAGAGACAAACGAAACCACATGGATCAACCCTGATGCGACACCAGAAGAAGTAGCAGCAGCACAAGCTGCATCAGCAGCTGCAACGGCAGCAAACAGCAACCCTTTAGATTTCTTACTAGATAGAATTGATAATGTCGTAAAAAAGAAGCTGGATGGAAAAGACGAGAGCACAACTACTAGCACGAGCACACCAGACACAACATCTTACTATAACAGCTACACTACAAATTACGACGCCTACGCTGATCCCAGCGCTTCCAGTGCTGATTTATACACATCCCAAGCTCATTTCAATGCGAGAACAGGACGATTTACCACACAAGCAGATGTAAATCGCTTAAACCCAGAAATGCTGTCAATAGAAGCCCGTGCTACGAGACAAATGCAGAATTATTTCGATGTGGACAGCTATACTGAACAGAGAAATGCTCAGATACACAATGCGGAAAACGGCAGAATCAACAAGAAAAAACCATTAACACGCAAAGAAGTAGAGTATTTCAAGAAAATGAAAAAGGAAAAGAAATCAAAAAGAGCAAGAGAATGGTTAATGCAATAAGCATCATTTGAAATAAACAGTGTACTCTTATAAATGGCTCATTGGCATATGTGATGTACTCAGAATAACAGATGTTTGAGATCATTCTAAGTGTACAGTGATATGGGAAAAACTTGATTATATAGCATACTTGTAATAAATCTCACCTCTATCACGACTATATAACTCGTCGTGGGCGCTTGGTATGTTACTTTTCAACTCTTTCTTATTTCCATCACAAACTGTTCTTATGGTCAACATATTATCCTTACCGGAAGAGCTTTTGTCAAGAATCTTTGAACATATCGACTCAAATGTGCAGCTAGCACAATGTAGATTGGTATGCTCAAAATGGAATTCTCCAGCAAATACAGCCATGTTCAGTAATATAATTGTATTCAAAACTAAAAGCAAAGCATTAGCTCTATATGCGCAACTGTTCATCGACCCATCTAAAGGAAAATTGATACGACACATCTACTTTGACAAAGATTTCGACTGTTTTTGGATGGTAAAAGCTATGTTTGATGTAGCGCATTCGCTCAATTTGGAATCATTGGAAGGAAAATCATTGACAACAGAATGTTGCAATACGCTACTCGACATTATCAAGGCTTCACCAACAGCATTCAACAAGGTAAAAGTGCTGCCAAGATACAAAGACACAATAAACCAGGCCTTCAGCGATGTACTGCGCGCATGTAGATATACCCTTTCAGAGATTGATATTGACAACGAAAAGATTTACCTCAATAACACCATAAAAGAGTTTGCCCCTACATTCAATACGTTCGATAACCTGAAAATTTTGAATTATTCGGGGTCATTTAAGCAAATTTCAGAAATTGAATTACTTTTGAAAGGGTGCATTCACTTGGAGAAAATGACATTAGGCAACCTGATAGACGGTGAAGCTATGGAAAAACAGAATCTCAAAGCTTGGATGGAGACAGAAGTAAACCAAGTGGAGAGCCTTAAAGAATTGACCATTAATCACCAATGTCGCTGCGACGTGATGGAATACCTTACATACAAGTACTCTAATCTAAAGAACATCAACATTCGCGCAAATTATAGTCATCGTATGTATGCAGACAACATGGCGAAATTCAAAGGCAACATGGATCGTATCCTTCAATCAATTGAAAGCATTCCAAGCAAAGTAATGACCTTTTGGTTGCCGCTCAACGAAAACCATTATCAAATTATTGATTATTTCATCAAGAAGGGCTACCACTTTCATGTCGAGAAAACTGTAGGTCCTAACAGTCTTTATGTTAAAATAGAGGGCCTCTGATAAAATAAGATTACCAAATATTACTGGGATGGCATTAGCATCAACTAACGAAATATATATCAATAAATTTACCCTTTGCTACTAACCATCATTATTGCATGTTGATGATGAACATGCAAAGTTGGATTGTATCTCACATTTTCCCTTTTTACTGCTGACCATTGCCTACAATGAGCCCAAATCAAGCACTCCATATTCAAGCAAAGCATCATAAACGGCTTTGAGTATACATACAGCCAATGTTGACATATCGATCCAATGACTTTATTAGTAGCCTCTGGTCAAAATCAACCTTTTTTTTTTTTTTTTTTTTTTCGAACCAACAATATCTCCGTAACAACCCTTCCCATTCAAAATCTGATTGCAGCTTTGTTCTTTCTTTATGCATTTAGTGCTTTTGCTCACGATGTCTCTGATGATGATGAGGACATGTACAGATGATGTTGCTATCGTAAATGTGTCTTTGCATGCTATCTTAACAATGCCACATAGCTTGTACTTGAATCAGGTGCTCCGGGTTCTATGAGATAACGCTACATCTATAAAACAACAACAGTACTAGAATGGCAGCGTTATGCACTCTTTTGGCTAGCCAACATGATAGATAATATCAAAGGGCGCATTTAGCTTGAAAGTGTATCGGTCTAGATGAAAAATAGCATAATATGATCTATCATCATCAGAAAGGTTGAATAATGTTCTGTACTGCTCAAATACTTTGACCTACATTACAGATATTTCTCAACACGCATTGATACGGCGGTAGAAGAATGTGTATCATCACCCTCAAGATGATGTTCCAAAAAGTTGCACTTGCTTTACATGATATTCTCTCATGTTTAGAATAACGGAATATAGACAGAAAAAATACAATTAGAACTGAATACATTTATTGTGTTATTCCAAGGTTGAATGAGGATCAAAAATAGTGTTAGAATCGAAGGTACGGTATTTATAGCCATTTGACAGCGCCGCAGCAATACGACCTTGATCCAGGATCGATAGAAGAGGATAATAATTGTATAAGAATTCAGCTAATAAACAAAAGCTTCGTGGATAAGAGTTGACAGATCACCAATTAGACAGAAGTCAAGGTACCAATATTAATCATGGATAGAATGTTCTTCAGATTAAATTTGGCGGAAGAACATTCATCAGGATTGAAAGCATTTCCAGGGACACAATGTCATAGGCTACCACCACAACACTACAGGAACGTAATTGCACCAGGATATAGAAGAAGATTAGCCATCGGATGATGGTACCACTAACATCTTTTTGCTACCATGTCTAAATATATAAATGTATTGTATTCTCCTACACAGACTCGCTCACTACTCCTGCTGTCGTATTATGTCGCGCATAATACCTGTTCATTGCTATGATTTGATCTATATCCTAAACATGTCAAAATTCCAAATTTACATGCTGTTTACAGAATTTTACATGTACTCTCGCATAGTGTAGTGTTCAAATCACTTCAAGCAATGAAAACAACGCATTAAACAGCCCAGAAACGTAGAAAAGCTATATTTGTTTATTACCTCTACATATATAAAAAAACCTAGAAAAATTTTGCCATAGTTCTCCTCTGGAATGATGTTAGGCGGAATTTGAAGTACTACCCAAAAATGCAATTAGGTAGTATTTCAATTAGACCACCCCTCAGGTGCTAGAGCGTGCCTTACTACACCCCTAACATGAGGAATTATGTTTATTAAGACCCTCAACTGTCGCTAAGTAAGTAGAATCAACAGTTAAGTTTGGACCAGCCTATCTAATCCTAGCCTCGGAATCTTGTTATTGTTGAGCTTCAGTGATAGGCACATTCACTCAACGTAAAAAAAAAAAGGTATGCTTCACAGAAACATAGAAAGAAAGAAAAATAGTGAGGGTAATAACATTACATGCCGATGAAAATTAAAAAAAATGAGGGCAAGAAGCCAAGAAAAAAAGAGGGGAGAAAAAGAAGCGAATAAAAATGTATAACTTGTGTCTACTACTATTGCTCTGGCTGTTGTCATCCACAGAAAAAAATAACTCGATTGATCTCTTGCAGCATCCAGTAGTGTCCATGTTCATTCCCATTTGCCTGCCTATACATAATTCAAAGAATATAGTCAGTATTGCATTCCTCAGTCAACGCCATCATATCATAATAATATATACCTACCTAATTGACTGTTGACAGTTCCGTTTGCATCCAGTAGTATTCATAACTAATCATCCACCAGTAGTCGTCGTGACCTTATACTTGTTGCCTACACATCATACATCATATCAAAATAGTATAATAATAGTCAGCAATGTATTCAGCAATCTACGTCATCATTTATACTTACTTGATAAACAATTCACAACAGGTTCTGCATTTAATGTCCTGGAGCACCACCTTGTGCTTGATACCTATATATTCTATCAAATTTGGATAGTCAGTATCGTATTATTAAGCAGCAGACACCATCAAAACTTACCCGATCGATTGAACCAATGATACGTAGCAGTAGTATATAAGACTTGAATATACCACCAGCAGGCCAGAGAACAGCACTGCTAATGATTACTTGCTGACAGTACCAAACCAGAGAGAAGAATTGCTACTGATGATGACTTGCAGATAGTATCGATCAGACCAAAAGAGAGAAGCAACACCACAGATAACTTGCAGATAGTACCAACCAGAACAGCAGCACCACTATAAATGAATTGCAGATAGTATCGAACCAGAAACAGCAGGCAGCGCCAGATATTTTGTTGAAGTTGAGAACAAACAAAACCATTGTCTACTAAAAAAAATATAAGAGAGTTCAGTTATGCGCAATTCAATAAAAAAAGTAGCAATCGACGTTACGTACCGAATTGCTATTATGAAAGATATCAAAGATTCCAAGGAAGTAGCTACAGTATAGCAGTAAGTCGAATTGTTGTTGTGCCTTTGTCGTCGTCGTCGTCTTGTTTGCTTTAAAGCAGTGATTACCTATTCGGAAAAAGAAAGAAAGTCAATTAATAAATACTAGTGCTAGACAATCTATTCAGCAACAAATATACTCACTAGCATACGGCAACACTGATGACAGGCTTGATGAACTTGTTGCTATTGTTTCCAATAACATTGGAGTGATGAGTAGAATAATAATAGTAGTAGAACTGTTTCTGTAGCTGTAAAAATAGTATCAAAAACGGGGGAAGGAAAAACGGGGAAGTGCAAAAGCAAACTATTGTGCATTTGACGTCACGAGGGTTCTCTGTATATAGTAGCTGATATCAAACTGAGATTAAAAGCTCTATCGATCAAAATGCTATTTCATCATTCTGTAAATTTGTCATGGCCTAAAGTTGGCAGTTGTTCATAGTAAACACTTGATCAAGTATATATCAAACTTGTGCAGAATTTAAAGGCGCATCGAATGGTATTACTTTTGTCTGGTTTGATCAACACTAGGTGTTTCAAAGCGACAGAACATTTTTTGTCAAATTTTGATGCTTTTTCGATAATATCTCCATCTCTGTCAAAATAAACCTACTTGTAGCATTCATTATTATTGTAAAGCAAACAATTTCCTATCATTTGAGCTCTTACTAGAAGTTCTAGCTTGACTCTACGTAGAGAAATGAAGAAAAACGTCTGACCAAAAAATCATCAGCTAATTTTCTAGCCTGTAAGGGCAAGGCCAATTTGGTCAAAGATGGCCAATTTTGCAAGGACATAACTTTTCGTGATATCTCTGCCAATACTGATCAGACTTGAACAAAACAAACACCATTCCATAGGTCTACATTAGCTCCAACATAATCTAAAAGTCAAAAACACTTAATAGACGTTCCCTTCATGAAACAACTCAAAGTCATGTATTTTGATTTGCCTCAAGCGGGCACTACCCGACATATTTTTGAAAATACTAATAATAACCATACCATCCTATAGAGAATCAAAAAAGAAACAAAAGTCAAGCACTACGCAACATTGACTCACTTAGTAAATCATAGAGAAATATCCCTTCAAACTTGGATCATTTTTCCCATTTTTCCTTCTTACTGCTTCACATCGTCCATTACAAAAAACATAAATCCGACACGTCCTAGTCAAAAAAGGTGCGCAAATAACTTTTACTATGCATACATCCAACACACATATATCAATCCTATGACTTTTACTGGTAGTATCTGCTAAAAATTGATCAAACTCATGAAACTATCCATATCTCAGCAAACAACATAGCTACGCAAATTTCATTTGCACCATCGCATTTCTTACAAGAATTCGTTATAATAACATGCTAAGCCTGAAGCTGAAGCGTCAATATTTAAATTTTCGATTGTCGAACGTCTACAGTAAAAGTCACTTCGGCTAATTTGAGCAGTAAAATTTAGCCGTTCAAAAAGGAAAAAAAAGCTGTTTTTTTGTGAAAAAATTCAGTATGCTTAAGGAGCTTTACAAAAAGCTTTTTTCCTGCATAAAAAAAAGGCATTTTTTTGCTTTTCAACAAGTTATTATGCTTTTCATATGAGCAACCCAAATTCTTTCTAAGCGATATTATCTGCTTTTCGTAAAAGCAGCTAGATTGCTGCTTGAACAGCTTAATCAGGCTTGTTTTTAGAACAGCTTAATTTGTTGTCGTGAAGATGATTATACTTTTTAGCTATAAACGTCTCATTCGATTTCTATATTTCTGGTTTTTATTTATGGCAACTGGTACTCAATCATAACTATCATATTGAATTGATCAAATGAATGACTTGGATAGACCATCCTGATTATTTTGATGGACCTGATTTACCAGACTGTCGTCAGCAACACATGGGACTCACCATATTGCGTTCAATACATAGAATTTAGCACACTGGAATCACTAGACTGAGTTGATTGAGTATACTGGATTGACCAAGTTTGATTGTTCAGATACAAGAAGCTGATTGCGCAGACCGATACTGAAAATATATAGTAGTTTAGATGCCTCTAAATTCCTATCGTTCGTTTTTTAGTAAAGGAAGAGTGATTAGTTGCATAATGGTGGTTTTTGAAAATATATAGCTGATTTGTTCTATAAGAAGGCTGTTGATGGTAACCTAAGATGTACAATTAAAAAAAATGTCGCAAATTTGAGCCTATTCTACTTTACGAAGAAGAGAGCCTGAAAAATGTTGAAATGCTGGTAGTAATACAGGCTGTGATAAACTTCTTGCAAAATAAGTATATTCTTTCACTCATTGTCTTGAAAGCAACGGCACAGCCTAAAAATGTACAGAAGATGTATGTAAGTATCAAGGCATGGAACTTTTTGAAATTTTGTAGTAGGTTACCGCTGCACATTTAGAAGCTGAAGTCAATTTAACGCATGTAGGACTATCATGAAAGTTCTTGAGAGTTATTATGGATTGCCATTGCATCAAAAGTAGCATAATTATAGCATAATTATAGCATATGACAGACACTCCACCTCAAAAAATACAATGCACGGCTGTAATCTACGTAGTATAAAAGGTTAAATCTGAGCATTTTCTTCATCAATTCAAGAACCACTATTTTAGAATACCAATTACTTTTTTTTGATTTTTTACCATCATATAAGTAGTGTGTAACATCGACGCAAATCCGTTGAAATGGGAAAGAATGTTGATAAAGAATATTATTTTATTTGTAGAAAAAAAAAGGAATATAAATTGATAGTAAACCCTTGTTTAGTGATTAAAGCGACCAAACAAACAACAGAGGAGACTTGCATTGACACAAGAACATGTCCAGTGGATTGTCTCAAATCAGAAAAATTAGGGTGTCTCGCAATCGGATGACTCTAAACTCGTACATTTATCGCCACTTATGATTTCAGGAGAAGACTCTATATCAATTGAGGACATGCGATTATTTTGGGCTAAAGCTGCTGGATTTGGGCGATTTCTATTCTGCAGCCAGATTTCGACATTAAAATCATGTCGCATCTGGATTTCATGCTTTTGGTCTTCGGTTCTTTGATAAGCCCCAAATTTGACAAACCTATTAGATTTATTCAATACCAACAAGTTGATTCAATTCAATTCATCCTTACACTTCATCAATTTTTTGCTCGCGTAGTTTACTCTGGTCCTCATGTCTCTCTTTTGATTCTGATATACTATTTCGAGTCTTACGTAAGTTTCTTCTGCATGCTCTCTTTGAAGCAGCTCCCTCCTAGCATCTTCAAAAGCAGAAAAGTCCTCTTCTTCATCTGATTCTTCGTCTGATTCTTGCTTAATCAAGCGACGTCTATGAGGGTTGATATTCAAATAGAGTAAGCCAACAATGTATGCAGTAGCAACAGCAGTTTTCTCTTTCAAATTAATACTTACATTGGGGGGATAACAGAGGAGGAGGAGGCAAAATGGTCATGCTGTTGTTGTCTTCTGGAGGTGGGCTGATGCATACCAAATAATAGGTTGTTGTCTTCTTCCTCACTCGATTCAGAAACAACATGGTTGCTGCCTGTTGAAGAAGCGATTGAGTAAACATCATCATCATCATGAGGTTCTGTGTGGTCTTCTTCTTGTAAATAGCGTCTTGTAGGAACATTATTAGCTGAACGATGTACGCCTAATTTATTCTACAATAAAAAAGTAAATTTCAAATCTCTCTCACTGTAGCTCAAGTTACCTGTTGCTGTGATGATGTGCTTTCTTTGTTTCTGTCATCATCGGTTTTGATTGATTTCCAAGCTAGTTGTAAGAAGCCCCGTGCTGCCCATTTGTTAATACATCTATATATCCCTGGAGGCTTGAAATCGTTTGTATAGGCAACATGCTCCAAAATAAGACAGTAATAGTTCTTTTCATCAGCTGATACATTTTTCCATTTGGAAGGAGCTGCCAGATCCAGGCTGTGGGCGAGGATGCACACCTTTGAGGCAGTCCTGGCGAACTTCTTCTTCATATGTGCAATTTTTTGTTCAGTCAAGTGGCTGGATTCGTATGACCCGTATTCGTCCTTCCAAAGTCGAACCATTAGCTTCGTTAACCGTCTATTAATGCTGTTGTCTGGATCAGATTTTGGCTTGTTGTTGGTCAATGTTGATACGTCAGCACCTAGTTGCTGGTTACTCTCTTGTGGGAAATTTGAGTTCTTTGATCGCATAAAGTCAATATCTCTTGCAGAAAATTGGTTGGGGCAGGCCAAGAGATGCGCTCTAACTTTTGGTGAGGCATACTCTGATAAAAAAAAACAACGTTAGGTCTACTATCGTCAAACGCACACCATGGTCAACTTACTACTCAATGGAATAGGGCCTGTATTATTGTTTAGCGTTTCTATAAGCTCTTGATCAACTTCTAGTAATGGATTTTGACTATGAAGTGCTTCAGAAAGCTTCAATTCCAAGCTATCCAATCCGGCACCATGACTTTTCTTCATATCCTCTACTGCATTTAATATACGTTGTAAGATATCATTCTGATTGTTGCTGTTGATGCTGTTGTTTCTGTAGGCAAAGCTCTTGGCATTGTTGTTGTTATTGTAGTTCATTTTTCAGTAAGGCTTTTAATAAGATAGAAGAACAAAAAAACTTGCGTCATGATTGCTATTATGTTATACATTAAAGCTTCCAATTAGCCGTACTGAATACAACCAACCACTTTTCCTTGTGTTTGTATGAAGCTCGGTTATATAATAACTTGAGAGCAATTGCATTGCAGTAGTCTACCATGTTTGCTTTGCCAAGTACTTTTTTATTAGTTTTGTATGAAGGAAAAAAGACAGACTGTTGTTTGTTTATTATGAAAGCAGTTGTAGATCAAATAGACAGCATTTATGCTAATAAACTCCGCAATATATAATTATTGTGCAAATCTGACATTTATTGCCGTAAAAAAAATCACTTTTCTTTTCTCTTCTTCTCACACATCATTATTACCCTAACATGGCCTCATTCAACTTTGAACAAACTGGTTTAAACAAAGCAAAAAGAGCCCGAACCATCTATAATTGCGATGAATGCCAGGAGGAGCTGGATGGTTATAGAGCCAAACTCAACCACGACAGATATCATCATGGAATGAATGCTACTGATTCTGACGATAACAAGGTTTTATCTAATGAAGAAGCATCTAACAAAGAAAACGGTAGGCAATGCTCCACTTATGTAGTTTTATGCTTTCAAACTAACTGATTTTGTCTTTTTTTATACTCAATTACAGAAGACAATGAAGCTCAAGATGTGACAAATGAAGAGTACATGTCATTGAGTGATGCTGGAATAGTGAATGATATTTATATCAACCTAGGTCAAGAAGATACTACATTCAGTGGCGAACGCACATTTGAAAGCATTCAAAAGATGCTACGTACTCCGTACAAGACCTCAGGTGTCTTTAACACTGAAGGTGATGAAGAGTCAAGCTGCGTTTATCAAGACTCAGGGTCTTATTATAGTGGGATGACTAAAGCAGAGCTATACTCTGTCCAGTTATACGACATAATGCAATCGTTCTCTGTACCGCGAGAGGCTCATCGCATGATCGTCCGTTTAATGAACAGCACGATTGCAGGCTACGAAACAATGATGGCAGGTTCGTTGATACAATAATACTTCATGAGTAGATGGTTGAGTTCTGTGTTTAATTGCTTTATATTTTTTAGAGAAGCCAGAAAGTCGTATCATGCATTTGGAGGCAGTTCAACAGTTGCTTTCGAGAAAATCGGAATTCAAAGCGCAATCATACAATGTTTGTTCAAACGGATGCTACTGTTTAGAATAACGAAATATAGACAGAAAAAATACAATTAGAACTGAATATATTTATTAGGTTATTCCAAGATTGAATGAGGATTAAAACTAGTGTAAGAATCGAAGGTATTTATAGTTATTTGACAGTGCCGCAGCAATAGGACCTTGATCCAGGATAGAGGATAATTGTATAAGCATTCCACCAGTCAACAAGGGCTTCGTGGATAAGAGTTGACAGATCACCAATTAGACAGAAGTCAAGGTACGCACAATGGATAGAATGTTCTTCAGAGCAGACTTGGTGGAAGAACATTCATCAGGATTGAAACCCATTTCCAGGAACGCAATGTCATAGGCTACCACACTACAGGAACGTAATTGCACCAAGCTATAGATTAGCCATCGGATGGCACCACTCACAT
Organism: Mucor circinelloides; assembly: GCA_037974945.1. Classification (NCBI taxonomy): domain Eukaryota; kingdom Fungi; phylum Mucoromycota; class Mucoromycetes; order Mucorales; family Mucoraceae; genus Mucor; species Mucor circinelloides. The sequence goes on along the minus strand of JBBNAA010000028.1, from coordinate 470,772 downwards.
CTTCTTGCTATGTCTAAATAAAGCTATTGTATTCTACTACGCATCCTTGCTCATTCCTGCTGTATTATGCTGCGCATAATACTTGTTCATTGCTATGATTTGATCTATATCCTAAACATTCGTCCCCACCAGAATCGATAATACTGAAAGAATTGACGATTCGACAAAAAACCACACCAAGGAGATAGATCAAACTAGACCCGCTTGTGTGAACCGCCTCCATGCTAACATAGTTCCGTAACAATGGCCATTAAAAAATCCTAAACAATGCAAAACCCAATGGGAAAAAAAACATTGAACAGGTAAAAAGGTACACTGCTACCGCAAACTATACCAACTGCCTCGTATCTCACACTGATTCCTCCACCACACAACCTTACCATGCCACCACTTACAGCTTTGTTCCCGCCGGCTTCGTAACATATGTCCCTAACCGCCGTTTGGCAGGTGCTTGCGATTGACTCGCCTTGCTCATTACCGCATCTACCTGTCGTTTCTTGTGCTTGCCCTCCTTCGATGACGCAGCCTGTTGTGTTGCTGCTGCAACTCGCTCACCGATACGATCCTTCTCTTGTTGCTGTAACTGCACATGCTTTTGCCAATAGCGCTGCAAAATATGAGGGTCTGACACATCTTCGGCTGTAATCCATGAACACATTCGCTCTCCATAACCTTTCCACTTGATCAAGTACTCACGATTGGCCGCCTTGCCCCGATGATCTCGTATAGCCTCGATTTCAAAATACTCATCGTCAATGGCCTTCTCATCAATATTAACTACCTTCAACTCGGATGGCACGTAATTGCGATGCAGGATCTCATTCATCTCGTCCTTCAACTCATAGGATCCCCCTTGATTTCTACGAATCACTGTATATGGACCATCATAAATTGGGCTCAACTTGCTCGGTCTTTGACGCACTTTGACCATCACATGAGCTCCTACAGGGATGTCCACAATCATGTGCTTACCATTAAATCGTTTCTGCATTAGCGCATTCATCTTTGCCTCTCGTTCATGAATTGCTGGAAACACAATCTTGTGCATGTACTCGATACGCTCTTCTAGCTCTTCTACCGACACAATGTCCTTTGGTATAGGATACTTGTCCTTGTTCGCATAATCATCAGGTAAAGTTACTCGTCTCGCAAACATGAGAGAAAACGGCGATGTCATGGATTTACTCTTGATGTAACGATTGCAGCACAACTGCACAATCGGTAAGTAATCGCTCCATTCTCTCGCATTGGACTTGCTCATCTTCCTCAGGGTATTCATCACAATTTTCACACTGGCTTCCGCACTACCATTTGATCTTGCTGCATATGGAGTCGAATAGTTGCGCTGCACTCCCAAGTTCTCGCTGATAGATTGCAACAAACGATTTTCAAATTCTCCACCATGATCACTTTGAATAACAATCGGGAAAGAGTAGTCACCAAACACTTTGATCAGCTCTCTCGCAATGCTTGTGGATTCTTTTGATTTCAATGGTCGCACTACAACATACTTTGTGCACAAATCCGTAACAACCATCACATACACATACCCCTCAAATGTCAATGTCATGGGCCCAGCCAAATCGACAGACACATGCGACATGGGCTGTAACGATACGACATTCTTCAGTGGGTGCCACCCTCTCTTGGCAATGTTATGCTTCTGGCATTCAGGGCAACTGCTGACTAAACGTTTCGCATCTTCGTACACATTAGCCCAATGCAACCCTTGTGAATGCAATTCTCTGACAATGGCTTGCGCACCATAATGTCCAAACATGTGAATTTCCTGCAATATTTCATCCCGATCTTCATCTGGAGGTGTCATATAATCCAGATCCTCTTTCGCTGTCTCAATCACTTGTGTAGCAAAGATGTTGACTGCATGATCTTTGCTATATCGCTTCTTCTTGATCACATTCTTCTCACCACGTCGCTCAAAGTTTCGAGCTGCTCTATCTAGGCTGTGTACCTCGCTTTCTTCTAACACTAGCTTTCTATTCTCCTCTTCCACAGGTGGATACAATCGACTCAACAAATCTGGGAAGATGTTCATTGCTCCTGGCAAATGCACCACCTCAAACGTAAAGTCCAGAATGGTCTCTATCCAACCTGCCATCATAGGATTCACCACTTTCTGCGAGTGTAGGTACACTAATGCTCTATGATCAGTCAACACACGGAATGTTCGCCCATAAATGTACGTATGAAATTTCTTCAGTGCTAACACAACCGCATACAACTCTCGCTTGGTAGTTGACCATCGTCTCTGAGCTGGACTCAGCATGCTCGAAATAAAGCCCACATATTTATGACGTCCCTTGTCATCCTCTTGGTAAATTACAGCGGCCACACCATATAGACTGGCATCACACGCAATGATGAATTCCTTTTCAAAGTCTGGATAATTGATCAATAAATCCGCTTGTAAAATCTTTTTGATTGCTTCAAAACACTCTGTGTGCTTGCTTGTCCAATGCTTCATCACATCTTTGTTGTCCTTGATCAGATCCGTGAGAGGAGCTGCCACTCTGTAAATCATGGGAATATGGGAGCGCAAATAATTCACCAACCCCATAAACTGCTGCACTTGCTTCTTTGTCGTTGGCACTGGCCAGTTTGCCACATTAGTACACTTGGACTTGTCCACTCGAATGCCTTTTTCATCAACTACAAAACCCAACAGTCGCACCTTCTTCTGCATAAAGTGACACTTGCTTGGTTGTAAGATTAACTTCGCTTCTGTCAGTCGATCAATGACTGTTTTCACTGCTACTTTGTAATGCTCAAAATTCACTCCTGCGATAATGATATCATCTAAAAAATTCTGGGTAGTTGACACAATTCGTCCAGTTTTATCTCGTACCTGCTGCAAACCAGACAGCAAAGTAGAAAGTGTAAATTGGTACTGGCTAGGTAACTGGCACAATCCGAAACAGGCTTTCAAGAAATAGAAACCTTGACCATTGAAGCTAAAACTGCACTTAAATTGGCTCTCTCTTTCTATTGGAAATCGGTGGTACGCATCTTTCAAATCTGTGGTCCCGAAATACTTCATACCGCTCAGGTTCTCAAAGATATCCTTTACCAAAGGTATAGGGAAGTTATAAGGAGGTGGTAAAATGCTATTCAACAGACGCACATCCAAACACACACGATGATCTACCACGTTACCCAACTTGTCACGCTTTGGTACTACCAGGAGTGGACTATTAAAAGACGAGTTGATTCTTGATCGTCCTATGGTTTTTGTATCTAACCACTTTTGAATTTGCTTCTCCACAACAGGCTTCAATGATTCCGCTATAGGGTAAGGACGACGATGCGCCGTCGCTCCTTCCTTCGTAGGTAATCGCACTACTGCTTCTGGCAAGGGACAGCACGATTCAATCGGGATACTCTCATTTCTCTTCAACGAGTCGCGAATGAACTCCTCAAACTCCTTACGTTCTGCTGGAGTTCCTGCAGGTGAGTTATCCGCTTCTAAGTGTTTGCCATCAAAATCTAGGTTGATATTTTCAAACATTCTCGCATCATGCTCAGTTGCATCTGAATGCTGATGCTCGCTATCAATACGAAAAGCAACACCAGTCAAACCAATATTCATCTTTGGCAGCACATCTACACCCAACAAGACATCAAAATCCAATCCTTGCTCAAATGAGACGACTTCTAACGCATGCTCAAATACAATCCCATTTGCATACTTGAATTTCAACGGAAATGTCATTGCCACTCGCTTCACAGACTTGGATAAAAACTTAAGGTAACCTTCAACCTTTCTTACTTTTTTAATTTTAAGCACATTTATTAAAAACCGCAAACTAATACAACTTATTTGTGAACCCGTATCCACTTTTCCAATGACTTTGACACACTTGGATTCTACACATATCAACAGCGGGGTCAGCAACGCAAAGAAATTAGTTTCCACTCTTTCCGGATTCACACTAGGCAACTTACATTGAAAAGCCAATTCACTCATCAATTGGTCTTGATCAACGACACTCTCTGTCTCCTCTGCTTTGTTCTCTTCAGGAGATGTCTTCATCGCAGCAGGAACCACACTTGCCGCAAATACTTCTGGATTCAACACAGTAGGAGAAGGACCTACACCAGGAGGACGACGCTGCCCACAGACCTCGGCATGCCCCCGTTCATAAGGCTTTCCGCACTTGACACATTTGCCCTCTGCCCTTGCACGCTTGAACTTCAAGAATTGACAGTCTTTGGAACCGTGTGAGTCATTAGGCCCATGTTGATCGCAATGAAATTTCTTGCTCACACCATGGTTCTCACTACGCTTGAACCCATGCTGACCACTACGTCCACTAGATGTGCCTCTTGACGAGCCTTGGTAACCACGGCGCTCTCGACGATTCTCATACACACTTGGATCTTGCACACCACCAGGTAACAACGAAGTCGCATGCGCATAAAAGCGATTATCGTCTCCCAAGACATCTCGAGCAACCTGCGTGATTCGATCCACTGTCCACGATTCTGTGCCTTGCTCTCGCACCAACGTAATACGCACTGCCGTCTGCACTGGGAGAATCAACGACGCCATGAACCTATCAGCCACTCTAGGATCATCCAACTGCAAGCCAGCATTGTAAACCGCTTGCTGGAAACGACACGAATAGTCCATGATGGACTCTGATGAGCTCATGGTCATGGTAAAAACCAGATCCGTATTACGACGAGTAATGACCGCAGACCCAAAACGACGAGAGAAAACTTGCTTGGCCTCAGCCCACGAACCACACTTCAGCAATGTTTTATCCACCCACGCACGATCACCATTTGGCATACACAACGGCAACAACTTAGCCCACTGAGCCTCCAGATCCAACGACGAAGAGTTCAAGATGCTTTCGAAAGTTCGCAAATAATGATCCACACTTTCAAAAACTTCTTCGTTTGGAAAGGCTTTCACTGCAGAAGAGGCCAACTGAAACTTGGGGAGATCACGACGATTCAACGCCAAGTTTTCACCACGCACCGCACGTCCACGCTCACTGGTTGCCTTTGGCTTGACCACATCTTGATAGCTTTGCAGCTCCACAATGGCCTTCTTGTTACCCACAATCACACTCAAGGCCTCATGACGCTCCTTGGCTGTAGCCGCAGTTGCTACCACCTTGATGAGCTTAGCATTCTCTTCTCTCAATGCTCTCAACGCATGCTCAATGGAAGCTACCTCACTTGCTTCCAACGTTTCACCAGAAGATTCCACCTCATGAATCGCAGAAGACCCCTGGTTCATATCCAAGCTTTCACTTGGAATGAATGCAGACAAGACCGAAGAATCACCACCAAGATCAGCCATTAGTTCGTCTTCATCCAGAACATTGCCTTCATAAGAAAGGACCTCGGAGCGTGCATCAGCTGAAGGATGAAGATCAAAATCCTCCAAAGCAATAGGAAGACCAGCATCAACACTAGGGCCTTGCATTGGACCATGAGTAGAACCAGCAACGGAACCATGAGTAGAACCAGCAACAGAAGAACCAGAAGACATTTTGATTTGATAGATTGAGGAATATAGATAAATATATAGAGGTACAGTAATTAATTGTAAAAAATGTTTAGAATAACGAAATATAGACAGAAAAAATACAATTAGAACTGAATATATTTATTAGGTTATTCCAAGATTGAATGAGGATTAAAACTAGTGTAAGAATCGAAGGTATTTATAGTTATTTGACAGTGCCGCAGCAATAGGACCTTGATCCAGGATAGAGGATAATTGTATAAGCATTCCACCAGTCAACAAGGGCTTCGTGGATAAGAGTTGACAGATCACCAATTAGACAGAAGTCAAGGTACGCACAATGGATAGAATGTTCTTCAGAGCAGACTTGGTGGAAGAACATTCATCAGGATTGAAACCCATTTCCAGGAACGCAATGTCATAGGCTACCACACTACAGGAACGTAATTGCACCAAGCTATAGATTAGCCATCGGATGGCACCACTCACATCTTCTTGCTATGTCTAAATAAAGCTATTGTATTCTACTACGCATCCTTGCTCATTCCTGCTGTATTATGCTGCGCATAATACTTGTTCATTGCTATGATTTGATCTATATCCTAAACAGCTACCTCTTCAATCTCAACGATAATGCAAACCAGTGTCCAGTCTGTGGATGGGATCCATGTACAGAGAAGGAGATCAGTAATAAGTCACTTCCTGTTCCAAAAATCAAGCTGTTATCAATCGGGGACGTATTAAGTAAACTGCTGAGCAACGAAACTACGAGAGAGCAGCTTCTGTATCGCTCTCAATATCAGCAAAGCACTGACAACAGTTACCGCGACTACTTTGATGGGTCAGCATACCGCGATTGTTTGGATAAAGGCATGTTCACCAGCGAAAACGACCAAGCCGTGGCTCTATATGTGGATGGTTTTGTTAATTCAAAGAGAGGATCAGTCAAATATACAATGATACACTTGGTACTACTTAATTTCAGCCCTGAGATACGCTACAAGACAAATTATCATATACAGCTGGGAATTGTTGCTTCAAAGAACAAAATTGCTATCGATTCATTTTTACAGCCAATCCTATCAGAGCTACACTATTTGGAAGAAAATGGAATGACAGTTGTCAAGCAAGATGGTACACGTTTGTCCGCCAAATGTTATATGGTGAGTGTTGTAGAATAATTCACTGCACGTTAGCATAGCAATGATACTTACAATTCTTTTTGTTATAACTGAAGGTGTTCCTCGGAGGCGATATACCAGGACTAGCGGCAATCAGCAAGGCTCCCTCCCATCAGTCAAGGCACGGTTGCAAGGACTGCACCCAGGTTGGTGTTCATGCTGTCAACAGACCTAATGGGTTGTATCTTCCTTACGAAAACCCAAGCAGGTGTCGCTTGCGTACTACGAACGATTATCGCCATGGTGATCCTGAGCATGGCATCAACACCATCAGTTTGCTGTCAGGAATGAAGTTGTTCAATGGGGCCGCTTTCAGTACGATGGATGAACTCCATACAATTGGACGAGGTGTTGTGGGAATGTTGCTGTTAGACGTCTTGACAGTAGCTGCAACAAAAGAGAACAAGTACTACCATAAGCTATATCTCAACAAAGATGTATACAGCACACAGCAATATCCATTCTTTATTCAAAAATCAAGGCTAGAGCTGATCGGCAAAGCAATTGAAGACTCTCGGCAGCATATCCCAACATCTTTTCTTGGGTCTTGTACAAACCAAATTGTCAACAGACAGGGCATGCGGGCTGTTGATATCATGGATTATCTTCTCTATTATATCCCAACTCTATTTGTTCCAGAGCTTGCATCTATACCAGCACAGCAGGCAGTTCTTCGACTCATCAAGGGCTGTTCACTTGCACTTTCTTGGAGTTTATCAGACAATGCTCTTGATGAAATGGATTCTTGCTTCAAAGCATTTTACAACTTCTGCAACAAGGAAATCGCGCTTGGGAATTTATCTGCTTCAATCTTCAGGCCAGTGTTGCATTATCTACAGCATATTTCCTCTACGATCAAGTGTCATGGTCCGCTGCCAGTTTCAAGTTGTAGATCGTTGGAGAGAACGATAGGGCTCTACAAGCGTAAGATGAGCAGCAGGACATCAAATCAGGCACAACCATCAAACCTGATAGAAAAGGCAATGCTTCGATCGCTTCTGAGCCATGGTATTGATGTAGAAGAAAAAGCGAAGTTGTTCCGACCTCTTGGTTATACAGAAGATACCTGGGATGAGAATGAAGAAACAGGCCGGCAATTGTGGATTCCATTTGAAGATGTCACGCTCACTGATGATGAATCACTGTTTGAAGGTGTGAAAGTATCCGCATTGCGAAGGGCTCTGTCAAAATATTACCAACGCTTTTATGGTGCAAAAGATGTTGTCGTCGATGGGCCCATTCTGTTTAAACTTGCTGGACGTGCTTGGATCTCGAACAAAATCATTGTCGCATCAACACTCTATGCCAGAAAGAATCGCGAGCATCGGCGAGCAAATCACCATGTCTTTTTCACGAGTCCTTTTCTGTCGTCGAAAAACGTTTCTTCAAGGGGCTGGTATGCTGGTACGGTGATTTACTTTTTGAAGCATGATTACCGAGACAATACTCAATTCCTTGCTCTTGTCGAAGTAATGAAAGTGAACACCACTGCAAAGCACAGCAAGGCCATTCCAGTTGTGAGAAGCGCAAGGTCTTCTGAAACTCCAAAATATGCAATTATCTCTGTCGATCAGGACATCCTCTATCAAGTTGGCTTGGTGAAGAACTTGGGGAGCGAGCATAAGTTTTCGGTGATTGTCCCCAACAACACTTTTGATGGCAATGTGCTTTCTACGACCTCTGGTTTGCTTGCAAACCTGTGATTCAATTATCTATGCACACTATCAACCCCTATGGCCCGGATGTTCCTTTTTTTTTTTCTATGACCTAGTTTTTATTTTATTTCATTTATATATGCCTTTTTACTATGATGCCACAAGCTTTTTTTCTTTTCCTTCCTTTATTACCACGTTACGGCAGTATCTTTTCGTTTTTTTTCTCCTCTTTTTTTCTAGCCCTATTGCCCAAACAGCTTGTTCCTTTTTTAGATTTGCTAAAAGAATATCTTTTTCATACTATATTACAGAATCTTTTCTTCTTTTCCCATTTTATTTTTAAATAAATGCACTATGTATATTATTGTAATGAGTACAATTGTCTTGTAGTGGTGAAGACGGATGTACTATGGTGTTGGACTTGGTGTTACTAAATGCAGGTCCTTATAATTTGAGTAACACTTACTATATAATATATGTGTATATTATTTGTACAAGCAGTAGTTAATTATAAGTGTGATGGTAGAGTAAATATTTATTGTGATAAATATGGAGAAGGGGTTAGACAGATATTTTCACTAAGGTTCGATATCTGTCAAAATTAGCTATTTATATACAAATTAAGGATGTCTCAAACCGCATGGTTGAGACATATGTAATGTGGATCATTACAATTATTTCCTGCCTCAACCGTTGTATTCGCCTTGTTTGTTGTGTAAGCGCAGATTGTAGCCGCATACTTCTTACTGTATAGACTTTGGTGTTGCATGCAAAGGTCTTTTGGAAAAAGCACCTTCTTTCTTACAGCAACTTGCACGAAATCATCTTTGAACCAAAGCCATCTTTCCTCACCAAGCAAGCGTAATAGAAAAGTTTCTACCCTCACTCATCACACTGAAAAGTATAAAAATGCACATAACATCTTGTAAATCATATATACAATAAATAACACAACGCTGATTACGTTTAGAGAATATTTCTCATATATATTTGTTTGGAACCACAATGTTGTAGAAAGCAAGTAACGGATAATTATCCATCGACGCTAAAAAAACAAATAGTGAAAAGCAGCCGTTTTTGCCTTTACGAGCAGCTTCCATGTTGCTTTGTATTATTCGCTAATTTTCAAAGCAGTATAACTTGACGTTAATTCAACATTTTAGCTTCGTAATTGATATTTTACTATTAAAATCAATTTCTATATTTACATTGTTGATTTTGCATCTTTTCAAAGACAGTGCAAAATCAGCATCTAATTTTAAATCTTCTCATATAGCTAAAATATGCTACTCGAGTAGCAAAAATCCAAAAAAACAGCAGGATTCTGCTGCATAAGAAACACAAAAACTACTTGGGTTAGCCGTAGTGAGTCCAAAAGTAAAGATTTGAAAATCGTTTCCAAAATCCATGTCCAGATGTGAGGTCCCATACACAATATGAGATAACTTAAAACTATTGTAGTAGTGACATGAAAATGAAACAACTTTTAGCTGAGGACACGGTATTGCGAATGTCTTGTTGTCGGGATAATAATTGAAATTGGAGGATACTGTGGAATTTAGACTACTGTAGCGTCTTGTTATACAGTACTAATAAAAGTCATTGGATTGATATAGAAATGTTGGTTATATGTGTCGCAAAAAGTGGTTGGGGAACTTTGGTTGACTAGGGAGTTCTGTATTTGGGCTTGTTATGGATGATTTCAAGCAGTAAGACAGGAAAATGTGAAAAATGATCCAACTTTGGGTGAATATTTCTCTATGATTTACTAAGTGAGTCAATGTTGCGTAGTGCTTGACTTTTGTTTCTTTTTTGATTCTCTATAGGATGGTATGGTTATTATTAGTATTTTCAAAAATATATCGGGTAGTGCCCGCTTGAGGCAAATCAAAATACATGACTTTGAGTTGTTTCATGAAGGGAACGTCTATTAGGTGTTTTTGACTTTTAGATTATGTTGGAGCTAATGTAGACCTATGGAATGGTGTTTGTTTTGTTCAAGTCTGATCAGTATTGGCAGAGATATCACGAAAAGTTATGTCCTTGCAAAATTGGCCATCTTTGACCAAATTGGCCTTGCCCTTACAGGCTAGAAAATTAGCTGATGATTTTTTGGTCAGACGTTTTTCTTCATTTCTCTACGTAGAGTCAAGCTAAAACTTCTGGTAAGAGCTCAAATGATAGGAAATTGTTTGCTTTACAATAATAATGAATGCTACAAGTAGGTTTATTTTGACAGAGATGGAGATATTATCGAAAAAGCATCAAAATTTGACAAAAAATGTTCTGTCGCTTTGAAACACCTAGTGTTGATCAAACCAGACAAAAGTAATACCATTCGATGCGCCTTTAAATTCTGCACAAGTTTGATATATACTTGATCAAGTGTTTACTATGAACAACTGCCAACTTTAGGCCATGACAAATTTACAGAATGATGAAATAGCATTTTGATCGATAGAGCTTTTAATCTCAGTTTGATATCAGCTACTATATACAGAGAACCCTCGTGACGTCAAATGCACAATAGTTTGCTTTTGCACTTCCCCGTTTTTCCTTCCCCCGTTTTTGATACTATTTTTACAGCTACAGAAACAGTTCTACTACTATTATTATTCTACTCATCACTCCAATGTTATTGGAAACAATAGCAACAAGTTCATCAAGCCTGTCATCAGTGTTGCCGTATGCTAGTGAGTATATTTGTTGCTGAATAGATTGTCTAGCACTAGTATTTATTAATTGACTTTCTTTCTTTTTCCGAATAGGTAATCACTGCTTTAAAGCAAACAAGACGACGACGACGACAAAGGCACAACAACAATTCGACTTACTGCTATACTGTAGCTACTTCCTTGGAATCTTTGATATCTTTCATAATAGCAATTCGGTACGTAACGTCGATTGCTACTTTTTTTATTGAATTGCGCATAACTGAACTCTCTTATATTTTTTTTAGTAGACAATGGTTTTGTTTGTTCTCAACTTCAACAAAATATCTGGCGCTGCCTGCTGTTTCTGGTTCGATACTATCTGCAATTCATTTATAGTGGTGCTGCTGTTCTGGTTGGTACTATCTGCAAGTTATCTGTGGTGTTGCTTCTCTCTTTTGGTCTGATCGATACTATCTGCAAGTCATCATCAGTAGCAATTCTTCTCTCTGGTTTGGTACTGTCAGCAAGTAATCATTAGCAGTGCTGTTCTCTGGCCTGCTGGTGGTATATTCAAGTCTTATATACTACTGCTACGTATCATTGGTTCAATCGATCGGGTAAGTTTTGATGGTGTCTGCTGCTTAATAATACGATACTGACTATCCAAATTTGATAGAATATATAGGTATCAAGCACAAGGTGGTGCTCCAGGACATTAAATGCAGAACCTGTTGTGAATTGTTTATCAAGTAAGTATAAATGATGACGTAGATTGCTGAATACATTGCTGACTATTATTATACTATTTTGATATGATGTATGATGTGTAGGCAACAAGTATAAGGTCACGACGACTACTGGTGGATGATTAGTTATGAATACTACTGGATGCAAACGGAACTGTCAACAGTCAATTAGGTAGGTATATATTATTATGATATGATGGCGTTGACTGAGGAATGCAATACTGACTATATTCTTTGAATTATGTATAGGCAGGCAAATGGGAATGAACATGGACACTACTGGATGCTGCAAGAGATCAATCGAGTTATTTTTTTCTGTGGATGACAACAGCCAGAGCAATAGTAGTAGACACAAGTTATACATTTTTATTCGCTTCTTTTTCTCCCCTCTTTTTTTCTTGGCTTCTTGCCCTCATTTTTTTTAATTTTCATCGGCATGTAATGTTATTACCCTCACTATTTTTCTTTCTTTCTATGTTTCTGTGAAGCATACCTTTTTTTTTTTACGTTGAGTGAATGTGCCTATCACTGAAGCTCAACAATAACAAGATTCCGAGGCTAGGATTAGATAGGCTGGTCCAAACTTAACTGTTGATTCTACTTACTTAGCGACAGTTGAGGGTCTTAATAAACATAATTCCTCATGTTAGGGGTGTAGTAAGGCACGCTCTAGCACCTGAGGGGTGGTCTAATTGAAATACTACCTAATTGCATTTTTGGGTAGTACTTCAAATTCCGCCTAACATCATTCCAGAGGAGAACTATGGCAAAATTTTTCTAGGTTTTTTTATATATGTAGAGGTAATAAACAAATATAGCTTTTCTACGTTTCTGGGCTGTTTAATGCGTTGTTTTCATTGCTTGAAGTGATTTGAACACTACACTATGCGAGAGTACATGTAAAATTCTGTAAACAGCATGTAAATTTGGAATTTTGACATGTTTAGGATATAGATCAAATCATAGCAATGAACAGGTATTATGCGCGACATAATACGACAGCAGGAGTAGTGAGCGAGTCTGTGTAGGAGAATACAATACATTTATATATTTAGACATGGTAGCAAAAAGATGTTAGTGGTACCATCATCCGATGGCTAATCTTCTTCTATATCCTGGTGCAATTACGTTCCTGTAGTGTTGTGGTGGTAGCCTATGACATTGTGTCCCTGGAAATGCTTTCAATCCTGATGAATGTTCTTCCGCCAAATTTAATCTGAAGAACATTCTATCCATGATTAATATTGGTACCTTGACTTCTGTCTAATTGGTGATCTGTCAACTCTTATCCACGAAGCTTTTGTTTATTAGCTGAATTCTTATACAATTATTATCCTCTTCTATCGATCCTGGATCAAGGTCGTATTGCTGCGGCGCTGTCAAATGGCTATAAATACCGTACCTTCGATTCTAACACTATTTTTGATCCTCATTCAACCTTGGAATAACACAATAAATGTATTCAGTTCTAATTGTATTTTTTCTGTCTATATTTCGTTATTCTGAACAACCACATTGTCATGAGCCTGTCAAGCTTAATCGATTACAACTCAAACTATATTGCATATCTTCTATATTTAACCTATTGATATATCAACTACCTCGCTTGTCAATCTCCAGCTTATGCAGTACGGCTGCGAATACAACGTATTGCGCAACTTAACATATCAATAATTACAACCAGAACACATATTGGATTTACACAACTGAAAGAGTTACTGTAACATGTTATTCTCAACCAATTCGTGTCTTGAGTATACTCTGTAATGGATAACATCACACTATAATGATCTAGTTCATGAAGAAAACTAGACCTCTCATTAATTAGTATAAATACCCATTCTAATTCTCATCCTCCCTAACTCTTTTTTGTCAATTATCCTCATCTATTATTAATCGTATTATATATTCTGAATAAACCTTGAAGCCTATTAGCTACTTGTCTCTTCTTGTCTCTGTACTCCTGCCCGTTATATAATAAGATCCCTGATACACATAAGATTATTCACGTATGTGCTAAACATAATATATACAAAGCGATATACACTCACACAAGTACTATTGATATTATAATAGATTAAGGAGACTTCATCTATAGGATGCACGATACGAATTCTTAACAGCAGAAATTTATCCATCGTAGGCTTATCCACAATCACTGTAGGAGGAGAGGTAGGTGAGTTGTTCATATTTAAGGGAGTCTTACGACCTGTCTTCTTGGTGTCAGCAGTAGCAACTCGAGTTTTTTTTTTGGGAGCTTCAGTGCCTTTGGCATCGTTATTATTATTGCGAGGGCAGTGCTTTCATTCGTGTCCAGTTTGATGACAGTTGTAGCATTCCAACCAACTATAATGATCAGGGCAGTCCGCACGGCAATGGTCAGAAGAACCGCAGACACGGCAGAAACCAGGCGTGGTATCCCAAGTGAGCAGGATCTTACGCATGTCGCCATCATGGTTCTCGATCCAAGAAGCAGCGCGTTGGAGAGGTTCAAAAGAGTATGCTCCAATTGGCAGGACGGCTCAGCGCAAGAAGGTTTACCAGGAGGAATGGCAATAGTGGCGTAGCCATCCTTTTTGGTAAGACCCAAATCCAAAACTTCCCAAACGCATTTCAACCATTCGCTCAGCGCTTTCTTCAGTGGAGGAAGTTGAAGGAAAGGCAGGCCGAACAGGGTTAAACGAACAATAGAAGCGTCAGCAGGATAAGATGGGAATCCTTTAATGAAGTTGTTATTATTATAGAGCACGATACCATCATTATTGACAATCGTATTGTACAGTAGGAAGACGAAAGGGGAGTCGAGAGAGTTTCCATGTACACGTGATTCAAATAGGTACGGTTCTTTTCACAGCAACGACCCAAATAATATTCATTGTGGCCTCTACCAACAACAGTGTCTGCATCCTTGTTAAGGGCGTCCAAAGCAACTTCACGCAGCAAGTGTAGATTTTTGACGTGGGTAATGTCGATAAAAACAGAGCCCCTCTCAGCGCCCTTGATCTAAGGAACAATACACTCAACAGGAGCTGGAGGAGGTTGGTTGGTCAGCAACAGCCTGACGGGATCCGTGGTGGTGGAAATGCGAGGTTGGACAAACGTAGGTTTTGTTGCGTCAGCGTATACAATAACCAGCGCAGCGAAAGGTAGTATACTGTAGTAATTGAACAAGACGCAAATATACTGAAGTTGATTAATGAAATTAAAGGGCTATTTATACTAAATTTATGAGTCATCGTACAAGACAGTAACAAATGTTATTCACCACTTGCAGCTGAATCTGCCCATCAACTGAGATGTAACCTAGTAGCATATTCCATTATATCTGGAATTACCTATCAAAGAGTGCCTTAATATTATTTAGACATTTAGACAGTTGTGGCGATTCTGGCACAACAGGTTTGAAGGAGATAAGCCGCTGTTGCTTTTTGCTACGATTTTTACCCTTGCCATCAGTAACAACTGACCATGGAAGAGGGTGGACTAGCCGCAGCTAGGTCGTTTATGTTTTCTCTAGTACTGGTTATACTGGCTAAGCGAAGGACGATGATAGGTATTTCATCACAAATTAGTAATTAAACGCTTTGGATCTCGCTTTTTTCTGTTGTTATCGTACTCGATTTAGTGACGCTCGGTATTTACTTAATTTATTGAATGGGCCGCTGTATGAAATGAAAGTTTTGCACAGGCAAAAAATGGTACATCCGAAGAATTGAATACAAAAAAAAAAGTGCATGTGTAGACCTAAATAAAATCAATTGTTATATCAAATATGGTAGTAAAGTCTCATACTCAAGGTCTTAGGCTATTCTTAACAATCTTTGGGTAAATCATGAGAAGCATGATTTACATGACACTTACTGGTAGATAGTAATTGCATGGTATGATAGTTCATCATTATGCTGTAGACCCCAGTAAAATGAAAAGTATATAAATGCATCCTCTGGATGCATTGTGAATAAAAGTGTAATTCTTTGGCAGATTTAATTATCTTTGACTTTTGACATAAGATTAATAATGAAAGGCTTTGAAATCGACAGCCTACGCCAACAGCTAGTAGAATTAAAGGAAGACTACTTATTTTTCTCCTGCAAAAATCATATTCGGCACAATAGATTCCAGAATAGCTCTATTATCATAGACTATCTTTAAAACGTTAATCTCGCTATATCACCGTGCAGTATTTGTGGTTTCTAGTAAAACCTATCAGAGGACAAATGTATGATTTGATAAAAAACAGTTCTTTGGTAGAGGATATTGACCATCATTCAAACTACTCACTATCAGTAACAGAAACGCAGCTTCAAACAAGATTGTGCCTATTTGCTTAGATGGGATAAAAGAAGCTTTCAAAAGTGCTAATTTTAAATATTTAGTATTGATATCATTCGTATACGATGCTTTGTCTAACAGGAAGAAATCGCAACAGATTTTAGTCATTTACCTAAACATTGTGTAGTAAGCCACACGCAAAAGATATCAAAAAGATGATCCCTTAAGCTTTCAACTACTACTCATCTTCTAATATATTTGGAAATCATTTCCCATTTATTTTAGCCTGATGAAAAGAACCGACTGTGTGTTTGGTTGTTTTAAAATCAACACAATAGCGCTTATATACATCATATCCATATCCTCTTGCTTAGTTTTAAGTAGCTCCTCTATTTTAACATGCAACTAGAAATTGGAGCATTCCATAACACACCACCCGAATTTGTTGCTTACACAGAGGCCTCAAGATACGATAACAAGGAACAGATATCTTATGATGAACATACACGGAAATTCGTACATCTGAGATGACAGGTCGACAACGCTCATTTTAGAATAAATTTACATGTAGTGAAACAAACGATTGCAGTCTAGAATGTGCATGCTGATTAATGTTACTATAGCTCAAAAATGTTGTAAATTTATTGACTAAACAATGTTGTAATACGGCTTTGATGACCCAGACTTCTTCTTGCCAAAGTAAAAGAATACAGAGGAGACGGCCATTGCAGCAATTGAAGAAATTATAATGATTAAATTCATTCCAGTAACGTATAATTGTGATCCAATAGCCTTTCTAATATATACGGCAGTTTGTCCCTCGTCCACTTGGTCAGAATCGCTACTATTTGACATTGAATGGAGCAGTAAAGCACCTGCACATTGCAGTTACGCTCGAGTTAGTTTTCTGCTGCACTTAACAACAACAACAAACATACCTGCAGCCAACCATATTACATCAATGACAACATAGCTGATAGAGTAAATATTGACAACACGATGTTTGTGCTTTGCAATTACACTAGGCTTGGTGTTGGAATTTTTGTTGTTGTTAGCACCGCTGTTTGTTGTGCTACCATAGGTTGGCTCTTGTCGTTCCGTTTTGCCTTTACTCTTATGTGTCATGATTATAAACAAACCCAGACTCACCAGGGCAAGCAATATAGTGACTGAAAAGAATACAGCAGGTGTTTTATCATGATCAGAGATAGCAATTGCATGTTTCAAGACTAAACAAGATCGAATTGCATTATAAATGTTGACAGGTAGTAAGGATATCAAGGAGATCAAGAATACAGCCAATCCTGAAAAAGCCAATATAACGCCTAATACTGAACAGATACCAATGGTCATTTTATGTGTAAGAATATGTAACAGAAGAGAAGAAAAGAAGAAGCGGAAATACGGTTGTCAATTGAAAGCTTTATACAGAATCAATTAAAGTTGGTGCTGCGACTCAACATGTTTCTGTGAAGTTCAGGAACACAAAATCAAATCAAGTAAAAACTTGGTAACGAATGCAAAAACTTCATTTCATCTTTTAAAGGTGAAAATTATCGACTACTAGTTGAACTATCATTTTTTACAATCCTTGATCTAAAGAAAATCGACAATCGAGTGTTATATGAGCTAGTAAAAGAGAAATCTCGTAGCACCATCCAGAATAACATATGATTTTCTTTACGGGCTGCACATATTCTCAAAATCATATCACTGCACATTGTTTAAAGCATACAAAACTCTGCTGATAGTTCCAATTTTATGTACATGCTGCTTAGTATGCTACTTTAAAATCCACCATTCCTCTTTCGTTCCTCTGCCATCTGCCTAAACATGGCCATGGTAGCATCCTCCTTTGCTTTATAGTCATCCATTTTACTCATGATAGGTGCTAGTCGTTGCTGTTGTCTCTCAGCTCGTCTTGATTCTCTCAACTCGTTTGCTTTTCTTTCAGCTGCCAGTCTACATTAGAGTGTCAATACCATGCCCCTAGGGTTTACATTTGACGCCCCTACCGTGCTTTAAAGTCATCACCACCCATTAGATCTTGCTCGGATAACTCCACATCTGGGCTACGCTCTCTTTTGTGATATGCATTGAGGGCTCTCTTCTTTGCCAAAGCTGCTTCCCGTCCAGTTTCTTTAGGCGCTACTTCATCCAGCATAGCCTCACGCCTTTCATTTTTTCTTTTCGACTCATGTTTGCGATTCAATCTATCTCTTTCATATTGATCTTCCTTGTCTGTAAACAGCGTTAATATCACATTCTTGTAGAAGTATGTCTCGAAAAAAAAAAAAAAAAAAAAAAAAACGCACCAACAGTATCTGGCATAGTGGGGCCCACAGCTTGCGCTCTCCTTTTACCGCTTAGTCTATCATCTCCACGACTTTGACTTGTCATGCTATCAACATTATCACGAATTGTATCCATTTCCATCTTGTTGAGATTCTTTGCGAATGACCATTTATAGCGAGTTGTATCCGATGATTCCAATTGTGCTGAATTCAAGCCTTTGTATAATTTTTCTGTAACCCAAAATATTAGACATTGTCATTTCGCTATCATTGCAAATAGTTACAGCCATACCATCCAACTCGTAATCATTCCATCTTTTAACAAATTTCTTGAAGTATCTTCTTGCTTCTTTAGAGCTGATTTCATCCAAGTACTTGCGCTTAGATTCCTTTAGCCATACTCTAAACTCGTTTGCCTTTTCGAAATAGTCATCCTCATCAATAGCTACGAGGCATTTAGTATATATGTAATAGACCGCGAGGGAATTTACTCACGTTGAATACTCTTTCTCAAAGATTCGGATATTCTATCATGCTTGCTAGATCTTCTGTCCTGTTCGTCGTCGGATTCATGTCGTCTTTTGTGGCTACTGCTACTGCTATTACCGTGTCTCTTAGATGAGCTCATGATGTCTTATGTAAAGTAAGGGTCAAACTTTTCGTAACATTGCATTGATTTTGTTGAAACACATCTAGTCACATTGGAGCCGATTGTCACAAGAAGTATGTCATCCTTGGCACCAAGACATTGGTATTACAGACTATTGCTTGTATGTCATTCATCCAAAAAAGTTCGCTATATATCTTGATGTGGATTACCACTACCTCATCATACACCCATCCACATATACATTTAAATGATGATTGACGTCATTTCAACTAAAGGCACTAATTACATCTGATACAATCCCGTAAATCGAGAAATCAAGCCCATCATGGCGTTATGTTATACGCAGTCGTAGATCAGGAAAGTCTATACATACAGTGCATGCCAAGACAGCGCTTAATTTTATAACAATAACTTGTTGGTTTATTAAGTATTAAGTAAAAGGTATGAAGAGTCGATTTTGTTTATTGTGGAACAGCGCCATAGGCTTGGC
This sequence comes from Mucor circinelloides, assembly GCA_037974945.1. Lineage (NCBI taxonomy): Eukaryota > Fungi > Mucoromycota > Mucoromycetes > Mucorales > Mucoraceae > Mucor > Mucor circinelloides. Next base: position 451,370 of record JBBNAA010000028.1, on the reverse strand, counting down.
CTTGGTTCGTGGTTACATACACTGGTTGATTTCTCAGCTGGTGCTCTTCTCTTTGCTTGACCAAGACGTAGAAAGCGTGAATATGTCCAGGAAGATAACCTATTCATAGTACCGTTCAACATGATGAGTTGACTATCCCTCCTCTCAAAATAAGCCATCCCTTTTTTTTTTACTTACCGAGAATTGTAAGGCACAAGTTGATCCAGAAATCAGCTCCACAACCCTTCATGAGGAAGACGCCCAAAGGAGGCAGCAAGATGATAATAAAGATAAGACAGCAGGTACCAATCATTTATGTAAAAAGAATAAGTTTTGTATTCAAGAGAAAAAGGTAACAAAATGCAAAAGAGATAAAACATTGCCTTTTATATCGACAAGTTTTAGGTTAAACGGGTGTTGAGTAGGGGACAATTGCAGTACTATCGACATACATACTTTATGTGAAGCGAAATGTTTGATGCAACTCGATCTAGTATAGCCCCTTTTAAAGAATGCCGTTCTATTGTCTGCTTTACATATCGATCTAGTATACGATATACTGTCGTCCGATATTTTTGGGTGAAATACCTATACATGGCAGGAGCGTGATCATCATCAGAAGAGTGCTTGTTATTTGTGCACTGAAGAGATCTTTATTCTATTATGGCAGTGCCAAGTTGGTTATTTCAGTGCTTGAGTGATATTTATTATGAAGCTGGCTATATTTTTGGGAAAAATACTTCTTTGAGGTTACCAATGATGCCTTTATCGTAAATATTCACAATCTCATCAAAGCTCTCGATCCTCCTTTCCTCCTTTGCCTCAACAATGTCTTTCTTCTTGTTGTACTTTTTGGAATAGCCTTCGACTGCAGTTGATGTGCCTGAAGATTCTTCCTTTTTCTTGCTCACTGGCACCATCTTAAACAACTCGCCTCTGTCAATGGATTCCTCTACCATTTCCCATTTGAATGCTTCGTTTGTTGTGATCCCTCTGCTAGCTAAATAGAGTCTGCTCCTAGTTTAGATAAAGGCACGTTGTTATGCTCACTTTACACTTACTGGTATATCAAGAATATCAGCACTACGGCCGAAACGACGGCAGCCAGAATACCTATAGCTCCTATTACCCTGTCATGATGAAGTACATACTAGTATATGCATGAGTCTCAGTTGATTGAAGCAATGCCATTGTACCTACCAAAAATGCTCGGCGAAATGTAATGACAGACTGCTCCCCAGTGATGGAATCCTTTACCAAAGCTTTGTCTAATCCCCATTCGATAATCATACCGCGATACACTTGGAAGCACAGATAAGCACCATAAGCGCAAAATTCAACCAACATGTACAAGAACAAGAAAAAGTAGCGTTGATTGTTTTCTCCTACACACTGATTGATCCAAGCGCAATGATGATCTGACCTACCAACACATGCTTTGCACATGGAGCAATGCTTTGAGCGAGCAGGTCTAAGTGTTATGCTGATGTCAGGACATTTGTACTCAAACAAACATTCCCCCCAAAAAAAAACACCTACTTTTGCATTTTGCAGGTGATACATGTCTTTGGCTTGTAGATGAGCCCATCGTACTTGTAATAGTCCAAGTGCTTTTGTAAATTCTCGGGAGTGATGATGCCTGGATTCGATGTACATGCGATATAGTAGGATGCATAAATGGATATAATTTGAGCGGGAATAATCAAGCTGACATAGTGTCATAGTTAATTTGCTGTCTGTGTGTACATTGAAAATCAACTCACAAATGAATCTTGTGCAAATAGGGTCCAGGCATATGAGGTAAGGCATTGTACAAAAAGCCTACGATGGAGACAGATGACAGAGATACGAAGAAAATCTACACTGAACATGAATACCGTCAACTGGTTGGCTATTGGGGGAGCTATAACAAGTTACCTGTAAAAAGGGGTTTCGACTTTCACAGCAATATGCCCAGCATGTGCCGAATCGATTCAAGTTTCTTCTGCCAACTACCTTGACAAGCAACCACCTAAACAGATTTGCCATGTCGGTGAAACTTCCCAGCATGACTTACGTCTTGGTCTACTTACGATAAAGTTCTTGGTAATGTATCTGTCAAGAATCGATTCAATTTTCCTATGATGCCATTTCTACAAGACAATCTCTCGGTTAAACGGTGTACATTGATTCAGTATGCATACACTCTACCTCAAGGAAGGCGATTCACCAAATAGCAAGGTAAATACGACAAACCCAAAAGCTGTTAGAAACAGAACAAGATACACTACTAGTTCCTATGAGAGGTCCTTATTTAGCTTTTTTTTCATTTGGCACTATTGTAGTGCTGATTCACCCACCATTCTAGCCGAGGTAATGAATGATCCAAACTGATTGTTATTGTTGTATAAGAAAAAAAAGGTACAGACTTGCGATATTGGATGTGCCACCTCAATTTCCATGTGAGGAACTTCATCCTTTCAAAAGCAGTCAGTCTAATGTTGCATGTGGTATCACATTGTTAATTGCACTGGCATCCAGCAAGAATAATAGCAACATTACAACCAATGTTTAGATGCTAAAATACAAAGAGTGTGAGGCTGCAGCCCTAGGTGGACTAGTTGACGCCTTGAAAAAGAGGCAAAATTGATAAGCAACTTTGATCATGGCAGTACATTGATTCCAAGAAATTAGATGGCGCCTAGATGCTGTAGACTTTCTAACTCCAGATGATAAACCGCATAAAAGGAAGACTCAATTCCTACAATCACTCAAAGAAAATTGATTAGGCAACCGGAAGCAAGTGCCGTGCTTTGCAAGAAGAGGAAACAGGGACATGCTACGACAGATCCAAGATAGTAGCCAAAACACAAGCTATGCTCTCCCGGGCATTGAAAGCAGAAATCAGATAATGAAATGCAATCAGTGGACTTTTTTTACCCGATCAAGCTTTGATGATATGTGTGCATTTAAACATGTGGGAAACTGCATACTTACACTCCATTTGTTTATACTTGATATCCATCTTTAGGCTTGTTTCTTCATTTCTGATTCGTTCCGAGACCTTGGAGAAGAAAGAGGACGAAATCAGTTTCCAATGTTGAAACAATTAGACTCTGGTGTGACACGCACACTCCACTCTGGAGAGCCTCTGTTACCGTAGAATACGGTTTACAATGGGGCCAAGCCGAAAAACATGGCTGAATTTACCACGTGTATGATCTCATATACAACCCAGGAAGAGGGAACCTTTTTGCCTATTCTTTCGTATCAGAATCCTGTTAAGAATCCGACATTGCGATTTATTAGAGACCAAACAACATCTCCCGCGGTGGCTAACTGGCTATTTCTCTTTCTTTTTTTTCTTTTTTTTTTTTTTTTTTATCTTCTTGTATACAGAAATCAGTTATCACAAAGGAATAGAAAACTATGGCAGAATCCGACACATTGTCTGATAACAAGGACATTGCGAGGAAACCACCATCTATATCAGCAGCTGCAAATCCACAGCAACTGCAGCAAGAAATCACTATTCCACAAATCATACTAACTGAACCTCCTACACAGCATTCTGATGCAAACACTATAAATACCAGCACGTCGCCACATGCTCTATCCCCTAAATCAGTGCCTCATAAACCATCGCCTCCAGCTTCCTCCACTGTGATATCGCCCTCTCCATTGCCATCTCCTTTGCCATTGACAAAGGATTTGTTACAAAGAAAAAACAAGCTGGATAGATTATTGTCTCAAAAGGAGAGCCATCGATATTATCGTCAACAGCAATCGCAACAGCAGCGCTCAGCAGATTTCTCTAGCACTAGTGCAGTCGATGAACGAGTGACAGCAGGACTAGGCATCTCTACTCCTCATGACCATCATGGTTCTTCATCGGCGGCGGCGGCTGCTTCAACATCAGGTCTTCGATCCCGTCGCTTCAGCTCATCCCGTTTATCTTCCTCCAACCGAAGTGAACCCGAAAAATCAACGTTTAGTCCATCATCTCTTGGCCATCATAGTGAGTGGAGCTATGATTTAGATGCATTCAAGTCGAGTACGTCTGGTTCCTCTAAAGGACACCATCTTCGTCACCGTCATCCTCATTCCAGCAGCCATCATCAACCAGCATCTGGCACTTCAGTCAGTGGATCATCCAATCGAAACAGCGTATCCATGAGAGCATACAGTGCGAATCATCGCTATATGGATCGACATTATGGTCAGCAGGGCCACATGCCTTATTTTGAAAGACCAGATCAGCATTTGAATCGAAACGATGAATACAAAAGCAAGTACTTTTTACTGGATATGTTGATCCATGCTGTCAATCGAGTCGTGAATTCCAGAGCACCTGAATCCAAGCAAGTGTCTGATAGAGAAATATTTGATTTTGACACAAGCACAGCAGTAGCAGCAATAGACGATACCCTTGCTAGTCCACCTCTCCTGAACGAAAAGTCCATGGAACCAGCATCACCGCACATTATGACACCTGCAACAATTACCACCACCACAACAACAACAAATAAAAATAATAGATATTCCTGGCTATCCATGGCCACTAGTTTAGACGAAAAGTCATCCGATTTCGACAACGAATCCATATTCCCCAACGAAAAGAAACTGGCATCGCAGCATACCATTGCCCACGATGCCCAGCAACGACCACCACCACCGCCACCGCTGCCTATCCAGATGACAGCTAAGAAGCCGTTATCACTGTCAGATGAAATACTACCCAACCCCTTGCAAGGTCATTCGCTGTATGTGTTTAGTCCTACAAACAAATTTCGCATCCATGTTTGGAAATTTATACGTAAAAGGTATGTCTGTTTATCTGCTGTTGTTTGTGTACATCAAATGGGCTAATCATGGTGTTTCAAGATATGTGGAGACGTTTATCTTTTTTTTAATGATACTTCACTGGTTTCTACTTGCATGCGTGCCAATCACAACAAATGAAGAGAAATCACAATTTGGTGGACAATGGACACATTACCTCATATTATGCATACAATCCCTGTATAGGTAAATTATACCATTTTTGTCCTTTTTTTTTTTTTTTTTTTTTTTCTTCAAGATGTTCATTTTTTTTTTTTTTCTTGTGCATAGCATCGAGTCGATTTGCAAAATTATTGCCTATGGACTGATTATACCGCCAAAACCACCCAAATTGTCATCATTGGACCAGCAGCAACAGGAGGATCAAGAAGATTTGATTAAAAATTGGAAGCGAAATCATTACGCCTATCTCAATAGTTTTGGAAATTGGTTTGATACAGTGTCGATTATCAGTTACTGGGCTGACCTGATTATCATGGTCTACAAGTACCCTTACTTATCATTTTTCAAATCATTGGGGGCTATACGTCCTATTCGACTACTAAGCATGTTGCGTGGTACAGCTGTAAGTGTGGAGATTGTAACATGAAGAAAATTGCTCATCAGTACGGTTTATAGGTCATTTTGAAATCATTGGAAACAAGCTGGGATATTTTACTAGCCGTATCAGGCCTCATCTTTTTCTTCTTGCTGCTTTTTGCTCTTGTTGGATTAATCTCGTTTCAAGGTGTATTCTCGCGACGATGTTATTATACGGCAGAGGACAATTCACTACAGCTCGTTCAGCCAGCATTGTACTGTTCAGGCTACAGGAATGACACCACAGTGGTAGGCGCGTACAATGTAGAAACAGGCAAATCAAGCTATCCTGGTTACCATGGCTATCTATGTGCTGCTGGTCAGATTTGCATAGAGGATCCCGTCAATAACCCAAACTACGGATTTGTCAACTTTGACACTATTTTCTTTTCGTTCCTGAATGTGTATACTTTTGTGTCCCTGGAATTATGGACTGATTTAATGTATCAAACACAGGAAGCAGATTCAACCGTAGCTGCATTGTACTATTGCTTGGGTGTCTATATTATAGCTTTTGTGCTTACATTTTTACTGTTTGGTAAGTTTGTTCACTTGCACACACACATACATACATGCTTATCTATATTTTCTAGCTGTTATTACTTCTGCATTCGCACGCGTTCGTGCTGAAAGTGCAGTGAGTGCATTTACAGCAAAGAAAAAGGGATACCCGGTCTTAAGGGATGCTGAAGGGCTGGATGATGAGGCCATGTGGATGTTTGATAACCCGCCTGATGATCTAGGCAAAGGCGTTACTCGACTCAAGCTAAGATGGTGGATTGTACGCATGGTCAAAAGTCGAGCCTTTTTCTATTTCGGTGGCTTTTTAGTCCTGTTTGATCTCATATTCATGTGCTTGCGATCATTTTACGCCAGCAAAGCAACATTAGAATTGGTAGATAATGCTGAAACTGCGTTTACATTTGTGTTTGCCCTGGAAATTCTGTTGAGGATGGTGGGTGCAGCCAGCTGGATGAGCTTTTGGTCTGCCAAAACCAATCTGTTTGACCTGTTCTTGGTGATCAGCACGTGTGTAATCCAGCTGCCCATGATCCAGGATTCTTGGGCGTACAAGTACCTAACCATATTTCAAATATTGCGATTGTATCGACTGTTTATATGTATTCCTCGGGTGAGAAGACTACTGGTAAGTCCAATCATCAAGGTGGAATATAAAGTCATTGTATTGACAAGCGGATAGTCTGCTGCTCTAGGTACAGGCGAAAGTGTTATTTATGTTATGGTGTTCCTGATTTTAGCCACCGCACTATGTTCCACTGTATTCATGCAAATGTTTGGTGGTGATTACACTGATGTGACAACGCCAGAAGACCCTGAGAACCGATTCGATACATTTTGGGAGTCGTTTGTGTCTCTGATTGTGGTATATACCAGCGAAAGATGGACGGTAAGTGTCCAAGTATATGTGTATTTTTTTTTTTTGTAGCAACTGAATGACAACCATACTTAGGATGTGTTGTACGATGCCATGGCCAGTCAGCATGGACAAGGGTCTATTTACGCAGCAGCTGCACTTTCGCTCTACTTTGCGTTTGGTCGATACATCATGTCAGGTCTTTACATTGCAGTTGTATTGGAGAACTTCGAGCTGAGTGATGACTACATTCGGCACTACCAAATCAAGGACTTTATCCATCGTCATCGATTCAAGGACAAGGACAGAACGGAGACAATTCTCTTGAAGCTGTTTCGACCCTTTTACTATTTCAATGAAAACAAAAACGTTCAAATTTCAGAACTACCAGCCAACTTGACTGCACCGCTGACAAAATCAGATTTAACAGAATTGCTGACCGATCTACCAAAGAAACGAAATGAAGAAGAACTGAAGCAGCCTTCTTGGATTGAAAGAAAATTGACCGTGTTCTTTTCCAGTATTCGACAGCGTATTCCTTTTCTTCGCAAAAAGACCAGCATCAAATCTGCTCCTATGTAAGCTCTTTCCCTTCCATCTTTTTATCATTACTGAAACCTAACATTATCATTAGAAACCCATTTATGCAAGATACCGAAGAGATACCTGAAGATTACGACATGATTGCTGCTGAAGAGAACCGAGAAGCCCTCAAGGAAAGCACGCCAATTGTGAACTCGCTCTTTTTATTCTCCAACAGAAGCAGATTTCGATACTACTGCAAGAAATTGGTTGGATCCAGTAACGACGGCCAGGCAGAAAAGCACAACCTGTTCAATTGGATGGTCATGGCATGTGTACTGGTCAGTATTCTGATGGTGATTCTGGATGAACCTTCCACCCGCTTGATTAGAAAAGATACCTCAAAACAGGATATCTATGACACGATTGAAGTTGTACTCAGTATCGTTTTTATTGTGGAAGTCAGTATTCGTATCGTTGCAGACGGGTTTCTGCTGACACCCAACGCCTATCTTCGCAACCATTGGAATCAATTGGATCTGTGTGTCATTTTACTCAACATTGTTACCATCTTTATGAGCTCTGAAGAAGCGCCTCGTGGCCTAAGCACGTTTCGAAGCTTGCGTATTCTTCGGTTGATTCGATATTTCAATGGTGTGCGTGATATCTTTGTTGCGCTATTCTACGCTTTCCCTCTCATGTTTGACGCCTTGATCTTCACCTTTTTGGTACTGGTCCCCTTTGCCGTGTACGGTGTCAATATCTTTGGTGGTCTCATGTGGCTGTGTAATGATGAATCTGTTGGCTCAAGAGGTGATTGTATTGGAGAATTCGCGCTGAATGTCAGCAGTGATGATGGCGTTGATGTCAATATCTGGATTCCTCGTGTATGGCAGAACCCTCAGAATGGATTCATATCATTCGACAACTTTCCTCTGGCTTTGCAGCATTTGTTCTCTCTGACATCCACTGAAGGCTGGGTCGACTCCATGTTCAGTGCCATGAGTACACCGCATGAACCTGATTTGCAACCCACCTTCAGCTGGTATTCAAGCACTGCTTATCATGGTATCTTTTACATTATCTTCATGATCATTTCTCAGGGCACCATGCAACTGTTTGTGGGTGTCATTATCGAAAAATTCAAGGAAAGAAACGGCATTACGACACTAACTACTGCTCAGCGAAAATACATGGATTTGCAACGTCTGCTGTCCAATGTCAAGCCAACGATCAAGGCGTTTCGTCCAGAATCAAAATTACGACAGATCTGCTACGACATGGTGATTGCTAAGCATGGAAAGTTTAATCGACTCATGATGTGTGTCATCTGCTTGAATATCGTTGCCATTGCTAGTGAATTCCAGAATGAACCGCATTGGTTGGAAGAGTTGCAAGATTACTCATATTTAGGATTTACCATTATCTATGTGATAGAATGTATTATCAAATTGCTCGGTCTTGGCTGGAAAAAAGTAGGTTTTTCTAGTATTGCACATACAGCACGGTATTAACATAGTTGAGTACAGTGGATTCGTAGTAAATGGAATTGGTTTGACTGTATCATTGCCAGCTGTGCATTGCTGCTTCTTATCCTTCGCTTTGCTTTGCCTGATTTATGGACACTGCGAGTGGAGCGGTATTGTCTCGTTCTAGCTGCTTTCCGTCTAGGTGAGGGCATTGATTCACTGCAAACGCTCTATCACACCATTGCCAAATCCATGCCCTCTATCATTCAGGTGTCTGCTGTCTTTATGGTAGCCATGTGTTTATTCGCCATGCTCTTTATGGAGTTCTTTGGTTTGACAAAATACGGTATCTATGGTACAGCTCATGTCAATTTCAGAGATTACGGCAATGCATTGCTTTTACTTGTGCGTGCAACGACTGGCGAAGCATGGAATGCTATTCTCGTTGATTATACCGTTCAATATCCCAACTGCACCAGATCAAGCAATTATTTAGAAGACGATTGTGGTTCACCCTTCTGGGCCTATTTTCTATTTGATATCTTTTACATTGTCTGTACTCATATCTTTATGAATCTCTTCACTGCCGTAAGTAGATGGTATCCAAGTGATCGTAGATGTGAGCTAATTCAGCATTTGACAGGTTATCATCAGTAATTTCGAGTACGCTTACGAGACGAGAACCCGTTTTACCAATATCACCAAAGCTGATCTTCGCATGTAAGTTGGTTTCCATTGTTTAATACACACATAGGTGCTTAGTTTTGTTGCTGCTAGGTTTAAGCATGCTTGGGCAGATATTGACACCAAAGGCACAGGCTACATTCAAAAGGAAGATGTCGCTAAATTATTGAGGAAGTTCACTGGTCGCTTTAGTTTCAGAATTTACGATGATCAACACAGCGTGGACAATATACTGCGACATGGCTACCAGAGCTTTGATAAACACCGTTCCAGCTATTCGAAATCCCCTGGTGCTAAATCGCCTGGTATGAAATCACCCAACAAATCTTTGAACAAATCATCGCCTGCAGCCAAAAGTGGCCATAGTAGCCAACCTCCTGGAGAATATGATATCAATGTACCGGAAATCAACAAGCTACTTGGTAAAATGGATGTAGATCAAATCAGAAAGAGAAGACTAGAGTACAATTTATATTACAAGGTAGGTCTATTTTGCAGTGTATTGCAGTACTTTTATCAACATGAACAAACTTAGGAAATCCTAAGATCGGAAACATCCAAAGGCATCCCGTTTGCAAGCGTATTAACCATCATGTCCTATCGATTCATTGACATCTCGACCTCTTTGACGTAACTATCTCAACTTGGCTTGGAATGCCACAAAACTAATTTATTTCGTTAGTTTGGACCCTTTGATTGCTCGTCTAGAGAAAATTGAACAATTAACACAAGAGTATCATTTGGAAAAGGCAGCAGGGTTTTTCCTTGCTCAAATTCAAAAACGAAGATTTGTTCGTCAGTTGTGGATGAAGCGTGATGAAGATGAAGTCAAGAAGCTGGGTGTTACCAATCCAAGTCAATTCGAGTTTGGTGCAATTACAAACACTGGAAATAGTCCTTTGGATAGTCCTATCAATTACTTTAATCTTGCACCTGATAAAAAGAAGCGATCACCTCCAGGTAAGCTATAAAAGTCAATCAAAAGGTTTATGAAGAGTATTGTCGCTCATTGAGTTGGCCTCATAGTCCCGCGCATTGTCATTGATAATGCTTCAGCAAACACTGAACTTTCGTCTCCCATGTCTGCTGGATCAACCAGTATTCCAGTATCTCCCATGTCTACATTTTCCATGGACAATCAATACGACCCAAATTATTCTGGTGGAGGATATTCACTCATGGTCGCTCCTGGCACAAACAGCATGCCATCATCCCCCAATGCCATGACCGAAATGGAGAGTACAGGCCGCAGTGCATTCAGTGGTGCGTTATCTCCCATCTCTCCCTTCCCTGTTCTGAGTCCTGCCTCGAGACAAAATTGGCTGCTTATTGATGGTAATGTGGAGATGCCGAATGAGGTATCTGAGGGTCTGATGGATTCAATGAACCACAGTATTTGGTCAGGTATGTTTTTTTGAAGACTTTACCAAGAGGCAAATGTCTAATATTGTTTGTGTAGATATGCTGCGAGATGAGGATTTGTAAAATAGAACTTCAACACCATATATACCCACCTCTCTCTCTCTCTCTCTTTATTTATTACAGAATTTATACATCTTATATCATTTTATTACTACTCTCTTTAATTTTAATCTGCACATGTCGAAATATTTTGTCCCTTTTTGTAAATAAATTCAAAATATTTTAATTCGTATAATTCTATGATATTTCGCACTAGCTACTCTGATTTCTTGACTGATGAACTGGGGTGATTATGCGTCTTATATTTGTAGTAGTTGTAGCCTGCTATGCCTAGAATTGAAATAAACAGCCTTTCATGCAGCCTTTTTTAGTGTAACTGAAAACAGATGACCCCAGATTCCGCTCTACTCACCCGAGGTATGTCTTTGTCGTCAAGATATCTCCATATATGAAAACAGATAGTGTAATCACTAATATCTCTTTGCTAATGCCCGCCACACTCAATGTTACTGTGCTTGTTCCTTTGATCAAGTACAGTTCGGACAAGGTCATCATAAAAGCTGTGTTATCGACGCTTGAGTAATCGAAAATTGAGTGATCATTTCTATAATACCTTACCTAAAATACCCCCAACCGCCATGATGGATAACAAAGTCAATGCCTTGAAGGCAAAATCCAAGGAACTTGATGCATTTTGATGATGCTGGAAAGGTCTTTCGATGTACAAACTAAGTGATAGCATGGTGATGAACATGATGGGACTCAGATGATACATTGTGGCAAGTGGGCTTTGTTGTTGCTGTTTATCCTTCTTTTTCATCAGGAACTGGGTTAGGTTCCATCGCAACCCGGATGCAATAGCAGCTACAAGCACCAGCATGAATCCATGTGTGTTGTAATGGGATTCACCATCCACTGTCAATGACACACCGATCACAATGAGAGAGATTACTGCAGTCAAATTTAGCGTAGGTTTTTCAAAACCAAACATGAATGAAAAGAGCAGCACCCAAACAGGTGTGCTTGACTTTATCACAGTGTAAAATGACAATGTGATGAGAACAAGTGAGGCATTAGCACAAGATATCTCCACGGCAGCAGCTATACCACATGGGATCTGACAATAACAGCGTAATGTGAGTAATAGAAAATAAGCTCTTTTTTTTTCACCGACTTAAGAGAGAAAGAGAGAAACACTTACAACTTTGGTGATATAATCAAACATGGAGTATTGATTGATAGTATGATTGTACTGCTTTATCAAGATTCTTGAGATGATGGAATGTATGCCAGAATGAACTGCGCTCATTAATAGAGGCAGATTCAGATTATAGTGTTCTTTTCCCATCAATGTCTTGTTGTAGATGGACAGTATCGTCGACAAAAGGTACCAAGATAGTATGTACAGAGTGTTATATCTCCATGCTGTCTGTTTTTGCATGTAATAAAATGTTGTAATTGTGAAGAAGGATGCAATAAAATAAGATCAAGGGGCAGCGCAGATTTAATGGTTTGACTTTTTTTAAGGACTATAGAATATGTTACAGCTTTCATTTGCCCAAAAAAGAAACACTAAAGGACTCGTTCAATCCTTGTCTGGACCATCTTCTAGAAGCAAACGGTGCGATTTACAACAATGGTCTCGAAGCCTTCTTTTATTTGGCCGAATTTGACCAGTTCAGCGTCCATCTCAGTGCCCTTATCTGAACAAGAACATCCAACTTCTTTTAAACTTTCAAACGCATTCATGATTGGCCCGTGGTTGGTATAAATAGAGTGTGATTCGCTTTTTCAACCCCTTTTTTCTCTCTTTCTTTCTTTATTATCAAGGTACAAGAATGGGATCATTTTGGTGGGGATCAAATGGACTCGATGAACTCATCGGTAAGTATTCACTGACTGGGAACAATCAAGGGCTAGAAAACAAACGCTGCAATCGATAGAGAAAGCTACGTCGGAATTATTGCCAGCTGGTCAAGTTGACCTTGCGCTTCATCTAGAGATTAGTGACCAAATACGAAGCAAGAAAGTAAATGCAAAGGATGCGATGCGATCATTGAAGCAACGTTTGAATCACAAGAACCCGAATGTAGTTATGTCTACATTAGACGTAAGTGAATTTGGATTGCCTGGGCCAGATACATCACATACTCATCGCCAAGACTTTCTTCTCTACAGCTTGTGGATACTTGTGTGAAAAACAGCGGTAGTACCTTTGTAAAGGAGGTTGCAACTAGGGAGTTTATGGAAGAACTGACACATATTATAAAGATGCCTGTATGTTTGATCCAATCCATGAAAATGCTTTGATTGCTAATGAAAGGATGATGTAGAACGGAAGTAGCCATGTGAAAAGCAAAGCATTGTCCTTGATTCAAATATGGGGCATCGCTTCAAAAGGAAATCCCACGCTTAGTTATATATCTGATACCTATACACTGCTGCGTGCAGAAGGATACACGTTTCCTCACGTTACTGATAAAATTGATTCAACTCTATTTGAAACTGCAGTGGTAAGATTTCACAATGCAAAGCAGTTTCTTGATCTCAACATAGTTGATAGGCACCAGAATGGACAGATTCGGCTTGCTGTGAAAGATGCAGAACTTCGTTTACATTGACCAACAGAAAGGCAAGTCGAGAGTGCATGCATTCAATCATACATCGTCATTGACTCCCTAATTTCTCTAAACAGCATCATTGCCGACAATGCGGAGCCACGTTTTGCCAACAATGCTCTTCAAAGAGTATGCCTTTGCCTCATCTCGGTATTAACGACAGCGTGCGTGTGTGTGATGGTTGTTATATCAAGGTGAAGCTTGCCAAGGTCGCTGATAAAGATACAGTGCCACAGCTGCTCGGTACACCTGCATCTATATCTTCATCTTTGGCTCCTACCTATACGCCATCTATTAAAAACAAAGCACAGACGACTACCACAACGACTACCACATCCAACACCAACAATAGCAATAGCTCAGCAAATGATGATCAATTTGAGGATGATATCAAAAAGGCCATTGAATTGTCCTTGAAGGAATCTCAACAACAACAAAATTTGGCCAGTTTTTACAGCAGTGAAAGAAAGGAGGTGCCTGCTGCCGCAAATACAAGAAACAAGACAGCTGGAGAAGAGGAGGAAGAAGCCAACCTTGCAGCAGCAATAGCAGCTTCATTGCAGGATATGAAAGTGTCAACAACTAATACTGCAAGAGATGACTATCCCAAGTATAACAGCAATGAATTATCGCCCATTGACATGGAAAACATTCAGTTATTTTCTACTTTAATGCAACGTGTTCATTCCGCAGCTAATGATGTGTCTGGTGATACACAAATCAACCAGCTCTATACTCAAATTGGTACCCTTCAACCTAAACTTGTAAGAACGCTAAATGACACAAGCCAAAAGCATGGTAAGTAGCAGCAGCACTGCTTCTTATATAGAGCAAGTAGTAACATTTGCATAGAAATGTTTGTCAATTTACATGCAAAACTGAATCAAGCTGTCAAGGCATACGATAAATTGATTGAAGACAGATTAGCCAGTGCTGCTCAACGTAGTAGAACGCCTTCATACCCAACTTATTATAACCATGCTCAAACAACAGCTGCTACTCCCCAAGTTCAGCATTCATATCCTCCTGCTTGGCAGCAGCAGCCCATGAATGTATATCCGCAATACAACACACAAACACCCATTTCGCTGCCACTTTCTCAACCGCCACAACAATCCCAACCACAACCTCAATCCCAACCACAACCACAACCACAACCTCAACCACAACCTCAACCTCAATCTACACCTGTGCAACAAACGCAACCCTATAACATGCAGCCATACCCTCAACCTCAACCGCAAACAGTATCTACACTTGATAGCATGCGTGTTCATCCAGCGCCTCCTTCATCAGGCCAACAACAATGGTACACATCTGCTGAGCGTACACCTTACGAATATCAAACACAATCTACAATGACTCCTGTTCCATTGCAAACACCTGTCATTCAACCTACACAACCTTTGCAACAAGCTCCACCTTATCCAGTCGTCAATCATGGATCCAATTACATACAACCACAACAACAGCATCAACAGCCTGTTGAAGAAGCACCTTTGATTGAGTTGTAAAATGGATACAATAAACGAGTTTATTCTGATTTTCTTCTTTTCCCTTTTGCTTCTGTCTTTCTTCGTTTTTTGATTGATAATACAACAGAATATATGACCCAGCATGTGCACAAGACAACAGTGCCAAATGTGCCATAAGTTACTATCGATGCGTCT
Organism: Mucor circinelloides; assembly: GCA_037974945.1. Lineage (NCBI taxonomy): Eukaryota > Fungi > Mucoromycota > Mucoromycetes > Mucorales > Mucoraceae > Mucor > Mucor circinelloides. The sequence continues at coordinate 436,231 of JBBNAA010000028.1, read as the reverse complement.
TGCACCTTGCCAATAGGTACAGTAAGTTGCAGTGTTGCAGGTTCGTTTGATAATCTGGTAAATGTTGCGCTGTCGAAGGGATTAGAGGGTAATAAGCTGTATTGATGTGAGAGTGGAGGCCATGGCTGATTGTTGTTGTCTCCACAGGTCCAGCCAGCATAGGGTGAGTCAATGATGATGGACTGATGATCCGTGTGAATGGAAGGTTGTTGGTATCGAAGGTGAAGGGGTAGTTCAAACTGCCATTTGGGTCGAATATGGGATTGTCGTAAAAAGACGATACTTCCTCGCGTCTCTTTGATCTTTTCTAAAGGTAGCTCCAAATCATGCTCGCCAAAGACAGTTGCTTTGCCGAGAGTTTCTTGTAAATCTTTCAGTTGATAAGGGTCGACAAAGACGCTTGGAGGCAAAACGTAGACAATGTCTAGCTGACATGATTCTGTATTGTTGATGGTCTCTTTCAAATCAACAAATGTCGCTATTTTAGGATGCAAACTATTTGCTTGGACCAACTCTGATTGAACATGAGCCATTTTTGATGAAATGCAACTAAACACCACCATCTAAGCTCAAAAGATCTACTCTCAACCACAGCTTACGATGGTCACATAATTGGGTCTGATTGGTTATCATGGATGGGAAGGGGGTGGCCATTTCAATGGAAAACTCGGAGCTGCCCATGCCCGAGTAATAGCAGAGCACACACACCCCTCTCAAACAAAGTCGTTTTCTTTCCTTCTCTTTACTCTTAAAATAATAAACTATGGCTCAATTACTTGGAACACTTGCTAAATGGGCAATTCCCGTCGGTCTCGCTGTTGGTGGCGCTCAATCTGCTATGTATGATGGTAAGTAGAACATTTCGCCGAGAAATACAAGAGAAAAAGTTTTTAACCTTGACATCTACGTAGTCCAGGGTGGTTACAGAGCTGTCATCTTTGATCGTATTCAAGGTGTTAAGCCTGTCTCTATTGGTGAAGGTACTCACTTTTTAGTTCCTTGGCTTCAACGTGCCGTCTTGTTTGATGTTCGCACAAAGCCTCGTAACATTTCCACTACCACTGGTTCCAAGGATATGCAAATGGTTTCCTTGACTTTGCGTGTCTTGCATCGTCCTGAAATCAAGAACTTGCCTTCTATCTATCAAAATTTGGGTTTGGATTACGATGAAAGAGTCTTGCCTTCTATTGGTAACGAAGTCTTGAAGGCTGTTGTTGCTCAATTTGATGCCTCTGAATTGATTACTCAACGTGAGGTTGTTTCCGCCAAGATTCGTGAGGAATTATACAAGCGTGCCAGAGATTTCAACTTGGCTTTGGAGGATGTTTCTATTGTAAGTTTAGAGAGAAAAAATGTTTGTTTGAACGGTTGATTGACATTGAGTTAGACACACATGACTTTTGGTAAAGAATTCACCAACGCTGTTGAACAAAAGCAAATCGCACAACAAGAAGCTGAGCGTGCCAAGTTTGTTGTTGAACGTGCTGAACAAGAGAAGCAAGCTGCTATTATCCGTGCTGAAGGTGATTCCGAGGCTGCTGAGATGATCTCCACAGCATTGGCTAAGGCTGGTGAAGGGTAAGCTATTAGAGGATTGAATTACGTTGAATATTATACTAAAGACAAGCTCTCTAGTTTCATTGCCTTCCGTAGAATTGAAGCCAGTAAAGACATTGCACAAACTCTTTCTCAAGCTCGCAATGTCACTTATTTACCCAGCAGTGCTCAAGGTGGTAGCAACATGTTGCTTGGCCTTAATGCCAACTAGATTAGACCTCTCATTTGTTGAATCGAATTAAAAACCCTGTAATTACATTTATAAAAAAAACAATCCTTCTCTCTCTTCATCACCTCTTTATATAACAGAATAAAATATTACTTGAAAAACTTCATGTTGAATAATGTGTTGACAGGGAGTGGAAACACAGCTTCAAGGACTCACTTGTTTGACGTGGCGTCGTTTGGAAACGCAAAACATGCTAAATGCCAATTTCCCACAGTGGTGATAGGTAAATTAAAGAGTGACATATTCATCCATGATTGCGTTTACATGGATCAAATCATGCAAGGATGCATGAGGAAATGTTAAGATATACAGAATTGATATGTTTTTATTAATTAACAATGAAGATTTGGACTATTCAGCTTGACATTTATTTCTTTTCTTCAGCTTTCTTTTCTTCGGCCTTCTTTTCCTTGCATCTACAGATTTCATCTTCCTTCAAACCAGCCAAAGCTTGACTGATATGTTGACCACAGCCTAATTACAAAGTGAGCATTTGATCCTACAGTCAACCAGGAGTCATTTCTTACCAGCCCAAGTATATTTCTTGCAATCAGGACAAGTTACACGCATACACATTTTGAATTATTTTAGAAATTAAAGAGAGAGATGAAGAAAGAAGAAGAAAACAAGACGCACCCCCTCCCACTCGTCCTCCCCTTTTTGACCTCACAGCTTCCACTGCTTGTCGAGCAATGGGAGAGCATGAGTTTCAAATGCTGACGCGTTCTTACGACAAACACATTAGGACTGTGTTACATGGATGGAATCATCCATTTATGCAAATCCATTGTCCTTGATTGGCACAATCACTGCTACCATCGTATTCTAGAATGTCTTGCTGGCTAATATCGAGAAAACTCCTCCAGGGGATAGTGTCAATTCGCAGATATTGCGGCGTGATGTTGTGGCAAATGGGCTAGTGCTACATGTACAGGTATTCTATCGTCATTCAGTTGAGTCTAATTACCCAGTAAAGTTCGAGACATTGAGCATGCCAAGATTATGCAGCAAATGATAGAGTACTTGGTCTGTTGTAAATAGCTCATTTCTCAATGTAGAAAGCATGAAAACCCTTGAAAGAGTCACCAGTTATACGATTGACAGCACACAGTGCATGTTGCTGAGTGAAAGCTATACTAGCAGCAGCAAAGAAGGCTCAGTACAGTAAAAGATAGCTATGGCAGCATATCTTAGCTCAACTAAGCTAGCAATCAAGACAGCCTACTGCATTTTGTAACATTTGAATTCGTTTGTTGCTACGTAGGTCATCTGAAATTTCGAAGTATTTGTCTCTCTCGTATCGATTGTGATATTGGCACCAATGTATATATAGACAGCGATCCTGTAGATCATTTTGCTATATATAACTTAGCCAAGCTCTTTGCCAAACAATGCAAAACTTGATAATTTCCTGGCATCAGGCAGTACGTTTTACAATTTCGAGTGATTTTGTTTGTTTTTCAACCATTTTACAAAGAAAAAAGGACTCGGCATGTTATTTTAAAATATGTCATTTCAGATATATTTCCTTATCTTTTTTCTTTTAAATCTTACACTTTGAATGTATTGAAGAAATAACATGCTTATTTGGTCAATTTTATTAGTGGTGGTAGTTTTCTGTCACATGAGTCAGGGTCAAAGACCTCAAAATAACAACACAGATCCAACATCAAAACAAAAGACAATCAATCTCAGTGAAGCCGTGGTGTGTGATTGTGGATTTGAAGATGAAAACCACAACCTATGGACAGATGTCTGGTACGCAGATTATGGATTATACAAATCAAGCTTGCAGTATGATCCGCATTATCTTGTCATGGACTACACAGTAGGAGCAAAACATAAAGATACCCTTGCTCGTGTATTTTCGCCTAGCAATGTTAAACTGACACATGAGGGTGGTATCACACTCTCTGTCAAGCAAAATGGTGATGGTAAATACACATCTGCGGCTATTGGCACAAAAAGGTATAAAAAAAAAATTGCCCAAATCTGTATCATATCAATAACTGACTCGTATATGCTATTCAAAGAAACGACTTTTTGTACGGTACTTACCGTGCTCGTATGAAGACCAGCAATGTGCCTGGTACTGTAGCTGCCTTCTTCTTTTACCGCAATGATACGAGTGAAATCGATATTGAATCGCTTAGTAGATTCCATGATCCATACAAGACTTATTTCGCTATCCAACCACAAATTTACGATAAAGGTGCTGCATCCCCATTAACAAACGAAAAGCATGATTTACAATTCAATCCAACCGAGGTAAAAAAAAAAAACCCCCACAACAGATGGTAATTTACTGCTTTAGAAATTGACAGTGTAAAATACAAATGCATAGGATTATCACGAATACAGATTTGACTGGCTGCCCGATTCAGTGAAATTCTACATTGATGGTACATTTGTGCGTGAAATGACTACCAATATCCCTGATTCTCCTGGAAGAATTTTGTTGAATCACTGGACTGATGGAAACCCTTATTTCAGTGGCGGCCCTCCTACTGAAAATGCAGATTTGAAGGTTTCACACCTTAATCTATTTTTCAATTCCTCCGAGAGCAAGTCTCCACCATCATGTAGTAAATCAAAGACGCCATGTCAGATTTCTGGTAAATTTTTAATGGCAATTTAAATGCAATTCTAACTGTTGCTAATACTACGTATACCATACTTACTAGATATTATGAATAGACATCTCTTACCCGGTACAGAAGTAAATCAAAATTCAAGCGCGTTAGTCATAGCGCCTAGATCATCTTTTGGCTGTCTAATATTGACCATCTTATTGGGTTTCATCTTTTTCTGAGGAAAATTTTTCTCCCCGAATCAATAAAAAAAAAAAAAAAAAAAAAAAAAAAAAAAACGTCATTCTGTAAACTTATTGATCTGGATTTTGCAGTTCTTGGCTTTGGAATATGTCTCGAAACATTCAGTGAGCAATTTATCACTACGCATTCCTATTTAGATACAAACAGGGGGTCGCTGCGACATGGCCATGATAGTTGCAGTATTAAAAATATCTCTAATCAAAAGTATTGATTCAAGAGTTCACCTAAGAATGTTAGTTGCATACTACACAAAACTTGCAGAATTCATGCTGATCTTGAATTGTTCATATATACCTCGCCTTATCCTGAGGGGCATCCCGAAATATTTTCTTTTTCCCGGATCTTGTAGGCACTTGATAGGCTGAGAAACTTGACAGATCAAAATCTAAAAGGGTATATAATATCCCTCTTGTCTTCACGGTGAGCTATCCTTCCGATCATATACGAATCTACTTTTCCTTAATCAATTTTTCGATTCAAATCAGAAGAAAAAAAAGCAATGAACAATTTGTTCTTCCAAACATAATCATCAAATCAAAATAACAATACATTAAGAAATGGCAATTCAATCTGGCCCTGACCCTGAAGACGACAAAAAGTTGCAACTGACAGATATAGATGGCTGTGTTCATAACAATACAGTGGAAGATGTCGCCATATCGTTGGAATCCCTATCAAATCAGCAGCAGCAGCAGCATGATGGCTCTTGGTCTCCATTTTCAAAAAAGCACCACCATCATCACCACGAGGAGGATGATCGATTTACATCAGCATCTACTGTATACCATCGCCAAAAAAAACGTTTCAGTGCTATCAAGAAGTTTTGGTCTCATGCAATGGGAGATATCTATGCTGATGATAACCCAAGAGAGTACTCTAAATTGAAGAAAAACATCATTATTATGATTGTCGCTTTTAGTGGCATTAGTGGCCCTATTGGAAGTATGATCTACATGCCTGGTTTAACGCAGATTCAAACTTCACTACATACATCAACTGCCGCCGTCAATGGTTCTGTGTCTGCCTATGTTGTGTTTATGGGTATTGCTGTAATGTATATTCGTTTCTTTATGATTAGATCAGACTACTGACATCTTTTTTATAGCCTCTATTCTGGGCTAGTATGAGTGATGCATACGGTAGAAAGCCCATGTATGTGTATAGTCTCATCATTAGTGTTATCGCTTCCATTTTGTGTGCTATCTCTCGAAATGCAGCAATGCTTATCGTATTTCGTGCGATACAGGCTATCGGATCTAGCTCTGGTCAAACGTTAGGTGCTGGTGTGATTGCTGATACCATTGACGTAGCAGATCGTGGCAAAGCCTATGGTGTCTTTTATATTGGGTAAGTGATATAAATCGTCTCTAATTCTATACTCGAGCACAGAACTAATCCGACGTTAGTCCTTTATTGGGTCCAGTTATTGGCCCTACCGTTGGTGGTGCTCTTTGTCAGTATCTGGGATGGCAATCAACGTTTTACTTTTTGGCCATCGTAGGATTCGTGCTACTGATAATGGTATTCGTTTTCTTGCCTGAAACTGTGCGAAGAGAAAGAATTGAGATGCTCACTAACGATAACGAAAGTGGCCAAGAGATTGTGCATAAAACCGAGAAATTCCGAGCATTGCAAAATTTGAAGACTGCATTTGCGCCCATGCTGGCCATGCTGGGAGATCCAACTATTCTTGTAATCACTCTCTACAATACTGTCATTTTTTGCTGCCTCTACTTTTTGGTTAGTACGCTCTCTTTTGTGGTATCGTTTGATGAATCCTCTGCTCACATTTTTACTTAACTATAGACGCCCACAATTACAGAGACGTTCCAAAGACTGTATGGCTATACTTCTACTGTAGTTGGCCTATGCTATCTCGTATTTGGCTTTGGCTTGATGTGTGGCTCCGTAAGCAGTGGCCGTTATGCTGATTATGTTGTCAGAAAGCTGCGTGAAAAGAATGGCCCTGAAAATGTTTACCCTGAATTGAGATTACGAGCAGCATTTCCATCATTTCTTCTTATCCCCGTTGGTTATTTGATCTATGCCTGGACAACTGAGAAGGGCGTTGGAGTTTATGCTCCATTAATCGGTCTCTTTGTCTGTAAGTATTTCATCATAAATGTTACTTGTTCTGCATTGGCTAATTCATTTAATTATATATAGATGCCCTAGGCCAAATGAATGCATTTACACCTACGTCGGTGTACCTTGTTGACTCAAAGCCTGGGCGATCTGCTAGTGCTGTAGGAATCAATAATGCGGTGAGAAGTGTACTTGCAGCTGTGGCAACCATTTTCTCTAGTCAATGTGTGGAAGCTGCTGGCACAGGTATTCTTTTTACTATCTTGGCTGCTGTAAACGTTATAAACTGCCTCACACTTGTTGCAGTAATGGTCTGGGGCAAGAAATGGAGAGAGAGCTTTGAAGAAAGAACAGGCACAGGGCCTGTCGCCGCCAATACAAAAGGCTCCACTTTGAATGAAAAAGAGTTTGACCCTAATAATTCAACTGTAGCAACTGCAGGCGATTCCAATAATAAATACAACGCAGAGCTTGCCATAGTCAATTCTAGAGTGAGCCAAGTTTAAAACATTTTGCTGTTTAATCATAATAAATATTTTTTTATTACATTATTCTCCACACAATTATATACTTTTTTTTTTTTTTTTTTTTTTTTTTTTACACAAGTGGCACTCTTTGCACTAATAATAATTATTATTTTGCATAACTAGCCATTGCTCTGGCACACCGACCCTCTTTTTATGGTTGATAGAAGTTTGTCAACTATCAAGAAACGACTGCAATCTTAGGCAATACATTAAGCCAATAACCATTATCAATTGGTGCTAGAAGTTCAGCAACAGCTTCATATACAGTACAATGGCCTATGTATATAATTGGCATCACATAGTATTCCAGCAGGAGTCATTGTGTCAAAATTGATTGATGAGCCTTTGCCAAGACATTGGAAGGCACATTCGGTATGCTACTGGCAGTTGATGGTTTTGAAGTAATACTTGATTAGCAATGAATTTTTGCGACATGCATTGAGCCCATTTCCCTCCGGATGATTGGAAATCAATCAATTGGTTTCTCATTGATCCCTTGCCCTGAGAACTATATTTTTTTTGAAGCACTTAACCCTTTGATGCATCTTCGCCTCTAATTATTGTAGTAAACAGAAAATGTTTCTTGATTTGTGATGCAAACTCACTTGCAGTGAATCTGAAAACATTCATTCTATTCTATAGAGGATTTACAGTTGTCGCAGTATCATTCAAATAAATCTTATCAATACTATATTTTCTGTTATTTACAACTTTTTTTTTTTAATTGGAATGCACGGTTTGTGGTGCAAATCCTATTGTATTGGTTTAAAAATGATTGAAATGATAAATTGGCGTTATCATCATGCAGCGGAAAAATCAGCACATGGAAGACGCAAACAACAATAAAGCTGGATCGACAACCGTGTGATTTTTGAGATAGAATGTAAGGAGAGAGACATAGAGAGGCTGCCAAAACGGGCATCGGTTACACTGGTTTCAGAATCAAATGATGTTTTTTTTTGTTTACTCTTGGGCGTAAAATGAGCCGATAAAAATTATCCTGCTAATTGACTCTATGAAGAGATGGGGAAGCTCGTTTCATGTGAATGGTAAAAAAGAGCTTTTTACAATGATAAAATTGATATGACTTGAGGTAGAGAGCAGCTAAAATTATCAGGTAAAGTGAACTCAATAGACCAAGTGCCAAACGCGAAAATGGTATTACTCTCACGTTCTTGAAGTAACAAAGTGTGGCGAAAAGTAAAGAAAACGATAGTTAAGTAAGCAAGGAGACTAATATTCGCATAACCCACATACCTTGCAAAGTGTGACGAAAAGTATAAAGAAAACAATAGTTAGGTAAGCAAAGAGACTAAGACTCATATGGGGTATATACTTCTAGTATAAAAACATGCAAAAGCAAACTTTTCATTCAAAAGCTTTGTCTTTCTCTTTTTCGTTTCATAATCAAAATGGTCAAGGCAAAACATCCTGCTTCCAGCGCGACTCGAAGTCCATTGAAGTCCTCGTCGCAGCAATCAATTGGCAATGAGCAAAGAGAGCGCATCATCTCTGACCTCAGCGTTGATCAAAGTTTGCCAGCGAATGGAACAGCAGAAATTATCCCCATTGTCAGCAATAACCATACTCATCAACAAGGCAATGCCTCCAAGGTCACCAAGAAAAGCTCAAGACCAATTTCAAAGCGTTTGCAGTTGAATGATACTTGGAATAACACTGAAACTCTTCAAATTTATCAGGGCAAAACACAACAAAGAACGCCCGTAAAAACAGCAGCAGTAGCCGCAGTCGTGGAGCAAAAGGCAATTGAACGCGCAGCAACACTTATGGCAATTGAGCACACAGAAACTCAAACCATCCAGCACTCAAAGTACATGGCAGTTGAGCATCCAGCAAGCGTCAATGTACCAGCACAGGATATAAGCCAAGGACATGCTACAGTACCATCACCGTCGTCTTTATCACTCAAGAGAAAGGCTGCAGTTGCTGAGATTGACGCGTTGAATGTGCTCGAATCAGAACAACAACCGGCAGACAAAGTTGTTGTGCATGAAATAACTGAGGACAATGATGAAAACTTTCAGCTTAAAGCAATAGCAAAGCCAAGGCATAAAGCGCCCTCAAAGCCTGAGACATTTCCAAAACCTGAAGTACTCTCAAAGTTTGAAGCACTGCCAAAGCCTAGCACTATTACAGACCGCAAGATCAAGACACCGACTAAAGTTGCCTTACTATCACCTTCAACCTCTGTTAACGCACCACATGTTGCTGAAATCAAGACTCTGCCCCCGTCTTCAAACAAGGATGCCACGCTACCAGCTTTTAAAGTTCCTGCTTTACCATCCGTCCCAAGTCTGAAGCGCTCAGTAGCTTTCCTCGATTTGGATTCAGGTTTTGATTCCTCCCCTTCACCTCCAACGTTGCCCTCTTTCGACGATCTATCTGGCCTATCCGATGCATTTCCTGAATCTTTTTCAGCAGTACAGACTGAGCCTTCTATCTCTGTACTTAGAGAATACGTATGGATGGCTTTGAAGCCGGGTTACAGAACCAGACTAGCCAGCGCCTCACTGTCATCCCCAATGGCTGTTGCTTCACCTTCTGATGCCGATCTGATAGCTCTGGCTGCTGCTCCAACCGCTGATTGTATCGCGAAAAGTAACGATATCACTAAATCGCCATCTAATCCAAGCTCTAAGAAGCTAACCATTCTCGTCACCTCTGATGCTACTGGTAAGAATAACCTCGAGGGAGTTACTGGGAAAAAACTAACGTCAAAACTAAAGCTACTTGTAAAGGAAAGGCTCGTAGTAAATCCAGAGTTGCTGCTACTCGTCGTCAGCCAGCTAGAAAATGCCGCCAAAACAAGAAGTCCACGTACGGAGACGACAATTTCATACTGGAAGATGTAGACATGAATAAAGCACCAGTAGAAGCTGCAAGTAAAGGCCGTGGTCGTGGTCGTGGTGCAAACAAAGATAAAGGCAAGGCCAAAGCTGTGTGAAGAAAATCACAAAAAAGTTCCCAACAATGTATGATATGTATATAGCTCAACCTACAAACGCGCAAGCGATTTGTTTAAAAAATCCTAATAATCATAATGTATTATTGTAATAAATTAGTCTTTAGTATTTCAGTTCATCATATCGAGCTTTGGTCCCTATTCAAATGCTTCAGCCAAATGTATGCCTAATAACTGTGCCTGAATATCTTCCATGTTTCACTGAAATTTGCATGAATCGCCTTTTCAAACGCTATCTCAGTGTCCATCAAATAATCTTTATGTATGTTCACTTAACCATATAGAACTCCATATAGATATACAAGACTAAATCTCTGCCATAATAATACATACTTAATAAACATTTGAATATATACATCAATTAATCGCTTAACTGTGCGCTTGCTATAATAAACGAAATCACATAAAGTAATAATTGAGCCAAAAATAATCTTCGAGTGTGCTAATCCTCAAAGCCTGAATATATCTAGAGCAATTAGAAGGCAAGATAATTAAAATTACTTTATGTATTACTACTTTCTTTGATCATGATATGTGTTACTTTTATCCTTTTCGTAAATAAATACAAAAAATTCAAGCCTTTATCCCTTGCGACTATGTTATTCGGGTCTCTAGCTTCTCAAAAGTGACAAGTACCACGACTGACTTCCATAAAGGTCGTTTCTGCTGTCCATGCACAGATCATGCTTAAACTCACTCGCAAAACAGATGTGTCGCTCATGTGAATGCCAATGTTTTTATATAAGAAGAATCAACAGTCAACAGCAATTAAAGGAGGAAATAATGTCAAAAGAATTGAATGGTAGTAGCGATGTTGAAAGGCAAGAAAAGGAGTATATATGTATATATATGATAAATCAAGAGATTGCAAATGAAGTACAAGAAAAAATGAATAGAAAGGATAGCAGGAAAATGGTAGTGGATTGCATAAGGTAATAAAAGGTGGTTAGAATTAATTCGGTTTGATTATGTGTATGTTGTCAGGGAAATGTCCAAGTTAATCTACAGAATTCGATCAGCGGGTTTATAGACGTCAGTCCACCCAAAACTTCTTTGAACAGCTTCCTCCCACTGCTTGTATTTACGTTCACGACCTAAAAATCTTTGTTAAAAGATCTATTCTCTCACACCTACTAGCATCAACCTATCTATTTACCTTCATCATCCCATTTGGCATTAAAAACATCTTCTCGGTCAACAGAGCCTTTTTTGATATCTTTCATATCTTTCCAAATACCAGCAGCATAGCCTGCAGCGTACGCAGCGCCGAGAGCACTTGTATCGTTCATGCCTGGACGGATAACAGGAATACCCAACACATCTGCTTGAATTTGCATACACTGATCTGAATTTGACATGCCACCATCTGCCTTCAACATTTTCAAGGGTACATCTCCATCAGCTTTCATAGCTTCCAAAATTGCTCTAGTTGAGAAACATACAGCTTCTAATGTTGCTCTTGCTAAATGGCATTTTGTTGTGTATTGTGTCAAACCCACCAGAGTACCACGAGCATCATCACGCCAATAAGGAGAAAAGAGACCAGAGAAAGCAGTTACAAAGAATACGCCACCTGTGGTTTTCACCTTTGCTGCAAGTGCATCAATGTCGTCTGAAGTTTTGATTAATTCTAAATTGTCTCTAAGCCATTTGACAGCAGCACCAGCAACACTGATGGAACCTTCTAATGCATAAGAAACAGGGCCCTCAGGCCCAAACTGATAGCCGACGGTTGATAGCAAACCACTCTTGGATAGCACGGGTGATTCACCAACATTCATCAACAAGAAGGCACCAGTACCGTATGTATTCTTGGCATCACCAACCTCGAAACACTTTTGGCCCACTAAAGCAGCTTGTTGGTCTCCTAAACAGCCCATGATGGGAACACCTTCCAAAGGGCCCCATGCCATATTTCCATAGTTCTCGGCAGAAGATACAATTTTAGGTAGAATGTGAGAAGGCACACCAAAGAAATCCAGCAGACGTTGATCCCATTCGCGTGATTTCAAATTCATGAACATTGTACGACTTGCGTTTGTTACATCAGTAATGTGTTTTCCAGCTTGAATGCCGCCTGTCAAATTCTGCAGATGATTTTTAAAATACAGTAACATACACAGACGTGGTATCAGTAGCCTACCCATATCAACCATGTATCCACAGTACCAAACATGGCACGCTTATTCTCCACAGCGAACTTGACCTTTGGAATTCTGTCCATCAACCATCGCACCTTGACAGCGGAAAAATAATTGTGAATAGGCAAACCGCAAATTTCTTGGACGTTCAAGTCTGTTTGTTTCTCTGCAAGCTCTTTGACGAGGTTGTTTGTACGAGTATCACCCCAAACAATTGCATTATATAGCGGCTCACCCGTTTTACGATCCCAAATTAGCGTTGTTTCTCTTTGGTTACAAATACCGACAGCTGTTCACATATGATAGCATGTTAATTTTTGTCGTACTATAATTTTTGTTTGTGTTTACACTGCTGCATTTACCTTTTAAATCAGTAATGTCATGACCCATCATACCGAATTTTCTTACTGCTTCATCTGAGCAGCGGATAACCGAGTCCAATAAGTCATAAGGGTCATGCTCAATCCAGCTATTGCATTCATGTTAATGGGTTTGATCTTATTGATGCAGTATACTACCGTATTTACCCTGGGCGAGGATATATCTGCTCAAATTCGAGTTGGTGTGATGTGACATGATTTCCAGCTTGATCAAAGATCAAGAAGCGAGTGGAGGTAGTTCCCTGATCGATAGCTCCAATATACTGTGGCATTTTTACCGTGAGATTGGGTGATGTATTGTAAGAAATTTAGACGGAAGAAAGGTTGATGAAATGCGAAAAAAAAAGTTTCCAGGCAAGTATACCATCCAAGCACAGACATGTTCTGCCCGAGTTTACACGCTAGCTCGCCCAGTCACATTGATTTTCATTACGATAATGGAAGATTGAAACTGAAACTTTTTTTTTTTTTTTTTTTCTGACATCGAGGTCCAACATCCACATCAAGCGGCCTTCAGTTTGGTCAAACTAATTGGTGAAACAGGCGGATTTTATGCTGCAAAAACACGGACGAGAGAGTAGAGAGACACTGTAAGCTAGTTTTGCTGTTAAATTCATACGCAATATGTAAGTGGATAGCAAAAAAGCTTAATGTGATAACATGGGTCATCCACTTTTTTTCACGTGCGGAGGCTCAAGGGAAGCTAAAATTATTTCTCCTTCAATCAAGATAAGCTCTTGTGAATTAAAGGCAGACTACGTTGGCAAGATTTATTCTGAATTCCATATATACCTACTGACCGGCTCGTGCACCTTTTTGCCATATAAAAAAAAATGTTGTTTTTACAGATTGAACCTCTAATCTTTGCAAATCCATTCGACCGATACTTTTTTGTAAACAAATCAGCGGATCTCTAACCAAAACGAATACATGTCGCACTAAAATCATGAAGCTCTGTATAAAAATTACATAAGCCTACAGGTTGATTCCATCTCTATGACGGCAAACATTGATTATGGCAGACCACGGTATCTCCAGCGTTTTTCAGTTTCGAATTTTACCAGCTTTTTGTTTGTTGTTTCGCTGACAACCAAGATTATCTTCTTGGTTTTACGATCCGATGATAAAGCATTGATTGTTGTTGAATGTTTATCTCTAAATCATCTGTAGATTTAATCTTCCATTTTTAAAAGTCAAGATACTCGACATTTACAAGCTTGTTTTTAATTCCTTATCCATCAGATCACCCTTTTTAATTACTCGATCACTAAAGAGAGCATTATTAGGAGACCGAGGCAAAGAAATTTGACAGGTATATCCAGCTATGGAGAAGCTTTAACACAGCAACTTGATATCCATCATCTAAGACCATTGTTTCTCTCTCACACACACACACACACACTCTCTCTCTCTCCCTCTCTCTCTTTATATATATATATATATATATCAAGAGAAATACGATTTGGTCAGTCTGTTAACGCATTGAACAGTCAGTAACTTGATCCGAGTCTGCTTTCACTACAAAACAGTTACTAAAAATATGATTGCCAACTACACCCGAGCAATACGCGAGCTGTGTAACACTTACGCTCATACAACACTGCCAGCATAAGTTTCAATAGAACACAGGGCGTATCGAAATGCGAATTCCCGCTATTTCCAATGTTACGGTTTTTAGTTTCTATGATAATATTGTAGTAAAGAAGATCCCAATGTCACTTTTTTGTGAGTCGAAAACAAGGTACTCGTGTTCAGCACTAAACGAAAATTCATGTCCATATTACCATTTGCTACTATTATTGAGAAAGCGTTTTGCTTCACCTGATCCAGGTTATGCGCTACGCAAATCGCAAGCTTTACAGAACATTGCTTTCATTGACAGTTTCTCCCAACATGTACTTTTTCCAACCACAATAATAGTTACCGACAAACATCTCGATACTATCAATAAGCTTGAGGGCGATTTAGTTATTTATGCGATTTTGGGTTGCACAGGTGTTCCCAATTGCAGGCTCTGCTAAGATCCAAATGAGTCTGAGGGGTCGCTGGTGTGATAACTTTCTTCCAAGGACTTCTGGTCTGATATTGGCGTCCTTGGTCCTCTGCGACGTCATTTATGGATTGATCTGCTACTGCCAAGGCGTTTCTGGGAAATGAACCAACCTCTGTTAAACTCTCGTACACGTTTCTAGTTGCGCAATTTGGTGTCACATCACTGCTGAATAGAAGAAACAACTATGCATAGGGCATGTATTAACAGTGAGCGTTCACAGAGGTTTTTCATTGTACATGTGTAATTGGGATGAAAGAGATATTATACGTACTCCTATGCACGCATTGAGCATACGTATTCGATGGATACCATGTTCCAGAGCAGCATAATTGAGATGGCCACAATCTGATTGACAATGTTTCTGCTGTAAGTTCAAATGTAAAGAACAACAAGAAAGATATTCCACCGCTTATTTATAGTGTGGCGTCTAAATTTAATCGTTCAACTGTTTCTAACTTGACGAGCTTCCTGAAATAGTAACATTTATATTCATGTCTATTTCCCTCAGCATTTCGATTGTTTCTACATAATCCCAGTGTTCTATTTTGCAAGCATCTTTATATAAAAATATGCAAAATACGTAATTCAGCTTCTTTTTGTTTCGCTTTCTTTTTTTTTTTTTTTTTTTTCTTCGCAAATGGTTGTGAAAAAACTGTTGATATCTTGTCTGCTGATTTATAAATCACTGCTATTGGCATCGGTCTCCGCGCAAGATGCTGTCAATCCTCACTATGCACAACTGTTGAACTACTCTATGCTTTTTTATGAAGCACAGCGAAGTGGAAAGCTGCCAGAAAATAATCGCATTCCATGGTAAGTAGACGACTCTTTGGAAATGTAAACCATGGGACATTGAATTTATGACTACACAGGCGTAAAGATTCAGCCTTGACAGATGGCTTTGATAACAATGTTTCATTGACAGAGGGGTATTTTGATGCAGGGTAAATTCAGGGACATCTGACGATTTGAATTTGAAGCTCACTTTTATAACAACCAGAAACTATCTCAAATTCACTGTGCCGTTATCGCATGCAATTTCATTGCTCAGCTGGGGAGCCGCAGAATGGTTCGATTCCTACCAAAGAACAAACCTTGTAGAGGATCTTCGTGGAACTATAAAATGGGGCACTGATTGGCTTATCAAAGCTCACCCTGAGCCCAATGTTTTGTTCGTTCAGGTAAGTTTATGTGCAAACTGTTGCCTATGCGCAAATATTGACTGATCCATATGAAGGTGGGTGGAGGCGAGATTGATAATGCATATTGGGGTGAGTTAATACACGGATTAGTTTTACTATCAATATGGGCTAATCGTGCTTTAATGTTCTGCAGGACCCGATACTGGTATTCCGCTACCAAGGCCATCTTACATGGTAAACAGCAGCGCACCAGGCACAGATGCAGCTGCACTGACTTCAGCTGCACTATCTTCAGCATCTTATTTATTCAAAAACTACCTCAATGACACTGCTTATGCTGACGAATTGCTATCCCACGCCATTAGTTTGATGGATTTTGCAGAAACAGCAAAGCCATGGAAGCCATATTCTCAATCTGTTCCCGCAGCCGTTGATTATTACAATACCAATAGATATCAAAGCCAATTACTATTCGGTAGTCTCTGGCTGAACAAAGCAACCGGAAACAACACTTACTTGGAAAAGGCAAATGCTTATTACGACATGTTTCGTGGTGAGCTGTTTTACGGCATTACAGACTGGAGCGATCAAACTGGAGCAGCATTCGTATTGGGAGCGTCTTTAAATGCGACAAAGTATAAGCAGCTTGCGACCGATTACTTGGATCGTGTTCTCGATACAACATCGCAAGACAGCATATGTAACTACACTTATGGAGGGCTGTTTTACTGTCAAGGCTATAGTTACTCTAATTCTGTCATGCCACCACTCAACACTGCTTTGTTGATTGGATTTATGAAGAAGTCATTTCCCGAGACAGGGTCTAACTATACCGATTTTATCAAGAATCAAATGAACTATATTCTGGGCGACAATCACATGTAAGTTACTAATAGTTATAAAGCGCTATTAGTACTAACAGTAGACCTGTAGGAATACGCCATATATCGTGGGTGTGCACAAGAATTCTCCCCGTAATCCACATCATGCAGCGGCTTCTGGAGGAACTGATCTGAAAAAGATAAATGAATCGCCAAAAGAAATGGCGCATACTCTGTACGGTATGTTGAGACATAACTGTCAGCATTTGAAGCACTCTAATCCAATCTACCTTCATAATCAGGAGCCATCGTGGGAGGACCAGACTACTATGACAATTTCTATGACATTCGCAACGATTACAGACAGACAGAAGTGGCATTAGATTACAATGCACCGTATCAAAGTTTACTTGCATACCAGATATCAATTGGAGCTTCTGATCCACCGTATGTCAACATCACTCAGGATCGACCTAATATTCTTTCAGGAGACGATTCATTTGCTGGGTGGAAGATTGCCGTTATTGTTGTATCGATTTTACTGGCTTTGGTTTTGGTTGCATTGGCTTTTTGGTGGCGAAAAAGAAAACAAAGAAAAAATGATGCAAACAAGGGTGTATTTGTGGATAATTCGAAGGAACTTGATGAAGCATATGTGGGGAGTCAAACTGTGAGAGTCTAAACAGCTTAGCTTGTGTATAAATCAAAATAAATATGTACATTGTGATTGATAGCATTTTTTCAATTGTATGTGAGAGTGTTTGGCAGTTTCTAACAAGACATAATACATCAAAACTTGCTGCTTTTAGTATACTATCGTAGAGAAGTGTAAGGTTATCTGAAGAGTCAAACTATTCATACAATTTTGCTTTACACACAATCTTGCGCAATACATTGAGTTAATAGCAATAATCATCCGTTTGTGCTAAAAGCGCATTGACGGATTTGTATAAAGTAACCATTGTATATAATTACCACTGTATAGCATACGTGAAGGATCAGCTACTGAAAGCACAATGATCAAAGCACTTTGCCAGCCAAAACGCAGTAATCAGCATATGCTGGCTTTGAATTATTTTGCAGGCAGCAGCAACAATAAAAAAATCTCTGCCTCTCCTAATCTCCTCTCGATCCATGGCCAAAAAATTTTCTTTTGCCGTTTTTGTCCAACTCGACTATGTAAGTTGAGTCCGCCGTACCCTACTTTCTAATACCTTTCAAAGTGAATTTTTACGATGCATCTAATGATGCTAATCACATTAAGCATTTTGAATTGGAATATTGAGCAATTTCCAGAAATATGAAAAGTAAATTCTTGCCAAAATTACGAGACTTCGCATACAAAGGTCTTACAAAAATAATTTCACATGTTGCCCTGAATCAGTAGCATCAATTTGATCTTAAGTAAGCTATAGTAAAAGTCTTTGCTTTTGGGGTCAAAAACGCGATAAATTGATTTTCGATGTCTCGCAAAAGGGGTAGCTCATGCTTTTTGGGCAACTTCATCGATATTTTTCTTGGTCCCAAAAAATTTGAGGAAATGCATCCATGAGTAACTGCTAGTCAAAAGCAATTGCGTGGTACTATTCTGAAGGTCTAAAACAGCTTCTAACTCGAGAAATCACTCATCAAATGCCACCAATTTTAGCTGTGATTCAGCGTACTATTGAGTAATAAGAGCTAATGTAAGTGTAAAATCTATCTGGGTATGAATTGTTCCCATTGATATAGACATGCCACATCGTAGAAGAGTCATATCGACAGTTACAAGTGGAGCTAAAGTGGTTTTAGCGTAGTTTGTGGCACTGGATATTACAATGTAATAGTATTTCTCCTCGCTTAAATCGCAGTGTTGCCCATTATGAACGATGCAACTTGCAAATAATACATTTGTATTAATAAGAAATTGTATAAATTTGAAACCTCATTGCTTCATGTCAAATATCAGCAAGGCAGAAAAATGTGAGTATTAGATAGTGTCAATTGCTTCATCTATAAAACCAAAATTGACATCCTTCCTTTCTTAAGCCAGTATTTCTGACTGACTATAATCATCATGAAATTGAAGCATACCTTATTTCGCGAGGGGACAAGTTTGTATATTCTGTTCAGGCTTTATAAATGTTTTGAGATTTCTTTACCTGTCGATGATGTAAAATCACTCCTTGTGCTCCGATTTCTGAAGCCAAGTACATGGTTTTTCAATGTACGAAGTAATCATCTACAGAATTTGATGAATAGCATACAGTCGCTGATAAATGTATCAGTTCTGCTCTTGTTCAACCCCATATAATACGATGGATGTATTTAGCAAAGTTCTTCTATACTATCACTCATAATAAGACACTCGAGCCATGTTACAATCCGAAAGTATTAAGAACTTTAAATCAAAAATGTTTGTGCGGGCAAATTCCGAATATCAAAATGTATTTTTAGCTTCGAGTTGGAATCTTAATCAACATCATATCGTGCTCGCGAGCGCGCCCTGCATATAATATACATGAGGCCAAGGCTAATCAATCTGATCAAAATGATACATAGCCTGTTAAATGTCGTTAAATAAACTTTACTGTTCCCCTCTTCTTTGATTGAAACGCAGCCAACATGATTGCTGTTTCACAATGCTCGGGTACAACCAGCACTGTAATATTTCAAGTAAAAGATTTTATTTCAGAAACAATCAAAAAGGGACCTTAACAAACCAAGAATAGAGTGCATGATATAAAACTGATTTTCAATGTTTATTGGAATATAGCAGCATGGAGATTAAATATGTGAAGAGGGGGGAAAAAAAAAAGTAGGAATGGTACATATATATTAGTGATGAGAAAGGAAAGTAAGATGAGTTTCTGTTGTTGTGGAGAAAGAAAAGGAAGAGAGGAATGGAATAAGGATGGTAATGGGGGGGGGGGAATGGGGAATATACCAAGTAGTGATAGTCTTTTAAGAGCTTTCTTGTGTTTGTGAGTGATTTGAAGAAGAGCCATTGGATGAAACAGTGGTAGCATGTCTTCTCAATGAACCAGGAGGAGTCAGTCTGTTGCTGTTGATCATAACTACATAGGTTTTTGTTGGGTAAAAAAGAAAAAAAGAAAAGAAAAAAGAGAGGTATTTTTGAGCATAAGGTATCATCATAAGTTTGCTTTTTCACATTATTTAATACTTTTGTTTTGTTGCGTCTGGTCAAGTCGAATTACAATGGCTTCAAGACAGGAAACCCATTTCATTTGATCTTGCTTGCTGTAAGTGTGAATGACTTGAGCTGTAGGAGAACCCATGAATGTTGTATTCAGAGAATCCACGCCTTGGAATGGTGATGTGATTTCAATAGACCAACCATCTTCAATCGATTCTTCAGGTGAAAGCGCTCTGATCTTTGCTCTGTTCAGTACAATGTGGCCTTTGTATTGCAAGGTAGATTGCTTTTGCTTAGCATACACGAGCATGTCTGAAAATAAAAAGTACGTCAAATCTTCGCCACTGAGACGAGTAGCTCGGGTGAAGTTGTTTTGAAGATACAGTCTGCGTTCTGCTTTGACACTGAATGGCTGGCCAGTCATTGCTGTAAGGATGCTGTAGACTCGATTTACGTTTCGGGCGTCTTCAAATCTATGCAGCATTATGAGTACTATTTTTTCTACCCTGTTTAGTGCAACCGTTTTCTGCTTACTTCATTTTAAATTCGTCCACAATTTGTTGAATACGGTTTTTACATTGCATCAGTCCAACATAATCAGGGTGCATTGCAGAAGTGTTGTCTGCTAGTTTTGATAAAAGCTTATGATATCTGCTGATACATGAAACAGGGGCCTGCAGAAAAGACAACAGCGTGGTACCTTTCAAATTGGCATTCTTGTCAACTGTCTAGAATAGAGTACAAAATAAATTAAGCTGAGTTCTCTCATTCTTCACAAATGCGTTTTGCCCTTTTACCTCTGTAAACTTTTTAAAGGGCTGATATCTTGTCAAGCGCTCATAGGTAGTGACCAAAACATCATAGTTATCAAAGTAAATGTGATATTGCTGTTGTACTCTTGGGAACTGAAGAAGAAAAAAATATAGTGAGTATTAACAATGATATGCAGGCCTAATTTAAGGTTTGTATCTCGCTACAACAATGTGTATTATGTATGCACATTTAAAAGAAATTTACCCAGGTCTGGATGACATCCGATATGATTTGAGTCGGTCCCCAAATGTTTAGTCTAATATAATAACAATAAGTAATCAAGTGATGGCCATTAACATTGAGAAAATTATACCGTTCTTGAAGGCTTGATAGAATATCAGTATGAACTGCTTGAATGTCCTCAAAATTACCAAATAGCCATCGCATTTCTCTTTCAGTGCAAGGCAATTTTTTCATGCCCAAGAAATTAAAAGAGCTTTTGTTGCTATTCTTTCGGAGGGGCACAATATACGAATTCAATACAATATTTAATGTGTCCAAGTACTGTTGTTCAGAACTCAATAGCTCTTGAATGATGGATTCTCTTTGCTGATGGGTCATTTCTTGATCTAGAGAACAATGTATGAGCATCTGAAGTGCGTCTATTTTGACAACCCTGTTTGGCTTATCTTACCCAGCAAAGTGTCATCCACATCATCGAAATCAAGGCTGTCAATAATGTCAAACTGGTCGAAATCAGAAGGATTCATTGAGGTTGTATTTGGATCAATCGAAATTGATGAACTGGTAGTGGATGTCAATTCACTCAAACGTTGACTTGAAGTGCTTGTCGAACTAAGAATACTTGGATCTGTCGATTTCAATGTTGCATAGTAAGGAATGTTGATTAACTGCTCTTCTTCTAAGGCTGATCTTTGCATTCGTTTCTTTATAATGTCTGGAGAAATAAAGGTAATGTATGGTATGCTCTGAATTGAAAGAAAGCGAAAGAGAGAAAGGAAAAGGAGAGAGAGCGAGAAAGAGAGAGAGAGAGAGAGAGAGAGAGAGGAGGACAGAAAAGGACAAGAGATGTCTGATGTAGTGTTACATGTCTTGAACTTTTTTGATCGTCGTCACAAAGCTATTAGTTGCCTTTTGCTAGTTGTACAACTTGACGTGAAAGAGCACAAGGTACTTCATCCATGTCCGCTTTTTGCTACTATCCATGCTGCCCTGTGTTCACAACCACGTAAAAATTGAATTTGCTTACATTAAGGTTGATTAACCGAATAGTTACCCAAGAAAAGCCTGGATTCACAATAGCCGAATTTAAATGCAATTCCGATTCGCGTGTATGTGTGTGTTTGTGTGTGGGTGTGGAGGCGCTAATTTACTCTACTAGATTCCCTTTCCAAAATAGCTTTTATTTTTCTTATATCACTCTATGGAAGAAGATCAAGGTTTGCTGTGTGATCAAAGATGTCTAGGAACCTCAAACTCAACGTAAATGTACAGCCATCTGTAGAGTATGTAGAAGTGGATCTTCAATAAATCAACCTCTCTTTCACCCCTGCAAATGCTCTGGAAGTATTCGTTTTATTCATCAAGAATGGTAGGATGATCATTTGCATGACCAGATGGTTTCATATGCTAACACTCGGTTAAAAAAAGCCTACTACAGTGGCTATCCCACAGCAAGAAAAAGTAAGCAGCATGTCATTATGATGCCATTTGATGCTAAAGATGTACCTGTAGATACTGCGAAGTATGCGAACACCCATTTGTCTTTACACCCATCTATCGCGAGGATATGCCAACTCGGCTACCTCTTCTTGTGTTGTTGAGACAGTCCATGTCTCGCTTAGCAAAGGCGCTTATCACAGTGATTCGATCTGTGCTCGTCATTATCGTTTGGCTGATTCTTTTACCAACGTTGACATTATGGACTTGGCGGTTTTATTTCTGGAGTGGAGAAAATATAGGCTTTTCAACCGCTGCATTGACACAAAACACTACTACAAATCACTCTGCCTCGAACGATGATGACGAACACTATCATTACCTCTTGAGCTATGACTGGAAGTAAGATGGCATATGCGTGAATACCAAGACCTTATTATTAACACATATCAAAGAGGATTCTTATCAGATTGTTTTCAGGGGCAGATCATCACGGCTGTGGTAGTCGTAGTGTTTGTTGCTGCCTACTTGTTTCGAGAATGGGTCATCCAAAACACTGCAACAGCAGCAGCAGTGGTGGTGGTAGATGCTCCAGAACAACCACAACAAGATGATAGCAGCGAGCACTTGGCTCAGCAACAAGCCACTGTAGACGACATTATACACGCTGTTCGATCAGTCAACACAACAGACGAAGCAGTGTTGAACGAGAGAGAGCAGATCAGTAGTCGATTAGAAGAACTGAGAAGAGAAATAGAGCAAAGAAGACGTTTAGCAGTAGTAACAGAAGATACCAATACACTTGTAAATAATAATAGCACTAGCACAGTTGAATATAACGACCTTCAAGATGACAACGATGATGATAACAACATCTATCTGAATCCTCCCAGCGGAACACAATCTCCATTTGCAAGTTGGAGAGACTATCAACAGGATAATGCAAACAGCAGTTTGAATCATAGGAACCAGCATTATAGTATCACACCTCAAAGTGGTGGTACCTGGAGAGCAAGAGATTTCTCAGCTTCAGCCACGATTGAGAGAAGCGATTATTTTGCAGAACAGTATCTGGACGAAGCAGTATTGGATGAAGATAGCCCTTCTACACCACACTCTCCCCCTACACCACCGCCCCCTCCTCCACCACCTCCACCACCTCCAGCAGCACCCAACAACATGAATAACGAAGCTCCTTTTGATTTTGGAGAGGATTTTGATGGCATTTTGGAAGCAATTGGAATGCGTGGCAATGTTCTCATGTTACTTCAAAACTCCATTTTAATGTCTTTGATGATTAATTTGTGTCTATGTGTTACTGTATGGATTCCATACGTCATTGGTCGTTCTGTTATACTGGTAATTGTCAGGTTGTGTGTTTTGAATTGGCAATTATTAACTGCTTGTAACAGATACATCCTCTTAAAATGGCCGGAAGCCCCATCTATGTATTACGTTGGATCTCTGATCCGTTGATCGATTTTGGACTTGATGCTATTTTCTGGCCTGCGTACACCCACTTGCTTGTGCTATGCCAAGCGGTGTTGCCCCAAACGACATTGGTCACTATTAAATCCGCCATGGACAATGTGCTGTCTGGACTGTATTTCATCTTTAGGTCTATCTACATTACGCTGCACGACACGTCAGAAGCAGCTAGTCTATCTCAATTCCTATCAGACACTACGACAACCACACGGAGCATCATTAGCATCAACAATTGGGAGCCATTAAGAGACAATATATACTCAATATCGGCTGTAATATTTAACCGCTGGCAACAATGTGCAACAGGACAAACTAGTCTTGATCGAACCGTTTGCACATGTGTTGGCTACATTGTGTTGATATCCATTGGCTCCGTGTACTTGTCTAGAAACAAGGATACGCGGGCAGGCTCCACAAACGAAATATTGCGCCAACAGGCTGTGTTTCTCAAGGTCCTTTTCTTTATCTTTCTTGAACTGGTGGTATTTCCTGCTGTGTGCGGTGTCTTGCTCGATATCTCGACGCTGCCATTGTTCACTGAATGGTCCATCAAGAGCCGCTTTCATTTTGTGCTACTGAACCCGTATTCAGGCTTCTTTTTGCACTGGTTTGTAGGCACAGGCTTTATACTGCAGTTCTCTGTGTTTATTGCGCTTGTAAGAGAGGTGGTTCGTCCTGGTGTGCTGTATTTCATGCCAGATCCCAAGGATCCACAATTTCAGCCCGTACAAGACATGGTGGACCAGCCTATCCTCATCCTGCTTCGCAAGCTGGTCACGACAGCAGCCATCTACTTTATGCTGATTATGGTGGGCATGGGTTTTGTCACTATACTGGTGAGTAGATATTGCGGCATCTATCCCATTATCTGGAGATTTGAGTAAGTGATTCTGCCTCGCAAATAGATAAACAAACAAACAAGCTAATACACACAACCAAAGCACACCCATCTCTTCACTTCCTATAGATCTGTTAGCTGTACAATTTCTGTTACCCCCTATCATGGGATACATTGTGCCTCGCGAGTTCTCTAAAAAGAATGTCGTAACATGGTGGCACATTGTGTCTCGGCAACTGCGGCTGTCATCTTTCATGTTTGGAGGCCGTTATCCTGAAGAAGAAGGCGTCTATACGTACACATCTTGGTACGCTTGGCTAATGAGCACACGTCAACAAGCAGCAGCATCGTCGCCTCCATTGTACGACAATTTCCACAAAGACGGAGGCCTTGTGCGGGTACCTACACATGACAATGTTCCCATAGTGATACCTCGTAGACGCATGATCGTCCCTGTTGATTCGGTTACATTGCAGCCACTGAACGAAACCGAACGACTGCTCGGACATCCTGCAGCAGGGTCAGATGACGACAAGACAAAGAACACAACTGTCGTGTATATTCCGCCTTACTTCAAGTTGCGTATTGCGACATTCTTGTTTCTGATTTGGACTACTGGATCTATCCTGGTGTGCTCCATTTCTGTGGTACCATGTAAGTTGATTGCCTGACTCATGGAAAATGTAGGTTAATTAACGTCCTTTTTGAATGCAGTGAAATTGGGCCGAAATCTGTTTGCGAAACTCCAATTGGGGCCTGACCGGCCTGTTCATGATTTGTACTCGTTTGCCCTGGGTGCATATATTATGATTCTATTGAGTTCCATGTTGAATACAGCGGTGCAAAAGTACCAGATCATGGAAGGCAATCATGGCCGTATTCAATGGCATTTGGTTAAAGACTACGTTACTTCAAAGGCCATCAAGGTACAGTCTGTAAAATTCAGGGAATGACAAGCCATTTACTAATGTATACATTTAGGCAGCTAAATTTGCATACATCTTCTTTTTCTTGGGATTTGCTGTGCCCTTTTTGTTTGGCATTATGCTGGACTTGTACCTCATTATGCCTCTCAAGTACACCAGCATTCATGAAGCATCGCTTGATATCTACCCCACTGTTGACTGGACTATAGGTGTAGCAGGTCTGAGCATGCTTTATGGCATCATTCATATCTTGCCCCAAAATACACCTTATCGAAATCAAGTTGTACAATTCAACTGGGCCAATTTTGACCACCTTGATATTCCCATCATCACAAGAGAGGTGATTTTACCAAGCATCAAATACCTGTGTATCATCATTTGCATACCAAGCATTGTTACCGTCCTCATTACCTTGTTACTATGTAAGTTGCTTGCCTTGATTTGTCATGCCATTTCGCCAACTAATCATGATTATTAATCTGCAGCTGTGAACGACGCATCGATAAAGATGTTGATATTCCGATGCACATACCCCATTCTGTTTTGTGGAGCTTGTATGGTGGGTTTGATGATATTAGCAGTGAGGCTGATCAAATACTGGCTAAAGAGCATTCGCGACGACACCTATCTGATTGGGAGACAGTTGCACAACTTGGAAGAGACCTCTACCTAGGCTATTGTTGAGCGAAAATAAAGGCGGGTGCTACTTTTTCCTGATAGACACTTGTCGAAACGGATCATCTATATGTGATTGATGGACTCCCCCCAATAGTTCTGATCTATGACCCCATTGCAGACACTGCTTATTCGGCTAAAGAATAAATCATCTCGGACGGGTAATTGTTTCGTGTGCTGTGTTTCACCTATCTCATCACTCGTAATTCTTGTTTGTCAGGCTGTTGTTATAAAAGAGAATGTGTGTGTGTGTGCGTGTGTGTGAGTTTCTCTTCTTTTTTTTTTTCTTCTTCTTCTTGTTTCTCATTAAACAACTACCAACCAAAATGCCTATTCTCGAAATTTCTTCAGCTCAAGCACCCAAGGACATCAATGCCTTTACTAAAAAGATGAATGGTCTCTTTGCTGAATTGATCGGCAAGCCCGAAAGTGTAATAATAACATTAATTAGTGGTATTAATAGATTTTGCTAATCGATGAAATGATAGTACTGCTTGGTCACTTTCACCAAGGTGGATAGCTTTTATTTTGCTGGTTCTGATAAGCCTGGATTCCTTGTCAAGGTCGGCTCCATTGGCCACATCGGTATGTCTCTATGGTGGAGATGAAAAACGCGTGATTTTATTCTAACATTTGAAGTAGATAACGATCGCAACTCCAAGTTGACAAAGTCTGTTACAGCTGAACTCGTAAAGGAATTGGGTGTTGAGGACGGTCGTGGTTACTTTATCTTTACTGATGTTCCTTCCGAGAACATTGGCTACAAGAGTGATACTTTTGCCAACTTTATGAAATAAATCATTTGCATACATGACCATTGAAAAAATTCATTTGTAAGCAGTATGGCACACATTGTCCAGAAAAGAGGGTGTGAAATTCAGTGTTTGGGGAGAGATGGTTGCTTGGAGAGAACGTCTTGTTTTGACATGTAAGCTACATGAAAACATTGGTCCTATACGACAAGTTTTTTCATGTTGCATAAACATTTGAATGAGCCACACTCCCGCTCTCGGCCTTGTTTTGGAGACGTTGAAGCCTAAATATAGCTACCTGACTGAGATTAGGATTGCATCAGAGCATCAGAACGCACAATGGCACTTTTCATCATTACATAATATGCTATTCAACAGTTTTCGTATTGCCATAGCAACACAAGGGCACTCTAAGAAAGGAGAGGATAAAACGTTGACGAGGACACTCTTTCATAATATCACGATTGGGCTTATATGCAGCTTGTATAAATGCATCTCTGCGTGATACTAATTATAGGGATCCATAGCCCCTTCCTCTTTTCGAACTTTTTTTTATTGATTGATTATTTCCAATATCTGTAGATTGCCCGTGTCTCACATAATTAATACATTTATTCGTTTTAAGGTTAAACTTGTGTTACAAGCTCATTTATTAAGACCTCAAAAATCAAGGGGAAGAAGTTTATGATCATATATAAAGAAATCAGTAAATTGCCACCTTGCTTTGTTTTCTTTTTCCTCTCTATTCACCCTTTTTTCCCTCTGTTATCACAACAACCCCTTCCAATCCTTTTCTATTTGACATAGAATTGACAACAATTGAAACAACCATCTCAAAATGCGTTTCACTCATTCCTCTCTTTTAACATTGACTACTGTCATCTCATCATCGTTATTGTTTAATGGCGCTTCAACTGCCCCAATTTCTCCAAGCGATGTTGCAGCTTCTTCACCTGTCTCTGAAGAGAATCCCATTGTCGCATTCGATCACTTGGCCTTGGATCACCACAAGTTTGAAAAGAGATGCGGTCATAAAGATAAGCATGTCAAGGCTGCTGCTAAAAAGAAGCATGGCAAAAAGAGACATACTACAACCAAGAAAGTTTCAGCATTGTCTAAAAAGAAGAAGAAGACTTCTTCCAAAAAGAAGTCTTTGACTAAGAAATCGACTACCAAGAAGAAGTCTTCTTCTCACAAGAAATTGACGACTCACAAAAAGAAGAAGACCACTCCTAAAAAGAAGACCACCACCAAGAAGAAGACCACCACCAAGAAGAAGACCACCACCAAAAAGAAGACTACTACTAAAAAGAAGACTACTACTAAAAAGAAGACTACTACTAAAAAGAAGACTACTAAAAAGACTACTACCAAGAAGGCTTCCAGCTCTTCTGGCAGCAGTGGTACCTTCACCGGAGATGGCACCTATTATAATCCTGGTTTAGGATCTTGTGGCATCGAAAATGACGCCCATGATTTAATCGCTGCTTTGGTAATACTCATGCCTATACATGTGTCGTTATAATATTAGTAATTAATTAATTTTTATTGCTACATGATAGAATGCTCCACAAATGCAGAACGGCGCCAATCCCAACAATAACCCTACCTGTGGCAAGTACATTAATGTCAAGGGTAAGTTTTTGTTCAGTCAAATGTAGAAAGCAAGCTTATTAACTATTACAACCAACAGGCCCTAAAGGTTCTGTTAAGGTCAAAATTGTAGATACCTGTCCTCCTTGTGTTAAAGGTGATGTTGACTTGAGTCCTGCTGCATTTGGCAAGATTGCTGATTTCGATGCTGGTCGAGTCAAGATTTCTTGGAGTTGGGCATAACTTGCTTCATTCTTTTAGCTCAATAAACTTGTGTAAAACTATCCTTCTATTCTATAGACTTGATGTGCCACATGTGTTTTGATTCTAGCTACAGCAATGATGGCTGATGATGAAAAAATAAACAATTGCACAATTGCCATGATGAACTCTGTGTGAGATGCTGATCCATGCAAATGCAATTCAATCATTTGCTCAACATGTCTGTTCCGAAGTCTAATTTCATTTTGGCCTCACATTACGAAAAAAAAAAGAAAAAGGTGTCGGATCCTGTTCAACACCCAGACATGTTGGACAGGCAATTAAGGTGTAACAAGCACTAATACAAAAGTTAAACGATCAGATCATTCTTTCAGAAAACTAGATCTGGGTCACTTTGTAGACAAACGCATGGGATAAAGGGTGGTATATGGCTTCTGTCCATTGTACTCTCGGAACATCGGATACAATTGCATTTCATATAAGAAAATGGCACACCTTAAACAGGCACCCAAACATATGTAACATGACACATTGCTTTTATTTGCATGCATCAATAATTTAATGTTCAGTTTGAAATCCCTGCATCTTTCTTGAAAAAGCCATTTGCAACACTTTTGATAATTCTAAAGTCCTAAACGTATAAAGCCAATCTCGATATACCTAGATGTAACAAATTGAATTAGTATTATGAAGGAAGGATTTTGCGTGTATAATGTGTACATAATATAAACAGAGAATTGTTGCATACACATGATAATGTGCGCGTAACTTTGGCCATTAGATATTATGAGCAGTACTACCATATAAACGTATAGAAATGCCATTACACTATTGTAATATCAAGTGCCACAAACTGCGCTAAAACCACTTTAGCTCCACTTGTAACTGTCGATATGACTCTTCTACGATGTGGCATGTCTATATCAATGGGAACAATTCATACCCTGGTAGATTTTACACTTACATTAGCTCTTATTACTCAATAGTACGCTGAATCACAGCTAAAATTGGTGGCATTTGATGAGTGATTTCTCGAGTTAGAAGCTGTTTTAGACCTTCAGAATAGTACCACGCAATTGCTTTTGACTAGCAGTTACTCATGGATGCATTTCCTCAAATTTTTTGGGACCAAGAAAAATATCGATGAAGTTGCCCAAAAAGCATGAGCTACCCCTTTTGCGAGACATCGAAAATCAATTTATCGCGTTTTTGACCCCAAAAGCAAAGACTTTTACTATAGCTTACTTAAGATCAAATTGATGCTACTGATTCAGGGCAACATGTGAAATTATTTTTGTAAGACCTTTGTATGCGAAATCTCGTAATTTTGGCAAGAATCTACTTTTCATATTTCTGGAGATTGCTCAATATTCCAATTCAAAATGCTTAATGTGATTAGCATCATTAGATGCATCGTAAAAATTCACTTTGAAAGGTATTAGAAAGTAGGGTACGGCGGACTCAACTTACATAGTCGAGTTGGACAAAAACGGCAAAAGAAAATTTTTTGGCCATGGATCGAGAGGAGATTAGGAGAGGCAGAGATTTTTTTATTGTTGCTGCTGCCTGCAAAATAATTCAAAGCCAGCATATGCTGATTGCTGCGTTCTGGCTGGCAAAATGCTTTGATCATTGTGCTTTCAGTAGCTGATCCTTCACGTATGCTATACAGTGGTAATTATATACAATGGTTACTTTATACAAATCCGTAAAAGCGCTTTCGGAACAAATGGATGATTATTGCTACTGACTTTATACAGTGTCTAGGACTATAGTCGTTCCCTGATAGTTTGCAACCATATAAAAGGGATCCTTTTAGTTGTCAAAATATGCCATTGACTAGTTATTGGCAACACGCTGTATCTGAACAATAGTGAGTTGCACACAAAGTATCAGTTAATGGTGCAAAGAATAATACACAAGTGTGTGGAGAGTAAAGTAGCTTTTGATTATGCAAACAGCAAGTTTATGTATTCACCAACATGGCCAACAAAACCCATTCATGTAAAAGCATTTGTTTATTACTGTATAATGACAAGGAGAAAAAATAAGGTAACCTAAATAAGGCCTATAATCTAAGAAAAAAGGAGCTATTTCTTGTGAAGAGAATCATTGTATGTCCAAGCACCTTCATCTACAAGCGGTTTACCGACCATATTAGCTAGTAGTGACACCGTACGCTTTGAGTATTCGTCAGATGCTTCTGAGTCCTTGTTGAATGTGAATAAAACAGGTTTGAAAGGCTCTGCTACATTGTTTTCACGATCCTTTCTAACTTGACGCTGCCAATCCTCAATCTTTGATTTCTCTGCATTTGCGACTGCATAATTTTTAGTCTTGAGTGCTTCAGTGACAGGACCCCAAAGACGGTGAGACTCAATTTCTTGTTGCTCCTCAATGGGTGCAGTTTTACGTTCTGCCATTGCTTCAGCTTCGGCATCGAATAGTAATTCTTTTGTGCTGTGTCCACGCTTGGTATAGAAAGATTGATTGCTCCATCTACCGGATAAAGTACAATATTCTTGTTCCTTGTATGTGATGCTTCCCTTGATACGATGATACTGGCCGCCAAACCATGGCTTGGGGATAAACTCAATCACTGCTTTAGCACCACTGTTACTTGTGATAGTGCAAACGCCACTCAATTCAAGATAGCAAGATCCAGTCAACACACCTCGAATCAGTAAATCAGGATAGTCAATTACGTATTGTTCGTCAAATGTCTTGAGGTTTAGTACTGCACGACCAACTTGTTCTACTTTGATGGTTGTGCCCTTGAATTTAGACTTTTGACCACAATGGCCGTTGAGTGATACACCTTCTTCAGCGCTTTCGAGATAAAATGCGGAGATGGGAGGATGGTGGCAAACTTGATGACTGTTTAGATCTTGCATAAGCACTCAAGCCCTTTCTCTCTTACCTTGCTCGCAGATACATTTTACGTTGCCCATGTGGCAAAAGAATTGCTCACCCAAAATTGGATTATAGGGCTTCTTTTCGGTCAATCCATTAGTACAACGCGATGCATAACTACCCCATAAAGTAGACATGAACCACCGAGTGACGGCCAGCATACGTTCTGTGTGTTTTCATGAGTGATTGCTCACCTTTTATGCGCCCAAAATACATACCTTCAGGGTCATTTGATTGAGTCACTGCTGTGAAGCTAATTGTACAATAGAATTAGAGTTAATATATTCACCGTCAGACTAAGTCTCGGGACTTGAAGTGATTGTAATAGTTAAAAAATGTAACTTTACCATGTTGGATGATCGCCCCAATACGTGCTACAATAGAAAAAGAAGGTTAAATATTTCTGTAAACAACCGAAAACAACAAATATCACTCACCCATATTCTAGCAAGGATAAGCCATTTAGAAAGAAGGCAGGACATGTCAATGAAGAAAGATCTCCAGTGAAACTAATTACTGTCTTGAGGAATTCTTTGAATTGCCCACCTAGTCCAGGCTCGGGACCCTTAATTGACAGTTTATCTACATCGTTTGGGGTTGGCTCTACCTCTTCGTGTGTCTTGTTTTTGCTACCGAAAATAGCCATTGTGTTAATGAAGGTCAAAAGAGCAAAAAATGAGTAAAAAGAGAAAGAAGCAAAGAGATGATTATTAAAAAAAAAAGAAAAAAAAAGAGTCTTTTATGTCATGAGCTATTGGCGCTCTTTCAATTATGGCCGATGATTATACTTTGCTTGAATGCAACATCGTCATGTCAAATTCTACTAATATCATGCGAATGTCAAGGCCAGAGGTCTGAAAGCTTGTGGTCTCAAATGGCAAATAAGAGCCAATTGACATGGTTAAAAAGGCATCAACACCACTTGTTTTTTTTCGAAATGTAATTTGATTTTTTGATTGTATCAGATAGAGCTGATCAATAAAATCCTGGTGTTTGGCAATGATGCAATTACAATGCCAGTAACCATGAACAATGAGGACAATTTGATCCAATGTTTTACATTAGTAAGACCCCGTCTTTCACACTCCATCTTAATACATCACTTTTATCGCAATTAAGCAACGACTAGCTGGTGCATTTTGACAGACGAGAAAGAAGGTTCAACTTTAAATACGAAATTACGTACGCTTGATGCGAGATTAGAAGTTTGATTGGATTCTTCTCGAGGTCCATTAGATGTTTTCTTTAGAGAATTTCGCACATGACACTCCTCATCTTGAAAACAATCTGATCTAATGATGTTTATCGTACAATGAGTGCCATACTAGACGCTCACTTGACCAAACATTGGTTGCTGGGGAATAAGCAATTGGGATTAATTAAACGAAACAGTAATTTATTTTTGGTGATAAGAAATACAATAAAAAAGAAAGACAAATATCAAACGATCAATGATTAACGAAAATTCCAGACTATAAAAATGACACTATGAAACGTATATATGATAAGGGAAAAAAATGTACATTGTTAATAATCATTGATTTGTTTGTTTGTGTAGGTGTGGGTGTGGGTGTGGGTGATTTGCAAGTGCGAGATAGTGTATTTTGTCTAGTAAGGTGTGAAAGTGTGTATATTGCATAATAATAAGAATCTATTTTTTTAGAGGTGGGTCAACAAGACTTTTGAGCCGGCATTACCCTCTGAGGCTGCAGCTTCGATTTCCTTCTTGTAAGGCTTGAGCGCCTTCTTGACTTCCTTCTTGGTAGCAGGCTCTTCAGCAAGGGCAAGAACAATAAAACTACCATGATTAGTAGCGAAATGGCCAAGATGAGGCTTGATCACTTCCAAGAGCTTGGGTGCAAATTCGAGAGGTTCAACGGCTTTGTCATTTTCACTCTCTGCGGTATCTGCCTTGATCATTGCCTTGACAATGCGATTAGCGAAACGATCTTCAATAATGTGGTTCTCCTTTTCAATGTCTTCACCTGCCAAAGCCAAGATGGCATCAATAGCAGCAGATTTGTCACCCACAGCATGAAGCATAATTTCTTGAACAACTTGAGAGGAGAGCTTTTCTCTCATAAGAATAGCAGCATTTTCTGTCACCAATTTGATCAATTGAGGAGAAGTGGCCTTTAAGATTTCTTGAGCTCTGACCTCGGGTTCCTTCTTACTCACACGGATTTTATCGCCTTCCTTCAAGAGTTGGACAGTTTCAGGGGATAAGTATCTGGTATTTCTGCCAGCCAAGATGTACATGAAGAAACGACGACCAAACTTATCAGCAAACAATTCTGTAGCATGTTTACTCAATTCGCCGAGAACAGCCTTGGAAACCAGCACAGTATCATCAGTGACATCCAATAAACGAAGCAATACCAGATAGCCATATTCATCAGAGGCAATCTTGACCAAGAAGGGCTTGAATGCCTTGATAATGTTCTTACGGTCCTTGGGAGCAGCAATAGAGAGACAGATCATAGCAACCCAGGCACCCTCACGTGTGTGTACAATCTCTTGAAGAGACTCTTTGAGATGACCCATCATCTCCTCACGCCCCTTATCATCAGCCAATGTCATGTATTGATATAAGGCCTTGTGAACGATGCTGTTAGTGATGGTACCCTTATCCAAACAACCTCGAAGCATTTCAGACATGTGCTTCAAGACAGGTTCCTTCTTTTCAGGGAAAGCTGCCAACAAATCTTCGAGTGTCTTGGCTCCACCACCGTTGCTGAATAGTGTCATTTCGGGGCCATAGAATTCGGCAAGCAACTCGTGTCTTTGAGCAGCATTAGCGTATTGAGAGTAGAAGGTTTCAATGACGGTGGATGCTTCCTTGTGGCGGATCAATTTGCGAACATGAGATCTGAATTCAACCAAAATGTTGTCTCTTTGCTTATGACTAGATATACGCAGTATATGAATATCAGTGCATTTTTTCTTCGCATCCATCTGACTTACCAGTATTCGATTGCCTTCATGACGATGAATTTACCGTACATGGATTTGGAGAGCTCGACGTATTTTCCCTTGAGTTCCTCGGCGATTTGGTTTCTTTGCTCGGCATTGCCCTTCTTGAGACAGGTCTGGATCATACGAGAAGCATCATGCTTGAAAATAACCTAGATATACAACAGCATGAGTTATGCGATACATGACAACAAACAAATCCATCACCCTACATCTTGGACTTTGCCACCAATGATATTCATCATTTTAGCCATCAAAGCTTTTTGTTCATCACGGCTGATATCTCCACGACGAAGCTGTTCCCAGACCTTCTTTGCTTGCACAATCATCTCAAAGTTCTTGTCATGGGATTTGCGCTCCCAACGAGTGGATTTTTGCTCGTTACGGGACTCTATTCAGACATGTCAGATGCAACAGCCAAGATCATGGGCTACTGTACTTACCAATCTTTGATTTCTTGTTAACAGTGGGCTCATGCTCAGCGCTTCTCTTTTCTCCAATGGCAGACATATTGATTTAAGGTGTAAATGTATGTAATAAAGTTTTTTTTTCCAGATTTCCAACCAAGCTTTTATTCACATTGGTAAGGCTAAACTGTCACCGCATCAAGCCACTACAGGATGGCATTGCTGTGGTCCTGAATTTGGGAGGCATTTCACGAAACATCGCGCGTGTTGTTGACCGGACTTGGTGGATTTGGATATAGGAAAAAGTTTTGAATTTCAACGCGTTTTACTTTTGTATCTTACACTAGCATCATCATGGCCACTAAACCCGAGTTTGGTGTTTCCTCTTCAAAGTTCATCAATAAAAGAGGCAGAGGCGGCGGTGGACATTCATTGGGATCAACAAGAGCAACAACGTCCTTCAAGCAGTTTGGCTTGCCCAAAGGTGGAGGATCTAATGAACAATCGAATGTCGATCAACGCTTTGAGGATGTCGCTATATTAGACGCTCTTGAGACCAGATTTGGGTTTGAGCGTTATCAGGAGGGTCCCCAAAGACTGGGTTGGCTCTTGAATATGCATGAGGTATGTGTGGAGAAGGAGGGGGAGGGGAGGGATCAGTGGGTCATGTCAGTCTCTAATGATAGCTCCATAGACATTGATCAAAGACGAAGATTGGCCCACTGGCAGATCAGGCGTGGACTACTACTTTATCAACGACAGTGGAGAGACATTCAAGACTACATTACTCTTCAGTCCATACTTTTTTATCGGTTGCAAGGTACGTCCTAATTTCATCCACAGTGATGCCTACTTAGTAAACACATGTCAATAGCCAGGAACCGAGGGAGAGGTGGAAGATTATTTGCATAGACGTTTTGAGGATGTGATTGAAAAGATGAAGCGAGTCAAGAAGGAAGATTTGAAGCAGGTAATAGCTCAATCTGTCAAGACAATGGCTTTACGGTAGCTGACATGATTCATCTGTAGCCCAACCATTTGATTGGTAATACCCGTACATACATTCAACTAAGCTTCAGAAATCAATCCGACCTATATTCTGTCAGAAAGGTGTTGCTGCCGATTGCGAAAAAGAACCAAGAAAAAGTCAACACGCTAGACACATATGCCGAAGTCATCAAGTAAGTACAAGTAGTGTTAACGAGGGAACTAAGGCTAAACTCTGAATGGCGCAGTGCTGCTAACAATATAGGATACGAGAACCAGCCTCATTCTGCAGCCATGTCGACACGCAAAATAACAGACGAAACTTTAGAGAATGTCATGGATATCAGAGAATACGATGTGCCTTATTACGTGCGAGTAGCCATAGATTTGGGTAATTGAGAACCATTCAAAATTACTGCTTGCTGGAAATCTAACAAAATCACGACATCAGATATTCGAGTTGGTCTCTGGTATACAGCCAAAGCATTGATGGATGGCACAGTAGAACTGAATAGAGTGCTTGATCTTGTGCATCGTCCAGAGCCTGTCATTCTTGCCTTCGATATCGAGACAACAAAACTTCCATTAAAATTTCCAGATGTGGCCATTGATAGCATCATGATGATTTCTTATATGATTGATGGCAGAGTAAGTAGCTCATTTTTTCTGTTGCAAGGTGCTAGTATCTCTGACCATGCTGCTAGGGTTATTTGATCACAAATCGAGAAATTGTCAGTCAGGATATTGAAGATTTCGATTATACGCCAAAACCTGAGTTCGAAGGGCCATTCACAATTTTCAACGAAGAGGATGAGGAAGCGCTATTGAGAAGATTCTTTGAACATATCCAAGACGCAAAGCCCACCATTTTTGTAACATATAACGGTGACTTTTTCGATTGGCCGTTTGTGGAGGGTAGAGCGAAAGCCAACGGTATTGACATGTATCAAGAGATTGGCGTGTACAAGGACGAGGAAGACGAATACAAATGCAAACATGCTACTCATATGGATGCGTTCCGTTGGGTCAAGCGTGATTCATATCTACCTCAAGGCAGTCAAGGTCTCAAGGCTGTAACAACAGCAAAATTAGGCTACAACCCTATGGAATTGGACCCTGAAGACATGACTCGATTTGCAGCTGAACAGCCTCAAGTGTTGGCTCAATATTCCGTTTCAGATGCTGTGGCTACATACTATCTGTACATGAAATACGTACATCCCTTTATCTTTTCGCTGTGTAATATCCTTCCGCTGGTGCCTGATGAGGTGCTGAGAAAGGGTACAGGTACGCTTTGTGAGTTGCTGCTCATGGTGGAAGCATACAGAGTCAATGTCATTATGCCAAACAAGCATGTGGACGAAGCCACCCAGTTTTACGAAGGTCATCTACTAGAGAGTGAAACCTACGTCGGTGGTCATGTAGAAGCACTAGAAGCCGGTGTTTTCCGAAGTGATATCAACAGTGATTTCAAGATTGATCCATCTGCTGCTCAAGAGGTAAATAGGGCAATCAGTGTATGTGTTTTATCAGCACTCAAACTAACCTATGCATGCAGTTGATTGACCAACTAGATGATGCTCTCAGGTTTACGATTCAAGTAGAAGAACAGAAGAATCTAGAAGATGTAGTCAACTATGAACAAGTCAAGGCAGAGATTCAGCAGCAATTAGAGGAACTACGAGACAGACCCATGCGACAGGAGCCGCCGCTCATTTACCATTTGGATGTGGCTGCCATGTACCCCAACATCATTCTCACCAACCGTCTACAACCTGATGCCATGATCGATGAGTCTCAATGCGCAACTTGCGAATTCAACGTCAACAACAAATCCTGCGACCGTCGTATGAAATGGATGTGGCGTGGCGAATACTTTCCAGCCAAAAGAAACGAATACAGAATGATTGAAAATCAATTGATGATTGAAACGTTTCCACCCAAGTATCCCAACGGACCTTCTCGAAACTGGAACGCACTTACAGAATCAGAGAAATCGACCTTGATGCGCTCTCGTTTGACTGATTACTGTAGAAGAGTCTACAAAAAGGTCAAGGAGACCAAAGAAGTAGAGAGAGAGTCTATCATCTGTCAACGAGAGAATCCATTTTACATTGAGACTGTGCGTGCTTTCCGTGATCGTCGTTATGAATACAAGGGGCTTCACAAAACATGGAAGGGAAAACTAGATGATGCTGTCAAAGGTGGCTCTGCTACAAAGGTCGCCGAAGCCAAAAACATGATTGTCCTGTACGATTCTCTTCAGTTGGCTCACAAGGTCATTCTGAACTCTTTTTACGGTTATGTCATGAGAAAAGGAGCTCGTTGGCATTCGTTGGAAATGGCTGGTATCGTGTGTCTGACAGGCTCCAAGATTATTCAAATGGCTCGCCAGCTGGTAGAGCGTATTGGTCGTCCTCTTGAATTGGATACAGACGGTATCTGGTGTATTCTGCCCAAGAGCTTTCCAGAGACCTTTACCTTTTCGTTGGCTAATGGCAAGAAGCTCCGCATTGATTATCCCTGTACCATGTTGAATCACTTGGTGCATGCTCAATTCACCAATGATCAGTACCAAAGACTCAGTAATCCAGAGACATTTGAGTATACTGTCAGCAAGGAGAACAGTATTTTCTTTGAAATTGATGGTCCCTATCGTGCTATGATCTTGCCCTCCTCGACTGCCGAAGACAAGCTACTCAAGAAGCGTTACGCTGTATATAATAAGGATGGTAGTCTTGCTGAACTAAAAGGTTTCGAAGTCAAACGTCGTGGTGAACTCAAGCTAATCAAGATTTTCCAGTCTGAGATCTTTGAGGTCTTTTTAAAGGGTGATACCTTGGAAGAGTGTTACTCTGCTGTGGCTCAGGTTGCTGATCGCTGGCTCGATGTTCTCTTTAGTAAAGCCATCAACTTGTCAGACGACGAACTGTTTGAACTAATTTCAGAGAATCGTAGTATGTCTCGAACGTTGGAAGAATACGGAGCGCAGAAATCAACGGCTATTACCACTGCAAAACGTCTCTCTGAGTTCTTGGGCGCTCAAATGATCAAGGATAAGGGTTTGGCTTGTAAGTTCATTATCTCTGCTCGTCCTTTTGATATTCCTGTGTCTGAACGTGCTGTCCCTGTCGCCATCTTCCAAGCAGAGCACAGTGTAAAGAAGCATTTCTTGAGAAAGTGGCTGCGTGATAACTCGCTCGAGACATTTGATATTCGAGATATTCTGGACTGGGATTACTATGTGGAGCGTTTTGGCTCTGTTATTCAAAAGATTATCACTATTCCTGCTGCCATGCAAAAGGTGCACAACCCTGTTCCTCGAGTCAGACATCCCGACTGGCTATTTAAGCGTGTCGCTGCCAAGGATGACAAGTTCAAGCAACATCGTATTACAGACATGTTTAGCAAATCAGATAGACCATTGATGGAGGACCTTATGGAAATTGATGATATTGAGGAACTCAATGTGGCTGGCACCGCAACCAATGGCCTGCCCAAGATCGCCAAGGTCATCAAACGCAAGCAAGGCACGGCTGCAGTCTTTGATCCCAGTGCACCTTTACCGGAAGAAGACCTCAGAGAGAACATGCCTGACTGGGATGTGGATTATCCAGCATGGCTTGAATTTCAGAAGCGTAAATGGAAGCGACAGAGGCTTATTCGAGAGCACAATAAAAAGATGGGCCACGATTCACAGTTCCTCAGCACGCAAGCGTCGTCTGGAGCCGCAAGTTTCTTTAGAAAGCAGACTGGATCCTTGGTCACCAGCGTATGGGAAGTGCTTCAGATTGTGGAAACCGATATTCCTGGTGAATACCGCATGTGGATTATGGTGCAAGACCAAATGTTCAATATTCGACTGACCGTGGCTCGCACTTTCTACATCAACAGCAAGGAAGCCAATCCGCAAGCTATTCAATTGGAGAATCCCAGCTGTCATATGGCCAAATGCACAAGAACACTGCCACGTTCTCACCAAGTTTACAACCTCTATCAAATGTTCATGTCTGAGACAACCTATCAGAACGAAATTAAAAAGTTTACCAACATCTTTAACCATCCCACCACAGAAGGCGTCTATGAAACGCAGGTACCGCTCTTGGCTCGTGCCATTTTGCAGCTGGGCGCCACTTGTCAGTACAGCAAACAAAAGGGAGGCCCCACCAGAAAGATGGACGACCAATTTACACTGCAGGATTTGATGCAGCGCTCAGAAATGACAAACCATTATATCAGTGATCCCAAACAGTTCAACTACATCTTTTTATTCCATGCGCACTCTGATAGCCGCCACTTTTTCACGCTTGTCGGTGCCACGATTCCTGTTGCCCAGGTGTTTATTGTCGGTCTCTCTAAAAAGAACCAGCAAATGCCCAACATCAGCAGACTCTACAGCGAGAGATATAGTCGAGGCAAACCCACCAGCGATACAGTCGAGATCCTTGAATCTGCAGAGTTTGAGACAAGCTACTTTCCCAACGAACGCGAGGCTCTCAAAGCCATCAACAAGTCCTTGAGCAAGTATCTGGATAACAAGCGTGGTAAGAGCATTTTGGCCATCAACTCTCCTCGATCTTCGACCTATTTGACCTCCAATGCTCGCATGCTCAACTCGATTCCTTTTGTGCGTATTCCCTCTCTGCAAGAAGACAATCGCTTTGATGCGCTCAACTGGGTTACGTCCATTGTCAACCGCATGATTAAGCACTACATGGAATTGGGCACCTGGATTGATGAAAAGATCTCTCAAGCACGTTACTCCAATATTCCATTCTGTAATATTCCTGACGACCCTTACTTGTTTATATCGGATGTCCTGTTTGCCAGAAAACTCATTCAAAATGACATGGTGATCTGGTGGTCTGCCAGCCCTATGCCTGACTTGGGCGGCCGTGAAGAAGACGAAAGCTTGGCCATGACCAGTGAAATTGTCAATACCGAGTTGAGTTTTCCTGGCGCTTATGAAACTGTATGCGTGGAGATTGATGTGGTGCGGTTGTGTCTCAATACCATCATTGAAGCCAACGTGATCAATGAACTGGAAGGCGCAACTGGCGGTTTAGGTGGTTTTGATACGTCCAATTACACACTGGATGACTTTGCTCATGGTAATGTCAGCAACGCGGCAGCCTTTGGAGAAAACATGATTTCTGGCAAGACGTTTGGTATGCTTCGCTCGGTTGTTCAGCTCTGGTTTCATCAAGCCATCACAGACAAAACAAACCGCTATGGTGAGCACATGATTGACACACTGCATCGATGGCTTCTCAGCACCAACTCGTTCATGTACGACCCGTCCCTCTACAGCTTGATTCATAGCATGATGAAGAAGGTGTTTATGCAGCTAGTGGCTGAATTCAAGCGATTAGGTGCTACTGTCGTGTTTGCCAACTTTCACAAAATTGTGCTTACTACCAACAAAGAGACTATGGAGAGCGCTATGCCTTATTTCCAATATCTGTACAGGTCTATTCAGCGCAAACAAGTGTTTGAGGTATTGGAGCTCAATCCGACCCATTATTGGGATGTCTTGATGTGGATGGATGAAAAGAACTATGCAGGTGTCATGATTAAAGCGGAAGATCATGCTGTTCAGCCAACACATAGGGAGCAAGCTACGATTACTAAAAAGTGGAACATTGAAGATTATTTACCTGAAGTGGCTCGTGCCTTGTTCAGCAAGCAGACTTCATCCTACGTATTCAAGATGTACAGTTTCAAGCGTCAATTCCCTCGTGATATCGGTAGCCAGATTAGAGAACAGGATGAGTCCATGCCTGACCCTCGTGTGCAGAATTTGCAGTTGTTTATCAAACAAGATGCTGCTCGCAAACTACTTCGCAAGGTGCCTCTGCTGGTCCGTCGTCAAGAAGAACAGCTTGCCAATCCTCATGCAGACATGGTGTTTCCTCAATTGGCGGGTTCGCATCTAACAATGGACAATCCAGCGTTAGAATATGTCAAGTCTGTGTGTGCTGTTCTCAATCTAGACAACCGCATTGAAGATCAGGTGCGTATCCTCAAGCGAAGTGCACTTGAACTGGTAGGCAATATCAGTGATTTCAGCGAAATGGCTCAATTCCGTAATCCATGTGAGTACTTTAAGCTGACAGAGATCATCTGTTCTTATTGTAACTACACTACGGATCTGGATTTCTGTCGTGACAAAGAACTGATGCCAAAACAAGGCCATATTCAAGCATGGCGTTGTAAGGGGTGTCATTGTGAATACGATAAACGACTAATTGAAGACCGTATGATTACTCAAATTCAGACTTGGTTTACAGCAAGCGATATCCAGGATTTGCGATGCAGCAGATGTCATACTATCAAGACGGAGAATCTGATGAGACAGTGTGACAAGTGCGGTAGTGAATACATCAAGACGCTAAGCAAGGCAGAGCTGGAGCGCAAGCTCAAGGTGTTTAGAAACGTAGCAAAAGAGCAGCAATTGACCCGCTTGTCTGAATCTATTGATGTTTATATGAATCATCTTTAAATCATCTTGTACATGTGTAAATATAGAATAAA
This sequence comes from Mucor circinelloides, assembly GCA_037974945.1. Lineage (NCBI taxonomy): Eukaryota > Fungi > Mucoromycota > Mucoromycetes > Mucorales > Mucoraceae > Mucor > Mucor circinelloides. The sequence goes on along the minus strand of JBBNAA010000028.1, from coordinate 393,602 downwards.
TCAAAAGTATTGTTCCTGATTCCCTTTGGGACTGTCTGAACGAAGCCGCTCAGTCACAATTTTTTTTTCTTCTTTGACAAATGTCCATCCTCGAAAACCACACCTCTTCTTGCAGAGGAATCAAATTGGAAAACTTTAGTCAAATCTTTGCTGATTACATTGCAACGCCAACATGAAGGAGCAAGTGATTGATAACACACCAAAAAAGATGTAAGCATCCACTGCTTGTTGATCGATTGATAGTGCGCCTTTTTGCTAACCAGCTGAATATAGTCGCTACATCCAATTTGGTGTTCTGTCACCGCAGAACATGGTGAAAATTGCAGAATTCGAAATCACACAGAGAGATCTCTATATGCCCGAGAGTCGTACGCCCATCAAAGGTGGTGTATTGGATTTGAGACTGGTAACTATGACCAAAACACTGCCGCATCAGGATCAGCACTGATATATCGATACGAACAGGGTACAACCATGAAAGACGCAACATGTGAGACTTGTGGACAGAAAATGCAAGAATGTGCTGGTCATTGGGGTTACATCAAACTAGTCTTGCCCATCTTTCACATTGGTTATTTCAGACCTGTCATTAATATTTTGCAAGAGATTTGCAAGGTAACGATGGGATGCATGATGGAGAGGAATGGACACGATGACTGACTCTTTTTCAATTAGACTTGCAGTCGTGTCATGTTGGATGAGTCAGATCGCCGTATGTATTTGAGAAGATTGAGAGCACCTGGTTTGGACAATTTGCAACGAAACCGAATCATTAAGCAAGTCAACGAAAAGTGCAAAAAGGTGACCTACTGTCCTCACTGTAACGCTGTCAATGGCGTCGTCAAGAAAGTTGGACCTATGAAGATTACTCACGATAAATACCGTTTGAAGCGAGTCGATGCTGAAGCCGAGCAATTCAGAAAGACATTCGAAGCAGCAGCAGCATCCATGCCAGAAATCAAGCCTCACATCAGCAAGGCTCAGGACGATTTGAACCCTCTGCGAGTATTGAGACTCTTTCAACGCATCTCACCTGAAGACTGTGAATTGCTGGGATTGAGCGAAGAGCACGGTAGACCAGAATGGTATATCTGGCAGTATCTTCCTATTCCTCCTTCCTGTATTCGTCCCTCAGTTTTGCAAGACGACAACAGCAGTAACGAAGACGATTTGACAGCCAAACTCACTGAAATTATCTTTACCAATGCCATTATTCGTGCTGGTTTGGAAAGAGGTGTTACAGTCATGAATTTGATGGAACAATGGGAGTTTTTGCAGTTGGCAGCCGCCATGTACATCAACAGTGAACTGCCTGGTGTGCCCAACGCTAATTCCGGTAAACCTAGTCGCGGTCTCTGTCAGCGTTTGAAGGGTAAGCAAGGTCGTTTCAGAGGTAATTTGTCGGGCAAACGTGTTGATTTCTCGGGTCGTACTGTCATTTCACCCGATCCCAATATGCGTATCGATCAAGTTGCTGTGCCTGAACGTGTTGCCAAAGTTCTTACTTTCCCCGAAAGAGTCAACAGACACAATATTCACAAATTGCGTCAAAATGTCATCAACGGTCCATTCGTACATCCAGGCGCTAATTTCGTTCAAGGCGCTAATGGCTTCAAGAGGTTCCTCAAGTTTGGTAATCGACAAGAAATTGCTGCTGATCTGCAAATTGGTGATTTAGTCGAACGCCATTTATCAGACAACGATGTCGTCCTGTTTAACCGTCAACCTTCCCTTCACAGACTGTCCATCATGGCCCATTTTGCCAAAGTCATGCCCTGGAGAACTTTTCGTTTCAATGAGTGTGTTTGCTCACCTTACAATGCTGATTTTGATGGTGATGAAATGAACATGCATTTACCTCAAACTCAGGAAGCAAAAGCAGAAGCTATCGAGTTGATGGGTGTCAAGAACAACTTAGTCACTCCTCGTAACGGTGAACCACTTATTGCAGCTACTCAAGATTTTATTACAGCGTCCTACTTGTTATCTCATAAGGATACTTTCTATACCCGTGGCGAATTCACTCAAGCCTGTACTATGATGGGGGATGGTGAAATGAAGATTGATCTTCCACCTCCAGTCATCTGGAAGCCTCAGCGTTTGTGGACCGGTAAACAAGTCTTTAATGTCCTCTTTAGACCGAACAAGGATAGTAAGGTTTTGCTGAACGTTGAAGCCAAAAACAAGTCTTTTATCAAAGAAGAGGGCCGTCTCCCTGATATGTGTCCCAATGATGGCTGGCTTGTGGTGCAAAACAGTGAAATCATGTGTGGTCTTGTGGATAAAGCCGTGGTTGGTGACGGTAACAAGAACTCTGTATTCTATGTCATTTTGCGTGATTATGGACCTATCGAGGCTGCCAAATGTATGAATCGTCTGGCTAAACTCTGTGCTAGATGGCTTGCTAATCGTGGTTTCTCCATTGGTATCAGTGATGTTACTCCTGGTGAACGTTTAAGTAAGATCAAGTTTGACCAAGTGACAACTGCTTATGCCAAGTGTGATGATATTATCAAGGACTACAACAATGGTCAGTTGGAAAATATGGCTGGTTGTAACGAAGAAGAAACTATGGAGTCCATGGTGTCTGGTATTTTGTCGAATGTCCGTGGTGACCTTGGTAAGGTCTGTATGGATGAATTGAACATGTACAATTCCCCCAGTATCATGGCCCGTTGTGGTTCAAAGGGTTCTCAAATTAACGTATCGCAAATGGTTGCTTGTGTCGGTCAGCAAATTATCAGTGGTAGTCGTATTCCTAATGGTTTCCAGGATCGTTCTTTGCCTCATTTCTTGAAGCATTCAAAGAGTCCCCCAGCCAAGGGTTTCGTTAGAAACAGTTTCTACACTGGTCTTAGCCCTACCGAATTTTTGTTTCACGCTATTTCAGGTCGTGAAGGTCTGGTCGATACTGCTGTCAAGACTGCTGAAACTGGTTACATGGCTAGACGTTTGATGAAGGCTTTTGAAGATTTAGTGACTCATTACGATCTTTCTGTGCGTAACTCTGAAGGCGCTATGCTTCAATTCTGTTATGGCGCTGATGGTTTGGATCCTATGACTATTGAGGGTGATGGTATTCCGGTTGAATTTGCTCGTAATCTGCGCCATGTCAAGGAAATCACTCCTCCTAAACAAGACAGAGGTCTCTTGCCATGGGAAATCAACTTTTTTGCAGAAAAAGAAACTCAAAGAGAGATTTGGCAAAAGAACTGTATGCCTACGTTCATTGAAATGGTGCTCAACTTTGTCAATGAAAAGATGGCTGGTAAATTGGCCAAGATTAGAAGAGCTCATGGTTTACAATCTGGTTTGGCCATTCCTGATGAAGATTACATGGATATGGATATTGACGAAGACGAAGATGAGGTCGTCAAAAATGTGGTGCGTAATTTGTTTGTCGTTACTGAACGCCAGTTGCGTGATTACCTTGGCGTCTGTCTGTCGAAATACCTTAAAGCAAAGATCGAACCTGGTACTGCTGTGGGTGCCATTGGTGCTCAGTCTATTGGTGAACCTGGTACTCAAATGACATTGAAGACTTTCCATTTTGCTGGTGTTGCTAGTATGAATATTACCCTTGGTGTGCCTCGTATCAAGGAAATTATTAACGCTGCCAAGGTGATCTCTACCCCTATCATCAAATGTGAACTTTACTCTAATAAGGATGTGAGAGCCGCTCGTGTCGTAAAGGGTCGTGTGGAAAAAACTACGCTTGGTGATGTTGCCATGTACATGGACGAAGTTTATGAGCCCAATGAAACCTATATATTGTTGCGTATCGATTTGGACGCTATCAACAGGTTACAATTAGAGACCAATCTTCATCAAATTGCCCATGCTATCAAGACTGCACCCAAGTTAAAGATGGGTCAATTGGTAAGTGCAGGTTAGCATTGGAAAGAGAGATCACTTATTTACACTACCTTTTGCAGGATGTTCAAACAAGCAGGCCCGACATCATCCGTGTCTATGTACATGCTAAACAAGATGAATCTATGTATTATAGTTTGAAGGCGCTTAAGCGTGTGTTGTCGAATGTTGTCATTACCGGTTTACCATCTGTCGTTCGTGCAGTTATTAGTGAAAAGGAAGGTGGCAAGGGTGCCAAGCAACTGTTGGTTGAAGGCTATGGTTTGCTTGAAGTAATGACAACGGATGGTATTATTGGTAAAGATACTACATCCAATCACATCATGGAAGTTGCTCAAGTATTGGGTATTGAAGCTGCAAGGTATGCTATCACTTTCTCTTTTTCCATGTGTTTTCTAAATACACTAACGCTCTCTCTTTGCAGAAATACCATTATCAATGAAATTCAAATGACCATGTCGTCTCACGGTATGACTATCGATCATCGTCACGTATTCTTACTTGGCGATATCATGACTAGCAAGGGCGAAGTACTAGGTATTACTCGTTTCGGTATCTCCAAGATGAAGGACAGTGTTCTTAGTATTGCATCTTTCGAAAAGACAACTGATCACTTGTTTGAGGCTGCTTTATATTCCAAGAAGGATGGTATTGTGGGTGTCTCTGAACAAATTATCATGGGTATTCCAATGTCCATTGGTACAGGTTTATTCAAATTGATTCATAAATCAATGAAAAACAACATCCCTTCCCCTAGACCTCTTTTATTCGATATTTAAAAAAACTTTCATTCAGAACCACTCAAAATTAGCACATGTATAAAAACCCTATTTCAATAAATATTTCATTTACAAGCAAAGCAAAGCAAATCAAGCTTCTACGATGTATTGGGCGTTAACCTACATTGCAGCATAACGTAGACTTTATATACAGCCGTCTCTTCTGTAGCCAGGAATTATAGTATTCTGCATTGCAAAAAAGATCCATCTACTTTTGTCAGCCGAGGAGATTTCTATTAATGCTTTCTTTTGTATACATTTATCTAAGTCTATCCTATATACTATATCTCTGAACACGACAGTGTGTCTGACACCTTTGCATACGAAGCCAGAGCAAAAGCTAGACAACTGTCGTGAGTAGAGATATAGTTTTTAGAGTAGATTTAAATAGATGTATACAAAAGAATATATATGAGATAAAGGATGATCTTTATTATTTTACAAATTGATTTGATATTTATATTATTCAAAAGGTTACACACAAAGCCAGTGTGTACCAGACACAACCAAAACGGCCAAGGCTACGTCCACTACAGTCTTAGTTTTAGATAAAAAATATCGTCGCCTGCAGGATTTGAACCTGCGCACGCAGAGCGTATATGATTTCTAGTCATACTCCTTAACCACTCGGACAAAGCGACTTGATATGATTTGTCATGATTGGATTAGGTTATAGCTGGATGTCAAAATAGTGGTGTGTCTAGTAGATGTTGGTGCGTAGTAGTTGCCTAGATTTAAAGTAGTTTAGTAGTTTATAGGAATAGTAACAGATTAGTAGTGGTGTATGTATAGTCAGGTGATCTTGGATATGGGGTCCCTATATCTTCCGATTCATTTGAATCTTTTAATAAATAACCTTTCTTTCGTATACAAATGATTTATCAAAGGACAATTGTAAATTAAAATCAAAATAGAAAGTACCGTTTATTATGATGACACTGGGCAGAAATTGGGATTTTACCGAGTTAGAATGAGGTAAAATATTTGGTAAAAGGTCGTAGGAGTTGAGCCTCAAGTGCTGTCTGAAAATTTACAGCTTTTAATTTCCATGGCCAATTGTTACATTAGATTTACTATTGAAAATGCGATAAACTGTGGTCCCTTATGGATACTGTAGAGGTTTAAATGTCGGTTGTTCACTGCGCATCAGGACATTGAATATTTATTTGAGGAGATGTTCGTGGTAATGATTATTACCAACATTTATACTGGTTGTAGTTTGGTAAATTAAGCTTGTGTTTTATAGGGCAATGCGTGAAATGTACGTGAATTATGCGGATTCTTATGATATTTAGTTGCTGCCAATGTAATGATCTTTGTAGTTGTATTTTATTATTAGTCAACAGGTAGACAGCGCTCATATAACAGCATTTGCTCTCCTTTTTGATTTGAATTGAGATGCTCTTAAAAATTGATCTTCAAACTCCAAATGTACCAATATGGATGCATGAAGTCTAAAAAAAGAAGTTAATCGTATTGGGATCTCTTCCTGTTGTCTCGAAGTTTCATAATTATTCGGCGAAAATGAAAACTCTGGCTGATCTGGCTGTGGACAACGAAATACAGTAGGAGTGACAAAGATGTTGGAAAAAAAAAGATGTTCTAGTTCAACTAGACCATGATGTTCATATTGTTCAATTGTTTATGTATGCATTCCATGTATACCTGTGTAATAATGTGTTAGTGTGTGAAATATACGCATGCACGACAGCTCTGAAGAGCCGACATAATTAGATATTTAAGGGATCGCAAGCACATATTCTACGCTTAATTATTACATGCCAAGTCGACCGAATGATACATTTCTGACCTATAGAACTGAATACACTCACTTCAAATACAGATAATACAATATGGAAGGTCTCTTGAATGGCAGCTGTCTGGCGTATCGGATAGAGTGAACTGGTTCAAAAAAAATTAGTTGATTTTCATCAGCTCAAGGTGTCAAATTTCAAATACCTATACAACAATGAAACAGATAATCTAATAGGGCTAATCTATGAGAGCTGATATAACTCTCATTTAAGATACTACTTTAAATTGGTTCACTACTCTCTTTCATTTGTATGTACGAGGGCTACTACAACAGATGATGACGAAGCAAATCTGCTCTTTCAGCAAAAGGTGCCTTTTTCCTTGAAATGGTTCTGTTATGGAGAAGAAAAATGAAAGGCTTTCTGTCGTAATTTCGCATATCTGAACACCACATCATTACCGTTACTTGTGGTTTTAAAAGCACGATGAGAGTATTATATGATAATTGTAAATGTTTGAGGCACCACAGAAACACCCTTCAAAAAAATAACGCATGATCTGCGGTAAAGATGCAATGATTTGGTTGTTTAGCATTTTGGCTTTTGATGTGTCAATCATGGAGCCATACAAGTGATTGTTCTTACATAATATCACTTGGCATTGAGAGAAAACCTCATTCAAATCAAAAGTATATAAAGAGGGCTCGATGCAAGAGTATTCAAAGTGTTGCTGTAATTTTACTGATTGCTGAATCCGTTGCCGTTCCAGTTCAAATCGGTACTATTATTTCGATATCATTTAAAAAACCGCAAGCATTATTATATGCTTGTCAACGCCATGAACAGCAATGAAGAACAGCTTGGTCTCAGCAAATATCAAAAGCGTACATGCCAAGCTTACTGCGGCAAAGAGGGTAACTTCATTTCTTCAATTATTCGACGATATATTGAGCATGCAAGAAAAAGAAAACAAGATGAAGAACTCATACTATGTGAAGAGGGCGGTCAATCAATCCAACACCACCCGAGGAATTCATCAATAATGACAACACAAGCGCAGAAATTCCACAAATAGACCCGACTAAAGATGATTTCTTTCAGGATTCAGGTCAAGATACTGAAACATCAGAAGTACTATCTGATTACGACTTTTTTCGTGTCTTTAATATGGATGAAGATCAAACAGTCGATGCAATGAGAGCTGTTACTGATGATAATGGTGGTTAGTCATTGCTTTTAACATTGTTGGAATTATATTAATCAGGCACTGATCAATACGATGACTTTACTGTGCATCGTGTAACTATAGCAAAAAAAAAAAAGACTCAAACACTAGCATAAAAATAGAGCTCGGTGAGATTGAATTTACAACCTTAATGCTTCTTGAGACATTTGATAAAAACGACACTAACTACACAAATGATGTATCGTATGGTGAGGCCCCCAATCTTGCCACATCAAATGAACAACTTTGCACGATTTTGCTCAATGCGCCCACTGTTTCACTCCATCATACGTCTTGAATAATGCCAGCAAATCGCCCCCAAAATATTGTATCTTCTCGGATCTCGACAAGTCATCTACCAACAACTAAGCTCTCCTTCTACCGATTGAAGAGCTACAAGATCTGTACGTTAATGGTCTTCTTATTACTACTAATTTTGATAATAGCAGAGGTATCTCTGGTAGAGTGCGTCGTGTCGTCTCGGTAAATACATTGTCTAAAAACCGTGCAGCTCGAAAGGTTAGTTTTTGAAAGAAAGTGACAGCCGGTAGAGCTTTAATCCGGATGGCATCATATTTCTCATCCACCTTCTTTTTTTTGCACATAAGGCAATGCTCATCAATATTTTATGATTTACAAAGCCAAATCTTCTAAAAATAGAGGCTTTAGTAAATAAAGGGGGGAGAAGCGCTAGTGAAACCAAGTCAATAAGGGAGGAAGGGCACTTGCAAAGTGAAAAAAGGGTATAAATACCTGACGTTTTTTCGCACTTGACTAAGGGCTTTTTCATTTTTTTGGCAACTTTGCTTATTCTATACATTCAGCATTTAAAGTAAGTTTTCCTTTTAAATTCATCAGTATAGCCTATCTAATAATGACGAAAATGTCTTTGTAGATGTTTGCCATCTCTAACTATAAGGAAACTCTTGGTCAAGCATAACATGGTGCAACCATCATAAACTATTGAATCGTCTGAGCAGGGTATGTAAGCATAAATATTATTACACATTTGATGTGCTGTCTTGTGAAATTTCTTACATGTCATACTGACGATCAATTTAATTTTAGCTTTGAAAGACAATGATCACCTTTACCAAGAATGAGTGGACGCTATCATGATGAGCAAGAAGAGGTAATGCCTTAGGATTGATTAAAAACCATCGAGATCTCATACTGACATTATAATAGCCATCAATGTTCTTCTAGTAACATGCACCTCTAGTAACAAGAAGGTGTTGAATAATGTCTCAAGGTGTTATCTGTCAACCATGCTCTTTTTTTTTATGTAATATTAATGCTTATCATGTACGGTGCTCTATATCTGCTTCAACAACCGGTCCTTTTCTCCAAATCAATCCAGATGAAAATTATTACATTCATGCTGTGTACCCATTGATACTATTATAACCCAAGCTACAAAAAAAAGGTATCTCTTTTGGACTACTCTGGACAATGTCATCTGGCCAACGCATACAAACACGACTGCAATGTATTTAACCGCTAGGTTCTCTCAGCTTCCATCGAAGCGTTTCACGTTTCATACTATTTTGATCGTTCACTATATGTTTTCTAAATTCAATAAAAATATACTAAATTCAATTCTAACATAATTCCCGTATATACCGTGCTGTACATTTACCCATTATTGTTTCAAATGCTGTTTTTATCTAATCGCAGCAATCCATCGATCTCAAAAAGCAAAACCAGATAAAATCAGCTGTACCATCACACCACAAAAATCTATGCTATTAATAAAAAGTGTAAAACCAAATTCTGTAAATCATCCTGATGAAACTAAAGCCAGAGCCGAGGAAAGAAGCGTAGATAAGAAGCTGTTCCATCGTCATCTTTTTCTGCGTTTCATTCCATTTGTCTCTCTCTCATTTAAATAAATCGAAACCACATTTTCAAATTCAATATTTGACATTCAATACAATCACTATTTAGTTCAGCAAAACTTTATATCAAGCGCAATGCAAATATTAAAGCTGCATTCGTAATGCGGCATCCAAGTAACTGGTTTTGAAGCTAACTTTCAAATATAACTCATCCTGAAATCCCCCATCTTTTACCAAGTATTTTACCTCTTCAAAGCTACCTTTTACAAATATTTAAATATTTAAATATCGGGTACTAACTTGGTAAAATATGCATATTTTACCAAATATTTTACCTCATTCTAACTCGGTAAAATCCCAATTTCTGCCCAGTGTGAATAGAATGTGGGTATTTATAGCACTAGATTCAGGGTAATAGGAAGTGATGGATAAGAATCTTTTAGATGTGACAGTAGATGGATAAGAGATGCCAATATACTATATGGTATGTTTCAATGGTAATTTTGCTATAAGGTATGTTTCATTGTTGTCATCTTGACAATTCAAGGTACGATTATCTGTCAATCTGATGCTATATACGGATATTGTAATTCTGATAGATCATAACCCTGGACCAGCGTAAGAAATACGTGATATAATGAGAATTGCAATAGGAGATGTCTTGCCATTTTGTCTTGTTAGATAAACCGTGAAAAAAAAAAAAAAACTATTGTATTTGGTATATAATCTTGGTATACTAGAATTTTGAATTTGTTGAAGGGTATTCGCCAGTAAAAACCTCTATGCACTCGAAAAACCTTATAGGGTAAAAAATGAGATACACTTTGCAAGGAAAAGGCAGAACCTAATTCAATTTCTATTTCTTGCTGACAGCGGCAATGCGAGCCTTTCTTCGAACAGACTTTTCTTGTCAAGATTCAATTTTTCGCTTATTACTTGATTTGGGTAAAATATTTCTTTTACCCTTTTTGCTGGTAGACTGTCCTGCATTTCGCCTGGACCAATATGTCTCTATAGCTTTTTTGTCGTCAAACATAGATGGTGGTTCCCAAGAATCCCAACTGGAATCGTAACCTTCCCATCTTACTAAATACTCGTGGTTAGGTGCTTCACCTTTGTGATTGAGGATTGATTCTACTACATAAACATGTTGTTTCTCTTCTGGTAGTATGCCTTCCTCACTAATCAGCTTTATATGCGATGTGGGTATATCTCTTGATAAAAACGCTTCTGATTTGTCTTGTAAAATATAGCTACCGTTTTTTGTGTATCCGTACACACTATATGGCCCTTCATAATTTGGATCAGTTTTCTTATTCTTGTCAACATTCTTTATCATAACTGAAGATCCAACTGGGAAAGGTTTCTCCAATATTTTGTGTCTTTTCTTAAAATAAGCATTATCTGCTTCTTTAGTCTTGACAATTTGTTCTCTAATTGCCGGTACTAAAATCTTGTCAATTAACTTAATTTTTTGCTTCAATGCTTTAATGTCGATCTCTTGATCTGGTAACTCTGCTTTTACTTGAGAATAATCTTTCAACTCATTTGGTAGTCTAGCAAATACCACTACAAATGGCATCATCCCATGTAATCTCGATTTGTGGCAATTTAGACAATACGCTGTACCATCTAGGTACAAATCCCAATTTTCTGCTCTACCCTCTAACATTTTTATAATGATCCCCTTTGCAGATTTAACCGCCGCTTCGGCATTTGAATTCCCTAAGGGGTTGAACGGCAATGAGACTGCTTTTTCTACACCTGCGTGTATTGCAATCGCTTCAAGCAATTGATTACTGAATTCTTTACCATTGTCATGTCCTACTATTTGACTATAACCAAATAAAGACCATATGCTAACCAGCTCTTTCGCAACGGTAGTTGCTTGCTTATCTGGTAAAGCTCGTAATATAATAAACCTCGAAAATAAGTCCATAACAACTAACATAAAGTTGTTTCCTCGTGGTGTTGTAACATCGAATGTACCCAAATCCATTACAATATGATCGAATACTGCGTTTGGCACAATACTTTTTGGCGGATGAAAAACATGTTTGCCAAGGTTGAATACTCTGCATTTGCTACAATTCTTGACATAAGATTCTATATCTTTACGCAACCCTGTCCAGTGCATTTGATATTCTTCGTGGATCACTTGTTCCATAGCAGTAACACCAAAATGACCCAGTAGATGAGCTTTCTCTAATAGTGTCTTTTTCTCTGATTCATTCTTCGGTTGCTCGTAAATATCTAGATGTGATGCATAAATAAATAGATCCTGACTATTTGATGCTTTATCTATATCTGAAGCTTCCACTTGATCTTTTGTTGTAGTTTGATCTGTTTGTTGGTCATCTTTTTCTTGTTCCACTGAACTAGATTCTTTTAAATCAACTGGATAATTTGCAATCTCTGACTCTTCTGCATTGGTATGTAATTTTATCTTCTTATTACTGTTACTATCAGGGATCTTATTATATAACAGGCAGGAGTACAGAGACAAGAGACAAGTAGCTAATAGGCTTCAAGGTTTATTCAGAATATATAATAGGATTAATAGATGAGGATAATTGACAAAGAGTTAGGAAGGATGAGAATTAGGATGGGTATTTATACTAATTAACGAGAGGTCTAGTTCTCTTCATGAACTAGATCATTATAGTGTGATGTTATCCATTACAGAGTATACTCGAGATGCGAGTTGGTTGAGAATAACATGTTAACTCTTTCAGTGTAAATCCAATATGTGTTCTAGTTGTAATTGATATGTTAAGTTGCGCAGTACGTTGTATTCACAGCCGTACTGCATAAGCTGGAGATTAACAAGCGGGGCGGTTGATATGTCAATAGGTTAAATATAGTAATTGATTATGCTTGACAGGTTCATGACAGGACTCCCCTCTCTAGGTCGAGCTCCGTGAGATCAACATCTTGGGTCTGTCTGGGTGTTCGTTGTGAAACTTGTCGATTAATTTTTGACAGTGCGTTAAGTTATCAATTGGTTCCCAAGTCCTATCCATGATGGAGTAGTTACGCCAATGTACTAGGTATTCGAGTTTTCTTCTCTTAATGCGGGAATCAACGATATACTCGACTTCGTATTCTTCGTGATCATTTATGATTACAGGAGGTAGTTCTTTTGGGGTTCGTCCAGGAATGGTGTCTTCGACAAACGGTTCCAACAGATTCATGTGGAATACAGGATGAATTTTCATTGTGGGCGGAAGTTCTAGTTTGTAGCTTCGAGTTCCGATTTTTTCTAAGACCTTGTACGGGCCAAGTCGTCGATGATCTAGTTTGCCTGTAGGTCTTTGTGTTTTGATGTTTCTTGATAGTAACCAAACTTTGTTGCCAATCTTAAATTCTGGTCCAGTGAGTACCTTGCGATTGTAGAATTTTGCGTGGTTTTCTTGTGCTATTGCGATATCGAATTGCAAGTCGCGATGCAAGTCTTGTATTAGCTTAGCTCGTGCTTCTGCTGGTGATCTATCTTTAGTGGTGGCTGGTAAGGTTAGAGAGTATCTGGGCTCATAGCCGTAGTTCACAAAGTGTGGGGTTAAGCCGGTTGTAGCGTGCGTCGTGGAGTTGTATGCAAACTGAGCGAGATGTAAAAGACTGCTCCAATTGTTCTGTTGGTAATTAATATAACATCGTAGATATTGTTCTAAGATGGAGTTAACTCTTTCGGTTTGTCCGTCAGTTTGTGGGTGGAACGCAGTAGAGAGATTCTGTTTGACGTTAAATGCACTTAGGAGAGCTTTGGTGAATTTCGAAGTGAAGGTAACACCTCGATCTGATATGATACTGGAGGGAAAACCGAAATGACAAAAAACATGTCGGAGGAAAAGATCACAAGTACTTTCCGCGTCTATGGTGTTGTAGGTTGGTACAAAGATAGCCATTTTGGAGTATCTATCCACGAATACACAGATAGCTGTGAAGTTGTTTGAGGGTGGCAATTGCGTGATGAAGTCTACGGAGATGGATTCCCAAGGTTTTTCTGGAATCTGTAAAGGTTGTAATAATCCGTAAGGTTTATGGTGAGTGTTTTTGTTTCGTAGACAAGTGTCGCAACCCGATACGTATTTTTTCACGTATGCCCTCAATCCAGGCCAGTAATAATCTTTGGATACTTGATCGTAAGTCTTGGTTATTCCAAAATGTCCAGCAGCAGGGCTATCGTGACATTCTTCTAATATGGTTCTTTTGAGTGTTGGTTCGTCTGGAATACAGATAGTACTATTTTTGTAGAACAAAAGATTGTCTTTATAGTGGTAATCGCTAGTGTCTAACTTTCTCTCGTTGTTCTTGATGTCTTTCAGTATAGGTCCAAAAGTTTCATCGTTTGGTAGATGTTTGATTATGTCTTGTCTGATACTGTTGGAAGCTTGGTCCAAATTGACAGTAGTGTGGATTGTGTTGATAAACAATTTTGGAGGTAGCAGAACCATTGGAGTGGTGCCTTTACGGTAGTCACCCTCTCCCCCAAGAGGTCTATCTTTCCGAGATAGAGCATCAGCCACAGGGTTTTGTTTGCCAGGCCGATAAAGTATGTTGAAATTGTAATCACCGAGGATTTCAGACCATCGAACCTGTCGGCGGGTGAGATTGCGAGTAGTGGTGAAGTATTCTAGGTTTTTATGGTCGGTGATAACAGTGGTGGGTTCTGGGGAAAATTCCAAGTATTGTCGCCAATGTTTGAATGCATCAACAATGGCTAGTAGTTCTTTATCGTAGATTTGATAGTTGATTTCAGCGGGAAGGAGTTTGCGAGAGTGAAAAGCGATGGGATGAGCAATTCCTTCGGCATCGTTTTGACTACAAACAGCTCCTAGTGCGTAGTCAGATGCATCGGTTTCAATGATGCAAGGCAAGTCAGGATTATAATGTCGCAAGATAGGGTCGCTGGTGATGCGTTTCTTGAGATCATTGAAGGTATGTTCAGTTTCAGACGTCCATTTGAATGCGACATCTTTCTTGAGAAGTGAGGTAAGAGGAGTACACAGCTTGGAGTAGTCCTTGATAAAACGTCGATAAAAATTGGCGAGACCCAAAAAGACTTGTACATCATGAACACTCGTGGGAGTAGGCCATTCAGAAATGGCTTTGATCTTCTCAGGATCCATAGAGATGCCTTGAGGAGTAATAACAAAGCCAAGAAACTGTACTGTAGTGACATCGAATTCGCATTTCTCCAATTTTAGGGATAATTTGGCCTCACGAAGTCGCTGAAGCACCATTTGGACGTGTTTTGTATGAATCTCCTGATTTGGTGAATATATTAGGTAATCATCTAAATAAACCACCAAAAAGTCATCTAGAAAGTCGCGCATGACGTCATTAACAAAAGCCTGGAAGGTCCCTGGGGCGGAGTTTAAACCAAAAGGCATCACCCTATAATGGAAATGGCCATATCTTGTCCGGAATGCAGTTTTCCAACAGTCCGAGTCGGACAGCCGGACCAGATTGTACGCGCCGCGCATATCTAACTTAGTGTAGATGCGTGCCTTGTGTAGTCTGTCCAGAGTTTCCGAAATTAGAGGCAAAGGACAGCGATTTGGGATGGTAATCTTGTTTAGACCACGATAATCAACGCACATTCGAAGGGAACCGTCCTTCTTTTTGACGAATAATACCGGGGCACCAGCAGGAGAGTCAGATCGAACAATGAATCCTTTCTTGAGATTCTCCTGGATATAATCATACAACGTTTGAAGTTCGACTTTTGATAAGTTGTATAATGGTCCAAAAGGAACTTCAGTATTTGGTTTGAGTGGAATGGTATGATCGTAAGGTCTATGAGGCGGTAATTTGTCAGCTTCGATTTTCGAAAATACGTCTTTGAAACTGTGGTATTTTGTGGGAAGTTTTGCCAGAAGTTCTTTGTCCTCTGCTAGCTGTGCTGCGTCTGGTGGAGGAGCGCGAGTGTTGTCAACAACAGCGATTGACTCATTATCTAATATTGCTTCTGTTGACAAGGACTCGATTTGAGAGATGTTGCAAGGACTATTTTTGACTGGCTCGGTATTGGCAGAAGGATTTGAATTGTTTTTAGAGTTATGCATTTCGGCCATGAAATTCTTGCGACGAATTTGTTTCGCTGGTAGAATTGGTCTTCGTTTTGAATCTTCGGTTTCCAATATTACTGCGTTGAGAGGAAATATTTTCAAATGAATCGTTTCTTCAGATGCTTGATCTACTGATTTTTGATCATTGAAGGCTTCTTCGGAGACGGGGGTGTTTGGAGGAGGTCTGGATGCCTTAAAAGACATTCGATTAAACGGTTGAATTATACCAAGTTTTGTCGGTGTGTAGCCCTTAAAGGCGTTCTGAAGGTATTTGGCAATCCAGTTAAGGTATGATTCAGCGGTTGAAGAAGGATTATCGGTACAAAAGTGATGTAGAGAAGCTGTAACCTCTCTTCGAGTATTGTAGGTAATTGTTTTTGGTGGGGTAACTTTAGTATTTGATAGTTCAAGCCTTGGTTGACCTTGATTGATACGGATATTATCAGGAAAAGGGTGAGATTTTGTTTTTGATATGAGCTCAGAATGACTATTTAAATTTTCAATCTTTAAATTTTTGCCATGTCCGAATGGGTAAGGCGCCGAGCTTGCACTGAGTGGGTCACCAGTTCGATCCATGTAAGATGCATTGTTGTCTTTCAGAGTTGAACTTCTTGGATTCCACTCTGTGAGGCGATGATGTAATCCAATTTGATTGGATAATTTTTTGCAATCGTGGAAGATGGTGGAATCTTTTGCTTGCGATCGAAGATTTTGATTGGAAACGTTTTTTGATCGAGAAAAATCGTTTTTCTCATTTTTTCTCGTTGTAAAAAGGGTTGAAGAACTGCAAAATTCTTTTTTGCTCTTTTCCTCTTCACTATTTTTTGCAAATGTATACTTCCACTGCCAAATTGGGTAGTGACGTCGATCCTTTTTGGTTAATTCGTCAGTTTGATCAGATAAGTTATTACTTTCAGCATCGAATTCAATCGGATTAATTGTTGTTGATTCTTTTTCAAATATAGGTTTAGTGTATTCGATCAGCCTTTTACTCATGGAATTCATTTCGTCACTTGTATTTGTGTCAAAGTTTGTAAGTGTATACTCGTGAATTGTTTGGAGAGACTGCATCTTATTAACAACAACTGGTTTAGGACGCTTAGATGTTGGAAGAGTTTGCAACTTATTATCAGCCCTGGTGTTATTATCATCAACTGACAGTACGACTTTCTTATTATTGGAAGAGTGGGCTTCATCATCATTAAGAATCAACATTGTAAAGATAGGAAGACACGGCGAGTAGTTGGAACGGTTGTTATTATTAAATAAATTATAATCGTTGTATGTGGTTACAACGTTTTCTTCATCGATAATCACCGAAAAGTGTTCACTACTGTTATCATCAACATCATCATCATCAGCTACAGGGTTCAGGGGAAGGTTGAGGCCAAACAGGTCGTTGATTCTTCTGATACGAACTTCGTCACGGATTGTTGGACTTCCCAACTCTGCAATGGTGACAGGATCGAAGAGGGGACCGTCCGTACGTAGCGTTGGTGGAGACGGAGGGTATTCCATGTTCACTCGTTGTTGATACCTACCTGCTAAGACAGAAATTATGCTGGCGGCATCATCCTCTGGGTAGTGATGACGGATTCTGGTTGCCCAGTGATCATCACTGTCGTTGTTGAAGTCAATGTTGTTAAAAATGAATGGCTCTATGAGCACCTCCTCTTCCTCCTGTTGATCTTCATTAAATTCATTGAGCCAGACTGGCTCCATCCAGTTACCGTTGGTGACATCTTGCAGCCAGGTAGAACCAGGTCCTTCCTCATTGACTGGGGCTTCCTCCCAACCTGTAACCACGATTGGGTTATGGATAAAGGTTGGCTGTTCTTCCTCCCAAAAGGGTTCCATCTGGAAGAGAGATGGTGGCAAGGAGGGGACAGTGCAAGTGGTGGGCTCTGGCCAGTATGGTTCTACTTGCAGCAGAGATGGTGGAGCAGCGTCAACGATGGAGGACGTCTCCGAGAACGGTTCAATGTCCAAGATGGACGGGTGAGGTGTTGGTGGTCTGTTGGCCACGACCAAAGGTGTCAAGACCTCTACAACAGGCGTTGTAGGAAATGAGAGAGTGGCCTCTGCAACTACAGGCGATGAGGCGGTGGTGGTGGTAGTGGCGCCAAGTAATTTGGCGACAGGCGATTCAATGTCAAAGTTGACAGGTGTACAGCGAGTGGTTAAACAGTTCATGATTATTTTTTGATAGTTATCGTTGAAAGAAAGGTGAGGACGATGCCTTTTTAACCATTGCATGCCCAAAATTACATGAAAGGAGCATGACTCAAGAATGTGGAAGGTTGTATTCTCTACATGATGTGTGTCGTCTATGCGAATGGTGATTGCACAGAAGGCCTTGCATACATATTCAGTACCATCAGCTAATCTGTATGTTCTTCTTTGGTCTAAATCAAACTTTTCAATAGGGATACCAAGGTAGTCAGCCCATTCCAATGATACAAAATTGTGAATAGCGCCAGTGTCTATCAATGCATCAGTACCAGAAGCTTCTTCTTCATTAGGTCCGTGGTATGCCGTGATTGGAATTACAATGATGGACTGAAATTTTGAAGTGGCTACTTTCTTAATTTCACCAACTTCTAAACTGTCCAGGAAGTCGGTAGGAAGTTTTCGTTTTCCAGACGTGAAGTGGGTGACAGCAGCCAGGTCAATGGGGATTTCGCCTTCCATTGTCAAAGCAATACCATTGTTGATCATTGGCTTCTTTCGATTGCAGTTTCGCAGTATATGATCCTTTGATCCACAGTACAAACAAAGTCCATTAGCCTTACGGAAATCCTTATCAGCTTGCGTCAATTGTTTGTGTTGATTAACAGCTCCTAATTCCATAGGAGTAGGGGCATTGTTGTTGCCAGATGAAGAGGCATGGTGTTGGTTCATATTGCCAGATTGATAGGTAGATCTTGGTGGGTGGTATTTAGATCGGGAATTTTTATGATGGTTTTTATATTGGTTATTATTCTGCGGTTTTTGATGATGATTATTATTAGAGTGATTATGATGTGAGCTGCCTTGCGTTTTGGTAACAGAGTAGAACAGGTTGTCGATATCAATGGCTGCATTCATGATTTCGTCCAGGGTTTTATGCGTAGTGCCTCTTCGTGCGAGCTCTTTAACAATGAACTCCTTTAAATTCAGTTTGAATTGAGATATCAAGGCTTCGTCATTCCATTTCAATAACATGGAGAGCCTTCTAAATTCTGTAACGTAGACAGAAACAGGTCCAGTTTGCTTGAGGCTTCGAATACTAGCTTCAGCATTGACAACTGGATGGTTATCGCCAAAAGCGAGGGTAATGGTATCCTTGAACACCTTGAAATCATCCAGGATTGCAGGTGGGTCATCTGAGTAGATGTCTTGCAAGTAGGGTTCCATGTAAGCAAATGCCACACCAGTCATATAACTGATGGCGTATAATATCTTTGCTCGATCAGATTCAAATTTGGAGGGATTACTTGCGAATACCAGAATTAATTGAGAAAAGAAGGCATTACAGTAAGCCGCTTTACCAGAGAAAGCATTTGGCTCTTTAACCTTCAACATTGGAGATATTTCTTTAACATGAGCAGGTGGATTAGGTGCAACAGGCGTGGGCGCAGGTTCAGGATGCAATGCTGCTACACGCTGTTGTTCCTCATGTAAATTAGACTTCAGGACTACATGAGTATCCATAAATTCTTGAATTTCTGCACCTAAATTCTTTATAGCGTCCTCTGCTTGGGACATTACATGACTTATTTCTTGGTTAAGTCTTTCATTGAGATTGGTTTCAACTAGGTTCAGAGTATTAGAGAAACCTTCGAGTTGTGCAGGGATAGATTCTTGGAGAGCATTGAACTGACCGAGAAAGTCATTCAATAAACGGGATTGTTCTTCAGTGAGGTTGGTATCAGATGAGAACATTTCAGGAGTTAATTTAATTTGTTAAATTAAGACAAAGGGGTTACGAGGACAGAGATTGATTCAGAAAAGCTTGAGCTTATGCGGTTTTTGGTCAATTATAATATCAGGGATCTTATTATATAACAGGCAGGAGTACAGAGACAAGAGACAAGTAGCTAATAGGCTTCAAGGTTTATTCAGAATATATAATAGGATTAATAGATGAGGATAATTGACAAAGAGTTAGGAAGGATGAGAATTAGGATGGGTATTTATACTAATTAACGAGAGGTCTAGTTCTCTTCATGAACTAGATCATTATAGTGTGATGTTATCCATTACAGAGTATACTCGAGATGCGAGTTGGTTGAGAATAACATGTTAACTCTTTCAGTGTAAATCCAATATGTGTTCTAGTTGTAATTGATATGTTAAGTTGCGCAGTACGTTGTATTCACAGCCGTACTGCATAAGCTGGAGATTAACAAGCGGGGCGGTTGATATGTCAATAGGTTAAATATAGTAATTGATTATGCTTGACAGGTTCATGACAGTTACCCTCTATATCTGTATCGCTATTTTCCATTTTACGTTTCTCTATTATAGTAGCACGTCTAGCCATACCATCACCACCCCCCTCCAGTTTTTTTGTACCGTAATCAAAAATACGAGAAAGGCGATCCGCTAGGATATTGTGAATGCCAGCGCAAAATGTAATGTCAAAATCAAGTTCGAAAATTGTTTCGTAAAAATTCTCAATCATGCGGGTAAGTTTTTCCTGCGAATGCAAATATAACAGACCCTTATTGTCAACATACAAGTGAAATTTCTTGCCCCACAACCATTGTCGATACTTTTTGAAAGCGTATACGACTGCTAATAATTCTCGTTTGGTGCTACCCCACCTCATTTCACACGGTGTAAGTTTACGAGCAATAAAGCCCAAATAATAAACACGTTTCTTTTTTACTTGAAACAAACATGCTCCAATTCCATATGCTGAGCTATCAGTAACTAAATGTATATCGTGCGCCATGTCAGGAGCAGACAATACTGGAGCATTGACCATCAATTGCTGTATCTGTTTTATTGCAGTAGTGTGCTCCTGCGTCCATACCTTGGTAATATCAGGCACATTCTTGATAGCATCTAGTGGTGCTGTCAACTGCGATAAGCAAGGTAAGTGTGATCGAAAAAAATTGATAAGACCTAAACGCGATGCAAGCTCTTTGCTTGTTTTGCAAACAGGATTCCAATCCAATATATTGCTGACCTTTCGTTGATCTACTGCTAGACCTTTTTCTGACAGGCAAAAACCAAGAATGTTGATGCTTTTTTGTGCTAAATGCGTTTTAGCAACATTAATAGTTAAATTAGCTTTGGTAAGTCGATCTACAACTATTTTTACATATTTAATATGCGTTTCCATGTCTGCTTCTGTATGTACAGTGATATCGTCTATAAAATTGGTGGTCACATGATTCAAATCAGCAAACAAATTCGTAAGTTGGCGCTGCACAAATGAACTGAGTGGAGTTAACCCCATGGGCGCTTTGGCATACATAAATTGCAGGCCTGTCGTTGGATCTGTAAAACTCAAGTATTTACGAGATTTTGGGTGTATAGCAAACGAATGGAAGCATTGTGACAAGTCGACAACAGTGTAGATAGAATGCTTCGACATCTTACGATGCAATTCAGAAATTAAAGGGAGTGGAAATCGATCAGATCTGGCTGGATTAAGTGCAGAATTGACTAATCTGCAATCCATAACAACACGACTGTCACCACTATATTCTCCTTGGGCATTCTTCTTACGAACAGGAAATAGTGGGGAATTGTAAGGATTACCGGGAGGTGCTCGATCAATAACACCATTTTCCAACCACTTGGCAATTTGAGCTTTAACTACAGGTTTAACCTTTTCCTCTAGAGGCCATTGTGCTCTAAACATTTTATGTTTTTCTTCTTCTAAGACATGCAGTTTCAATGTACTGCCTGGTAAAGTGCAATGCGATTTTGGATCGATCTGTTTATTGGCTTCCAATAAAGGCATCACCTCTGTTAATAATCGTTCACGCTCTTCCTTTGTGCCATATGGCTGATTATTAGGAGTATATGGTTCAGGATCAATGGGTGGGATTTCTATATTATTATCATCATCCCAATCCATAGCTAAATTAGATATAGTTATACCAAGTTGAGTAATCAAATCCATTCCAATTACAACATGTAAACCATTGAAAATGTCAAAAACTTCTAAATTAGCATGACAAACTCTAGAATTGTAAGTTAGCTTGATTTTTTCTTCCGTGCTCCCCATTCTTTCAACAACATTATCTCTTTGACAAGTTTTAATAGTACCAAAATTATCTTTATTCAATTCAATTTTTAATTTGTCTGCTAGTGCAGGTGAAATACAGCTAAAGGATGCACCCGTATCAAGTAAGAAATATGTCTTGAGAGTACAGTGCTGGCTTTCTAAAGTTATTGGCAGAATTAAAGAATTGTTTTTCATAAGGTTAGCAGGTGGTGTCGAAAAATCATTGATATCAATAGACTTACATTGGTCTTGCTTGTCCTCGATAGCAAGAGCTGAAAATGTCATATGAGAATCGTTCTCACCGTCCGTCTCTGATTCGGCATCCGTAGTGTCTACATCCATATTTGTAGGAACAATTTTGTCATTCGTTTTGCGTTTCTTGTTTTTGGCGACACCTGAACATTCATGTTCTCCTTTCTTGTAATTAGGGGCCTTACACGTATAGCAAAACTTGACATCTTTCCCGAATTTCTTAAATATCTTGTCAATCTTTTTCTTGTCATCTTGATTCATAAGGCAATTCTCAGTAGAATGTCCAGTAAGACCGGGATGATATTTGCAAATCAACTTTGATTTATCAGAAGCACCGGATGATACCTTTTCACGATATCTCTTATTGATACTGGTTTTCTTTTTATCAAAGAAATTACCTTTCTTGCGCTCCATTATGCCCTCGTCTTGCCATTTTTGCTTGAATAGAGCCTCAAAAGTTGCCACTACCTTCTTGATAGCGAAATCAGCTGTGATTTCATCCTTGTCAGCATTATTATTCAGATAAAATTTTGTAGCTTGAGCTAATTCTTGTGGCAAGGCCTTGAACAAATATCTAACCAGACAGTCTTCATCGGTTATTTCAGCTTGAACCTTCAACTCTTGGAAATTCTCAATAAATAATTCAAACGAATTCGCCTTGTCATACAATAGATGCTCCAATTTCTCTCGAGCCTCTTCTTTTATGTCAGCTTGATTTCGGCCATACTTGTTGGACACAGCGATTCGAAAATTTGTCCATGATGTGAAATTGCCAACAGTCATACACTTTGCATACCAACGAGCCATATTGGTTGATAGTCTTGCTGGGACCAGACGTCTCCAATTCTCTTCTAATCCTAATCAATGAGCAAAGAGAACTCTTTCAAATTGGTCTAAGCAGTCTTCCACAGTACGATAAACAGGCTTGTTCTTGTTGAAAATATGCCCTCTCCATTGGAATAAAGGTGTTTCATTAGGTACCAAGGTGTTCTCTTGACCAAATAACATCTTAAATGCCTTCTCGGCCTTTTCAAGTTTGAGAGACACAGCAGTAAACCTCTTGGCTTCTTCTGTTGATTCGTCGTGTGAGATGCCTTGCATTACTGCATTGTATAACTCGAGTTTCAAATGCGCAATCTCGTCACTCAAGTAACGACGTTTGTCACTACTCAGCTCTTTACAATGGCCATCAAAGATCGGTCTTTGATGATTGCGATTGTCTGCTGACGGGACATGATGGTAGTGATCTCTTGATTCACTTGTCAAAACCTTACGACTGGAAACTGAATTATCAGTATCAATTTCCATAGGAGTAGCTTCGCTAGATAATACAGATGAATTATCTCCAGTAGTCAGATGATCCTCTTTGGGAGTAAGCTCAGGTTGCTTAGCCAGATTATTGCCTACACCAGAAGTAGCATTGCTTGGACCATTGGAATCAGGACCAGTAGATTCCCTTGAAGATAATGATGTTTGATCTTGCGTTTTGGTTTTCATAATTAAACGATTAATAGTGATTTTAAAAAATGATTTATCAAAGGACAATTGTAAATTAAAATCAAAATAGAAAGTACCGTTTATTATGATGAATAGAATGTGGGTATTTATAGCACTAGATTCAGGGTAATAGGAAGTGATGGATAAGAATCTTTTAGATGTGACAGTAGATGGATAAGAGATGCCAATATACTATATGGTATGTTTCAATGGTAATTTTGCTATAAGGTATGTTTCATTGTTGTCATCTTGACAATTCAAGGTACGATTATCTGTCAATCTGATGCTATATACGGATATTGTAATTCTGATAGATCAACAAATACTGGTGTATCATTGAAGAAGTATAGTTAGAAAGGCGCATTGAAGTAGTGCCACATTTCCTGGCTCTATCTTTGTGTAGATGGAGGCCAACGGAAATGACAGATTTGTCAGATGCAAATATGTAGATTTAGTATTTGCAATCTGAGATCTGTGTCACTACAGCCCTCAGTTGTTCTAGGACGTTTCCGGGATCCCTAAAACGACTTGACAAAAATCGTTTTTAGTAAAGCCCATTTATAGCTTATTATGGCATTGCTATAAGAATAATAACAAAAAACCTTTATTCCTAAGTTAAAATTTCTCATCCAACAATTTTTTGCGATTCTCAATGTCTACTTTACGGTACATCAAATAGTCATTTACAGTGGGGCGTTTTAGGGCTGTACCTGAAACCTCCATTTCGGGGTTACCCTAAAACGACCCACGGAATCGCCAGTTTGTTGCATCCAGCGGGATACTTGAGTTAGAATAACTCAGTTATAATCGGACCACGATACTTTATTTGATGCTAGTAGATCTTTTGATAGAGTCTCAAGATAAGGAACAAGCTACTTAGTTGTTTGAGAACATTCTGAATGGTCTGTGCTGAATAAGAGATTTGGGAAGATTGCGGCATGTTTGAGACAATGCCTGACTCAACCTAAATCCTATATCAGACCATTGTTCCCGACAAAATGCTGTGTTGTAAATATACATGTTTGACACTTGTCAAACATCAGGTCATTAAACAATAAGATAGATTGATTGACTTAGCGATTATGATTTAATATAAAGGTGTGCTTAATTCAATTAATAAATCTTTAGTTCTCGTATCTGGCTTATTTTACAAGTCTTTATTATCTTTTATATTATCGCTACTTGTATCTTTTCTCTGGATACAACAATCGTCCAAAAGTCCAAAAGTCAAAATTTGAAAATTGTTTCCAACATCCATGACCAGATATGAGATCCCATACACAATATGAGATAACCTCAAACTATTGTAGTGTTATGAAAATAAGACAACTTTAAGCTGGGAACATGGTATTGCAAACGCCTTGTTGTCGAGATAATTGACATTGGAGAGTGCACAATTTAGCTGGGAGTAGATGCATGTCTCATTTTGGAATGCATAAACGAAACAAGAAAAAGTAAGCTACAATCACCCAGTCTCGAAAAAAACACTCATTAACAAGTAAAGTATCCCTCTACAACAATAGATTAGCAACTTATTATGTGCGTTATGCCACGCTCCCAATTCAAAAAGAATGATGCATTGATAAGCTTTCTCCAGGCATAGTTGCTGACATTGAACTGAGATTGAAAACACTACTGTTTAAAATGAGAATGTATGCATCCAGAGATTTGTAATGACCTAAACTTGGTAATTGCTGATAATCAACACTTCTTCAAGTGTGTATTAAACTTGTGCAGAATTAAAAGGCGCATCGAGCGGTACTAATATTGTCTGGTTTGATCAACACTAGGTGTTTCAGAGCGCCAGAACATTTTTTGTCAAATTTTGATGGTTTTTCAACAAAACCTCCATCTCTGTCAAAGCAAACCTACTTGTAACATTCATTATTATTGTAGAGCAAAACATTTCCTATCATTTGAGCTCTTACTGGAAGTTCTAGCTTGACTCTACGTAGAGAAATAAGCAAAAACGTCTGACCAAAAAATTGTCAGCTAATTTTTTTAACGTGTAAGGGCAAGGCAAAATTGGACGAGAATGGCCAATTTTCCATCAACATGACTTTTGGGAATATTTCCACGAAAAATCATCAGATTTGAACAAAACAAAAACCATTCGATAGGTCTACATTAGTCCCAACGTAATCTAAAAGTCAAAGACACCTAATAAACACTCCCTTCATGAAATGACTCAAAATCATGTATTTTAATTGGCCTCAAGCAGGCACTACCCGACATATTTTTGAAAATACTACTAATAACCATACCATCGTATAGAGAATTAAAAGAGAAACAAAAGTCAAGCACTACGTAACATCAACTCACTTGGTAAATCTTGGAGAAATATTCATCCAAAGTTGAATCATTTTTCACATCTTCCCCTCTTACTGCTTCAAATCGTCTATTACAAACCCAAATACACCACTCTCTAGTCAACCAAAGTTTCACAAACAACTTTTGCTACCCATATAAACAACATTTATATATCAATCCAATGACTTTTATTAGTAGCATATGCAAAAAATTTAAATAAATCACAACTCGTCTATTTCTCCACAACAACTCATCCTATCCAAAATTTAATTGCATTTTCGCATTCTTTGCAAAATTTCCTCATAGTAACATGCTAATTTCAAAGCTAGAATCAAAGCTTGATTCAAAGATTATCAAAAGATGAAGAAGAAAGAGGAATAAAACAATCGAGAAAGAAAGAAAAAATTGCGTCCTAGGTATAGCCCCCTACCTCGATGGGACACTGGTATAGGACGGTTTAAATTGCAAGGAAAAGGTTAGAACGAAAATGAATTGAAAACAGTTAAATACAGTTTATTCACTTGAATTTCGCAAAAATCTAATTTAAATTGGATATAATTTAAAAAAAAGGAGAGAAAACAGATATTTAGTAAAGTAATCCGTGCTATTCTTGCAGAAGTGTTTACGTATGTAAAGCAACCCACTTGGATACCTTCCATCCTGTCACCGTAGTATACGTAGGTATGTAACGAAACCGATATAGAAGAAGCAGGGACACCAACAAGCGGTAGTGCAGAAGATCCTCAGCAAAGAATCCTAACGGATCAATCCCACAATAATTTGCGGTTGACCACAACACATGATTACTTTCCTCCCAGTCAGTAGAGACACCAAGCACTGGACCATAAAAAAGACCACTGGCTTAAAAAAAAACCCCTACTCAAAGGTGTGATGGCAGGGAAAAAACCATGTAGAAGAAAGAGATGCTATTCATCGTTCGCCATTCAATAAGCCATCAGACATATAGTGAAAAAGCCCCTATTATCAGAGAGTAAGTAAAAGATCCCATGAGAATTAAAGTAGCATTACCTTCAGGAATAATCACAGATAAGAATCGAGAGAACAGAGACATGTTCAAAAGGTATTCATGGAACCAGAGAGAGAGCTTGTAGAATGGCATATATATGAGAGTACAGTGAGTACAGGGCCTGTACCGTTCTGAGTTCTTGAATCATACTAAAGATACGCAGCCAGAAATGCGTGTCAGACCTAAAGAGAGTGTGAGTGTGGCCTTGCAAGAAGTGAGCAGGAGGCATCTTAAATGATTAGCATATCGAAGAGCCTTAACAGAGCACTGTTTAGTCAAGGAACAACACCAGGAGAGAACCAGCATAGGGTGAAACATCTTAAAGTCTTGAAGCTGTACAATTGACGTTCATTATGTGGCTTCAGAGACATGATGCAATTCATGCAGACTCGCTAAACATATGCAACTGGGACAATCTGTTTGATGAAGGGCACTATTCCCAAGTAGTCTAACATAGTGTGAATTATTAGTTGTATTACTCAGATAGCTCTGCTTAGATTACTCTGTAACGAAATGTACGGTTAGACTTTTAACGTACAATCAAGACATGCTACTCTGTGGAGATGAATCAATGACGGCTGGATACAAGGAATAATCCATTTATGTGGATCAAAATCTTTCAAAGCAAGACATACATGCATACATTAAATAGCATAATCACGTTATACACAATAAACAGAGTCTCAGGGCAAGTAAATCATTGTAACCTTTATTACACAGAAATTCTAGTACAAGAGAATGTTTACCTTGAATTCTTTTCTCGACGCATGATCAAAGAAGGAATTCTCTATATACTGCCATCAGTAGCAATTCTGACAAAATTGAAAGACTGGTTTGATTAAAATCGCAAATTAGATGGCAAAACATAGTAACATGTCGTTTATTAAATGCAATATGAAAATATAGGGATTACAGCAGGTTCATCTTTATTGCGTCAGGATGGCCATAGTGAGCTGCTTTTTTGTACCATTTATTGGCAATATCGATTGATCTTGCTGTGCCAACACCGTGTTCATGATATATACCCAGTGTGTAATACGCTTTTGCGGTCAACGATTTTGGTTGAATATGCTTAGAGAGTTTTGCAGCTTTACGAGCCCACAGATACGCTTCCTGATCCGATTGTGCAATCAGTTTTGTCTGGAGAGATCCCGTCAAATACCAGCCTGAGAGAGCGAGACATGCCTCTGGATAATCTTGCTGTGCCGCCAAGGAATACCAGTAGATGGACTGGGATTCGTCTTCTGGACAAAAGTAACCGCATTCATAACATTCGCCCAGCTTGGATTGACTTGGAGCATAACCTAAGCGAGCAGCGTTGTGTAGTAATTTGATGGCGTATTTTGGATCTGGGATCATGCTTGTGCTTTCACATTCTCTTGTCAAATGAATAATCGCAAGCGCATGAAGTGCATGAGGCAAAGCAATACCACCATAACCTCCAATGGTAGTTGCTTTGGATTTATCAGCAGGACCCAAGGGAGCGATGGCAGTACAGGCCGCTCTTTGTAACCAAACGACAGCCTCACGTCTTGATATGGGATGATCGCAGTATCCTCTCATCAAAATCACACCTAGCTTGTACATGGCTGGTACATGCATCAAGTGAGCAGCCTTACGGTAGAACGTCAATGCACAGGACCCATCTTTACTTGTGCCAATACCAATCTCATAGCAAACAGCCGTACGATAAGTCGCTTCTGGATGCCCATACTTGGATGCTTGTAGGTACCACTGAAAAGCTCGCTTGTGATTCAGAGGCCAGCCAAGTGCACCCATACCATAGCAATTGCCGAGCAAAAATTGAGCTTCTGTTTCAGCTCCTTGTCCAGCGTTCTTGTTTGAATGTGCTAGCTGCTTCAATAGCTTTTTGGCTTCCATCACCATGGCTTCGCCTAGTGTCGTACTTGATGTTGTTGCCGTGGTACTGCTGCTGGAAGTGCTGTTGATGGCAGTCAGTTTCAGATTCATCATAATGTCGTCAAACATGCGATTGTTGTGCGTTGGTCTTTCCTCTTGCGATAATTTAATACGATTGTTGGGATCGACTTGCCATGCGCTTTCCATCAAATGCAAACATAAAGCCAACTGAGAATTCGAGTTGCCTTCTGCTTGCTCTGTTTCGACCAGTTGATGCACTTGCTCAATTGTATCTGGAATGGGCCATTTATCATGGTATTCACTGCCGCAAGTGAATTCAGAAGTAGATGTACCGCTAAACGACGAGAGGTCGAGCGAGTGCGATGAGTTGACTAGTAAATCTGTTGGCAGGTTCTCCATGGACTCAGAAAATGCCTTTTGCTGGTGTTGTTCAATCTCATGCAGCGAGTCTGATGATTCATTGAAATCCGCGGACATGCCCAGGAGAGAGCTGTTCTTGTCGATTGAGTCTTGGCTTTGATGGGTAACCACATCGATGGTGGGTGAGGATTTCGCTCTGGTTTTGATGACGGACTTTAATGCTGAATTGTCAATGTCGGTTGCTACCTTTTTTTCCGTTTCAATGGACTTGGAGGTAGATTGATACTGCTTCCAAATAGCAACAACGGATTGCATCGTATCGAATGTGGTAGCGAGAAAAAAGAAAGAGAAGTGGTAATATGGGTATAGTTAGGAAAATAAATATTTTATTAGATTGTTATTATACGCGGGATATTTCTTCTACTCATCATCATCATTATCCACCCAAGACTTTGAAATGACTTCCTTGGCCGCCTTGATCTTGCCGTCATATTCTTCAATCAACTTTTGAATGGACGCTACTTTGGCCAGCAAAAACTTGACTCTGGTTTCAATCTCTTTGGGTGGTCGGTTGGGTGCGTTAATGCTTGTGAGTCTGTTGATGTTGTCTTCAAGCTTGGCAATGTCTGCCTCGGATTGTTTTTTCAGTGCCGTGTTGGACTCCACCTCCATTGAAGCAGCAAAGATTGTGTCTGATGTCAGTCTGTTGAATACAGTGTAGAATACAGGTTTACCCGGTCGAATTGAATTAGCTCGGCCCTCCTTTTGCACAATAATGATGAGCTCTGCTCTCTCCATGGCCTTTAATGGTGCATCATCGCCGAGAAAAACAGGACCCCATTTCAGCTCATCGTAGTTGATCTATATATACACCAAATATCAGCTATACAGCCTGTCAATGCCTCAACCCCATACTTACGCTCATTTTGTTTGTTAAAAGTTTTACAATAGTCCAGAATTGCGTAGAGGACCATTCCAACTTGTTGCTCTCATCAGAGGAGTCTCCGAACCCATACTTGCGAATTTCAATCAAATTGCGAGTAACGATATCCTCGAAAGCAGCTGTTATGTATAAAAATCAGTCCCTGTAGTCAGCATCAACACTATTTAACTCACTTTGTGCATCCATCTTCATCTTCATTTTTTGGACCAACAGCTCCAATTCAGTCAAGCGACCACCAAGAGCAGCCACTACCTCACGAAGATCAGGATCTTGCACCTCCGATCCAAGCTGCTTATTGATAAAAGACATGGCCATTTCAGGAGGCGCATCAGACAGTGCAATGTTGGAGAAACTCTTGCCTGGGAGTGCTTTACCCAGCGTCTTCATCACACCAGCATTTGAACTGACAAACACAACATGAGCAATCTCGTTCTCAATCAGCAATGCCGCCCATTCAGCCAATTCCTCCCAGAGCTTAGCGTTCTTTGTCGTCTCACGGTACATGTAGTTATCAATGACGACGATAGGAATACTCTTTTCGTCCAACTTGTCCTCATCTGCCTCCTCACTGCTCTTTTCGTCATCCGTTGTTGCCGTTTGCTTGGCTTTGCGTCCAGTGATGAGGCTCTTTAATCTCTCGAGAAAGTTTTCACGTTCAGCTTCTTCTTCTGCTCTCTTGCGAGCTTCCTTTTCATTAGGCACAACATCTCTCAGAGCAATAGCGACTGTCTCCAAAATGGCCTTGGTTTGTGAATCAGGCTTGGTGGAGAAACCTGTCTTTTGGCCCGTTGTAGCTGCAACCACTGTATCGATGAGGCCGCTCATGGAAGACACCCAGGTGAATACAGGAAAGTAGCCGACTTCTTTGGCAAGGTTCTTTGTCATGTCAGATTGATTTCTGCCGGATCCCACAGCTTCGCAATCGATAAAAAGTTTGTTTCTGTCGCAGCTCATTTTAATCACCCTTCTTTCATGCATCGATCTATTACTTACCTTCTATCCTTGATGGCAGATTTGACCAAGGCGGATTTGCCACTTCCCTTGTGGCCAGAAACAAGCACGAACGTCTCTGTATGCAAAGACTATTCAGTACATGTATTCGTACGCTACCAGTTGAATCAACTTACCGGGTGTCTCAGCAAGCCATGAAATTAGCTTTTCCGTTTTTTCAGTATCGTCAGCCCATACAGATGTACCAGCATTCGCCAAGTCTCGAGATCCTCCAGGCATCAAACGAGCCCATGTCTCATTACGCAACCAACGATAAATAGCGTACTCTTGCGGATTGAATCGTTGATTGATCTTGGATGTGATAAAGAACACACGAATGGGATCAAACACGACGTAAGTGACACCTGCAAATATCGCTGCGAGCACGGGGATGGTGATACGAGGATGATTGACAAGCCAGTCTTTTACCACGTTGGTACGCTACGTTCAACACATGAGCTGCCGGATAAACAACAAGAATGGGCGGGTACATACCAATTGCTTTTCATATAAAATGTTCAGTCGGGTGCCGTCAATGTAATGTCCATGCAGACAATTACGAGCACTGGTAGCAAACCGAGTTCTAGTGAATTGGGCAATGGCATAGCGAGCAGGATCTTTTGCGACGATAGGGTTGGGGTATAGAGCAATATCAAATACTTTACCATACGGTCTCAAATGTCGATAGAGTCTTTCTACATTGACAGCCTCGCCTTGGAATTCAATCCGAAGTCGATTGGTCGGGTATCTAGCAATCATGTCTTCCATGAAGGGCGAGCCTTTGACCAAAAATGCCCTTACAGACTGCAGATTGTAAGGTGCAACAATGTTCTGCTTGGCAATGTAATCGTTGATTCTGGAAACAATGTCTTTGGCAACATCCACTTTGGATCCATCTGTACTTTTGAAGGAAAATGTAACAATTGCGCCACCGTCCTTTGTGCTACGTTGACGATCAGTTTACTGTAAACAGGGACTACCAAATACGTACCGAGCAAATATCTCCTTGATGGCAAAGTTGTAGGGAAGTTCATCGGATGGAATGGATTGATGAGCTTTGGATTCGAGAAAGTTTTTTGAGTTTCTGAAAAAGACTTGTCTGATATCCAAAATACCCATCTTGAGTGGGAATACATTGTCGAGATAGAGTTGAGCCGTTTGTTCTCTTGCTACTTGGGTGATGGGGATTTCAGTGGTAACAGGCTGTCGTGGATGCCAAGCAGAATGAGCCTCTAGGTGTTGTCATGCACATGCATCTGGACTTACCTTGGATATGGGGTTAGGAACTTTGGTAGACGACTCCTCTGCAAGTCTCGCAGATAGACTCTTGAATGTGCGTACATGGAAGGTGTTGTTTCGAGGAATGAAATTGAGCAGCGATGATTGTCTCGGTAGAATAGCACATGATGCCTTTTTGATTGCTTGATTTCTTGCCAGCGTATTTGTTGGAATACGTGACAATATCATCGGAAAGATTGAGGACAGAGAGAGAGAGAGATAAAATGTATGAAAAAAGAGAATGCGGGGACAATGCAGTTTCTGGCGGGGACTGGGTCGTGAATTACATTTTGACGCTGTTATGACGAAATTCATCATGGAGTATATAGATAATGCAATCAATATGAATGAATGTAGTAGACACTGTAGACGACACAGCAATACAGAATCCCTGCATTTGCTTCAGGATGTCTGGTTCTTGGCGATCAACAAATAAAGGGGGGGGGGGTCAACAGAGCAAGATGAAAATCACGGTGCCTCTCCTTGATTTAGCAGTATATAAACAGCAAGTTGATTTCAATATACATGACCTCTCTCTTTCTTTTCTTCTTCTTTCAATTACTCTCTATCATGTCTCGTAATAACAATAGCAAGCAAAAGACACCTCTTGTCACCCACTTGGTCGCTGGCGGTGCTGCTGGCCTCATGGAAGCATGCACTTGTCACCCACTGGACACCATCAAGGTCAGAATGCAACTCTCAAAGTCTGGATCAAGAAGTGCTACAGTAAGTATTCACACTCGCAGACGATGAAAATTTGCTCATGGTGCTTTGTCTAGGGTCAACGTCTCGGTTTCTTGGGAGTTGGTGCAAAGATTGTAAGAAATGAGTCATTTTGGGCGCTGTACAAAGGTCTGGGTGCAGTTGTGTCTGGTATTGTCCCCAAAATGGCCATTCGTTTCTCTTCTTTTGAGCTCTACAAGTCCTGGATGGCTGATGAAAACGGCACAGTCAGCACAAGTTCTGTCTTTTTGGGTAAGTAACCGTGTATGAAAAGTGAGAGAGATGGGAGACTGATTCGTTCCATGCACCATGTAGCTGGTCTTGCTGCAGGTACCACAGAAGCAGTTTTGGTCGTTAGTCCCATGGATTTGATAAAGATTCGTTTGCAGGTATGTTTATCAATCAACAAACTTTGTATGGATCAGCAACTTAAAAAGCATGCGATTAGGCACAACGCCATTCCATGGCTGATCCCTTGGATATCCCCAAGTACCGTAATGCACCTCACGCTGCCTACACCATTGTCAAGGAGGAAGGTGTCAGAGCACTGTATAAGGGTGTCACACTGACCGCACTGAGACAAGGTATTTACGCTTAATTCGGTGTGATAAATGCCAGTGCATATATTAATTTTTCATGTAAAGCCACAAACCAAGCTGCAAATTTCACTGCATACCAAGAGATGAAGAAGTTTGCTCAGCGTGCTCAAGATCTCACCGAGTTGCCTTCATACCAGCATCTGGTATTGGGTGGTGTTTCAGGCGCCATGGGTCCACTTTCCAATGCTCCTATTGACACTATTAAAACTCGCATTCAAAGATCTTCAGCTCCCGGCAGTGGATTCGAGCGATTCAAGACGGTTACTTCTGAAATCATGAGAAAGGAGGGCTTTTTCGCCTTTTACAAAGGTTTGACCCCTCGTTTATTGAGAGTTGCACCCGGTCAAGCTGTAACGTTCATGGTGTATGAGCGAGTAAAAAGCATCATTGATAGCTTTTCTGAAAAAGTGCAAGAAGGAGAGATTACCACTAAATTGGTTACTAAATAGATTTGCAATTACATATATCTTATTCATACCACCTCCCTACTCATATGCTATATACATTAATAAAAATCTGGTTTTCAATCATCTCTTTGCTTGGCTTTTCAAGGCCTTAAGACCTAATGTTATCTAGCCTCTGGATTGCAGTAAACTGTAGACTCCATCAAGTGCAAGAGCATTATTGGTAAATCAGAATTCTCGTGCATACTGAAATGCAGGACCACAACATCTCCTACTGTAGGCAAGTGCTGATCTACTGGTAAAACAATGATAGACATGGTGCTTTATTGCAATGAACCACTTTTCCGAATATAAGCTCGACTCTCTAGATCTGCAGCACGAATGGGCTCTGGGATTCGATGCTTTGGGCATGTCGCCAATACAACGTTGACTGCAGATGCCAATGTGATGAGATGTCCTTGACTTACAAAGACTGGATTCACTGCATTATCGGATGTTCTGAGAGCCGTGCCGTAAGTGGAGCCACTAGCCGCTCCTACCAGCTCAAAACGGTCTCCTTTTTTGTGCAGTGCTTGCTTGTACTGCGATTTGATGGCAGCCATGTCATCAAATTCTGAGGGTATCACTAAAAAGTTCTTTGCCACTCCTATGGTGGGTGTATTGCACAAGACACCTAGATGACTTGCAATGCCAAACTGGCGTGGATGCAGTAAGCCATTGCCTATAGGATGTCAATGTTATGAGATGACCACAACGCACCAACAAATGTATACATGCCATCGACCAAGATTACTTGTGGATATAAATCTGGTTGGTTTGTCTTGAGCTGTTGGATTAGCTCCATCAAGGGTTCCACTTCTCTGAATGCCAAATAGCCAGAGATGTACGGTAGATGTAATTTGGTTTGTAGGAATTCCTTGTACACAATCTACGTGAAATTTGTTACAACAACGGGCCTGTGTGTAAGCAATATTCTCACTCGTACTTGTAAATCGGGCATCCGCATTACAACCAAGCAAGCGACGGCGTTTTCATGGTCGCCAAGAGGAAAACTCAAATCAACACCACCAACGTATTTCAAATCGGCCAATGTAGTTGTATCAAAGCTTAGACCATCCTCAAGAACCAGCTGCTTTTTCAAGTCATTTTGCTGTCTGTATCGTGTGAATTCATTGGACTATTTCGGTTGCATCATTGCACTTACTGGCTCCAAGCGAGTCTCTGTTCCTCTGATGGATCTTGGTCGTAATCTGCACTCATTCGAGTGGGTTGGTTGAGATGGGTATTAATTTGTTTCGGGATAATGGGGTAAAGATGAATCCTGGGCTCGAAATAATGATTTCACATGCTTATTTCCTCCAATGAGGTCATGGTCATATACGTCAAACGTTTTTGCGCAATTTTGGAATATAAACATTGTAAAACACAATGGCGTCAAGAACAGTTCCTCCGCTCGCCAGAGAGGCTGTATATGTGTCGGATAGAATCAAAGACGCAACCTAGCGCTCTCATAGCCCCGCGTTTGAATAGCAAACAGTTCGAATTAGGTTTCAGCCGTCTAATTCTCTTATTTTGCATAAACAAATGCCAAACGCCCATGGAACGAAATAGATGTTGAAGGATCAAGTGTCGTTTTCGCGTAACACCTGTCCTTATGAAACACTTGCAATGATTCGTTCTCGTTGCATCAATGATGATACGCATGAAAGAAACTTTTGCTGACGATCATTAAATCACAATGACGACATGTCAATAGAATGAGATCATTACTCAGTCTTGAAAAAAAAGGTATAAATACAAGGCCAGATCCAAACGATCAGATCCTCATCTCATCAGATAAATCTATACAAACAAAACACTAAAATGGACGCCTCAAGAACTAATGCCAAGAAGAACGAATTCGTCGGTAACGTAAAGGACACTGTCGGTAATGCCGTTGGTAACGAATCCCTCCAAGCCAGAGGTAAGGCTCAAAATGCTTCTGGCCAAACCGAAGGTGTCATGGCCAATGTCCAAGGTTACGTCGAGGGTGCTTATGACCAAGTTGCTGGTGCTGTCAAGGGTGCTGCTAATGCACTTACCGGTGATACCTCTGGTGAAGCCTCTGCTAAGGCCCAACGTACCAAGGGTGAAGCCCAAAAGGGATTCAACTCTTAAATCCAATATCGGATACCTGTAAATATAGTGGTGATACTCTGTAGTAGTTTCCTACCTTACGCACATAAATTAATAGTCTTCTATCTTATTACGTACATAAATCAATAAACATCCTACCCTTTTCACAACACCATTAATTCAAGTTCAATCTTAAAAAAAAATATATATATATTTTATTTTGCTTATACAATGTACATAAAATGAGAATGATTTAATGTTGAGCCCATTGAATAGACTTGATATCAATACCCTCTTGAACCATTTCCCACAAGGGGGACATCTCTCTTAACTTGTCGACATGTTGAGTCACCTTCTTGATAACAAACTCAATTTCTTCGTCTGTTGTGAATCTACCAATACCGAAACGAATAGAACTGTGAGCCATTTCATCATCTGCACCTAACGCACGCAAAACATAAGAGGGTTCAAGCGATGCAGAGGTACAGGCAGAGCCTGATGACAAGGCAATGTCCTTCAAGGCCATGAGCAGCGATTCGCCTTCAACATAGGCAAACGATAAATTGACACAGCCGGGATAGTTGTGTTCGGGATCACCGTTGCGATGCACTTCATCAATCTTGGACTGAATGCCGTCAATTAAACGCTTTGAGAGTTTGGAGATTCTGTCATGGTCATACTATCAAAGAGAAGTTAAGTACACTCGCTCTGCACAACAAACATGGACTGATCCTCAGAACCCCTGCACAATGATTCATTGTGAAAACCTTGCTATCCATCATCCAATACAGACAACATGACTTGATCTCTCAATCAAACGCAACTATTCACTCCCATTATGATTTACGATGCCTTTCGACACGATTCATCACCGGATCAGCAAAAATTAAATCAACGCTATTTACCTGCATTTCTTCCATGGCAATTCTACAAGCTTCACCCATACCGACAACCAGAGGATGAGGCACGGTACCGCTTCTCAGACCTCTTTCTTGACCACCGCCACTTTGAATAGGCTCCAAACGGACTCTGGGTCTTCTGCGAACATAGATGGCGCCAATACCCTTGGGGCCGTACAGCTTGTGACCCGAGATACTCATCAAATCGACATTCATTGCATTGACATCCAATGGCACCTTACCAGCAGCTTGAGCAGCGTCTGTGTGGAAAAAGATCTTTTTGGATCTACATAATTTACCGATTTCTTCAATGGGTTGCATAACACCGATTTCGTTGTTGACTGTCATGATAGAGACGATGGATGTATCAGGACGAATGGCGTCTTCTAATTGCTTCATATCGATACGGCCGTTGCTCTGGACAGGGAGATAGGTGACATCGAAACCTTCTTCTTGTAAAACTCTGCAAGAATCCAAAACACACTTGTGTTCCTATTCGACACATGCGTTGTATTAGTAATCAAATCACACACACACACACACACACACACACACACATTCTAGTCGACTTACAATTTGTGTAGTGATAATATGCTTCTTCTTGTTCTTGTAGAATCTTGCGACACCCTTGATACTGATGTTGTTGGATTCCGTAGCACCAGAGGTAAAAAGAATTTCTTTGGGGTCAGCACCGATCATTTTAGCAACGTACTACGGATAAGTCAATGTCAATAGACAAAATCCAGAATACACATCCACATTTACTAGTTGTTACCTCACGAGCCTTTTCGACAGCCTTTTCAGTTTCCCAACCGTACTTGTGAGTTCTGGAGTGAGGATTACCGTACAATTCAGTCATATAAGGGATCATGGCATCCAGCACTCTAGGATCAGTGGGACTAGTTGCCTGCATATCGAGATAAATAGGTCTATCATAGCCACTCACAGCCTTTGATTCAAATCCCAAGGAATCTAATTCGATGCCCAACATTAGACATGATGAATGGTATTTATCATGATTTTTTTTTTTTTACCTGATGTGGGTTTGATGGTTTCAGCAACAGCAGCCTCCTGTTGTTGTTGCTTTGATTGAACAGAAAAGAATCTGGATGAAGCAGGTAATGTTGATCTGATGACAGACTTGGCTGCAATGGGTCTTGTCAATGATCTTGAAACAATATTTCTCAACATGATTTTTTTATTATTATTATTCAAAGATGAAGAAAAGAAAAAAAAAAAAGAGGGGGGGCGGCGGTGGAGAAGGGAGGAGTGTAGATATAGATGTACTTCAATAGGCTCTATTCCTAGAGGACAAATAAGCTTGAACAATAGCTGTAGTCACAAAGACACTATAACATCTTGGATTGCAACCAATCATCAGTGCTACCACTACTACTGCTACTATTACTCGTATTCATATAAAGGCAAATCATATTTAGGATTGATAATCGAATCTTATTGAAGAATATCTCTGCGAATTGTATTAAAACTATACAAGTAATACACGCTAAGCAATAATGCTTCTATGAATGGCGCATCTTCGCTCATGTGCGCGGGTTGTCGGCACATGTCCAATGTGGG
This sequence comes from Mucor circinelloides, assembly GCA_037974945.1. Lineage (NCBI taxonomy): Eukaryota > Fungi > Mucoromycota > Mucoromycetes > Mucorales > Mucoraceae > Mucor > Mucor circinelloides. The sequence continues at coordinate 354,977 of JBBNAA010000028.1, read as the reverse complement.
AGATTTCTCGGATAAACTAACATGTTGACAAGTGTGGTTACATCCCTTTAGGATGCTTAAAATGATAGTGAATTTGACGGCTATCATGTTTCATCTTACATGCTCATTGAAATGTGAGGCTCGGGCAATTCATCTGAATTGAATTAAAAGCTCAAATCAGCTCATAACCATTGCCCAAACGAATGAGATCTGAGAAGCATTATGCTACATTTCTGGTTCCTTGTTCATTCAAATGCCAAGAACTTTCATAGAATGCATAGGCAAAAGACTATGCTAGGACGAGTAGCATTGATGAACTTTGTAAATATACTCATTTGAGCACAAGCTATTTGATCGGATTAGCCATTTACTTGTGTCAGGGCAGCTTGCCAGCTATCATGTAGTGTCGTATAGCTGAGATTATTTAAAGGTCACCAAATATAGCGAATTTTAAGTTTATTGACACAAAAGTGCCATCATTAGAGATTTTGTTTATGCCTTGAATTCATTCAGACCCACTTGTAACATGTCACTGCAAGTTAAGGGCCAAATACTCTTTATTATAATACCTTTCGATCTGAAGTTGCGATTTTTTTTTCGAATCAGTGATTTATTTAGCTTTGCTTTAAGGTATTGCTATGAATTTGCACATTCAAAAATCATTAGGCGTGCAATTAGTTCTTAAGCACAATCATCGACTACTTTTCATTTTAAGCATCATTGTTTATTATCGACAGCGCCGCAATTTGGCCACACAGACACGCAATTACACCATGAGCAAACCTCCAAAACTTTACCTGTAACTATAGATATGACTCTTCTACGAGGCTTCAATTCTACATTAATGAAAGAAGGGTCCATATAAGGGTAGACAGTATACTTGCACTAGCTCTTAATATTCCGTAATAAGTCAGATCTCGATGCATTTGATTGAGTCAGAAGCTGTTTTAGACCGCCAAATAGCACCGAGTAATCGCTTTTGGCTAGTAGTTCGTTATTGATACGCTTTCTCAATTCTTTTAGTGTTAAGATTGTGATATTGCCACTCTTTGAAATGTATAACTTCGTTGCTTATTGCTCTTTGATTTCAAAAAGGTGGGATTAAATACTTCTTGGGAGAGTTAGACTTTTGTTTCCAGGCATCTGGAACACTGTTATTGAGAGCCATGTTTATCAAACATATCCAACATTGACAAGATCTTGTAAAAATATCCAACAAGTCCTTGAAGCGATTCTGCTTTTATACTGTACAGCTGAAACATGGTATGCATTTCATCTGTAAAATAATGGCTAGAGCACAAGTATTTGTTTGAATTCCAACCTTCTTGCTGTTTTTATTGCTTGTATTCCAAAGCAACCATTTGCGTTTAATCGATCTATAGCGTTTTTTTATAATAGTTTATATCGAAGAAGGTGGGTTGATGTTGCTGACTTATCACTTTCCCCTTTTGCGCTTTTGACTTCAATGAATCCTAAGGATGACCCATTATAGAATCCATCTAATCCAATAATTATATCTGTCAGAACGCTGCTTTGCTATATATCCATTTTTTGAATCTTCCTTGGTGGTATCCGTCTTATTTCAAATATTTGATATAACGAGTATCTCTTGAATAACAAACCAATCAAGTACACTTAGCTTATAAACAAAATCTCTCTCTCTCTGAGTCATCAAACAATTCTGGCAGTATAGGATCAATATAACGTTGGCACAATTCACATTCAAGTACATCTTCTTTGATATCTTGATTTGGCAAGTTTTCAGCTCTATAAAGAATTTTTCTCGCCAATGTTTAATGCATGAAAATCAAATCACTTACAATTTGGCAACACATTTCAAAAGCTTGCAAACGTCTCTTGATGATGCTTATAATGTATCAAAATTTTTGGGTATGCACTTTTTGATATTAAGGCGTCTGCATTTGGTTATCGAAAATATCATCCTACTTTTCTTTCGAAAAAAAAAAACACCAATCAAGTCAGGATACCACTTTTCTTTTTGGATGAGAAAGATAGGCACTGCACCATCCTAGATGCACAACTACTAGTTTATTAGCTTTGGAGGTCATGAACACACGAGAAAAACTCTGATAAATACGTCTCAAGTGCGTTGACTATTGCCATAACGACATTCGAGAGGAAAAGAGAATGATTGTCCAGATCCAGTTTTTATATTGATGGCATGTTGATGCATTAATATCTTATGACATCGAATAGTACTCATCTCTCGTAAACTGGTAAATTGAGCTACATTGTATTTCTGTACTAATTGAATCATGCTTTTTAGTTTGAACAAATTCGATAGCCTGGAGCCATCCTTTTGAAATGGCTCAGATGACGATGCTATAGTATATACTCCTATGTAGTGGGGCAAAACTGTGTGAAGAACAGTGGATACGAGTGCTTAAAGTGATAATTATGCAATCAAACAAGACGACGCAATTAGTAGCAGGGGACATCCTTAGAAGAAGACTTGGATTTGCATGAATTGGTAATCGAAAAGTACATGTGAAGTAGTTTCCCTGGCTTCAGCAATGTATGGAAGCCCAATATTCTTTTTTCAGGGCAGTCGCTTATCAGTGTTTATTTGTAAAATCACATAATCATTAGACGAATATCGGCTCATTTTTACAATTCAAATCAGAGACCATCTATAGATGTTCCACAGACACTGTTCCCCGTATTTCTCTTACTGTTTTTGGGCTTACATTTCATTAAGCTTTTTGTGATTGATATGTGAGAAAAAAAAAAAAAAAAAAAAAAAGAGAGCGCTTACTGAAGCGTTGTGGTACGTTTGACCGGGAGGAGTCGCAAGAAATCTCTGATTGCACTACTCTGATAGCGCTAAACATGGCAAATTAATACTGTGCTTTGCATTGCTATTCAAAGAAAAGGTCTAGAAGTAGAAGATGTCGTAAGATAAGATTGCTTATTGGGTACAATGGTTTGCTCCAAGATTTACAGCCAAAAATGAGTAGGTTGCTTATCGTCTTGCAGTATGTAGCTGCATCGGCATATATACTTGCAGACAGATAATGGGCCTAGGATGCATTGATCGGCTAAGATAGCGACCGCTGTCCATCACATTAGACACTACCACGTAATTGACACAAGGATGCAAAAAGAGTACACCTGTCTTTGTTGCTACCTAGCGAGTCTATATGATACCTGTACCTTGTTTTCTTTTTTTGCAAAATAAAAGAAAAAGGCTTATCTACTATAAACAAAAGAGAAATTAGAGTTTCATACATAAGCACTGGCCAACAGTTTTACAAGAGTTCATGTGAAAATCATAATCTTCACTGGTTGCAAGAACTGAACCTGATTTTAATATATACACCACTCTGGGCAATACTTGCACAAAACAGCTTGCCATCATTTTTCACATGGCTTGTTAGTATAAATTTAACTGATCCAAAACTTAAAACCCTAATATACACATTCAATTGCTACAACAAACAAGTTGCGCCCCCTCATCATCTCATTCAACACTGTTCATTATTTTTATGACGGAATACCTTGCTCCATTCTCACGCTATTAACACCATCTTCTTATCTATCTTGTTTACATCTCTCTTTCTTTTTCTCTCTCTCTTCTTCTTCTTTTCGTTTTATATCATCTCGACTACATATTTGAAAAAAATGGGTAAAATGCTTCTTCACCAGCTCACAGAGAATGGTACGTACAATGAGGCAATTTTGTAGAGCAAGAGTTGAACTGGAGCTTGCCCTCGAATCTAATTGACCTGTCGTCGTTTTTTTTTTTTGTTTTCTTTTGGTTCCTTACTAACATGACAATATTAGGTCAAAATGATGCAGTCAAGCCATATGAAATCAAGGATGTCTCGCACGAGAAAGATAGCCATGATTTTGTGGATCGTGTTGCCTCTATTCCACTGGTAAAAGACAGCGTCTTGAAAGCACGCACCATTGCGGAAAAATCCTCTCTCGGTAGATTTGCCTTATCGACTGCAAATTCCACATTCAGCACAGTTGCTCATTATGCATCAAACAATCAACCACTTCAGTCTTACTACCAAGCGTACGTACAGCCTCAAATCAAGAAAGCAGACGCTTTTGGATGCCGCTCACTTGATTCATTGCAAACCAAAGTGCCCATTATCAGCCAACCTAGCTCCGAGATCATTCATACGTTAACCGAGCCACCTTCCAAGATCATCAATGGCGTTAAAGTTAGAATCAACAACACGGTTGACACTGTCACTCATCCTGCACATGTCGTTGTACAAAATGCCAACAAAAAACTCGCAACTGTTGTAGATAATCTCGAGGGAGTTGTTGATAGATATTTGCCTCCTCCTACTTCAAATGGTCATAGTGCTAAATCAAACGGTACTTCAAAGCAGACAAACGACGAGGAGGTTCCTCCCAACGATAATCAGGTAATGCGAGTGTATGGTGTCTTGAACGAAGCATCTCGCCGATTGTCTGTAAGAGTATCTGATCAAGTCAGCCGATCTACGTCTGGTATTCCTAAATCTCGGCAAGATGTGTCTCAGCTGGCTTTGGTTCAGAAATTAAATGAGAATATCAAGTTTATTCAAGACACATTGTCTCAATCCGTCATTGTCTACAAGGATGCTGCTCAAAAACACCTGCCCAACTCTGTAACTACTGGCGCTACTCGAACCAGTGAATTCGTGGCGCAACTTACCAAGAGCATCCAACAGCAAGTTACTGGTTTAACCGCATACATTAAATCTCCAGAGGCCCCTGAATGGTTGAAGCAGAGATTGACAACCGTAGCTGGTATAATCAATCAGCAATTGAAATCTATCAAGGCTGAACTCGCTCGTACTGATGTTGATTACGTTGCAAAGGCTAAAGGTATCGCTGGTCAACTTCAAAAGCAAGTCTTGCCTCTCTTGGAAAACATGAATTCTCAAATCAAGACCTATGTTAACATGATGAAAGAAAAGGCACAGCATGAAATGAACACACCCCTTCATTACTTTGGTCTTGACCAAAAGGTCAAAGCCGACTAAAATGGTTCTCGATTTGTACTATTATCCCTTCCACTGACACCATATATTTAGCTTTATTTCATATATACATTTTCAAAGCCTTTCTGCTTTCTCTTCCAAGACAAAGCGCTCAACATCTATCCTCTCTATATTTCCTCTCTTTTGCATATTCTACTATTAAATAAAATCCTATCAACTGTATACCTAAAATCTCCATTACAGAGAGTGCAAAATCTTTTACAATGGTGATAATATCTTTTTTTTTTCGTAATCTTTATTTTACATATTTTGGCTGTTGTATATATACAGAATCTCATTCTTTATCTTGAGTTCCCTCTGGTGCGATAGGAGGTGTTTCTATAACGACATTGAAAGCGCCATTCTTGCCTCTCTCAGTGACAATCATCTTTTCATCAGGTTTAGGTTTTGAATCTGTAGCTTTGACGATCAATCTCATCTTTTCAATTTTCTGTCTTCTTTCCATTTGACATCCTTCGAAAGAGATTACAGAGACACCGCAAAATGTACCAACGGCCCAGTTGGCAGACGTGGGGACCATACGCTTTGTAGCAAAACGAACTGCTCCCACAGTGATACCAGCCACTAAATTGCACTTGCATCAGTACACGCCCATCCCATCCACTGTGTCCAACTACTCACTTATGCCATACAACAACGCATTACGGGCGCAAGGAATTCGATTGACATCTTTGAAATCCTCTAATTTGACAGTCTGATGTGAATGGCATCAGCATCTCTGGATTTCGTCTGCGAACCCTTTTTTTAATTTACCTTTAGCGCATCCACAAACTTGGGCGATTCTTGATCTGATGGAGGGGAAGACATTGTAGTATAACTTAGAGAAAAAGAGAGAGAAATGCAGCATCCACGTAGCATGAATCTTGCGCAAAGTTTAAACATGGAATTATGGAATGGAGTTTCAATGGCACTGGAATGACATCAACGGACCACGGTCAACCCTAGGCTCTAAATTACCCGACGCCTCTTTCAGGGCGAGCAGCAGTGCTGAAATCGGAGTGAGTAGCACCAGATTAGCATTTGGAGTCCTGCTTGGAATTAGACCTAGACACCCAGTCAGTCAGTGGAAGGAACCCCGTCAAAACAAAAAACACTACTTTTTTTTTTGGCGAGAAAAAAATAATACTATCAACCAATATCCACCCCTTTCTCCCTCTTTTTTTCATATAGTCAATTTATTCATCATGTTGAGCACTGTATCTCGTAATGCTGTCCAAACCTGTAAGGCACCTATGAGGTAAGAAAAAATGGAGAGAAACACATTAGATTCAATGCATACTGATGAAGTGTATTTCAGTGTTCAGGTCCGTAACATGGCCACCCTCAAAGAAAGTAAGATCATAGTATACGATGGAATCAAGATGTGACATGTTAATCGCTTTGCAATTAGTTCAACAGCGTTTGAAGTCTGTTCAAAACATTGAAAAGATCACCAAGTCCATGAAGATGATTGCTTCCACCAAGGTCAACAAGGCTCAACGTGGTATGGAAGCCGCCCGTGTCTTTGGTCAAGCTTCAAACTGTAAATATTTCGTCAGATTAAGTGGATTATGGCATAGATAGAGTGGAGAAGGGAGAGAGAGAGAAAGGCAGGGAATAGACATCAAAGGGCGAAATGCAGATGAACAAGAAACTGGAGAGGAAATAGGGTCGCAACTGGAGATATGATTTACTAAATGATTCATGTACATGTAGCTCTCTTTGCCAATGCCGAGACTAAGGCTGCTGACGATGGTAAGATCCTTTTCGTTGCCTCTTCATCTGATCGTGGTCTTTGTGGTGGTATTCACTCCAGTGTTTCCAAGGCCACTCGTAAGGCTGTCGCTGACCACCCCACCTCCGATGTCGTTGTTCTCGGTGATAAGCCCAAGGCTCAATTGAGTCGTGTTGTCCGCAAGCAACTCGCCATCAGTTTCAACCAAATTGGTAAGGATGTTCCTACCTTCCAAGAAGCTGCTTCTATTGTTGATATCATCAAGTCTTCTGAACTCGAGTTTGATACCGCCAACATTGTTTACAACAAGTTCCACTCTGTTGTCTCTTACGAAGCTCAAACCATCCCCGTTTACTCTGAAGCTACCTTCAAGGCTTCTCCCAACTTTGCCGTTTACGAAATTGAGGATGATGTTCTTGCTAACCTCCAAGAATTCTCTTTCGCTAACGGTCTCTACTGGGCCATGGTTGAGGGTCATGCTGCTGAGATGTGTGCCAAGCGTGCTGCTATGGAGAACGCTACCAAGAACGCTGGTGAGATGATCCAAAAGTTGACCATGACTTTCAACCGTGGTCGTCAAGCTGTCATTACCAACGAATTGATTGATATTATCACTGGTGCCTCTGCTCTCTAAATCTAATTATTCAAATCAAATCAAAAAACCACTCATTTGAAAAATATCTACTTGTATTCACTCTTTTTTCTATCTGTTTTGTATTAAAAAAAATATGATTATATTCTCTGATGGTTGAACGGTTCACACTGTCTAGTAGTAGTAGTAGTAGTAGCAGTAGCGTGTCATGACGACAGATCATTCTATTGAAGCATGATTTTCCTTCCATTGTTCTAGACACGCACGCACACAACTTGAAACATTCCTTCTATTAGCACTTTGTCACTCGAAATCGGCTCTTATCCTTTTACGAGTAATAAACAAATTACCGGTATGCAACGAAACAAGCAAAGCCGAAGTATCTTATTGTTGTTGTAATAACTTTCAACATATTAAATTTATAATAACCATTGTCAGAAAAAGGGAAATCAATGCCTTCGGTAGCTACTTTTTGGGAATGGTCGGGATCAAGAGGGGGAGTACATTGATATAGTGTGCAATGTGTTGCTGTTCCACATGCTGATGGATATTGATAACTTGATTGATGTTGGCATATGATTGTAGAAGTGATGAAACGCACGAGCCCAGGATGCTGATATATATACACATTTTGATCTCCCCCAACTCTTTTTTCGTGGTTTGATCGACACCCTGAGCTGCTTATGATTGTTAAGCATGTGAAATAATATAATGGATTTTGCTGATAGCAAGTTACAAATATATCCCTTTCAAATTATCTGGTCAAACATGTGAAAATGAGTTCACTTCTTGCTTCGTTTTCCATTCTTTTATATTGTATTTGTTTGTTGTCAATCCATGAAAATATAGCAGCAAATATGAATCGGTCGGAACATCTATAAATCAACACTGATTGAAGGGCGCAAATAACAATAGCCAGAAATAAGATAACCGCTAGTTTCGGCTGTGTGTACACAAAGACATGGTATCACAACATGTTTAAATAATCTATACACTTTTAAGCTGTCTTTTTCCATGCTATTATGTTGTGTTGGACACACATGTATTCGAAAAAGCGGTCCCAATGAAGAAGGCATATATATGTTTCCCTCTCTCACACTTGCTTCCTTTCTCTCTTTCTCTCTCTCTCTTTCACATCTTTTGCATAAATTGACTCTACTTATTGCCTTTTATAGAAATCAAAGCGAAAGGTATATCATACATTGACAGGACATGTAGAGCATGTGTTTAAATTTGCATCATAGTACCTTTAATTATTGATCCAAACACATCCCACTGCTCCCTATTCGCTTTCAAACTAGACTTACTCCCTTGAACACTCGATAATTGCACCCAGCCAAAGTAAACTCATTGTTACTGGAAAATTGACATTCTCATGGTAACATTTGTAGCAAAAAAAAATTATAGATTTATAGTTCAACATTTGTCGAAAACCAAACAACATTGAAAACGCGCGAAATGAATCCCATTGCAAACAATGACACTCATGCTATTTCTGAGCACTCAATGTCAAATATCTCTGCCATGAATCCATTTAATGTTATTCAGGCCGAGAAAAACTACAGCCAGGTGCTAAATTATAGAGAAACAGCATCAAACTATGAAAACATGGTAGAATCAGGTATAGAATGAGTTTAGTACAAAATGTGATCATGATGATTGATTTTTTACACATGTAGACTATATCGGCCCAGCAAATAACCGTGTCATGATCAATCATCAGCAAATTACATACGCAGATGGCTTATCTTTATCTGGGGCTTCAGCTTGCTCATCAATGGATATACGCACTCCCGATATCCATCCGGTTTACAGTAATAGCAACAGCATCCCAAATGAGATGGTGGGACAAACTATCGCTACTCAGTCCTCTTTAAGAGATCAATTAACATCCCCAACAACTGCAAATGCACCTACTCAACAATGGCATCAGTATCAAGATGCTTCCATGATGTGGACATCTACTACAGATACCTCTGTTGATCCATCCATATGTTTGAGCTACCCTCCGTCCATCCATTCAGAGGAAAATGACGAGTCTTCGTCTAATTCTTGTCTTTCAGAAATAGAGGAAAAAGTAAGCTCAGCGATCATTGGCAAATTATGCGTGCCGAGAGACTAACACGCGGCTATTATTAGATGATGTTATACTCTAATTCCCCACACTTATTAGTAGAGACAAACGAAGAAGATTTATCTTCGTCATCAATGCGCAAATCTCCTAATAATCGTCGTAACACTGTATCATCATTTCCTTGTACCGATGAATGGTGCGACCCGACCGAAAAGGATATGAGAAGACAATCGATGAACTCCTTCTTAATCAAGCCAAGACTTAAATTAGAAGAACAACAAGAAGAAGAGTCCAATACTTCATTTTGTCATTTATCAAGGGAAGAGCTTATTCAGCGTGTGGTTCAGCTTGAAAGGGAAAAACAATTAAACTCTAAACTATCAGGTAAAACAAACAAAAGCCTCTCTGTTGTGGTTTTACTAAATGCAGTATCTACATGTCTAATAGGATCCACCGCCTCCGCCGCCGTCTCATCCGATAAAGAAGGACCCAATTCTCCCAATGTCCATCACACAGCGGACGGGTCTGACGAAGATGAAGTTCACCCATGTCGATGGTCTGGCTGTGACACCTCGGCAACATCGCTTGATCAGCTGATTGTCCACATCAAGGATGTTCATATTGGCAGTGGCAAGGTACACATGTATATCAAATTTGCACATGCAAACAAGTCAATTAACACGTATATTTGTTAGGCTGCTTATTTTTGCGAATGGGAATCTTGCCCTCGAGAGCAAAAGCCCTTCTTGAAGCGTCATAAAATGCAAAACCACATGAGAACTCATACTGGAGAGAGGCCCTTTGAGTGCCACGTAGAAGGCTGCGACAAGCGATTTTCAAGACCTGATTCTCTCAACACACATGTCAAGACTCATTCAAGTATTAGACCATATGCATGTTTGTTTGAAAATTGCAGTAAAGCTTATTTTCATTCAAGATCACTTCGAAAGCATACAAAATCGCACGAAACTGCTGCTGCTGCTGCTGCTGCTGCTGGTTCTGGTGCTAGTGCTGGTGCTGCTATTCCCGGTATTGCTATTACTGTCATCCCGGCTTCTGCTAATAGTACTATTGCCACAAACGCAACAGAAGTGGATATGAAAGAGGAAGACGTCATTGTTCAACGACAACATCCCTATGATCGATCTCTAAAGCCCACCAGATACTATCGTCAGCAAACAACAAGTTGCGGATCTGAGGCGCGACAGCAACAACAAACGCCTTCAAATTTAGTGATGCGCTCGGCGAATTTTACGCCAATGATGATAAATACCGCATTATTACAACAACAAACACAGCAACAGCAGCTTTACGGTGATGCGAAAATGATGGAGATTTGCGAACCAGCATCACAGGAACAACAAATATTTGCAGCAGGTCCTGCTTATAACGATGAATACAATCCACATGTTGTTGAACAGCAGCTATTTCAACATCATCAGCGTTTGCAGCAGCAACAGTTGCTTGATTATCAGCATCAACAACAACAACAACAACTTTCATATCAACATCATCCACAGCATCCACAAGCTTTTGTTTCATATAATAATAATAATCAATCGTTGTCTGTACAACAACAACAACCATCATATCATGACTACAATTATATTACTTATTAAGTAGTAACTTGTACATTCTAAGCATCCCACTCCCCCACCCCCTCCTCATATGCAAATCTCTTATATGCACATGGTTTATGTAAACATATAATACTTTTTTAATGCTCTCTCTCTCTATTTATATATATCACTAATAAATCCTCTAAGCCAACACACTCTTGTGTATTGTACACATGTACCCTGCTCAACTTTCACTAGTTGTTTATACAAGTTGCAGTGACAGTATAAAGAACAAGTTTCCAATTTATCCATTTCGAGGCTTAAACCGAGCTCAAATTAGATTGAGAAACCTTATTTCTGTGTACAAAAAGCAGATTCGTGTTTATGCTTATGTTAGAAAAAATCATATTGCACTCATTCTGTTGGTTTTGTGGTCAAGGAAACTACACCCAGTGATATTGTAATCTACTTGAAACAGTCCAAAGGGCACAGAGCACTGGTATATCATCCAGCAGTAATCGGTATTACAAAGCCTTATTTCCTCTGACAGGAATCCTTCAAGATTTAACGACACTGCGGCTTTCACAGCGGTTCTAGAGGAGCCGGAATAGGCTATTTTACGCCATCTCTATCGATAAAGCAGCCTGTCATACACCAATTTGGACATTGGATATATAGCACTACTTTTATCAAAATGATTACTTTGAACACAAGTATCGACTATCCTTCACATAATTCACTCTAATACATACAATTAAATATTACCCTTTGCACTTTTGTTGCTCTTTGCAGTGTTGGTTAGCATGTTGTGTACACTTATCCATCAATGAGAGCTTGCTAGCTATAAAAAAAACAGCTATAATCTTGAGCAATGTATCAAGTCAATAATGGTCTTCGGATAGTACTAATAACGCTTTAACAGCTTTATATATACATTCATAATTGTATATGGGTGGTACCACATAACATCCGTGCAGGATGAACCATTGAAAACATTCATTGATTTCATGATTCAAGCCATTTTGCTGCAGCAGCATCGATCTTGGAGTTGTCACATTTCATTGGCCAGTGGTGGTGGTTGGTGCAAAATTCTGTTCACAATTTACTCGGTTCATGGCCAAAATAAAATGTTTTTGTCATTTTTGCCAAATTCGGCTATATAAATTGTGCTCACCGTATCCTACTTTCCAATACATCTATAGCCAACTATACATGGTGTATCTAGTGGCAATAGTTATATCACTGTTGGTGACTAACGATACCGAGCAGTTCTCAAAAATGTAAAAAGTGATTTATCGCTGACATCCAGTGATATGGCATAGAAAGGTCTTATAAAAGTGGCTTTACATGCTGCCCTGGATCATTAGAATCAATTTGACCTTAGATAAGCCATAGAAAAATTCTTTGCTTTTGGAGTCAAAAACGCGATCAATTGAATTTTAGCTGTGTTTTGGCATATTATCGAATAGCAAGAGATACATAACGCAAGTATATTGTCCATCCATATATGAACTGTTTTCGTTGATATAGACCTGGAGCATCGTAGAAAAGCCATATATACGGCTATAAGTGGAGTTTGGGAAGCTTTAGGGTGGTTTATGGCATTAAACATCACAGTATGATTGCATATATGTGGTCTTAAACCGTGGAGTTCCTCAAAATCATGCGCATATTATCTATACAGATTACCGGAAAATGTTCATTTACACTTCATGCAATTAACCATATTGACCTATTCAATAAATCAGAATCGTTTTTTTTTTTTTTTTTTTTTTTTTTTTTTTTTTTACTATCATAAACTTTCCTGTTATAAAACTTCAATTAGTACTACAACCACTTCAAATTGATAGAGTCAATCACGAGCAAAAAGAGATTCTAGCTACTCTCGCCACTTCTCTTTGTTTGTATTAACATTTTCATTCTATGAAGTTCTATTATTGTACAATTTGATTGTAGAAAGCTATTGTTGATGGCTCAAGCTCTTAATACATCTCAAGTATATTTCAAATGACAAAAATCAATTTAATTGGACAGTGATGCTCAGATATTATGTATTGTGCTAGACTAAATGGGCCTATACCCTAAACTTAGTTACTTTGATGCATCCTTTTCCAAAGCGAGAAAGCTCAGGATAGATGGGCACATGTCTTATTTGAGTTTCCACTTATGATTCTACGCACAACCATACTATTTAGGAAGACTAAATTGATATTCTATTGGACACAAGTGATTCATTCAAGGAAGTCTAAATATTTGTGGTTGTGTATCTGTACATCTGTACTCTCAAAGGGATAGTTCCCACATGGAGTAGCATTACATAACTGAAAAAGAGCTTGCAGCAAGATAATTAGAGAAAGAATATAGATTTTTTATATAAAAATTTGGATTTTTTTGTTGTTTAAATAAATACACATTGAGTAAAAGTAAAGGGGATTGGGGGAGGAGGGCAACAAAGAGGGAAAAGAAGAAAAGTGTAGGTTGTAGTATAATAGTAATAGTGTATTAAATAATAGTAAAAATAAAAAGCTATATGCCTTCTTGATCAAAAAAGATTGGCTCATTTATTGAGCAGCAAGCTTGAAAGCAGCAACCATTTGATGAGCTTCAACAGGGTCAATGACCTTCTTCCAAGCATTTTCCAAACGTTCTCTTTGAAGAGCTTCCTTGCCGCGAGCAGCCAATTTAGCCTTGCGCTTAGGAGTAGGAGATAATTTAGCAGTAAGCTCAAAGTTCCATCTACGGAAGAGCCAGACCTTGACAACATCGAGAATCATAAAGTAAACTAAAGAGATGGCAAGGACAGCAATACCCCAAGGCCAACCGCAGGGAGCAACTTCTTCCCCTTCACCAAAGACACCATAAACAGAGAAGAATAAGGCGAGAACTTGAGTAGCAAGAATACAAACAGTGAAGATCCAATGAGGAATATTCTTGTACCAGTAACCGGGAACACGAGTAGAGAAGATGACAAAGTGAGGGGCTAATCGAAAAAAAAAGGTTAAAATACATTTCCCACACACCGAGTTTGTGAATCTTACCAGAAGAGATATGAAGGTACATGATAGAGTGCAATTCATAAGGAGTAACATGGAAGACATCACGAGCAACATAAAAGTGAGCAAATGAGAGAGCGGTAAGAAGGACAGCCAAGACAGTAGACATGGTAAGCAATTGACCAATTCTCCACTTATCAGGACGCTCAGAGATTTCAGTGTTATCAACGGAAATGACCAAAGTAGCAGCATCATTCTACAGGAATGTTAGTTTTAACATATACATGACGCACTTCACGCATTCAAACCTACCAATACACAAATCATAATCAACAAGATAGCAGGCATGTTCCAGTTCTCAACCAATGTGATGATAAACATAAACAGCAAAAAGTGGATAGTGGAAGTGATACGATAAAGAGCATATGAACGAAGACGTTGGAAGATAGCACGAGAGGTCTTTACACCATCAATGATGGTAGATAAACCAGGGGCAAGCAATACGATATCAGCAGCGGAACGAGCAGCATCAGTACAACCCTCGACAGCAATACCAACGTTAGCCTTCTTCAATGCAGGAGCATCGTTGACACCATCACCAGTCATACCAACCAAGTAACCCTTGTTTTGAAGCAATTCAACGACACGATATTTGTGCTCAGGAATGACTTGAGCGAAGCCATCAGCACGACGACAATGTTCGGTAACTTCTTCTTCAGACTTGGTAGGATCAACCAAATGATTAGCATCCAAGATAACACGGCCCATACCAAGACGAGCGCCGACTTCCTTTGCAATGATAAGTTGATCACCAGTAATCATCTTGACATCAACACCAAGAAGGTTACAATCACGAATAGTAGCAGCAGAATCAGGACGAGGGGGATCCAAGAGAGAGATCATTCCAACAAGTTCGAATTTGTTGAGGTCACCAGGCACAGTCTTGGCAACACCAAGAGCACGAAGACCACGACGAGCGAGAGAGTTCACAGCGTTAACAGCATCATTGCTACCACCGGCAAGCTTGGTAATTACTTGAGGAGCACCCTTGGCAACACGGAATGATTGGTTGGTAGCCAAATCAAGGATAGTAGCTTCAGTCATCTTGGTAGTAGGGTTGAAAGGTTGGAAGGCAGTGACCTTGTAACCAGGAACACCTAAAGACTTGGCAGGACGAGTCTTGAGCACTTCAAGAGAGCCTTCAGCAGCACGACGAACAGCAAACTCAATAGGGTCATTAGCACCAGACTCAGCAGCAAGGTAAGAGTAGAGGAGGATATCATCAGCAGTGTAATCACCGGCCAACCAAGGTTCATCAAAAGTCAGTTCATTCAAGGTCAAGGTACCAGTCTTATCGGAACAGAGGACGGAGACAGAAGCCAATTCCTCAACAGCAGTAAGACGCTTGACAATGACCTTCTTTTGGGCGAGTTGTTTGGCACCAAGGGCCATGGTAACAGACATGACAGTAGGCAGACCAACAGGGATAGCAGCAACAGTCAATACAAGACAGTGTTCAAGCACCTCCTTCCAATCACCAGCAGGTGTACCACGGAAACGGACCAATTGATAGACCAAGATGATGAGCACAAGAATAACAGTAGACCAAATCAAGACGTTACCGATTTTACCAATGATCTTTTGGAAATGGCCTTCTTCGTTTGTGATGGCAATCAAGTTGGCAGCACGACCAATAAAAGTGTTGATACCAGTCTTGGTTACAACAGCCAAGTTTTGACCTTGCTTGACGATACTAGAAGAAAAGACAGTAGAGCCCTTCTTCTTTGCAACAGGGAGGGATTCACCAGTAAGAGCAGATTGATCAATTTGGAGTTCAGTTTCGTTGATTTCACCATTGACACCAAGACCCAGAAGCTTTGCATCAGCAGGGACGATATCACCAATACGAAGGACAATGATATCACCGGGAACCAATTCCTTGACATTGATTTCGATGAGCTCACCATTTCTCCAACATCTTGTCTTGAGAGCCAAAGTTTGACGAAGGGCATCCAGAGCAGATTCAGCCTTTGCTTCTTCAATGAAACCGATCAAGGCATTGATGAACAACAAGGCCAAGATGATACCAAAATCGAGCCAATCACCCACGACAGCAGCAATGATACAAGCAATTTCAATCAAGTAGGCAATGGGACCAGTGAAATACAACAAGAACTTGATGATAGGATTTTGTCTTCTTTCAGGCAGCTCGTTCAGGCCAAACTTTTCAGTGCGCTCAGCGACCTCTGTATCGTTCAGACCAGTGGAGGGATCCGTGTGCAGTAGCAGCTCTAGCTCTGGGGAGATTTCATCTTCATGCTCAACATGTTCATGATCCTCAAATTGAGCGTCCTCCTTCTTGTCCTCGTCTGGCTTGACATCAGATCGAATCTCAATCTTTTCCTCGTTTGACATTTTTTTTTTTTTTTGTTTTTCTCTCTTTATATAAAAAGTTCCACTACTTAATGTTGATGAAGAAGAGGGAATAAAACTAAGGTGTATACAGGTTGGGGAGGGGGGAGGGGAGATGAAAGAAAAGAAAAAGCGAAAGGTTAAAGAAAGAGAGAAGAGAGAAAAAAGAGAATGAATTGGATTTTATCTTTATATCTTGTGTGATCTAAATCAACGGAAAAACGATTGGATTCGATGTATGATAGATTTGCAAAACACTCTATTTAATTATCGTCTGATTAGTACTACCTTGGAAACAGACAGAGAGAGAGCAAGCAAGAGGGGAGGGAGAGAGCGAGAGAGAGAGAGAGAGAGAGAGAGAGAGACAAAGAGAGATGTTGGTTGCAGGCGGATGATCAAAACGACGACATCAAGGTTTTTCTTTTTACGCCTATTGTTAGTTATACTGCAGGGTTTTCTTGATCTAGCGAGATGGATATGGCTACACTAATGTCTTATGGGAATATTTATTTAAAATAACCAAACAAACTAAACAATGTCATCATCCATCCCAGGGCAGGAGAGGGACGGAAACGGAGAGAAAGAAGGGGTGGCATCACAGATCAAGAATTAGGTTAGCAATGATTTCCCATCATTGAATTCCATAGAACGCTTAAACTTATTTTCCCTCCTTTATGTCCACCTTGTTACGTTTATATTGCAAATCACATGTAGTATACTGTAAAGGTAATAGTATAACAAACAACTCGATGGACGACACTTGTTTCTCTTCTACGTGACACGAAAGGATAAATGCATAAACAACATGTATTGGTGGGTGAGAAACCAAGCGTCCTTTAAAAGGTAAGCATTTGGGTCACTTTATTGTATTTTGGCTCGAGAAGCAACATGACCTATAAAACCATAAAGTTACCAGGGTTATGCATCATGCTTTTTTTATATATAATCATTCCTTTTTGGATCTTGCTATAATATCTATCAACAGCTCATGGAGCAGCTCGGGAAGAAAGCATGGTAGCTGGTTGCTGATATTTCTGATCTGCGCTGATTCAAGGACCTAGAGCATGGACAAAATTTAACCTTTTATTCCAAGCTCAACCTTGTTAAAAACTAAGGACCGATGTAGCACAAAATCAAGAAAAAAAAAAGAGGTGAGAATTTAATACCTACATCTGCTTAGCACCGTTTGCCAGAGACAGAACAGAAACAGATCGCTTTGAAGTTACATCTTTTTTCTTAAACTCTTTAAGCAAATCCCATGATGGCAAGTGTTTGTTATTTTGCCACATGGAATCGAGGATGATGTATTGCAATCCTTTTTCAAGGGAAAAAAAAAAAGAGAGAGGGAGATAGAATGAAACGTGTTATACTATATACAAAATAATAGAATAGGCGGATCCAAGTATCACGAGTCCAGTGCAAAATGTACAACGTTGTACCTGCTGCTTTCTTGATTTATTTAATATAACATTTTGTATTTGGGAATCATGTACAACTGGTACACTTTGGATATTCCAGAATCCTACTTGTGGCCAACTCTCGTTTGAGAGATGAGTAAGTCTGTATCCTTTGAAGTTAGAGCCAGACCAGAGCAGCAGTGGCTAATAGGGAGACTGCAGCAACAGCAGCAAGCTATATATACATGAGATTGGAAACATGCATTTTATTTATGCACAAGTAAATAAGCAAGTAGGCAAGGCTCTTATGAATAAACATCTGATGTTATTATTTTCCTTTTTGAGAGATTTTATCCATAACATAAAGTTTTGTTTTATATGGTAATTTGTTACTACTATACAATTTATGATCTAGGATCATCATGAGGTGGGGGCAAGGGTATATTAGTAGATGAGGAGGAATCTAGAGATGTTTCTACTGCCGTTGGCTGGTAGTGATGAGGTGCGGGATTGGACCACATTGAGTTGTCATGGTTGTTTGTGTTGAAGGTCATTCTGTTGCTGGGTGATAGCAGTGTTGTTTGGTGATATACGTCTTCATCTGTATCATCCTCTTCCTCAGCATCATAATCAACAATGCCAGAATTAGCTAAACCCGCATTATAACTTGTGCGAGGTCTGCTAAAAGAAGAGCTCTCTTGTGAATGCATTGTTGTTAATGGAATATCGGGTCCCACCGACGATTCATTCGAGGATGATGAGGTCTCCTTTCTATCTGGTCGCCTCTCAATCATCAAGTCATCTACCACACGTTCATTGATGGCAGCAGCAGCAGCAGTAGTAGTAGTAGTACTCGATCGAATAGCAGGCTGCTTGCTGTTGGTGGCATAGCCAGACACAAAGCCCATCTGAGTGAGCGGCACGTCTGATTCATTGGATCCTGCTGAGCCGGTCTTGCTGTACCGTTTTGGCATTACAGAATCTCGAAAGATGTCCATACTGCCCCTAGGCTTGTCTAGAAAACGTGGAATTGGCATGTTACGATCAATTGCCTCTTTGGTTCTTCTTTCCTTTTCATATTCGCTCCATTTCTTCATTGTAATCACGCTGCTATCAAACTCGCCATCTTTGTCTGCATGACCTCCTTTCTTATCCGATTTTGCACCTTCCACTTTCCGAGTATCACCCCATGAAAAGTCATCGAAATGCCAGTAGGCGTACGTGGGTAACACAAAATTCCAAATAGGCAAACTGATCAAGTACACCAACATCCATCCAACATAGACAACCTTTCGACTGGTCATCACAATCAAGACAGCTGGCAAACCCAAGATCAGGGCCAACAAGATGAGTGGGATGATAGCAGGCTGTCCCAAGATGGCCATCACAATCAGGTACAACGTAAACGAGATGGCTGCAGGTAGAGCTAAAGTACCCACCAGCTCCATAAAGATGACAAATTGCATCGAGAAGCAGAATGTACCGCACAAATCATGAACAAACAGCAGCTCCATCAGATTGTGAATGGTCGAGTTGATCCAACGTCTACGCTGTGAAAGCAGCACCATAAAGGTATCAGGCACCACCGTCTTGCAGCTATAGGAATGATTTTTTGTCAGCTTAAAACGTACATATACTATTTACACAAAAACACTTACACTGCCTGTGGAACAAACATCATCTTTCTATTTGGAAAGGTGCGAAGCATCAATGTAGACAAATAGCGATCTTCACCCAGCAACAACAAGTTCTTTTTATGTAGTGTATCGACTACATTTTCAGAGTAGCGTTCAACGATATCAGGGTTGGCGAGAATAGGCACCCAGTAACCGTCTGGGCCTTTGGGCGCTTTGATGCGATACATGCAGAAACAGCCAGGCAGACAAGTAACACCGCCAAAGATGGACTCAAAGGCCTTGGATTGATGATGGGAGATATAGTACTCAAATACTTGCATCATGGTCACCCAGCTGTCTGTCTTGTTGGCAATCTTAGTTTCACCACAAAGGCCAGAAATTTCAGGGTCTTTGACAGCACATGATATCAGTCTTGAAAGAGCGTCAGGAAACAGCTTCGTGTCTGCATCTACCATCAGCACGATTTCATACGCATCAGGAGGAACGCCTGCAACACGCCAAATGCCGTTGAAAAACTCGTATTCCATGGCTGTCATACGCTCATCAAACATGACCTTTTGCATAAATTGCATCAAGATAATTTGGGAGTCTCTCTTGCCGCGATTACCAGGTTTGCCTGCTTTGGCTTGCTCTTCAGG
Organism: Mucor circinelloides; assembly: GCA_037974945.1. Lineage (NCBI taxonomy): Eukaryota > Fungi > Mucoromycota > Mucoromycetes > Mucorales > Mucoraceae > Mucor > Mucor circinelloides. The sequence continues at coordinate 334,958 of JBBNAA010000028.1, read as the reverse complement.
GGTGCCGCATTTGACGATAGTAATCATAGGAACACGCTGTTGATGCGCCTTGTCAACTGTGGTATCATCGTACTTGTAGAAACCAGCATACACTTTCGCCATGTTGTTTTGTCTCGAACCATCCGCTAATGCAACATATGAATAGGGTTCCACTTGATTGGCAGGAACGATGAGATCTCTCATCATGTTGACACAGATATCAGGCGTAGACATGGTCTCACCAGCGCCAGTAATCAAGCCATCACAGATCACCAGCAGGAGCTTATGACTGTTGGGATAGTCGCTAGTGGCAATGGAATCCAAGGTGATACGGATACCAGCTTCGCCTTCAGAGTAGCAGGTAACCAGACAGATGGTATGAGCAAGAGGAAAATTGAATGGCATGTAGTCGGAGGGAGGTTGTCTGACTGCATGACGTGAAATAGGCAGAGGACAGACTGGACCAGATGTGTTGGTATCCGTGGTGCTTGCCATGTCGGAAGATGTCACTGATGACCTACGTGCATGGTGAGGATCGCTACCTAAAAAACGAGCAGAAGCTGAAGGTGTGTTGTAGAATACAGAAGATCGACTCGTGTTGTAGCCATCTGGTGAGGAGCCACCCAACAAGTAGGAAGAATGTCTGCCAGATCCATCAATGCCATACATCATGGATTGACGATTCACGTGACCCTCCAATGCACTAAGAATAGGTGTTTGTATTAATAAAGAAGTCAAGGATAAAAATAATGCGCATCGTAATACAATACCTATTTGGGGTTCTCCAGACAGATGAAGCGTTTGCTACTTTTTCAGTGTCAAAACGAGTAGAGCCATGCAAAGGTTGCGTGAAACGAGATGTTTGAGGGAACAAACTCTTGCGTCTATTGCTATTGGCGCCGTAAAATTGCGATTGAATGCGAGGCTTTGAAAGCGGTGCGCCAGCTTGCATATTGGTTGCCCAATTTTCAATTTCTGCCTCCCGCTTCATTCTAGCAGAATACGACTCTCCTTCCTTGAAGTTGCCCAGTTTCCAGGATAAAAACCAACCGAAAATGACAGCTAATGCGAATTTGACCAAAATGACACCTAGAATGACAGCTAGAGAGACATACAGCACAATGTCGGATGCCATGCAACCAATGCTGATAGTGTCTAATGAGCCAACCTTGATTGTGGAGGACAGACACCTGGCCTCCTGTTCCCACAAGCCCTCGTCGTTTGCTCTGTTTGCATTGATAATTCTTGTAATGTCCTTTCCGGCAAACTGGTTCGCATCTTGCATGATGGCAGCAATCAAACCATTTGGATTTGTCTTGAAATAAGCGGGCGGTAATGATGATAGCAGTTTCAAATTCAGTACGTTTCTGATATACATGATTTAAGATTAATGCCCGCAGTAGATCACAAAAGTACACAAATACAAAATTTACCCGTTATAAACACTCAACGAATTATCAGCTGTAACATCGTTCCAATCATAGTACACTCGTGCGGCTTTGTCGAATCCACCTGTGGATTTTGGTACGCCTTGGCTTTCAAAGTTACTATAAACATTGCGTGCATTAGCGGATAAATGACAAGCTGTTCTATTCATAAATTGGGAAGGATCAGGTGGTGTGGTCGAATTTGGATTAAACAACTGGCATGGAAAATAGATTTGCTGATCGCCTTGAATTGGAGTAAACACAGATGTACACTCGGGTTGACTTGTTTGAAATAAAAATGTAGCGTCCATGCCTCCCGCATTCACTGGTGGATAAAGAATGTTTGTAGATTCGTTGGTAGGTCCAGCAGGATGTTCCCATTCAGCCAACATATAAGCCCAACCAGATATAATCAAGTATCCTGGACTTACTTGTCCTCCACGAACACTCAACGGTGGAATTGGACACACCGCTTGAGTGAATCCAAAGGTCAAAAAACCAACACAACCCATGATAAACAAGATGAACGAGACTAAACCAATTTTTTCACGCCAAGCCATTTGCGCAGGACCATCAGGGATTCCTTTTTTTTTATATATACAAGTAAAAGGGATTAATCAATCCATCATAATGAATACCCCTCCTCCACCACCTCTATTGATAAAATCTCTTGGTACGTACCAGCACATCGAAGTAATGGTTTGGGTATACAACATGTCAAGATGCGACAGTAAGTCATCCATGGGCTAAATCCAGAAAGACATCCTTTCTTTTTGGTGTTGTAATCGTTATTCTCATGCTGAAATTGATCTCCATCTTCTTGCTTTTCCTCTCTGCCTAATATACTCTTTCCACGCCTGAGAAACTGTTCACGAGCAGTAGGTCTTCTTTCTAACTGCACATGTTGCTGTGATGCAGGCTGAGGATTGGATAGTTGAGGCTGATTTCCAGTTGTGCTAGGATGATTGTGATCAGGTTCATTAGCAGCTCTTTGACGATAATGATATAAACGGCTGTTTGGATCATTTCTTTCACGCTCAGGCCTGACGAGCGACTTTTGTCTTCTGGGTCTATTGGGATCTGATTGCGATGATTTCGATATATTTCGACGTAGCGATGTAGAACGACCCACTGCAGTAGCAGCAGTGGTTATCGCATTATTTGTGGAGCTCATGTATGATGTTTTATATATTTACAAGAAAAGAAAAAGAGAAAGAGAGGTGGAAAAAAAAACAATAAGGTTGTGGTAAAATAGGATAAAGTCGCACCAAACTGATTGACCTAATATAACACTCGCAATTTAACAAAATTAATACGATGAAATGGAAACAAGATAGGAAAAAGGGGATCCATCACACGGTTTCTCCAAGGCTTGGTATTTATAGCCTATTCATGTTTTGGTAAATAGCAGAAATAGCATCATTCTGACCTTTCTTCTAATGCTATATTAATATTCAAGTATACATCACAGCGCTGAGGTTAGAATCTGCATCTTCATCATTCTCTGTTTTGTATACAAATTATATAAGCTATGCGTCATTTGCATTACTCTTTGCAGTCGACTACCCGTAGTACAAGCTAGGATATACCTTGCCATTATCTCTTCAATGTGTCTCTGTTTTTGTTTGATCTAAATCAAGCGATATCAGATACAAATCAACCTGTAGATCAGAGAAATCCTTCTTCCCCGGGTTTATTAATTTTCAGCAAACTCCTCTATTCTTATTCTTCCCTCTCCCCCAACTCAAAAACCTAATTCATAAATGGTTGTGTTACAAGGTACTAATTGGTGTTTTTATCTGGGTTAAACCTCTTCTCCGGTAGTATGGAATCCTTTTTTTTCTCTTTCTCTCCCTCTCTCTCCTCTTTTCACTAAAACAAAAGCAAAAAAGTGATGACTTTGGACGAAAAAGTGAATGTTCTCGTTTTAGGCGGCGTTGGCTTCATTGGAAGAAACTTTGTACATTATCTGTCAACAAACAATCTCGTAGCTGACATTCGAGTTGCTGATAAGATGTTACCACAAACTGCCTACTTGTCAGAGACATTTAAAACCGAGTTTTCCAAAATAGAATTCAAGCAAACCAATTTGATCAACCAAGGTAATCTCTCTAGACGTTGCATACATGCAAATACTTATAAATCACGTATTTTAGCTTCTATCGCTGCTTGTTTTGATAGAGAGGATGGAAAAGAGTTTGACTATGTGTTCAATTTCGCTGCTGAAACAAAATATTCTCAGGTGCCTGAAATTTACCAAGAACGTATCTTCAACTTGTCTGTCAACTGCGCCAAAGAAGCAGCAAAGAGAAATGTCAAGCTTTTCATTGAAATGTCTACTGCTGAAGTATACGATAGTAACCAGGTTAGTTGGCGGTGGTTCGATCGTGTTTTGCATACATGGCTTAACATGTTTGTTGTTTGCAGGAAGCCTCCACAGAGACATCAAAGATTAGCCCTTGGACAGTGATTGCCAAACATAAATACAAAGCAGAGGAAGCATTGAAAAAGATTGAAGGGTATATACATTATTCTCGCAACGGATACGAGTTGCGTTGCTGATTACTCTGTACATGATAGTTTGAATTTGATTATCCTTCGTCCTGCCGTTGTTTATGGTCCAGGTGCGCTTTTGGGCTTGAGTAAGTTTATTGTTTGTTGCGCCATTTGTGCGTGTGTGTGTGTGTGTGTGTGTGTGTGTGTGTGAAAAGCATATTTATTTACTTTTTTTTTTTCGTTCGTTTGTATAGCACCACGTTTGATTATCGGTAGAATCTACAAATATCTGGATGAGGAAATGAAACTGCTTTGGTCCAAAGATTTAAAGTTAAATACTGTTCATGTGGATGATGTGTCAAGAGCTTGTTGGCATTTGACACAATGGTACACGGATAATAACATTAGTGCCACTGGTCAAGTTCCTATTTTCAATCTAGTCGATAAGCAAGATACAGATCAAGAAGCCATCAATAAGCAATTACAAACCATCTTTGATATCAAGACCGGTTATCATGGTAGTGTTGTTTCCACCTTTGCCAAGGTAAGAAAAAATTACATGTGTCTATCAACCTATTTTTCACATGTCAAAAACACTGACATGCTTATTTAGCTAAACTTGGATGCTGTTATCGAAGCTGTCAATGAAAAACATTTGGCACCTTGGGCAGAGCTTGTTAAAAAGAATGGAATCGCAAATACACCTTTATCGCCTTACCTTGACGAAGAGTTATTATACAATAATGCTCTTTCTGCTGATGGATCCAAGATTGAACGCGAAACAGGATTCACCTATTCTGTCCCCTATTTGACCCAGGAAAAATTGATCGAGATCATTGATGGTTACAAGGCTTTGCAAGTTTGGCCCAAAGATTAATCATTTTTCATAACCATAGAATTTTATTATAACCCGCAACTTTGTTTACCTTTATTGATGACCAAAATTGATAATATCTATACAAATAAAAAAAAAACACGCAATATTCTTAATGTACTATTTGAAAGAAACCTGTTTTAGTTAAACTTATTAAAGAGCTCCCAAAGATGAATAAATACGTCAGTTCATGGGTGATCAAACTTGAGTAGCAATGGCAAAAATGTATTATCATGCTTAATCAGGAGAAGTATCCGTTTAATATTACAGTGTGAAATCTGGCATCTTGAAATACGATGAGAGCGCTTTCAACAAGAATTGAAAAGTCAGTCAGGCAACTAATATTTAGAGATGAATGCTCAACAATGTAAGCTGTTATGATCGCATGATCTTTAAACTATATTTTGAAATGCCATGCTTGATCTAACATTATTTATATTCGAAATTATGAAAACACTAGCAGTTGCTAACCAGCTTTAACAAGATACATGGTAACTCAGATGATATACATAATATCAGAAAAGACATAGGATACATTTATTGCAGATTATGTATTCTATTTTGAATTTAAGAAGGATTTCGATATTATTTCTAACTGCTTTTCAATCCTCGTTTTACAGCAATTGTAGCTATATTTGTATTCACTTCCTGCTTTTGCTAGTAGGCATTTCTGTTGTGCCAGAATCGCCACAACTATCTATATAAGATTAAGGCACTCTTTGATAGGTAATTCCAGATATAATGGAATATGCTACTAGGTTACATCTCAGTCGATGGGCAGATTCAACTGCAAGTGAATAACATTTGTTACTGTCTTGTGTGATAACTCATAAATTTAGTATAAATAGCCCTTTAATTTCATTAATAAACTTCAATACATTTTGCGTCTTGTTCAACTACTATACTACCTTTCGCTGTGCTGGTTATTGTATACGCTGGCTCAACAATTTCCTTCCGGTACGATGACTTCATAATTCATAACATATAACACTTTGGAAAAACGAAACTGCAGACGCTGCATGTATGACTGTCGTGTATTGATGCAAACCATGTTAATGGCTAGTAAACTTGAGATTTATTACTCTTCATTGCTATAAAGCGCTAGCCAATCAAATTGCACCTACATACCTCTACATACAAAAAAACCTAGAAAAATTTTGCCATAGTTCTCCTCTGGAAAGATGTTAGGCGGAACTTGAAGTACTACCCAAAAATGCAATTAGGTAGTATTTCAATTAGACCACCCCTCAGGTGCTAGAGCGTGCCTTACTACACCCCTAACATGAGGAATTATGTTTATTAAGACCCTCAACTGTCGCTAAGTAAGTAGAAACAATTAAGTTTGGACCAGCCTATCTAATCCTAGTCTCGGAATCTTGTTATTGTTGAGCTTCAGTGATAGGCACATTCACTCAACGTAAAAAAAAAAGGTATGCTTCACAGAAACATAGAAAGAAAGAAAAATAGTGAGGGTAATAACATTGCATGCCGATGAAAATTATAAAAATGAGGGCAAGAAGCCAAGAAAAAAAGGGGGAGAAAAAGAAGCTAATAAAAATGTATAACTTGTGTCTACTACTATTGCTCTGGCTGTTGTTATCCACAGAAAAAAAAATAACTCGATTGATCTCTTGTAGCATCATCCAGTAGCGTCCATGTTCATTCCCATTTGCCTGCCTATACATAATTCAAAGAACATAGTCAGTATTGCATTCCTCAGTCAACGCCGCCATCATATCATAATAATATATACCTACCTAATTGACTACTGCTGACAGTTCCGTTTGCATCCAGTAGTATTCATCGTTAATCATCCATCAGTAGTTGTCGTGACCTTATACTTGTTGCCTACACATCATATCAAAATAGTATAATAATAGTCAGCAATGTATTCAGCAATCTACGTCATCATTTATACTTACTTGATAAACAATTCACAACAGGTTCTGCATTTAATGTCCTGGAGCACCACCTTGTGCTTGATACCTATATATTCTATCAAATTTGGATAGTCAGTATCGTATTATTAAGCAGCAGACACTATCAAAACTTACCCGATCGATTGAACCAATGATACGTAGCAGTAGTATATAAGACTTGAATATACCACCAGCAGGCCAGAGAACAGCACTGCTAATGATTACTTGCTGACAGTACCAAACCAGAGAGAAGAATTGCTACTGATGATGACTTGCAGATAGTATCGATCAGACCAAAAGAGAGAAGCAACACCACAGATAACTTGCAGATAGTACCAACCAGAACAGCAGCACCACTATCAATGAATTGCAGATAGTATCGAACCAGAAACAGCAGGCAGCGCCAGATATTTTGTTGAAGTTGAGAACAAACAAAACCATTGTCTACTAAAAAAAATATAAGAGAGTTCAGTTATGCGCAATTCAATAAAAAAAGTAGCAATCGACGTTACGTACCGAATTGCTATTATGAAAGATATCAAAGATTCCAAGGAAGTAGCTACAGTATAGCAGTAAGTCGAATTGTTGTGTCTTTGTCGTCGTCGTCGTCTTGTTTGCTTTAAAGCAGTGATTACCTATTCGGAAAAAGAAAGAAAGTCAATTAATAAATACTAGTGCTAGACAATCTATTCAGCAACAAATATACTCACTAGCATACGGCAACACTGATGACAGGCTTGATGAACTTGTTGCTATTGTTTCCAATAACATTGGAGTGATGAGTAGAATAATAATAGTAGTAGAACTGTTTCTATAGCTGTAAAAATAGTATCAAAAACGGGGGAAGGAAAAACGGGGAAGTGCAAAAGCAAACTATTGTGCATTTGACGTCACGAGGGTTCTCTGTATATAGTAGCTGATATCAAACTGAGATTAAAAGCTCTATCGATCAAAATGCTATTTCATCATTCTGTAAATTTGTCATGGCCTAAAGTTGGCAGTTGTTCATAGTAAACACTTGATCAAGTATATATCAAACTTGTGCAGAATTTAAAGGCGCATCGAATGGTATTACTTTTGTCTGGTTTTATCAACACTAGGTGTTTCAAAGCGACAGAACATTTTTTGTCAAATTTTGATGCTTTTTCGATAATATCTCCATCTCTGTCAAAATAAACCTACTTGTAGCATTCATTATTATTGTAAAGCAAACAATTTCCTATCATTTGAGCTCTTACTAGAAGTTCTAGCTTGACTCTACGTAGAGAAATGAAGAAAAACGTCTGACCAAAAAATCATCAGCTAATTTTCTAGCCTGTAAGGGCAAGGCCAATTTGGTCAAAGATGGCCAATTTTGCAAGGACATAACTTTTCGTGATATCTCTGCCAATACTGATCAGACTTGAACAAAACAAACACCATTCCATAGGTCTACATTAGCTCCAACATAATCTAAAAGTCAAAAACACCTAATAGATGTTCCCTTCATGAAACAACTCAAAGTCATGTATTTTGATTTGCCTCAAGCGGGCACTACCCGACATATTTTTGAAAATACTAATAATAACCATACCATCCTATAGAGAATTAAAAGAGAAACAAAAGTCAAGCACTACGTAACATCAACTCACTTAGTAAATCTTGGAGAAATATTCATTCAAAGTTGAATCATTTTTCACATCTTCCCCTCTTACTGCTTCAAATCGTCTATTACAAACCCAAATACACTACTCTCTAGTCAATCAAAGTACCCCAAACAACTTTTGCTATACATACAATTAACTTTTGTATATCAATCGAGTGACTTTTACTATTAGCTTCTACCCAGAATTAATTAATAATACATATATCATGAAATCGTTGATATCTCAACTGGTGCATTTCAAGCTTTCACCTACTATATTGTATGCATCACATCATATTATTACAGCAGTAGCATATCAGTTCTACATAGAAGATTTCTACTATCACACAATACAGCTGACAGCGTAACATCTAATCAAGTTCAGCACTGCACATCTGGAACACTTCCAATAAGTATCAAGCAGAACGACCTGACACTGAAACAAGACAATTCACATTACTGACAAGAATGAACTGCAATCACATCTACTTCTAATCTATCTTCATACATGGATGCCATCAATCTACTGGATACGCACATTATGGATTATATCTCAGGATCTCACTTAATGAAATCATATAAAATGGCCATGACACTTCATCATCTCAATGAAAGACATCTTGATTTTGTATACAGTGAAAAGCTAATATTTTACTGTTTTCTTTTCATCGGTTTAATTTTAGTCATTGGGCATTTGTTTAATGCATCAGTCATAATTGATAATCATGGTTGTGAATCACGCTTACGAATCACGCTTACGAATCATTACGTTTACTCATGTCATATCACGTCTCGGCGCTCTTTCCCACGCCCCCTTTACTTCAAGTATAAATAACATCTAGTTTTATCATGTTTTCATTTATCTCTTTGTGGATTATCTTGTATCTTCTTTAGCAACAAGTAATCATCTTCTTTTTTTAAGTAAACCTTTCACATTCAAGTCCAAGTATAACTCAATTCCAAGTTCAAGTTCTTGACAACGGCAAAAATACAAACCTCGATTTGGAATTCGTAATAGAAACAAGAAAAGTAAGCTACTACGTACAATCATCTAGTCTTGAAAATAATAAGACTCATTAAGAAGTAAAGTATCCCTTTATAACACAAGATTAGCAACTTGTCATGTGCGTTAGGTCACGCTCCAAATTCAAAGAGGATGATACAACAATAAGAGGAAGCTTCCTCTGTATAGGATAGCTGAAGCTGAACTGAGATTGAAAACAATACTGGTTATTAGATCAAGTGCTCGTCCATTCTGAGATCTGTCATGACCCAGAGCTTGAAGCTGTTGATAGTAAATATACAGGCAAGTATATATCAAACTTGTGTAGAATTCAAAGGCGCACCGAATGGTACTAATCTTGTTTGGTTTGATTACCACTAGAAGCTTTAGCTGGACAGGGAAGTTTTCTTGAAACTTTGATGGTTTTTAAAGAATACCTCCTAACCCTCTTTCAACATAACATTACTTGCAATACTAGTAATGATTATGCTAGAGCGAAAGGTTTTCCATCGTTCGAGCTCTTATTTGAGGTTCTAGCTTGACGCTATATAGAGAAATCAACGAAAAATGTCTCACCAAACAATTGTTCAACATCAGCAGCGTCAACATCATCCTCCACCCAATCAAAGCCTACAAAGTCGTCGTTAGGAACTTTATTATCAAAAACCCAGCGTCAAATCGCATTGTCTGTATATACACAAATGGATGACAACAGAAACTGGAGTTTTTTGGCTTCAGGCATATGCGTAGAAGATGTCAGGCACAATATGCTAAAGACACAGCAATACGAACAGTATGTATTCAAGTACCTTTGCTTTTAAATGACTGCGTTGATTTTACAGTAGCCCATCTCAATACTGTGTGTTAGATACTGATGATGATAAATGGATTGGTATTTCTACTCCTGAAGAAAGACAAGAAATCTGCCGCTTGACTCCTGCCATACAATACCCGCCAATTTTAGCTGACATGACAAAGTTCATCATCGATATCCCGGAAACAGAAGACTTGGACGCCAACTATAATTACCTGGAGAACACTCCCCTTGACTTCAAGACCGAAAAACATTCATTATGGCTCAAGCACACTATTCAAAATGCAATTTACCTCCTTGAACAAAAGTATCTACCGATTACAAAAAACCAACAAGAAGAGGATATTTGCACTCATGTGTGGAAGTTTTTCATGGATGCTTTTAATAGCAGCAAACTCGCAGCCAAGCAACAAAAGTTATCTTCAGCATTGAGAGCAGTCATCAGCAAAAAGAGAAAAATTGCCATCATGAATGATCCAATTCAGCGACAGCAGCATGCTCTCATTCCTGATACCACCATCTATTATGGTTGTTCACAAGCATATACAATCATTGAGGCCGTCAAAGCCCACAATAACACAAAGCAGTTGGTGGAAGGATTCAAAAAATGTCCAGAACTCATGGTGCACATCTTTAATCAAGTGTTTGACTCACATCCATCTGAGCAAAGAAACATCAAGATTCATGGCTGTTCTTTGTCGAGAATCACATGCACTCCTTTGATGTTGAGCAGTCCATTTGGGTACGTGAAGCTTTTTTCCCATGGCAAACAGCTGATGCATCCCGAGGCTTAAGGCGCATTTAAACCTGACATGGCCGCCCTACTTGAACTTTTCTGGGGCTTCAAAATGGCAATTGAAGCTGTTCTAGACACTATGACCCAAAGCAAATATCAAAACAGCCCATTTAAACGAGCATAAACATTTTGCTTGCACCAATTACATAAAAACAGACGCCACAGGCACATCACTAGCTGATAGTAACCATGCGCATAATCTTCTACGTAGAAGAAGTTTTAATGATTTTCCTATGGCACAACTAATGTTTATTCGCATTGAACCAATTCACTATTCAAAAACGACTCCTAATCCATCGACATATTTTGCAAATAATGCTTTGAAATGCCTTACATACCATCAACGATTGAGCATGCATTTTCCCAAATTACAATACATCCTTTTTTAGTTTGTCTTGATGCTTCATGCTGACTCTATCACTTCCATAAGGCAAGCTATAAATATATCGACCATTGTCCTCCATTTGCAATCCACACTCAATCATATACTTGTACAGATAATGCTGACAAGACTTTCTGCCCAGAAAACAAATGATGCAAGGGTTTAGTCTGTCAATTGTGTCTATCAAATGCTGTTTTCCTTCAGTCGTCTTTGCTGCACCAAGATTCTTCTCAGATTGGGTGGCTCTCAAACATTAGTTGACACACAAAACTCGTTTTTGTCCCAAGATGTCGTCTACACTCTCCACAGCTTGGTCCATGATTTCTGCTCGATTGATCAATTTGAAAAATCTATTGTTGCTAGTTTCAAACACATTGGCTAGAGGCCGGCTATCGCTAGGATTGATGCCACAAACAGAATGACACACTTGTTTTTTATAGTTGAAAAGCGAGGAGAAAAGAAGAGCAAACATGAGAAATATAAATGATAAAGATAATTTGCATCTCTGTGGTTACTTCATCATCGGTGAGATGTGGCTTCAATCATTCCTCATCGTTGATATCCACAAACGCGAATTGAGGCAATTGCAGTCTTTGAACGCCGATATTGTTGCTGTTAATATCAATGAATGTGATGCAGAACATTGCTGATGATGACCTGAACAGGTTGGATTTCCACAGTGGACTTGGTAAACTTATTCACTTTGGTGGAACTTTCGATAGTAAGAAATCCAGCTGCTGAAATCTTCGCTCCTTGGTCCAATTTTACCGCCTCTACCAGGGACTCGTTCATGGACAGTTTTGGAGGATAAGTCAACTAAAAACTCTCTCATTAGTCAACCTTCCTTTCTCAATATCACTCACTTTCTTAGTTACTTCAAAATCTTGTTCCACAACGAGATCTTTCTTCTCAATCTTCTCCAAATACATCGTAGATAAACTTGAGGTTTGATATAGACAAACTAGATGTTGATTATTGTAAACTAGACAAGCTGAATGCTTATATGTAAACTGGACAGTACTTACATCCCAGAAATTTATCTTTAATAATGATGTTACTCATAGTTTTTGTATACATTTCTAATTTGCCTGATAGTTTTCTAAACGAGCATAGCTCTGCTCTTGCTGAAGATACATCGAGACGCTTGATTCCCATTTAATACCGTATCCTCACATCACTTCCCTTCGTTATAGTTTCATAGCCGCTTATCCTAATGTTATCCTCATAGGTTTGACTTTGGCAGCCTTGCACCTTCTTGCTGGATTATTGCTTAAACAGCCATTGCTTTTCTCTATTTTATGTAAAAAATAAACACTATAGGGAACTTGTTTTTGTGATATGAAAGGCAGAGTCGTTGGTAGTTTCCAAACAAAGATAGATGCAAATAAAAAACGTTTTAATGTAAGATATTTCATATACAAGGCTAATTTATACAGCATGACATTCTACGCTTCATGTTATTAATAACAGCAGTTGGGAGAAAACAAGGCACCATATCCACCTGTCTATCTTTGCCCAAAAGAACGTCAGAATCATCGTCATCAAGCTTCTTCTTGGTGTCCTCCTGATCAATCTTCCATCAATTACCATTTTCAACACACGAGCAAGACGACGACGAGTTTTGCTCTCAGACATTGGATAAAAGAACAGGGTCAAAAGCATCGTATCTGGCATTGTACCCACGTGGACAATTCAGGGTAACAAGCTTCAACTTATCCTCTCCAATGTATACACCAGTAATAACCAGCAGCGTGTGTTTTATACCAGGCGACAAAGCAACAATCTTGTAAGCCATATCCTTCATGACCTTGGGCATCTTGAAAGATGCATCATTCAACTCTTTTGTGGTATTAACGCCACCAACCAATGCGCATTCCCCACAACCAATTTCAACCGAATCATCTTTTGTCTTGTTGAATAAGTCATCCATTTTTTGACCAGCTTGTTGCCGGCTCAAATCACTGATAGAACGATTGATATTGGCAGCGTCTGCTGAATCCTTACTACATTTCTCACCACTAAATAGTAGTAAGTGATATGCTTTGAAAAAAAAATTAATTTGACTTTACCTGATGCATCTGACGGTTGAAAAATCATAACAAGTGTCCAAGCAGGACCACATTCTCTTTACAATAATACCTTGTTCAGTGACATTGTTCAAAGGAAAAGATCCACTCTTAATCAAACGAAAACAATTATTGAAGGAATCCTGAATCCACTTGCAATCCGTATCTGATTCGAATTTTGTTGATGAATTCACCATATCATATAAATCCTCATTTGAGGTAGTAGCTTCCAATTGATCTAAGTCTTGACATTGTATGGCATAATTGGCAAATGAACTTCATTGTGCTGTTTGATTTCAGTAATTTCTGCTGAAGTAAAATAAGTGTTCCAACAAGTATCATTTACATCCAGAATTAATGAATGAGATAAACTAGCAACCAAATCTGTCCCACGACAACAAAATTTATAGCTCCACCCTTACTGTTCGTGATCTCTGCTTAATGCAAACTGTTTCATCTTGTCTTCAACTATCATACCAGTTGAAAGCTTCCGCATTTTTGCGTCATCCAGTCCATTGTACAATTCTGCAATTTTTGACTTGTCATTATCATTCAATTTGACGATTTTGGCAGATATTGAATCGTTTAAAATGTCGTCCTTAATTGATGATGGTGCTGAAATTGTAACTGAAGCAATTGGCAATGTCTTTCTCTTTGTCTGAAACTCGTAACCGTTTTGAACCATTCTGTCAATGATATCAGCGGAAATATTTTCCCAATTTGGCTTTGGAAATCTTGGCTATTGTAACTTAGTAAAAACGAGAACGCACGTCAGAATTTCTAGCAACATTCAACCTATTTTGCAATTCGTTTGCGGAATCAAAGATATAGATTTGCGAAATCTCAGTTACTGTAGGGCATTGTTGAGGTTGGGAGTCAACTCAGGAATCATACGATGATGAACACTTCTATGGATACGGAAAGCGTAAGCACCATGTTCTTCATTAGCGTATCGTCTATCAAGGTCAGCGTTCATAGAGGTGAAGCTCAGAGCAGAGTAGTTGTACGATCTGATATCATGTTTGAGCTTTTTGGCAATTGCGTCGTTCCTTGTCAGTAGATCAACGATGATACAGTAGGTGGAAGCGTTCTTGATAGAGCTAGCAACGCCTCGCCTTCTGCATAACACATTTGGAAAATAGGCGCTGAAACACTGGAGGTGCTCTCCCTCTCTCCAATCCACATGGATGCTCCGGATTTTGAGCATACTTTTTCCATTGCTCCAATACTATATGTCGGGCTGCTTCTGACAAATCAAGATTGCATGTAATGCGAACATCATTCAAGTTTGAAGGGTTTCTTGTACAATTCCAATTATTTGTTCTGTTGTGCCCTACTATTCTATCACAATAGGGGCAGCAAACAGTTTCTGCGCCCGTCGTTGTAACAGCAGCAGCATTGATGATAGGGTTCATGATGGGACAGTTGTTGTTGCGATGTATGCGCCTTCTGTGACCCTGCTCTCTGCAAGCTGAGCATACAGTGGGTGAAAAAACTGTTCACGTGTTCTCCACTTTTTAGCTAAATCGACTATATCTCAGTGAATAGTGGGTATATCAGCTTTGTTCAAAATATGTTTAGGAGCTGTACATGTGTGCTTTATGATGTCGAAGTTTCATCATTGTAGCTTAAGTTTGTTCGGAGTAATATAAGATTATATAAGCGCGATACACGTGAACAGTTTTTTCCCTTCCAACGGAGTATTACTAATCAATTAATACCCATGCCATTACTAATTCAAATATGGTTAATCATACATTTAAACGCTTTATAAGTTGCAGGGGTCCGCCAAAAATATAAATAAGCCAGCTTTTGTATGTAAATTTTCACCACCTTGCTCATTATTTTCACTACTATTATTTTTATCATCGATCACCTTAAACATGACTCGTGCTTTATCTGTAGAGCTTCAATCTGACATCAAAGCCTCTATGATTAATGGTATGTCTACTACAATGATCTCTGAGAAGTTTGGCGTTTCCCGGGGCGTGCTTTCCAAGTATAGACAGAAGTGGTTCCCTGATGAGCCTCGTAACCCTGGTGGTCGACCTGTCGTTGTCGGAGTCAAATCAAAGTCGTTGGTTCGCCGATTACTGCTAGAAGGTAGCTTGCTGACTGCTTGTGATGCCCATAAAAAGTTTTTGTCTTTGGGGTATTCCTTAGGCTATAAAACAACCCTAAATGTCTTAAAGTCTATGGGCTTTCATAGCCGTATCAAGCAAAAGAAGCCTATGATCAGCCATACCAACATGGAATAGGGTTATCGATGGGCCAAAAAGTATCAGTATTGGACAGTGGACGACTGAAAACGTGTTGTATTCTCTGATAAAACCAAAGTCAACGTTTGGGGCTCTGACGGGTGCAAATACTACTGGTCTAGACCTAAAGACCCTCTGAAGCCTCATAATCTAGATGTTAAAGTCAAGCATGGCGGGGGTCATATCATGATCTGGGGCTGTATGACTTATTGGGGATCAGGATACGCATGTCAAGTCTACGATGGCACCATGAAATCCGAAGACTATCAGCAAATCTTGGCCACTACACTTAGGGATAGCTTGGAATACTATGGTTTGTCATGGGACGATGTTTACTTTCAGCAAGATAATGACCCCAAACATACTTCCAATACTACCAAAAAGTGGTTTTTAGATAACAAGGTGACCTGGATCGACGATTGGCCAGCCCAAAGCCCTGATCTGAACCCAATTGAGCACCTCTGGCATCACTTAAAGTTGAAACTGAGCGCATACGAGACCAAGGCCAAAGGTGTCCACGAATTATTGGATAGAGTTGATAGGGAGTGGAATACCTTCACCGAAGACGAATGTAGACGCTATATTGAGAGTATGCCAGTCCTTATTCAAGCTGTACTTGCCGCTAAAGGAGGCTCCACCAGGTATTAGGCTATCATGGCAATAGGCGGAAAAAACTGTTCACGTGAGGTTCTTCCATTTAGTCTTTATTTACTTATAAGTCTACATATAAATAAAAACAAATTTTTTATGGTTTATAGAGAAAAATATTAGCTCTCTAACTGTTTTAGTTTCGTTTGAATATACTAAGTATTCGTGGAGTTGTTGGTCGAAAACCAAAAAATTGAAAAACACGTGAACAGTTTTTTCACCCACTGTATAACGGCTATTTTGTAATGTAAGGATAAGAATCTTATGGAATTGAATTACAGTATCTCATGTATCAAAAATTAAACGTACTCACTACAATCGGGTTGCTTCTGGCCGAATTCATAGAGCAATCTCTGTGAGTTCTTCTTCGATGACCTTGTCCTCTGTAAGATGAACAAATAATGGTTTCTTCCGTGGTAATAGCGCAATGTAAGTATAAAAAGATACAGGATCAGAAACAAGAAAATTGCTATTTCATCTAAGGTTATTTAATCATAGTGGCTCAAGTAATCATTGGAAAATAAGCTAAATACACTACTACTTTTTTACAACTCGTAACTTTTTTTAGAAGCTGTAAAAATTGATTTTAAGCCCTGGGACGGTGAAATAGATTAAAATTATGCATCACGTCATAGCTTTTAAGCTCTAAGATCAGCATTCGATTTAAAGTAGTTTAAGGTCTCCAGATCATTCCTTTTCTTCTTTTAATTCAAGAGTTCTATGTAGCTATAGACAGGGATCGACATCGATGCCTTATGATTAGTCTACAAGTATGTAAATAAACTTTGTAACACTCATTATTTACTACCGAGACTCATTATTTTCTTTTTTTTACAGGAGCCAAAAGAATCATCATTAGAAACAACTGATAAAATAACAAACAAGTTAGTACAGCAGATTCAATCATTGAAGCGGAAGACCCGATTGAGGGAAAAGTCACCTGTTCGCACTGCGGTCGAGAGGACCATTTCAGACAAATGTATTTTTATTGTGCAATGATCAATGCTCAGTCGACAGACACTTCCGTCGTCGTAGAAGCTATGGAAGCACCAACCATGATAAATGTTGCTGTTGTAGTAGAGAGGGTCATTGAAGATGCACACACTTCACTTGTGCAATGAATACTGATAAATTGCATCCGGGGCCCTACGTTTTTTGTACCAAAGTGAAACGTAGGTCAAAAAAATGTGGGGAGGATGTACGCCTGCCGCAGCGCGATGGCACCCTCAAGCGAAGCGAAGGTCAGCGATTAGTTTGTTCTCAAAAATTGAAGACAGCAGCTCATCAAGTCTGGTCGATTTGTTGAAGACGTAATGTTGTTTAGTCTTGTGAAGACCACCCTTTCTTATGAACAGTATGTAATAACAGATTTGACTTAATTGAAACTGTACCCATTTGAAATAGTTCTGAAATGTATGGTATTTTTAGATTTAGCAGATGCCAATTGGTGCCAATGGTTCTTCCCTAATGAAATGTTGGAGTTGAAAGGATGTGTTGAAGCTGAAATCGAGTATCCACCACTGCCACAAGACATGCAAGAATTTCTGAGAAATATTCCAAATTCAAGTGATTTACGTAGAATATATGACCACTTGGAAGCTCAGCAAATCAGCTTGGCTACACAACCGTCTCTAGCTTGGTTAAAGATATCGTTGCAATCAGTTATCTATCTGTTTGAGGGCGACTATTTTCCTTTAAACGATCAGAATGAAAGAGACCTTTGTAGCAATGTTTGGGCATTAATTGGACGTGCATTTGTCTCCAGCGTTTTAAAATGCAGAACCGAAAAAGCATCCATTGCTTCAAAAGAATCCAACAATAGAAAGAGGAAGATGGCAGCCGATGAATGTATGGAACGACAACAAAATGCGTTGATTCCTGATATGGTTATTGGTAATGACAGTCAAGAGTATGCCATTATAGAAGCAGCCAAAGAGAACAATAACACCAAGCAAATTGCTGAAGGTGGCAAGAAATGCCCAGAGATGATGAATTTAATACTGTATAAGCCATAGGTCGTCGTCGCTGCAGAAGACTTCAAGATATATAATTCCTAACAAGAGGTCAGTAGTAATTGGTGATTTATCTCGAAGCAAACAATCGATGGTAATATCAGTGTGCTAACTACAGTGGCCAAGTAATAATGGAATATCGCTATCGCCATTACCGCAAGGTCAGAGATTTGTCAAGACAGGGATAGCTTTTAAGCCTAACACACTGAGCTGAGCAGTCTGTCTCTTGTCTTGCGAATCCCTCAACAAGAGAGGAACATTGTCATTTTGCGATCAAGCCTCTGTTTTCCCAAGATTGAATTCTTTGTAAACTTACCTTGAGTCAACGTGGTGAAAAAAGTGTAAACAATCAAAAAAAAAAAAAAAAATGCCATTCTTAGCGATCTATTTGAACAGTGCTGACGATATCAACATCAATTCATCACAAGAACTCGTATGAAGACGAAGCAAATGTTACGTTCCTTTTTTCCCCCACCTTCTACTCATTTCTACCTCGATACCTGTCATTTACCATGAGCGATACGCATATTCCTGGACAACTCAAAGTGTCACGCTACTTTAAGAAGACCTCTTCTGCTGAGTGGTGGAGCATCTCTGGATATATTGAATACGAGAAGAAGCAAGACCCATTATTCTCTTATTATCCCACATTTCAACAACACTTCAATCTCGTTCTTACAACCGACCATCAAGTCCTCTGATGCCTCGAATGATGCTAAAACCGCAGCTGGCCATTTGATAAAGGGAAAACTCAAGGCTCGTATATAGAGTAGTATGACTCAGGCCTCAGGTTGAACGATAACATTCGTTATTTCCAAAAGCTATCCACATCATCAGTACCCACCATCAAGTACAATACCAACATCACTATCACTTCCAAACCGGATCTCAAAATAGAGCAGAGCATTTAGCTAAAGCACAGATCACATCAGATCATAAAATGCCAACAGGAGGAAACTGGATTCAGTTACTGATTCACTCGTCGTAGTATGTTCATGACAATACATAGATTGTATCATCTATTGTCTTATCACCCTGATCTTCTCATTGAACACCTTATCCTCACATCAAGTCCTTCAGTTCGAATAGTATATAAACCTTCTTATTCTCAATGTGATAAACAATATTATTCTTTACCTAATTAATTTCATACTCTTTTACAAATAATTTATTTCTAATAAATCTGTTTCCTTTATGAAATTTGTCAAAGTCGTGTATTTTTGTTGAGTCCAGTGGAATACTTGAGTTATTAGAATGACTCCGTTATAATCGAATCATGATATCTCATTGATGCTAGATTTCCCTATAGAATGCCAAGATAAAGAACAAGCTACTGTAAAAAATGTATACTACATCTATAAGAAGAAGCTGTAAATTCCACACCAACGAGATCAAATCATGATAAAATATCGACACCAAATAGATCACCTTGAGTATTCATAAATATATACCCTTTAAATAAATCATAGCAAAATAAAATATAGATCCACACATTGAATCATTCATTGTTATCACTACTATTACATAATATCTTCCTTTTTGGGAAAACAAAAACAACAACGTTAATATATAATTAATAACTCGAAATTGTACCAAATAATTAAATAAAAAATATTATTTATTAAAACTGTCAGATGCGAATATGTAGATTTAGTATTTGCAATCTGAGATCTGATCGAGATAATAGAGATAGTGTATATAAGATATGTGCAGGAATATGTATATAGCCTTTTAGTTAGATGGATAAAAAGGTGGTTTTATTATTGTTACAATTGTCGGTTTACTTTATCCAATATAGTTTGTGTAATGTTATGAGCTATCCAGGTTAATCGCTGTTTGATATTCCTGGAAGCTGGCGCTCTTGGTTTAAACCTACGCTTCTTGTTTTTGTTTGTATTTAGCCTTTGGATAATATCCTGCAGATCTAAATCACTGTCAGAATATGTATCAACCCTGACATCACCCCCCTTCGAGATAAATGTTCGACCCTGAACATCACTTGAACTTGATGAATTAGTGGTGGTGGTAGTGGTGGGTAGTTGGGACGACAACTTGACAATTTTGGCCGGTTGCGTAGTGTCATTGTGTGTCAGAATTTTTGGCAAGGAAGGAGGTTTGAACACGAAATCGCTTTGAGGCGGACCAGGATGAGAAGCAGAAGACATTATGGGGGCTTGATTATTCGTATCAGCAATAGGATAAAAATCGACAATCGTAGTGGAATCAGGCGCTTGAGAAGCCTGAATGACAGGAGAAGTTGGGTTGGTAGGAGAAGTAACAGGAGGATCTGGCGTACGTTCATCTAGTGCACGATCTGAAGAATCCACACTGACTGTTTCGTTGATTGCTGCATCACCACTTATTTCCGACTCTGTAGATTGAGGTGACAAGTAGGATGATTGAGCAGATGAAAATGATGATGATGGGGTTGGTTGTTGATCCATGATTTCGATATCACTATCAGCGGACGACATAAAGTCGTATCCATCCAGAATTTGTTGGAGACTACGTTCATTTTCTTCTGTCTCGTCCATTACACTGCTCCCATGTAAGGAAAAATCCTCGTCTGATAATTGTTGCTGTAACGTTGTATAAGGATGTTGAGCGGACTGAATTGGCAGTTCAATTGTAGTAGGTGTGATGGCAGTGGTAGGCGATGTAGTGAAGTTGTTGGTTGCGACCTTGCTGTTGTTTGAGAGAGGCATATCAATAAAATCATCTTGAGGCTGATTTAGACTTGGATTCGATGCATAAACAGGTGTTGTAGATGACAGAGAAGAAACAGTGTTATTTTTTGATGAGAAATCAGAAGAAATGGTGTCTGGTTCAATGAGGAGACGATCAGCTTCACGAACCGCGCGACGACTAGTGGTAGGATCATACCATGGTTCCGTTGGCTTGTCACCTTTTGCTGCTTTTAGTCTGTCGACATGTACTAGTGATTGCAGTGGTTCGCCAGCAATAGTTTCCAATTGATATGTGCCAAAGTCAGGGAATATCTTTGTCACAATGTAAGGCCCTTTATACCGCGGTTCCAAGCCAAACTTGCCTTCATGAGTCAGCATAACCATATCACCAATTTCAAAATTTGTTGGCTTGATCTTAGCATCCCAACGTTTCTTGTCAGCTTCACCCATGGCTTTTAAGCGGAATTCAGCAGCAGCACGATGTTGCCCAAGTAATTCCAATTCACGCGAGGTTAAATCAGCTACAGTTCGTTTGTCCAGCAGCATTTCTTTGGTGATATATGGCCTCAAAACATCTCCAGGCAGCCTAGGTTCACGTCCATACACCAAATAATAGGGTGAAAAACCAGTTGTGGAGTGCACTCGAATTCGACTTGCCCACAACGCTGCATTGACAAAATCATCCCACCGGTGAATAGCACCGTTGACATATTTGCGAAGCATTTGTTTGATTACGCCATTGTATCGTTCAACTTTGGAGTTGGTGCGAGGGTGGAACGCCGAGGTCAGCTTGTGATTAATTCCAACACGTTTGGTATAAGCTGCTACAAGACCACTGGTAAAGTTGGCACCTCGATCCGTCACAATTTCCGAAGGACAACCGAATCGCATGACGATTTCCTCGTAGATGAAATCCGCTACCGCTTCCATAGATGCTACTGGCACTGATTTCGCAATAGGCCAATTGGTGAGATAATCCACCGCTGTCAACAACCACTTATTTCCATTTCCAGTTGTAGGCAATTCACCCACAAAATCCAAGTGCCAACGATCAAAAGCTTTAGGTATTTGTAAAGGATGCATGACATCTTGGTGGGCATGATCACGGCGACTATTCAGCTGACAAGCAGTACAAGTTTTCAACCAGTCTTGAATATCCTTGCGAAAACCTGGCCACCAGTATCTTTCAGTAAACATTTTCAGCATAGTCTTGATACCTGCATGACCAAAAGCCTCATGGTACTTGAACACTAGATCAGCACGATCCGAAAACGGTATAAATTTGACTTGCTTCACTGTTCCATCCTCGTTCTTGATTAGTCGATATACTGTCCTTTGGCGTACCACAAACTGATCCTCTTCCTTTTCCATGCGTCGCCTTAACACATCTGATTTCATCTTTTCATAATTCTTGTCGACATATAAGATGGGCCAATCAGTTTTGATGGTGTCAGACAGCTGATCCCAAGCAGCATACAAGTATTCTGGTGCCAAAGAAGGAATTTCCTCTCCATTGTCCACAAGTAAATCTGGTTTCCTTGATAGAGCATCCGCAACTTGATTATCCTTTCCAGCTTTGTACTCAATGTTTGGCGAAAATGCTTCATAATCTGCAATCCAGCGAACAAGACGAGGTGTTGGATTTAGTTGAGACTTGAAGTAGATCAAGGGCTTGTGATCACTGTACACCGTATAGCCACCTTGACAACCATCGACAAAACAACGCCAAGTTCTTAAAGCATGGATGATAGCAATCAGTTCGCGTTCTTGAGCAGGCAATTTTTGTTCAGCTTTGGACAATTTCTTGGACTCATATGCAATTGGTAACCAGGCCGAAGAGTCAGGATCTTCTTGTAAGAGCACTGCACCTACTCCAAAATCACTTGAATCAGTTTCAATGCGGTAAGGCTTGCTCATGTCAGGCAGTTTCAGTAGAGGAGATGACGTTAGCATTTGCTTAATCGCTTTGAAGCTAGCTTCACATTCATCATTCCAGACGACAGCACGCTTTTTAGCACCCGTACCGTGAGTCAATTCAGTGAGAGGAGCAGCAATTGACGAGAAATTAGGGCAGAAACGACGGTAATGTTGTGCTAATCCAACAAATTGACGCACTTCTTGTACATTAGTAGGTCTAGGCCAGTCTTGAATAGCTTTCACTTTAGATGACGATGGCAGAATACCATTTGCAGAGACCTTGTAACCCAAAAATTCCAATTCACGCTTACCAAATTCACACTTTTTCCGATTGACGATAAGCCCTTCTTTCTCGAATATAGACAGTACTTGACGAACATGCTTGATATGATCTTCTCGTGTTTTGCTGAAGATACAACAGTCGTCCAAATAAACCAGGGCAAACTTGTCAATGCACTCTTTTAAAACTCCGTTCATCCAAGTTTGGTAAGAGGGTGGAGCATTTGAAAGTCCGAAAGGCAGCACAAGCCACTCCCATTTGCCATATCTAGTATTAAAACCGGTGAGAGGAATATCTGAGTCTTTGAGCCTAATTTGGTGGTAGCCAGAACGGAGATCCAGGCAAGTGAACCACGAAGCACCTTGTAACCGATCCAGACATTCATCAATCCGAGGCAGAGGAGTAGAGTTGCGGATAGTAACCTTGTTTAATGCACGGTAGTCGATGCACATTCTCATTTCACCGTTTTTCTTCTTGACAAATAGTACAGGAGCACCCCATGGTGAAGACGATGGTCGAATGAGACCCAGAGATTGCAGTTCTGTCAACTGACGCTGTAATTCATCAAGTTCAGCTGGACTCATACGAAAAGGAGGCCTATTGATGGGATTTACACCTTCAGGAATATTAATCACATGCGAGAAATTTTGTCTGTTGGGTGGTAGTCCAGGTAGCTTGTCTTGAAAGACCGTTGGAAAATCCTTCATCAATTGCTCTGTCCATACCATGTTCTCTTGAGTAATTCCAGTGTTTATGCCATCCTTTTCTCCTTGATCCACCATGTACAAGAAACATGCATTTGTGCCGTCCTCCTTCAACATTTTCTCTGCTTGAAGATGTGATACCAGGTAGTTCAATTCAGGCAACTGTTGAGTTGGTGTACTGGCCACACAAGACGACGAAGTAGGTGAAATAGTAGTTTTTTTACCATAGCCACAACAAGATAAGGTCCATGTATCATCGAACCAGTCTGCGACAGGCTTGTGTTCTTTCAACCAGGCTCTACCAAGAATGACATCGAACTTCGTATCAAAGACGAATGCTGACATGGAACTTGTATGACCCTGCAAATTTAGATCGTAGACAATCTTCTCATTGATGGGCGATACATTGCCACCCGCAGTTTCAACCTCTCTACCATGGATCACGCTACGACGACCATCGATCATTCTTGCGATTCTACCAGATATGTAGTTTTCACTAGCACCATTGTCAATTAAGCATTTGACGTTGACTACGTCCAGAGATTTGTTGAGCTTGATGGTTGCTCCATACAAAGGTAGTGTTGAGGTGTTTGCTGCATTCAACAGATTTGTCAAGTACACTGAGTCGGTGGTAAGATCGACAGTAGTTATAGGAGTATCCATGTCTTGAATGATAGGAAGCAATTCTAGAGGACGACGAGCATTCAATTTCACAGCTACTACCTCACTTGAGTTCGCCTTCTCTTTATTGTTGACAGGTACAGGTATGGTCACATCATTAGAGATAGTAGGAACGGACACAGAAACCAAAGGAGACAAAGAACTAGACGAGGAATCCATCATCGTTGACATGATTTGATTCAATTCACTCATTTGCGCGTTTCTTTTCTCAACAGCAATTTTATCACACAGGGACAGCGAGTAAGAGGCACTGCTAGCTTTATTACTACTTTCACATTGACTGCAATCACAACCATGGTTTTCCTCTTCCGTGTATTCGACATCTAGGATACAGTTCAAAACACCAACATTCTTGAAAAGTTTGCGTCTAGTGTCCAGATCCAATTTGTCAAAAGCATGCATGATTTCAATGGCACGGGTGTAACAATTCTTGGTGGTGTGTCCCATTTTCTTGCAGTGAAAACATGTAAGATTGACATCCTGACCTCTACGACCGCGATTGTTGTTGTTTCTGTTGTTCCTATTGTTCCTATTGTTATTGTTGCCGTTGTTGATATTGTTGTTGCCTTTGTTGTTGCTGTTGTTGCGATACATAATGGCATCCAAATCCATAGGCTGTACGTCGCTGTTGCTATTGTTGTATCTAGCATTTGTCTGTACACCAGCGCTGATCTCTGGATGATGAGCAAATTCATGCGCCAAAGCATCTGAGAACAGCTTCTCCAACGTACGTGATTCAATAGGCATGGCACGAATTTTGGCAATCAATTCCTTGTCTTTCAAACCTCTCATAAAACGATCACATTGCTCACGTTCACTAATATCCTTGATGGGGATGACAGCATCCATAAAACGATCCACATAATCACGAATTGAGTTTGTTTGTCGAATGGTAACCAGGACATCACGGGCTAAATCTTGGTCATTTGAGGGACGAAAATTGCTGATCAAAATTTCCTTCAGTTCTATCCATGTGGTAGGTGTTGTAAAATGACTGTTTGGATCCTCATGATGAGCAACGATGGTGGCAGCACGTCCAGATAATAAAGAAGAAGCAAAATTGTAAGTGCGTTCTTCGTTCCAGCCATTGTGCAGTTTTTGTTTGTCAATCAAACGAATCCAGGCATCAATTTCACTTGCATTGCGAGTTCCACTGTATGTGGGTGGTGTTGGCAATTTGACAGCAGGTGCTTGATTTTGTGCCTGAATGAAAGCAGCCATCATGTTGGTGAGCATGTGTTGGTTTTGTTCCATAAATTGGGCGTAATTTGGTGGAATTTGAGGTTGTTCTTGTTGTTGTTGGGGTGTGTTGCTCTGTTGACCATCCATGTTGAATAAATTAACGATAATGTGGTGAAGAGCAAGTGAGAGTGTTGATTTGATATTTAAAATGGTTGTTTGTGTTGTAGGTTGATGATATTGTAATTTGTAGAATGTTTTTGATCAATTGTATAAACGATTCAATTGCAGATTTGAGTTCTCCGAGCTGGTGGAATAGAAATCAACACGAGCGAGATGTATAGAATGTAGTAATAATAGTGTTCAAAGATAGAAACGAGAACGACTATAAAATATAGGAGGGTTGACTATTATGATTCAGTAAATGCAAAGATCTAATGTATGTGTTTCGATCTTTCCCTTTAAAGAATACTTAGCCGGCGTGTCTTGCTGTTCGACTTTTTTTGTTTGCTATTCTGCTATAGCACTGGGCAGAACAGTAAATATTAGTAACAAATAATCTGCTAGTATTTTACTAGTATTTTCAGGGGTAACGATTGCGGAAATACATTTGGGCAATGTTCACTTTTAATTACCATGGCCAATGGAGGTGTTGATTTTGCTGCTTGAGAAGCCGAATAAATTAGTCATCGCTTGTAATGCCAGTTTTCTATGAGTTATTGGACAAGCTATTGCATTTTGAAGCCATTTCAATTCATGAAGGATTTTGTAGAAGTGCTATCGATCCAGTTTAAAAACCTTCAAAATACCGCTTATACATGTCTTTTTAGCTAAATAGATAAGATTGATTATTTAAGCGTGTCTAAAAAGCTTTTTATGAAATGAAATTCTATTCTATGATATTATGTATTTATTTATGATCGATATGAAAGGCAGAAATAGCTTTCAAATGCTTAGAGTGGACATCGCTTAGCAGCATTATTCATATTTTATTTCAAATTGAGAATTGATACGCTCATTCTCTCCACTTTAAAACTTCCTTAATTTAGGGAAGGATGTCAAGTTCTGGTATTTAATGTTTATGAAGAAGATTCAATAAGGAAATAGCTTTGTTGCACTTGAAAAGCTCGTCTATTATGGAAAGCTTTTGATTTTGTTTAAGCTCAATTTAATTAGAAATAGAAGTTTGAAGACAAGAAAAAGGAATTGTTAAGCTGAAACAAAAAAAAAACGGTGGTCATGATCCGATTTTATTTTTTGAATAATTATTCAAGCGGTAGAGATACAAAGGGTGATAGCGGACATTTATACACTTGCTGATGTTTGAGTGAATTACAACACTTGAAATACATTTTCTCACAATCAATAGCAACTGTCAGTTTGTTAGCCCAACATATCGTCCAATATTTCAAAGTCGAAGCCGTCTGGCGGTGAAGTGCCGTCAGGGCCCCAAGGAAGAGTTCCCTCTTGCAACAATCGCATACCATTCTTGCGACATATCTGTCTCAGATCATGGTAGTTTGTCACCTCATACTTGGCCTCAGCAACGGATCTGTTGATTGCAACTTCAACATCAGCCCTAAATTCAGCCAGCAATTGTGAGAGCAGCCTTTGTCTATCCTTGTTACTAAAGCATTATTATCAAATTCTTTAGTGAAAAGTTAACTGTATCATATTGTATCAA
The DNA here is from genome assembly GCA_037974945.1 of Mucor circinelloides. Lineage (NCBI taxonomy): Eukaryota > Fungi > Mucoromycota > Mucoromycetes > Mucorales > Mucoraceae > Mucor > Mucor circinelloides. The sequence goes on along the minus strand of JBBNAA010000028.1, from coordinate 307,528 downwards.
GCTCTCAAAAGCAACCCCTTACCATCTGATATTTTGCAAGCGTTTGTGCATGTCTTTAACGTTTCCGTAAGTCACTGATGACATTGTTTATTATTATTATTTGAAAGAAATTACAGGATTGTTGATTATTAATAGCGATTCCGTCTCCTGTCTTATATATGAAAAACTGCTACTGATTAGCATCATCATCCGATCAAGATCCATAATTGTATCTCAATTTGATACAGAGCAGTATGTACCTTCAACAGCGTCGGCTTATAAACTTGGATGGAACACAATACAAACGTTTAACAGCCTGAAAAAAGCACCATCAAGATCAGTAGTATTGAACATGCGGATTTATATTAGTAATGACTAGAAATTGAGTTTATTCATAGAGAGAACGTTGTTTAAGACGTATACTAAGTATTGCAACAATAACAAGAGTCCTCGTCACTGCTCCAGTAGCATTCGTCTCGGTATCTGGATGAGTAGACTGGAAGTTTAGTGCTCCCAATTCGCCCGCAACAGTAGCAACTCGTCCCAGAAGAAATGCACTTAATGACTCTTCTCTTGTGGCGAGTCCAATAACTATAGACATATGGGTTAGAAGAGAACAAACAATTTATTTCATAAATTAAGTATCATAAACTCACACCCTCCTCAGCTTTTTTTTCCAGTACAATTCTTGTATAAACCACGGCTTAAGCCCTGCCACCTCAAAAGTCTCCAGCTTCCTTTGGAACTTGTAAACTGGGTTAGCTACAGGTGGCGCCGAATTCCGTCTTTTTATTAGATACTGGTCAGCCATGTCGAACGGTAGAAATAAAAGATCAAAAAATGTGGATTGAAGTGTCTTTTGGTAGTGGTTGAGTCAAAATATCGTACGAGCACTTGAGACATAAGGAAACTGAATCAATCTTTTTGACACCCGAGATTGAGCGAGTATTCACTTCCATCTCTACGAATAGTAGAAACGAATTTAGTTCAAGCAATCAAATAGAGAACAAGCTATATATTTCTAAAACGACACCAGTCGGGTTACATGTAACTTGATGAAGCTTTTACAAAGAATGTGTATATAAAAGGCTCAAAAAATGAGGCATCATCCCAAATAATCTGAAACTGTTTATTTTAATTTTCAAAAGTTCAAAAAACACATCGCCAATACAAATTAATTGTACATTATATCAGCGAACAACATGGCCAAAACCAATAAATCAACTGGATCATATTACTGTCATTGTGATCAATGTAAAGGCAGCAAAGTCGATAAACAAAAATATGATAGACATAAGCTGAGAAGAGTCAAGAATAGAAGCAACCAAAGAAATGGTCGCATTTCCACACAAAGGCCAATTACAACAAACCATTCAACGGCGCCTTCTGAAGTTGCTTCAATGTTGCCTGATGCTTCTGTACCTGTGCCTGAAAGTCAAATGTCTTTCGCTGAAACAACTGAAGACGAAGAATTTTATAAATCCACGGATGACCAAGAAACTGACACTTCTGAGTTGAATTCCGATTGCGAGCCTGATTATGATGATCCCATGGTCAATAAATTTCATGCTGTAAATGGCTCTGTTCTTGCGACGAATTGCACTGACATAAGTGGTAATGTGAAGCAATGAGTTTACTGACATTGTAGTTTTTTGGAGTGTATTCAGTAAATTAACATGTCTTTTTAATGATACAATTAGATAATGAAGGCGAGCTTGAAATCGGCTTTGACAACAAAGAACTAACCAGATTGACTCTGAAAACATTTGAAGAACATGCTGATTTTTATTCAAGAGATATAATACCAGATGGTAAATGTCCCCCCCCCCCAATTTATTCATTTCCAGTGACCTATTTACTTACCTTCATTGTCAATCATAGGCAATCCACACAATGTTGGTGAAGATGCATTGATGATATTCGTTTCATTTTTCATCATCTTGTTTCAGCTTTCATATTTACCAGATGTTGCAGTAAAAAACCTGATCAAGTTTATCAATGTTCTATTCAAATTGGCCGCTGAAAAAAATGGTGACGATGCCCTGCTTGAGTTTGGAACAATCGACCGAATCAAACGAAAAATTGGATTCAATGCAGCATGCGACGGAATTGTTGAATATGCCCAGTGCGTCAAATGCTACTCAGTGTACCGCTTACATTATCCATCGTCTCCTCCACCATCCAAGTGCATCTTTCCTGATGTTGACAGCATATCCCTTCTTTGTGATGAGCCTCTTTTTGCAAACACCATCACCAAAAATCCTATCAGATTGTTAGTATACCACAGCTTAAAATACCACATCAAACGGCTTGCAACTAGACGAGGCTTTGAAGATGTCATCAATCACCACAAATATCGTCAGACACCACCTGATGAGTTGAACGATGTGTATGACGGGTACATTTGGAAAAACCTCAAGCTCAAAGATAACACCACACCATTTTTCAGCATTGATCCCGCCGACGACAATCAAGAGATACGACTTGGCATTGCAATCAACCTTGATTGGACTTCAGTCCATAGCAATGTATCCAGCGGTGCCTTGTATGTTTCGATTTTGAATCTTCCTCGTCCAGAGCGTAACAAGCCTTGCAATGTTTTACTAAGCTTCCTCTTCAACGGAGCAGAGGCACCGACTTCCAAGATCAACCAAGCCATTCAACCATTAATTGAGGAATTGCAAGACCTGTATGTCAACGGCTTCTTGATCACCACATTCAACAGCAAGAAGGCTCCACGCAGAGTAAGAGTCGCGCTTATCAACACCTCATCAGATAATCCAGCAGCCAGAAAGTTGAACTGTTTTACAGGCTGTTCCTCTCATCGATCTTGTTGGTATTGTACTCTTTACTTCCCCTCACTGCCTGGAAACTGTCGGAAAAGAGACTTTAGCAACTTTCCAACCAATATCTCTTTATGGCACAACCTTGATATGACGAAAACCAACCGTGAAGCGAGAATTTGGAAGTCGATCCGCGACAAGTCAAAAAGAGATAACTATGCCAAGAAAACAGGCCTGCGATGGAGTGAGTTTCGGTCTCTACCATACTATAACGTCAATAGATGTACCACGACAGATGGAATGCATTGTTTGTTTTTATCGCAGGTTCCTTTGTTGATGTCCCTTTATGAAGAGTTTGGCTTGATTAAGAAAAGCGATTACGAAGTGTAAGTGTATATCAGGAAGGATCCTAAAAAGAGTTATTAGATTGAATACAACCATACTAATTCCTTTATTGATTACCACCGTATCTTTAGTATAGCCGACGCTACCAAAAGCATGATTATGCCTTCAGGCTATGAGCGTTTTCATCGCAATATATCCATGGGTTTCTCGTACATGAAAGGTATGTGCAAATTGTAATCGGCTGTTGTTGTCAAGAACTGCATACTAACATTTGCTCCATTCATTTTGTAGCTGATAATTACAGAGTCTGGCTGTTGGTGTATGCCCCATATATACTGTACAGGTTGAGTAATATCTGCCATCCATCATTTCGTCTCAAGATTAAAGGAACGGGGTTGACCAAAGCGCATCTTGATAACTTCTATGCATTTCATATGGCTTGTCGTCTTATATTGCAACCTTCGATGAAAAGAGAAGATGTAACCATGGCGCACAAATACTTTCTCGAGTACAATCAATCCTTTGTTAAGCTGTTCACTGCTGAAATGGTCAAGCCGTACAATCACCTTCTTCTACATCTGTCGCAAAACATTCTTGATTTCTCATCTGTGGTCCATACATGGTGCTTTGCATACGAAAGGTATTATAGCTAATAGAAACACGCAATGTAAGATTATTTGATACTGATTTTTCTACTTGATTAGATACAATTACCTTCTCAAATCAATCGAAACCAGCAAGAGAGAACACTTTGAACGCACTATCATGAAGAGATTCGTTGAAAAATGCAATGCAATGTCCATGATCAAAGCATTTGACCACATCTTGGATGATAATGCCTTGAGCCTGCTTTACGAGGTTGCGAATGCCAATGGCCATATGGGCAATCTGCCTGCATCTACCGCCTCCAATACCCTCGACTTTCCACCAATAGCAGCTGATTTCTACGACAAGAAGCGTCAGTTTTATACCCTCTCATCCTTTAACATTCCAAATGTTACTGGAAGTGAAGAAATACCTACTGCTCATGGATCACTGCAACAAACATCATCATCTGAAATTGGAAGAAGCCACTCTGATTTCACCTTGGACAAGCAAACATTTGACTTTCTTGTTGAGCATTATGAATGTGCGTACGAAGGTGCCTTCCATGTTGTGGCAGCAGGAAGTGCTCTTGAAGATCGTGGGTTGAATACCGCTGTTGTTAGAAACAAGGTGACCAAGATGGCGTCGCATACCATTGAAGGTCTCGTGTATCGTTCTCTGTGGAAAGGAAGTTGCACTGGTGCGTACATCCAAGCGCATTTTCAAGGCTCTCATGGTTCTCTCGTTGGATTATACCCTGGCGCTGTGATGTTCTTTTTCGATCATTCGTTGCGTTTGCCAAATGGTACTTTAAAAGTACATCATTTCGCATATTGCCGTTGGTTCAAAAAGCTTCCATCCACGTCAAAAATGCAGAGAGACACCAAAAACACGGTCGAGGTCTGGGGGAAAAACTATGAAAGACTTGACAGGTATTGCATTCTGCCTGTTCAGCGTATATACAGCCAAGTGTGTGTGGATATCCGAAAAAATAACGTGTTCGTGATACCGATTATAAAGAAGAAGTATTTGTAAATAGAAATAAATAATTAGAAGAAAATAAAAGAGAAAAAGGTCGTCAAATTGTTTGGAACAAAATTATAAATTTATTGAGAGAAAACGTAATCACTTTCCAGTAAATTTGATTCATTCAACAAATCAATTGTTGATTTAGTCAAGGTGACAGCTGAAAATCTACTAAAATCATCTGTGCGTCGATGCGCGTTCTTGGCTAAGGGTGCTTGCTGCATTTCAGCCAAACGTGCTTTGATGTCCTCAAAGAAGAGCTTTGTCTTTCAAATGAATTAGTTAGGGTGTACATTAGGCATAATAAGGCTTTCATCAAATGTTTACCTTGGGATTTTCAGCTCTGTATGCTGGCTGGTAAACCTTCCAATCTGCACCAACATTGTCCTCATCGCTCTCTTCATCGGATTGAAGCTCATTTGACAGGAGAAGGCGCAGGCAACCTTCTCCATGGCTAGCAATTAGAGCCTCCTTGACTCCAATGTTCCCCTCAACAAAAAGACTACGCTTCTCCATTTTCTGAAACACATACATTTTCAATCAATTCTATACAGGTACAAGAATGTTGTATTGTCTTACCAGCATTCTTCGGCTCTTTCTGCGATTTAGCTTGTCGTTCATCGCCTTGTCTTGAAGGACCAAGCTAGCACTACGTTTATCGTTGGCGTACTTGCGGCAAATCTTCGAACGTATTCTGCTTTTGTTAAACGGTGCCCAAGAACGCTTGACATCCGCACCACCACCGCGAGATAAAATCTCATGAGCGATCTCGTCGAGAACAAATTGAGTTACATCCGCGATGATGTGGGCGTTGTGCTCTCCATTGACACCGCCTTCACGACAGTCAGAAAAGTCCCAGACAGAAGAGTTTACCTGCAATCCGTCACGAATCCAAGTCTACATTTATTGTAAGTTGAGCAATGGCAATTGATATTAAGTCAAAATGAAACTTACAGAAACCATGTTGTTGTTGATGGATTCTTGGCCAGCATCCACAACGTCGTCTGCATCATCAGGAGTGACGTCCTTGGTAGCTGAGGCAGACAAGGAATTAACCTTGTTTATGACAGTAACCAAGGATGTTTCCATCAATGAGACTTTGTTTAGAATCGCATTCTGATTGCGCATGAGCTCCTGTTGAGTGCGAATGAGCTCGTTTTGCTGCCTTAAAATGGCTTGGATATCACCAACGTTGATGATAGATTTCAGCGCAGACAAGAAGACGTGCAGCTGCGATTCTTGTTGGCTTTGCTCTTCTTCGTCAAGAATGTCTTCGCCAGAGCTGTTGCCATTATCTACATCATCATTTCTGGGCCTTTTGCTGGCGGGTTGTCTTGTTGAGGAGGGGCGAGCCATGTTGATTAATGAAAAATTGGAGATTATTAAAGAGAGAATACTAGAAACAGCCGACTGATAATGGCATAGAGGGTTTATTTATACAATAGTATTTCAAGCATTTACAATTGAGGCGCCTCCAATGTTGCTAATCCAACAACATTATCGCAATCAAGACATGATAAACTGAAGGCTCAGATGATAATACTATCACTACACAGCTTTTTCTTCGATGTTTCATATTCATATAACTGGGGATGCTGCTGTGGGTCTCGTGAATTTTGACAAGCGGAAATTACTAAAGTGTACCTGATAGATATTGGGGGTAAAGTAGATGATGGATGGGGGGACTGTTTTGGGGGGATGCGATGGATAAAGAAAAAAAAGTATAAATACATGGAAATCTGGCATTTGCAAAAAACGTTTTCCCTTTTTTTTAATCACCTTCTCTGTTGTCTGCTCAGTTGGTTTTTCATGTCTTGTGTATAATATTGTAAGTTATTCGAATGATGACAAGTAATCTATTTCTCACCACCACATTTGTTTTAGTTCCTGCTGTAGTCTGTTTCCTACCATTGATTTGTATCTAATGAGATCGCTTCTGTGCTAATTGATGAGTAGCTCCAGGTACGTTACATTACTCTTTCATTTTCCACGGCATATTCTAACATGGCATTTGAAATAACACTAGCCAACGCTGACCGCTGGGTAATACTGTAGGCATCCCAATCTCGCAAATAAATTGTCTGCTCTCCATAAAAAGGTAAGTTGAAAGCATTTAGCTGCTGATCACTTTTGTACATGGCGGGCTAACTTTGTTTAAAGTATCATTGATAATAATAGTAAGGTTTTTGAATGCTGGTGTTCCTCCTACTGCTGCTGCACTGTTATGATGGTTTCTCGTTGGCTTTGCTTCCAGCAGCAAATATAATTTAACCGTAGTATCATCTATCGTCGCGGCCACCACCAACTATTCTTGTGTCTTCCTCTCACTGCTTCCTGCTTACTGTTGTTTTGCCACCAGTCTTTCTTTGGGACATTGCTTTGGCCAACCAATGACAATATCAATCTATTGAAATGTAGCCAAGGCGTTTCATAGGTCCTGCTTTTCAGGTGCATTAGAACGGATTGTCTGTAGTAGCTTTTTTGACCCAATTTTCAACGATATATACAGATTTTGTTTTATTCAATAATAAATTGCCCTAATGATAGCCTATAAAATCCCAATTATTCCCAATTTTACCCATGATTTTTTGTTTTATTCCGTATAAACCAGCGATAAGCTATCGATAAACAGACCCTAAATTCAGGAACAGTCAAAATTCATCAACGATAGCGTTTATGCGATTAGCTAAAACCTTCTTTCCAGAGTTAAATAAGCCTATGAGAAACTGTTAAATCACGACTGAAACTATGTCTCGCGTACTAGAATTCCACGGGAAACCCATAATGATGCGTAATGAAATCGATAAGTTTGAGACAAAAGAAATTCAATTTACTCAACTCAACTTGTTTTACATATTTTTGGTTTTTTTTTGAAGTGTCTCACTCGAGCTCGGCTTCTCCTGAAACCAACTGAGTATTTTGTTTGAAAGCGAAATCGCTTTGAGAAGTTTGAACCCAATTTGCGTAGAACATTGCAAATATGGTAACATACAAATATGGTAGTTAGCGCGAAATCAAGCACATTATATTCACGATTCAAACTGGCATCAAAATAAATCAATTCAATTCCCTTCAAATATTAGTCAAAATACTAGTGATAGGTATTCATCATTAGTAAAATACTAGCTAGCTAAAATGTTACTAATATTTTACTAATATTTGAAATATTAGTAAAATACTAGCTGATTATTGGTTACTAATATTTACTGTTCTGCCCAGTGTAGGCGACAGATAGAAAAAAAAAGGAAGTAAAAAAATAACAGAAGTTGCTACCAATTGTCAGATGCGAATATGTAGATTTAGTATTTGCAATCTGAGATCTGATCGAGATAATAGAGATAGTGTATATAAGATATGTGCAGGAATATGTATATAGCCTTTTAGTTAGATGGATAAAAAGGTGGTTTTATTATTGTTACAATTGTCGGTTTACTTTATCCAATATAGTTTGTGTAATGTTATGAGCTATCCAGGTTAATCGCTGTTTGATATTCCTGGAAGCTGGCGCTCTTGGTTTAAACCTACGCTTCTTGTTTTTGTTTGTATTTAGCCTTTGGATAATATCCTGCAGATCTAAATCACTGTCAGAATATGTATCAACCCTGACAGTTTTGTCAGGGTTGATACATATTCTGACAGTGATTTAGATCTGCAGGATATTATCCAAAGGCTAAATACAAACAAAAACAAGAAACGCAGGTTCAAGCCAAGAGCGCCGACATCTAGAAATATCAAACAGCGCTTAACATGGATTGTCAATAACATTACACAGACTATATTGGATAAAACCAATCCCTAAACCTAATATTAATAAAATCACCTTTTTATCCATTCAACTAAAAGGCTATAACATATTCCTGCATACATACTCTTTCTATATCTCTATTACTATTGATCAGACTTCAGATTGCGAATACTAAATCTATATATTCGCATCTGACAATTGGTAGCAACTTTCGTACCTATTTTTTTAAATCCTTTTTTTTCTATTTTGTCGCCTATAGCAGAATAGCAAACAAAAAGTCGAACATCAAGACACGCCGGATAAGTATTCACTAAAGGAAAAGATCGAACATATATATTAGATCTTATCATTTTACTGAATCATAATATCCACCCCTCCCATATTTTAGTTGTTCGCCTCTATCTGAACACTACATTACTATTCAATTTCTCGCTCGTGTTGATTATATTCCACCAGCTCGGAGAACACAAGTCTACATTTTGAATTGCTTATTTACATCGACAAAAACATTCAGCAAATCGAACTATTATACAACCAATACAAACAAATATTACACACGCCAAATCTTTATTGTACCTGGTCTTTCAGCAAACATTCAATAAGTTATTCAATATGGATGATCAGCAACCTCAACACAACCAACAAACTGGCTCTGAACCTCAAATTCCCCATAACTATACTCAATTTATGGAACAAAATCAGCACATGCTCACTAGTATGATGACTGCATTCATTCGAGCACAGGCACAAGCACCTGCTGTCAAATTGCCAACACCCCCTACATACGGTGGAGCTCGTGATGCAGGTGAAATTGACGCTTGGCTTCGTCTCATCGATAAACAAAAAATTCACAATGGCTGGACGGAAGAACGCACATACAATTTTGCTTCTTCGTTGCTATCTGGACGTGCTGCAACTATTGTTGCTCATCATGAGGATCCTAACAGCAGTTTCACCACACCTACAACTTGGAAAGAATTAAAGGAGATCCTTATCAGTAATTTCAGACCATCCAACGATCAAGATCTAGCTCGTGATGTTCTAGTTACAATTCGTCAAACAAATTCCATTCGTGATTATGTCGACAGGTTTATGGATGCTGTCATACCCATCAAGGATATCAGTGAACGTGAACAGTGTGATCGTTTCATGAGAGGATTGAAGGACAAGGATTTGATTGCTCAAATTCGCGCAATGCCAATTGAATCTCGTACCTTGGAAAGTTATTTTCGGATGCTTTAGCCTTTGAATTTGCTCGTCATCCAGAGATCAGTGCTGGTGTTCAGACAAATATCAGATACAACAATGATGTGCAGCCAATGGACTTGGATGCTATCATGCATCGTGACAACAAGAGTCATTACAACAACAATAACAACACTTATAACAACAATTACAGAAACAACAACAATAATAACAGTAGCAAAAACAACAATCAGTCTCGTGGTCGTCGTAGACGACATGATCCCAACCTCAAATGTTTCCATTGCAAAAAAATTGGACACACCTCCAAGAATTGCGTTGCTCGTGCCATGGAGATTATGCACGCCTTTGACAAACTGGATCTTGATACAAGACGCAAGCTATTCAAAAACGTTGGAGTTTTGAATTGTATTTTGGATGTCGAATACACAGAAGAGGATGACAATGGTTGTGATTGCAGTCAATGTCAACAAAGTGGTAATAAAGCTAGTGGTTCCTCTTACCTGTTGTCTTTGTGTGATCAAATTGCTGTCGATAAAAGAAAAGCACAATTGAGTGAATTGAATCAAATCATTGGAATGATGGATTCTTCAGTCGCTTCGTCTTCCTCGGTTTCTGTGGCTGTCACCACTGTCAATAATAATGTTCCTGTACCTGTACCCGATAATAGTCAAGAGGTGAATGTTGTTTCTGCATCAAAAGACGAATTGGTGTCAATTCCTGTGGTGGAAAATATAAACTCTCGTCGTCCTATAGAATTGGTTCCTGTCATTCAAGAAATCGATGCGTCAACAACTGTCGATTTCACTACAGATTCTGTGTACCTGACCAATCTCTTAAATGCAGCCAACACATCCACTCTACCTCTATACTCGGCAACTGTCAAACTCAACAATTCTATGGGTATAGTCAACGTCAAATGTTTGATTGATAATGGTGCTAGTGAAAACTATATCTCAGGTAGAATTGCAAGATTGATTGAGGGTAATCGTAGTGTAATTCATGGCAGAGAGGTTGAAACTGCAGGTGGAAATGTGTCCCCTATCAGCGAAAAGATTGTCTATGATCTGAATCTTCAAGGCCATACTAGCTCCATGTCTGCATTTGTCTTTGACACAAAGTTTGACATCATCCTTGGTAGATCTTGGTTAAAGAAGCATAAACCTGTTGCTGATTGGTTTGACGACACTTGGACTTTATCTTGTTGTGGTTCTGGAAAGGTGGTTATCTCACCTAGTGCGTCGTTTTGTATTGCTAGTGCACCACCTCAACAGCCTCCTGAATTGAACTATCTGGTATCTCACCTACAAGCAAAGAAAATCTTGAAGGAGGAAGGCACAAAGGCATGTTTCTTATATATGGTGGATCAAGGAAAAACGACTGGGGTAGACACCGAGATTACTCAGGAAAATGTAGTATGGACAGATCAGTTGATGAAGGATTTTCCAACTGTGTTTCAAGACAAGTTACCTGGATTACCACCAAATAGACAAGACTTCTCCCATGTGATCAATGTTCCTGAAGGTGTCAAGCCTATCAATAGACCTCCTTTTCGCATGAGCCCTGCAGAGCTTGATGAACTACAACGTCAGCTAAATGAGCTACAGTCTTTGGGCCTTATACGACCATCATCTTCACCATGGGGCGCACCGGTTCTTTTTGTAAAGAAGAAAAATGGTGAAATGCGAATGTGCATTGACTACAGGGCATTGAACAAGGTCACCATTCGTAACGCTACTCCTCTGCCTCGTATTGATGAATGTCTGGATCGTTTGCAAGGTGCTTCGTGGTTCACTTGCCTGGATCTCCGTTCTGGCTACCACCAAATTAGACTTAAAGACTCAGATATTCCTCTCACTGGTTTTAATACTAGATATGGCAAATGGGAGTGGCTTGTGCTGCCTTTCGGACTTTCAAATGCTCCGCCCTCTTACCAAACTTGGATGAACGGAGTTTTAAAAGACTGCATTGACAAGTTTGCCCTGGTTTATTTAGATGACTGTTGTATCTTTAGCAAAACACGAGAAGATCATATCAAGCATGTTCGTCAAGTATTGTCTATCTTTGAGAAGGAAGGGCTTATTGTGAATCTCAAAAAGTGTGAATTTGGTAAGCGTGAACTGGAATTTTTGGGTTACAAGGTCTCGGCAAATGGTATTTTACCATCGTCATCCAAGGTGAAAGCTATTCAAGACTGGCCTAGACCTACTAATGTACAAGAAGTGCGTCAATTCGTTGGATTAGCACAACATTATCGTCGCTTCTGCCCCAATTTCTCTTCAATCGCTGCTCCTCTCACTGAATTAACTCACGGTACTGGTGCTAAAAAGCGTGCTGTTGTCTGGAATGATCAATGTGAAGCTAGTTTCAAGAACATCAAGCATATGCTAACATCATCTCCATTACTGAAACTACCTGACATGAGCAAACCATACAAGATCGAAACTGACTCAAGTGACTTTGGTGTTGGTGCAGTACTCTTACAGCAAGACTCTGACTCTACTTCTTGGTTGCCAATTGCTTATGAATCAAAGAAACTGTCGCCAGCTGAACAAAAATTGCCTGCTCAAGAACGGGAATTAATTGCTATTGTCCATGCTTTGAGAAGTTGGCGTTGTTTCATCGATGGTTGTCAAGGTGGCTACACTGTGTACAGCGATCACAAACCGCTGGTTTATTTCAAATCTCAACTGAATCCAACACCTCGCTTAGTTCGCTGGATAGCTGACTATGAAGCTTTCTCACCAAACATAGAATACAAAGCTGGAAAGGAAAATCAGGTAGCAGATGCACTATCAAGAAGACCAGACTTACAAGTGGACAATGGAGAGAAAATACCTTCTTTGGAACCAGAATACTTGTATGCAGCTTGGGATCAGTTATCAGACACCATCAAAACAGATTGGCCAATTCTCTATGTCAACAAAAATTATGAAAAGATGAAATCAGATGTATTGAGGAAACGGATGGAGAAAGAGGAGGATCAGTTTGTCGTGCGTCAAAAGACAGTATATAGACTAGTCAAAATGCAGGATGGAACGACGAAACAGGTCAAGTTTATCCCTTTCTCGGATCGTGCTGATTTGGTTTTCAAATATCATGAAGCCTTTGGTCATGCTGGTATCAAGACTATGTTAAAGATGATTACAGAGAGATATTGGTGGCCTGGTTTTCGCAAAGACATCCAAGAGTGGTTAAAAACCTGTGCTGTTTGTCAATTGAATAGTCGTCGTGACCATGTTCATCAAGATGTCATGCATCCTCTACAAATACCTCAAGCATTTGATCGCTGGCACTTGGATTTTGTGGGAGAATTGCCTACAACTGGAAATGGAAACAAGTGGTTGTTGACGGCTGTGGATTACCTCACTAACTGGCCTATCGCAAGAGCAGTACCAGTAGCATCTATGGAAGCGGTAGCAGATTTCATTTATGAGGAAATTGTCATGAGATTTGGTTGTCCCTCTGAAATTGTGACGGATCGAGGTGCCAACTTTACTAGTGGTCTTGTAGCAGCCTATACTAAACGTGTTGGAACAAATCACAAGCTGACTTCGGCATTCCACCCCCGTACAAATTCCAAGGTTGAACGATATAATGGTGTTATCAAGCAAATGCTTCGAAAATATGTCAATGGTGCTATTCATCGTTGGGATGATTTTGTGTACGCGGCTCTGTGGGCAAGTAGAATTAGAATACACTCTACAACAGGTTTTTCTCCCTACTATCTGGTATATGGACGTGAACCTAGACTGCCTGGGGATGTGCTTAGGCCATATATTACAAAGGAAATGCTTCTGGATAAACGTACTGTGGCTGATATCACTTCGCGTGAGCTAGAATTACTCGGTCAACATCGTGCTGCTGCTGAATTCCGTTTGAAAGCTATGGGTGAAGCTGACAAGAAACGTTGGGATGCCAAGATTAAGCCTACAAGTTTTGAAATTGGTGATATGGTCATGCTGACTCATGAAGGCAAGTTTGGTTTAGAACCTCGCTACAAAGGACCCTACATCGTGACAAAGGTGTTCCCCGATTTTGGTACTTATCAATTGGAAACCATTACTGGTGAACCATTGGAATCATTGGTGCATGTTGATAGACTAAAAGCAGCTAAAGGAGAGAGGCCTGCAGAACCTTGGTATGACCCTACCTCTAGTCGTCGTACTGTTCGTGATGCTGACCGTCTGCGTCTTGTCTCAAATAATACTACCACCACTGTAGCATCATCTCCATCATCATCCACACCTATCTCCTCCTTGTCAAATCAAAATTTGAATCAGCCTCAAGATGACTTCATTGATATGCCTGTCTCTAATACTACACCAAGCATAGCTATACGGTCAACCACTGATAATATCACTACTCAAGTAAAAGATACACCGCAAAATTTCGTACCATCACTTCAACATGAATCGACACCCATCCAGCAAGTATTATCAGATGAGGATTTGTCTCTTCATGGGAGTAGTATTATGGATGAGACAGAGGAGAACGAGCACGGATTGAATCAAATTATGGATGGATACGACTTTTTGTCATCAGCCGATAGTGATATTGAAATCATGGATCAAGCATCTTCATCTAACAAGACAGCTATACTCTCACCAAATATAGAACCATCAGCACGTGTCGTCATGCAACAGCCTCCTACGATGTCTATCTCATCTTCTTCTTCGTCGTCTTCTTATCTGTCTTCCCAATCTGCAGTGTCAAATACTACTACTAGTGATGCAATCATCAATGAAACAGCCAGTGTCGATCCAGATTATTTAGAGCTGGATGAGCGTGTGTCAGGACCAGAAATGAGTGAAACCACCTCCATTACTACCACTACTCGACCTATGTCTGGCTCTCTATTTAAGCAACCAGTTACTGCACAAGTTAATCAAGAACCAAATACATCCACTACTACCGCCAACTCTTCTTCTTCTTCCACTGAGCCAAATCAAGCTTCTACAGTGCCTACCTCAAGTTTTCCCTCTACCACTAGTAGTGATTTCGTTTTCAAACCACCTGCTATTCCAAAAATTTCGACTCATAATCAAACAACTCAACCGACAAAAGTTGTCAACCTCTCGTCTTCCATGCCAACAAACACCGGTGATGGTTCATCAAGCTCAAATGATGTTGTTCAGGGTCGAACAATTGTTTCGAAGGGGGGTGATGTCAGGGTTGAAGGTTATTCTGACAGTGATTTGGATCTGCAGGATATCATTGACAGGCTAAACACAAACAAGAATAAGAAACGCAGGTTCAAGCCAAGAGCGCCGACATCTAGAAATATCAAACAGCGCTTAACATGGATTGTCAATAACATTACACAGACTATATTGGATAAAACCAATCCCTAAACCTAATATTAATAAAATCACCTTTTTATCCATTCAACTAAAAGGCTATAACATATTCCTGCATACATACTCTTTCTATATCTCTATTACTATTGATCAGACTTCAGATTGCGAATACTAAATCTATATATTCGCATCTGACAATTGGTAGCAACTTTCGTACCTATTTTTTTAAATCCTTTTTTTTCTATTTTGTCGCCTATAGCAGAATAGCAAACAAAAAGTCGAACATCAAGACACGCCGGATAAGTATTCACTAAAGGAAAAGATCGAACATATATATTAGATCTTATCATTTTACTGAATCATAATATCCACCCCTCCCATATTTTAGTTGTTCGCCTCTATCTGAACACTACATTACTATTCAATTTCTCGCTCGTGTTGATTATATTCCACCAGCTCGGAGAACACAAGTCTACATTTTGAATTGCTTATTTACATCGACAAAAACATTCAGCAAATCGAACTATTATACAACCAATACAAACAAATATTACACACGCCAAATCTTTATTGTACCTGGTCTTTCAGCAAACATTCAATAAGTTATTCAATATGGATGATCAGCAACCTCAACACAACCAACAAACTGGCTCTGAACCTCAAATTCCCCATAACTATACTCAATTTATGGAACAAAATCAGCACATGCTCACTAGTATGATGACTGCATTCATTCGAGCACAGGCACAAGCACCTGCTGTCAAATTGCCAACACCCCCTACATACGGTGGAGCTCGTGATGCAGGTGAAATTGACGCTTGGCTTCGTCTCATCGATAAACAAAAAATTCACAATGGCTGGACGGAAGAACGCACATACAATTTTGCTTCTTCGTTGCTATCTGGACGTGCTGCAACTATTGTTGCTCATCATGAGGATCCTAACAGCAGTTTCACCACACCTACAACTTGGAAAGAATTAAAGGAGATCCTTATCAGTAATTTCAGACCATCCAACGATCAAGATCTAGCTCGTGATGTTCTAGTTACAATTCGTCAAACAAATTCCATTCGTGATTATGTCGACAGGTTTATGGATGCTGTCATACCCATCAAGGATATCAGTGAACGTGAACAGTGTGATCGTTTCATGAGAGGATTGAAGGACAAGGATTTGATTGCTCAAATTCGCGCAATGCCAATTGAATCTCGTACCTTGGAAAGTTATTTTCGGATGCTTTAGCCTTTGAATTTGCTCGTCATCCAGAGATCAGTGCTGGTGTTCAGACAAATATCAGATACAACAATGATGTGCAGCCAATGGACTTGGATGCTATCATGCATCGTGACAACAAGAGTCATTACAACAACAATAACAACACTTATAACAACAATTACAGAAACAACAACAATAATAACAGTAGCAAAAACAACAATCAGTCTCGTGGTCGTCGTAGACGACATGATCCCAACCTCAAATGTTTCCATTGCAAAAAAATTGGACACACCTCCAAGAATTGCGTTGCTCGTGCCATGGAGATTATGCACGCCTTTGACAAACTGGATCTTGATACAAGACGCAAGCTATTCAAAAACGTTGGAGTTTTGAATTGTATTTTGGATGTCGAATACACAGAAGAGGATGACAATGGTTGTGATTGCAGTCAATGTCAACAAAGTGGTAATAAAGCTAGTGGTTCCTCTTACCTGTTGTCTTTGTGTGATCAAATTGCTGTCGATAAAAGAAAAGCACAATTGAGTGAATTGAATCAAATCATTGGAATGATGGATTCTTCAGTCGCTTCGTCTTCCTCGGTTTCTGTGGCTGTCACCACTGTCAATAATAATGTTCCTGTACCTGTACCCGATAATAGTCAAGAGGTGAATGTTGTTTCTGCATCAAAAGACGAATTGGTGTCAATTCCTGTGGTGGAAAATATAAACTCTCGTCGTCCTATAGAATTGGTTCCTGTCATTCAAGAAATCGATGCGTCAACAACTGTCGATTTCACTACAGATTCTGTGTACCTGACCAATCTCTTAAATGCAGCCAACACATCCACTCTACCTCTATACTCGGCAACTGTCAAACTCAACAATTCTATGGGTATAGTCAACGTCAAATGTTTGATTGATAATGGTGCTAGTGAAAACTATATCTCAGGTAGAATTGCAAGATTGATTGAGGGTAATCGTAGTGTAATTCATGGCAGAGAGGTTGAAACTGCAGGTGGAAATGTGTCCCCTATCAGCGAAAAGATTGTCTATGATCTGAATCTTCAAGGCCATACTAGCTCCATGTCTGCATTTGTCTTTGACACAAAGTTTGACATCATCCTTGGTAGATCTTGGTTAAAGAAGCATAAACCTGTTGCTGATTGGTTTGACGACACTTGGACTTTATCTTGTTGTGGTTCTGGAAAGGTGGTTATCTCACCTAGTGCGTCGTTTTGTATTGCTAGTGCACCACCTCAACAGCCTCCTGAATTGAACTATCTGGTATCTCACCTACAAGCAAAGAAAATCTTGAAGGAGGAAGGCACAAAGGCATGTTTCTTATATATGGTGGATCAAGGAAAAACGACTGGGGTAGACACCGAGATTACTCAGGAAAATGTAGTATGGACAGATCAGTTGATGAAGGATTTTCCAACTGTGTTTCAAGACAAGTTACCTGGATTACCACCAAATAGACAAGACTTCTCCCATGTGATCAATGTTCCTGAAGGTGTCAAGCCTATCAATAGACCTCCTTTTCGCATGAGCCCTGCAGAGCTTGATGAACTACAACGTCAGCTAAATGAGCTACAGTCTTTGGGCCTTATACGACCATCATCTTCACCATGGGGCGCACCGGTTCTTTTTGTAAAGAAGAAAAATGGTGAAATGCGAATGTGCATTGACTACAGGGCATTGAACAAGGTCACCATTCGTAACGCTACTCCTCTGCCTCGTATTGATGAATGTCTGGATCGTTTGCAAGGTGCTTCGTGGTTCACTTGCCTGGATCTCCGTTCTGGCTACCACCAAATTAGACTTAAAGACTCAGATATTCCTCTCACTGGTTTTAATACTAGATATGGCAAATGGGAGTGGCTTGTGCTGCCTTTCGGACTTTCAAATGCTCCGCCCTCTTACCAAACTTGGATGAACGGAGTTTTAAAAGACTGCATTGACAAGTTTGCCCTGGTTTATTTAGATGACTGTTGTATCTTTAGCAAAACACGAGAAGATCATATCAAGCATGTTCGTCAAGTATTGTCTATCTTTGAGAAGGAAGGGCTTATTGTGAATCTCAAAAAGTGTGAATTTGGTAAGCGTGAACTGGAATTTTTGGGTTACAAGGTCTCGGCAAATGGTATTTTACCATCGTCATCCAAGGTGAAAGCTATTCAAGACTGGCCTAGACCTACTAATGTACAAGAAGTGCGTCAATTCGTTGGATTAGCACAACATTATCGTCGCTTCTGCCCCAATTTCTCTTCAATCGCTGCTCCTCTCACTGAATTAACTCACGGTACTGGTGCTAAAAAGCGTGCTGTTGTCTGGAATGATCAATGTGAAGCTAGTTTCAAGAACATCAAGCATATGCTAACATCATCTCCATTACTGAAACTACCTGACATGAGCAAACCATACAAGATCGAAACTGACTCAAGTGACTTTGGTGTTGGTGCAGTACTCTTACAGCAAGACTCTGACTCTACTTCTTGGTTGCCAATTGCTTATGAATCAAAGAAACTGTCGCCAGCTGAACAAAAATTGCCTGCTCAAGAACGGGAATTAATTGCTATTGTCCATGCTTTGAGAAGTTGGCGTTGTTTCATCGATGGTTGTCAAGGTGGCTACACTGTGTACAGCGATCACAAACCGCTGGTTTATTTCAAATCTCAACTGAATCCAACACCTCGCTTAGTTCGCTGGATAGCTGACTATGAAGCTTTCTCACCAAACATAGAATACAAAGCTGGAAAGGAAAATCAGGTAGCAGATGCACTATCAAGAAGACCAGACTTACAAGTGGACAATGGAGAGAAAATACCTTCTTTGGAACCAGAATACTTGTATGCAGCTTGGGATCAGTTATCAGACACCATCAAAACAGATTGGCCAATTCTCTATGTCAACAAAAATTATGAAAAGATGAAATCAGATGTATTGAGGAAACGGATGGAGAAAGAGGAGGATCAGTTTGTCGTGCGTCAAAAGACAGTATATAGACTAGTCAAAATGCAGGATGGAACGACGAAACAGGTCAAGTTTATCCCTTTCTCGGATCGTGCTGATTTGGTTTTCAAATATCATGAAGCCTTTGGTCATGCTGGTATCAAGACTATGTTAAAGATGATTACAGAGAGATATTGGTGGCCTGGTTTTCGCAAAGACATCCAAGAGTGGTTAAAAACCTGTGCTGTTTGTCAATTGAATAGTCGTCGTGACCATGTTCATCAAGATGTCATGCATCCTCTACAAATACCTCAAGCATTTGATCGCTGGCACTTGGATTTTGTGGGAGAATTGCCTACAACTGGAAATGGAAACAAGTGGTTGTTGACGGCTGTGGATTACCTCACTAACTGGCCTATCGCAAGAGCAGTACCAGTAGCATCTATGGAAGCGGTAGCAGATTTCATTTATGAGGAAATTGTCATGAGATTTGGTTGTCCCTCTGAAATTGTGACGGATCGAGGTGCCAACTTTACTAGTGGTCTTGTAGCAGCCTATACTAAACGTGTTGGAACAAATCACAAGCTGACTTCGGCATTCCACCCCCGTACAAATTCCAAGGTTGAACGATATAATGGTGTTATCAAGCAAATGCTTCGAAAATATGTCAATGGTGCTATTCATCGTTGGGATGATTTTGTGTACGCGGCTCTGTGGGCAAGTAGAATTAGAATACACTCTACAACAGGTTTTTCTCCCTACTATCTGGTATATGGACGTGAACCTAGACTGCCTGGGGATGTGCTTAGGCCATATATTACAAAGGAAATGCTTCTGGATAAACGTACTGTGGCTGATATCACTTCGCGTGAGCTAGAATTACTCGGTCAACATCGTGCTGCTGCTGAATTCCGTTTGAAAGCT
This sequence comes from Mucor circinelloides, assembly GCA_037974945.1. Lineage (NCBI taxonomy): Eukaryota > Fungi > Mucoromycota > Mucoromycetes > Mucorales > Mucoraceae > Mucor > Mucor circinelloides. The sequence goes on along the minus strand of JBBNAA010000028.1, from coordinate 287,472 downwards.
ATGGGTGAAGCTGACAAGAAACGTTGGGATGCCAAGATTAAGCCTACAAGTTTTGAAATTGGTGATATGGTCATGCTGACTCATGAAGGCAAGTTTGGTTTAGAACCTCGCTACAAAGGACCCTACATCGTGACAAAGGTGTTCCCCGATTTTGGTACTTATCAATTGGAAACCATTACTGGTGAACCATTGGAATCATTGGTGCATGTTGATAGACTAAAAGCAGCTAAAGGAGAGAGGCCTGCAGAACCTTGGTATGACCCTACCTCTAGTCGTCGTACTGTTCGTGATGCTGACCGTCTGCGTCTTGTCTCAAATAATACTACCACCACTGTAGCATCATCTCCATCATCATCCACACCTATCTCCTCCTTGTCAAATCAAAATTTGAATCAGCCTCAAGATGACTTCATTGATATGCCTGTCTCTAATACTACACCAAGCATAGCTATACGGTCAACCACTGATAATATCACTACTCAAGTAAAAGATACACCGCAAAATTTCGTACCATCACTTCAACATGAATCGACACCCATCCAGCAAGTATTATCAGATGAGGATTTGTCTCTTCATGGGAGTAGTATTATGGATGAGACAGAGGAGAACGAGCACGGATTGAATCAAATTATGGATGGATACGACTTTTTGTCATCAGCCGATAGTGATATTGAAATCATGGATCAAGCATCTTCATCTAACAAGACAGCTATACTCTCACCAAATATAGAACCATCAGCACGTGTCGTCATGCAACAGCCTCCTACGATGTCTATCTCATCTTCTTCTTCGTCGTCTTCTTATCTGTCTTCCCAATCTGCAGTGTCAAATACTACTACTAGTGATGCAATCATCAATGAAACAGCCAGTGTCGATCCAGATTATTTAGAGCTGGATGAGCGTGTGTCAGGACCAGAAATGAGTGAAACCACCTCCATTACTACCACTACTCGACCTATGTCTGGCTCTCTATTTAAGCAACCAGTTACTGCACAAGTTAATCAAGAACCAAATACATCCACTACTACCGCCAACTCTTCTTCTTCTTCCACTGAGCCAAATCAAGCTTCTACAGTGCCTACCTCAAGTTTTCCCTCTACCACTAGTAGTGATTTCGTTTTCAAACCACCTGCTATTCCAAAAATTTCGACTCATAATCAAACAACTCAACCGACAAAAGTTGTCAACCTCTCGTCTTCCATGCCAACAAACACCGGTGATGGTTCATCAAGCTCAAATGATGTTGTTCAGGGTCGAACAATTGTTTCGAAGGGGGGTGATGTCAGGGTTGAAGGTTATTCTGACAGTGATTTGGATCTGCAGGATATCATTGACAGGCTAAACACAAACAAGAATAAGAAACGCAGGTTCAAGCCAAGAGCGCCGACATCTAGAAATATCAAACAGCGCTTAACATGGATTGTCAATAACATTACACAGACTATATTGGATAAAACCAATCCCTAAACCTAATATTAATAAAATCACCTTTTTATCCATTCAACTAAAAGGCTATAACATATTCCTGCATACATACTCTTTCTATATCTCTATTACTATTGATCAGACTTCAGATTGCGAATACTAAATCTATATATTCGCATCTGACAAAACAAGTTGAGGGGCTATGGCCCAATGGATAAGGCGTCTGACTACGAATCAGGAGATTCCAGGTTCGACCCCTGGTAGCCTCAACTTCTCTTTTGATTTTTTTGTGATTAACGTGAGACGTTAGAAGGTTTCTTTACATGCTTGTTGAGATTTAATTTTTAAGATAGACTTAGATAAATGTATATGAAACAATATATATGAGATGAAAGATGATTATTATTATTTTGCAGAGTGATTTGATATTTATATTAATCAAAAGGTTACACGCAACAAAGTCAATGTGTCTGACATGTATACGATTGATGGCAATGTGAAGCTTATTTTGTCAGTGTGCTAGACATAACACAACTTTGTTTGTAACTTTTTAATTAGTAAAAATATTAAGTTATTTTCTAAATCATTTGTCATCTCATATAAATTAAATCTCTGCACACGACAAGCGTGTATTATGGACACATTTTCAAAAGCACTCTGCACAATGAGCATTTGACGGCATTCATCTTTTATAATCTTGCATTGGCTAGTATAGTGCTTATATATCGTTCAAAGCCTTACCGATACGCATTTAGGACGGTAGGTGAAGTGAACAGGGATAGATACAGTACCTTTACGACTCACTTTTACGAAATCCACACATTAAATAGTAATAGGGTATTTCAACCATCAAATACAACATTGGATGTGCAATAATTGTTACGCCAAGTAGAGGCTAGATCAATACAATGACCTCCAATGTCCCACTCAATACACAAAAGCTCTAAATATCTACTGATCTGGCCAAGATAGCGTCTTATGAACTGACTTAGACCTCTCTTTGGGTTTAAAGACAATCGGTTTCACTCAAAAAAAATGGAAATTTCGACTTTGTCAACCCTTTCAATACAATGCTTGATCATAATTCACCGCTGGGGTATACAGCAGAAAATGAGTGCTGTTCAAAACTTCAGCAAGCTTGTAATGAGTGATGCATGGAGAGTGACTCTAATTTGAGCACAGCACGAATGTTAAGTCATTGTAGACCCTCGTCGCATGCATAGCCATATCTCCTTCATGTACTGGGATGTCTATGATTCAGGAAAAAATGTAGACATTAAAAAATCAACACGTCTCAAGAGAGGCTCTCCCAAGGAACATGACTTTGCATTTGCTACACTTGAAACAAGTTTCTTTTAATGCCCATAAACAGACTTGTTACTTCAAAAAAGGGTTACACTTCTATAAGATTCGCTTGTCATACATTGATATGTTGTGTTTAGTGAATAGAGTTTTATGCAATCCATGTCAAAACTATAGCGACTATGCGAGCAAAAAGGATTTTGTCAGATTTAATGAATTTTCACGTGGGAGAAGGGGAGATGTATCCAATCAATGGCAAGTTGCAATAATAAAAAATGTAACAATGTGTTTATTCCCCACATTTTCATCTCTTCTTCTTTCTTCCTAGCTTATTATCATTCTAATACACACGCATACACACATCATGTCACAACAACAACAACAATCTAGCAATAGCAATAATAGTATCAACAATAACTTGTACCTGAGTTCTATAATACATGGTTAGTTTTATAATCTCTGTATAGAAATTGATGCTAGAACCCATTACTCTAGATGACATAAACCATGATCACAACTCTAATACAAACTCAAATACCAGCAGAAAACGTAGTTATTCAACGGATCAAGTATTAGATGGCGAAGAAGAAGGCGATGTTTCCGAGAAAAAAGAACGCAAAGGCCGTAAGGCACCACATGAATTATTAACAGATGCTGAAAAGAAAGCCAATCACATTGCATCCGAAAAGAAGCGTAGACAAAACATCAGATTAGGCTTTGACCAGCTCATTGAAATCGTACCATCGTTAACACAAGGCAACAGATCAGAGGCCTTCATATTACAAAAATGTACCCTAGTATTTTTTTTTAAAATTGATTATGGCGTGAGAAATATTGACCCACTCTTTTTTTTTTTTTTTTTTGTTTTCAATGGCAGCTGTCGATCATATTCGACATTTGATCAATGTGAAAAACGACCTGAAGAGTCAGATTCGAGATCTTCAAGGTGTATTAGGAGAAGCGTAAGTGAAACCGACTTATAAAAGCTGATTTTGTTACTGATAAATGCTGCTATTTTTGTACTAATAGTAATTATGATGAAGATGTAAGTGGTTTATTATGAATAGATAAAATACATAGTACTGATGATCCTTCTACATAGTCCTCTGAAGACGATTTAACCTACTCTTCCTACTGACTGAAGAAATCCAATACGCGATAATGTTGGTTTCTGTATCTCACATAGGCTGAATAAGTGCTTTTTGGAGTACCAATGAACAAATTGGCATGAGATGCAATCTCTGCATCAATCATTGGAGGTAATAAACTATCCATCTTGTCGTGTCTCTTTCTCTGCAATAAAACCTTGGCATTGTAGAAATCACTGAGCGTAAATAGACATGGGTATCTGTTGAACATTTGGGGAAACTCTTGCTGTGGGTTGGATGCATCGGTTGCTAAATAGATCATTTCAACTTGTGGATCCTGTAAATGCTGTGCGGATTGACACTGCTTTAGACGTTCTTGCACTGATTTTGTAGATTTCAGACGGCGCATCACTTGCTCGTTGATGTAATTGCTGTTGTTATGGCCCATAGTTAAATTACTTGATAGTGCGGACTCTACTTGAGCAATGGTTTCAGTGGCCATCTTTTGAAAGATACCATCTCCTTGGCGTAAATGAACACTGGTATATCGGCTACCAAGCGCCTGGATAATCTTTTGGCTGGAATGCTTGATTTCAGGATGATTCAAACCAGTCGTGCGATGCAAGTATTCTCTCAGCCAAATCATTTCAGGCTCATATAACTGCAATCTTGATGTGCCAAACAAAGAACCGAACTCCAAATAAGTCTCAGGTCTTGCGCGCAATTCGTTTAAAGTAATATGCTCCAAGTATTTGTCATTCATGTCTTGGTGATCAAACTCATAAAGATCGGGGTCATGGTCATGGATCTGATAAGAGTACCGGAATGGATCTTGTACACTGTACACCGTTTCATTGAGTTGGTGCGCACTGGCATGTCGGTGGATGTAGTCTCTTGACATGTCAGATCGTTGTTCAGTGTGGATGTCTAATGCGTGTGCTGACGACAGATCAAAGATGGAATCCACAGGCAGAGGCTTGTATTTGCGGTATACATGGCAGCGAAGTCGACGACTAGCTTCCTTCTTGTTTTGCTTGATGTACGTTGGACACAGCTCTAATTGCTTTGCTAATTCATTAGAGTCTGCCCAGAATGTTGCTGAGCCAATGTTGAGCTCAGGCATCAGTAATGTACGGTTGAGTGCATGTGCAATGATCATCGCATTGATGAGTGAGATGCGCTGATTGTGGAGCCCTGAATGAGGAAGATAGGTCATGTATTTTGGCGAGTCTTGTGTCGCATGCTGTAGTTTTGCTTGTGATTGTATCGATGTAAGGATGTTTGAGCGACAGATGGCCCAGATGGACAGACAAGCCAAACACAAGAGGGCTGTGGTGATTGTATGAACAGTTTTCATAGAAATAGAGGAGAAAGGGAACGAATGACGGGATGATCATCAAGAAACACGCATTGTCTTTATATATATATGAATTTGACAGTTTCTAAAGAAAAAAAACCTTAATAAAAAAAGACCGAGAAGCTCCTTCTAGAATCATTCATATAAAATCCCAACACGCACACACACACACACTGATACAATAAATGATTTGGTTTCAATTGATTAAAATTTTAATTACTAGATGGCTCATTAACAAGAACAGCATTATTAATAGCGCTATTGGTTTCATTTGTTGTGGATGGAGTAGCAGTATCATTTTGTGGTTGTTGAAGGGTCATGGTGTCGGTAACGGTAGTAACAACGGGCGTTGTAGCAGTAGTAGTAGAAGTTGTGGTTGCGGTAGTAGTGGGTGTAGGTGTAAGTGTTGCGGTGGCAGTTGTCATGGTTGGAGTTGATGTAGCAGACGTAATGGGAGGTGTACTTGAAGAAGTGGAAGTGGGAGTCAGTGCGGATGTAGATGCTGAATCAGGCTTTGCAGCTTGTTGTTGTTGTTGTTGTTGTTGATGTTGTTGTTGGGCGGCAGCTACAATAGCAGAGGTCAATGCACTGCCATTAGGTATAGGCACACCCATGCCCAGCTTTGCGTTTAACTCTTCGACCTCCTTCATCAGGCGATAGCTTTCAGATCCACCCAATGATCCACCAGCAGCCAATTTAGCTTGTAACTCTTCCACTTCCTGCTTGAGCTTTTGATTTTCCTCCTCTAATTGGACAATCTTTTCTTCCATTTCATGAATATGCTGCTTCTTCTTCTTACGACATTCTTTAGCTGCGACACGGTTTCTCAACAAACGGCGTTGACGACGTTCATCATTTGACAAGGTTCTGGCATTTGCTCTCTTCATGCCGTTGGTACTGTTTTCATCGACAATGCCATTTGTATTGGGGGGCTGTTGTTGCAGATGAGGATGCATGTTGGTAGGGCTGCCTCCTCCAGGCATTTGAGGTGGTCCAGGTAGGGCAGTGATGACATTACCACCTTGCTGAAGTTGTTGCAATAGATTAGATGCGAGACTAGGTACGGCGATAGGTGATACCATGGCTTGAGCAAGTGATGAAGCAGTTAAATTGGCAAGATCTTGGCCCTGAGCTTGTGCTTGTGCTTGAACGTACGATTGAAGTAGTTGCTGCTGTTGAGGATCCGTTAATAAATGTAAGCCTGGCGGAGGTGGGACATTGGGCATTGTCATTATATTGGGGTTGGGAGTAGGGTTATTGTTGGTAGTGGTGCTCTCACTTGGATTTGTATTGGTTTCATCCTTGCTTGAAGTTTCCTGTTGTGGTGGTTGAGGAGCATTGGAAGCAGCAGCTTGAGCAGCGGCTTGAGCAGCAGCAGCGACAGCGGGATCAATGTTGACTGGCTGGTGTGCTTCTGTAGCATGTGCCTCAGGCTTAACTGTACTGGCCGTATCAGCAGCCGGTGCAGAGGGAGATGCAGAACCGGGATTGTTTGAATTGGAATCAGATACATAATCCAGCTTTATTGATTTGGCATCTCTTGATTCATCCACCTCATTACTAGCAGCTCGCTTCAGTTGATTCGAGTGGATTTCGTTTGAATTGGCGGTATTGTTGGACTGGACGCTTGCTTCAGACATTGTGTGTAGGTGTGTTTGTAGATTTCTATACAGCAATTCACATGTTAGTTCATCTTGATCTCTTCTACCTTTAGCCAGCATCTGCTCCAGAAAGCTCTCTCTCTCTATCTCTGGCTCACAGCAGCTTGCGCCTCCCGACATTTCGCAGCAGCACCACTTACCAGTATTAGATGATATTAAATGTTCACAGACAATGAGGGATGAGGCCTTTGATGGTTTATATGCAATATATTTTATTGGATGATATTATCTTTGTAGGTCGGGAATAGCTTTTTAGATTTTTTTTGATGACGAAAAAGAAAATGGAAAGAGAGTGTCGACGTATTTAACAAAAGAGATGACGAAGGCAAACTTGTTTAAAAGAGTTGTGGAAAAAAAGGGAGGAAGAAATTTTTTCAATTGTGTGTGAACAGGGGAGAAAGACCCGCACAGGTTGCGTGCTGTCCAATGGCGCGTCAGTAGAACATTCCATCCATCCAGGCCAATCACGATCCTCAGGCCAATACATTCCTGATTTGTAAAACAATGAATCTCCTGAGGTGTCAAAACCAAGCAGTAAGAATAATGAAATTTTTTAATGTATGTACGTTACATTTTCCAAACTGTGCTCAGGGCGAATGGTTTGATTGTGGTTTAAAAAGAACTATATCGAGTGAATTCTCATTCAAATGCTCTCTTTTTTGTTTCTTTCCAATTTCATTTCTTGCACCCAAAAATGAACGCTTCATCAGCCAGTAAAAAGACAAGGCATAGTAATAACAACAACAAGAAGAAGAAGCAGCGCAAGCAGATCAAGCCTAAACATAAAAAGAAGCCGTCGCCATCACGTCATACCGCTACCACCACCACCAGAGCCACTACATCCGTTGCCATTAGCACAAGCCAACCCACATTACAAGATGTTCCTATTGTCTTTGTGCCAACTGCGACGCTGTCGACGCTGCTCCCTAATAGCGACGATTCTCCATTCCTCGTCGCAGATCAAGATCAAGATCAAGATCCAGGCTTCTACCAAGTAGAAGAAACAAATTACATGGCATCAGCAGCAGCTATCCATAAAATGGAGGACACTGAGTCTATCACAGCGTCGCAACAGCCAAAATCAGTGTCCACAGCTACTCAGGTAACACAAATTGCAGCACCTGTCATTGGCGTCTTTGGCGGCATTGCACTGATAGCTGCTGCCATGTTCTACGTTGTCAGAAAGAGAAAGAGAAACAGCATGTTGGTGCAAGACCTTGGCAGCAAGAAACTCGACTTTGACGACAACAAGTCCAAACACTACCTGGATGGCGAAATGCACGATATTTCATTGTTGGATGATGAGGACGAAGCTATCGCAGTGATGGGCCAACCACCCGAATTAACGCCTGCTGCTAACAACACAACGCGCCACTACTTTAATAATCCAACAATAATTAATGTCCCTGAAAATCACCCTGTAAATAACCCACCAAATATGACGGATAACTCAAATTCTTCTCGTGCAAATTCCCTCCATCTGCCTCCATTGTCCTATAGAAACTCGTGTCGATCATCCACCACAAGCACGGTATACACAGACGCACTGATGAGCCCCATATCATCCGTGTTTGAGAACCCCAATCATATATCATCATTCCTCATGATTGCAGAACGCCAGCAATTGCAGCACCAACGACCAAGCATCTTGGATCATTTCAGCAACAACACTGACATGAAGCCAAGCCGGTCCTCACCCATTGAAACCTACAAGGCTCAATTGACCGAACTCGCTGTCCTTGATAACGATGATAATGATGATGATGATGATAATGATGATAATGATAATAATAACGATGACCAAGACCACAATAATTCCTCTCTTCCTCCTCTGCTCCCGTTTTCCACAGTGATTGATCTAACAGAGGTTTATTGAATAGCGTCCTTATAGAGCGGCAAATTCTGTCTATCCAATTTTTTATAATAAAGTCGTCTAATGTGCGCCGCTGCGTTTTTGAAATTCACTGCACTGACATCAAACAAGAGCCACCATTCTTTTCCTGGCAAGGTAGGCAGTTTGATGCCTTGTTCTCTGCATGCTAGCCAGATAGCAGCACATGCAATTGTAGGCGGCTCATGTGTTACGTAGATATTTGTCCTCAGTCCATCGTTCAAGTAATTCCATGCTCGTTTGGAAATCTCCTCATCATCCTCTAATCCCAAGATTCGTAGATAGTTGATCATATGGTTGTAGGGCAGTTGAACATGTACGATGAAACCTAATTGCCGTAATATCTGCATCTCGGCTGCAATCGCCATATTTTTAAGGTTGTAGGCTCTCTATGTCATATGAGTCAGTGTTTGGCACGTTAGACATCTCGTCTTATTTTTTCTTCTCGTGCTTACCTGAGAGAATGCGTCCAAGGGCGTCTTGATTGATTGTCCCTTCATTTTTCGAATAATCAAGTCGTATACTGTAATCAAATGTGTCATACGGACAAAACATTCTTCAAGCTTGGAGGCTAAAAATAAGGCTCCCATGCCAATTTCCTAATTGTACAAATGAGATGTTTGCCATGTGCTTTGCTAATGTATCAATGACTATACCACAATGCCAAATTCTTTCAGACTGGCCATGTAAAAGAACCGCTGAAACAGCACCTGTGCTGTGGCCATGGCTACTTGAGGTCTATGTCAAGCAAATCAGTACTTTGTGTCGTCATGTAAGAAAGCGACGCTTTACAGTTTTAATAAAATGCCTGCACTTTCAATTAATTCAGCCCCCAAGTTGCGTAAATCTTCTTCTAATTCTTCGCTGATCCCATCGCGTCGTGAGATGGTCGTCTCTAGTTGCTCCAATGATGCTAATGGGTTGTTTAATGCGACAGACATGATGCTCAAAAAAGAAGGAAAAAAAAAAAAAAAAAAAAAGATCACCAAAATGAGAAGCAGCCACTCAGAAAAGGAAGAAAGCGTTCTACCAACGTACAATGAAATTCGACAGCTCATTTGCTTGCATTAATAACAGCTAATTACATGGCAGCATGCGTGCTCATGTATAGTTGCCCCCTTTTTCATTTCATTGAATGTTGCAGAAAAAACGTGAAAGCTGTGCTAAAGCAAGCCGCTTTTCTTGAAAGATGGGGCAGCTAAGATTGCTTTGGGCCTGAATATCACTTGCATAATGAAGTGCAGATCCATATAGATCCTCAAAACTAGTTGAGATGGGGAGGCTAGCCAAAGTTTAAGACAGCAGGTTGCACTCAAGATAGAGTTAGATAAGTGTGTAGCATTCATAAATAGGCTCTCCCGCCCTCCAAACGCCTTAAAATACCACCAATCGTCATATTTCTTTAGCTTATCGATAGACCTATAGCACATGTGAGGTACATGGTTAAGCCAAGACTACTGTATATCGAGATTATCTCATATAAAAAGTCAAAAACTGTACCTAGGTTCGTTTTCAATACTATGGCGATACAGACAATGATTGAAAGAGCATCATTTGTTTGAGATTTGACAATGCTCCCACTGTGATATAGACCTGCTATAAATTATCTACTCAAACATAATTTTTAGTCCCAAACCTCTCTTTCACTTATCAGACACGACTCACGATGCAAACCATTGTCGCTTTTCCTGAAGAATTGATTCTTGTCATATTCAGCAAGCTCTCTGTAAAACAGCTTGCTACATGTAGATTAGTTTGCAAAGCTTGGAGAGATCCGGCAGCAAGAGCAATGTTTAGCCAAAGAATCACCATCAGGTCAGAAATGCAAGCGCTTCAGCTCTACAATCATTTGACTAGAGATCCAAACAAACTGTATCTTATTAATAGCATGCACTTTAAGCTTGACCAAGCTGACCTGCCTTTTGTACTTCACCACTTGTTGCATTTGACCTTCAACAAAAGAATGAAGAGGATGACTGGGCGAGTCAAAAGTGATCAGTTTTTCACCACTCTATTTGACATTGCTGATAGAGCGCCACCATCAACATTTAATCGCTTGGAGAGACTGCCCATCTATACTGGCCAAAACAGCGATATCAATGATAGAAAGTATCTGAAGTTCAAGAATGCAGTGCACAGTTTTAGCCTGAGAGTTGTTAGTGACTCACAGTCTTTGGATGGCGTAAGTTGGAGAGATGTGTTTGATCAGTTTCCAAACTTGACAAGATTTACTTTATCTGGAGCGCCAAATGGGCTTGGTGCTATTGAAAACAAGTTAGAGAAATGCCATCGCCTAAAGGAGCTCTATTTGCATGACATATTTTATGGTGGTTTAACAATGGACAGAATGACTAGGGAACAAATGATGGCTTGGACGGCCAACAATGTCAACAGAGAAAGGTCTTTGCGCACTCTCATCGTCAAGGCTCTGTGTCGACCTGAGCTCATAGAGTATCTTTTATACAAATATCCACATGTTCAGCATATCACAATCAGAGGGCGATTGTGGTTTCCAAACAACAGTATACGCTTGGAGCATTACAACCTCAATAGAATCTTGGATGCTGTAAAGGGAATTCGCCACAAGCACATCACCTTTGTACTGCCATCCTACATTGAAATGAAGCAAGTAATTGAATTTGTGATTACCCGAAATGAAGATATTGGCTTTACTATTGAACACTTTGATGGCCAAGACGAGTTAGTGATGAAAATTGATTCGCATTGACATGTCAGCCCAGATGAAAGTTGATACAGGGCAACCAGATACCAAGCATAGTAGATAGCTGTATTAAATAAATATGAAACTCCAAGCACGGTACACGACTTGTTTGTTTGTCGACTCACAGCAGCTGTCAAATCAAACAAGTATTCCGTTTATTAGGCGATTGTCTTACAAGAAGCCTATTATCCACTGTCACAGCTGAGGTAACAGAAAAGAAAAAAAAAATCCCATTTATCCTTCTTGATCAATTTTCAAACTGATATATATAAAGAGTAGCATATGAGGGATAGAAAAAGACCATTTGCAGGTGCCAGCTCTTCAGCCAAAGCCCCTCTCGAAAAGGTCACAGCTGTAGAAATGTCAGCACTGCCCGCAGAAAGAGACATGTCATGTAAGAAGTGAATGTCTGGTATGACTACATGATTTGACTCTCACCCGAAACCAAATAGCCTTACCGCCGCCCTCATTTGCAGAATCTGAATTCCATCAGATTCAAAAGACACAAAATACCCGTAAGCAAAACTTGTTAAAGTGGTCCAACGTGCCATCCCGCTATCCAAATCTAAGCAATGCTTGGGAATTTGCAGGGTAATATGAGCCACACATCTTGTGTTATAGCATAATCACTCACTCTTTTTCTTTATGCTGTAGATGGGGAAGCACCTATTACATGGAAATTGAGCAGTCCGACGTTGATTTGTACCATCAAGAGCTAGCAAAGAAGACAACTATTGGACAATGGCGAGCAACATCCATTGCAGGCAATGACTTGATTGCTTCGGTACTCTACTCTATCGGTCCCTGTGTTGTACAATCAGGCAAATATGCTCCGATCTCCATGCTTTTGGTAGCACTGTTAATGTACCCTATGAAACGCATCATTACAGAAGTTGCTACTGCTATGCCCTTAAATGGCGGTACCTACAATGCCATGCTCAACTCGACTACAAAGACAACAGCCGCCGTCGCTGCCTGCTTCTCCATCTTGGATTATCTAGCCACTTGCGTCGTTTCTGCTTCCACGGCCAGTGCGTATCTGGCAGCCGAAGTTGTATTACCAAGCAACTTGACACCTTTCATCATCACAATCATCATCTTGATTGGCTTCTCCATGATTTGTTTGCTGGGCTTGAGAGAGTCGTCCACATTGACATTGTCCATCTTTACTTTGCATGCAGTGACAATGGCCGTGGTGATGGTTACGAGTATCATTATGTGGGGAAAAGGAGGAAGTCAGACATTGATTGACAATTGGACCAGTATTCCTGATCCAGAAGGTTCAAATCCTGCCTACTTGATATTCAATGGCCTCTGTATGGGTTTGCTGGGTGTTACAGGCTTTGAGGTACGACATTCACTGTGCTCGATACATGCGCATTTACTGACAAAAAAAGTTGGAATAGTCTGCTGAAAACTACATTGAGGATTTGAAGCCTGGTACCTTTCCAAAAGTGATGAACAACATGTTTGGATTTCTGCTGGCTCTGAATGCGCCCATGACGCTGTTAGTAACGGTCTTGGTTCCTATACCTATCATTCAAGCAAATGCAGCCAACGCTGTCTCGGTTTTGGGCGAATACGCTGCTGGAGGAGGACGCTGGTTGCGACTATGGATCATGATTGATGCTGTCATTGTGCTCTGTGCAGGCGTGCTTACAGGCTTAATAGGAGCTATTGGTCTTGTCCAGCGTATGGCTTCAGATGGCATTCTTCCCAAGTTTTTCTTGATTCGCAACCGTTATACTGGATCTTATCAATACATTGTACTTGTATTCTTGGTGCTCAGCATCACTTTATACGCTATTACAGGTGGAGACACGAGCTCCTTGTCTGGTGTGTTTGCGGTGGCATTCTTGGGCAGTCTGTCTACATTTGCCGTGGCTAATATCATGATCAAGTACAAACGTGGTCGATTACCACGAGTCAACAAAGTGTCTCTGCTCACCGCCGTCTGCACATTCTTAGTTTTATTGGCTAGCTTGGTTGGTAACATTATCATTAATCCAATGATTGCTGAATATTTTGTCATTTACTTTGCCGTGGTGCTGGTTGTGGTTCTTGCTATGCTGAAACGTTGTTGGCTGTGGAAACTATGCTATTGGCTGTTTGACCAAATGGGATTGCTGCATCGCTATCCTCACTTTTCAGAAAAGGTAGAAAACTTTATTGTGAAACAGATCAAGCGTATCAGAAAGAACCCAGTGGTGTTTTTCCTCAAGACAGACGAACCTCATGTCATGAACAAGGCTATACAATACATTAAAAAGAACGAGGATGCTGGCCAGATCAAGTTTATCCATCTGTATCAAAACCTAAGCGACATTCCCGAAGATTTGGAAGCTCATCATTGCACGTTGGATGAGATCTATCCTAAAATCCAAATTGATTTGGTAAGCTACTTATCTATATATATATATATATATATATAAAGAAAACCTGTATCCCCATACCAACACAATCTACTACTTTAGATGTTTATTCAAGGCGAATTCAACCCTGCTACAGTCGATGCTATTTCAAGACAATTAGATATATCAAAAGCTCAGATGTTTATGGCTTGCCCAGGCAAAGAATTCAATTATTCATTAGGTGACTTTGGTGGTTTACGTATTATCATGTTTTAATAAGATTTATTCATAATAAAATCTTTAGTTGATCTTGATAAGTTCAACTTCAAAGTTCAAGGTAGCCTTGGGAGGAATGAGGCCGGGGTAACCACGTTCGCCATAAGCATAATCATGAGTACAGATCAACTTGGCCTTCTCACCAACAGACAATTGAGTGACACCTAAAATGACAAGGCGTCAGATAATGTCGCTCCCCCACTATACACAATATAATTTATATTTACCTTCGTCCCAACCCTTGATGACTTGACCAACACCAATGGTACATTGGAAAGGAGATCCACGATCGCGAGAAGAATCAAACTTGTCGCCGTTCTCGAGAGTACCAACGTAGTGGATGGTAACTTTGTCACCCTTCTTGGGGAAGTTCTTGCCATCACCAGGAGCAATTCTTTCAACACTGATGATTGTATTTAATGCCTTGATCACAATGTCCATATGGTACAGCCAAGAATACTTACGTAACACCCATGTTAATTATGTATTATCTTTATAGATGAAAGAAGAAACGCTAGAAAAACGTTTGCTGTTTCGCGTTTTATACTTTGATTAGCCGTCCTTGTCTTTATACGTCATCTAACGAATAAAAGAAGCCTAACGCTATTAATTAAGCTTTGCCATCAATTTCGTGATTTTAATTGCTATTTCGTCAAACATAGAGGATCCCTTCTTCTTTGATCATGTGTCAAGAAAAGAATCCAAGAAAAATTCATTCTCCTGTACTAGTAATGAAGTTTACAATGATTCACTTGTATATACCCTGAGACTGTGTGCATTATGTATAACGTGATCATGCTATTTAATGTATGCATGTGTGTCCTGTTTTGGCAGATTTTGAGCCATGTAAATGAATTATCTCGTATACACAGGATACAGATAGCCATCATGGATCCACCACCACAGAGTAGCATACCTTGGTGGTATGCTTAAAGTCCAAGTGCACATTTCGTTACAGAGTAATCTAAGCAGAGTTATTTGAGCAATGCAGCTAATAATTCATGCTATGTCAGACTACTTGTGAATAGTGCCCTTCATCAAAACATATCGCTTCTCAATTGATTCATCTTGATCTTCAAAAGGTGGCAAATGCGCTCCTTGAGTGATAGATTACTGAAAGGATGGTATTGCTGTGGCGCTTTATTATATGATACAAAAGGCCCTCCCTCTTCCTTTTTTTTTATAAACCCCCCCTCTTTTCCACTTGCTACACACTTTTTATAAGATGGCCTCCTCTTTATCTGAGGGTTTGCTGTTCACTCTCTTTGATAATATCAGCTCCGTAGCGCATCTAGCACAGTGCCGGCTAGTTTGCAAACACTGGAATGAACCTGCGGCAAAGACAATGTTCAGCAAAAAGATTACTGTGAAATCAGAAAAGCAAGCACTCAAACTCTATAGACACTTGTTTCGAGATCCAAGCAAAACAACTATAATCAAACACTTGCATTTCGAGCTTGATTCGATTGATTTACCTCTTGTGATTGAAGAGTTACTGCATGTGGTATTTACCCCAAACATTGAGCGACTTACTGGATATGTCAAAACCGACAAGTTTTTTATCACCTTGTTTGAAATTGCTGATGGGTATTCCTCGAGTTTCGATCAACTGAAAAGCCTCACAGAATACACAGGCCAGGATGAGCATATTGGAGTTCAGTGGTACTTGAAATTTAAGAGCGCCATCCACACTTTCACCTTGGAAGTCGTTAGTGAATCGTCTCCAGAGAGCAAAAGTTTAGAATGTAGTATCAGCTGGACAGAGAATCTCAAATACTTTACCAATTTGCATACACTTACTCTCAAAGGAATCTTCTATGGGCTCGAGGACATTGAAGAACGATTAAAAGAGTGCCATCACCTGAAAACTGTCAACTTTCAGGAAATCGACTACGATGGCTGGGACATGGACATGATGACAAACAAAGAAGTGGCTTCCTGGGTCACTAGCAATGTGAAAAAGCAAGAATCTTTGCAAACAATCAACTTTGAAGCATTATGTCGAGCTGACTTGTTTGAATATTTGCTTTTCAAATACCCAAATGTTACAAACATCACAATCAAAGGGCAATTATGGTTTCCAAGCAAAAGTCTTTACTTGGACCATCAAAATCTGCGTCGCATTTTGGATGCTTTGAAAAGAATTCCCCAAAAGAAGATCATTTTTATCTTGCCGGCAAACGTAAGTATGAAAAGCGTCATTGAATTAGTAATTTCTCGAGACGAAGACATTCAATTCAACGTTGAGGAGATCGAGAGCCAAAGTCAGCTGGTTATGAAGATCAATTGAGTTGCTGGGATCACTGCGATACTACTCTCTCCAAGACTGCATTTCTCTGTTTGTAAATAAACTTCATTCTTAAACATACACACCGAAGATAAATATACTTGATGTTGTATTTTGGATACTGACAGGTGTTACAGGCGGCCGATGTTTGTGTGGCGACAGGCGGATACAAAGATGAAGGTTGATAATCACACAAGCTAATATAAGGACGTAAAATTCAGGGAAGTGTGTGTCGAGTCATCATAAGACACAGAAACTTGGCCCTTGTAGTGATGAAGGCGGATGCACTATGGTGTTGGGCTTGGTGTTGCTTATTGAATATCCTTATAACTTGGGCAACAGCACTTGCTATATAATATACGTGTATATTATTTGGACAAGCAGTAGTTAATTGTAAGTGGTATCAATGTTGATGGTTGAATTTGCGCTTTTCTTTGAAAATTACAAGTGTATCTGAAAAACAGACGTGGCTGGAAGTATTTAATACATGGATCACAGAGAAGGGTACCAATTAATAGGCATTTTAGCTCTGCAAAATTTATCTATAAAAACTGGTATAGAGGCTTCTCTATAGACATCAATGTAGCTGCTTGCTTTATCACTTGTTTGAGATCTCACACAGCTCTCTATCTGATTTGGAACCATATGCAAACATTCAATTATGTATAAAAGCATTATTTTTCTTTCTTGTACGTTTCTTTCTCGTTCGTTATAAATTATCAGCATGTCTACCCTAAGCGCTTTACCTCAAGAGTTACTATTCGCTATACTGAATAACGTTCCCAATGTAAAACAGCTAGCTCAATGCCGTCTAGTTTGCAAGCGCTGGGAAGAATCAGCAACAAAGGCTATCTTCGCCAAAAAGATCACGATAAAATCAGAAGTGCAAGCATTCAAGCTGTATAGACACTTGTATCGAGACACTAGTAAAGTCCCTTTAATCAAACACTTGCATTTTGAACTGGATGACGACGATTTGCATTTCCTTGTTAAAGAGCTGTTGCAGTTGACATTTACACCCTCTATACAACGATTTACTGGATTTGCCAAAGCTGATAGATTCTTCACCACTTTATTCAACATCGTTGATCGATCACCCTCGAGCTTTGATCAATTAGAAGAGATGACCAAGTACACTGGTGTAGATATGTCGATTTTAGATCAACGTCGATTGAAGTTTGGAAGCATCATACGTACATTCAGCTTAAGGGTTGTCAAGAACAATACTTTCACCAACAGCACTGTAATCTGGAGCGATCATTTCCATTTATTTCGAAATTTGACCGAATTTACGCTAATGGGAGCTCCCAGCGGCCTCAATGGTATAGAACAAATAATAGAAGGCTGCCATTATTTGTCAACTCTGAGCCTGGTAAATATGGACTATGGAGGACAAACAGTGGCAAAAATGACAACAGAAGAGGTTATCTCTTGGGCCTCTAACAATGTAAACAAGGAAGAATCTTTGAAAACTCTGAGCATCAAAACATTATGCAGACCTGAACTCATTGAATATCTTTTATTCAAGTATCCCAATGTTGCAAATATCACCATCGACGGGCGATTTTGGTCTTCAAGCAATGATCTTGTCGTGGATCACGCAAACTTGAGCCGCGTCTTGGATGCTGTGAAGAGAATACGTCAAAAGCAGTTGAAGCTCATTTTACCACCAACAATCATCATTATGAAAAATGCCTTGGAGTTCTTTACCACTCCGGATGAAGTTATCACATTTGGCATTAAACCCATACAGGGCCAAACTCAATTGGTGATGGAGATGAACTAGCTGTACTGAATTATTTCCAACAGCTATTTGCATCATTGCTCAATTCAAGTGAATCAACACACATCATTTGCCATCTTTATATGAAATAAAATCTATCCCAAAAGTTACAAAGCACAATAGCAAATGAACATTTGTTGGGCCAATAAGCAAGAGAAGCTCTCCTTGAATAAAAATTGGTTGTGTAAAACCCTCTCTCCTTGTCTCATTTTCTTCCTGCTCTTCTTCTTCTTCTCACTGTTCGTCAAAGCAACCAACGAAAAGATAAGCATGGCAGCAGCAACAGAAGACGGTAAGGCTTGATACTAAACTGGACCCGCATGCGTATACAGGCAGAATGATTTACATGTATGATAGCAACCGTATTAAAGACACGACTCGAAGAATACGAAAAAAAGTACAAAGAAGAGCACGCACAATTGGTCAATTTTCAAAAGAAACTCACACAAGCAGGTACTCATCTAAAATCATTGGCACAAGAGAATGCGAAATTAAACAAATCTTTGACGGATCAAAAGAGTCAACTCGACGAGAAAGATGATCAGCTCAAACAACTGGAAAACAAACTACAAAACACAGCACAGGGTCACCAAAAGGAGATCAAGCAATTGGTGGATATCTTGGAAAACATGATAGAGGAAGAGGGGCCTTCCAGCACTCCTGACCTCTCGACCTCCACACTATTAGACAGCTATGTCAAGTCGGTGCAAAAAAGGTTAAACAAGTCGACTGAGCAGAGCAAAAAGAAGCCAAACAAAGGTACATATAGCATACGTCCCAGAGTAGCGGCAACTAAGGGTCTGTGATAGAAAACAAAGCCTTGCAAGCACACATCAAGAAATTAGAGCAAGAAATAAAAGGTAAACGGGCACGCAAGACACACTGAGATCAGCAGCTAATGTCAAGGATAGACTTGAAAGAGGCGGATCATGTTGAAACAATCCAGCAGAGTTTAACAAGCATACTAAACGATCCAGAAAATGGGATCATCGACAGTTCAGTTCCTCCCTCCGTTTTAATACCTTTGGAGCAGGTTCGAAGCGCTTTACAAGACCAGCAAGAGCAAATCAAAAACGCAAATCAAAAGCACACGTCTGAATTGGAGGAAGCACGAAAGGATCTGAAGCGACAAATCACACAACTCAACATCACCATCAATGAGATTACCGAGGAAAAGGAGCGCGCCGTCAGCGAAAAGGAAGAAATTTCGGGTCAACTAGAACAACTCACGGCATTAGAAACCCAAATCAAAGATTTGGAGGCGAAATTGGCAACCACCGAGAAAGAAAAACAGCAGAGCCAGGACAGAGAAAAGCAACTCTCCAAAGAACATCAGTCCTTGTTAGGTAAACTATCTCATATCAAGGAAACCTTGACTCCTCGATTGGAGCAAGACAAGCAATTGAGACAAAAAGTGAGTGAATTGACACAAGAATTGGATAACACTCGCCAGGAATTGGAGCAGAGTCGATCCGACATGATGCTGCGCGACCAAGAATCATCACAGCAAATCGAGAGTTTGGATCAAGAAATCACACAATTATCTCGCAAGCTTGAAAATGTGCAACAAGAGAGAGAGGAATACGAAGCCATGGCAATGCAACTGGACGCTGAATGCAGTCAAGTGCGCGAACAGCTGAAATCAAGCCAAGCAGAGCTCTTACAGCTAAAATCGCAAATGGAAGCTGAAAAATTGGAAAACGAATCTGAAAAGGCCAGCCTTGCCAACTTGCAAACGGTGCTTGAAGAGTTCCAAGCAACCAAAGACGCTGAAATGCAAGCTGCTGTGGAGCACATTGAGAGACAACTTGCGGTGGCCAAGAAGTCATGGGCCGAGTACGAGGAAAGAGCCCATATTGCTGAAGCCGCGCTCTCCAAATACCAACAAGATGTAGGAAAAACGCAAAAATACGAGCAAGAAATCAAGGAAAAGAACCTGTTGATTGGCAAATTGCGACACGAAGCCATCATTTTGAACGAGCACCTGGTGGAAGCCATGCGAAAGTTAAAGGAGGAGACCAGTGAAAGCAACGTGGATAGACAACTGATTACCAACTTGCTGGTGGGATTCTTTATGGCGCCAAGAGGAGACCGTAAACGATACGACATTCTTACCATTATATCCAACGTTTTGCAATTGACAGATGAACAAAAGGAGCAGATTGGCTTATCGAGACCCAAGCATGGCACAAGTGGTAACACGCCATTCAGCCCCACTTCGCCTGTACTGGAGAAACCGCCACAGAAGGAATCGTTCACAGATGCTTGGATCTCATTCTTGTTAAAGGAATCAAGCCCCCTGAGAAGAAATAGATCTGCAGTGACATTGTCCAATACCAAAGATGATGATAGCATCGACTTGTAATAAACTGTGCGTGCACGGACTTGAGTTTTTATTTTTTTTTATTTTTTTATTGCAGTAACATAATTTATGCATAAAACTTGTTGGTAGCAGTAATAACAATAATAGTTAATAATAGTTAATATAAAGGGGCTGGGGTGGGGGTGGGGGTAACTCTATAGAAATATGGTATTAATGGTGATATATATATATATATAAGAATTATAGTTCAACAGGTGCAGTAATCGATAATTGTGTAGCAGATCGGATTACTTCTGGTCTGTAGGTATCTGGCTCTTTGACAGGGCTTGAACAATCAATTTCGTCATCTTCCATGACAGGCGTTCGAACAAGACGTATGCTATCACTACCAGAGGGACGACGGGAAGATGGTGGAGAGGATAATCGCTTCATTTTGACGGGTGTTGTGGTTGTGGTGGAGACTTTTGGTGGAGCTGATGCTGGAGACGGTGGGGATGATGTCGCGGGCTTCTTCAATGGTGTATTGGACGAACATGAGGAAGAGGAAGGAGATCCTGACGAGGCTTCTGACTCTAAAAAATGCCATTCATCATGAATAAACACACTTTTTCATCCACTGGTTCATACATTACTTATAGCTGTAGCATCTGGAGGTTCGACCCATTCAGTGGGTATGACACATGGGAACATGGTACCTAATTTTGCTGCCCGATTGATCCATCCAGGAGCTTGTTTTCCCGTCAATCGCTTGCAAAGATCCTCAGAAAAGTGGTTGCAATTTCTTTACAGCGGGTTAACATGTGTTTGCTGCCGTATATAACCGCATTTACCTCGTCAGCAGCTTGTACGATGTGCCTACATACTCCTTTGATATCTCTTGCAGCACCTTATCCACTTGCTGCTGTGATAGATTGGTGTATCCCATGTTGATCGATTGTCTATGCAGAGAAAAAGTGGTCAATGAGGACAATGCCGTTGCACTCAACAATAATATATCCTACTTGAACAAAAGCCCCTGAGGACCAATCTTGGGTTGCACCATAAACACACCTGTAACGTGCTCATAATCATGTCCTCCAAAGCAATACTCATGTTCTCCAATTTCAATTCCGGAATGATAAATACCTTCAAGATGTTTGGGTTATTAAATCTCTGTGCGAACTGTGATTTGTATCCATGATTTACCAATCCCCAAACAGTAGCCAACGTTTGTGATGAATCCAGGTTGCAACTACACAGTGTCATGTCAATCACATTGAGGTCTCTTTAGGTGAGTCTTTTTTTTTTTTTTTTTTTTTTTCAGTTACCATATCATAAACGTTCAAGACAACTATTTAAAAGAAATCAGCGATCTGTGTGTGTATACAAATCAAGCAACTATAAACTCTACTTTTACGCTTTTCTTGTTCTGAATTAACTTCGGTTTTATTGAATGCATTCCGTATTAAACCAAACATAGTATTGTATTATAGTAAAAAGAGAGAGAGAGAGAGAGGGACAGGAGTGACGAAAAAAAAAAAAAAAAAAAAAAAGAGAGAGAGAGAAAAATGAGGAGGTGAGTTTAATCATCATATCACACCCAACAACCAACAGCTCAACATACGGCGGAGATGAACTCAACCATCTTTGATATTACTATTCCATGTGTTTTGGTGTGATTGCTTGCAGTATAGTAATGTGTCATTGTTAGCGATGTTTCCATGTAGTATAGAGTAGACATTATCACTATTAAATGCGGAGGGAATAGGTATGAAGTGATTGATGCAGAATCAAGTTGATGTACCTATTATTAGACGCAGATAAATGAGCTGCTATCAAAAGCGGAAATGGAACATTAGACGATCGAATTATTGACGCCATCAGCTCAGCCAGCCTTTGTCAAAGCATGCAAGCTAGGGATTAGGCATGAGCGGAACAAGACGGCTAATTGAGCTTGAGCTCCAGGAACCTGATAGCACAGTACCATCCGCTGAGAGATCATAAAAAGCTTTCGAATGTGCCATTTTTAGGAGTTTGTATCGAGATATCGGATCATATTAACAAACCACAGCAAGCAGATGATGTGAGTATGGGTTGTGTTGCGTATTATAGCTTAATCAAGTATCTGAAAGCCACCTTGTCGTCATTTAGTATACAGTTGCTACCACTTTATAGACCGTTTTTCTATAAATGACTCATTTTTTTGGACGATACCCAAAGGATACAACCGTACTTGAAGTGTCACTTGTTGCAATAGTGATTTTAGACGTGTCTTCTTCACTATATGTAGTTCTAATGTTGAGTTTCAGATGCTAAACATTGGACCACTTTTCTGCGCATCTTCAGCTAAACATACACCAACTCAAGGTCGACCAAAAAAAAAAAAAAAAAAATCAGGCACCAGTTCCATTTACCTTTCACCATCCTTCCTCTCTGTTTATCATACTCTAACACGGACGATTTAATTTTAAATTCAATCGAATTGTGATTTTTGCTCGAAACTTCCATACGAATTCAAGAGGAGTATCATGATCAAAAAAAAATTAAAAAAAAAAGGTTTATTAACTATTAGTGAAATGGAGAGTGCGAGTTATGTTGTATATAAATGAGTGAGTTTGTTCTTGTATGTATAATTGCCATGCGTTATTTCTTGGCAGCACCACCTCCAGCAGCAGCTTCGGCTTGCTTCTTGGCAAGAGCAGCCTCTTGTTTAGCACGCATGATGGCAGCGTCACTAAAAGTAACCCCAAATGCCAACGTTACTACATTGCGTATCAACCTTTTCTCCATCGCGATAAATTACCTTTCCTTCTTTTGATTGATGCTTTGTCCGTTCAAATTTGTCTTGCCCTTGGATTCCTTTTCCTTCTTTTTCAAGTTCTTTGCACGAGCTTGTTCTCTTTGATTGCCACCTTGTTGATAAAAAAGACTGCTTAATGAAATTTTACTCTTTATGGCAAACATTGCTTAAAAGTCTCTTGATGTCTACTTACGAGCCATTGTCAGAGGTATATATGTGTGTAATGTAGTAGGAAAAGAAAAAAGAAAAAATTAATTTTTTTGGAGCCACACACACACACACCCTCTTTAAATAATTGTGGTGGTGGTGCTGGTGGTGGTGGGAGAAGACGACGAACTATCGGAATTTGTTTACAAGGGGAGGAGGAAGCAAAGATGAGCATCAAAGAGCACTTTGATCACCCATGCCATTCATTGGCCATCAAGCAGATCTGTGCACTTTGATACATGTATGGCCTATACTATACCGTAAGACGCCATCTTGTAATGATTGATATCAAGATATGTATCCCTTTGAAATAACATGGCACATTTTGATTCAGTCGGCGAAGGATGGGGCCATTCCAACATTTTACTATGGGATTTTGTACCTGTGTTCCATCTGTTTCTATGGATGCAGCATCCTAAATGTACCTCAAATTGGGCCAAATTGGCTCATCTGATTAGCTTGCCAACTGCCACATACTCTTTGCTTTGATATTCATGCGAATTTACTCACATCCAGAGTGAACCCAGTCTTGTTGATTGGGCCACTCAAATGCTGCAAAAGACCCTGTTGTGACCTTGCTCTTTCGGGATCCCCCTCTCAAACAACCCCGTTAGAATTCATATTTTTTATTTTCTCTACATCTTGACACCTTTCTCCACATTTCACCATCATGTCTTTGAGATCAGGTATGTACACGGCGCTGCAACCTCTGCGAGAACTCGGCCAACTAAACAGTTTCTAGTCAGTAGTACATTTGTCCGTAATTTGAAGCCTGTCAATGCCACCAGACTCGGTTTAACCACCCCCTGTTTGCGTACTTGTAAGTAATGAGTCGACTTGACAGCGCTTGTGTTTAACAGCTCCATGTCTAGATGCCACCGAGAAGAAAGCAGCAGTTCACCCTCCCAGACGTACGTTTCTCCACAACAAGTACAGCGACATTATCGAGAACAACCGAGTCGTATTCATCTTTCAACACAACAATTTAACTGTCAAGGAATTCACTCAAATCAGACAGCAACTGGGTGAATTACCTGGTGGATCTGCTTTGCCCAAGCTCACTGTATTGAAATCCGGCGTATTCTCTGCCGCTTTACGTGAGACTAAATTCGCCAATTTGGAGCCCTTGGTGACTGGACCCACTTGTGTGTTATCCACCAATGTTGCAGATGCAGAGCACCCTGATTTGTTGAAGAAGTCTGTTGAATTATTAGCAAAGAACAAAAAGATGCTCTTGTTGGGCGGTAAATTGGATAACGTCCTGTTGACACAGGCTGACGTCTTGAAGGTCGTTGAATTGCCTTCTCTTGAACAATTGAGAGCTCAAGTCGTTGGTGTCATTGAGGCCCCTGCTCGTAAATTGTTGGGCACTTTGGAGCAACCTGCAAACCAGCTGCACAGTGTTTTGGATAGAAGAATTTAAGCTTTTTTGTAATATATTTTTTATTGAATGAATAAATAGATTAAAATCATAAAATTACCAGTGAGTATGATGCTGGTGGACATGGCGCTGTGTTTATTGGAAGACGAAGTGGCATCGTCGCTGGAGGAAGTGCCATTATGGTTGATGGCCGATGTGGGATTGGACACATTGGATTTACAGATGAATTCATGGCCCTTGGTGACTCCACCTTGTAGCTTATTGACGCCATCATCGCAAGAGAATTGGTTACTGGATGTTTGCACGTTCAATCCACCCCGCACATCAACAAGACTGGGCAAGTCTACCTTGTCAAAATTGCCAGTGATATCCACTGTCCCGTCTACTTGCTGCAGCTTGGGCACATTGACACTAGACAGCTGCGTGTTGTTGGCTAAAGACAGTGCGCCTCCTAGCATTTGCAATTGAGGGACAGAGAGGTTTCTCAGTTGCAAATTATTAGATACTGTCAATGTGCCTGCAATTTGCGTGATATTGGGTAAAGAGAGCGATGAAAATGAGTTGGCTACAAAAGACAAATCTCCTGTAATTTGCTGCACTTTGTTCAAGCCAACGAGTTGGGCCAAGTCTCTAAAGTCTCCCTGGTAAATGCCTGACAGAGAAGACAGCTATTCAATGCGGGTTAGTGTACAGGCACAATACCATCAAACGAACACATTACATCGAGCGTGAGGTTGGGTGAATTGGCTGCAATTGTCATGGTACCACTGACTTGCTGTAAATGGTTCATGTTGATGTTTTTGAGATACTTGTTGTTGGCAATATGCACATCTTTCACTTTACTGGTCGTCAATCCTTCAATCTTTGTTGCTATGGTATCTGTCACTGTCAGACTATCGATCTGAGATAATCCAGAGGGAAACAAGATGGCATGAAGAGCAGGCTCTACTGAAATATCAAGAGATTGAACGGACGTCAGTTGGGTCAAATCAAGCCGTTCTAGCTGTCGGTTATTCTGAAATGCAAGCTTTCCGTCCACTTGCTTTAAACTGGCTAAAACAACCTGTGTCAGGTCGCCGTTGCCTTCAAACACAAGGTCGCCATGCACCTGCTGTAACTGAGATAGATTGATGATCTCGCCGTAAGATGACATGTTCTTTATAGCTATTGATCCATCCACGACTTGACAGTTTCTCAATCTATCCACATCTTGATTGGATTTGACTTCAATGGGTCCTGTGCAGCTGTTGCTAGATGACAAACTCCCAGCAATAACGCTGTAAATGATAAAGTTGACGAATATAAAAAGCTGGAAAAACATAACTTTTGAAAGAAAGAAAAAAAAGAAAAACACTATACATGCATGATCCATGAAATTAGTTGCTTATTTATAGTGGCATAGGAGAAAAGAGGGAGTGAGGTATCATCTTTACTTTGCATATTCTTCTCTCTCTCTCCCCCCTTTCCCTCTCTCTCACTTTCTAAGAATCACATATGATATATCCTAATTGAGAAATAATTACATATGTCACACATATCAAACAAGTTGTAGGCAAAGTTTTTAGGGGAAGCAGATATGACATATTAAAATCAAGGGCTTGCTGGTCAATATACACACATTTTGGGTTTTATTTGGCTTTTTTAGAATCGATCCCCTCTTCTTTGTGGTGGTCTTCCGTATCTGGTATTGTTGTTATACGGTCCGTTATTTCCACCAAAGCTTCGTCTTCCTCTGTCGGGCCCACCACCTCCTCCTGCAGCTGTGCCTAAACGGCCACTGAATCGATCTCCTCCATCTCGTCCTCCGCTTCCTCCAGGTCCTGATGAACGTCTAGCGTTGTTATTTCCGTATTTGTTTCTGATTGATGCTGGTGGTCCAATGAATATCGCAACATCCAAATAATCGCCAATA
Organism: Mucor circinelloides; assembly: GCA_037974945.1. Lineage (NCBI taxonomy): Eukaryota > Fungi > Mucoromycota > Mucoromycetes > Mucorales > Mucoraceae > Mucor > Mucor circinelloides. The sequence continues at coordinate 260,727 of JBBNAA010000028.1, read as the reverse complement.
AAGAATTTGCATTCATCCAAAGTCTTGCTGTGATCATCTGTGGGGTTGGCTGGTACAACACGACCAATATCTCGGCTGCTGTATCTTGCACGTTCACTATCGAGATAGACTAATCGAAATGCAAGACGAGCATCTGGGTCTCTTGCTTCAGGAATGACATGTTCAATCAGCTGTGCAATTTCCTCCAAAGTAGCATTTTTCCTAAATCAATGGCTCAGTTCAATATCCCACATCTGGCTTGTTGGATCCTTCATTTTACCATGTGTAGATGCTCAATTCATCACTTGGCACTGAATCCACAGTATATTGGTTATTTCTACGTAAGGGCTTGATTGTCAGAGTTTATGCTTATAGCTTACTCGGATGTAGTCAATCTTACAAATTATGTCCACCATTGCGATAAAAAATTCTTAATAAGAAGGGGCAATCCTACATTTACTTGAGATAAGCAAGCTGTTATGTTGGTTATCATTGCTCGGCTTACTGTACCTTTTCACGATCAACAGTTGTAGACATGATTTGCTTTATATATTGATGCGGAAGAAAAGAAAAAAAATAGGTCTTGTCTAAGAAGATTTCGTGAAAAGCGCGTTAGGCATGTTGAAAAGCCGTCAGTGCAAAGAGTCACGACGCTGATGGCACACTCTCAAACAGAGGCAAGCATTAATCCATAGATCAATGAGGACATTGATATTCAAGGTGTCTCCATGTAAGCTACTGTTCACTAAAGATGATTCTGTATCTCTAGCGCGGTTTTTCTGGGCAGTGCGCTCCTTTATGCTTTTATTAAATGAGTACATGCTACACAATCTCATATTCAATGCTTTATGCCGCACTGAACTAGAGATTTGATGAAAAGTGTTACCATTTACACCATCAGAAATCGCCTCCTGTGCAATTATCACTTTTCACACAATTACCGGCACCTCTTCGCACATCTATATATCACTCCCTTTATTTTGTGCGCCAATCGTTCACTGTGGGCAACACTGCAGTTGAAGCGAACAGATATGCAATGGCACTGGGACATCAAATACCATAAACTGTTCTAGAGCCTCCATAACTTTGCTTTTTAAGTGCATAAATGACTATTCTATGATGCTTCATATGTACATCAATTAGAAAAATTTATATACGGGTAGATAGTATACTTACATTTACCTTTGCTACTCAATAGTATGCTAAAGCACAGTCAAATTTAGGTGGATTTGACGAGTGGTTTCTCAAGTCAGAAGCTGCTTTAGGCCATCAGAACGGCATCACGCAATTGCTCTCGATTATTTCTTACTTGGCAACACTTTACTTCAGTTTTCTTTTTTTGGATCATGGCAGGTAGACCCGATTTCCTTTTTTTCATGAGTCTAACCAATTGGATATATAGGCCTTTTATTCAGAAAGTATTTTAAGCTGTAAAACTACCATGTAGCAAAGGCTTTGACTAATTGAGATCATCACACATTCTTTTTGCGCATGAAAACCGAATTCAATGTTCATAGAAGGCTGTTACAAAGTTTTTATGACGAAAATAAATAGTTTTGTATGTTGAGAGGCAATGCAAGACTTTTTTATTGTTTATTGATATTGATGTATGTTATAAGGTTTGGTTTGAATTTGTATAGATAAGAGACCGCATTGATAAGAAGTATAGCTTAGTCTTGTGTATAGAATAGAGACGGCATAGACAATAGTATGGCTTGATCGATTGTAGATGTATAGATGGCATTTTGTATTGGAGTATTTGGCATTGCATTGAGAGTAAGCAGCACAGAGAGTAGCGTGGTTTGATAAGAGGTGACATATAGTAGAGCGAGAGAGAGAGAGAGAGAGCACAACTTATTTCTTGGTAGCGTTTGATGATGATTGTAGATGAACCAGATGATGGATGACCAGAAGAGTATATAACTAGATGGAAAAAAGAATAAAAATCAAATGAGTCTACACTATTTTGCAAGCATGAGTTAGCGATATATTTTTGATTCGGCAGCCTATAGTAGAGGCAAAAAATAAGACCAACACCCAAGAACATAGACCATGGAAAGGGTACCAGCATGAACTTCATGATGCAAGGTCACGGACATACAGTAAAAGGGATCTCTCACCCCCGAATCATAGCTAAGGCATCCCCGCATTGGAGAGCAAACCTATTCTTCCGAACTGTTGTGATTACCCCGTAGCGCAAATCAATGGGATCACCCTGCAATCTACCCAACACCACAAAGGAGGTTTCATCTGGTACGGAGCTTTCAGACACTATATAATGAGAAAGCGTTAGTAAAAATAGTACGGTTGCTAGAAAAGATGGGTACTTACCTCAGACAGAGAGAAACAGAGAACCAGAGATACAAAGACATAGAGAAACAGAGATAGAGTGAATATGAAGCGGATATTATACGTTGAGAAAGCGTTAGTAAAGATAGCATGTTTGCTTGACAAGATGAATACTTACTCCTACAGCGCACCAAGGTATGAGTTCACTAGAGATAGAGAGATGAAGAAGATGGGGATTCCACAATTCAAAATGGACCTGTATTTATACTCTTTTTCATTGATTTTCATGGGAATATAGTCTCCTTTCCTTATCTAATGATTGTTTTCTTTACTTTTCTCCAGACCCTGTTACCCTAAGGACACGAGAGTGGTACCATTTTGACGTTTGACAGTTGGTCTATCTAGCCCGCTTTATCCGATAATTGTAACTGCTCTCTAGCTCGAGTTATATCAATTTTATCATTGCAAAAAGCTCTTTTTTCAACATTCACATGAAACGAGTTCCCCATCTCTTCATAGATGTAATCAACAGAAAACATTTCATAAGCTCATTTTCCACTCAAAAAAAAATTATTTGAATCTAAACCAGTGTAACTGAGGTCTATCTTGGCAGCCTCTCTATGTCTCTCTCCCTATTTTCTATCTCGAAACTCACACGGTTATCGACCCACATTCCTTTTTGCTTATATAGTCATCAGCTGTTTGTTCAATTGAACGATAATAAAGCTCAATTCATTGTTTACATTGCTTTGGAACCAATGGAATAGTCTTTATATCACAAGTCATACAAAAAGATTTCAATCGAATCGAGAAAAAGTTGTGTGCTTTTCAACAACAAGCATCAATAAGACTCTCATAGGGTCTCTAGACTAGTGCGTATAATTTTCGTGCTACGCTTCTTGCAACTTCCTTTCAAGTGAGCTCTTTCAGTGAGGAAATTTTCACTGTTGCTGATGATACAAGGCAAGGATATAGAGTGTCATTGCATCAGTATACCTGTAATTACATAGTTAATGATATCAATTGATATCTGTTCAAGTCAAGGATTGCCGCTAACACTTATAATTGCTTCTTTTTTACATAGAACTTGAAACAAAAATCCTTGTTTTCCTTTTCAACAACTATTATCAACTCATTCCATGGAAAACTCACTACGCTGTTACACTCGACATACTTGGCTCATTTGTGTTTTTTACATCATCTCTACCAATGTGTTGCATTGACCTCAATATGTTGGTATATACATCAGACATCAATGATTACAAAAGCATCTGTATCATGATTTGATTACTGTCGTTCATGAATACGCCTGGATTACTTTAAAGATGAAAGTTTCTCCCATTAAATTAGTGTGTGTGGATAGGAGAACTATCAGTAGCAGACGCATTACCAGCTCGTAGCTTACGAAGCATAGATCTTTGGACCACAAGTACTACAGATGTAATTTAAAAATTAAAAACTGTGAAATGTCAATGTATTCAAATCATTGCCTCTATTCTCTAGTGAATCGCAAATCAAAGTGCATGAATGTATACATATCACCTCACACTACCTATATCCTTTATTCAATGGCTGTTGATATCAAAAATAGGGGGCTATCTCTCTATAGAACCCTTACTGCAGTAAACAGCTGGTGTAACTTGTCTTGAAACACACACGACCTTGCCTCCCTGCTTTCATTTTCACAAATCATGAAAGAAAAGAGCAAAAAGCATCAAATAAACGTGAATCAATATTGTATATAATACACCTACAAAGTTTTGATAAGTTTCGTACTTCATCTAGTTCAATTCGTTTTATTTCAGCACATTTCATATCATAGTTTGGTGAGATTACCCTTTTTGGAGACTCCCGAACCCAAACAACTCATTAAAGAATAAAAATGAGTTGCATGTGAGAAAGGTAAACAAAACGTAATGAATGAAAGAGAGATAAGCAAGCAAGTGATTGATTTATGGTCAAAAAGACTTTATTTTATCATAAAGCTACCTCTCGTTTGAAGCAAACTGCTTGAGGAAGCTCAATGGTGTTATTCTCGAAACCCAAAGTAAAGTATACATTGAGAAAATCATCAAAACATTAGAGATATCAGTCGTGGGACTTTCGTCTTGAGACGTTTCAGGAATGAGATGATATACAGCTATATAAAGAGGCCAATTTTTCAAAGTATGAATCCCCATTCTTTTTTCTTCTCTTATTATATGCAAGCTTCTTCAGAAGGTAAATTCTCGCTTACAATGGTCTCTACTCTAGTCAATGCACTAATCTTTGTTTATTCAGGTATCTCTCGCGGTCCTTCTCTGGCGGCTTTTATGTATTAGCACACCGTGTTGATGCATGTTGGGAGGTCTGCTGTGATGTCTAACCAGTGAGTGATTCGGAGCTCATCCGAGTGCTGAAAGGTACCTATCGAAAGGTAGTTTCGGGGCATCTATGTAGGCCTTCCACTTTTTTTTTGGGAACAGACAGGTCCTCACTCTCTCGTAGTTGTTCCTGTGAGTATCATTGTTGTTTATTAACGGTCTTGGTATATGAGGAAGAATCTCTGGGTCTACTGAGGTGTCTAGCCAGTGGGGTATTCGTATCTCATCCGAATACTGTCTGTGCAGTGGATTCGGGGCATCAAATGAGGTTGACCTTTAGCTATTCCCGTGAGTATATCATTGACGCGTTATTAATCGCTTTTAGAAAAACCAAGAAGGGCCCCCAAGACCTACTGTGGTAAAACATAGTAGGCCTTTCACTTTTTGGGAACAGATGGACTCTCACTTTCACGTAGTTGTTCCTGTGAGTATCATTGCTATTATAAATGGCTTTGAGAAACCAAGAAGAGTCTCCTTTTATATAATAAATTAAATGAAAATTGTAATTGATAATAAAACATGTCTTTAATAACAATACATTATTTTGTCTTGATCATTTTCCAATGTAATCCTCTAAAACGGACCATAAACTGCATTTCTACGAATTGATTATATTCTCATCTATGTATTTGCGTGAGTTTCCTCAAAGGTTTCCTCTGTAGATTCACTGCTATTTCGCTGTTGTTGCTGTTGCTATGGATGCTCCTCTGACCTTATAAATGGAAGCTTGGATCTAGCAAACTAAATGAATCCCATGTCAAGGACGACATGAGTAAGCGATCCGACTAAACCGAGTTTGAGTACAAGTTACTTTGAAAAGCAGAATGCTAAGCTGTAGGTTAGGCTTTTTATAACTCTGGTATCAACATCAAATCAAGCTAATCGATTCATCTACGCTCTCTGGAAAGCATTCTAAGCATTAAGATGATCAAAGTGCTTGCTGGTATCAATGCAAAAGAGTACGACGTCCTAGAAGCATGCATGAATTATTTCACACATTTGAGCTTTATCTTTCATCATGAGAGGATATACCTATTCAATTGATCGATTATAGATATTGCTCGCTTTTTGTCATAGCGGATTGCTTAGATCTGGCACTTGATTTTTGCATAACAAATCATAAAACTTGCTTTCAATCAAATCAAGAAACAATATGTACTCTATTACTGTATCAATTGGTAGCGAAGATGCATGAAAAGGCCTAGATGCTTCAAAAAAATATACCTTCAGAGCAAAAACCCAATTGACCTGTGTCAAATGGGCTCAATACATGTCGTAAAACAGCATTGATAATCGAGTATTGCTTCGATAATAGTAACAATAAAGCTTGGATATTTTCGTAAATTATCAATTACAAGTAGCATACAAGCGATTCACATATCGAAATTATGTAACATATAATGTGCCGTCCAGCATCTCGATAGAGGATCAACAATAATCTGTGATACAGTGATGCTAATGATTTACACCCACTAAAAGCTCAACATTTACAGCTGTGCCTCAAGTACCTGGATGTCAGGCTATACTTCACGTCCAAACTGATAAATAAAACACATTTGAATCCATATAACATATCATTAAAGTACTTTTTTACCCGTAAAAGTGCAAAACACAGCCAAATCTGACGATTTTTAAGCACTGATATCTCTACTTGTAGGCCGTTTCAGACCATCAGACTGGTGCTAAACGACTGCTCTCAACTAGTACTTGCTTGCTGATGCTTCATCTCAAAATTTTTTGGGTCATGACAAATCGGCCCATGTCTCCATTTTTTGACGAGTAGTAGCAAGCAAAAATCATTGAATATCAAACAATCGCATTTTTCATCCTCAAAATGAAGTTTCCCGCAATGACATGCTATGATGAAAAAAGACCTACAAGTTCAATTTATCTTGTAAAATTGCTAGTTTGGGTAATCCATTATGCGAAAGTTGAGTTTTCGACTGAAAACGCGTTTTTAGTTTTTGCCTATTTAAGACATACTTTTGGTGAAACATGAAAAAATTATTAGCGCCATTCGATAGAGAAATTAAAGGAGTATTTAAGGTTATTAATATGCAAAGTAGCTTATATATTGTACTTTCAAAGAAATCCTCGATAGAAGAGAAAAAAAAGTCCAAATTGGCCATCGATTCAGCTCTCAGAACCCAAAGAAATGCTGACTGCGGGGACTGAAATATAGCAGCAGTAGCGACAGCAGCAGGCAGCCACCATGGAAGCAATTGATGATTTGAGCAGCTGATCCTGCAAGGATACTATATGTTGCCAATTATATTTAAGGGCCACTACGTATGAAGAGGTCAAGACAGTATCATAACTATCTAATGATTGTTATTGACTCGATTTATTGCTCAAGGTTGTGATCGTTCGCTGATAGCTATCAAGCTTTTTGTCAGTAGTCTTCTACGTATATTACTTTCAGTCGTCAAAGTATGCCATTGACTAACCATTGACGGTATATGATGTGCCTATATTATGGCTAGCTATGCAAATATTAGTAATGAATAGCGCAAAAAGCAATACCTTATTGTGTCTAGGGCACATTGTGCAGCAAGTCATTATTGCTTATGCAAATAGCAATATTGTTTGATGAAATGTTTATTAGGAATTAAAAGTAATATGTATATATACAAGAGAAAGTAAATGAGAATATGATGATAAAGTTAATAAATTATCAGGGCAGCATGATTTAAATCGTTGAGGACTCTTCATCTTTATAAGGAAGCTTTTCTTTCTTGTTTTCACGACTTTCCTCATCATCGCCTTCAGCCATAAAGACACGCTGAGCGCCGCCTATTCTTTTGGCTTTGGCAAGAGCATCTTCCCCATCTGTACTATCATAAGGTAAGACCAAGTTGAGGAAGATGGACATGATACCTGCAATGATGTAACCAGTACTCACAACAGTATCGACAGCCTCCATTAAGCCTTGAAGAGCCTCATTTTCAAAGGTAGGTAATACGTTATCAAACCAAGTAGGTACAAGGGACACACCTAAAGCAAGAGCTAATGAAGAGGCAACAATGACACGATCACGACGAGTCCAGTCAAGGTAACCAAGAATACGAATACCAGAAGTAGCAACAGAAGCAAACAAGTAGACTGTCATACCACCAATCAATGGTGCAGGGATAGCCAAGAAAGCAGCAGAGATCTTACTAAAGATACCACAGATAATCAAGATGGCAGCACAGACAATACCAGCACGACGGTTAGCGCAACGTGTAACAGCAATGATACCGTTGTTTTGGCTGAATGTGACCACACCCATACTGTTGGCTAAACCAGAGAACACACCAGAGAGACCATCAGCTAAAAGACCACCTTGGCATCTCTCTTCAAATGTTTTGCCCTCAATGGGTAAACCAGAGACATCACTTGCAGCAGTCAAGTCACCAAGACATTCAATGATCATGTCTAGTTGCACAAACAGGAATGGAATGATGCCAGGGCCGTAAACTGAAAAGTCAAAGTTTTTGACCCACAAAAAGGTGCCCACAGGGGCAGCAGCAATACCGGTTTTATCAAACATGCCTACACCAGCAGCGATGATGCAGCCAATCAAGAGGCCAATGACGACTGAAATGTTCTTGAGGAATACAGAGCCGACCAACTCAATGACGATGATTGTAAAGAATACAGAGGCGCCTAAAGCAAAGTTGACTGGGCCGCCCCAAGGTTGAGCATTGGGAGCATTGATGTTGGGACAATTGACAAACATGCCAGTAGTAGGGCGACTCATGCAAGGACCAGCACCACCGCCCCAATTCTTCATACCGGAAGCCAGCAAGGAAGTACCAATGACGGTCAATACGATACCCATGACAATCTTGGGGAAGAGCTTACGAATGACACGGGGAGGCAAGAAACTGATAAAGATGGACAGTAATGCGCAAATCATTTGCGTACCAAGGACAGCTCCAAATGCTTTGGGACAAGGCAAGTAATTGATTGTGCCATCTTGCAATACTTCAGATGGACAAGCCCCGCTTTTGTACATGTTTCCGATGATTGCCTGTGCAGCAGGCATGTTTGAAAAGGCAACACCTGTAATCTGGAGTAAACCAGCTCCAATAAAATAGCGAGTTTTATAAATGGGAATACGAACAATTTGGACCAAACTATCAAGATAGAGATTAGAGAAACATGACCTTTATCAATTGGTGTAACTTGCTGTTGTTACCTCATTAAGCCAGAGACAATAAGAGAGGAAGATACCATGTATTGACGCATGTCTTGATCCAAGTTCAAAAAGGTGCTACCTGCACCAGAGATCATGATGGTAGGAGAGATGATACCGCCAATGACAGCAAGGAAATCTACAGCGAGGTTTAGATAATGCAATCTTTTAACAATTGAGATCTTACGTTGAAGGCCCATCAGAATGGTAACCAAAATTGGGATTTCATCGTCTGGACCGTAGAATGGAGAGCTGTTTGCTTTGCGATGAAGAAATGGGATATGAGGCATGCAGAGAGCGCGGTAATCGTAATCGCCGATCCAGCCATCTCTTGTTGTTACTTTATGCTTTATGCGGGCCCATCTTGTGCTGGGCGGTTGGACAGGAGTGTACAATTCTTGAACTTGGGATACGTTTTCAATCATTATATCATCACCCGAGTACTTTTGATCCAAGGTGGAGCTATTGTTGTTATTGTGAAGAGAAGACATTGTTTAGAAGAATAATGACTTTGAAAACCAAGTTTGATTTGATCCTCTTTATATATGTTTTTTTTTCGCTTGATTGATAGTTTATCTATTGTGTCCATATACATCAAATTAGGCACAGATAAATCGGGGATCACAAAGCCATTTGGCTCACTCTTGTCTTTCTTTCACTCACCCACCCTTTTTTTTTTTTTTTTTTTCTCACCCGCACTAAAAACATGTTATCATTTATCTTTCTTATCAATATTTTTATTCTGATTTCTTGGGCAAATGGTGAAATCTTCAATCCCTGTCAATCCCTATCTGAAATCAAGGAAGTCGATGAATGCTATATGAATTTGGCCCTCGATTTGGGGTTGAAACGGAATCCTCGTGCTCCATTTGGCACAATTATCGTCAATCATGAAGTGAATGAAATCACTTGCATTGGCGTCAATGAAAATGACAAGGACATTTTGTTGCATGGTACAGTATTTGATTAAATCTTGTGGGGTGCTTGTATTTATATACTATTTATCTATTAGGAGAGACAGTAGCGTTTAAAAAGTAATATACCCGGTATATTCATTCTAGCAAACGGATATCTTATCTATCTTTTTTTTTATCGAATAGCTGCCTAGAGATATTCCCTTCCCCCACAAATGATGACTTGAAGAACCCCGGATTGCAATGGAGCGACCAAACCTTGTATACAACTGGCGAGCCAGTAAGTGCTTTTGGGACTCACAGACGACTCGTAGCAGTAATTATTCATACTTTCTAGTGTCCCATGTGTGCTGCTCAGATCATGTACCGTAAAGTCAAGAGAGTTGTCTGGGCAACATCCACCAAAGATGTGAGCAAGAGTGGAAGAATGGCTCAACTCACCATAGACATGTAAAGTACACCATCACCCATCATACCATGTATGTATACTGACACTGTCATACACACGCTGATAGTCAACATATTTTCAATTCTATGAAAGTTTTGAACTCTACATCCATCGATCCTCCCATCGTTGAAGGTGGCGTTTTGAAAGAGAAATGTGATCATGCCTTTTGGTGTGCTTTCAAGGAATACCGTGATGAAGCCTACATGAAGTATATGGAGGACACTAATCAGCTAGATTACGTTTTAGAGCGCAATGAGAAATTCCCATGTGTAACAATCCCCTGGCATATTTAGAGAAATTTAATACGGTAGAGCCTTTGCCTGTAAAGATATAGATTATACACATTTTGCAATAGCATCTATATATGTAGTTACATCATTTAGCATTTTTTGCAGTTGCTCTTTATCACCCATTAAATTACAGTCCACCTGAAGGATATACAGGAGATTTTTTGACTATAATGGATATCTTACATGCCTCCATTCGAAACCAGATACTGCAATATTTGCTGATTTGAACTTGACAAAACGAATACGTTTTGTTTATACCAGTCATGTCGAGCAAATTAAGCTTAAATTGATCCAATAAGTCATGATCTAAACAATTGTTGAACGAAACAGAATCTGTGGTAGACAACGAAGAGCCGACGCCAGATTACCAACAAGATAACCAGAGTTTGAAGACGCTCAAGATAAACTTTTACCTGGTCAAGAGTGCCCCACTTATCGTAAGGCAAGCATGTTACTACATTTGATCGAAGACGATAAAGAATGGTCAAAAGCTTTTGAAGAAGTCGCTACTTTTGCCTCTGGCTACTCTCTTTGCGGTGGATGTTTGTACCTTCATTGGAGTTTAACTCGTTGGTATTACTCGCCGATATCTGGAACAAGATTTTGTAATAGCGTTTGTGATGATCTTGAGCATAAAATTGTTCAAAACGGATATGCCGCCTTACTCGAGTTGATTGTCGATGTTGAATTTTAGTATACAAGCAAAGGAGGGTCTGAAGTTTCCTCCAAAAAAGGGGGAGGGAGAACACATTTATCTTAACTCTCGTGCTGAATCATTATATTATAATACTCGATAGCTTAAAATCGCTTGATTATGACAAACTTTTATTGACTGAGCAAAACTCTCCGGATAGAGCCCTCAGGAAAGTATGACAAGACGCTGCAATGATACAATGCCATTTGCTTGGTGCACTGCATGTTTCTCCACATTCATCTGCTATGCGATTTGCGCTGGAGAGAGTTTTGGCCGTATCGGCGGATGAACTACTCGACATTAGCCAACATACTGCATGGCAGCATTATTCATCATATGGTACTAATGAATCTAGTGTTGCATTCAATACTGACATCCTGCGGTATCATCCATGAGTTGGGCCTGATATTCTGGTGAGAATGACAAGCAACTATTACAAAATTGAATGTAAAAAGTCTAATTTCTGCACCAAAAGAATGATTCTCAGGATAATCATGAAATGTAGAATAAACTCCATGTTAGCTTTTTGAGTATTTAAGCGCTGTACCAAAGCACACGTCTGTTTGCCTCACCATTCCAAATGATTCTCGTTGGATGCAAGGAATTGAGAGCGAAAGTATCATATCTTCTGTAAATGGCAGAGAACCTTCTTAAAAATGGCCAAAACTACTCTAGTACATGTACTTGTAACTGTATGGAAGAATATAGAACTTTTTACAAGCTGAAAACCACAAGAAGACTTGAGCCAGCACTATTTATTTGTGATGAAGACGAATGCAACATATAAGACATTTGTGTATGTCAGCTGTTTTCTATCTTCAAGATAGAGCCAGATGTTCTAGATGCTGTATGGGTGGGGTGAAGGGATCCATCCAGCGGTCTCGCGTAAATGACATGATGTACATGATGAACGGTCCGCATTATGCCTCAAGGTAAATCCAGCATAGATATTTCATCATGATCGAAACAAAAGACTAGATACTGCCCACGACGAACCACAAGGCAGGATAAACCAACATCCGCGTAATGATTCGCCCACATCTGGGAAATATACTTGTGTGTCTTACACAGTTGTATAAAACATGTCAAAATTAGGGTCACGTGGGCTTGAGATGGAAGGGTATTATCAAATATACCGCCTAATTATACAGGATATATTATGTGGTGGCACTAGATGAGAAAAAATGGTGTGGTATATATAAAATAAACCAGAAACCCCCCAATATCATAGTTTCTCTCTTTTTTTTTTCTCCCTCTTCTCTTTCTTTCTACTTTTTTTACACATACATACATACACACACAATGAGTGATTTCATGAGAATTGATTTATCCAATTTTGATAGCAGAAAAGAAGAAATTGCTCAAGACTTGATGAAGGCTGCTTCTGAGCATGGTTTCTTTTATGGTAATTACCCCTTATCTCTAGTATTATCAAGCTAATGTGTGTGTAAAAATATACTCACCTTAAACATCTAATAGTGGTTAATCATGATATCTCAGTAAAAGATATCACTGCCATGTTTGAATCTAGTCATTCCTTTTTTGAATTACCTGATAAAGTCAAAGAAAACTATCCTATGGATTATCCAAGAAATGCTGGATGGGAAAAACTATCACAGGTAAAAAAGAAGAAAAAAAAAAACTTGTCATTTTCGCCATGATTACACACAGACACAAATACAAACACACGCTTGATAGATTCGCCCATCCACTGGTGTAGCAGACTTGAAGGAATCTTTGCAGTTGTCCTTCCACAATGCGTCTGACCTCAGACCCACTGATGATCATGTTCCTGGATTTGATAAGACAGCAGATCACTTTATGGAACAATGTAACAACGTATCTCAACAATTATTGATTTGCTTTGCTATTGGACTTGGCTTCCCTCAAGACTTTTTCACAAGATGCCATGATATCACTCAGCCTGATTGCCTCAATTCATTGCGCTGTATGCGTTATTTTGAACACAAGAATCAAAAGCAACAAACAAAGTCGTCCAATATTGGTGCTTGTCGTGTTGGTGCTCATACTGATATCAACACCTTCTCATTATTGTTCCAACAGCCTGGTCAAGATGGTCTTGAGGTCTTTCACGATAATGCTTGGACGCCCATTTCTCCTAGACAAGGCGAAATTGTCTGCAATGTGGGTGATATGATTGTCCGCTGGTCTGACGATCGTCTCCAAAGTAAATTGCATCGTGTCAGAAACCCCAACAGTGAGCAAGAATATCAGGGTCCTCGCTATGCACTGGAATACATCAATGAAGCCAACAGATCCGTCATTATTCAAGGCCGCACCAAATACACTCAGCCTATTACTGCTGGCGAATTCCTGATGATGGCCATGGAGAAGAATTACAAAAAAGCTCTTTTGGATCAAAATATTACCATCACTGGTCCAATCACATCTGTGCCCATTGTCAAAACCTTAAACGTCAGCCCTGTTACAAACGCTACCACCGCGGCTCCAGCATCTACAACTTCCAACACCACAGAAGAGAAGACTCCCATGACACCGCCTGTGCTCGTTACAGTCTAGTTTCATTTTATTTCTCATAGTTCCAAAAAGTTGTAGATATTTTTTAATCTTTCGTTTGTAGCAAGATTTCATAATACTAGAAATCTTTGGGGCGGTTACAGCACTCCGCTTGAACAAACCTGTACATGCTCTTTTCCTCCTCCCCTCCTTCTTTCTTTCATCCTTGTCTCATCATTTTTATACTTTCCACTGTTACAATCTCTAGTTGTTGTTTTTTTTTCATATTAATATATACATATATATATCTTATCCCTTACAAAGAGATTAAACACCTTTTTTTTCTTCCAAATCAAACATTATGACTCAAACTGTAAATCCTTGATTTTAAGGTTCTTATTTAATTTAATTTTGTCCCTCGAGAAAATTGACATAAATGGAGCAATGCGACAGATAAAGTAACAATACTGATATGGTAGGATTTTCTGTTGATGGATGTGTATAATCTACAATGATGATAAATGGATTGATTTAGTGTACAGAGGATCCATCAAATTAAACGTACATGCATGCTTTCTTCTCAGAAAACCCACGCAGTGGTTTACATTATTCAGCCAGCACGTTTTTTCATATGGAGGGTGGGAATTCTCTTGAGGATTTGTATTATTGAACACATGTAAAGCGCCAACAGCAATCAGCACACGACTCTTTCTTGATAGCGATATCCGTCTTGCTTAATTGACCCTAGATAGAAATCACTATATCAATGCAAATATCAGATATGGATTCATTGGAATTCCATACATCTACATAATGGGATGTAATGATATGCATTCTTGTTTAAAGTTGATACTAGTAAAAAAGAAGGTTTCAGCATATCACAATCACTCTAATTGATACAGTGTAAATGCGCAAAGATAGCTGGTATTATTCTGTTTGACAGTTGAAATATACCACAACCATTAAAGATGCTTCTCTTTAGAACAAAATCCCAGAAATACGACAAACAAAAGCGAATCTGGGATGCCAAGGGGAGGCTCTCGTTTTTTCTCATTACACTGTATTCATGTCATACAAAGGGGGAGAATTATATGAGTGGTGGAAGCTAATCCACCTCTTATTGTGTTTTGATGTTTCTAATATGCAGCTAGAGAAATTGTATATTTCACACGAACCCCAAACTTTGAAAAAGACTTGGTGGTTTGATTTAGCTTGTATAATTAAGAATTACGTACATTTCATGTGCAAATCGTTTAGTCTCTAAGAGTTGTCGTACCAAGGAGATGTATCCATGATTTACCACTCTTACTTGTGATAGTAAGCAAGAACTAGGTAAGTGAGTTGTAATGACTCCTTTTAGTAACATTTAATCCTTGACTGATTTGTGATTTTTGCTATAATCGTGGCCTCGATTTATGGTATTATTGTGGCGTTCTTTCCATGTACTGCAGCTATTATGGTCGTGTCGAAACTATGAGTTATCTACAACAGCTGAGAGTGTCAAAGCTTTACACGTGTCAGGCAATAAAACTTGCACATCAAGATGAATACTGTGAGGAAGACTTGAGGGACTTCTTTGACAGCTTCAGCTTACCTCTAATAGCTAGTAATCGATATATCATGTACTATCTTGGATTAAAAACCTCGTATGGATGATGCACATGCTAAACTCAGAAGCAAACTATGTCTGTTGCAAGACCAGAACTCTTTAGCACTATTCTATATTTTGTACTGCATGTTTTCCTCAACATGTAGAACAACAATTGCGATACGTCTAAGAGACATTACTAATGATTTTTGAAGCTGATTCATTCTATATGTTAATTCCAAGATCAGACTCCAAAAGGGCGTTGGTAATTTTACAATGACTAATGTGGACAATCATGTAGTTTGCGTTTGTCAGGCCTTAACATTGTATTGTTGCTGTTGAGGATTATCGCTTGTAAGTATAAGTTATGCTTTCGCGCCAGAATAGGCTTTAATAGTTGTTGAATGCTTTGAAGGCTCTATGTATATTTCAAGGAGATTATTGAAAATTGCCAAAGACTATCGTGATTGTCTATGTGGAAACTCATAAACTCCATTTTCAAGAAAAAGAATGGCTTGAGAGCATCTCATTTCGATATTGTCCATTCCCAATATACATTTTATATGCAAATTTCTATATTTATTTTATAATACACGAATAAATTAGTTTTCCAAGACAAATCTGAATCTAGGCTTTCCATCTCTAAAGTCTTGAATGGCCTCGTTAACCTTGGACATAGGGTAGGTCTTGATCCAAGGACGAATGTTATGTTCAGCAGCAAACTCAAGCATTTCAACAATCTCAGCAGGAGAACCAATCATAGAGCCAGAAATGTTGACTTGATGTATGATCAACTCCATACCTACTTGAGGGAAATCCCAACCGGGAGCGCTAACATTGATGAAATGGCCATTGGCCTTGAGCAAGGTAAAGAAACGGTTCCAGGTAAAATCACGGCTGGTACCAGTACACAAAATATGGGTCAATTGCTTCTTGTATTTGGCCATAGATTCATCGCTACTAGTGACAATGAAATCATCGCAGCCGAGTTCTTTAGCAACTTCAGCCTTGGCATCGCTATGAGACATACCAATAACCTTGGCACCCATAGCTTTAGCAAAGAGGACACCATAGTGACCCAATCCACCAACGCCAAGAATGCCTACAACAGAGTTGGGACCAACGTTGGCGCGCTTGAGAGGAGCATAGGTGGTGACACCACCACAGTAAAAGGTAGCAGCAACTTCACTAGGCAAGTTGTCAGGAACTTTGATAACAAAACGATAATCACCTCTGTTGAATGGATTGATAATTAGATATGTGTATGGGTATACGTCAATGGAATACTTTCCTCCATTTGTTGGCATATCCACCGCTGCTTGGGGTGCCGCAAGACCATTCGCCGTTGTAGGTGCCAACACTCTTTCCAAAGCAAACATTTTCCATACCCTCCTTACAGTGAGTGCATTCGCCACAAGAACCAGATTGAGCACCGACACCAGCTCTGTCGCCAACAGCCAAGTTCTTGACATTCTTACCAACACGAGTAACCTTACCAACAATTTCATGACCAACTTTGAGAATGACATGGTGTTAAAAAGACGCGGAAACTGATATCAATACTATCCAACTTACCACAAATGGGATACTTGGTAGCAGACCAATCGCTATCCAGGGTGTGAATATCTATTGTATATTCAAATGCATGAGTACAAATGTCAATTTAAAGGGTGCAAACTCTGACCTGAGCCACAAATACCACAATGTGAAACCTCCATTTCAACACTGTCTTCATCCCATTCCTTCAACTTTAATTCAATTTGCTTGAGGGGTTCGCCTAAACAAATCAGATTAGTCACATATTATATATCATTTCTTTTATTGTGCTAACCTTTAGCAACACCGGCCCAGGCTGTGAAGTGGTTTTCGCTTGACATTATTTGTTTTTAGTAGAAAAAAAGTATACCTGCTGATCAAGAATTGGGATTTTTTAATCTACTTTTATACTTGTTTTATACTCTAAATATGGAGCTCCGTTACGTCGCCCTCTTTCCTTAATTCGTTGATGAGCAAAAGGACGGGGAGTTGATGATTAATCAAAATATCGTCCTTTAAAAAAGGTGACAGGGAAGAAGCAGATCATTTCTCGATACAATAAATAAAGTTAACAGAAATCAAGATCCAGCCATCTAAATTAAAAATTGCAGCATCCATGGGAGAGAGTAAAGGATCTTCTGGGAGGTTTTACTGCGGACACCTAACTCCTATTGATTGTCTCAGATCGGATTAGGTTTTTGACGTCTATTTTGGCCTCGACTTGGTTACAGTAATAAATGGACTTTAGGATTGCATTCATGGGAGCTTATAAACTTGCATTCCTCATCTGTGAAAACTCTAAAGATGTAAGCTTAAAACATATCACTTTCAGTGGCACATTCTGGATAGCACCGTCAATTAGCGTAATAGAGTATTATATATGGTATGTCATTTATCTAAAAAAGAGTAGCTTGCTCCATTTTGTGTATACTTTGGCTGAACTCATACTTCGTCAAACGGATACGCATGACACAGGCGTCACTTCATCAACAGAGAAGAGGTTTTATTTAGGACAATGATGTCCAACAGCAAAAGTAAGGAGGAGCAAGAGGACAACATTTACACGTTGACTTTGTGTGCAGACTTTTAATTGGTATAAACATCAAATCATCTTGTACAATAAAGATCTTTTTTTTTTTTTTTTTTTTTTTTGTCTCATACATTCTACTGTATACATTTATCTAAGTCTACGTTAAAAACTATATTGTCGTATTCAGAGATACAGCTTTAGGATAGATTTAGATGATAAATGTATACTGTTGCGTTGCGTAAGAGTAGTAGTGTTTATAATTTTATAGAAAATAGAATGAAATAGATAAATGAGCCAAAGCAGATCTAACTATCAAATGAGCACCAGGTTTATAGTCGTCCAACTAGAGTAAACAAATAAACAAGTAATAGAAAGAAATGTAAAAAGAAATGAGTACAATGAACGAATCAATAACACCAATAAGTACTGTGTATATAATCCAAGTGATCTTAAAAATAACAATTGTAAAATATAAGAAAAAGTAACATAAAATAGCTAAAGAGCTTCAAGTAACAGTTTTGAGTTAAAATGTAGGTAAAATATAAGATACTTTATTCAATTGATTATCAAGATTCACGTTATTTATATTAATTTGTTATCTCGATGTCTGTTAATGGATCCTTGTTTTCATGGATCAGAATGGATCTAAATGGAATATCTGCTACGATATCCGTATACTAAATGAGGATGGATTACTTAATCTACCTGAGTGAGCTTGTCTAGAATTATATAATATGTACGTTTCAGATACTTTCATGATGTTGAAAATGGCATTCATGACAGATTGATATTTATGACTTGAATCTTGTTTTCTCCCGCTAGTTTCAGGGCATTTGGATACCAGGAGTAGCACATGAGTTATAATTGCACATCAATAATATGGGTTCCAATGTCGAATGTAGTATAGATTTGACAGATAATTAAAATTGAATTGAATTGGCATTTGGTTTTGATATTGGTTTGTTGAAAGAAGATAGTAGCAAAAGAAGAAAAGAGTGAGTTACGAAATCAATGCATATTTGACAATATCACTACAGACTAAAAACAAAAAATGGTTACGTAATCAGTTTCGACTCAAAAATAAAAGTGAAAAGAGTGGGATTTGAACCCACGCCTCCGAAGAGATCACGACCTTAACGTGACGCCTTAGACCAACTCGGCCATCTTTCCTTAGATGATTTGATAAGTGTTTAGTTTATTATAGCTTAATGGCTTTACTTGTGCTTCCACTACAGCCCGCAGTGGTGTCAGGACGTTTTAGGGAACCCTAAAACGACCAAAAGAAATTATTAAAAAAATAAAAAAATCAATTTTACTAGTAGGAAAAAATTTAGAGCCTTTGAAAAATTCAGGTACAGAACCTTTTTTTTCTGTGTGTATCTTCATTTCTAATGCATGAGAAAGGGTAAGCACTGTAGAGTATGCTTGCTCTAAACTTTCTTTTTGTATTGGTTAGTTACCCTTTTATTAGAAAATTATTTGTTCTGGCATTTTCAAGTAGGCATTCATACCATCTATATAGTCTGGTACAATAGCGATTGGTGAGTGGATAAATTCAGGAGCACGGGATTGTCTTCTGGCTGCTTGAGCAGCATTGTTGGAACTGGAGGATGATGTGGCGGTGGATGCAACAATTGGAGGGCATCTATTACTTCTAAAGTTGTCCATGGTAGTTACAAAAAAGGCTTAATGGATAATAGCTAAAATGACATGACAACAACTGGCAATCATGAAACAGTTTATACTTTTTTCTTTGTTTTGGTATTTCTAAATTGGGTGTTTTTATTGTGAATAAAAAGATTATCGATTCGTTTTCTTCTATTTTCTTCTTTCCTTCTAATTTTTTTTTGTTCAAACATAAAAACGTTTGAGGGTATGTACAGAAGGTTGCTTGTGGTTAACATCACGGATGTATATGTATGCTCAAATTAATAAGTTTATGTTTTCTTTGGATGCTCGCAGAAGGCTATTGTGAAATGCTTTTTCTCATGAAACTCATGACATGATTTCAGCAGTAAGTTCCATAATAATGTTGTGCTCTTCTAATAAAGCTAATCGTTGCGAACCTAGTACCAGCTGGCCAAGCTCATGTCTCATCGTCGTGCGTTCATGCTTTATGAGCTCTTGTATCCGCGCTATCACACATCTTGGTCTACACATCGTCGCGCTAAAGGTATTTGAAATGTCCTCATTGCTCAACTTCCATGTCTGTTGGTATGCACATTTCATATTAATTCTTCTTACACAAACAGCAGGAGATACATCTGTTAACAAGAAGGCTGCTAATCATGTCTGCTTCTTCTGGTTTGGCTTCTTTAAGCTGCTCATGATATCCGCTGTGTATAATAGTAAGTTGTTGCAAGTACACTCCTTTACATTAATTGAAGCTGATCATCAACATCTCATTTTCGTTTACTGTCATAGATATAAATTAAAGCCATATTACATGATGCCAAATGTCATAAGCTAGCATGGAATTTCTTTCGCTTTACCGCTGGTCATTTTTCCTCCTGCCACCACAATATTGCTGATTTAGTTTCTTTGGGCTTTGATGTTTCGTGATCATCATCATGTTTCCTGCTTTAGCCTCGTTTACAGTATTTACAAAAGATATTATCTATTCTATTCGACATTGCTACTTTTTATCCACTGTCTCTCTGCTATTTTTCACACCATAGAAATGATGATTCACACCATTTTGCAGCAGCGTATCATACATGTCAATATTGCGTAATGGCAGTGTATTTTACCCAATAATAAACCTCAATTTAACAATCAAAAAATCTAAATGACCCAATAGATCCATATTTCAATGATTTAAGATGTGTCAAAAGCCAATAAGCAAAATAAAAACGATGTGTCATAAACATGGCAGACCAATGAATGCATGCCATCATTTGCAATATTTAAGAAATAGATGTTTATCGAGCCAATGGATGTACAATAGAAAGCCCCTGATACAGCTGCCATGGAGCACTAAGTGATGCATAAGACGGCCATCTCATGGACGTATTGAGGTATGATTAAATGGCCATACCAGGTTTCGAATTAGGGTAGTCTGTATATGGCCATCTAAGCAGCAGTTTAAGGAAGCCATTAAATGGCTAAGTTTGGGACCCTGAGATGTCACTAATCTTGGGATAATAGAAGCCGTATCAGGGACCATTATACAGCCGTAATGGAGGGCGTTCGAGGGTTGTATCTAAAACCTCCAGTTCGGGGTTTCCCTGATACGCCCTACAATATCGCCATTTCAGGGTCGTTTCAGGGCGTTTTAGGGTAATCATAGGGCTGCAGTGCTTCTTCTTTTTCAGATCACGTGCATAGCTAGGTACACTTTTGGGGTGGATTTATACTGTGGGGGACATAAGTCCACCGATGTTTGGTCAATTTGGGAGTTATACTTTACAGACGATGCTATTGGCCAGTTAAACTATTGTATTGTATACCGTTTGAAAGCGTATATTCTTGCCATTTACGCGTATACAAAACAATAAGTTTGATAAAAAATTGATAGAGATACAACTTAGTAAAAATAGAGCAGTCTATTTTCAGGGGAAATTTGGAAATTTGAATATTTCCATATCGTATCATTAGTACTCGGAAACATATCAAAAACGTCTGGAATTTAGTATGAAGAATGCTCAATACCCCTAGTTACGGAGGTAAGCTAGAAAAGTATAAATACTTATCTGTTTCCTTTAATTTATCCTCTACATTTATATTTTCATCCTTTTTACATTCAATCTCATAATGGTTCACCCTATCCCTCAAGAACGCAAGCTTGCAATTACAAGCCTACTTCTTAATAACGCCTCTCACTCTGACATTATGTCTAGGTTCCCTGGTGTTGGTTCATCAACTATTACGCGCCTGAGAAAGAAAATTTTTCTTGACAATACTGCACCCCGCCGTGGAAGACGTCCATTGGTGAGTGAACAAAGTCAGCGGTATATTGCAAGACTACTTCGTACGGGTGAATTAGAAGGCCCCGCAGGTATTCAACGTTATTTGAAGTCAATTGGAGTTAAAATGACCTTGCATGGTATCCGTGAAATGCTCAAGAGAATGCACTTCAAGGCGAAAAGGAAGGTAAATACCAACTTTGTCAGCCATACCAACAGGGGTATTCGTCTGGCATGGGCCAAAAGACACCAGCATTTAACGGTGGATCAGTGGAGAAGCTGGATCTTTTCTGACGAAACTAGAGTTAATATGTGGGGTTCTGATGGCAATTCTCACTATTGGACTGACGGTGGCGACATTTTGCTCCCTCACCAAATTCAGCCTCACGTCCAAGGTGATGGCGGTAGTGTTATGTTCTGGGGCTGTATAACCGCGGAAGGTCCTGATTATGGCACTTCCATCACCCAAGGCACAGTTAACAACCAAGTATATACTCATATTTTGGAGACATCGCTACTGGATACCTTGGAGTACTATAAAATGGATCGTAAAGACGTTCGATTTCAGCAAGACAACGCCTCTCCCCACACTTCCGCTCCAACTAAAAGATGGCTCACAGACAATGGTTTCTCTACTCAAGATGTCCTGGATTGGCCTGCCCAGAGCCCCGATCTAAACCCTATTGAACATCTTTGGTACCAACTGAAGCGAAAGTTGAACGCCTATCCCACCCATCCTTCGAATACTCACGAATTGGAGGCCCGCATTGAAACTGAGTGGTATAAGATTACCAAGGAAGAGTGCCTTAGATATATAGATAGTATGCCAAAGCGAATTGCTAAGGTCATCAAAGCAAAAGGAGGCCCTATTCGTGGTTAACTTATATTTTCAAATTTCCCCTATATTTTTTTTCTGAATTGTATCACAAAACACTTAACACTGAGTATAATAAAACTAAACAAACTTTATATTATTTTGATGCTCTCTTAATACTCTATCTAATGATATGTAACAATATATTTCAATAGACTTAATTTCAGAGAAATGAGAGATATTGTCATATTTTACCAAACACCGGTGGACTTATGTCCCCCACAGTATTATTGGTACCTGTTATTGTAAGTTGGTTTTTTCAGTCGGCCAAGGTGCTACAATTGAACAGAAGATTAATTGGCTGTCAAATTCCTAGACTAGTGATCTGAACCTTTGCTCCCTCAATTTTGCTATATCTATCACTTACTGGTTTATCAGATTTGATAAATGGTAATTTTTTCTTCTATTATTTTATATAATTTTGATTTTTCCCAAAAAGGAAGATATTATGTAATAGTAGTGATAACAATGAATGATTCAAGGTGTGGATCTACATTTATTTTTGCTATGATTTGTTTGAAGGGAATATATTTGTGAATATGCAAGGTGGTCTAGTTGGTTTCGACAAGTTATCGTGATTTGATCTCGTTGGTTCTCTCATACAAGGCTATATTGTTCTCATTTTATTCGTACATGTGATTTACCGCGCACTCTATTGCATTGTTTCAAGGTCAACGTGTATTTTAGACGGTTAAATCTACATACATTTTGGTTTAACCATTCTGATATCAAGTTTATCCGATTGTTAATTTGGTTAAGGCAAGGCGCGCTCTAATCTGGTAGTTTGGTATTTGGTCTGGTCTGATTTGTACATGAAGGATTGGAAGAATTACTATTTTGAACTGTGAATTGACTCTGGAATCTGACTCATCAGGACTACAACAAACCAATTGAACAAGATGCAAGTCTATTTTAAATTGGAACTAGGATGAATTGACACGGATATATGATCATGACATTGAATTGAAGGCTACTAATTCATGTGGTTACATTTTGATCTGGGCGCTACCGACTTTTGACATTGAAATTATTTTTGATATTGAATTGAAGGCTATTCAATTTTGGTGGTTACATTTTGATCTGGGAACTGACGATAATTGAACTTGAGTTACTTTGACAGGCGAACAATAGAATTAATTACGCAAAGCACTCAATTATCGATACATGTAAATAACATTCTGAATTACATCTAAATAAAGATTATCCATTTTCTTCTTCTAAAATCTGGAGTCTAGTTACTAGTGCCAATTTAGTAGCACGAATGCTGTAAAATACACACATTATACATGATTTGTAATTGCAGATCATCTTGGGTAAATCCAAGATGGTAAGAAAGAGTATATCCAAAAAAGCTATAAAAAACATTTAAGACTTGATCTTGTGCAACTTGTACCTGAAATCCACGCTGATCCAAACGAAATCAACTTTAGTATAAATATAACAAAGGTCATGGTAGACCATGACACTTTGCTTTACTTTTATTTCTCTTAAATAAATATAGAAGACTTTTAATTGTATTAGTACACTGCTTTTTATTGTATTTTTGTAGCAACAAACATGCCTAAAGAACACTTAAATTCATCTCTCATAACTATTGGGATCGTTTCTTACAGTCTTCCTTTCCATACAACAATATTTATACAGTGAGGATCAAAACTGTTCAAATGTTTTGGTTATCTGAACTTTTTCGAAATTATCGAAGTAAAATCTTATTTTATTCGGGGTGTGTTTAGTATCAGTACGTTTCTGAGACTCCGCTCTAAAAGAATATCTAATTGGTTATTGTTTAAATTACCGATATCAGAAGCTATAGTCACTACAAATTGATCGGTACATTTGAACAGTTTTGAGCCCGGTGTCTGGCTATAGTTAACCTCGGTACCACAACTCGGTAAACAGCCCTAGGCGCTAAATAACTGCAGCAAAACTGTTACAAATCGCTCAAATTTCACACCATAAGCTTCTCTTACTACATACACCACGGAAAGTAACATCAAATTCAAAAATGCGCGAAATTACCTCTGAACAACGAAATCGTATTGTATCTCTCCTTAAATCCGGCAAGTCAAACCGCAAAGTGGCCGACAGCGTCGGAGTCGGTCTTGGGACTGTTGTTAATTTCGGAAAATCTAGTTGCCCTGACCGGGAAAGAAGTAAAGGTGGTCGACCCAAGATCCTGTCTCCTGCAGATCAGCGTTATTGTGTACGTTTGGTGACGAAACAAGGAATGGACAACGCTGTAAAGGTCCGAAAACAGCTCCGAAATGATCATGGGATCAATGTAAGTCCTCACACTGTTCGTCGAACCTTGAGGGAGGCTGGCCTTGCAGCATTTGAAAAAGAAAAGAAGTTTGACATTAGCACAACCAACGCGAAGAATCGACTTGAGTGGTGTTTGGCCCACCGTGACTGGACCTCGGATGACTGGAAACGTGTTATTTGGTCCGGCGAGACTAAAATTAACCGTTTTAACTCAGATGGACGCGTTTGGAGCTGAATTCGTGACGGTGAGCAGCTGCAACCAAAACATGTTGTGGAATACATCCACTATGATCTGAATTCCGTACACAGTTCATCCAGTTACCATATTCTGATATAAACTATGATGTACACTAATGAATTAGATGTACGCTACAGATTTATACCATATACAAACATAAGCTATAGATGGCACCATTAGCATGGATGGCGCTATAGACTGATGCTTGTATCCCGACATTGACTACGGATATTTCCCATATTTGGTTAAATGCCAAGATCGATGCAATATAAGATGTATGCATCAGATGTGCACTACTTGAAGATCCACACTATATGACATATGCTTATATCCTTGATACTAGCTACAGATACATTATGTACTACAGACTTGTACAATATATGTTATGCTATAAATGGATTGTACAAGCAAATTAATGAGACTCATGCTGCTTATTACATGCCTCTACATTATGTTTTGCTGTGTCCCAGAGGCGAATATGGATGACATGGGGGCGTCGCTTGATGTCTTCTGAAAACGCTGATGGCTATGGTGACGATGAAGATGGTGACGATGAAGATGGTGACGAAAGGGAAGGAAAGAGGCCCACTCAAGGAGTATTCTACAGAAGATCACATGTTAGAAACGATGAGTCAAAAATCATTTTCTTATCAAGGCGTCTCTTTCAGCAGTATATCATCGATGCTTGGGCTGTTTGCGAACAAACTAAACTCAGTTGGACCAAAGCAAACCAATCCGCACTGAGAGCAGATGTATACAAAGGTCTTGCTGATGCTACCAGTGTTGCTGATACAGGCCTCGAAATGATTGGCAAAACATTAATTTTACCAAGCAGCTTTACTGGAGTTGTACGCTACATGGCACAGCTTTAACAAAATGCCATAGCTATTATATCCCGATATTTCGGTAAACCAACGCTGTTCATCACGTTTACAGCAAACCCACGTTGGAAAGAAATACAGGATGAGCTTTTGCCTGCTGGTCAAACTGCTGCCGACTTGGTCGCCCGAGTATTCAATCAGAAACACAGAGAGCTTCTGGATGACCTGAAGACGAAACATGTTTTTGGACGGTATAGAGGAATTGTGCGTACCATTGAGTACCAGAAGCGTGGCTTACCTCATCATGGCCATATGCTTTTGTTTCTGGAGATTTGAACAAAACAAAGACCATTGGATAGCTCTACATTAGCCCCAACATAATCTAGAAGCCAAAAACACCTAATAGACGTTCCCTCCATGAAATAACTCAAAGTCATGTACTTTAATTTGCCTCAAGCGGGCACTACCCGACATATTTTTGAAAATACTAACAATAACCATACCATCGTATAGAGAATTAAAAGAAAAACAAAACTCAAGCACTACGCAACATTAACTCACTTAGTAAATCATGGAGAAATATTCATCCAAAGTTGGATCATTTTTCACATTTTCCTGTCTTACTGCTTCAAATCGTTTATTACAAACACAAATACAGCACTTTCTAGTCAAAAAATGTACCCCAAATAACTTTTACTATACATACAACCAACATTCATATATCGATTCAATGACTTTTACTTGTAGTATCTGCTCAGAATTCATCCAATCATATAATTATTGATATCTCACCAACCAAAAGAGCTACACAAATTTGGTTTGCAACATCGTGTTCCTGGCATTAGCGGGGTTCCAAATCGGAACTCGAAAACCAGAAACGGAGTTCCAAAGACCACGGTTTCACAACGGAATAAGCAACCGGATTGCGTTTGAGTGCTTGATGAGGAGATAGTATGATTAGCTAAAACTTGTAACTGATATGGTTTAGAAGTTCCATCATTTGTTTGGACTACTGAGAAGAGCAATGTGAAAAGATGATGCTTAATATCGTAAAAGATGACATTCGATAATGCAGAAAATGTAACTTATTGTCGAAAAAAAAATGTGTTGATGATTCAATCAATGAACATGCCCAACTGTTTGGTGTTTTATTGATCACGTCCAAGCTGGATCTCGAAATGCAGTAAAACGTTTAGTTCACGCAGAGACCACATCAGATGACGAAATGTTAACATGAAACTGGATTTAGTTACTGATCTATTAATCGTAGTATGTTCATGACAATAGATTGTATCTATTGTCCTATCACCTTGCTGATCTTCCCATTCAAAATGTGGAATACATCTGTTATATCAAATATGGTAGAAAAGTCTTACACTCAAGGTCTTAGGCTATTTTTAACAATCTTTGGGTAAATCATGAGAAGCATGATTTACATGTCACTTATTTATTGGTAGATAGTAATCGCAGGGTATGATAGTTCATCATTATACTGTAGACCCCAGTATAATGAAAAGTATAAAAATGCATTCTCTGGATGCATTGTGAATAAAAGTGGAATTCTTTGGCAGATTTAATTATCTTTGACTTTTGACATAACAACATCCACTATGATCTGCATTCCGTACACAGTTCATCCAGTTATCATATTTGATATAAATGAACTATTATGTGCACTTAATTAGATGTACGCTGCAGATTTATACCGTATATACAACGCAGGCTATAGATGGCACCATTAGTATGGAGTATGGATACCGCTGTAGACTGATGCTTGTATCCCGACCTTGACTACTACGGATATTTACTATTATATTTAGTTAAATGCCAAGATCGATACAATATAAGATGTATGCATTAGATGTGCATCACTTGAAGATTTACACTATATGACATATGCTTATATACTTGATACTAGCTACTGATGATACATTATGTACTACAGACTTGTACAATATATGTTAAGCTATTATAGACATGCACATAGTGATATGCTATAGACATACCATATATCCAGATATGTGCTAAGATGTATACAGCGCAATGATATACGCTCAGACACATACTGTCAATATAGACCAAGAGACTGTGCCTGTCGGATACATGCTACTAGGTCGATATTAATGATCCTCATAGAAAGGACAACATATCAGGGTACTTCGGATAAGAGTCTATTCTTTCATCCACTAGATGAGCTAAAATATGTTTAGCTCGCTGAGATTTCTCTTAGTAACATGAATTGATATGTTAATTGATCTGAATTGACTTATTATATGTCAATCCTCAATAGCAGAAGTTTTACCCATTGTTAGAGTATATAAGAAGGATCATCTACCTGGCCAGTAGAGATTCTTCAGTCTATTTTACACCTGTCAGAATGATGATAAACCTATAATACCTTTAACAGGTTGACTTATTATTGTTTTTTTATTCTTTTTTCCGTGAATTTGTATCTATAACAAGCTATAAATTCCACACAAAACCTTTTCCTCACATCAAATCCCTCAGTTCAAATAGTATACAAACCCTCTTGTTTCCAATGTAATAAACGATATTCTTTACCTGATTAATTTCATACTCTTTTTTCAAATAATTTATTTCTGATAAATCAGTGTGGATCTTTATGTGCACATCTGAAGCATAAGTCTTATATTGCATCTATCATGGCATTTGACTAAATATGGTAAACATCTGTAATCGATGTCTGGATACAAGTATAAGTCTATAGCGCCATCCATGCTAATGGTGCTGCCATCTATAGCTTTTATCTTAAATAAAAGTATAAATCTGTATCGTACATCTAATAATTTAGCGCACGTAATAGTTAATATCAAATATGATAGCAGCCGGATTAACTACCTTCGGAATGCAGATCATAGTGGACGTATTCCACACTATCCATTATCCGTACCTTGGCTCCTGCCTAATTGGTGATCCGTCAACCCTTATCCACGAAGCTCTTGTTTACTGATTTAATAATGCTTATACAGTTATCCTCCATCCTGGGTCAAGGTCTTATTGCTGCGGCACATTCAAATAACTATAAATACCTTCGATTCTTATACTAGTTTTGATCCTTATTCAATCTTGGAATAACATAATGAACATATTCAGTTATAATTGTATAAAGTACAATAACTTTATTGACGACTTGGTAAGTCGATCTGTAAAACACATATTTGAGAGATTATAACGTGGCTTTCAAAAGTTTTCAAATGCACTGATAATACTTTGCGGTTGCCAGCATGAATGGATTCGATTGTTCCTGTGAAACTACCTTCCCCCCACATACAACGTTTGATATCAGCGAATTAGAAGCACAACACAAACTTCGAGAGTATATTTTGTAATTTTTATGGAAATTTCCCCAACTAAAATAGGTTCTATTAAATCCTTCATATGTGAAATCATTGAGAGTATGTTAACACAGCTCCAAACCTCTCCTTCTAATGAATGTATGCAAAATACCTATCGTTTATTTACTTCAATCGAAAATGGCATTCTCAGGACCAAACGATTCCTCAGGTTTACTACGATATTTGCATGAATGGTTAATTCAAGTTTTACTCGATGGACAAACATGCAAACTTACCATGTACGAACGGGGTTCTTGAGGCCGAGTGCAGTAATAGCTTCAATATCCTTCTCATCCATCTTAAAATAAGTAAGATTGTCTCTAATGCGGCTTGGAGTAACACTCTTAGGAATGACACAATAACCACGATTCACGCCCCAATTGAGAAGCACTTGAACAGGTGTTTTGTTGTATTTCTTTGCAATGTCAATGATAGCAGGTTCGTCCAAAGTCTTGACAACGCCAGGCTTATATCCAGGATTTCCAAGGGGAGAGTAAGCAGTCAAGACAATGTTCTTGCTCTTACAGTAAGCAAGTAACTCTTCTTGGGGCAAGGAAGGGTGAATTTCAACTTGGTTCATAGCAGGAGGAATTTCACACTTGCCAAGTAAATCTTCAAGCATAGGAATGGTGAAATTGGAAACACCAATAGAACGAGCTTTACCGTCCTTGACAAGTTTTTCCATGGCACGCCATGTATCAATGATGGGGACATTGGTGACAGGCGTGTTCTTACCAGGTTTACATTCAGAGAATTCGTAGCCCTTGAATTCCCAAGACATGGGCCAGTGGATCAAGTAGAGATCGACATAATCCATTTGCAAGTTTTTCAATGAGCGTTCAAAGACGGGACCCACATGTTGAGGTTCATGAAAGTTGCCCCATAACTTGGTGGTGATAAAAAGCTCCTCTCTCTTGACGTTGCTCTCCTTGATGGCATTACCAACTGCTTCTTCAGTTTGATCTAATCATGACGCGTAGGTCAGGCGTGGTTTTCATGTTTGCATGCATCGCGCTGTTCACTTACATATATAAGCAGTATCAATGTGCTTGTAGCCATCTTCTAAAGCAACCTTGACAGCATCATATACCTCCTTGGGACCATTATGGCCGCCAAAAGTACCGTAACCGATCAAAGGTACATCGTAACCACTGTTGAGCTATCCGACTGCGTTAGCCTCTGGCTAACATACTTATGTGGCTGCAATTACCTTTACTGTAGGAATATTAGACATTTTTATTAAATTTGTAAGATAAAGAGACGTAAAATCCAACTAAAAATCGCAATGCATTTATAGTCTCCTTCTCTCTCCATCCATGCGTTGACATTGTATTACTAATGTGACTCTTGTATGTCGGTAATGATCAACGATGATGATGATTGATAGCAAACAGTTTGCGAGCCCAGCTTTGCCCGCGGGAGAATACAATCTCATATTTAACCGACACTTGTCAACGCCAGCTGTTGGCTTCTTTATTTCTAGATTTCATCTCTCGCTCGTATTCAATAGCCTCTTCTACCAGCTTTTTGTTCTTGGCTGTGCTAATCTGCTTGTTCAATCGCGTGTAGCTTGTATCGGGCTTCTTTTTGACATTGATTAAAGCAGATTTCGGTTTCTGCTTCTTTTTGCTAACTTTTCCTGCTGTTGTTGCTGATCCCCGCTTCATTGTTTCACGTCCAGATTGGCCCATTACATCATTTTCCAATATTTCCCAGAGATTGTTCATGATGGCCGCATCCGGTTTTCGACTCGTCATTTGGCCTGTGTATTCTTCGTCTGGATCTGCCGTCGCCGTGGAGCCAGATGTTGATGCGGATGCGGTAACGTCTTGAGGATTGAGGGGTCTTCCGAGGTCGTCCCTTGGTATAATCTTACCATGAAAAGGACAGGTAACCAGATCTTTTCGAGGACAAAGTCCACCGTTATGCAGAGGATGTCGGCATGCCTGTTATGTACCAACAACAAATATGAGATCCTGTACTTTTGCGTGTGTATGTGTATGTGTGGCCCACGGCATGACTTACCTGGATTTCTTTCGGTGCCTCTGACTTGTAGTAAATGGGCCGCTTTCGAAGTTCTTCCAATAAATGCTCTGGCATTTCATTTGTACCTTCACCTATGCCCATGAATCGATGGCTCTTTTCAATTCCACTCGTGTTGAACTGTACGTTTGTCTTGTCCCAATAGTATAAATCTTCTCCCCACTGTACAGCAGGTATCACGAAATTTAAGGTTTAGATTTGGCTCACTGATAATGCAATACATTTATATTTACCTCGACTACTGGTGCACGCTTATATAATTCTAGATCGTATTGTGTTGTGAGTCATTTGAGAGATGCAAGGCCATTGATACGGGCTTACCTTCTTTCTCAGGGTTCGCTTTTTGCTTTCCTTTATCTTTTGGTGTATTGGCTGTATCATCCAAGGCAGACGGTGGTCCTTTGTACGTTGCATCCTCCATCATTGTGGGATCATACGATAATGGGAATAAACGCTGTAACGGTGGCAATTTGGAGCTGCTTACGGTATGCTTATCTCGTTCCTCTGCATTGATCCTGTCCACATTGACGTCCTCAAACAACTCATCGCCAAACTCGTCATCTTCTTCTTCCATGTTGGTTGTGTCAATCCTTTTTGCTGGCTTATGAGTTGCTTCGATTTTCAGTAATTTTGCTTTTCGAATGGCTTCTAACGCTGCACCTTTCAAATTGATCACTTCCTTGACCCATTTTTCCTTTTCCGCCTTGTCCTATTTGAAATGTTTAATACACAATGACAGAAGTAGTAGCAAGGTCATATCCATATTACAGCCAGATCCATCTTGACCAATGTATTGATCCACTGATTAAGTTGATTCATATGCTTAGTCTCCAACAGAGTATAAGCTTCTCTCAATTGATCAAACACAATCCTGTTGTCTTCTGTTTCTTGGACTTCGTCCATCAATGACTCTTCCGACATGTCGATGGTGATTTGATATCTGTTGGATCCCAATCCGTGCGACAGAATACTCTACACATATGTATCGTTGGTACCTGAACCTGTCTCCACCGCAATGATTCACTTACATCCTTGTAGTTTTCTGATTCGGGCGGATGGCTGCCAGTTGCTTCACCTCGTAACAGGGCGTCAAAATCCAAATCATCGTCCTGAAATACATTCTTTGGTATCAAAATCTCAAAACATCCTTCCATGTTGGTCAGGTTATCCTTGATAATGTCCAGGTGATCGTTCATATCCGCTTTCAAAATCTCAAAACGATTGAATTGAATCGCTTTTCTTCTGGCCTTTTTTATGCAAAATTCAGTAAAAAAAAAAACCATTCTCTTCGAAGCAGTAAACACACACAAAACCTTACATCTGTATTTGATTTATTTCTCTCATTCATGTGGATTGTAGATAATGATCCAGTCTCCCGATCCAAAAACCCGTTATCCAGCAAGAAATCATACGCAATGCCCAGTTGACGATATCTTTCTCCATACTTTGTGAACCAAGCTTTGATCAAGGCGATGGCATAATCCTTCAATTTTGTTGCTACTTGGGCGGGTGGAGGTAACTTCTTGTCTTGGATGCCAACCGTCAGTTGAGTAAACAGTGGAAAATCTTCAGTCAGCAGGTCTCGAAAGTACTTTGAACGGTCGAATAATTGTTCAATCAACTGCACGCATGAATAGCGTATCTTGTTATGAGCGTTATTGAGATGGATCCACCATTCATTCTGCCGTCATGACATACCTGTGCATGCTTCTTTCTCAATTGCGCCATGGTAAACTCGAACGCGACTTGTACAAAAGCATCAGATCGTTTGCATATGGATTTCAGGTTCTTTTTCGCCATTTCATGTTATTCACATGCAAATAAACCGCAAACGCAGATATGCTATTCACCTTTAACTTTTGTGCATCAAGCACCCATTCACCAGTCTCTGTGAGGTCTTTGATCAAACGTCCAATGTTCTCTCTGACATCTACTTCCATTTGGTATTTTAGGTATATAATGATGATACAAAAAAAACAGGGAAGAAAGGCATGAAATTAAAAAAAAAAAAGTTTCCGCAGTTTTTATAGTCTATTTCTTGATTAATTCTAGCCCATGGTATACTTTTTCGTACACTGTAAACACAATACCGCCCGAAAAAATTAATCGAGTTAATCTAGGTGTCGTTCCCTTCCATAGCGAAAGGATGCCGTTTTGTTTAACCACTTGCACCAGGCAATCAATTGAGTTCTTGTATAGTGTTCTAGCATCTAAACCTTGCATGCGAGTCTTGACGACATCCAATGGCATTGTTGTATACACTGTGACAATGCCCGCCATAGCACCAGCAGCAAATGTGTGTGCAGTGGGTAGCGCTTCGTCACCCTTTCCTCTCCATTGTTGTAATGCTGTCTTGAAATAAGAATAAGAAGTGAATCTGACGGCACTGTTGGCGCCTTGTCTTGCCATCACAGGTCCCACACCACGGTAAATACCACCTAATCCTTCTTCCGCCACAATGAGTTTGGTGCCATGAACAAGACCCTTATAACGAGGTGCGGCACTGTTTTTATCATGAATTAATTTGGTCTTGATGGTTTCAGAGGGGGTGACCACCAGTGCTGCTTCTGTCATGCCAGCACCCAATCCTGCCAACATACTTCTTACACCAGATAATTTACCGTCTTTATCTCTCAAAGCGTTGGCGATTTGGTCGTATGTCAAGAAGCGAACACCTGCTTTGGCTGCATTACCTATAGCCAACGCGGATACACCAGTATAAATAGCACCAAATCCATGGGTTCGAATAGTCTTGACAAGACAATCAATAGGCCCTTTGAATTTGATCTCGCCAGCTTGAAGTTTACCACCAGCTTGTAATTGAAGTCGAGTTTTAACATATTCGGTTGGATAAGTGGCGATGCCTTCAACACCACCGGCAATGGTGCCTGATAAAAGTGATAGCACTGGATCCTTCTTTGCTTTGGTGCTGGACATAGCGTAGCTGATTATAGTCGATGTTGAAGAGAAAGAGAGAGAGAGAAGGAGAAAAAGGAACAATTATATTTTGATGGTCTTAAATCAACATCTCATCTGGATTACCTTTTTTAGACAAGCGAGTAACAAATCAATCTATAGCATAAATTGTTGATTATCCATCAAATCTGATTGCTATCCAAGTTATCAAGATGGAACAAGTGAATCACTGTATGTTTCTGTACACTGTGTATTTAAACAAGAGTGTTTCATTGCAAAAAACCACGTTGAAAAAGTAAGCCAAGGTGTCAGGAAGTAAATACTCATTGAGAGCGATCTTGAAGTTAGCAATGCTCTCTAATGCTATAGAGTGTATTAGTGCTCGAGTTGTTTTTTTTTCATACATATAGTATAAGTAGACATGCGTTTGATCCATCAATGAAAGCGTTGAGCATTTTACAGTCGACGAAAAAAGGCTGGCCCAATAAAAAAAAAAAAAAAAAAAAAAATAATTGGTTAGTTTGAAATGAAAATGGGTCACTGTCTTGAAAAATGGGTCACCAATAAAGAAATTTAATGCATGCTTTTTATTTTGCCTCTTATAATCCTTTTTTACAACTCAAGCATCTCTGCTAGAACGTCAAAGAATGCTTTATCCGATTCTCGCAGTCTTCTCTGCTGGTGCAAGATGATGCGTTGTGAATACGATCAGAGATTTTTTCATTCTGCCTGACAGAAGTGGGATCGTTATTTAGAACAGTCTTCAGCTTAGACCAAAACTCTTCAATTGGATTCAAAAAAGGAGAATAAGGGGGCAAAAAGAGAATTGCAGCCTTGTGAATGGATGCATTGTCAAGAACTAGATATTTGCAACATACAGCTTACACTTGAAGTAAGCTTTTGTGTAATGACCACTTTTTGAACAATCAACACATATTGCATCTTTAAAGTATACTATATGAATCCCAATGTAAAAGATAACTAACTTATTTCATACCTTCAAATTCATTTGCTGTACGACTTTCAAACACTTGGCGTTTCTTCTCCAAGATGATTGATTTGAACGTAGCTTCAGACATGTGTTGGGAGAATCAGTGTAAAAAGAGGGAAAGAAAAGCGATAAATTATAATTTATACAGAACAATTGAATTATAGACAACAATTGTTTCTTCTACAATAATTGATTTATTGAAAATGACTGATTTATTAAATTCCAACTCAAGCATACAGGCAGGAATAGTGATAGATTGCAGCTTTTGACATATATAAACACCTTCATACTCAAACAATTGAGCCAGATATCCACACCTTCCGATAAAATCACAGTACAAAATAGTGTTGTCTGTTGAGTCAGTCATTAAGTTAATCTGGTTGAGAATGCAGCTGTTAATCCTGATATTTTTGCTTTGCTGATGATTCACTAAATTGTCTTGTGCTGCTGCTTTCTTAAACTCGATGTTTGATAGCTCATCATTTTGACTTCCAATCACCAACGGCTTTCATTTTCCCAACATGCCATGTTAGATATGCTATGTGCGTATGAATGAGATTTTCAGTTACTACTTTTCTTTTCATACTGTTTTAATAGAATAGAGTTACCTACATTTGTGAAACAATATCGAGAATGGCATATCTGGTGGACTTTTTATCCTGAACTGCTGCTTTCATTGTATCAATAGTGCTTATAGCCTGATTTGTATTGCGACTAGCGTTTAAAGATATTAGTAAGAACGTAAGCTCAAACAAATGACATAAAACCTACTCAAATCTAAAAGGTAACAAATCATCAAATATCTCATTAATGATAAGATCAATTTCAGTGGGAATCGGCTCGAGCTGTTTTATTTGGTAACATTGCTGGATAATGTTATCGTAGTGGCTTTCATTGAGAAGATGCCTATACTCAGATCTTTGGACAGCATTCATCATGTGTATACAGCCTGACATAAGCAATTTATAAATTTCTTCTTTGTCCGAAAACAACTTTGCTTTAGACATAAGCTGAGAGCGGATGCAGTCAGTAGCACAATTGGCGACAGTATCACCAGCATTGTCATTAGCATTTTCAGCCACATTATCAACCTCAACAGTATCACCATCAGTACTGCCAGCTTTACCGAGTTTGATTAATATTGTCGCCTTCATCAAGGTTGTCATCAACACCAATGCTACTATTAGCAAGTTCAGTAATAGTAAGCACGGCGCGATCTGCAAAAGCAGTGGTGGCAGCGATGGCCGATGTCTCAAAAGTTACTCTTGATTGTTTCTATAGAGCAAAAAAAAAGTTAATATCACGAAAGAGATATTTCTACATAAACATTTGCATTTACCAGGGCTTTAGTGTATTTAAAAATGATGGAATAGGTGGACTTTAAAGTGCATGACCTTGAAACGTAAGTTTCAGTAAATTGAAAGTTTACTCACATATTTGCCAAATTAACGCTTGGCCTTTTAATCTGCAACATGTTGTTGTATAAAGAGCACCACGACCGCTGTAGACTTATTCCTGAGCTGGGCAACATGTCCACAGAGAGCTTCTTTATATCCTCTTGGCATTTACTTGTAAATCCATTGAAAGTGGGTTTGTAAGAGTGGTCTAGATAATCAGATATTATTTTCTTTCGTTGTTCCATGAAAATAAAGAAAAAAAAGCTACTTGCTGATTTCAAGCTTAATGCGTCTTTTTATTTATTTTGATTCCGATGGCGACGTATTGTCTTAATATCAATTACTCCGACCTCAATCCTTGCAAGAAGGACTTGAAAAGCAGAAATGTATTTTTCACAATACAATATTTTCAAAGTGGTGTAGGAATCTTGCTTGATGACCCTCGGCACTCGCAAGTAGCAGACCCTCGGCTGCGACCTTAGTGAAAGTTCAGTTGATGAGAAGGCTGTACTTCCGTCGCTAAAGACTGGATGAGTAGCGTAGCTACTTTTTCTTTGGTTTATGGATTTCCCAAAAGGTGATGTTTGAGCTCACTTTCTGCATTCTTTTTCGACTAATCATTAATGTACAATGTAAAGCTCATCTAGTGCGCAGCCTTATAACCTCGTAGTAGCGTAGGAATCTTGCTTGATGACCCTCGGCGCTCGCAAGTAGCAGACCCTCGGCTGCGACCTTGGTGAAAATTCAGTTGATGAGAAGGCTGTACTCCCGTCGCTAAAGACTGGATGAGTAGCGTAGCTACTACGAGGTTTAATCCGTCTTCTTTACCTATAAAGTATATTTTACACTTACACTTTCCCTTTCTTTGTCCCCTCTCCTTTTTGTCTTCCAACCTTGAAGTACTTGATTATCTTTTTCAGGAAATGCAAATAATACTTTCTTCGTTTTGCATTCGTTTAGTTCTTTCTCTTTACAGGACATTGAATAACTTACAGATAACGATGATAGTGCTTGAGTCTCTTGATGGACAGCTTCTTTATAAACCTTGTTTTCTGCTTTCTGGCTTCAGTTTTCTTTTGCTTTATTGCATCCAAGTAAACTTTCTTAATTCCATTTTTCAAAACAGTAACCCATTTTTGTATGGAGCCAACTTCCAAGACAAACATATCACTGAAAAATCTGTGTGTAACAGCTCATAGGCGTGTTTCTGCCAAATTACTAAAAGTTGTTACATTGGAACGACTTCGCAGCATACACCTATGATATAATGTGCTGTTTGCCTAGAGCTCATTCAACTTTACGCTAAGGCTCATTTAATAAGCAGGGTATGTCATCAGTACTGTCAAAACCCAACAGCATATCATTGTAGCAGCTACAGGTATATTGGATCTGCTAGGATCACAGGCCAATTAGACATGGAGAGCCGTGCTGTCATGCTCATCTCCGCTTCACTCAAAACAAGCGAAAAAAATAAAAACTTTTGCTCCTTTTTCACGCTTTATTTTTCATTCCAACTAACTGAATGGGCTACCAACGAGCTACCAACTGCGAGAATGCAACTGCAATCACCATTGGTATCCAAGCAAAAGATTTGATCTACAAGCAATCCATCCAGCGCCGTTTGTTGGGCCGTCTTGTAAAGTGTATACAAAACCCGCACAAGAATTTTTATTAACATACTGCCAGATATCTCAAGGTGATCGATTTCAGTGGACCTTGCACGGTAGATCCGTCGTCATTCACATCAATCGACTCGTTGGAAACGCAGCATGTATGAAAGTTGCCCGAGATACAACCCAATTCGAATTTGACATGATGCCCTCCAACTATCAAACAACGCTGGAGGATGAAAAAGACATATACGTTGTCAGTTTGACAGACATGATGCGTAGGTATGTATCGGTTAATCTTGAATGTCTCTGCTTGGCATTAATCTGTAAGCAGCTCGTTTGAGAATTCAGAAGCATATCGCAAACTAGGCATCCCGGTAGCAAAATCCATCTTGATTCATGGTGTATCTGGCGTTGGCAAGACTCGATTAGTGCAGTAAGAGATCTACTCGTTTACAGTTCAATCAGGTAGTGTTTTAATCGTCTACTTAACATTAGGTGTGCCAGTAATTTACTTTCAAGCACGGTTTACCAAATCTCCATCCACGACCTTTTGGCATTCAACGACGAAGAATACGACTTGGCAGAATTTGCCAACTATAACTCGTTTAGTTTACTACTAGAAAAAGCTAAAAGCAACGCTCCTTGTACGCTGATCGTTCGAGATTTAGATGCGTTGCTGGTGGGAGATAAAACCAAGAAGATTCTAGACATTATCTCAAAAGGCATTGGCAGTATCCCGGATACCACACCAGTGTGTATTGTCGGTTTAGCACGCAACCTGAGAGCATTGCCAGAATCATTGCGTAAAACAGACATATTCAGGCAGCATATGACATTACCTATACCCTCACTGTAAGGTTCGTTTTATCGGTTACAAGCACGCCTCTCATGCTTTTGATTAATAGCCCTCAAAGAAAGACCTTGCTGCACTCATTCTTAAAGGATCTTGATCTGAACCCAGCAAATGATACAGCAAATGTGCTTGACTATTATGCGACACAGATCAGCATGGTATGTTTGTACTTTGGTTTGCGGTGATGAATATTAATCCATATATATATATATATATTCTCAGCGAACCTCAGGCTATGTTGCAAGAGATTTGAAATTACTAGTACGACAAGCCAAGTTAAAGTCAATGCGATCAGGCAGACAACATGTGGATATTGCAGACCAATTGGAGCAGCTGTCACTATCGTCAGCATCCAAACACCACATTGAATGGTCAGACTTTGAATACGCACTAGACACTTACCGACCATCACAACGAGCCGAGGTTGAGTCGACATTACCTAAAAGAGATTGGGAGGATATGGGAGGATATACAGCCATCAAGGATCGGATGAAGCAAGCTATTTTATTACCACTGCTGCAACCGCAAGTATTCACTAAACTGGGCATCAAACCGCCTTCAGGCTTGTTGTTGTATGGGCCCTCTGGATGTGGTAAAACGGCACTTGTGCAAGCGCTTGTTTCTGAATCCATGACCAATGTTATATCCATCAAAGGGTAAGTGCCGAGTAGGGCTTGGTAGTGGCAGTTACTGACGAGGCAGCGTCTATAGACCTGAGATCTTTTCTAAATACCTGGGTGAAACCGAAAACAAGCTGAGAAAGCTATTTGCTACAGCCAAACGTATTGCGCCCTGTATTGTGTTCATTGATGAAATGGACGCTATTGGCACCAAAAGAGGGTTTGATATGGGGGACAGTGGCAGTGGTGGTGTCAATGAAAGAGTGCTTAGTACCTTGTTGAATGAAATGGATGGCGTAGAAGGAAGACAGGGTGTTGTCGTGATTGGATGTACAAACAGACCAGATCAAATTGACGATGCTATTCTTCGACCTGGAAGACTGGATCAGCTTGTCTATGTTGGATTGCCTACCTTGGACGACCGAATGGATATCATAAGAACCCTGCTGAGAAAGACCTCGACACAGGGTATCGATGTGAGTGCACTGGCGTCTCAGACTGAATTTTGCTCTGGAGCAGACTTGGAAAACTTGTTTCGGTTAGTTATTTGATGGGGCGAAGAACATATGTAGGTGATTAACGTTGTTTCAAAATGTAGTGAGGCAGGCACTGCAGCATTAAGAAAGAACTTGGATGCCAGGTACATCACCACAGATGACATTGAATCCGTGATTATACCCATCTGCGAGCGAGCAGAAGATCAAATTTTGCAGGGAAGATTAGACATGTACGAAAAGTTTTTGCATGATCACAGCTTATAGCTAGAAGCAAATTTAAAATTAAATTGGCTGTGTGACAAACTGCACGTGCTGTCGATGGTAGAGTTGTAATAAATAGACCCTTTCTTTGTCTGTTTCTCTTTTTCCTTTTTCTTTTTTCTTTCACTCCTTGATTTACGATACACCATGCTTTCTTCTGCTTCTACTGCTGCTCTCACGCCAGTAGAAGACCCTTCTGCCAAGAGATCAGAGTCGACAGACAACATAGACAGTCAAGTGATTTCGAAGCTAACAGATGTCGATGTAATAAGCTTTTTTTAAGCATTGTTCCAGAATACCGAAACAAAGTTTATTAATATAGCGTATATTTATAGGGTGGATTTCAATGTCTATTAGATAAAGTCAAGCACGATATGCAAGCAGCCAAAGTAAATACACTACAGCGGCAACATAACAACAGGTATTAACACTGAAACCAATAGGATGTAGCTTCTTTTCTCAAAAAGAGGGCCATTATTGAAGAAGAGTATGGCAAGCAAATGATCAAATTGGCTCAATCCATGACCGAAGTGTACGACAAAAGCCATTCAAAGCCAAGGTGAAGATTCTCTACTTGTTGATGTATGCTGATACTGATGACATGTATTTACAGCACCTACGGCATCGTGTGGACGCAATTTCTCAAAGTGCACGAAACAATTGGAGATCAAAGAGTGAAATTCGCAAGCGATATTGCAGAGGTAGCTGACGATGTACAAATCATGTGTAAAGATACCGAAAAGAGCAGAAAGCAAGTAAAGGAAATAGGGATCCGACATGAACGAAATCGTCTAGACGCTGAGAGCTCATTAGAAAAGGTAATCTTTGCAAGAGAGAGAGAGAGTGTGTGTGTGTGAAAGAAAAGGAGAGCCAGCGATAGATACTAATGTCTCTAAAAAAAAAACTTAGAGCAAGCAAAAGTATGACATGTTCAGTGAAGATTGGGAAAGAGCGATATTAGCGAGAAATAATAACGATTCAGACCATTTACCAAAGAAAGGTGGGCTTTTTAAAAGCAACAAGACACCAGCACAAGTAAGGAGTCAAGCATTTTTGTGTGTATATATATATATATGAATACTAACAAACCACATTTCAACAGCTAAAGAAACAAGTGGATGAATCTTGTGTCAAAGCAAATCATGCTCAGACAAACTACAAAAATCAACTAGTGACAACCAATGCAACTCGACAAGATTACTACCAAACACAACTGCCTTCTGATCTAGTAACGCTAAAAAGTGTGGACGATGAATGCTGTACAGCGATTCGATACCAATTGGCTCGCTACGCCTATCTATTTGAGGAATCATTAACGAGGGACGGATTAGCTTTGGATAACGATGAGGGACAAGGCCTTCGATCCTTGACAGAAAAGATTGATTACCAAACAGACGTTTCAGAGGTGGTGAAGGAATACACTGCAAAAGCAAACAAAGTCAAAAAAGAAGATATACCCTATAAAGAATATCCCATGTCAGCCACTGCATTGAATGTATTAAAGCCTAACCCTGTATTTGGTGTTGATTTGACAAGATTAATGCAGAGAGATGGTCAAGAGGTCCCTGCAGTTGTGATCAAATGTGCAGAGGCTGTCGAAGCAACTGGACTAAAGACGGTTGGCTTATATCGAGTATCAGGTACCAGTACACAGATTCAGAGGTTGAAGAGTGCGTTTGATAGAAGTGAGTACTTTGTTAGTGTGTGTGTGCTGTGTAGGATACTAATGTGATTTCGACAAGATTGTGCGGCTGTAGACTTGACGTCTGATGAAAACAACGCCGATGTCAACAATATCACCAGTTTGCTCAAACTCTGGTTTAGAGAATTACCAGATCCACTATTCCCTCAATCATCATACCAGCATTTCATGAACGCAGCCAGAATCGAAAACGACAGAATGAGGGTTCTGGGTCTACACACCATCATCAATGATTTACCAGACGCACATTATGCAACGTTGAAATATATCATGTGTCACCTTGACAAGTAAGTGCTGTGGTAATATGCGCTAATGTTACATGTTATTAATTCAATTGAAATAGGGTGCAGCAGCTGCAAGAGTTCAATAAAATGACAACAGCCAACTTGTCCACAATATTTGGCATGACTCTGATGGGTGGAGATCAAGGCAGCAATCAATCCACCGTCTCTTCTCAACAAGACAATCAAAGACTTGCCGACACACATTGGCACGTCAAGGTGGTCCAAACCATCTTGGAGAACTATCGTTTGATCTTTGAGCCTGATGAAGAGCAATAGTTTGGCCTCTTATGTAATGTTTTAATATCTTAATCTTGAAATAAATTATAATCCTATTTACAATTTCAAAAAGAACTGTTGTCGATGTGAATGAGAAATTTACGGGGCGCAAAAAAAATACACAATACAAAAAGGCCATTTGCATGTGTTTTTTTTTGGTCTTTTCTAGTTTTTCCTTTTTTTTTTTTTCTAGAACACAACAAATTTTAATCATGGTAAGTAGCATCACTTTTCTGCAATGCATCAATGGACTTCCAGAAGCAATGTATTCATTGGATCAACCCAGGGAAATTGCTGTGGTTCAGAGAGTCAAGAGATTGAAAACCATCAGATTAAACCCATCAAAAACACCACCAAGTCCAAAGCAAAGGGCGCAGGGCAGACACTAGGCGGTGCATCTGCTTCACCGTCTAATGTTGATAGCGAGGGATCGAGAGAAGCTATGCTGAGCGCAGCCGAAAAAAGAAGAGTTCAGGTACGTTCAATTGTTTGGCGTGGGGGAGGGGCAATTGTTTATTTACTCGTATTGAATCAGGCTGAGAATCGAGGCGTAAAAGAAGGTGGAAAATTAAGCAAACAGTTGGCTGATGAAAAGAAACAAAAGAATCAGCCTTTATCACCTAGGGACGAAGCAGATGATAGACTTGTTGTAAGTAATGTTAGAGTGTGTGTTTTTGCTATGGTTATTGATACAAATGGTCGATTTTAGTGGGATTAAACACAACATACCTCAAAAACATGTCTCTACCAAATTTAAACGCTTGTACAATAAGAAGAATACCTCCTCAGCCATAATCAGTAATACACAATAAATAACTTAATCTGGACAGTATATTTAATTATTTTGGACTGGAGACTTTATTTACAGCTTGAAAAAAGATACTGACTAATAGCTGCTGCATGTATGAATGGATGGGTGGGAAGCTGAAATGATTCAGGGAACAATGGGCTAAGGGAGGATCAGAATAATATACCATCAAGCGCTGATTAAAGATTTCTGAAGCTGCATTTGCGTGTGAGATATGGATCATATCTGGTACAGCAACCAAAATTGGGAACATATTTATCAGTGGCAGAAAAGTAATGGGCTCTCTTTATCTTGCACCAAAGGGCTGTTACAAGCAGTAAAAGGCTAATGATGCCGTCTTTTGATCCCCCATACTAATAATTTGAGTAAACGACGACGAACAGCAAGTACAGTTGATCATTCTATCAAATATGATAATAATGACTAATGTAGCAACATAGCTTAGGAAAGCAGCAAACAAGAGTGCACAGATAATTCTCTTTATATGTTAAAATGACAGTTGTCCTGGTGGCGATCTCCCCCTACTCACTTCCAGTTAATCCATACACTGATTGGAATACACTTTCTTTTCTATAGCAGAGGACGCATAATACTCAAACATTAGTAATCAAACGTAAGCAATTCGTG
Organism: Mucor circinelloides; assembly: GCA_037974945.1. Lineage (NCBI taxonomy): Eukaryota > Fungi > Mucoromycota > Mucoromycetes > Mucorales > Mucoraceae > Mucor > Mucor circinelloides. The sequence goes on along the minus strand of JBBNAA010000028.1, from coordinate 216,594 downwards.
TTCATTTAGCGTATTCTGAGACTATAGTATATGTTTATTTATCAAGATGAAGGCCAGTTTAAAAATACAATAATATTAATAACAAGAGCAGATTGATATGTGTGATAGCTAGACCAACGACAACTTGTGAACGCCCTCCACATGCTTTTTGAAAAATTCCTCTGCGCTAAAGTAATGATCGCACTGAGCGCAATACAAATCAGGGCTGTTCACATCAATAAACTCGTCTGGATACCTGAATTTGGGCGATTCATGGCTGATAGGGGGCAGCACCATTTGATGCGAAATCCTCAAGTGCTGACGATGATGGCCGAGTGTCGGCTGTCTCTGTTTGCAAACGCTGCAAACAAACTTTTGACTTTCAGAAGGTGGAAGTGCATTCTGCTTGGATTTGGCATTAGAGGTGAGAGGAGTAGTGTTGAGCTTTCTTTTTATACGATGGCGTGATCGCAAATGCTGGTTAAAAGTCGACTGGTCTTTGAATTTAAGATCACACAATGTACAATAATTGTCAGGATCATCGATATCAAGAAGGACGTTTCTTTTCTTTGCTGGATGTAGGGTTTGATCCGGATCTATGGAGTGAATTGCTCGCAAATGGCTGTTGAAACTGAATTTGCTCCTTAAGGTTCTATCGCACACACGACAATAAAAGTTGGAATCATGCACATCAGGCAAAGAATTGGTGGCAGACGTTGGCGTGTCTAAAGGTGTTGTAGTATTTTCTCTGGGTCGCTTGTATGCTTGTTTTGCAAAACCGACGTTGTGGGCGTTATCCATGTGTGAAAGATAAGAGGATGTATTCTTGTTGCTCGGATCAGATAAGTCAGATGTGTTGGCACGGACGTTATGAGATTGATCAACATCAGCAACTTGAAGCTCTTGCACAGTTTGCTCACTACTGACGGGTGGTTGTTTGTTTGCTTTTCGCATAGTTTCTCGGTGGGTAGCCCAAATATGTACCACCAAAGCCGAACGGTTATCACATACAAAAAGACATTTTTGACATTGAAAATTCGTAGTGATGGTGGTCGATGGGATGCTCTTTTTTCTGGGCGATGGGATGCTCTTTTTTCTGGGCAATGGGATGCTCTTTTCTTTGGGCGATGAGTAACCAGAGTTTTTATGCGCTGCCGAAAGATGGTGTACCAGAGCTGAACGGGACTCATAGTCGGCAAGACAATGTCTGCAGCGAAATTGGTCGGTAGAAGGCAGCTGATCGCTTTTTTCTTTGGACGATGCGCGTGATAAATCATCATGCACAGACCAACGATGTCGGGTCAAATCTGACCGAGTATCATATTCAATATCGCAACGTCTGCATCGGTATTTTATAGTGCTAGGGGTTTGATGCGCTTTCTCTTTTGAAAATGAATGCGTATCAGGAAGTAAGAAACGAACAGTCTTGACTTTGTCTTTACGGCGAGTTTGGCGTTTTGGTCTTGCTAGCTCATTTTGCTTGGGATTCAGCATTCGTCTTTTTGCGGCATATACTCGGTGCACACTATTGAAATGGTTCAAGTGGTCTTTTATAGATCCAAAAACCATACCGCATCGTTTGCATGTAATTCTCGAGCGGAGTGTACCACCAGATTGAGGAGTAGCAGCAGGAACAGAAGTCGTTGGTGCAGCAAGAGTATTGGGCGTGGGAGCAGCAGTGTCAGTATTAGGCGCAGAATCGCCATCAGCAGCCGCAGCGGTCTTGTTAGCGTTTGCATCGTGTACTAGATGTCGATGTTGCTCAAATTCAACACGGCTTTTGAATTTCGTACTGCAGTCTTGACAGTATGTTCTTGGCCCTTTTGTTTTTCTATTGTGCAGGCTGATTTGATGTCGAGTTAAAATAAGCATAGAACCAAAAATTTCTTTGCAAAATCTGCATTTGAACCTTCGTCCTCGACGATAAGAAGTGGCGGCTGATGTATCTTCTTCATTCCATTCAGTCGCAGTAGTATGAATAGAGGTTTCTTCAGAAATAGCATTGCTGTCATTGCTTGTAGTTGGATGCATCGATGAAGTTATACTCCCTTCTGTGCTTGGTATATGGTGAACTATTCGCAGGTGATTCCTATAACGGTGTCTTGTTGCGAATTTCCGTTCACATGAACGACAGTACTGTTGGGGATCATCAATGATGGGATTTAGATGCAAATGTTTAATGCTGGAGCCTTGATACTTCTTGCCATTGTGTGCTGACTGGCGATGGTTAATTAGCGACATGAAATCGGCGGCTCTGTAATGGCATTTACGGCACTTATAGATATTATCTTGGTTGTCTGTGGCAGGGATGTGCTCTATGACACGCAAAGTTAGTGTCCAACTCTCTATCCATATACCCCAAGATACAATACCAGGATCCTTTTGGTGTAGTACGATTTCACCCTTTCCGACTTCTTCTTCCTCATGCTTGACCATAAACTCTTGGCTGACCGCATCCTCATCATCGTCATTTGCTATTTCCTTTTCTTGCTTGACTATAGATTCAGTATCATCTTCGCCCTCCTCATCGTTATTATCCCCTTGCTTGGCAGTAGGTTTGGTAATGTCCTTGTCGCTGATCCGTTGTTCTTCTTTCTTGACAATAAACTCGTCTTCGTTTGAACTATCCTCAAAATCGTCGTGCTCTTCCATCTCTTGCTTGACAACGCGCTTTGGTTGATCATCAAACACTTGCTCAGTCGTTTTCCTTCCTTCTTGCTTGACTATAGAGTATCCTTCATTGGCGCCATCGTCACTGTCTTCTCGGTCTTGCTCCTGCTTCAGCGCAAGCTGCAAATCATTCCCTGAGAGGGGAGGCTCTCCATCATTTGCATTGCCACCATCTACATCGAAGTAGCTTGCACTTTGCTCTCTTGACAGCATATTACTTTCTGTTGGTGCGTTATCTTGGGTATCAATTGAGGGAGTATCTGCTAGCAATTCCTCGTCTGCTGGCTCTTTTTTTATATAAATGCTGGCCTCAGGAACGTAGTAAGAGGAATCTGTCGTCTGCATCGAGGCTAAACTTTCAGAATGAGCAGCATCCATGTTGCCTGGAATGGCTTGCGGTATAAGAATGACAGCGCGCTTGTTTATCAACTTCATATTATGTTTGATGAAAGTTAAGAGAACCCCGTTGCCTGAAAAAGAACACCAAATTTTAATGGGTGCATACAAGCCACTATTGAGTATGTGTCTCTGGGCTAGTTATTCTGTACCATTATCACTGTCTGTACTTCAAATAGGTTCATGCAGATTACTATACCAGTTGAGTGGTTCCTGATAAATTATCACAGCAAACGAAAAGAAAGAAAAAAAACATATCGTTAAGTACTGCCGCTTGGATTGAAGATCGAAACATTAAGGTATAAACTATGTTTTCTGAGAAGGAAATCTATGTATCCACTCTCAAAGCAAATTCCGCTTTATTTTCTCTGACTTTAAGCCTGATCATTTTTTAAACGTTCAAGCTTGTGCTTGTGCTTATCATAAGGGTGTTTTCTAGAAAAAGAAAAAGGACTATTGAGGGGGGGCTTTCATATTGTGAGCATTTCTTAAATGCTGTTTATAGTTTACATAAGTGCGATTGCACTGAGCACAATATGATCTGGGATCATTGGGATCGATGATGGCATTGGGGAAGGATCTTCGTTGGCTACTCAACTCCATCTTGTGTATAGTCTTACAATGCTGTCTGTATTGTTGTGAGGTTTTCCAGCCTCTTTGGCAAACACTGCAAAAGAAATTGGGGTCGAAGAGGTCAGGAAGCTGATTTGATGGGTCAGAAATGAGATTCTGCTGATGTACGAGGAGGAGATGCTTCTTGTAATTGTCCTTGAAGAAGAAATTTTGTTGACAGATGCGGCAGTAGAAGTTGGGATCATTGGGGTCAGGTAGCGAAAGATCGTCTTCCTTCTTGATAGAAGCACCCATGTTGTGGACAGCAAGCAAATGTGTCTTGAAGTTGTCATGAGAGGTGGAGGTGATGTTGCATACTTGGCAATAAAAGTTGGGATCATCAATATCTGGTGCCTTTGAATCGTCATCAAGGTCCATGGCATGTGTCATCTTCAAATGTTCCAGGTAAATGTCTTTACTGCTAAAGCTACTTCGGCAGGTGCGGCAATACAATTCTTCATCATAGGATGGCATAATCACCATATTCAAGTCGATCTTTGCTTTTCTGTTCATGCTGTGAACGTACGTAGCATGATAGGCATAGTCTTTTTTTGATGAGAAACCAGAACCACAGGCTCTACAGCAGAATTTGTCTTTTTTTGGTTTTTTCTTTATGATTTTTGGCGTGGTTGCAATTGACTTGAGAGAAACTTTTATACCATGGTACGACTTTAGGTGCTTGTAGTAAAACTTTTGATCAATGTATGTAAAATCACATTGACGGCAGTAGAAATTGGGATCGTTGATTTCAGGCTCCAGAGTTTCTCTAACTCTGACTATATGGTGTATAGTCTTTAGATGATAGTTGTAAGCGTCCTTTGTTGAAAAAGACTTTTCGCAGGTAGCGCATTCGTTATTTGGATCATCGACGTCTGGTTCCAAATCCATGTTTTTAAATCTTGTTTTTTGGGTGACATGGTGAACGGATTGTTTGTGAAGGATAGTGGATCTGAGATCCGACATCTTTTCACCACATATATTGCAGCAGTAGTAATAGATGTCTTGTGTTAGTCGAGTATCTGAGTAGTAGATGAATCAGCATAAACTGGACGAGATGTATAAAGAAACTAGCAACTTACTTTGCAAGCCATCTTCAACTTTTGAAGTGCGTTCTATTTTGATATCAATATCAGGTCTCTCAGCAAGTTCACTAGCTATATCTTGTAATTGATGAATAACAATCTTGATGTCTTTTTTGTCTTCTTGCTTTATTTTCAAAGTGGTGTAATCGTTTTCGACCTTGACAGTAACTGACATTTTGTTGTTAGGAAGAGTAAAGACGACTTTGATTGCTCTCATCCGAACGCCACTATTTACAATCCCGGGAATGATGTCACCAGCTCATATACTTGCTGTACAATTAGGCTGATTGATTGATTGCAAAGAAGCTGATGACAACAAGATCTTGACGGGCGTTTGCATCAGAAATGCTAATGCATTTAATGGGCGTTTTCTGCGAGTTCATGCCAAAAGAACAACGAGATATGGCTCTTTCATATGCTCTTTTACTAAATTACTGTTTCGCTGTTGTTGTGCTCTGAATGTATCTGGCGTTTGAAAATACGGATCAATTTTTTTGGCGTACCTGATAAAATCATGAAACACTTTATTCACCGCCCTTGGGAAACACTTCTTTTCTTCGAAGTGAATACATATTGGATGTTACAATGATCTCAATGGTAACCCGTCGTCATCTTTTTGAAGCAGTTACCAAAGCTCCTATGTTTTACCTTGGCCTCATTGATAGCTGATCAACGCCATGTCATGAACCTGCCAAGCAGCAATGTAAAGATTGCATAAATTTAATTGAAATGCCGCTAGTTGGGCCAACATGTGCGAAAAGGAGAACGACAATACTAAAACTGATACAGTACAACAGATTTCTACCGAATGCTGTAAATTAATGAAACATAATTTGGCAAAGAATGAGAATTCTGAACATATTGAGGCATACTATTAGCCGCTAGATTTCCTTAAAGTTGATATTTGATCCTTTATTGTCAGGACCGAGTTTTTAGATTAGCCTCATTTTTGGTAGATGCTGTAACAGAACTAGATACTGCCAAGTTTTCTGATGTTTGGTAAATCAGCGTTACTTGTGCCTTTATGTTTTCTGAAACTTGATGTCTTGAAAAGAAACATAGTATCTTGTACTACATAAATGGAGGACAGTCGATTCTCACTGTACATTAATTCCGAATTGTTGTTAGTATCTGCTTCGAAGTTGATTTTTGCATTAGGATTGAGTATAGATAAATGGCTCAGTTTCATGAAATAAACAGTCTTTCACTGGTATCGATATCTTGGTCGTGTTTTGCAGTATCTGTTGCATGCACTACAGTATTAGGGAGGGTCGTATGGGCCAGGAAGATCTCCGCTGTTGTCAACAACTATCAACGATGGAAGTCTCATCTAGTGTACCAGACGAAGACGACTTCGATATTTTGCTTTAGAAGAAAAAGTCTTTTGACAGGCGCGGCCGAGATTTTCAGGATCATGAATGTCTAAGTCCAGGTTGCCTTTTTTTTTTGTGCTGATTGATGTATAGAGTGTTTAGCTTCAAATGATCTCTGAAGAATTATTTGTTAGCCATTGTCTTTTGGCAAGAACGACAGTAGAAGTTGGGATCACCAATATCTGGCTCCAGCTGATTGTATATATTTAATTACCTTTTATCTTCTATACAGGGTTTGCTTAATTGCATGCTGTTGTCTGTATAATAAAAGTTACTGCTCTGAATATGGTGTACATAAGACATATATCAGCAAATCGACCGTGTAAAGCCACCTCAGGTTTTACCATTTCTTCTTTTTTAGCTTTGATACTACGGCTACTGATAAAATTAAACGTATTCATTTTAATAAGCCTCTGTTCGCTTGTGTTTGATATGCTTGAAAGGCCCTTTTTGCTTCAATTTTTGATTAAAATAGCCAATATCTTTCCTATACTGGTTATCATCTCCATTTTGTATATTCAATCGTCTTGCTTGATAATCATGCTTTGGTGATTTGTCGTCCCTGTTGGATAAAGCACGCTGAGGTCTCACCCTTAACTTCATTTCTGCGGATTCAAAAATTAAGTAGATCGAAAACCGAAATACTCCATCATAAACATTAATAAACTGCTATTTATACAAGAAAAAAAAAGTATCTACACTCATGGAAATGGTTTAGGCAGCCGCAGCATAGTTGAGTATATTGGCAAGACAATAGCTTTATTCCTGTACCATAATTATATACCTAAATTTTGCATACAAGATTTATATACAAGCAGAGAAAGGCACTTTATATGGTGATAATAATCAGTCAAAAATGGCATTTTCAGGGCCAAAACAGTCCTCTGGTTTCCTGTGGTATAAATCAATGATAATGAGCCGTTTTTAAATTTTTTTTATTTTACATTAAAGACACTTACCAAGTACGGATCGGTTTTTCTCGACCAAGTGCAGTGATAGTTTCGATATCCATGTCTTCCATCTTGAAAAAAGTGAGGTTGTCTCTTATACGACTAGGAGTGACACTCTTGGGAATGACACAGTAACCACGATTCACGCCCCAATTGAGAAGTACTTGTACAGGAGTCTTGTTGTACTTCTTTGCGGCTTCAGTGACAACAGGTTCATCCAAAGTCTTTACTGCGCCAGGCATATAGCCGGGATTTCCAAGAGGGGAATATCCAGTCAGGACAATGTTCTTGCTTTTACAATAAGCAAGCAATTCTTCTTGCGGTAAAGATGGATGTAGTTCGACTTGATTTGTAGCAGGAGGTATTTCACATTTGCTTAGCAAGTCTTCAAGCATAGGAATGGTGAAATTAGAGACACCGATGGAACGGGCTTTACCCTTCTTTACAAGTTTCTCCATAGCACGCCATGTATCAATGATGGGAACATTAGTCACGGATTTGCTTTTTCTTGATTCCCATTCACAGAGATCATATCCTTCAAATTTCCAGGACATGGGCCAATGGATCAAATAGAGATCAACATAATCCATTTGCAAGTTTTTCAATGAACGTTCAAAGACAGGACCGACATGTTGAGGCTCATGAAAGTTGCCCCATAGTTTTGTAGTGACAAAGAGCTCTTCCCTTGGGATCTTGCTTTCTTTAATGGCAGCACCGACGGATTGCTCAGTGTTATCTAATGCAATATGTAGTTTAGTCTCTTAAATGCGGAAAATACCTTGAACTTACAAATATAAGCAGTGTCTATATGTCTGTAGCCCTCTTCTAAAGCAGCTTGCACGGCTTTGTAGACTTCTGTGGGGCCATTATGACCACCAAATGTACCCAAGCCAATCAAAGGGAGATCATAACCACTGTTAAGCTACAGAATATTATGTTCAATTTTTATACAAAAATACAACATATGAAAGAGTAGTATACCTTTATTGCTGGAACTGACGACATTTAGAATCTATTGTATAATAATTTAGTGAATAAAGACAGTGTCTGTGATGAATTTCACTTGCTTAAATAGATTTCAGTTGGGATTTCAGCGGTAATAGTCTGCCACACGCAATCCAACCAACAGTATGGTACCTTGTAATATTCGATCATATACATAATAACCGCTCGATTATATACATAACTATTGTTCGATCATATACATAACTATTGTTCAATCATATACACAATTATTGTGTATTGCAGCATCCTATGATGACGATCCCAAATTTCGGCTTACGCTAAGCGTAAATTAACCATCGCCTTCAAAGGCAAAACCGCTTGTTAAACCGACACAATGTATTGCATTGTTTTTACCGTAGTAAATCACAATTGAAAGAATTGTTCTTCTGGAATTCAGTGCAAGATCGCTACTTGATCAATTTTGCAGGTAGTTTTGGTAGATGGCAATTGCTATAGTAACATGTATTGTATAGCGTCCCTGCATTTTGCTTAGTACACGGAGCAAAGATAAGACTTTATCAAGCAAGCTCTGACACTGTGTGGGTTCGAAATCCCTGAGTATTATAATCTATCTATCATTCTTTTCTGATGAGACTCATTTAACAGCTTATGCAACATTAGATAATGCCATGAAATATTTAGTAAAACTCGTGGAATTAGTTTATTTCAACTTGTATAAAAGGACTAATCATCATTAATGAATGACATGTACGAGCACTATTATCATCCCAAGGCTCAACTAGAAGATGGTTATTGTCCTACTTTTTGCAAGAGATCGAGCAAGATGGGAAAATTCTTTTCAGCATCAGCGCCATCGACTGAAAGAGTAACAATATCACCATTTTCCAAAGCCAAGCTCATTAAACCAGAAGGAGACTTGGAGTCGCAAGATTTTCCCTTGCAGGACAAGGTAATATCGGATTTCATGCCTCTACAGGTTTTGATGTATTTTGTAACTGGGCGAACCTTGAAACCTTTGGGTGTACAGATAGCGACTTCTTGAGAGACCATGATTTGATTATATGTGTATGAAGATGACCAGCAGATGGTAGAAACATATGCACTGTATATATATATATATATTATCTCGGTATATTCAACGGCTTTCTGATAGATTTCATAGACGTATTTGAATGCTCCTAATTGCAAACTCTTCGGTCTTTCTCCCATCATAACCCCTTTTCATATGTATGTCCTTATCTTGTTTACTCACTTCTCCTAGATAGACTGCATGATTTCTAGTGATTTATTTTATGGTTCATATAATTGCCACAGAAGCTTACGATACATACGTCATATTAAATGCATTGATTCAAGTCGTAACGCTTAAAGAAACAATGTAGAAATTTAGGTTATGAACTGGATATAGTAGTCATGAGAGTTATCATTTATTCTGTCGGTAAAAAAAAAATCAAGAGCTGTAGAGTTTTGAATTTAGGTACCGTAGATGTATTTCTGATGTTTATTGCTTTGGGCCATTTCAAATATAAATTTACGTTGTAAGTGCAAGGCATATATTACCCCTGAGCGGTGAGTGGAAATCGATTCCTCTAATTCAAGTACCGCATTTGTGTTTGCATGAATCAATGCCATGAGATGTAAAACTATTCAGAGTCGAATACTTTTATAAATGTGGAAACATCGCAATCTTTTTGTGTCAAAATATTTTTAAAATCAAGCAATATCTTGAGGCCAAACCATTGGGATCACATTAAGTACCTAGCCGAAGACAGATTATGAGAATTAGAATGCTTTGTTTGCCCAAAATAAGCCCCGCCATTTTAGGCATTGAGATAACTGATGTCGATGAAAAGCAAGGTAAAATAATAAAGGCTGTAATCTAACTAAATTATCGGAAAATACAGGATTTGGAAAAGCCATATGTAGTTGTACCGTTATGGATAAATGCTCATTGTTAAATTGAACAGAAACAGATCATGGCTTTATTTGGTCATTTTTAAAGATGCGAAAATAGGAATGACACCTGTGCAAAGTAATATTTTTCCATCGATACTTCTTGTTTTGCACTAGACATTTAGTACATTAGGTTAGTCAATTGCATATTATGATGGCTGAAAGGATTCTTCGCTGATCTTTTTTATAGGGTTGACAAAGTTTGCCAACTATCAAAAAACAACTGCAATCTTGGGCAATAAATCAAGTCAATAACAACCATCGAGCGGTGCTAAAATTTTATTAACAGTTTGGTATGGTTTACAATGATTCACGTATATAGTTGGTATTACATAGCATCCCTGCAGGATCGGCTACTACTCAAATCAACAATTGCTTCCATGATTGCTGTCTGCTACTGCTATTATCAATTCAATCCCCACAGCCAATAGTTTTTCAGATCTTGAGAGCTGAGTTTGTGATCGTTTTGAGCAAAAATCTCTTTCTAACAAAAATTTCTCTAAAAACATTATATCTAATCTGCTTTGCGTATTAACAATTTCTACTATTTGATTAAATTCTCTATCTAAAGGTGCTAACAACTCTTCTATGTTCCATCAAAAATACTTTTTAAATTGGCAAAATCATAAAACACATTTTTAGTCGTAAACTCAATTTATGTATAATTGATTACCTAAAATAGCAATTTTACTAGATATATTGAACTCAATACTATTAGATAATAATATTAACATTGTTTGAAGCAGGACCAAACTATAGTACTTTTCTTTAAAGTAGAAAAGCCAATTTATTTATTTAAGAAATGTGTTTTAAAAGAAGGGAAGACACGATCCATCATTTTTTTTCTCTCTCCTCTCTTCCTCTTCTTAACTACTTCTTCGGCAAACTTGTCTAGCTCAATCTTTAAATATCATGTTAGTACAGCCCTATTAGGTTGCTCGCTATATACTATATACCTTTACAAACGTTAATACTTCAACAATAGACGGCAGGTTTATCATTTCATAGACTTCCCAACCAAATGAAAGCGCTTTACAGCTATGGGACAGTATACTCCATCAGTAAGCAAAACTGTACAGAACAGCGTGCATGTAAATCCTATCAAAACACATGCATGAATCTCATTATTATTTTCGGGAAGTATATATGCAAATTGAAAACGCACCTTCCACGAGCAGACCAAGAGAAGAAGGGTTTTCTATCCCCAAGAGCAATTGATTGTCAATAGAACCTTTTATTTCTTTCAAAAGCTTGACATAATCGTCCTCTGCTTGATATTTACTTTGTGTCGATGGTCTCTTGATCTCCACAAAGAAAAAATGGTAATCCTTTTTCTTGAACTCTGTCCCTATCATGATATCTGGCTTTTTCTTATATTTGTCAGCTTTATCGATGCTATTCGTGAGTACGATACTAAACCATTAGTATACATTTAGTCAAATACGTAGCATTTATATACTTACATAGCATAGATAATGCTATCTGAAGATTTGTCCAAAATCACTCTTCTGATGGCAGGCATAATATATTTTTCGCTAAATGAAGCTTCAGACGAACAGGATGTTTTGGCCTTATTAGAGATTATGGCCCTAGATAAATATTTGATTGTTTTCATCATGTCTTCTTCCTCTTCTTCTTATCCACTTCCTTTTTCTGTCTCTTGGAATAACAGCAAAGGCTTTCGCACCTTGGTGGCATCTGTTACATGATCGAGTTGCACATCGTCCTTGGAGTGATAGGATTGTTCCCGACAAAGTTCCGTCTTCTGTCTGTGCTCTCTGTGGTTTGTTTGAAGAGGACCTTTACCACTTTGTGGTGGGTTTCTTTTACTAGTCTCTGCTCTTCTGGTGATTTGAAGGTAATCGATGAGGATGCTCTGGATGCTCTTGGCGCTGCTTACCGTACACTTTGGAAATAACATTGGCGATGCGCCATAGACGAGGAGCTTTGGATAGCTTCTGCTGCTTTGAACATGGTTCACTTTTTTCTACTCTTTCTTTAGCAAGTGCTCAAGCTGGCACCTTGTCCTTGCCTTTACATAATTTATAGTTTGTAAAACAATACAGTTTTTTTTTTGTTTATTGATTGCGCCGCGTACACAAAGAGTAATAGGTCAGAGCGAAGAGGCGGGTGCAATTTAGATTGGTAAAATGGATAAAATATAAAGATAAAATATAAAAATAAGCTAAACTATACTAACACGAATTAGAAAAGGACTACAGGAGGGAATGGCACTGATCTTCATCAATGGTCTGAGGAACATTGTTTCGGATGCTGGCCAATATCGCTGTGTGATCTAAACAATGCGGTTAATAAAGATACTTGCATAATACCCAGTTGTTGAATTGCGGTACTAGACCTTGGCTTTAGCCCTCTAATACGATACGTTTTTTTCAAAAAGCTTGTCCAGTTTACATGCGATCTCTGCAAAGATCTAAACCTATTATTGAAAAGCTTATAGTCTGTTATCAGCGGCATCGTGTGCTCGCATAAACTGCTGCTGGCATGTCGCACTAGTTGTCAAAATATTGATCTGACGTTCAAACAAGGAAACACGTCCTTGAGAGAAAAAAAAAAAGCATTTGGCGTTTCAGGAGCGCGCTTTGCTTTTTTATCCTGAATCCGTTACTTTTTCATTTAAAATGAGCACATCAACATCTGCCCTTGAAGACTTACCTGAAGTTGGTAATACATCCAAGCAGAGTGTGATCACAAGAACTGTGTGTTTAATAGCATTCGTATAGGAAATCCCGAGCAACAAGCTTTCGTCAAGTTCTTTAAAGGTCTAGATAGCGTAAGTAGTTGGACCTCCACTTTGACAGCTATTGATTCTCAACGATTTGATGTTGATAGCCTGAAGAAAACACTATCCGATTGTTTGAAAGAGAAGCGAATGGATCTGTGTATTACACATTTCACGGTGAAGACGCAGAATACGTAGCAAAGAATGTGTATGAAACGACATCAGTGCTCAAGTATTGGTTTGGCGATCATACAACTGGATTAGCCACCACAAAACTGACCAACAAGGCTGCTGAATCGTTTCTAAGAGATGTGTTGTTGAACAAGCAATTAAGAATTGAGATTTGGAAAAGCAACAGAAATGAATGGCAAATTATACGAAAGGCATCACCAGGGAATTTGCAAGATGTAGAGGATTTCCTGTTTTCCAGCACACACATGACTTCTGCTCCAGTAGTGCTTGCTATCAAGTACGGTGTGGCAGACGATAATAAGGTTAGTTGGTGGGTTCAGACGGGAGATGCGGAATGCTTACGTCTTTGCAATAGTTAGTAGGTGTCGCCTTTGCAGACACAACCATTCGTCAACTGGGTGTCAGCCAGTTTATCGATAATGAATTATACTCAAATTTGGAATCTTTGATCATTCAACTAGGTGTCAAGGAATGCCTCCTTCTTGCTGGAGGAAGAGAGGAGAAGGATTTAGAAGGACACAAGATTAGAGGCATTTTGGAAAGATGCAATGTCATTGCCACAGAGAGAAAAAAGAGTGATTACGATAGCAAGAATATCGCACAAGATCTGAATCGCCTGCTCGAGGGAGACATTTCAGTGGAAGCTTTGCGTAAGGTTTATTCTGATAAATACATGTATAGATCATATACTTACGTGCTTATATTATGACAGCTGAATTTGAGATGAAAAATGCCATGGCATCCTGCGCTTGTGTGATCAAATATTTGCAATTGTTAGAGGACGAGCAAAATTTCAGTAAATACACCTTGAAGCATCATGACTTATCACAATACATGAGATTGGACGGACCTGCATTGAGCGCCTTGAATTTAATGCCTACAGCCAAAGATGGACCATCCAGCACCACCAGTTTGTACGGACTATTGAACAAATGCCAAACAGCTCAAGGAAGCCGGTTATTTGCTCAATGGCTAAAGCAGCCTTTATTGAGCTTAAACAGCATCAGTACGTATTTAGGACGGAACTAAGACATAGTGGACTATATTGACATCTCTCTCGCTACCAGATGAACGTCAGGATATTGTGGAGGCATTTTGCGACAACACTGAATTGAGACAATCGCTCCAAGAAGACCATCTGAAGCAAGTTCCTGACTTGCATCGGTTGGGCAAAAAGTTTCAAAAGGGCAATGCTACATTGCAAGACGTGATCCGTATCTATCAAGTAGTGATTCATTTACCAGCTATGGTGCAGTGTTTGCAAGGACAAGCGCCTGCTGATCCCAAACTTGCTAAACTGATTGAAGACACATACACATCAAAGATCAGAGACTGTGCAGTAGAGCTGTCGAAATTAGAAGAATTGGTTGTTACGACCATCGACCTTGAAGCCGTGGATAACCATGAATATATCATCAAGGCCGAGTACAATGAAGAGCTACAAGGTAAGACATCATCTAGTTTATGCGGAGAGATGCTTATGAATTTGATAGATCTTCATCAGCAACTGTCTGCGTTGACTGCACACATGGAAAGCGAATACAGACGAGTGGGCGATAAGCTCAATTTAGACATGGAAAAGAAGCTCAAGCTTGAAAAGCACAGTTTATACGGTAACTGTTTCCGAGTGATTGGTCGCACTGAATCCAGCAAACTTCGCAACAAGAGTGAATTCATTGAACTGTCTACACAAAAGGCAGGCACATACTTTACCACCAGCAAGCTTCGCTCATTAAGTGAACAGCACCGAGATTTGTCAGCTCAGTATGAAGATAAACAAAGAGGCATGGTCAAGGAAATCATCTCCATTGTGGCTACCTACTGTCCCTCATTGGAGGCACTTGGATCTGTTTTGGCTCACATGGACGTCTTGTTGAGCTTTGCCCATGTGTCTGTTATGGCTCCTACGCCGTATGTACGTCCCACCATGCATCCCTGTGGACAAGGCGATGTTGTTCTTACAGAAGCACGCCATCCTTGCTTGGAAGTGCAAGACTATGTTACTTTTATCCCCAACGATGTAGAAATGAAGAGAGAAACGTCCGAGTTTCAGATCATTACGGGTCCAAATATGGGTGGCAAATCGACTTATATTCGTCAGGTCGGCGTCATTGCTCTCATGGCACAAATTGGCTGTTTCGTGCCCTGTACAACAGCTACACTGTGTATATTTGACTCCATCTTGGCTCGTGTCGGTGCTGGTGATAGCCAACTGAAGGGCGTATCTACCTTTATGGCTGAAATGTTGGAGACGTCTGTCATTCTAAAGGCTGCTTCCAGAAACTCGCTTGTGATTATCGACGAGTTGGGTAGAGGTACAAGTACTTATGATGGTCTTGGTTTGGCATGGGCTATTTCAGAGTAAGTGGTAGCTGTGGCAATAGGCTGGACTATATAAAACTGATTGATTTTCTCTGCATAGACACATTGCAACAAAGATTCGAGCATTTTGTCTGTTTGCAACTCATTTCCATGAACTAACCACATTGAATGAAACAGTGAACCACGTTAAGAATCTACACGTTGCTGTCCATGTGGGTGAACAGCATGACGTGACTTTACTGTACAAGGTGAATGAAGGTGTAGGCGACAGAAGTTTCGGTATCCATGTCGCTGAACTAGCCAACTTTCCTCGATCAGTCATCAATCTCGCTAAACGCAAGGCAAGTGAGCTGGACGATGAAGCGGACACATTAAGAGGATCCAGCAAAGATGAGCCTCAATCGGTGATTGTAAGTGCAGCCAAAAAAGCATTGTTCATGTGGGAAACTAAACGCTCGATAGGACGGCAACAAGCTGATGCAACAAATGATTCGAGAGTTAGCTGCTGCTGCTGCTGCTACGAATACTTCAGACATGCTTGAATCCAAGATCGAATCCATCAAATCCAAATACGTTCAAGATATCCAGAACAATGCCTATTTGAAACAAGTGTTGATGGATGTGGATACGGAATAAATTGTTTCGAGGTACACACAATACGATTTGATTACCGCCTTGTTGTTGCTATAAAATATTTTCTTGTGTGTGTGTGTGTGTGTGTGTGTGTGTGTGTGTGTTGTAAATTTCTAATCGATGGGGTTTTCTTCTTCTTTTCTTTCTTGCTTGAAATCATCATGTCGAATAGAAACATTACATCGGCTACTGGCTTAGCATTCAGCTTTATTGGCATGGCGGGTCTTGTCTTGACCATCATTTCACTGATACCATTAAACACCTACAATTCATACACAACGCTCGATACGCTGCTGAAACTAATATCCTTTGAACAAGAAAGAACAGGCCAGGATGACTGGCACAATATCCAACTATCGCCAACTGCGAAACTGTATTTCATCTTTTTATCATCCTCCTTTATATCCAGTGTGCTTGTCATCTTAACTACATTGGTTGCATGCTGCAGGCATCAAACCTTCCAGCACGCCAACACAAACAGTGCAAAATACGAGAAAATCATACAGCATAAATCATGGTTTCTTCGATTTACTTGCTTAACATTATTGATCCAGATGGCAACCTCGATATTTGGTAAAGAAATTGCATGGCAATAGTACATTATAGAGTTTAACTGTTTTCTTCATAATTTGCGGCAACGACAAAAAAAAGGCACACATCTCATTTACAAGATTAAACCCGATATTCAAGTCATTCCACTGGAAATCCAATACAATGCATCCATTTCTTGCGCCATATTATGGATCAGTTATTTGGCCATTATTTTGTTTTCAGTTGTACTGTTATTCGCCTCATTTTGTATATTAATCGGCTCACATGCATATCAACCTACCGCCGATTTAGTAAGATCTTCATCGCCATCATCGTCTCTAAGAAGAAGACAGCAAGAAATTCAAGATATGGACGATGAAACAAGACCTCTAATGATTGTATAATATATATATATATATTTTTTCCTTTTCTTCCCCTGTCCCCTGATTTTCCGGCTTTTGAATTTATCACCAAATAAAGTTTTCCTGATTTCAAATTGGTACCTACCCACTACATGGGCGATACTGTGAACAAAGTGCCAAGCTGGTTTATGTGGCGTGATTACGGATAATTTGAGTTTTGTATATACTTGATGAGGTTCAGCATATCATCGAAATGCAATCAACTATATCGTTTTTTTTTTTTAGGTACTGTGTTTTATGTTGGTCCAGAGTGGAAGTCCCCCCCTGAATTGTTTGAGCTGTATTAGCCTGTGTTGTTGAATAAGCTCTACTGCATTATTTGCTTAAGCATGTATGTATTCAGTACTCTTGAACCATTCCTTAAAGATGCTTGTGGGTGGATTGAATCATAGTATACTCTATAAGCTTCTCTTTAGGTAATTTTGATTACCCTATCTCCAGACACACTGGTAAAACCTGACACATTGTTTGTAAACAATGAGTGAGATTGGAATGCTTTTATCAATCAAACAAAAGATAGCCTCAAGTAACCGCAAATCCCAATGTTGCCTAGAGCACAACGCACACTATACACTCCACAATGTCCAGCAAGACAATTCGCCTGGCAACCCTTTTCTTTCCTAAAGATGTAATCAGAGTGCTCTTGATTGGAGGCTACCATCTCGATTGAGAACGCTGTTGACAGTACTCTTCTGCCATAATAATCACACAGATTTAGTGAGTACAAGTAACAAAAGCTTTCTTGCAAATTTGCCACAGTTGTTTTTTTTAACGGAATCGGTTTTACAAGCTGGTGATGTACATCCAGTGCTGTGTATTTTCATGCAGCTGTACATACTGTAGCTTTTATTTAAATACACCACTGCTATAGACTGATAACACAGCAGTAAGCGGTTTAAGCTACCAGTCAACACGTTTGTAAGGGACGATTCATTCTGCAATTAATATGAATAATAATAAAAAAGCGCTTCTTGATGCCATAGGATGTGGTGATACAACGGAACGGATGCGATCAACCCAATTTCAAATCCAATGCCGCCGCTATTATTGCTTATATTTGCCCATTGCTGTAAATATATTTACAAGACATGAACAGAAAAGTTGGGTCAGTCATATTTTAAGTATAGGCTTGTGAGAGGCTCTATATATTAAATGTCTCATTGTGTTTGACTAGATCCACTAGAAAGCAAGCAATTAAGTTCATTAATTGGGGTTTGAACAAATC
The DNA here is from genome assembly GCA_037974945.1 of Mucor circinelloides. Lineage (NCBI taxonomy): Eukaryota > Fungi > Mucoromycota > Mucoromycetes > Mucorales > Mucoraceae > Mucor > Mucor circinelloides. The sequence continues at coordinate 198,545 of JBBNAA010000028.1, read as the reverse complement.
AAGAAACTGAACCCATCACAATGTCCTACCATACTCCAAAGGGAATATGCTACAATACAAGACCAAGCAAACGGAAAGAGTGATTTCGTCAAATGGCACTATGGGGCTGAAAGGGAGGGTGTCATCATTTATTATTGTGCATGCCACGCTAATTAAACACATTGTTGACACTGTTAATCACTTCCCCAATATAGGCAAAACCAAAGCGACTTAATAACAGTGTGTGTTCGGCGAATTTATTGATTTGTGGATCCTGCAAGAACCCTGATTTCATTTAGTGGAACTTACTTAATGAGACAATTGAAGAAAAAAAAAGGTCGCTATGGGCTATAAAAACTGATTTGTTTTCTTCTTGTTTGTTTGTTCACTCTTTTTTTCTTCTACTTTGTTTCTTCATAGCACTATGCGTTTCACACACTTAGCCACGGTATTGGCCCTGGTTTCATCCACAATGGCTGCCACCAGCTCCAAATATTGCTCTGGTAGCAAGTTTGCAGTTAAGAGCTCCATCTGTGGCAAATTTCAGTTTAACAAGCTCTCAAATTCGGGGCAATGTACAGACAGTTCAAAAAAGACACAAGGTGTATTCTCTGGTACAAAACTAAGCAATTGCACAACGTGAGTTCCCCTTCCCCTTATGAATCACAGAATTATATTAGGCATATTTTATTCACACACACAATTCATTAGGTTTTACGACATTAGCATGTTGCCAAATCAGACCATGGATGCTACAGCAATCAAAATGGCAGAATTAATCACAAATGTGTAAGCCGGATACCTATTGTATATCCATTGCCGCTTCTTATATATATACATTCTATCTAGTTTTGAGAATGGAAACACCAAGATGGGATATGCCGTAATATATAAACAAACATACATTCACACATGGACGATTATCTAATACCTCTCACGATAATGTTAGGCTGCAGAAAAATTAGGTGATTGTCGAGGTTATACATGGTATGTCGAGTAAGCATCATGTCTCTGTATTGTTGAATAACCATATCTACATCACAGCGGCTATATCGGTTTCACTACGGGTACCAACGATGCCTATGCTGTTGTCAAGGAATACGTTAGAAGAGAGCCCAAGGCTCCTATGAAAAAGTATCTAAACGAATTGAAACGACTGAGCTCATTCCTATTTGGCGATCCAAAGAGAGATGATACCAAGAATCTAAGCGGTTTTCCTAATGCCTGGAAGAAGGCAGCTTGCGAGGATCCAGTGTTTGTGCAGACTCAGTTGGATGTCGGACAATCCATGTACCTGAAACCTGCTCTCAAGTATGCTGCTAGTGTCGGTGTAAAGTCAAATCTTGGTAAAGCCATCTTTTATGGTAAGCGAGCTGCACTAGTGTTTGGTAGGTGACGCATGTTGCTAACCCATTGATAATTCATAGATACTATTGTTCAACATGGTTGGCAGGTAAACTATACATTACAATCCAAGTTAAAATGGGCTAATTGTTTAACCTCTTGCTTAGTACGTTGAGCCCTACATCAATCTTCCTCGCATTCTTCATCTAACAGGACCTATGAAGAAGAATGAATCCGAGAAGGCCTACTTGACACGATTCCTAACCACACGTCGCCAATTGGTGTGCTGCTTCCCGGGAGGCGTTTGGTAACTATATCCTCCGCACAACACGCACAAAAAGCATAGCATTGACATCAGAATGATAGGAACGATTCTGCTGATCGTATGCAAGATCTTCAGACACTGGTTGATGACTGGTCCAAAACCAAAGACCTCAAGAATCCTGTTACACTTAAAATCTACGGATCAAAGATTACTGGCAAAGAAAGCATTTTGATGGATAGCCAGCGTTGCAAATCACAAAAGAAATCGACAAAGAAAGCTAAATCCATTTCCGTGCCAATTCCTGACACTTGTCCTGCATCAGCAAAATAATAAAATTTCGTCCCTTGTTCTTCTGGGAATTCCTATTACAATTGTGATACATGCTAGCTTAAACTTTCACCCTTGCTGCTTGGAAATGGCTAGAAAAAAATTAAATTTCCTTCCTTCCATCTCTCTTTTTCTCTCTTTTTTTAAAAAAATTTCGATACATACAAGCCCTTCTATCATGGAGCAAATGGAATACAGATATCTTGGTAACTCTGGCTTGAAGGTCAGTGTCTTGACGTTGGGCTCATGGATCACATTTGGTAAAAGATCATATGAAAAAAGAGAGATTTGTCATGTTGTTTAACACAATCTCATATTTAGGTGGACAAATATCTCCTGGTAAATGATATATTCTACACGAAATGCACAGCACAACTAATACGCACCTACACAAAGAACAAACGTCAGAAATCGTGAGTACAGCATTAGAGTTGGGTATCAATCATTTTGACGTTGCAGAGAGTCATGCTGGTAAAAAAAAAAAAAAAAAAAAAAAACTTTAAATTGCACATCAAATATGCAGCAACCTTTAAACACAATAGCATTTAGGTGGACAAGCAGAAATCGACTTGGGATTAGCGCTGAGAAACCAAAAAGGACTACGAAGATCTGATTTTGTCTTATCCACCAAGGTGTTCTGGGGAGGCAAAGGACCCAACGACAGAGGATTATCGAGAAAACACGTATTTGAAGGCACAGTTGCATGTCTACAGAGACTTCAGTTAGATTACGTTGATATATTATACGCACAAAGACCAGATCCCGATACACCTATGGAAGAGATTGTGAGAGCCTTTAATTGGTGTATTGACAAGGGAATGGCCTTGTATTGGGGCACAAGTGAGTGGCCAGCATATTTGATTACAGAGGCTATGAATGTGGCAAATCGATTGCAACTTATTGCACCCATCACAGAGGTAATACACTATGGAATTGTGCATAGAGCAAGATATTAACACCTACGAAAAAAAAAAAAAAAAAAAAGTCGCCTCAATACAATATGCTGAATCGTGAGCGTGTCGAGAAGGAATACTTACCAATGTATCAGAAATATAAGCTTGGTACATGTATATGGTCACCATTAGCGTCTGGTAACTCAAAAAATTTGAATGATGAAAACGACATGCAACTAAGTAGTATATACGACTGTCAGGACTTTTGAGCGGAAAATACAACGATGGACAAATCCCAAAGTTAACTCGCTTGGCTATTCAAGATCACCCTGTCATTAATCGTTTGAGATCTGGATTTTTCAGTGATGAAGGGAGAAGAAAGTTAGAAAAGATTAGAATGATGTGTGTAAGTATCTGATATTGCTGTGTTCTCGGATATGATGTTGACAATGGCCATACGTATGCAACAGAATGTGGCAAAACGTATTGGATGTACACCAGCACAATTGGGTATTGCTTGGTGCTTAAAGAACAAGAATGTCACCTCAGTCATCATTGGTGCTTCAACACCTGCTCAAGCAAGAGAGAACATACAAGCGATTGGTGTTGTGAGATTATTGACAGATGAAATTATGCTTGATTTAGATAGGGTAGAGTCAATACGCAAATAGGTACTATAGCATGAACTAACATCTCTGTCTAGTTGTTGGCAAATAAGCCAGAAGATGTGTTTGATTTTAGAAAGTCTTAATTTATATACTCGAGGTTATAGATCCTTAAAAAGTAGTCTTTACATATACAACTTGGCCATTTACATTTACCACACATAAATATTTCACGAAAAACACACACCCACCCACACACACACACACACCCTGGACAGCTTGGACTAAAGAAACCGAAAAACACAGGCAACATTCAAAGGATCTGAATTGTTGATAGTGCCTTTTTTGAAGAGCTTAAATTTCTTACCCACCATAAATCAATAATTTCAAATTTTGGAAATTTGACCGGATAGCATTTAGAGTATCATGTGAAGCTACTTACACATATAATTGAGTTTATTGAGTACATCTCAATCTGAGCACCTCCTGATCTGGTATTTAAATTTACGTATAGCAACATATGGTATTCGATCCCAATAACTACTGACATGTTTGCTAGACAAGATGCAAACTTATCGTAGACATATGCATGTCCGTCACATAACTAAGATCTCACAATTCACACAAAATGTCCTACAAAAGATTTCAGATATTTCCCTGTAAACTAAAATCTCAGAAACTTTTGATAGAAACCATTTCTTCAAGCGTGCCATCCTTCCTGTATAAAAAAAAAAAAGTGGATTCTTAATGGTAGAAAAGGAGAACTCCAGCATAAAACGTGTTAACTTTTCTTTAGATTTCAATATGAATTCAAGAGAAAGGCTTTAACGTGCCTCGTCTACAGTCAAGAAAGAAAAACCAGTGGCATGTATTCACAAAGCAAGACAGTTTCTGTCAATTGACATAAACTACACTGAACTTAAAAGCGAAATCAGCCTTTCTAATTTCTAACTGAAACAAGACGACACTATAAATCGCATTAAACACAAAAAAGTACGAGGTGCGAGCGTATTGGACACAAGCGAAAGCATTTCAAACGAAGCTTACAGGTCTGATCCTATTTACAGTACCAAAATCAGTGTCAAAGACGAAGATCTGGCTAAAACTGAGCTTGGTTTACACTGTAAGTTTATCAGCAAGGTGCACACTGCACTCTTATTGCAGACAGCTAGCAATGTAATATTGAGCAAACCTAAAGTCAGAAACAGGAAGAAATCAGTCGAATTGAAAGAAGTGGAACCAGACATTGATGACCCCAACTGTTATTGTCGCTTTTGTGAAAGAAATACTCTGTCATCAAAGTATATTTACAAGCAGCATATAGTATCAATGCATTCTATCGACCAAAAACCTCGCAAAAAGGACAAAGCGATTCCAGATGTTAACGATCTCAATAACTATTGCCGTTTATGTAAACGAACTTAATCCTCAAAAGGCTTATATCGCCAACATCTATATATCGCCAACATCTAAAAGGAATCCATCAATTGGTTTTGCGAGCTCAAAGAGATCGTAACAAATATCCTGACCCCTATGACTCAAAATTTCACTACAGTGTATGTGATAAAATTATGAAAACATTGTAGACGTATCGCGCACAATACAGAGCGGCTCATCAGATGGTAGTAAGTCGTTATTTCGTCTCAAGTCCCAATGTAAAAATCGATATCAATAGCCTCGAGAACTATGATGCACAGTGTGGGCATCACTATATAAGAAAAGAATCTATTGTTTACCATTTGCATCTCAGCACATGATTTACTCTTTGATAATCCATATAGTTGCAATTCAGTAGATGTACGTTGTCAGATCACCATGTATCTTATGATACATCTACTGTGGCTACAGCACCTGAAGATATGTATATTGAAGCGCACTGTTATCAATCGACTCTCAGCAACTATGCCAGAAGCAATCAACTACTTTACAGGGTATGCTGTAGAATCTTGATAGATCTGTTGCAAGCTGTCAATTTATGTGCACTCAAAAAGCATACATTGGAAGGGTTCGATAAGGTACAACCAAATCCAGCAAGTGAAAGATCCATGGCGACACTTGAGCTACCAGATTTTTGGTGCCAGACAGTACCTTACAAGACGATAGGCAGCAATTGCATGTTGCAACTGAATTGCCACCAGGAGAAGGAAGAAAGATCGATGGGCAACATGGTTCCTGAATTGTATGTGCAGCGACAAGCTTTAATTTTTCAGATGGTTATTAGAGAGGCGTGCTATTGCCATAGCTATGGCACGAGATTACTTATCAACGGTTTCAAATGTATAGCGGCCGGCTTTCCTTACCTTTCTAGCATGTATACATTCTTATCAAAAACGTCTCATCCTACACAACTGACAAATGAAGAGCATTGACAATACAACTCTGTGCACAAATAAAATGGACATACTGTTGATGGTTTTTCAAAAAGTACATACATCGTGCGAGAAGAGTAGTTTGAATCAATAAGCGCAAATGGGGTAGCCCATTCGAGGTAAGGCCGCATTATTCGAATCACTAGGACACCATTTCGTACTAAAAATACAAGCTTATTGTCAAATCTAGCATGAAGCATGATCGCATTAGGAGTTTTACTGCGATGAAAAGCCCACTCAGAGACTTCACCATAGAATCTCATGTTATTTTTTTGGAAGTGCGAGTCCTAGCTTAGTATAGAAATAGACTTCAATATATCTTCAGCTAGTTTGCGCAGCAAAAAACCAATAATGTAGGCTGTGGTGATGTCCCTGACTTCCTTTTCTTTGGCTTTTGATGGGAACACGTTCCATTTATTAGAGAAATATATTACAGGATCCGAGGTGAAACAAAAAACAAAACAAAACAAAAACATAACCAAAACTAAGGGGATATAGTAAGAAGGAGAGGGAGAGATACATATACATTTATTTTTAATAGTGATTCATAAGTGAATCAACAGTTGCAATAGCGGGATTAGTAGAAGTAGTAGTAGAAGTAATAATAGAGTTAGCAGTAGGAGTAGGTGAAGTAATTGAAGGAATTGGAATGTGTTGATGATGAGTAGTCGTAGTAGGAGAGGAGGTAGTAGATGTTGTGTATCCATAAAGTGACATTTGATGTTGTTGTTGCACTGGTATCATGGAAGGCACGGAGGGAGCGGCAGGTAAATTATGAAAATTTTGTTGATGTTGTTGAGCTTGTGAAGATTCATGAAGATGATGTTGATGCTGTTGTGGAGGTTGAGGTAGTGGTTGATGAGTATAATTTGAAGGAGAAGATGAATGAAAGACAGGGAATTCAAGGCTTGAGTTGCTATTATTAGTTGAATACATTGAATATGCAGAAGAAGAAGAGCGTTTGTTTTGCTGCTGTTGTTGCTGTTGTTGCTGTTGTTGTTGGAATGAATCTTGAGATTGAAGATAGATAGGATGATTTGGGATATAGTAGTTGTGAGCTAGCTGATTTGAATAGAAATATAATGCTGGATCATCAACAAATAATGGATGGAGCTGATCAGCAATGTTGAATTGAATAGCCAAGGCTTTAGCTCGAGCAAATGTTACCCAAACACCTTTAAGGTGCATAGCTCCTACTTTAACAACAACTCGGCCCTTTTCATTCTTGAGGATACCATCTCTTTTACCTCGAGACATGCCAGTAACATTGAGGAGCTTTGTACCATTGACCATGTCGTTATCTATCATATACAAAGTTGAGTATACGAGCTATGAAAGGTCTCATGTCTTATTTACCTTGGCGTCGTGCGACACAAATGCCTCGCACATCAACTTGATAACAAACAGTTTCTTCATCATCCCATAAAGAAGTAGTAATCCGAGGCCTTTGATTCGTCTGTTGATGTTGATGTTGCTGTTGTTGTTGCTGATGCTGATGTTGTAATTGCAATTGCTGTTGGTGTTGGTGTTGCTGATGTTGCTGTACAGATGTAGATGTAGAAGGTATAGGGTGGATAGATGGTAAAGATTGCACAGACGAACGTTGGGATGTAGTACCCATCAGCATTGTATTGCTTGTATTGATAAGAGGAGACGAAAATGGAGAACTATTGTAATGATCATAAGATGATTGATCTTGATGTTGCTGTTGTGATACATCTCCCGTATAATAAGAGTTTGTATGCTGATGATGTTGCTGCTGTTGTTGTTGTTGCTGCTGTTCATGCCAAGCTTGTTGGTGCTGTTGCTGAGATGTGATTGATGGCTGATGAAATGTTCCCAATGAGGTGGTGCTCATATTATGCTGTTCCATCGAGTATAGCATGTCATTATAAGCATACAGTGGACCAGAGATGCTGTTGTGGTTGTTGTGACTAGTAGTAGTTGTGGTTGACGAGGTTGTGGATGTCAATTCCGTAAATCCAGTATCTTTCACTGGACTACTGTTGGTTGTTTCAAAGATTGAATCGCTGTATGAAAACATTTTTTGTTGCTTTTACTCTGTATATATATATATGTACGAAACGATGGAATATCAGTGTGGGAAAAATAAAATGGTAAATACAAGCTTGGTTGTTGATGTGTATAGTGTTTGGATCTGTAAGATGTTGATTTTCTGTTTTAAGGTACAGGCTACTTTTTTTTTTTCCTCGATTGGGTGACTTTTTTAATTTAAAAAGAAAGGGGGGGAGATTGTGGAGGTAGGAGGCAAAAGAGGCGAAGCGGAAGGTGAGTCAATTTTTTTTTTTTTTGAAATCGAATATAAAATTGTTTGATTTCTTCTCCAAAACACAGAATTGGTGTCTTCTTTGAAAGAGTAAGAATGAGAAAGAAAGAAGAAAAAAAAGAAACAACTGCTTAAATGAATTAAAAATTAAACCTTGTATTTATATATATAAATTGATACAAACGGAGTCACTTTAAAAAATAACACACCCCAGAAGGAGCCCAAGTAAGCAACGGTAATATCCGAGAAAATTTTAAAATATCTTGAGAAAAAAAGGGTTCAGACTGTGGTAGATTAGGATACCAAATTGTACATCGATAGTTATTTGATCTCCTCTTATAATGAATCGAGAAACAAAGGAAGTTTGTTGTTTATATCTTTTGGATTTCATACATTTAGGAATGTCATCTACCTTCTTCTTGATCGTCCCATTAATCTTTTCCCCCCCCGTCTCTCCCCCCACACCAACTTTGGATCATTTGAAAAAAACATTTAAAAAGGCATTGTTAAATGCGGTCTCTTTTTTAAAAATTTATGTGTAACCATATACTTTTTCCATTGGATTTTCTCTTTTTTTTTATGAAAAAAAGCAAGGCATTAATAATGCTTTGCTGAGATTCTTTAGTGGTACCAAAGCTTATGATTGAAGGGGGACAGAGCGGGAAAAAGGTACACAATTTTATGATCCTCACGGTCTTGATTTTTAAATCTCCGATCATAGTTTATCGCTCCGACGCTTTTTTTGTTGTTGTTCTAGTGGGAGATTACAATGCAAAGTTTAAAGAATTATTTTAGCATGTTTCAAATTTTGAACCTTAATTCAAGCTTATTTCTCAAGTAACTCAAGAGGATCAATTTTCATGTAACATTTTTTTTTATTGGAGTTGATATAAAATAAGAGAAATGTGGAAATGTAAAAGAAAAGAAAATGACAACAGGCTGTATGACCCCCACAAAGAAACAACAAAATCTGGATGCCTTTAATTACAAAAGAATGTGCTGGCTGTGTCGATTTAATCAATTCTTGTTTCACTTTTTTCAATGACAGCCTTTTATGGGAATCACACAAGAAAAAGGGGGTGGGGTGATGGTGATGGAAAGAAAGGTAGATCACTGGAAATCACAACAATATTGTCGGTAAATGAGAATATCGGTCTATATGCATTTAATAGACATTTAGGAAAACCGGTTGCATGAGACAAGTGTTTTCTTCTTTAATGCTTTTAATTTACAATGCTCAAATGTTAAGAACAAAGCCCTTAAAGCAGGAATAAGTACCATAAATAGAAATTTTTCAGATATGAATGTGTATATACAGGTTCTGTTCACTCTTATTGCAAGTGAGCGGGGAGAAAGAGGCCTAGGTTCTAGCACTTGCTTTCTGTGTACGTGTGTGTGTGTCATAGAAGCTGTATCATGCAAAATAATTAAAAGAAATAAATAAATGCTTATATAAGATTTAAAAGTATACATTATGAATACATACAATCAGCCCTCTCATTCGGTTGATGTGATACTAAATTATTTAAGATTGAAAGATCGTTAATTGTTATTAAATCCACATTAACAAGAATATCAAAATTAAATCGACAATGCCATGGAATTCTATCATTACACTAAAAAATGGGATGAGCTGAGCCAGGGCCAGCTTTTTTTTTTTTTTTTTTTTCACTATCAGTTGCCAGGTAACCAAGAGGATATCAGTTTTAAGTCAGACTTAAAAGGACTAAACTATATTGAGATGAAATGCGAGCACGTCAAAACTTACTGAAGAAACAAGACGAATAACATGATGGAATCATGATATGATACGAACAAGGGGTTGTGGCAATTTTCCAGATCTATCAATATGATATAAAAATGTTTAGATTGCTCGTGTGTGATTCTGTGTGCGCCAATTGCTGATTACTATGAAAAAAAAAACGTACAAAATGTATCGAATGCTCGTGCTCTTTCCATATTGTTTATAATTAGATCCATGTATGATAGTAACGGATCATGCTCCACCCCCTTTTTTACTGCTTCTTTACTGCTTTTTCAATTCTTTATCTGATCTGTCTTTAGTTTTGCAAATATGCACTAGATATGACACACAAAAACTACCCCTGTTGTATCATCATTTTCAAGACTGACACAAAACGTATGGTTACTAGAGAAAAAAAAAAATTAGATGTGAATTTTTTTTTTTTTTTTTGCTCTTTACGGATCTCTAAACATACAAAGTTTAAAAATAACCTCAATTTTATACACACACACAAAGGCAGGATAATTTATACGGATAATTTCTTTCACAATGACTGGAACAAGAAAAGTAGTAAGAAACAAGAAGTTGAGCACATGCCATTGAAAAATATTGTACGCTAAAAATGTCAGATCAAGTTAGCTCTCTGTTTTTACTCATACCTCATTGTAAATCGTCTAACTTTCTCTTCTGATCGGTGATATTGCAAAAAGAATCGATAAGAAATTAGATTTTGGGGTTGGTATATATCATTGGTAGAAGAGAAAGTTGAATATAACAAGTGTGTGTACACCAAACATTACATTTTAACTCGCTAATATAAATACATCGTTTGTATGATAATCCGCTTGTTGAATTTAGAGAGTAATACATTACCTCTATATGACATGACACTATTGATCCAAAGGAGTAGCAGTAATAATGTAAAATGGGTGCCATTTCTTCATTAATTTTCATTAATTTAATATATTTTAGTTGTATCGCAATAACGAAAAAAAAAAAAGAAAAAAAATAGAATAAGCGATTATCCGTTGTGCGTTTTGTTTGTATCATGATGTTTGTCGATATCCTCTCTTCAAGGAGAAAAACGGTAAATTCATATGAAACATGTGTAGCTCAAAATTTAAATTGAAAGATACTGTTGCTAGTATGACATTGCCAGCAACAGACTCAAATTGTAGCCAATTCTTTGCACAGAATATGTATCGTAACGATAGTAATATTTTAATGCACTATCCAAAATGTAGAACATGTACTGTGGTTGCTTGTAAATCGTTGTAAATCGCTATATGGTGATTTCTTCTTTGTATAATCACTCCAATTTATCGTATACGATAATACGTCCTGAAGAGCGAATATCTTTTCCCAGTGGATTGTCTTCAATATGAATAGAAGGAAGTACCATATAGCACGTGTGAATTCGAGACGAATCAGTGGAGATGCTTTAGCCTGAAATTCAATCAAATAAATGAAAGATACGTTCAATAAGGGGAGAGCAATGTATGAGAAAACCATGAATCACCTTTTCTCTTTCCTTTCATTTGACCCATACATTCTCTAGCGTCGATTTCATGTATATAACACCTGTAGTGTCACCACAAGTAAAAATAAATCAAGAGACCGCGCTTGTTCATCCCTGTTGAATGTATTGTGAGTAAACAGCACTTATTTCTCTCTCTTTCTTTCCTTTAGTAATCTCCTAGAGATGAGCGAAACGTGTCAAAGATAAGCTATATATGTTAAAAAGTTACTAAATACAATCAGAACAGTAATATGGCACAAAGCTCATAGTATTGTGGGATGATTGAACCAGCGTCGACGCACCTTGCCATACTTTAGTCAACGAATTTAAAGTAAGTTTTTCAGGTAATCCTAGCACTAGAAAAATCATAGCATTATTCAAGCACATTGAAGCACATTAACGCGTTTTGGCTTCTTCGCAAACTATTCATGTCTAGGGATCCAATCTCTAAGAATGAGGGGTGCGATGGAAATTGACAACCCACGGCAAAGCTCAGCATATACTCTCTTTTGAGTCACGATGTTTCAAACTAATACAACGCAACAAACAACTTTTAATGCAATTGTATCATTTATCAAAGCTTAGTCAATAAGATAGAATTTGCGGTTTGGAGCAATGAGAACGAAATAAGAAACATTGCTTGTAGCATAGATAGGACATAAAAAAAAAACGCGTCGACACACACAGGAAAAGCAACTCTATTAGGGATTGCAGATTGAATATAGAAGTAATTTCAGCACTTCAAGGCAAAGAAGGAGAACAAGAGAATGACGATGATGGTTCTAGGCATCAATAATACGTTGTAAGTTGGTTTTACTTTTTTTTAATATATTGTTATGAATTGCTGGGATTATAAGCCAAATATAAGACGATGGGTGTAGTGCCATCGCTACAACCCTATATGTTACTTGCTAATCGAATGCAACGGGACACCTATATCATTCTCGAGTTATTGCCATGCTCTTTTATCAAAAAGTGTCACTTCACACCGCTTCAGTCAACGAATAATACACAGAAAACTGAAAAACTGCTACAGTGAAACATGATATACGGATGCCTAATAAAACGTGTAGTATTGATTCAGAAAAGCTCTAATTCGGAACATATTCCGTAGACTAATACAGTGTGATGAGCAGAGTATATTCACATATTAAATTCATATATATAAACATGATCTTTAATCGCGATTTCTGCTGCCGTTTTCTCATCTCACCTCATCTTTATAAACATGAAAACTTCATTAAAAGATGTTCCGATCAAGCAATGCATCGATCTCGCACTGGAAAAAGCGAATGCCGCTGTGAGTTATGATACTTCAAATGATCTTCATAACGCAGTTGCTGCTTATACCGAAGCTGTAGAACTATTGGTGTTTATTTTACAACATCCAAGCAGCAGTAATGATACGGAAGGCCTAAAGTCAATTGTAAGTTGGTCCAAATCAAAGGATAGTTTACACTTAGCTTAATGTTATTTATGGTGCCCAGTGCAATATCTATCTTGAAAGAATCGACTTTTTATCCTATCTGAAAACTTCAGAAGACAGCAGCAATAAGCAAAATACACAACAAAATATTGAAAAGTCAAGTATACCTTTAATAGAAACACCCCCTCCTGCCCTTCCCACTTCTCCTCCTTCTTCATCACATTCTCAACAGCATCACACTTCAAAAATCAATACAATGCTGATGAACATCTTTGCAAAGAAGTCTGTCAAAAAGAAAAAGGCCTCGTCTGCTACTTCGTTCAGCAACCACACCAGCTTTTTTAACTTTGGTCATCACCAAAAAGATGCTCACAAATCGGTTGACATTTCACCTAAATCATCAAAGAGCTCCCCAATGTTTCCTTTAGAGCATTCCAAGTGGAGCAGACAAGGTAAAACGTAACTACCATTTATGTTTGTCAAGTCAGTTAAATGAAAATTGAATCTAGCTCGCACCAAAAATCACCACTTGTCTTCTGATAGCATTCTTGCCCATCAATACCATAGTAGATCCTTATCGTATACTTCCGCCCCTCTCTACTTCCAAGGGCCTGTCAATACTCAACAGAATAATAGCCAAGAGACAATACAATATCAAGGCAATAGACCGACTGCAGCAACTGAATATGAGACCTACCCTCAAAAGCAATTCAATGTTAGTGGCCCCTGCACAATTGATAAGCAATACAATACAGCATCCATTGTTCAAGACAGCAATTACTGCTACCCTGCAGCAGAGACCTCAATCAAGAAAGAGAATGGCTTTTCTAACTCTAACAGCCTTTTGAATACTGCACTTCCTATTCCTAAAAAATCAAGCCAACGCAAAAAGAGAGTATCCCCACCACCACCCGGATACAACGAGCCTATTCGTGACTCAAGCTTAAATGCTACTTCTGCATGGAGAAGCACAAACCGTTCTCCATTCTCACCTAAATCTGCTAACGAAAGTCACCTAGACATAGCATCCAACTCTTCTCCTCCTCCGATTTTTGACAAAAATGTAAATAGAGCATCTGCATCTTTATCCAGTCCTCCAAACAAACGTGTCTCTTCACTTCGTCTCAAGACCACCTTTTCATTAACCAATTCTCCTACTATTAAAAGCGGAGGTATTATATCCAATCCAGAAGACTACAATGACGGCACTACAGCATTATTACCATGCTCATCTATACCAGATTCTCCCATCAAAACCATCAAAATAGATCCCAGCATCATTTTGAATTACCCAGAGGCTCAAGTTACTATATCAAACGAGAACATCGTAAATACATTTGGCTCCAATATGGTTGAGCCCACTATTATATAGAATGATTCTTAATAAAATTATGTGTACAATTAAGACATAACAGATTGCTTATGCGAATTAGCATCATTATTTATCAAGCCATGTTTCAAATGAATTAGATGAGTTTCAGAAAGATGCAAGGATTAGCGACATGATGATCGATTTATGTGTGACATCACAATAAGAAAAGAAGTACTCGAAGTGCTATGCATTTACGTCGTGCAAATGTTTATAAAAACAAAGTGGACGCAAGTTATGCCATGTTACTCAAAGACATCTGGACATGCTAAATTAGCACTCAAACGCAAATCTGCTAGATTTGTGTTACATGATACTAAAGCGAAATATTCAATAATCGAACGATTATTTCAAGTTGTATGCCATGGTGGCAAATTCGATTAAAAATCGCGTAGATTCTAACAAGCGCTGCGATGGATCTTCCTTTATCGCTTTTCCAGCGACAGGAAGCTGAGATACACATCAAACTTTGTATGACAGGTTTTACATTTGCAGCTAACATAATCTGCAGAAAGAAGTGATGTTTGATCTCTACAAAGAAAAAATCAAAGCTGATGAGCCCAACAAATATATAATAGAATGCAATGCATGTGCGAAAACAAACAAGCTGCAAACAAATGAGGTCCGTGCACGAAATTAAAGTTTAACAGGTTCTTTACTACTATCTATTTCTGTATTTTGACAGGCACTAAATTTCAATTGTAGAAAATACGATGCTATTTGAAAAGTTCTAAACCAATTAGTTCTGAGAGCAAAATTTTGTAAGAAGAAGATCCAGCGATACCCAATGCTTCATTGATTTCGCTCATAATTTATCTGATTGTATTTACTCGCAATTTTATTAGTCGGCTAAGCACAACACATTAAAAAAAATAAGTGGCAGAAATTGGATATCTACACATGTTGAGAGAATTGATCCTCCATTTCTGTAACTTGAAAAATTTACGTTCTGCAACATTGGTACCACAAAATCTTGATTTGATCCAGTTTGTAGATATACAATGTAACGTACGGCTCAATGCCAAGACAAAATAAAAAAAGCTAAAAAAAAAGCTCAGATACTAAGACAAGCTATAGCTTTATTGATGAAACTATACTTTACTTTCCACAACAGAGGCAGGCAGAGACAGATTTAAATGCTATGAACTCTTCTCAAGTGCTTTCTGAAATTTGATTTACTGGTAGAAGTGTGTTGGCATTTCGCACAGTAGAATTTAGGATGATTGATATCGATTGTTGCGTTAGGATTGGATATAGATGAATGTCTTACTTCAATGAAATGAACAGTCTTGCAGTGGTATCGATAGTTTCTTCGTGCCTTCCAAGACTTTTTGCACACACTACAGTGATTGTGAGGGCTGTATGGATCAGGAAGATCTCCACCATTGACTTTGGCTCTCAATGAAGAAAGTGCCATCTGGCGTGTCGAACGAAGATGCGCACAATATCGACCTCTGGAAGAATACGTTCTTTGACATGATTTACAGTAATTGTTAGGATCAACGACATCTGGAGTCAGACTTGCTTTCTTTGGTACTGATTGGTGAATAGAGTGCAGTAGCTTTAAATGAGCTCTGAAGGAGTATTTGTTAGCCATTGTCTTTTGGCAAGAACGACAGTAAAAGCTGGAATCATTCGCATCTGGTAAGGCATCCATTGACTTTTGTTGTATCAGTTTCCAATCCACTCTGTGAATAGCAGCAAGATGTTTCCGATAAATGTATTTGGTTGCAAAGCGTCGGTCGCAAGATTCGCAATGAGCATCTGCCGTAATATCTAGCGGAGGTCTTTGGTCGGGAAATTTAACAGACTTTACCCAGTGTAGATATAAACAATGGCTCTTGTAGTTGCTCTTGTTCTTGTAAGTATGTTTACATATTTTGCAATACAGATTCGGGTCATCAGGATCAGGGAGAATGCTACCTTGGGGCGTTTTCCATTTAGACATTGGTTTCAGTGTCATGTAATGAATACGTATTAGGTGAGGTCTATACAGTGCTTTGCTGTCAAAAGCTATTTCACATGATTGGCAGTAAAAATTGGGATCGTGTATATCAGGCTCCACCTCGATATTCTTGACTACTGTTCTTCCCATTTGTTTAATCTTGTGGATTGATCTGCGATGTTCCAACACTGATTTAAGACTTGACATTCTTTCCTTGCAGATTTCACAGCGGTAGTAATAGTCTTTGTTTCCAAATTTATCTAGATAACGCATTAGAGCTAGAACCACTTTCGATTAGAAACGTTTGACACCTTACCATTCTGTTGTAATAAATCACTGTATTTCTTTGTATCTTCTTGCTTGATATTGAGATCACAAGTGTTGATGTCATTAGCTACTATGGAAGTGGATGTTGTTTCAGTAACAGTAAAATCAAATTTGTGATCCTCTTGTTTGACATTGCTCAGAACACGCTTCTTTCTGTCTCTCAGTTTCATTGTGAATTGAGAAAAGAAAGACAGAAAGGCGTGTTACTTGCAGCAGTTTACGCTGTCTATTTTAAATCTTTTCTCAAGCCACTCTCACCCCTAGAATGTAGTAAACAAATCTTTATTTCGACAACTGTATGAATGTATTAAGAACAACAGTTATGTAAGAGCCTAATATCATAAGATGAGCCAGCTGGTAGTGCGCGCGATATGAGTGCAACGCTTTTGGTTTTACCACATATATTGCAATAGAAATTTAGACTGAACAAATTATGCGATACAGTTAATCAATGCCTGGCGGTAGATTCCTCAGGGTAACGGGCTCTTGCGCTATAGCAACACTGATATTGATATCAGGGAACAGGTACAAACTTGGGCAATAAATCGAGTCAATGATGATCATTTGGTAATTTTGATACTAAATTAGTAGCTTTATATACAGTGGTATTTGTATATAAGTGACAATACAAAGCATCAGTGCAGGAATAGCTATTCACTACAAACATCAACAGCTTTCATAATTGCTGTCTGTTACTGCTGCTGCTGCTACCATATTTCAATCCCCGCAGTCATTGTTTTTTGGATCCTGAGAGCTGATTTTGTGATCGATTGGAACAAAATTTTCCTTTTATCAAAGATTTCTCTAAAAGCATTATATATAATCTGCTTTGCGTATTAATAGTCTCTACTACTTGATTAAATTCTCTATCGAATGGTGCTAGTAACTTGTTCATGTTTCACCAAAATTATGTCCTAAATAGGCAAAAACCAAAAACACGTTTTTAGTCGAAAACTCAATTTATGTAAACTTGACAGCCTAAAATAGCAGTTTCACAAGATAGATTGAGTTTGTAGGTCTTTTTTTTCAGTATGGTATGTCATAGTAAAAACGTCGTTTTGAGGGTGAAAAATGCGATTGTTTGATTTTTGATGATTTCTGCTTGGTACTACTCATGAAAAAATGAGGATCTGGGTCGATTTGTCATGATCCCAAAAAATTCGAGATAAAGTGTCTCCAAGTAAGAACTAGTCGAGAGTAATTGCTTGATGCCATTCTGAAGGCTCAAAACAGCTTGTAACTCGTGAAATCACTCGTTAAATACATCAAATTTTGGCTGTGTTTTAGTAAACTATTGAGCAGTAAGGGTTAAAATAAGTATGCTGCCTACTCGTATATGAATTATTTTCATTAATTTAGACCCGAAGCATTATAGAAGAGTTATACATACTGTTGCAAGTGAGGTTATGAAGGTATTAGCGCAGTTTATGGTACTTGTATCACGGCGTAACTACATAGTTGCACACTTAAATAGCAATCTTTTGGTTTACAATAGGACTCTTTTGCTATACGTCAAATTATGTATATATATATATATATTTGCAGAGTACCAAACTACTGACGCTGATGATCGTTTGCTGTGCATGTGTATGTTTAGTTCTGTTTATTTAACGTCTAACGGATATAGTCTCTTTGCTTAATTCTTTGACTCAGTGTGGATTGAACGTCACTTGCCTGTGAAAGATCGAATTCAATTCAAATTTGTCTGCTTTAATTGCGATTTTTACACACATAATGAATGAACCTAGAAAGAGGCATGGCCGCATTTACTATAATATGCAACAATTCTAATTTTTACTATAGTATAAAGCGTATCTCTTATTCAAATAGGACAGATACAGACGAAATACATGTTTTGATTGAAGAAGTATTGCTTTTACACTATTCAATTCTACGACCACATCTAATTTATGCTTATTAGGTTCTCGATGCAGCTTATGGCTGCTACATTTGGCCGTCAGCATTAGTTATGGGAGAGTTTGTGTGGCATCAGCGCGATCTTTTCAAGAATAAAACGGTACTCGAGGTAAGGGTCCAAATTAAAGGTTTTGTAGATGCTGAATACAGTATGGCATAGTAAAGCTGGGTGCAGGAACGTCTATTCCATCCATTGTGATTGGCAAGTCCACACCCTCAGCACATTTAATCTTGAGTGATATACCTGAAATACTACCTGTTGTGCGAAGTTGTATCACGTTGAATGATATGCATGGAGCATGGATCCAAGCTATTGAATGGGGACAATTTGGGGCCGAAAATAGCGTAGATACGCTAATAGATCGAGTCGAAAAGGAACGAAACACCAAGATCGATTACATTTTGGGAAGCGATACTTTCTATGAACCATCTCGTACGTCTTGTTTATAAAACTCAATATTTTTATAACTAATACACATCTTAGAATTTGAAAATCTGCTGGTTACCGTGTCGTTTATCATTCAAAAGCATAATGGAAGCTGTAGGTTTTACACTACCTATCAAGAAAGAAGCCCTAAACGAAGCATACAATATCTGTTGGATAAATGGAAGCTGAAATGCAGACAAATCTCAAAAGAGTCGTTCCAGTTTGATGAGCTCAAGTATATCGACAATGAAGATGACGAATCTGAGGCCAAGGTGAATGCGGGTACATTATCTAGTGTATTTCTGCTAGAGATAACATCGATTGAACTTCCCTTCACACAATAAAGGAACAAGGTTGTGCCCAATGTGACCCTTTTTCCTCTCTACAAATGTGACTAGAGCAGAGGAATTTGACATTTGTCGAATATTTTTTTCTCAACTTGTTCTTCATTTTACAACAAATCCATATCCATCATGTCGACTTTACGTAACGCCGTTCAGAGAAGAAACCACAAAGAGCGTGGCCAAACCGCCGGAAGAGAGAAATTTGGCCTTTTGGAAAAGAAGAAGGATTATCTCTTGCGTGCCAAAGACTATCATGGAAAGCAAAATAAATTGAAAGCAATGAGAGAGAAGGCATTGTTCAGAAATCCCGATGAATTCTATTTTAAAATGATCAACAGCCAAACCAAGGGTGGTGTGCATATTCAGAAGCGTAACGAAGAGTTACCAGATGAAATGGTTCAATTGATGAAGACACAAGACAAAGAGTACATCAAATACCAAAGAGATCTCAGTAAAAGAGTAAGTTGGCCGAGCGTTACTGCAAAATACACATACTGACGTAAAGGTTTTATAGAAACTAGAGAAATTACAAGCATCACTTCATTTCATAGATGATGGAAAGAATTCAGACGATGAAGAGGACTCTGAACAAGAAGATGAAAGGCCCACAAAGAAGAATAAATCGAATCACATTGTATTCGTAGACTCAGAAAAGCAAGTTCGCAAATTCAACCCTGCCAAACACCTCGATACCTTACCCGAATTAGTGAACCGTAAATTCAACAGACCACGCATTGAAACACTACGTGAGACAGCCATCATTGCACCTCACACAGGCAGAGAATTAAAGGACATCAAAAAGGAAAGAGAGCGCTTATACAAGGAATTACAATCTCGTATGAAGCGTGAAGAAGAATTAGCGAAAGCAGAAAGAGAGCTAGCGACACAAAAGGCCTTAAGACAAAAGGGACGAAAGAAGCAAGTGGGTAAAGACGAGTTTGGATTACCAGTGTATAAATGGAAAGCAGATCGTAAAAAGTAATAAAATGTGGAAGTTTACTGAATGTTCAATACCATACCAATTTTGAGGGACTGATCAAATGAACAACATGCGAATAGGCCCGTTTTATCCTTGTTCCAGTCTAAAGAGATGATGGGATGTTTTGAAAGTGCGAGTACATTTGCTGGCTTCATGTCTTTTTGGTTGTATGTGGTTATATTGCCATCACCTCCTGCAACGCTAAAGTACTGTGTTTGCTGTGGTATATGTCGAACAGACCATAATGTAGTTGGAGACTACAATTGCTTGAGTTAATAGGCATATTTTCGAGCATTAGCAACAGTTGTACCTGAATTTCGGATGCCTTTCCAGTGGCAATGTCAATTAAATAAGCACCAGATAGTGTGCTTGCCAATAATTTATCATTGTTGAATTCAATGGAACAGATGCCATCTTTGACGTGCAACTCCCATAAATATTGCGACCCATTGACATGGAATAATTTGATGTCTCCATTTTCATACCCTACTGCAATCACTTTTTCACTTTTTAACTGACCTACATGTCAATGTTAAAGGCAAACATCCCGTTCTGAAGCACAGCTCTGTTTCCTACCATATGCTACAGCCCATATATCAGTTGATTTCTTTGATTTGATAGTCAAAACTGCCTTTTCTTGCTGTCTAACATCCCAAACTTTGACAGTTCCTAGTAGCTTGACCCGTGAATATCAATGTAAAACTTATTCCATCACAAATTTACCATCGCGACTACCAGTAACAATCTCTTGCGGCTCCTTTGGCTGATTGTAGCTATCTATCGAATTGATAATACTTTCATGAGCTCTGAATGAGATTAATGGAATATCAAAACGCTGTGTATCCCTGTATCGACAAATAGATTAAGTTAAAGTGTCATTTGACATCAGGTGTACATCTCACCATATTTGAAGTTGGCCCTCAAAATCGCCTGTTGCTAAACTACGTGTCTGCCCTGTGATAGTTGCACATCGAACTGCTGCATTAGTCTCTGTCTATTGATAGTAAAAGGACTAAGTTGGTTTGAAAACGTGAATGATAACAACCTACCTCGGTTTTAAGCTCTAATTGTTTTCCAACAAGATTGTATACAGCAATTTTGCCTGTTCCATGATTAGTGGCGCCTACAGTGCATACTCTAGATGAGCAAGGAATCCATTTTACGTCATACGGTGCAAAGGAAAGCTCTCTGGTCAACAAAGAAACGCTTGAAGTGGACATGGTTTGATTACGAGAAATAAATCGACAAATTTTTTCGAGCACTCTTCTTTTTTTATATTTCAATGGCAGTTTGGTTTTTCCCAAATTAGTCGCAGCGCATGTAACAATAGTGATGATAGATTTGCATTTTTATGTGAATTCAGGGATTGCAGGACCCTTCTAATATATATAAAAGTAAAAGCAAAAAGGCTCGATTTAGGTGCATCTTCATTGACCTTGTCGATTTCTTGTAGCTCAAGTTACAATATATCACGGATTTGCACAAGAATGGGCTCAAACATGCTTTAAGAATGCATTTGATTCCGTGAGAATCATACCATAGAATGCTCTGACATACAAAAGGTCCTATCCGTTGATGTCATGACTAATTTTTAGAGTTGATTTTATCGAGATCCCCATGAACAATCGATCTAGTTGATACACCATTTCTACCAAATTCGGACTACATTTGACGTCTGTACTCCGTTCAGGGGTCATTAGTTTTTTTTGTGTAAAGTTCCTCTATAGCCACATAGTTATTGAAAAATCTAGAAGGAATTCCAATTGTTTATTTCTAAATTTTAGTACATGTTTAGATTGGTGATAGTAACGACAATTTTATGTTTAAATGAAAATAACAAGTATGTTGAGAGAAAAAGAATAGAGAATCGAAAAAATTATTTGGCAAAGACAAGGTCAAACTTGGTACCATTGACATCTTGTTCTTCTTCAGCAATGACCTTCTCGGAGGAAGGCATGACATTGATAGCTTGCAAAGGCTTCTTGATTACCTTGATCAAAGTAGCTTCTTGGTTCTTGATAACCTTTTCTAATTCAGCGCCACAATCAGCAGTGAAACGATAGTACATGTTGATATCATCAGTAGGCAACAAGTTGGCCTTCTTTCTCAAACGTTGAACACGGTTAATGATTTCACGAGCAACACCCTCTTCTTCTAATTCAGGGTATGATTTGACATCCATCAAGACCAAAGAGTCCTTGTCAGTGTTGGCTTCATAAGAAGCATCAGAAGAAGCTTCAAAGTAACGAACAACATTGAGATCTTCGTCAGTGACCTTGATACCAGAGACAATGAGCTCCTTGGTTTGGACAAATTCCTTGATTTGATCACTGGTCAATTCAGGAAGACCCTTCTTGACCTTCATGGCATCCTTCTTGAGCTTTTGACCCAAAACCTTCCAATCAGCCTCAGCCTTGTACTTGACACCATACTTATCTTCGTTGTCAGTGATGACAATGTTGCGAACGTTCAATTCCTCAGAAATATAAGATTCCAAAGCCTTGACATCAGCATGGTATTGAGGATCACTATGGATAACAACCAATTCCTTCAAAGGAGTCTTGAGAGAGATGTTCTTACGTTCACGGATGGTACGACCCAACTCGATAACAGCTTGCATACGACCGACAGCACGCTCAATCTCAGGATCAAAGTATTCCTCACGAACGGTAGGGAAGTCCAAAAAGTGGATGGAACGGTCATCAACGACATTGGGGTTCTTGGGAGCAAAGTTCTTGAGATTTTGATACATGTTTTCAACCAAATAAGGAGTGAAAGGAGCCATGGTACTACACAAAGTGAACAAGACTTCGTAGAGAGTGTTCATGGCCAACTTGGCATCATCTAAACCATTTTCACCCTTCAATCTCTTACGGTTGAAACGAACGTACCAGTTGGTAAGAGTGTCAATCATGTTCAACAAACGAGGGACAACAGTGTAAAGTCTGTATGCACCCATTTCCTCACGGATGAATTTGATAAGAGATTGACAAGAGGCCAAAACCCAACGATCCATGACATTGTCAGACTTCTTGATATGGAGGTCATATTGGAAATCAAAGTCAAAGTCCTTCTTCAAGACAGCAGTTTGAGTAAGGAAAAACTTGTAGGCATTGTACCAGGGCAAGAAGACCTTGGAGATGACATCCTTGACACCTTCTTCTTTGAATTTCAAGGTTTCAGCACGAACAACAGGAGAGTTGATAAGATACAATCTCAAGGCATCAGAACCAAATTTGTCAATAACAATTCCAGGCTCAGGGTAGTTCTTGAGACGCTTACTCATCTTCTTACCGTCAGAAGCCAAAACAAGACCGCTGACAATAACGTTCTTGGCAGGAGGCTTGTTGAAGAGATGAGTGGACAAGACCAAAAGAGTATAGAACCAACCACGAGTTTGATCAATACCCTCAGAGATGAAATCAGCAGGGAATGAGGTCTCGACCTTTTCCTTGTTCTCGAAAGGATAATGTTGCTGAGCGTAAGGCATGGAACCAGATTCGAACCAACAATCAAAGACTTCTTCAACACGACGAAGGACACCCTTGCCTTGCTTGGAAGGAATAGTGATACCATCAACACTTTCACGATGGAGATCGGTGATGGGAGAGATACCACTGAGTTCCTCTAATTCAGCAATGGAACCGACACAGACAACCTCCTCATAGTCATCGCTGACCCAGAGAGGCAAAGGAGTACCCCAATATCTGTTACGGGAAATGTTCCAATCACGAGCATTGGCAATCCAGTTGGCAAAACGCTTCTCTTGAACAAAAGCAGGAACCCTATTATGGTTTTCATCAGCAATGTATACAACAGCCATCAAAATCCATACTTACCAACGCATCTTATCGTTACAGGCCAAAATCTTGTCAACAACAGGAGCAACACGGACAAACCAAGCAGGAACAGCCTTGTAAATGAGAGGGGTATCGGAACGCCAGCAGAAGGGATAACTATGCATGAATTGGGATTGGACAATCAAACGGCCCTTTGCCTTGATATCCTTTTGAATAACCTTATCAGCATCCTTGACGTACATACCCTTATAATCAGGGACTTCATCAGTAAAGACACCAGAAGCATCAATGGGTAGAGGTAAATGACCGTCAGCAGTGATAGCGCCATGAGCGATACAAACACGGTAATCGTCCTCACCAAAAGCAGGAGCGTTTTGGACAATACCAGTACCGGAGTCATCAGTAACATAGGTGTCAACCATGACTTGGAAAGCACAATCCTTGAATTCCTCATAAAAGTAGTTGAACATAGGGACGAGTTTCCAACCCTTCATATCGGCACCCTTATACTTTTCGAGAATGGTGAATTTGGCCTTCTTGGGATCTTTGTAAAGGATGGATAAGCGCTTCTCCATCAAAATGTAATTGTTTCCAGAAAGTTCATCGTGAATCTTGATATACTCGAAATCGGGATGAACACAAACACCCATATTGGAGGGCAAGGTCCAAGGAGTGGTAGTCCAGGTCAAGATTTGAGTGGTCTCATCATCAACCAAGGGGAAACCAACAACAACTATGTAACTAAGTCAGCATCCACGCATATCCTACCAATCACTCACAACTTACTGGCAGGATCATTGACGTCCTTGTAGTTTTGAGAAGACTCAAAGTTGGATAAAGGAGTAGTACAGCCAGTAGAATAAGGCATGACCTGTCAGGAAATCAACGTCAGTAAGTATGATAATAAACACAAATGCAAGTTACTCACTCTTTGACCACGATAAACTTGACCCTTTTCAAACAATTGCTTGAAAACCCACCAAACAGATTCCATGAAAGTAGGATTCAAAGTCTTGTAATCGTTATCAAAATCAATCCAACGAGCCATACGCTCGACAGTCTTGCGCCATTCGCCAGCATATCTCATAACAATAGCTCTACACTCGGCGTTGTATTTGTCGATACCCATCTTCATGACATCGTCCTTGCCAGTGATGCCCAACTTTTTATCAATCTCGTATTCAACAGGAAGGCCGTGAGTATCCCAACCGAAACGACGTTCAACTGAATGGCCAGTGTTGTGAGCATAACGTGTAACAATGTCCTTGATGGTACCAGCCAACAAGTGGCCGTAATGAGGAAGACCAGTAGCAAATGGAGGTCCATCATAAAAAGCAAACACAGGTTTGTCCTTGTTTAATTTCATAGATGTTTGGAAAGCATCAATCTCTTTCCAGAATTCGAGAATCTTCTCTTCCTCCTTGGGAAAGCTAAATCTCAAGTTAGTCCAAATGTACATGAAAACACACGTTTCATCTAAATGTTGCTTACTTGAATTGACCAGACACTATACATTCAAGTTAGTCGCTTCAATCAACAAGCATGTGTTCGTATGCTACTTACAGTCAGCCAAAGACATTTTTCTTATTCAATCGAAAAAGGGTGTAGTGGTGAAAGAAGGAAAAAGAAAGGGAAAATAAAAATATTTTTGAACGATGTTATTCACTGGCTCCTGTCCAAATGTGGTTGTTTTATATGGTTTCGATGGCCGAATAAGCCACACCGTACCTTAGGTTATGACAAGTATCAGATTTCTGGCCCTCATTGGCTCAAGGGCCATCATAAATTATAGCCGCAGTTTAATACCTCTGCTGTTTGTCATGTATATGGTTTGACTCACCACACTCGTGACATGAAGCAGTGTGTGCTGTAGCTCAGACGGCATATCACCATATAATATGAGTAATCCAGTCATGATACGAAGGCACTGCCACTACCAAATCGAGACAGCATTGCCGTTTCCTGTTGCTAATCTCTGATCATTGTGTATTACAAATGTCATTAATCAGCATTGTTATGTGCTTTACTGCGAACCAAGGATGACAAATTATGCATCATCAACCAAAGCAATTGATGGAAAGAAGCAGAAGCACTTTGCATCCGAGTCAAAGTGCACGATTGCTACCAAATAAGCTCGATGTAGGATATATACTATCAAACTTTCATACCCTTTGTTTGCACCTTTGGTGGTGGCCTTTGCTCTCCTTCTACTATATCATACATAAATTGTAGCATCTGATAGCAAAAAAGGTATGCTGCGCGTAGTTTTTCTCAGGCAAGAAGTGCAACCGGCAGAATCTTTCGTTAGAGCTGTAGCGTACCACTCAAACAGCAATATGCAGTGCTACATACGCTGCTGATTCGTCTAAAAACCGGCCGGTAAAGCTCGTCTCGAACTTCATAAGACGCATAGCACCTAGATCAACGAGTAAAGCATGCTTAATATACACACTATATCAATTCCACCACTCTCTAGCCGATAATAGATCCAAAATACAGCAAATTTGATGATATTGAGCGTGCTGTATCTCCCTTTACAGGCCGTTTTAGACCGTCAGAGTAGTCGCAAACGATTAATAATGATTAGTAGTTACTTGCTGATGCTTTATCTTAATCTTTTTCGGATCATGACAGATCGACCGAAATCTTCATTTTCCCAACGAGCAATAGCAAGGGAAAATTGTTGAAAATCAAATAATTGCATTTTTCATCCCCAAAACGAAGTTTTTCACAATGACATGTCATTGTGAAAAAAGGACCTACAGATGAAATATATCTTATAAATTTGCTATTTTAGGTAATCAATTATTCAAAAATTGAGCTTTCGACTGAAAACGCGTTTTTTGTTTCACCTTATTTAGAAAACATCTTTGGTGCAACATGAGAAAGTTATTAGTACCATTCGATAGAGAATTTAAAGAAGTAATCTAAACTATTAGTATGCTACGTAGCTTATATATAGCGTTTCTTGAGAGATCGTCGTTAGAAGGTATTTTTTGTCAAAATGGATCACAGTTATAGTCCTAACATCCAACAAGCTAAATGCGGTGTTTGAATTGGGTTTTCAGCAGGCAGCAGCAGACAGCAGCAGGCTTGAGAAATCCCATGCTTGATTCTATGAAGACAATGGATAGATCGAACGATAATAGAGATAGATTGCATAGTGAATGGCGGCAAAAAATTACCCTAGGCAATTATATACAACAATTTTCTATTTTTCTGTAATGCTGATGAGATTTTAGTTATTTTGGAATACTTTCTTAAAGAGAGTTGTACAGAACACTTTTATAGCCATCACAGACAATCAGAGGCAGCTTTGAAGCGGATGATTCTTTGTTACTGCAATAAATCGTTGCTTGGAAGCATCGGCGACAATAAGCTTTCCTTCTTCATAACCACAGGAACGAGTACACGACTGTAATGTCGACTTGGATGCAATGATTCCAATCAAGCAATGTAATTTTATGCCATTCATTTAAAGTTCAAGGAAGAGCAGTCGATTTAGTGGGCTAGTAAGATGCTTTTGTCGTGAAAAAGACAATCAGTAGATTGCCTGTTATTCGAGGCCTCCTTTTAAGTGAGTTGCGGCATCAAGATTTCAACTTATCAACATGACAGAAAATCAAGATATCAAGGAGCCAGCATTGTATCACGCGATGCACCTATGCAAGCACAGTGTACTTGCATAGGTTACTATTGTATTCCAAATCCAGGAAGACGAATAAATGCAAATGAAAATGAGATGTAATCCATTAAAACACATTGCAATTACATATAATATTTGAAATTAAAACCAACGATGCGTGAGCATACATAACACACTGTACATACATTGGGCTAGGGAGGCAATCCTTGGGAGGCGTAATCTCTATTACTACTATAGCGGATTGTCAAAATACCAAAATAGATGATTGTTGTTACCTGATGGCTAACTAGCAGCACGTGTCTATCTTAAATGAATAGAAAAACATGCTAATTAAAATAGAAATAAAGGGGCAGGGCGACTCGTAACTTGGACTAATACATTTAGAGCTTCAAGTGGCCATCTGTAGTTGTTCGATAAGAGAAATAAACGATTTGGTTTGATGCATTAAACTGGTATTCTTCATTTAGCAACACTAGTTTTATTCATATCGGGCTATTCTGGGAACGCATATGAAAACATTTAGGTGTTAACCTGATTTACGAAGACTTGATTCTTTTATATTCATTTACCATGCGATGGCTCACATTTTCGTTCCTAGTTGAGCTGCTGATGAGCGCTGTTTTGGAAATAAGGTTCAACGGTTGCCATGGAAACCTCGAAAAACCTCGCCTGTCAAAACCCGCCGCCTTAATCAGTCTGCATTTCTTGTTTCGATATTAAGGATATGTCAGCATCGATAGCGTTGATCAGATTAGAAAAAGTTTCATGTTGAATAGAAAAGTTTTTGTGGAAATAAAATGATAATTGTTTAAACATTTTTTTTTTTTTTAGTGCGAAACAATTAAAAGGGCAATATAAATTACATCGAAGATTACACACACCCACGCACACACATCGTACACAAACACACAAACAACACACATACATCCCAAAATACACAAAAAGGAGGATCCGAGTAAAATAAAATAAAAATTATTAATTAGCCGCACAGTATGTTTTCGATAAAATGGAACTTGGAAACCAAATAAAATCATTTGATATCAACAAATAAATAAACATTTGGAGTAGAGTAATAAGAATAAAACGAAACAATACAGTGCAGTTGATGGAACAGCTGCATTATATTGATCGCTACAAGTATATGTAAATTTTTTATTAAAAATCATGTATGTATACAGAAAGAAAGAGCAACAAAAAAGGGAGTAAAGAAAGAGATGCGAAACAAAAATAGATGAGTGAAAGAGAAAACTAATAAAAGGTATAAATTATATATAAAACAAAACAATTATTGAACAAGAACATCATGATAGGAGCCATGTTGATAGTGATGGGATCTAGTATTACCACCACGCATGTACTGTTGTTGATGGAAGATAGGAGATGTACTCTTCATCATACTATATTGCTGAGGAGGCACAGAGACAGGAGCCATATTTGAGGGATCAATGATAGGAATGGCTCTTCTAGATTTTGGAGGTGTTGTACTTCCTAAAGAAGATGCAGAGGACATGGAAGGAGAGGTGCTTGGTGAAGACTGAGGTGACAGACGTTGTTGAACACGATCACGATGCTCAAGTACCTCTGAGGAACATTGTACAGGACAGAATTCATAATCATCATAGAAATTTCGAGCAAGTTCCAGTTGTGCTCGAATTTGCCCAAGTCTTTCTGAGGAATTGCGAGATGCTTTTGAGTGCGATAAGGAAGGCGATGCTGATAAAGAGGATTATTAGTTCAGTGCAAGATGATACTCACATCTGCTGAATATACTCACTGTTATGATGTTGTTGACGATGGAAATGATATGCTTGTTGTTGTACTTGTTGCTGTGCTTGCTGCTGATTATAGTAGATGGTCATGTTATTGTGATGATGATGGCTGACAGGACTCATAGTATATGAACAAGATTTACAAGATGAAGATTGATAAAGAAAAGAAAGAGAAAGAGAGAGATGGTAAAACGAAATACCCACTTTTATATACTTTTTTAGGTGAAATGTAATGCAACCAGTTACTCTCATTGGACTCTGTACGTTCTATTTTTAC
The DNA here is from genome assembly GCA_037974945.1 of Mucor circinelloides. NCBI lineage: Eukaryota > Fungi > Mucoromycota > Mucoromycetes > Mucorales > Mucoraceae > Mucor > Mucor circinelloides. The sequence goes on along the minus strand of JBBNAA010000028.1, from coordinate 168,987 downwards.
TATTTTAACCAATAAGACCGGTTAAATAAGGTGTAAAACCCAATAGTCCAGACACACAGACTGAACCCCACCATTTTTTGTCCAAAACACAAACTGCGCCTAATCCCATTAAAACCGGTAAAATTATAAATTTTCTCATATCTTTTGATGAGCGAATATTTGAATATCATATCAAAAGGCAATGCCTCGAGATTTTTTGTATATATACATCTTGCAAGATTATAGTAAATAACTTTAATTTTGAGCAATGTATTACAGAAATATGACTTTGAATGTAGGACGTCATTTCAAGAAAGGAATACTCGAGCGAAGCTGCCCAAACTTGTTTGGGTTTAAGCTACATTTTATGCATTGATCTGGAATTAACCATACAGATCGTTTGTTTATTTGGCCCCTTTTCTTGAACGACAACTTTTTATATCAGAAAATGACTTTTAGTATCATCATTTGATTACATTCGAGAATTTCAAAAGCCAACTGGCCTTTACGTATACAATTTTATCTTTTTTTTTTTTTTTTTTTTTCTTTGTAAATTTGAACTTGGAATGGCTCAATATAGATTTATAAGCCTACACTTGCATTTGTTTGCTTAGTAGTATTCTTTTTATTTCTTCCAGGCTGTTTATTTGTGTATAATGCAAGGACGACGCATCGTGGTGTATAATGACAGATCGAGAATTCTGCTCATGGTGTATCATCTGTTGCCATAACAACGAGATTTGCATTCAACACAGAAAAGGCCGAAATAAAGTCAATATGCACTGGACGAAATGGGAAAAAGGGATAATGGCATGAATAGAATACAGAAATTGACCGTTTCTTCAAAACAAATAAAGTCTACTTTGTCACTTACATCGATAAGCGTTGACCAACATCAAAATGCTGTTGGCACAATGTAGACATCGGATCTGATTTCTTGTAGATATACTTGTTGATCGATTAAAAGATATGATACATCCCTTTATAAAACTTTAAAAATCAGGCCACTATTGATGAATCATATACAGCTTGGCAGCTTTATGCGAAAACATGGAGGAAGCTTCTATTCTTCTGTGTCGAAAAGGAGCTTAATATTGGTGATTTCCCTCCCACGTTTTTCGCAATCTAAACCCTGTTTGATTTGACACTCTTTTTTTTATATATATAAAAATGTCGATAAGCTGATCAAGATCCTCCCCATTCGCTCTTTGGCAACCTTTTTTGTTGGTTTTCAATTTGAATGGGAGCAATGATTGCAATGCGATGATTGCTGCAGATTTCAACATGCTCGATGTCAAATGCTCTAAAAAAAACTATTCTTATTTTATCTCCTTCTATCCCTCCCAACACCTGTTTTCTTCTTCTCAAATATATAAGCTAATATCAACAAAAGCATAAATCAATGATATGAAAAATACAACATCTTGAACATTTAAGAAGTGCCTGTATGTCCAATAGAATGTCTGCATCTTGTGCCCAGTTCTGTGACAAAGAACGACACACTTCTTTACAGTCACGACTGGGTTTGCTCATTTGCTAACATTTTTTGACAAATGTACAACATTTCAGCCTTCTTCTCCCTTCATCCTTCATACTTCTTTTCTTCCAAGCGATAGATTTGGAAGTCTTGTAAATTAACATGAACACACCTAGAAAATTTCGTATCAAATCACCATGTTCAAGTGCTAATATTGGTCCCGGTTTTGATGTTTTGGGTATCTCGCTTTCATTATATCTTACCATTGATGTCGAGATTTTAAAGGAAGGTAAAGCTTTTGAAATGACCTATTCCGGAGAAGGCGCCAAGGATGTTCCACTTACTCCAGAGCACAACTTGATTACCAAGACCGCTCTCTATGTCCTCTCTGCAAACGGTATCTCTCAATTGCCTCAACCCCTTAAAATTCATGTTGACAACCCCATCCCTCTTGGTCGTGGTCTCGGTTCTTCCGGTGCTGCTGTTGTTAGTGGTGTCTTGTTGGGTAATGCTCTTGGTCAATTAAATCTCTCAAGAGATAGATTATTAGACTATTGCTTAATGATCGAGCGTCATCCTGATAATGTCGCTGCTGCTTTGATCGGTGGTTTCGTTGCATCTTATTTGCGTGAGTTGGATCCCAGTGCTATGAAGGGCGTGCCTGCTTCTGAATCATTACTAGAGATTGCTTTATCTCAACAAGTTCCTCAACCTCCTCTCGGTATTGGCCATTATGTCAACTTGGGCTGGGCAAAGGAAATCAAATGCATTGCAATTGTACCTCAATTTGAAGTGGCTACAGCAAAGGCTAGAGCTGTGCTCCCTACCTCTTATGAAAGACAGGATGTTGTAAGTAGACTTGGAATGTGATTTTTGTGCTATTGGGTTAATAAGATCGATTAGGTCTTCAACTTTCAAAGATTAGCTGTATTGACTACAGCATTGAGCCAATCGCCTCCCAATCCCGAGTTGATTTACAACGCCATGCAAGATAAAATTCATCAGCCATACCGTAAAACTTTGATCCCCGGTCTTCCTGAAGTTTTATCCAATATTACATACCAGAAATACGACGGCCTTTTAGGCATTTGTCTCTCTGGTGCTGGACCTACTATTTTAGCTTTGGCTACAAAGAACTTTGATGAGATTGCTGAGGCTGTTATCGCTATGTTTAAACAACATGGTGATTTCGAGTGCTTCTACAAAGTTTTGGATGTTGTTACTGATGGTTCTACTTGTGTTGATTTATAAATCTGGAATAAATTATTTATAGATGCCCTAAACACATTTGATCTAAACAGGCTTTCCTAAATAAGTGTCTAATGCTATGATCAAATGTCCATATTCTTACGCCTATTCAAAATTTGTCTACATTTTGTTTCATGAGCCGTTCAGTTTTAATATCAACAATACACATCTCTTCATGGCTGATCTATCTCCCAGATTTGGGAATACTGTGACACATAAACATGATTATCATCAGATTTCTAATGCCGGTGTGTACATCACGCTTTGCACTTGGCTTTGTACAAAAGTCTTGTTTAGACAGCATACATTATGTGTATATTAAATCAAATTGATTCTAGCGATCCAGGGCAACATGAGAGATTACTTTTGTGAGACCTTTATTTGTGAAATCTCGGGATTTCGGCGAAAGTCTGCTTTCCATATTGTTGAAAATTGCTCGATCGTTTTAGTCAAGAAAGCCATGGTTTCTAGTGTCATTAGGCTCGGCATAAAAAATTACGTTTAAGCGTTTTAGAAATTAAGAAGCTAAGTTCACAATTTGTATAGCTGAATTTGGCAGAAACGATATTTTTTTAAAAAATTTGTTTATTGATTGCGCTGCGTATACTAAGAGTATTGGGTCAGAGTAAAGAGGCGGTTGCAATTGATGTTAAAATAGAATAAAATATAAGCGAGAAAAATTAACTATACTAAACTATGCTAAATCAAAACTAACTAATAAAATCTATCTATACTGTGAATTACAAGAGGGAGTGGATTTGACCCTCATCCACAGTTTGACGAACAATGGAGCGAATGTTTACCATGATCACTTCAGGGACAATAACGATCTTGTCAAAGACAGAGCGCATGTGGGCCAGCCAGATTTGAGAGTGAGTGAGTGATGAGGAGGATTCAGTATGGAAGAATTCCTTTAACTTGGCAATACCAGATATTAGAAAAGTTCAGGGACTGAAGTTCCTCTTTGATTTCAGCAATGGTGGTTGTGGGCCATAGGAATTCAAGAATGATGCCTTAACAGACCTTTTCTTTGGAGGGACAATCGAAAAGCAGGTAGCTAGTAGAATCATTAAGGAACAGACAGACAGGACAAAGGGTGAACTCGAAGACCACAGGCATCATGTGGTGCAATCGACTACGATGAGAAATGCAGCCCGTGATGAACTGGTATATCACATTACGTTGAATGTAGTTAAGTGGCAGCAGAAACGATAAAAAATGCTTTTTTCGCCAAGAATTGAGCAAAATTCGAGCAGAATCTTTTATTGCGAAGGCGGCGAAAAATAATTGAAATTCAGCCTGCTACTACTGTCGATGCAAAATAGTGATAGCAAATGCTGTTCTCAGTAGCAAATCTTGCACGGGTGCTATGTGGTAATAATTGTGGAAAAAAAACAATATATCGCTGTGTAGACAATAGTTATAGACTGTGCAAACAACAATATCCTTATGAAAATGACTGTAAAAGCAATCTAAAATCCATCTACAGTCGGTTTTTCTTGACAGACTGTTGCCGACCATGTCTTTATGAGCATATCTTACAGACTGGCGTCATATTTTAAAGTTTTTTTATGCACAGAAATGAGCACGATTGAACTACGTTGTAATATCCTGCTAGTATACTAAAAGATTCCGATATATATCAGTCGGAATCGTGTTTCTGTGCTCACAGTTTGTGTACTATAGTACGCATCTGTAGAGCACAAGTTCTGAAATTAAACGACCAATCCAGTGTAGTGTGCTTTTAGATCAAAGTAAATTCTACGCTCATTTATGATTAAGATACATAGTGTGAGGATGTTTCCATCTTTTTCAAGTAAACTTAGAAATAGGTGTTTGGTTGGATAAAAGCATCGCTATAGACAGAGCTCTGTAGTAATAACATTTAATAATATTCTTAAAGAAGCATCGTTATTAAAGACTATGGCATCTAAGCAAAATCAATCGACAAAGGTTTGGGATAATCCTAGATATTCCACAGCCTAGCATATACAATAATACAACATGTGTGTGTGTTTCTAAACAATTACTGATTTAAACGTAACTGCCTTTTATTCATACTTTAGGCCATGTCTCGATTAGAGGCCATATTTCTTTTTTAACAGAAACAATAGCTACCTTACACAATACTCGTGTTGAATAAACAAACCTGCGTCTCTCAATGTGGGCGTCTGAAAGGGTACGGATTACACATACAATTGACGACGCATTCATGATGCAAACGTATTACAAGAAGCAAAATAGTTGCATATTCAGTAAATAATCTTGTGCTTGCAATCCAAATAGTTATTAATGGCCTACGGTCCGAGATGATTGCTCATTTAGCCAAAAGATGCCATGGAAACGTAATTTTTTGGGTTTCTGTTTTCTCCAAGATACTAACACCGTTAGGTTTTAGTGCGGTTTCTCATTAATTAAAATCTTCTGTATTATTTGATTCTTTGCGTTTCCAGCAATAAGTAACAAAGCAGGATGTTCTTTTTTATGGGATGACAAGTAGCCATTTTAGGTTTGAAAAGAATTCCTGAACAGTGCCCTGGTGGGAGATCCCCGACTGAACCGAAGATATATAACACGAAGAAAATGCCTCCATTTGATCAAAATACTGGAGGCTTACAATGATTGAAAAAAGCTGCATCAATGTTGACACATGCAACATGTTGTCTTTCTTCCGGGGCGGTTAACTTGATATATATAAAAAAAGCTCCATGACAAGATACATTTATCATGTATATCTCTCGATCCACAGTGTTACAATCGCCAAGAAAGGGTTGGTGTGGCAAACATGATTGCATAGGCGTTCCAAAACTGATACACCCATAAAAAGCTTGATTCAAGTATCAAATGTTGAATTCAAATGGCTATGCAATAGCTGCTCACAGCCATTCTTTTGTTGTTGCAAAACCACCCCCCTGCCTGCTGCTTCTTAAAATCCTGCCCTCCTGATTTATCTGATTCGAATCAATTTATAGAACAGGAAATGTGTTACTCGAGACGTGAGTTCCATACTCGCTGAATGTCCGCCGTATTGTTTTATAAATAGCCTGTGTTTTAGATATGGCAACCACATAAAAAGAAAAGAGATCCCTGGATTGTTAAAATATCTTCTTCTTTTTCCTCTCTTTCTTTCTAGCTTTTCTTTTTCTCGCAAATCACTACAACATAGCATGCGCACTCTGAGCATTATATCCAACATTGTCATTTTCTCGGTGACATCAATTTCAGCATTAAAATACGGGCAGTTATGTGATTCCACGCCATTATATAGGTACTTGATGACAACAGATGTATATAAATAGAGACGTACATTGACATGAACGACTCATAGAGAAAGCTGGCAATACGACGATTCATGTGATGATGTCTATCTCTTTTGCGATCCAGCAAGCAATACATGCAATTATAAAGCATGCTCTAATACAGACTACATTGCAGGGTAAAACAGAGTTCACCTCCTTTTATATCTTTATTGCGTTTGAGTTAACATTGTCTTTAACAAATAGATGGGACACTAACGTGAGGGAGTTCCCAGTAAGATGCACTGGGTCGACATTTTGCCCGGATAACAGATCGAAATGTGAACCCCAAGTTTCAGTAGGATCTCGTTGTGAAGTCGTAAGTTGTTGTAGTGTAGTTTTAGGAGAAACCAAGTTTTAACTTTCTTGTTTAAACAGCAACGTGATGATGAGTGTTCAGGATCAGATTCCATTTGTTTAAATTCTACATGCTTCATTAAAGGGGCACCTCTTGGAGGAAATTGCGGCACTGATATGTAAGTCCTTATAGTTATAAACATCTTTGACATAATCTAATGCTGCATCGTGCACAGTTCTACTTACACCAGCTATGATGCTGCCGGTGACTCGATACAACAAACAATTATTCGGGACAACTGCACAGACGGTACTTGGTGCTCTAATTTCTTGTGTATTCAATCCAAAGAACTCGATGCAGCCTGCGATCAAGACAGAGAGTGCCTATCAGGCACATGCTCAAACAATGGCATTTGTATAAATGGACCCGATGTGTTTCACAAGATTGCCAACTGGTTATGGGGCGTGTTGGCCACAGCGATTGTTCTTTTTGTAGTATTGGTATTGTGTTTGTTATGGATCCTTCATAGATATCAGTCAAAGCAAGAGCATGCCAAAATCGTACAATTCTTTGGAGACAACGAAGAGTTTTCCAAGTATGCCATGCTCAATGAAGACGACAATTCTTCTTATCATGATTCTGACTCCTTGAGAGTACCTACACCATTCAGTAACCAACAACTCAATGACAGCCGCCATAGCCTTGTTTATCTGACAACACCAGACTACAACACCTCTCACTCACTGACCTTCAAACCAAAGAATAACGCATCTTCAACGGGACTGAATACCATGACACAGAACTCTCGTGCCTCATCAACAAATAATGTGTCTAATCTCTTTACCCGTGCACATACTCCCGATCCTCAACAGTAATAGCATTTGCAAACTTTCTAAAATTAATTAAAAAAAAAAAAAAAAAAAATCTTGTACCAAGTCCACGTGGAAGCTATTCATCTCAGTATTGGGGTTTGTCTTTTTGTCTTGATGGTATGGCAATGCCTAAAACCGTGCTTTTCAAGAACATAAATGGAAGGTATGGAACCATAGTGTAACTCAAACATTTTCCTTATCATAATGAACCGATCAATTTTCAAACAAGTCCTTTTTGGATATGTGCACACTATGATAAGAAAGCTTAATCTCATTGTCAAACATATCAAGAGTATGCTTCTCCTACTAATGCACTCCAGATGATTCAACATTCGCCTTCTCTCGTTGTTGGTCGTACATTTTCATTACCAAACTAGTGAGGAAAAGCTTAAAAAATTGCTGTATCGATTTCTGAATCTTAGCCATTCATGTTTTACTGCATCAAATTTTCTTAAATCACCCATCTCAAACCTTGTGTCAAAGAGAAAAGGAATCAAAAAGTGTGTCTGGACAAAGAAATGTTGTGCCATTAAATCAACAATGAATACCTGCTGATACAAACTCATTTGCTGGCAGAAACAGAATCTCTTGCATAAATTTCGTCATTTCGCATCATACAGTGCATACACTATACGAAACATTTCATTACTGCATAAATTGTCCTTTTCCGTAAATGATCATCAGCTCTAATGCCTCCCTACGCCGATTCAAGTTGGCAAAGGCAAATATTCCCTGTTTGTTATCAAATATCTCTAGTGACAACCATTTAAGTACAATTAGTGTTTCATATATGTTCTATGCCGTCTTTTAGCCTTTTCGCGTATATTAAAATCAGCAGAAAACGCTTACCGATATCTATTTACCTCCCCCCCATCAACATGGCAGATCCCTACGCCAACGATCCAGTGAGCGATCAATCAAAAAGCTTTATTCTAGAGCCCAAAAAGGAAAGGAATTTAAGCAATTCTCATCTTTATTACATGAGGAGAGCTGATAAAATGTAATATGGCATAGCTCCTTTGTACGAAGTTCTGTTTCAATTTTATTAGCGTTGTCCCAATGGGGCATGCAGAGGCAAATGTTCAGCTTCCACGGTTGTATGGAGCAATCCTTTTCATAAATATAATCTAATATGGCTTAATGCCCCCCCCCCTTTTTTTTTGTAGTGTCAATGCATCACTAAAACATTGTATTTAACTGATTGGCCCAACAAGAGAATTGAAAAGTAATATGAAAGCTTGATCTGGAGTATATCGTTTACTGGCAGGCTCGATTGATAGCATATAATACTTTATATCGTAAATGGCGGCAAGCGCCTATTTTGGACCATATCTCCAAATTTGCATTAAAAATTATGACTTTTTTTTTTTATCAGTAAACATGGCCCTTTTATGTGAATCAGATGATGTCAATAGAGAGTGAACTTTCCTGATAAAATGTTTACAATAAAGAGCTTGAAAATCATAGATTTGCTGTTTGAGAACAAAAAAATCACGAACCGTTGTACAATGATTTGATAAGAGAAGCTCGTCGATTCCCACGATCGTTTTTGACTAGTATGGACAATCATAATTTTCCTTGTAAAAATGTCTTTATTTCAGTAGGAGGTTCAAGACAAGAAAATATAAAACAACAAAGTTTTTGATGAGCAGAGAGCTTAGGATGAGCGTGAACTGTTTGGGAGTACTTGACAGCCATTAAATGTTGCTTAAAAGATGACAACAACAAACAAGAACGCCGTTTGGGCGACTTGGTACTGTTTGAACGACAATATATGTTGATTTGGTGAAACCATCATACTTAGAAAAAGTATCCAAACACAAGAGAAATGATGCAGACAAGATTGCTTGACGAATCACATCAAATGCTGTTGCTATTTCAGAGGTTTGATTCACAAGTGGCTCGCAATTATGGAGCAAATACATACATTTGGATTGGAAAACCCGCCGATTGCGCGCCAAATCACAAAATAGTAATAGCACAATGCAAAAGCTTTTTTTCTTTTCCCTAATTGTACCGTAGCACCCTTTTCGAATGTTTTAGATCAGAAAATCGGGATCACATGCGTTACACTTTTTTTGGGGGGGGAAAGAGAGAAGAGAAGCTATTATTCTTTTCATGTATAATTCAGCGAAAAAAGTTGCCAAATCATTTACACGGCGCCGTGCGGAATAGTTGACAGCACACATTTATTGTATTCTTTTTACATGCGTCAGTTGCGAGTACATCAATGATTAGAATCTGAATGATGACACGATAATTCACACTACAAGTTTGAGGCTTTTACGTGGATGAGACATGCAAGTTTTGAAAAAAGAAAGATGAATCAAATACCTAAAAATGTCAAATGTCGATCAATAGAAACAACAAGGGAGATATGTTTGGTATTTTACAACTGCAACTTTTTTTTTTTTTTTTCGAATGTTTCTTACATAACATGAATTACAAAGCGATTGGATAACAAATGCAGGAGGATAAAAAAAAAAAAAAAGTTTTTAATTAGGCGATGCTCCAAAACGTTACCCGCGCAGCCCGCTATGTCTAAATGAATTTACCTTGTAATTATAATCAGATGATTTATTTTATTACAAAGAAATTATCAATATATCGCTTCATGTGATGCATTGCTATGGGTTTTTTGTTGTTGTCAAGTTGACCGAATATTAGTAAATGTTGACAAGCAACACTGCAAATATCAACATCTAGGGTACCCCAGCCATCTCCCAAGAAAAACGAAATGAACTACGCTGCGCCTATTCAATCAAAAGGCTCTTTTGTTTCTATTTTAAACTGACGTCAAATAGATTTCTTTGTTTATTTCCACCCGGGAGTTCTTTTTCGAGTAAGTTTTGACAACTTTCTTGATATTATTGGACCTAAATTTAAGTGTGGTTTTAAGGAGAATATCAGATGACTTGCATGCTGTATTCATTCAGACTTCATGTGGGAGAGAAGGGGGAGGAGGGTGGTTTGAAGGGGGGAGATGTGTCTCAAGATGGAAATTCCGTTTTAAATAGAGAGCGTAATACAATAATGAATATTCTCATCAAATTGTAATATGCGAAAACAAACAAGTTATATAATGATTAGGTCTCCGTTCCATCTAGCTCCCTCCCCCCATCCCCCCCCCCCTTCTATGTCTCTCCCCCCCTTGTTTCTTTTCTTGTGATTTCGTATATAAAACCCACTCATTTTTTGATTTCCCTCTCATTACAAATTTTTTCCTCACATTACACACACACAAGGTCTATATACACTACGCAATTTTACAACTATGAACACTACCCCTACTGTAACTGCTTCTCCTACTCATGCTACACCCACTGCCGCTCAAGTGGTTGATGTCACCGCCACAGTGGATGATGTTGAATTATTAAACATTCTTGGCTTGACATCCAATACTAATGCAATTTCGTGTAACGATTTTGCTGTTCTTGATTGGGATGACATGCCAGAGTTATCCGCAGAAGAAGATGATGAAGATGATGAAGACGACAAAGAAAGCATTTCATCAAAGAACAACAAACGTAAATTTCAAGATGAAGATGATGTATTTGCAGATCTTGACTTCATTGAAGTGCCATTGCTGCCTGCTTCCTCAACAGCCGATACCACAACGCCAAGTGCAAAGAAGCAAAAGACATTTGTTGATGAAGAAGATGAATCCGAACTCTTGAAGAACATGACCTTGCCTCCATTGGATGATGATATTCGTTTAGCTTTGGATCTGATCTCCTCTGTTTAAACCCATTTGTTTATTTCTATTAATCTCCAGTATACCATGCACACCAAAAAAGTTTATATATTGTACAGTTTTCTTATATCCCTCGCATAAAAAGTAAAGCAGAATTCGCCCCTTCTTCTCTCAATCCCGTTTAGTATATATTCATTATAAACACATAAATATAAATAAACAATCATGTCACTTTTTTTAATATTCAAATCAAACTGCTGAAAATATCCTACAGACACCCTCAAAATTTGGAAGAAAATAGAGTTATTGCGTTTATTTGTACAAGATGGGGATGTTTGTGTATTTGTGGTATCGATGACTTTGTATGTGTAAGTGTGTGTTTGTAAATAAATACATGTCGAAAATAAATAAATAAACTAGTGGAAAGAAGAAACCTGTCGTCGTGCGTCAATCGCATGCATATCAGGAACACCCAGTTCAGCCTACAACAACAAACAAATATATAAATATGCATAATTTATGCAATTTCATTTTTCTTCTTTGATTGCTTACCTTGGAAGGTTCCTCTTCTTTCTGGGGTTTTATTGTTTTCGTTGTAGTGGCTACGACCGATTTGATAGATGTGGCCTCTGACTGTAGTAACACGGGTTCTTCCTCACCACATTGGTAAAAACCGCATTTTTGTTGTGACCAGCCTGAACCACATCGCCAGCAAAATCTATACCCGCATAGCAGACAATCCACCTTGTTGCAACCTTCATCTCTGTTAATCATGACGGAACAGTTTGGGCAAGGACGACTATTCATGATATAAGTTTTTCTCGTTTTGGCTCTTGGCATCAAACATTCTTACGTGTGGTTCAATTTCCATTGAATGGTAGATGTCAATTCCTCATTATCTCGGTTATTTTTCAGTTTCAATTTCAAATTCTCCAAGCAATTTCGACCAAGATGAGCTTTTTCACCGCATTGAAGACAAGATTTGTCGCCACAATGATCACTAGAAACAAACACAATGAATTAGCATGGCTTGAATGATCAACAAAATTGCTTAAAGTACCATTGTTCTACAGGAAAATTAGCCACATGCCAAAATTGAGTTTGCTTCCATGCTTCGGGTATCACCTCCAAAGCAACCAATTGTTTTGAGATATTTGATGCTTGATCGTACAAGTCAGGTTGTTTAGTTGTAATCTTAACCAGAACAGGAATCATTTGATTGTAAAGATCTTGAACTCGGCCAATGCGAAATGTTGAGCCCTTTTGACAAGTGGTGAGAAATGCCATGAGAATTTGATCTACGAGCACAGTGAGGTTGGGGCTTAGAATCGATTTCGAAAATGCGTCTAAATCGCTAGCAATTTGTTCCAGGCGACTGCGTAAAATGTGGGGTTTAGTACATAGACATACATCAAACACGGTGAAAACCAAAGTTTACCTCTCACGAGAGATCCCTTGAGAACGAGGGGATTGGCATGGAGCTACCGCATGTTCACAAGTAAAACAGTAGCGAGAAAATGGTCTGTAGGGTTGATTGTATTTGTTATACTTGGCAATAATATCTTGTGAAACATATCGGCTCCATTCAGATTGACTGATAGTTTCTTGACAAACTATAATTAAAGATGTTGAGTTTCTAAAATCTAAACATACATGACATTTGATGATTTGTAATTTCTTACCAGGGCATTTAATTCTACTGACGCCTAAACCCCAAGATTGATTTACAGTTTCTTCAATGTATCTAATATTCGACATAAATACACATACACAGAAGGTGTGGGAATATAAACAATTACCTCGCGAAGCAATCTTTACAAAACTGATCACGGCAAGATTCCAAGCACAGGCTATATGTTTGATCAAGACAGATGGAACATCGCTGCAGCCAGAAATACATGTTGTTCATTTCATCTTCAACCAAGGAAGGCGGTTCAGTCTTTTGTTGCTGAGCTGAGGTGTTGTTTCTTCTTGTTGCTGCTGGTAGGTCAGTATGATGATGATGAGCAACTACCAGCTTATAAATCCAACCGACAAAGAATGACAATGAACGTAAAAAGATGGCAGGCATCAGTAATGCTGGATAAAATACATAGAAAAATGGCAGGCAATAGCAGAAGAGCAGATTGCCAATGTTGAATTTTGCAAACAGTTCTCTTGTTTGCTCTGTAAGCCAGTGTTTCTCTTCGTTTTCTGTGGGTGGTATTGTAGCAGGTGCAGTGGTATCGTCCATTGTGTGATAAAATAGAAAAAAAAAAGAGAGAAAGAAGGAAGAAAAAAATTGACTCTTTATATTGAATTTAAACACAACCCCCCTACTAATTATGCTAATACGATTCCTACTGCCAATTACTCACCTGCCTAGTACTCCACACCTCCGTACACAGTGAAAGAGAACAATAGGGCGTTGAAACCCAGTAGTCATCATGTGGACCATAGAGATGTGGAGTAGAAACTGAACATCATTTACCCTGTTTCAATTACATCATGATAGAATACATCAGTGCGATGTAATTTCTAATACAAAGCGGCATAATTTTTTTATATATTTAGCAAGAAATTTTTTATTCAACAAAAACTATATACACAAACACACTTTAATATGTACACACACACACACACACATACACACACATACAGATACACGTAATCTCTATATTATCTACACAGGGGATTCTTTTGTCAATAGAATCCATTTACTGGCATACTATTGAATGGAAATGCCTGTTGTGGATGCTGTGATTGCTGTTGTGTGGCAGGCAGAGGTGGAGGATTCATCATGTGCTGTTTCATGGCTTCTTCATTTCGCTTTTTATGAGCTTCTCTTTCCTTTTTCTGTTTACGCCATAGTTTTCTCATTTCTTTGAATTCAGCAGGATGTCTTTTAGGGCCCTACCATTTCATAGACATTTAGTGTCATAATTATTGTAAATAAATCTGATGAAAACTTACATGTTTTTGCATACTGACATGGGCATTCAAGTGGTTTAATGTACCGTATGCCTTTGAACATCCAGGCCAAGTACAGTGATATAATCGTTCAATTTCATCATATCTTCTTCGGGGTCTCTTTTTCTGATTTGTACCAGGAATTGCAACAAATGAATATTGCTTTTCTGCTGATGAGCTACTCGAACTAGACAATTGGCGAGCTCTTTGTTGATGTTGATGTTGATGTTGATGTTGGGGTTGGGGTTGTGGTTGTGGTTGCAATGGAGGTTGCTGCATTACAAGAGTAGGAGGCTGCGTTTGCTGTTGCATTAAGTTGGGGTCAAAGTTTGATAAATACATGGATGAGGGCGCTGTAGTCACTGTTTGATCCATTGAGGCGACAGTAGGCGGCATGTTATATATGCTGTCCAGAGGCAAATTTGTAGAAAAGTCATTTGCAGCAACAGCAGCAGCAGCGGCAGCAACGGGATCCATCAATTGAGCCATATTAGTAGTTGCTGTGGTACCAGCAGGACCATTGGCAGATGTAGTAGTATTCACAGTAGTGGCATTGGGATATGTAGTATCGTTATTGGTATTGAAATCATTGAATAATACGTTATTCGATTTGGGTTGAATTGGTTGCTGTTGTGTGGGATAAGATAAATTAGGGATCATGCCAGCGGCCACAGCAGCAGCGACAGCAGCATCAGTTGACACTTGAGTGTTTGCTGCTGGGTGTTGCTCTTTCTTGTTTGGTAATAGCTGAGATAAAGGCGGTAACGAGGGCAGTTCTAATGGCTGTAAATAGGCAGCAGAGGCATGCTGTTGTCTTCGATTCAATAACCCGCTTTTCACTTTTGGAGTACTTGTTGCTGATGTATTTACGGATGATGTAGTCGGTTGTGGTTTGTTATTGATGGAGGGATTCTTTAATGAAAAATAACTGTTGTTATCAGTTTGTGTCATGTTCTTGTGTGATGGAAGTGTATTTAAATCTGAAAAATAGAAAAAGAAAAGGAAAGAAAAAAAAAGGGAAAAGAAAGCATGTTTTCAATGGATTTATGGATTTTTTTTTTTTTTTTTTCAGCAGAAACCTACACAGTGATAATCAGCACGCACAAAACACACACAGCCAGCATTTTCAAGGCACAACCAGCCGTGGATGCAACTTGCAATTGGAAAATAGAGAAATAAGGGTCAACA
Organism: Mucor circinelloides; assembly: GCA_037974945.1. Classification (NCBI taxonomy): domain Eukaryota; kingdom Fungi; phylum Mucoromycota; class Mucoromycetes; order Mucorales; family Mucoraceae; genus Mucor; species Mucor circinelloides. The sequence goes on along the minus strand of JBBNAA010000028.1, from coordinate 153,986 downwards.
CACATAACGTCATAAGAGGTTGTTGGAACCCAAATCAAGTTAGACTCAATCTCTTCAAAGTCTGCTGCCCTCCAATAATATCGCAAATGAAAAAATGTATTATCCACTGTGACGAAATAGTTTATCCCATGACGATATGAAAGGTAAAATCTGTTGAATCAAACGTTGATTTCATTTAACAAACAATGGGATGAATAGACATTTCATACCCAGTCTGTAGTCATGTCGACCCTTCATCCCAAATGTGTGAGACGCAAACGTAGAATAAAAAGAGCAAAGAAAGGTTGTGGTCTGTGTGTGACGAAATACCAAAGCCTTGGTTTGAAATTGTCTTGAAAGAAGAAAGGAGGATGTGTTGAATAAAAGAGGTCAATATGACAGAATTTAATATGAAATTACACACATAATTGGTTAAGAGGGATCGCCCATCTGTGTAATTCATTTACTATCATCCTTTATTCCATTTTGCTTGGTCTTTCCTTCTTTTTGCCACCATGTCAATTCATCAATACACAAGCGATCCATTCAAAAGCTAAATATAATCAACTCAATCAAGCGGAATCCTTCCAGGTCTTTTCGTCGAGATCATGCTACAAAAATAACAACTATAAACGTTGTGCGCAATCGTCATTTTATTACGAAATACGTCAGTGCAATAAAAATAAAATAAAAAAAAACGAGAATCATGTTGAAAATCAAGATATGAGCCCTTACAACGAAGATTGTACGACCCTATCGATTTAAGGTTTTGTTTTACTTTAACTATTTAGAGATTAGTTGGGAAATCTCATTCGATATAAACAGAGCATTTGAATGGCAGATGTGTAGATACAAATCAAGAGAGACATAGAGAGGAGTGCTGTAACTTTCTGTCTCTTACAGATACCCCTTATGACGGCATGGAATCTTCCACTTTTGAAACATTCCATTCTATAATGATAAATCGGGTGAAAATTTGCTTTTCTGTACAAAATGATCCGGTACATTTATTCATGTCGCACTACATACGACTACAGCTTATTCACTTCAATGTCGTAAAAATGCAGTTTAAATAATACATGAAAGAAAAAAAAAAAGAAAGTTAGTCAGCAAATCCATGCTATTCTTGCAAAAGTTCTTACGTTTGTCTAGTAACACACTTGGAGGTCTTCCACCCTGTTACCGTATACGTAACTGTGTAACTAAACCGTTATAGAAGACGCAGGGACACCAAGCGGCGATGCAGAAGATCTTCAGCAAAGAATCGTAACGGATCAATCCCACAAGAATTTGCGGTTGACCACGATAAAAGTTACACATGATTGCTTTCCCCCAAGCGAGAAGGCGAAACAGTGAGATCAATACTTCTCAAGAAATGCAATCTTGTAAAGGAGCTATGATAATAGCACTTATCAATACGTAAAGTATTACTTTCCTGTATGAGAAGTTTGGAAAATATTCTTGGTACAGAAAGCACCAACCATGGCGAGGAATCGCATGAATTTGGCTGACACGTTAAGAACCGAGAAAAGCCCATTTTTTTTCAGGCCAGTGGTCATTTTCTTTATGGTTCAGTACTTGGTGTCTATCAGTCCAATGCTTGGAGCCTCTGCTGATCTGTTGCATGCTCCAAAGGAGTGATAGCAGAGAAAAAACCATGTAGAAGAAAGAGATGTCACTCATTGTTCACCATTCAATAAACTATTAAACATACAGTGAGTACAGGGCTTGCATCATTCAGAGTTGAGCCATACCAAAGATGTGCGGCCAGAAATGCGTGCCAGACCAAAAAAGAGCATGAGTGAAGTCTTGCAAGAAGTGAACAGGAGGCATCTTGAACGAGTAGCATCTCGAAGGGCCTTAGCAGAGCACTGTTTAGTCAAGGAACAACACCAGGAGAGAACCAGCATAGGGTGAAAAACCTAGAAGTTTTGAGGCTGTCCAATTGACGTTCATTATATGTCTTCAAAGATACAAGATGCAACTCGTGTCGACTCGCTAAGCATATGCAACTGGGACAATCTGTTTGATGAAGGGCACTGTTCACAAATAGTCTAACATAGCATGAATTATTAGTTACATTACCGAGATAGCTCTGCTTAGATTACTCTGTAACGAGCTGTGCAGCTGTATGTTAAGCGTGCAATCAAGGCATGCTACTCAGCGGTGGAGGTGAATCAATGTCGGCTATGTATCTGTCTTCTAGGTATAAGAGATAATCCATTTACTTGGACCAAAATTTGTCAAAACAAGACATGCATACATGAAATAGCATAATCAGCTTATACACAAAGCACAGAATTTTAATACATATACAAGTGAATTATTGTAACCCCTTTATTACACAGAAATACTATTAAAAGAGAATAAGTTTATGTTGAACTCTTTTCTTGACGAAATAAAAATTAAAAATCACAAAATCGATGGCGCTCTCTTATAACAAGAACTCTATTTGTCTATTCATGTGCGATGTGTATATCATCATATACTTAGTAAATCGTGAACACAGAAAAAAAAAGTTTAATTCTAAATACCAAGCATTCAATGTTTCTAACATTACTTCATTTTATATTTTCTTTGGGTAATTGCAATGCATCATTATATATGTGCTTACATACAGTTAAATTAATTTCTGTGGTAATGATGATGGAGATGATGATACAAAAACAGCTTGCGGAGGTAAATGCCCTCTATTTCCACACCTGAAAAACATAACATCAAAGTCAGTTTTTTTGTAAAAATAAAGCAAGACAAGGGCTTTGGTATTATTCATGAGAATATCTTCCAGGCTTAATAGCGTGTCTTTATGCATTTTGAACTTTGTGTGTCCAAAGGCATAGGAAAATATGCTGCCCCTGAGCGGGGTTGGGCGAGTGGTCTACTATACCACCAACAAGTGATGGCAATAGTAGATGCATTGGCCGGATGAATAACATTGGCTGCCATTATTTTGACAGAAGCTCTAAATAGAAGAAGCTACGAGAGTGTTCTTGAGGTGTACTGTAGTCATCTGATGTTATGGTTAGGGAGGGATGGACATTCTCCCTGTAGAAAGGAACTAGAGCAGATCATTTTCTTTGAAACAACACATTCTAACATTCATTACTGCTTTATCATTGCAAGCCAACATGTGAAGTTTGATATGAGATGCCAACTTTTAGTCGTACACAAACTTTGTTATGCACAATTTCTGTTAAGTATGGACAATATTCTAAATTGAGAGGCATCAACGCACCATGAAATTAGCAACTTCAAGACTTGTAGTATTCAGCTAAATTACTGTAAAGCCAAGTTATAGCCCGGGTTTCTTTTTTTTTTTTTTTTTTTTTTTTTTTGGTTGGGTACGCAACGTTTCACTTGATGAACTCGAGTTGTCTACATTTATCGTTCTAGTTAAAAACTCATTTCTGTGCACTAATACACCAAAACACTGCAAATTCTAGCACTAATGTCCCCTGCTATAAACCATCTCAAATCGTTGGAGTTATATCAAACCTTTGTTTTCAATTAGTAAGTATTTCTCGACTCGACAAAATCAACCTTGTAATAGGATAGCATTTCGATGTTTCTCTTTTGACAGCTTCTATGGTCTCTGAACAACACACATATTCAAGCACACTCAGAGTTAAACGTTATCGACATGGGATCTTCATTCAGCGTGAGCACGCCTGTTGATCAGTTAAAACTTCGAGCCCAATGCTCTCATTATGCGTAACAAAGGGATGGGGCATAGCATACTCAATTCCGCTTGTCATCAAAATGCGTGATTCTACCAAATTTGTGAAATGTTGCAGTCTTTGGATCCTTTTATCCTAATTGCATCTATGGAAGTTACAAGCCAAATGCGACATTAATAGCCAGACAGCCTTTTATACACATCCTGCTAAATATGAACGTTTGGCTTTACTTCTACAGTGATGTTTCCGTTCAATTGCAGCCATCTCGCATATGTCAAAGCCGAATAGTGCATGTCCATGATGATTCTGCCCGACGTTCACTTGATTAGCGTGTTTTGTTCAATTGACGTTATTGCAATGCATCTGCGCGAGAGAAAGTACAGAGAGGACTTTTTTTCTCTCTCTCTCGCGTAATTGCAAATCCCATTCGAGGTACATTAGAGATAGATGGCCGCGCCAAACCTTCTGTAGTTTCTTCAACTAACATCAGTAGAACTGTATATAAATAGGCTTGAAAGTCAGAAGGAATCGAGACATTGGTATTTGTTAGCCATTTACTCACAAAGGTGAATGCTTCGTTTTAAAACCCAATTCTGTAGATTCCATACGTTTTATCTTGAAATCAGAAGAGTATTAACACAGAAACTCGAGGCAAGTTTCCACTGTATTCGAAATAGCATGCTGATAGCAATGCAATTTGTTGTTATGGGAGTAATATTTAAGAAAAAAAGGATGAGATAAAGAAAGCTAACTGACGCTGATATTCTGATTTCTGCTCAGAAGAGCGTCAGAGCGCTCTTGCTAACTATTATGCCTCGTTGTTACCCGTGCTCCGAATCACAAACGACAAAAGCATTTTCGATGCGGAGACAGAGAGGGTAGAGGTCAGTACCCGCATTTGATGTGCATATTGGTAAGAGCTGTCATTTGTCGGTAAACTAGACGGGCGTCAGGGCTCATACTGAGATCAGTTAATGACAGAACACTATAGTAGCCCTGTTCCAGATCTCTTTTGAAATTGAACAAAGGTACCCTGTTCACTACTACATGATGAATCCAGAACGATAATTGAATTTGTATATAAGAAAGAATACATTGCTCTATTTGTTGTTTCCCTTCATCATTTCGATACATACTACGCTGGTCGTTTCTATCTTGCAATTACTTTTCTGTCATTACCATGTTCAACTCTCGTGTTCTTCTCTTTGCTATTGCTATTGCCGCTGTCTTAGTCAGTCTCTTTAATGCGGTTACTGATGCTGCCGTTGTTGATACGAATATCTCTTCTGTTTCCCGTGCTGAAAAAGCTCTTCTTGAAAAGCGTGGTAGAAAGAAGTCTTCTTCCAAGAACTACTCTGGTAAAGCAACCTGGTTTATTCCTTCTGTCCATGGCGGATCGATGGGAGCCTGTAGAAAGTACGAAGCTGATGATGATTACGTTGTTGCAATGAATGCAGTACAATATGGTCCCATGAACAAGGTCAGCGACGTCTGTGGCAAGCGTGTAAGAATCTATCACGATGGCAAATCTGTTGAAGCTGTCATTAATGATGCTTGTCCCGAGTGCAAGTATGGTGATCTTGACTTGACTAAGCCTGTCTTTGGTACTCTTGGAAAATTTAAAACTGGAATTCTTGACATCACTTGGGAGTATATATAAACTATCTATCACGTATATGAATGGCTTGATGTCGTTTTATTGTTCAATTTCCTGTTGGTTTTTGGAACTATTTAAATTGAATAAAAAATGTTGTTAATCAATCTATATCTGCCATTTTCGCATTCTAGTGTACAGCCACAGATAATAGTTATTAGGTCATTGTAATAAAAAAATCAGGTAGGCTTCCGGATTACAGCTCAACAACTTAACAGAACAAGCCTGTATTAGGATGCCTTGGAAGAGACAGGCAAATCTCATTGCTCCTGTTTTTTTTTATATGCAATCGTTCTATGCAAACAATGGACTCTGGCCTCCCCTCCCTCCCTCCCTCCCTCCCCCCTCCGGCCCACACACACACACACATACAATCATACATACCAAGTATAAGCCCGATGGTACATGATGTTGATCTTGTTGTAAACAGCAGCGCGTTCTAATATCTCTCTAGTCATGAAGTTTATTATGGTGGCGTTGACAATATTGCATTTGATTTCGCAAAGGATGAAACAAGATGATATAATTTTATTGTATTTGATTATGGAGAAAGAGACTGTAATGATGTATTTACAAGTATATATGTATATATATAAATGAGTAAAAATGAATGAATGGTACTATAGTAAAAGCATACTATCATAGTGATGATAAAGGAAAAGGAGTAGCAGTTAAAGCAAGTTGTTCAGACTTGTTGTTATTGTTAGATTCATCATAGCAAATAGAATCATTAAAAGGTGTACTTGGCATAGACTCATCATCAGAATCTTCCTCTTCCTCAACGATGATCAGGGAATTCAGTCTTGTGGGGGGTGTAGAGGTACTAGTAGACTCCTGGCGACGCATTACATGTATGGGTAGTAACGGTGGCACAGGGAATTCCAAAAACTCGGTGGTGTTTATACAGAACACAGAATCTTCATCATCTTCCTCTTGTAGTGCTAGTAACTGTTGCAGTTGTGGTTGTGGTTGTGGTTGTGGTTGTGGTGGTTGCGATTGTGGTTGTGTATATTGAGATAACAGCTCCAGTTTTTCTTGCAACACACTTGACACTTGTTGTGATTGAGTTTGATGCGGTAAAATACCCAAATCACCATCTGTCCATTCAATAGTAGGTAGTTGCATTGTTTGAAATACATCAACAAATTCAGGCTGAGGTTCTTTTCTGGGCGTAGATCCTCTGGTAGTTCGATTCACAGTGACAGCAATTCTTTGAAAGAGACGAGACATGCTTCCCATGTGGTTCTTCATGTTGGCTGCTGCCGCTGCTGCCGCTGCTGCTGCTGTCTTTTTACGCTTGTTTTGTTCTTCTTGGTCTGGAAGATCTTCTACATCGTCTTGATGTTTACGCTTGAGATTGATGACGGGTGGATGATGAAAGAAATTGGTGATGCTTGTACGCTTCTTTTTTTCTTCACTGTGAATAGTGTTGTAGCCAACAGGTGGTGGAAAATTGTGAGTCGGTTTCTTGGAATTAAACAACGGCATTTTTGGTTTGATTTATTTGTTAAGACGAAAAATCAAAAGTCTGGGTAGAATGTACCTCTTTATATATACTTTTAGGATGGATCATACCCCCCTCCTCCCCGCATCATCCCCCCTCTCCCCTCCCTCCCCCAAAATCAATCCAACAGTGGGTTAGATCCCCCAATCTCATGTAATGTAATTATGATTTCTCCACACAAATCAAAAAGACAAAGCATAATTCGGGAACGAGACCCCTTAATGTTGAATTCTTGCAAACTGAAGATATATTTGTAGGGTAATCAGGGTATTTTATTATCAGTTTGATTGAATTAACTATTGTTGTCAAGATCAGATCAAATTCAATGTACACACAGACTATGACTGATCATTGAAATCTAAATATGTATACATGTATAAACTTTAGTAAAGAAAAAAAAAAGTAGGCTGCTAGTCAAGGGTTCTCCTTGAATTTAATTGTCATTATCGAATTTCTTCTCTCTGGAAGTCGATCTTGACCTATTCAGGGGTACAGAACCTGTTGCCATGGTAGCGGTGGTGGTCTCGCTTTGACTCTTGGTATTGTGATGATTGCGTTTCATCATGCGGGACACATGTTGGGTATCAGAATCGCTTTTTGAGGGTTTCAAAGTAGGTTTTTTTCTTCTCTTGTTGTCCATATGGCTGACAACGGTAGATCTTCTTGTGTTTTTAGTCAAGTTGCTTACGCCCGGTAACAATACACCAGGTACATTTTTCTTTTTGGATAGTTCTTCGATACGTTTCTTTTCTGCTTCAAATTGTTCATTGTTCACAGCCGCCGCGTTGGAAGTTGCTGCCGCTACCGCTGCTGCTGCTGCTGCTGTAAAAGAAGAAAGCTTGGCTTTTTCGTCTGATGTATTGGTATTTCGCTTCCATCTTCTCCAACCTTCAAAGTCAATCAATGCTTGCATGCAGCCCCATTCAATAATTTTCTTTTCGAGCCATTCCAGGCTGACGGGTTTAGTAAGGAAATCGTTGCATCCTGCTGCAAGAGCTGCATGTCGGTCAGATTCAAGTGAGGAGGCTGTCAATGCCACAATAATAACCGGGGATCGAAAAATGGAGGGTTTATCGTCGTTTTTGATAGTGTTGTTTGAATCTTGTTGTAATTTCATTTCATTCACTGCTGCAGAAGCAATGGCGGCAGCAGCAGCAACAACTTCAAGAGGTTCTTGTTGTAATTGTTGCTCCTGTTGTTGTTGTCTCAAAAAGGAAGAAGACATGGGCAAGACGCCGATTTGCTGTTCTTTTTCAATGCTACGAATCATCTTGGTTGCTTCAATGCCATTCATGACGGGCAGTTGGATATCCATCTAATCGTTGCGAGTTAGTTTCGCATTGTGGATGTTTATCAGCGCCAGAGAAATACATACCAAAATCAAATGAAATCCACCTGACTTCCATTTATCCACTGCTTCTTTACCATTACTAGCTACGGAAAACTTGATCTTGTGCTTCTTCATCCAGGCAGATAAAATAGCTTGATTGATAATGTTATCTATCGTAGAATGAGTATGCGTAAATGCAATTGGAAGGGCGTAGACTTACCTTCAACAATGAGCACATTGATTGGAGGACTCACAACATCAGCAAATGGAGTTCCCTTGGCCTTCTTTTTCTTCTTGTTCAACTTGAAATTGGTCATTGTCTTTGAGAGTATCTTTTTCGGTTTTGTTGTCTCTGCATTGATAGCGTTGCTGTTGCTGCGATCTGCGTTCTCGGTTGCACTCATGGAAGGCGCTTGATCCTTTGAATTGAGAGCATCTGAAACAGCGCTATTTACAGGTAATGCAATATTGGGAGATGCCGTGCTGATGGTGTCCAATGTATCTGACGACAATCCACTACCGTTGCTATTCATGGTCACATGCTCATTTTCAAGTTCTGCAGCAGCGGCAGCGATACTGGCAGCAGCAATTGCAGCAGCAGGTAAAGTGCTAGAAGTAGGTACAACACCTAATGCGTTCATCATAGGTGTCGTTGATTTTGCAGTCAAGTAATCCTGCTCTGGTGCATTGGCTGATCTGCGTCTGGGATTGCTGCTGTTATTACTGCTGGCGGCTGTTGAATGGATAGGAGGTGTTAATTGTTGATCTTGATGTTGTTGTTGTTGTGATGTGAAGTAGTTATCGCCATTTGCTGGGGGAGGCATAGATGGCGATGGAGCAGCCGATGGAGGTAAATTAGGAGGAGGACTAAATAAACCACTGTGAGGTCTTCTATTGGATCTGCTACCACCAGGAGACGTATCATTGGGAGACACTCTAGCTTCATTGGGAGAAGTGACATTGGAATGACCCTTTGTAGAAGCTGATGCTTGTGCTGCTGCAGCCATTTCTCGTTGAACTAACATGGAAATCACAGGAGGCATTGGGCTCGAAGGAGAGGTGGCGATGGCCGAGAAATGGGGCTCGACTACTGAATTATGCCAGGCTGTATGCAAAGCTGTCAAGAATCTCTTGGGACCTGCAGGCTTGGGAACCACAACCACTCGAGGCATACTAAATGGATCTCTGGAAGGTAAGAATGCATAGCATTGAATGGTGTCTCGCACGGCCTTGTACTTGGTGAGACTCGTAAAATGAATGATGGCAGTTGTGCCTTGATGGAAAAAGTTTTGTGGGCTAGAAACGGACGATTTCTTGCTGTGATGATGGTGATGAGGGTGGTGATGGTAATGATGACCGGCTGCTGCTGCTGCTGCTGCCGCTCGACGACCACCATGATGTGCTTGCAAGACATTTGCTGAAGCAGGTGGTTGAGATCTGAATTCGGCTAATTTGCTTTCCAATGTTGCAATGTCATCGTCAATCAAAATAAATGCTGGCGGAATGGAATGAATATGCTCTTCTTCGATGGCAGGTGAAGGTACAGGTGGTGTGCTTGGTTGGCGAGGATGCACTGGTGGTGGTGGTAGCGGTGCATCGGTAGTTGGATCGACCAGCGGCGTTGTGGCAGCAGAGGAAACACAAGAAGAAGAAGCAGAGGAACTGGAATCTGCAGCAGAGGCGTCCATACCCATATGATTCGTAGTACGTTGAGCGACAGGAACATGACTGATATCCGTATTCCAACTTGCTAGACAGCTAGTCAGATGCTTAGCAAAGATGCTTTGTTCAGGAGCATGCAACACCATTTTCAACCCCTTCAAATGTTCAATGAATTTAGCCAAATCCTTCAGAGTAGGCTCATTGGCAAATTTGATGTTGGCATAATGGTTTTTGAGCAAATAACTATCCTTGGTAAAGAACATTTTGCTGTTGTCTCTTTTGCTGCTGTTATTGTTGCCTCGAGCAAGATCAAACGAAAATTCAAACTTGGTTTGGTTACTGTTGTTTTGCGTATTGTCAGAATCAGATACTGTGCTACTGGCGTGGATATACTGCAATAATTGTGCTGTCAGATTGGCGTTGGGCAATAGGGCTGCGCTGGCATTTCGAATAGCAGGTGAGCTGGTGTGCGTAATGTAAAAGGTAATTTTACATTGATCGTCTTTGGTGGTGTCTGACACATTCAGTCCGACTTCAATACAGGCACCTGGAGTACAGCATTCAAGGACGTTTCGAAGATGCTACAGAATCAGTGAGTTGACATATACACTAAAGCTACCACAAAAGATACTCACGTTCAGCAAGGCATGTCGAATAGCGCCTTCGTCACCAATTACCAATGTATGATGCAAACTATTATCACAATGATAAATGACAAAGTTCACATCCAATTTCGAAGCCACACCAGCTAAAGCATCACCCATATTTTGCAGCAAATCACCAATATCAAACTCAACCTTATTTGGTTCAGGTAATTGCAATTGAGCTGCTCTTCCCAAACCTGTAACAGCAGCGTTAGTAGTGGAAGTCCAGGCTTGCACCGTCAATTTTGACAGTAACTGCAAATGAGAGCTGACATGGCACACTTGTCTGATGGTAGTATTGATAGCGGATATACTTGCAATAGGTACAGCTAGAGAACAAGCGCTCAGCAGCTCATGCGTATTTGATAAAATAGAAGCAGGAGAAAACTGCTCCAACGTAGTAATGACCATCAAGGCAACATCTTGAATTTCCTGAGATACAGTGTTTAAAAAAGCCAATCGATGATGGCTGAAATCCAAAGTGTGTTGATCTAGGTAGGCTTGCAATTTCACATGTTCTCTTGACAATCTTGATTTCAATCTTTCCTGCTTGAGATCATTGGCAATCAGGATGCGTTTTGCAAAAGCAAATATGAATGAAGCCAGTATAGAAAGGGCCACAAATAAAGTGTGAAATTGTTGTTGAAATAGTGGGTAAAATCGTTGTGTGGGTAACATAAAGTTGGTGGAGGCCATGACAACAGCGCTGGCTTGTGTCCAATTCAGATATTGACCAAGATGCTCGGTTCTATTCTTCAGGACGAGTATCATGAACAACCACCACAAGGTATAAAACGGTAAAATAACATATGGCATCCAATCCTGATAGTGCTGTATCACATAATCCATCGAGGACGGCATACCGTAAACCACAAATCCACATTCTACAATAGAGCCAGATAAACACAATACATTCGCTACGGTGATCATTCGAAATATCTCTCGTATAATTTCGTCCTTTTCCTGTTCTTGTGCTGTTTCATCCTCGTAATCTTGTAATTGAATAGATGGTAATTTTATATGATAAAAGTTTTCTTCTTCTTCTTCTTTTGCCTCTTCCTCTTCTTCCTCTTGGCCGTCTAAGGATGATGATGATGTTTTTGATAACGTTGAATTGTAACTGCTAACATGGTATAAATCAGTGGTCGTCCAAGCAGACCTCAGATAACCCAGTCGAGGTCTTTTCAAGGTGTTGATGGGCTTGGATGAAGACGACGCGCTCTCTTTGCTGCTAATGCTATTATTTGGATCTGTCATGTAGATTATGTAAAGAAAAAAAAGTTTAATTGAGAGATAAAAGGGGTATGAAAAAAGCGAAAATTTTCTTGTGGATTGAATCTACCCACAACCACCAAAAAAAAAAAAAAAAAAAAAAAAAAAAAGGGAGTCCGGATCCATTGGCTGATAACATGAGCCAATAAACTCTAATTGAAAAAAAAGGATTATTGGGAGGAGGCGAAACTTTTACAAGTTACACTAGCAGGATATTCCTTCTTGTGTGTTCCATTTGCCATCCATATTCTGATGATTGGTTCTCTGAAGATCTCGATTCATGCTATACTAGAGTAGTATAGTGGTGCTATAATAAAGTGCGGGGTTCTTTGGTCGATTTAGACTGATAGATCAATTTAGAATCTTGATTGTTGTTTGGAAAGTAATACAGTACATGATCAACTTTTTGCTGGAGACAGGTAGTAAACTAGTAGTGTACTTTGCCGTTTTGAAATGGCCATGTCAAATCGCCGATCCAAGTTCTGATTATGCTTTTTTGTAATCTATCCCACCTCTCTTTCCCCCCCCCCCTTGATCTGTCTATCCCTTGCCGAAAACAGACTCTTTTGATATGGCCCTGCTGTGAAGAAACATCATTGACAATCACAGTCGAGGAGAAGGCAAAACACAGTGGCTTACCCAGGAGATTGCATAGTGATATATATATATGTATATATATATATATTTATCTGAGAAGGGAGACACTTACATTGATGACAATCGACAAACATATCCCAGAATAAAAGAAAAAAAAAAAAAAGTAGGAGAGCTGCTTGCATTAGGAGCAGCATTCATAGCAAACAATAGATTACAGAGGAGATCAAGAAGTCCATTTGCATGATTTTTTCATGACATAATGGAGAATTTAGTGGCCAAAATGTAGCTGTGCAGTAGTCTTGTATACGTTACAAATACGCTATCAAGTATACGCTTGATTATAGACAACATGAGTTTATATGAGAAACGGCCGAAAATTCGATTTACAGCTGTCAATCTCAAAAAGATTTAAAGTTATTGATGTAACGATACAGCCAACAGGCATATGATTTTAGTTTGTTTAATATGTACAAGTATGTACAGTGTATATATATATATATATATATATGTATATATATGGACATGGACAGAAAATACAAGCAGAGCAGAATCTCTCTATGTTTACCAACATGAAGAATTACCATATTCATGGTTTTGTTTGCATAATAACCTGTTTATAGTCCATCAAACATTGAGCAATTGATATATATATATATAAAACTGTAACAGCTCCCCTCCCCACCCCTTGTATTCGGCCCCTTATTGCTTATAATCATGTATGAACAATGATGATGATGTTGGTGGCAGTGACAGTGGCAGTTTATCTACACTGCTGCCAGTCTGTTTTTCAACATGCAATCAATGCAATAAAAGGAGGAGGAGGAGGGACGGGCTAGTGGGGGGGGAAGCAGAAGTATAAAGAGGGGAAATTTTCTTGTGTGTAGTGTATATAAATACATGTCTACATTGACAAAATCATAAATCCCCTTTTTTCTTTCTTCTTTTCTTTTTTTTTTATATACCTTTTTTTTTCCACTTTACGCAACATGTGGCTATCTCGCAAAATATCCTCCATCATCAAGCATAAAACGTCAATCGCTTCATTTCACCATAAAAAGAAGGAAGAACATGTAAAGAATGCTGAGAAGAGACGATCAAAGATAGCCCACTTATGCAATTTGATAGATTTCGTTTGTGTTGGGAGTAACGTCCGGTTCCAGAAACACAGGGAAATCAACACTGATAAAAACACTGGCATTAGATGAAATAACCGACGAATCTCATGTTATACGAAGCAACCACAACCGAGATGGTACACAGCCTACTTGCAATTTTGACAGAAACAAAAGACCAACTCTTTATTGTAGGAAAATTATATCGTCTTAAAAACAATGACCAATTCATCATCCAGATTGTTGAATACAGCGGTGTACCATCTATGGTATATATATATATATATATAAAAGCTCTAGTTAAATTAGTGCTCAGAGAGTGATATATTAACTTTTTTTTTTTTTTTTTTTTTTTTGTATATACAGAAATTAAGCTCTTTGGATGGCATGTTTATATGTTATGATGTGACAAACAGAGACTCTATGGACGTTTTGCCTGATATAACAAGTAAGTTGTTATTGTTATGGATGATATGTGCATGACAAATAAAACTGAATGCATGATTTTTAGATACTTTTATAGCGAATCAAGTGCCGTGCCTTTTAATTGGCCTCAAATCAGATTTGACAGTGCTGAGAACGGTAGATCCTCAATTGGGACATTTGATAGGCAATCTGTTTGGTGTGCAGGCAATAGAAGTTGACAACTTTACATTAGCTGGCACACAACTATTGCAACAGTATTTTATACAGTTCATCTACTCAGATCGAAAAGTGTTACTGAATAATCAACAGCAAGGGAACACTACCCCCACCACCTCCTCCACTATCACTGCCACTGCCAAAAAAGACCATGTCAAACCAGATTGCTCAACACTAGAAGCATATGCTAGTAAACCAACGATACCCATTGTAACAATATCTCCACCAGCAGCATCATCGCTGACACCGCTATCCTCTACAAAATCAAACACGGACGAAGAGTCGATTGAAACCATCATTGACCAACTACTCAACACCCATCAAGACGAAAATGGCATCATTATATTCCTCACTGTATTCCGTAAATTCATGAAACCATCTCAGCTGGCGAAAATTTTAATACAGCGATTTGAATTTGACTTGATTAATCAAGAATACCATTTCAAATCCACCACCACAACCGAAAAATTCATCTTGCCTACCACTCGACAAGAAAGAATTCGATCTTTTCTCTGTATTTGGTTATCTCATTATTGGGGTGATTTTAAAAGCTCGGCTACTCGTCGGATGATGCTCGACTTCTTGGACGGTGTATCTCGTTATCCAGAACTCAAGCCTATTTGGGATGTGTTATTGCCATTGGCTATGAGAGATCCTGCTATCAGGGATAAAGACGCTTCGTGGGGCATGGTGGATCAACAGTCGACCAAGAGCAACAAAAAGGACAGTGGGTACTGCGAATCCTTTGAATGGTTGGATGCGCAACTAACAGCAGAAGAGGAGAACCACCAAAGCAAGAGCTTGAAGCGGGCAGCATCTACAAATTCCCACATTCCAGTTGCTTTTAAATCCATTGTATCAACGTTAAATAAGAGAAATTCAACACCTGTTTCTGTGCTCATTCAGCAGCAACAACAGCAACAGCAACAGCAGCAGCTCAAACGAAATACCGAAGCAGCAACAAGAACACGCAATAATGTGGATACGCCCGCTATTTTTGGTGGTGGAATCATCCCTATTCAATATGACCAGCCCATCATGATGTTGGATCACGCGACCCAACAATTGGATGTTTTAAAAACATTGACTCCTACAAAACTAGCTGAACAGCTCACTTGGATTGATCAAGAGTTGTTTAGAAAGATACAGCCAAGAGATTTTCTCCGCCATGCATATTCATCCGCAAATCAGCAACAAAGCAAGAGACGTAAATCGGTGACAAACAAGGAGAATCCAGTGCTGGCTTCCATCGAGCATTTCAATTTTGTTTCAGGATGGGTCGCTACTCTCATCGTAAATCAAACTTGCATTGAAAAGCGGGTCTATACGTTCGAATTCTGTTTGCAAGTGGCTGTTTGTCTGAGACAACTGAACAATTTCAATACATTGATGGCCGTTTTGGCTGGTATCAATAGTGCTGCAGTACTAAGGTTGAAACAGACAAGATTAGCGGTACAATGCAGAAACAAGGCCCTGTATGATCAATTTCTAGAGTTGGAGACACTCATGAGCTCAGAAAGGTAGTTTTAAGTTTAAAGTCAATGTACATGTCAACTCATAAACATACAGATCCTTTTGCCATTATCGTGCCGCACTGAAACAAATCAAAGACGTTCCTGGTATCCCCTATTTGTAAGTAAGCTCGATTTTTAAGTGATATAATCTAACGTCTATGGTAACTACAGAGGCATCCACATTCAGGATTTGGTCTCGCTAGGAGAAGCAAACAAGGACTACAAAGCCAACGGTAAAGTACACTGGAAAAAGTTTCGACTGATAGGGGAGACCATACTACAAGTTATGCGCTTCCAATATCCTACTTTTACTACGTTGGTACCAGACTCCTTTGTCATTTACTTTATTGGCCATAAAGGCACGGTAATAACAGAAGATGTAAGTTTATTGTGTGTGCTTTTGCAAGATGCCCATCTAATGCGTTTACGCAGGAACGCTATGAGAAATCAATTGGAATTGAACCAAGGTCTCTCAAGCCATCTCCATCTACAAGTTCGACTTCATCTCGTTGGTTGTTAACAAAACATCATCATGTAATATACTAAACTTGAAATGATTGTATATAAAGCCAAACATTCTATACCCCATTATTATAATCAAAAATTACCTAATTTACGCGTTTATCTTGTTGGCACATCTACAGAGAGCTTATGCGCATGACATTTGAGGGGGAGGGGGGGACGATGGTTGAATTACGTAGAGATCTCTTTTTAGATTTCTAAACGAGACTTATCATAGCAAACTAAAAGTTAAAATGCTCTCTTGTATAATAGCAATAGACCACTTGAGCATTCAATGCAATAGACTGACATGTCTTAGCTGCTTGTAGACAGAGATCATTTTTATTGCCATATCATACTTTACATGTCTGATAAGAAAAAGATAGAGACAGAATTATATGCTATGAACTCTTCTCAAGTGCTTTCTGAAATTTGATTTACTGGTAGAAGTGTGTTGGCATTTCGCACAGTAGAATTTAGGATGATTGATATCGATTGTTGCGTTAGGATTGGATATAGATGAATGTCTTACTTCAATGAAATGAACAGTCTTGCAGTGGTATCGATAGTTTTTTCGTGCCTTCCAAGACTTTTTGCACACACTACAGTGATTGTGAGGGCTGTATGGATCAGGAAGATCTCCACCATTGACTTTGGCTCTCAATGAAGAAAGTGCCATCTGGCGTGCCGAACGAAGATGCGCACAATATCGACCTCTGCGAGAATACGTTTTTTGACATGATTTATAGTAATTGTTAGGATCATCGACATCTGGAGTCAGACTTGTTTTCTTTGGTACTAATTGAAGAATAGAGTGCAGTAGCTTTAAATGATCTCTAAGAGCTAGAACCTCTTTCGATTAGAAACGTTTGACACCTTACCATTCTGTTGTAATAAATCACTGTATTTCTTTGTATCTTCTTGCTTGATATTGAGATCACAAGTGTTGATGTCATTAGCTACTATGGAAGTGGATGTTGTTTCAGTAACAGTAAAATCAAATTTGTGATCCTCTTGTTTGACATTGCTCAGAACACGCTTCTTTCTGTCTCTCAGTTTCATTGTGAATTGAGAAAAGAAAGACAGAAAGGCGTGTTACTTGCAGCAGTTTACGCTGTCTATTTTAAATCTTTTCTCAAGCCACTCTCACCCCTAGAATGTAGTAAACAAATCTTTATTTCGACAACTGTATGAATGTATTACTGCTGCTGCTGCTACCATATTTCAATCCCCGCAGTCATTGTTTTTTGGATCCTGAGAGCTGATTTTGTGATCGATTTGAACAAAATTTTCCTTTTATCAAAGATTTCTCTAAAAGCATTATATATAATCTGCTTTGCGTATTAATAGTCTCTACTACTTGATTGAATTCTCTATCGAATGGTGCTAGTAACTTGTTCATGTTTCACCAAAATTATGTCCTAAATAGGCAAAAACCAAAATCACGTTTTTAGTCGAAAACTCAATTTATGTAAACTTGACAGCCTAAAATAGCAGTTTCACAAGATAGATTGAGTTTGTAGGTCTTTTTTTTCAGTATGGTATGTCATAGTAAAAATGTCGTTTTGAGGGTGAAAAATGCGATTGTTTGATTTTTGATGATTTCTGCTTGGTACTACTCATGAAAAAATGAGGTTCTGGGTCGATTTGTCATGATCCCAAAAAAATTCGAGATAAAGTGTCTCCAAGTAAGAACTAGTCGAGAGTAATTGCTTGGTGCTATTCTGAAGGCTCAAAACAGCTTGTAGCTCGTGAAATCGTTCGTTAAATACATCAAATTTTGGCTGTGTTTTAGTAAACTATTGAGCAGTAAGGGTTAAAATAAGTATGCTGCCTACTCGTATATAATTTTTTTCATTAATGTAGACCCGAAGCATTGTAGAAGAGTTATACAAACAGTTACAAGTGAAGTTACGAAGGTATTAGCGCATTTTATGGTACTTGTATCATAATATAGCTGCGTATTTGTGCACTTCAATTGAGGTGTAGCTCATAATATGTAACAATCAAAGCCACTTGGGCATTGTTGTGGTAATGTAATATATAGTCGTATGTAGAGTAAAACTGTGCGAAGATTAGTCGATGATTGCACAGGAAGTGATTTTTGATTGTGCAAATAATAATAACCGTATGAGTAATTAAAGTAGATTCTCCAATTTTAAATGATTGCATTTCAACCTCAAGAACGACAACTTTTCTTATTAGTTGGTCAAGATTCAATGGACTACAATAGCTCAGCGTCCCATCTTGCATGTTCATTCGAGCCCTATAATTTAATTTCTTGCTCGCTTACTTCAAGATTTGCAACGATGGCACCATCACATTCTGCTACCACCTTTTGGCAGCAGGTTTGATAGATGGTCTTTGAAAAAAAAAAAGAAAAGAAACGTGGCCCAGCTACATATTGAAAAAGCAATGCGATTGACTTTGACTCTCCTAAAAATCGAGCCTTCGTCAACTGCTACTTGTCGAGATTATTTGAAACGAGAACAACGCATAGATACTAAAGCTACAAATGAACAAACCAATAACTCCAATGCTGTAGTAAAAATGGAACCCGCTGATATTAGTATCAAACAACAAATCGAAATAAAAACTACTCTTGTTTTGTGTGATGGTAAGGAATTTTCTATGCAACGTAAATGAAAGAAACTCATCACCTGGTAGCTGGTGATCTGTAATAAGAGATGATTTTAAATTGCACGCTGCCTTATTACATTCAACGAGTGAATCAATACCAAAAAAAGAAAAGAAAAGAAAGAGCAGCTTGTTGCAACTGAACGTCAATGATCGCAACCATATCTATTGTGTGTGTGTGTGTGTGTCAGCAAGCGTTTGGTTCAAAAAGCACCTATCATGACCATCTTCGACATATACACAATATAACGCTACAATGTCTGGTATCTAAAGAATCTAACATGCTTCCAAATCCTGGTAAACGACACAATTACTACCGAGTATGTAGGAAAACCATAACATCAAAGGTCAAATATCGACTGCATTGCAAATAGACTCATTTTATGGTGTTGGTAGATCAAAATGTAAAACCAAATGAGCTGATTTTATTTACGTAAATGCCAAGTGTTTGACAAATAGTAAAATATTTGGGATCTATGTGAATATGAGTATATGGCTTGCTTCAATATGTATAAGAGTGCTCCTATTAATTGTGCCCTGATATATACAATGTAATCAATTTTCAAATATATGCATACATATTTAATGAGAAAATTGCTAACAACACTTTCTTTTGTTGACGCTCTTGATTTGAATACCAGGCTGATTCAGTCTACAAAAAAGTAATGCTATTGGCGGATGACACTTATGGTCGCTCTACATAGCGTACTGACCAAATGATTTTTTTTAGTGACAATCAGTGAATGTTGTTGTCAGCTCTTTTTGAGGATTCATTGTGTGCATAAGATGGAGTTCAAAAAAAGACACAACAACAGCAGATGGCATGTTGTATTCTGCAAATGGCACAAGAAATATTCACACCTACCATAGTGCCCTGCAAATACGTCCGCTGGGTCATTACCAACAATGAGATGCGTGTATATTAATTTATTTGTTTTGTTTTACTTGTTTGTTTACGTTACTACAAAAGGAGATGATCAGGAATTGGATGCTGTACTATATGGCACTGACTGAAACTTTATTCATTACATCAGGGAGTATTGATCCCGCCCAGGTTGTTATCAGAGCCTTGATTAATAAAGGCAAACGTCAATATGAAGAAACAGTTTTCTTTCCTACGGATGTATATACACACACACATATATATAGACCAAGGTTCATATCAAATCGTTGCAATATAAAAGGTGGTGTGACAACAAATAAAATTTCCATATTACATATAAAATAGAGTTTTCTTGTTGTATATGGTCTAGTTGTCTTTTCTTCTTCTTCTTCTTTCCACAAAGTCATGGCAACAACAGCAACCTCAAACTGCGTCTTATATCCTATAGACTCAATAAACAATACACAAAAGCAACAGCAACCAGAGCAAGCAGATGCCACTATGGTGCAATTCTTAACACCATCATCATCACCACTGCCAGAGCAAAAATCCAACTCTCATGTTGTACAGTTACCACCTACACCTACAGCCAGCGATGATGAAGTCGATGCAGAAGAGGAACAAAAACTACTACATGAAAAGAGCGTAAAGCTTCAAAGAAGAGGCACTGTATCTCTGGCTGATCTGATCCCTGTAGCATCTGCTGCCTTGAGAGCTAAACATCGACAAAGTATGATGGCTGCACAACCCACACAAGATTCAGCGTTAGCGCGGGCTTTAACCAAGGTTAAGATTGGAGTACAGACGCATCGTCTAAAAGAGAGATATCTGTTGAACGAATGGATTCGATTAGCTTTAGCAGCGCCCGTAGACGAGTCCACCATCAATAATGCCAAGAGAGTCTTGAGAACAAATCGCACCATGGAGATTGTAAGATGGTATGAGCACAAATTCAAAAGAGCCACTTTGTCGTTAGATGAACTTGAGAAAAGAGTGGATTGTCTGAGGCAACAAAAGCTGCTGGTACAACAACAGCAACAAGAGCTAGAGCAGAGTATGACAAGTATTAGCAGCATCTCTTCTTTACCTTCACCTCCTGCAACTCATTTAAATTTTTCTAAAGTAGCCTCAGCCTAGTTGGAGTGCACTGTACATAATAATACCCCTTCTCATTTCTCTCTTTTTCGTTTCCCTCCCCTTTCTTCCCCGCCCCTTCCCACTTCTTGCTCCTTCTTTTGCTTGTTTTGATGCCAGGCTTCTGTAATTTATTTATATATAATAAAGCACTTATTTAATACTGATACTTTGTCGAATAATCTTTGAGTGATACAACCAGACCTCTTCCTTTTCTCGCACCACGGTACACTGTCTGTTGTTTAAAAATAGAATGTTACCTATTGTGCCAACCCAAATAAGTCTGTGTCCATCTTACCTCTACAAGATCAATCATCTCTTGTTTATCGTCTAATGCCCAGTTGATCTTGTTGTTGTTACCGGTACCCAAATCAACCATAATGTGCTTATTACGGAAGAAGAACATTGTTGTGCACGGATCGTATAATTCGTACATCTAGTGGTAAATCAGCGTCAATACACTTGTTATTTTAACTGATAGTTAGCCTTTACCTTGTTGAAATCTGGAACCTCTGTGATATCGACCTATAAAAAAAAAAAAAAAAAAAAAAAAAAAAAAAGTTAATCAATGAACAGGATTTTGCGTCCGATCAGAAGCATTGAATAGTCAAAGAATCTGTGTCATCGCCTGTTTCTCCAACCGACACTGAAAGTATACTCTCCAAATACACTTGTTTATGCTGGTTTGGCTTTCAAAGTGACGTTGACAGTCATTTTGTAAGAGCAATGTGTTTGCTATTCGACATGAGGATGCTCCAGAAATGACATGCTCTCCATCGTTGGTTTTTCACTGCTGTTATCATCCGACAAGGCTACTCAACACGACTCTTCGAAATACAATGCGCAATCGAGACGCTTTCAAAGAAATTCCCTCCCGCTTTATGTGAGATGACTTACCAAATAGATACATGCAAAATTCTTCACTTTTTCGGCAATGCTATACAGCACTTCGTCCATTTGCATACATGTGGGATCCCAATCGTGACCAAATCTAATAATAACAACACGATCTTCTTCGGATAGAATGGCTTGATCGACTTGCCAGCCATTTGTTAAATGAGGTAAAAAGTACTATGAGAGAGTGAGTCGATTGTGTTTTTTGCTGGTTTCGTCATTATGGCTACTTACAGACTACAGAACAAAAGGCATTAGTATTGCTGCTATGCACCAAATTGTATCCAGTATCACTTACCATATTGCTTTGATTTCTGGATGATTGATATAAAGAGTGAAAAAAAAAAAAAAAACGTACCAAATATATGCCAAACCGCAGTGTATAATCACTAGAAAGCTCCAGAATTCGTGACTCCTTGTTTATCCGCATTCTGGATCAAACATGATCAACGCATTGATACTCTCAATTTCAGCACTTGAGCATTCAAGATTAGGATTGTCGAGCTTATTTTTGAAATACTGGCTGATCAACTGCATTCATGTTTGAAAAACTACGACCTATAATCCAAACCAGACATGTGATTAAATCTGGTACCTGTTGGCCAGTGCATTTAGAGATCCTGTCAAGTAGTAGTGACAACCGCAAAGAGAGAGAAAAATTTGCTTTGGTCATCTGTGATTGATTGGTACTCAACCGTTCTTGGTTGATTGAAGCACCCTATCGTTTGGATTGTCGATTCTCTTGCTGTCATCTGCCATCTTACTCTGCACAGATTTGTTGTAGAAAAGTGGAAGTTGCTTAAAGTTTTAGGAGTGAACCCATCCTCGTTTCAATTTCAAGTGGCTATAGAACAGTTTGAAGATGAATACGTACCTAAAGCTTACCCCCTTTATTCCTCATATTCTGTCATGCCAACTACCGTTCTTTTTCTTGTGGAGGTAATGCCGAAATAGCGATCATTTTATCCTGTGAAACCCCTGAATATCCAGATAACTATCGTCCACAAGCCAAGGTTGCGGGTGGATAAAGATGTGCCATTTATTGATGCATTATTCATTTGAAATGGCATTGCAATTATAAAGAAATAAATGGCCCAGGAAATGGAGATGAGGATGGGATGGGAGGGAGGATGTTTGTGTAAACAATATATAATTTAAATGCAGGGTAAAAATAGGCGAAAAAGAACAATGAATACGGGCGATCAATACAGGCACAATCTTCGAATCTCTTGTAAATCCTGTTTGTCAAGAGCAACTGTTCTTTTAATGCCTTCTATGTAGGATGTTGCTGCCGCTGTTGTGGTTGTACTGGTAGGCGTTACTGGCGCTGTCAGCGTAGTCGATGACACCTTGACAATATTCGATGCTTTATGACGGATTTGATCCAACACAATACTCGGCACATCATGTAAAGGCCAGCTTACCATTTCCAAGTGTTGTAAAGATCGACAGCCCTGCAACACATTCATGACACTGTGATATCCACCTGTATAATTACTGCATCTTATAATCAGTTGTCTTAATTGTTTTGTGTGCTGTGAGATGGCCCACAAGGTATCATTTCCTTCACAACGTATAGATAGATGCTGCAATTGTGATCCATACATTTCAATGACCCGACATAGCGAGGCTTCCTTGACTTGCTGTAGCGATATAGATAGATCCTTGACCTGTGTGCAGTATTCTGTCAAGCACTGTAAAGCAGCATCATTTGCCATGGCCTTTCGGTTATGATTTGCACCGAGAGTGACACGGTTCAAATTCGGTGTAAGGCTGAATAGCTGCCGAATGGCATCTGCCGAAAAGTCCGTCCACAATAAATTAAGGTTTTTCAAATTGGGTAGATGGCATATCGACAATGACTTGGTTGTCGCAATTGTAGATGCAGTAGAAGCAGTGAGCTCGCAGTATTGGAAATCGAGATGAGTCAGTCGAGGCAATGTCAACAGGACTTGGCGGACTTTCTGCAGGGACAATGCAAGGAAATCACGAAAGCACAAGCGTCTTATATTAGGCAGCTGTTCAAACAGCGATATAATCAACCAGTGGCTATTACCACCCTGCCGACATTTGAGTGTCAAGATTTGAGTGTGTGTTTTGACCGTTTCTTTCAAGTAAGCGTTTGTTTGAAGACCTTGCTCTAGCTGTCTGATTTGGTTGCGATGTCCTAGCTCTACATGTCGATATAATCTAGGCAAAAACAGTTGATATCCCGCTATGGATGTGGAGCAAAGTCTGGCAATGCTTTGTCTTGGTAAATGAGTGGAGATCATTTGCAAAAGTTCATTTGGAAGCTGAAATAATTGCATTTTGTACCAAGGAAGAAATTCAGAGAAGAGAAGAAAAGAAAAAATAAAAAATAAAAAAATAAAATAAAAGATGGTTTTAAATTGCATTCAATTCTTCTCTTTTTTGATGTTGTGGTAAGGAGATTTTGGCTCCATGGCCGGGCCATGACATGACTTCACGTGCTACAGGCCTAAAAGTTGATGTGAATCGATGGCTCTACTCAGTTTCCGTTATCTGATCTTTACGAGTCTACTGTATCGGGCAAAGTCTCTATTCATCTATAAGTGTGTTGTTATTGTAGAGATGGCAAATAATCATTCCTAAAGATGTGCAATGTTATGTAAGAAGAGAGGCAAAAACTAGTCCCACCACTCCTAAATTGGATAAATGTAGATTACAGTGTTGAATGTTTTCTGACAACAATGGTTGAAATTTTCAATCAACAGATTCTGGGGAAATCTTTTTGATTGTAAAGCCATAGTAAGCTTTCTTCTTTTTCCTGTAGAAACATGTAATCCCTTTATTGAACGTTGAACGCAAAACATTGTATAATAAAAGTCCAGCCATTTGTATATAATAAAGAACCAAATGATAAACTGCATCATTTTGTTTATTGACCATCTTTTGCCATTAAACCCCCCCCCCCTATTGATTTCTTTGAGGGAAATCTCTCTCTTCTTGGTTATTTAGGACGAAAGATTTCTTGCATTAATCTCGATATTCAATGTGTGTGTGTATGTGTGTTCTCTATCGCCCTCATCATCTTAGATGCAATGCACATTCAATCCACTACATGTACATGTGGCAATTAATATCTGCTATCACTCATCATATCAGCATAGATTGCATCCAAGATCTATTCATTGTACATCAACATGGTCATGGGTAAATATACTCTCCCATTTTTTTCTTTTCCTGTCCTGTCTTACACTGCTTGCATGGTAATCGATCCATCACACAAGAGTACATATATTCTGTTGTTAACCGTCTCTTAAATGTTTCCATCCCATATATCCATGTGTACATTGCATCTATTCATGCTTTCACCCAAGAAAATGTAAGGTTAATTTTGATTTAATTAAATAAACATATATCAAATTGATATAAAGATAGAGAAGAGGTTGAAAAGATAGAGTTGCAGTTTTTTGTCGAGTTTAATATATAAATATGATTATCTAATGGCGAGCAGCGACCTTGATGTTATCAAATGCGTCACGTTCAGCTTGCTCGGCAGCAACTTCATCAATATAGGGTTGAAGATATCTGTTATCCTATAAGCACAATACCATGTCAGTATCAATCTTTCATCCACTACAACATGTGCATCTTACTTGGCTTTGAGTGACCCACTTTTCCTTGGGTAAAAGTTGATGACTCAAAGAACATTGTTGAGCAACACGAATACGATAAGCACGATCGTAAGCAGTACGAGGTTCAGCAATTTCAAGACGACGAAGAGCTTCTTGAACGAGTTCACTTTCTTCAGAAATCAAATCATCATATTTAAGACCTTTAACGTACACATGTGAGTATTTGGACATTTGAAATTTCTAGATACAAAAATTCAGACATACCAATTTGTCTGTAACCAGCAGCACCGGCATATGCCTTGGAAACAGGCTTCAAGAATCCGGAAAGAAGCTTGGAGTTTTGAACAAGTGATTTGAGTGACAAAGACATTGTGTGTATAAATCTATATGAGGATAGATAGATGTAGAGTGGGGAGAGAAGAAATTGTAAAGAGAAAAAAGAAAAATGTCAACCAAACAACCCCTCCCCCATATTCTTTTCGGCCTAGGTAATCGTCCCCTATAGATTTGGAGGGTATAATACCCCGCTGTAAAATCCTTCATTGTATTTCCAGGTGGGTGACATCATGAATCCACATACACACATACACACCAGCTGTTGTTTTCGCTCGCAATCTCAATGTTGAAATGCAATTTAGGACATTGCAAGCTCCTTTTTGTGTTTTTTTTTGGCAGTAAGGGCCTTCCAAATACTTTGCTGCGTGCTACGAGCAGTATTTCAGTACCTTGGATAGCCTTCTAATACAATAAATCACACTTGAAAACGAGAGAGGTCAATCGTAACAAAAAAATCAGAGTATGTCGGCGTTTGAATGTTGAAAGTCTCTGCTCTCCAACAGATGGCGGATTCGAACAAAATCAACAGAAAGATAACAATAGTTCCATCTAAACCCAAAGCTGCTGCAAGTGCATAACAGGCTGACACAATTATCTATCGAGCGATACTAGATTCAAGTCAAACGGTCAATAATTCAGCTCGTAATATTAGAAAAATTAAGAACCGTTTTGTGGAGCTAATATCGACTTTTTTACTAAATACAAACTACAACAAAAATACTAGTGTTATACAGCACCTTTGAGCAACGTATTTGCTGCTAGAAACACTATAGTGGACAATGTCGATTTTGAGATGAAAAAACCGTTGAGAGCTTTTTGGAGAATTTGGACGTGTATCTGTAAGGTGTTATAAATTAGCTGAAATAGATCATGGTGATAGCTGCTGATGATCGGTGATGGTTTAGCACGTTTTTGAGCAAGAAAAAGCTGTACAGCCATCAGGTTTATTGTGTCTTTTTGTTGATATAATAGTAAATTGATGCTCTCGGCCTATATAAAGGGTGGCCAAGCAAGTAAATACAGTAAATGTAAAAGAAAAAACGCTTTCATTCTCGATTCGTAATCCAAATGTATCATGGTCCAGTTTCATTCCCATAGATTTATTTGATATGAGAGTGTCAAGCTATTAGGACCTATGCTTAATCCTTGGCCTCAAGGTCCTCGAAAGTTACTGGGATGTTCCTAATTGTTATATAAATTTCAGTCGCTATCTACCATCTTTATCTCATTTCCTACACATCTGAATTAAAAGGAGGCTGTCAAGTTTATACCACAGAGCAAACTTGAGCTACTGGTAGAGAGGCGTGAAACTCCACCATACCATCTGATGGACATGCTCCCAACAGACGCAAAAAACAGAGCCGTCTATTCATGGCAGATCAACCCTTGATCCAAGCATCAAGCAAATGACTCTATCATTTGATGTCCATAGGGTAGCTTTAATACAACACTACAAATCATGATTCATAACAAGTGTGTCTATCGGCCCGGTGGCTCACCATTTACCTAATAGGGATATTGGGGTTGCAATCAAGGTGAGTGTGTGTGTATTTAAGTCTAGCTTTTTTTTTTTCCCTCTCTCAAAAAAAATTCATTTTTTTTTCTCCAAATTGCATTAACATACATACAAACACATGAAATTCAACACAGTAGACTCATCTGCTGCCAGTGAATTCCAAGATGCTTCTCTTCAGCAGCAGCAGCAACATTTCGAGCATATAAAATCTATACATTGGAGCCATGCTGACAAAGAGGACGATACCCACGTTGATGACAAGACCCATATTACAACACACAAAGCGACTCGAAACTTTATACCAAGACACTACAACAACACAATGCTCGAACATTATCGAGCCTGCCTATCTACCATTGAATTGCGTAGTCAATGTATGTGTCCAACCTGAGGCTTGTTTGACGATGCTTAATCTATTTTGCATAAATTTTAGGGTGTCCTTGGTTCAAAGACATACATGCAATTGCAAGCAAAAAGGCCAACTCCAGTACCATGACATCATTGCAAGGAAAGATCGTTGACAAGGAGAATGCAGAACAGTAATGTCATAGACAGTCTTGCTTTAATGTACATACTTATAACCATCCATAGTGAGACGGCCTGGCTTGAACAGACGACGCTCACCAAACAGTCGGTTCAATTCATTGCTGCCACTGCCACTCTAGACTTTTTCATGGCGATAGAGATTGAAAATCGACTTGATACCAGCATAACAACAGCAACAGCACGTGCGAATATTTATCTCCAATGGATCAAACCTACCTCGGTCACGCCGTCAGTAGCATTAACTCGATTGATTCAACTAGATTCCTTTCCATGGATTAGTCAATGCGACCAAGCCATCACTTTGAAGAAGCTAGAATACGATGATAGCAAGTGCTGTTTAGAGTATAGCTATCGCCAACAGCAGCAGCAGCAAGCTGATATGAGTCCATTACCTCAAGCTGTTGATATTCATCAGAAAATGAACCATCATGGTAAATGGAGGCACAGTGGATCATGGGACCCTCAACAGCAACAACAACAAACAGTGCGAAAGAATAAATTTCTCGCTTCGTCGTCGTTACTATTCACTTCTTCTTCAGCTACTTCATCACCTCAGTTGCATCCAATGACTGGCAACTCCTCGTATCCCGATAAGCAGCACCACATGATGCCTTGGCTGGCAGGAGGTGATGAAAGCGATGAGGACCAGCCACAGCTGTATAAATTGGATAAGGATGAGCTGCAGATTCAAGTGGCCTATGTACCCCAGATTACGCTAGCATTGCCCGAGAAACAGGAGTGGTCAGACAAATTTGCTCAGCTGTGTGTGCGTTGTTATCGACGTCCTTTGTCCAAATTGCGGCACCAAGAGCAGCTTGATGACAGCTATGTAATCCAAATCCTGCATCCACAACAGATGATGCAGTACTTTGTAGAAAAAGAAGAGGAATCCATGCGACTCGATGATGAGGATGACATAGTGATGGAACCGATACTTGTCAGTGTCACCATTAGTAGATCAGATAATCAAAAATTCAGTGTGAATCAAAACGAGTGGCCGATTCGACTATGGACACTGACAAGTGAAGATGACGACGAAGCTGATCAGGATGTAAATGAGGAGGAGGATGACATATTTGTGGATGGCATGGAGGAATTGTCCCAAGAATCCAACATAACAGACAGCATGCGAGCCATACCATCGCTGCCGTCTTCTTCGACGTTGATCCAAACTGTTGCGCCGGAGGATGTAAAGCACGAAAAGAAAGAGGAGACTGTAAATACTGATAAAAGCGCACTGCCAGTGATGCATCCTTTGACAAAGAAGGCGCCTATTGCGGTTGTGGAGGAAAAGCGATCTACTACCACGGATTCAAACAAAATGTAAGTTGTATAGTGCTTCAGAGCTTGCCCTGATACTCACAGATTTCCACAGTGAACCACATCAAGAGGAACATGACATTGATCTGGATGAATATAGATCGTTTGAAAACAAGATACCACTGAGCGACCCGGTAGCACTCCAGAAGATCTCTCCGCAGTTCAACGAATTCTTGCAACCATCCACCATAGCAACAGCAACGACTGTTCAATCGCCTTCCAAAGAGAATGGCCATGTTATTATCAAAAAGATTGATATACCCAACCATCCCCTAGGAGGATTCCTCAGTGAATCCACATGGAAAGACTGTAGCATTTGGGACATCAAATCCGTACTGGAAAGTACAGGCGCACGCAGAATTTGGGATAACACGTTTGAAAACAGTACATACTTGCACGCATTAACGCCCACCAGTGCATTGTGGCACACCAAGATGAAGGGAACATGGCCAGTTAGTCCCAGAGACTATGTCTGCTTTCACGGTCTATATACATCGCCATACCGCATTGATTTACTGTCGACGTCTTGCTTTGGAGATTCGTTTCAGTATAAACCGCTGCCACCACCTGTCACTGGATACACGCGAGCAACAATGGATGTCATGGGATGGCGATTGGAGCGAATGGATGATAAAACTGCCTCTGTCAAGCAAGTGATGGTGACTCAGTTTCCTACCTGGGTGATTCACTATATTACAAGTCGCTTCATTGTGCAAACATGCGCTGCTGTACAGAGTGCAAGAGAGTATTTTGAGACGTTTGGTGCGCCTCCAAGCTTGGAACACTTGACCTGTGCTCAGCTGGTAAATGTCAAGCATGACCACGAGCGTAAGAATTGGAGATGTGAATATACACGCAGATTGGGTCCCTCGTCTGATAAAGATGCCCAGGACACTGCAGCAGCAGCAACAACAGATAATGGCAATTCATTACAGAGCACGATATCCGTGGTGCGTTTGGATAAGCGAAGATGGGCAGCCAACAACAACTATGCAATCGTGATTGATCCTCCACCATCTCGAGTATCAGCACTGCAAAAAGTATGCGACCCTTACGGTGTCTGGCTTACAGTGGAGCATGACGAAGCCTTTATTATACCTCTTCGAGGAAAGATATTAGTGCTAATCAAGCCAAACGAGCTATCTATGGCCCACCAACAGCAGCCAAATGAATGCACACTTAATGTCAATGGCAACGCAATTACAATTGAGAAAGAGCTGAGAAAACCCTCACTACCGATACCTGATAGAAACAAGCAAACATCGTTCTCACAAAACTTTTTAAAGGAAGAAGAGCAAGAGATTATATCCAAGATCATTTCTCCTGACACCCAGGCTTTGTCATCTCCATCTACATCTGCTTCTGCGCCATCGACTGCAGTGGCTGAAATTCGAAACTCGGCCGCAACCATCATGACAGAAGAAGAAAAGGTTGACCAAGCATTGAACCACCTGCATGTCTCTCCCAAAGAACATGCACAAGCAGCACTGTCGTTCCTGAAACTCACTGATGAGCAATTTGGATGGACAGTGATATCTGACAATAACAAATCTGGAATTCGTATCAGCAAAAAACCTGGCGTCAAGAACTCCAGTGGATCTGCCAAAACAGAGGACAAATCAGACACTACCAACGCAACCCTACAAGTGTTTGACCCTTACATGGTGTACAAAGGATCCAAAGTGATTGAAAACTTTTCTATTGACGAGATTCGGTCTGTTGTCACCGACATTGGACACATACGTACACTGTATGATGATACCATTGAACCCAAAACAGACCTCGTAAGACAAGATGATGCGTCTGGCTGCCGAGTGATTCGACAAACCATCAAAGCATTGTTTCCTTTCAAGAATCGCGAAATCTATGCAGTGTCATGTGTAGCGCAAGAAGAACTGACGTCCATGTCAAATACAAAGCGAACCCTGTACGTGGAAAGCTCACTGCCTGGCTTCCCGCTGATCAATCCTAAAAAGACCAGGGGACATTTGTTCATGTCGGGTTGGATTTTGGAACCAATTGACCCGTACAATACAACAACTGCCAACCATCCGATTCCGTCCACTCGAGTCATCTATGTGGCCGCTTTGGATTTAGGCGACTCTGTACCCTCATATATCAGCAACTTGGCTGCAAACAATTGGTTTCCCAAGAAACTACAAGCGGTAGAATCGTATCTCAAGTCCAAGGGGCCACCTCCTATGCTTACTCAGCCCTTTCCATTGCTGGTATTCTCCAACAATACCTTGTCGAAATCAGTGCAAGATAATGTGGAATGGACATGTATCAGATCAAGCTATGATGAGAAGCATCAGTTCAAGGTGACCAATCGACTCAGGATATTGACAGAGCAAAAGAAATCGCGGCTGGAAGAAGTGCAACCTACAGCGTCGTCAAGTGCTTCATTGGTGCCGCCGTTTCGAAGGCCTAGTAACCATACATTGACACCAGAAACTAGACGAGGCTCTTTACCAACAAACACATTGCCCAAGAAACGAAGCATGGCTTCAACAACCGCAACAACAACAACAGTAACAACAACAGTGCCATCTGCTTCAACTACTAACTCATCAACGGCAGCAACGCATGCTATAAATTCTGTCACGTATCGAGCACTTACATGTCTACAAGCCACATTCGATCTACGTCCCTATAGCAAAGGCTATGAAATGCAAGCTCAACTCTATCAAACAACCCAAGACAGAAGAAAAAACATATCCAGCAAACTGGAGTTGAGTATCTCTGAACCGCCACTGTCAAATTTGTTAGATGGAAATAAGAAGAGCATGAAGCATACGGTCACTATCCAAGTACAAGGTTTATCCGCTGCTAACGAATACGAATTGGAGTTTAGCTTGATTCCTGTGCGAGAAGAGACACTGAACAGCAGGCCCACTCAACTGACTGTATCTCATGTTTTAGGAGAAGATCAGATAAACGATGGCAGTTGGCGTGGTGTCATTATGGTCAATGGTGTAGAGGCCAATGTGAATTCTGATATCAAGCTCAAGGCTTTGCATGAGGAAGAACTACAAAACAGCAATAGTAATCTGAGCAGCAAAAGCAGTAGCCATGGTGATGGGAGTACAGATCAAATAGTGTCTATAAAAGATGCCGTACCGACAGACGATGTAGAGGGTGTATCAGGCATCGATACGTTTGGAGAACAACCACCATTTTTTGAGAAAGCAGCTGTTCTTCAAGATGAATCCAAGGGTGTAGCGACGACAGCACAGTATATGGGTGGTGGTGTTGTAGCTACTGCCCTGGGCAATGTCTCTGCTGGCGTTAATGTAAGTTTACTCAAGTAAAAATGTGTGCACAAAGACTTAAAGTTCATGCAGAATTTTGGTGCCCGCATGATGAATCCATTCAGAGCAGCATCCAATTCATTTCTAGTGCCAAACAACAACAGCAACATCAATACGCCAGAATCAGCTACTCGAGATTTGTCTTCTTCGGACGATGAAGACGACGCTGATGGGCGTAATGGTAAAAGACGATTCACTCAAGAAGAAAAGAGGAAAATCAACTCAACCACAATGACAATGCATGAAATTCGACTACTCAGAAAATCGTCAGACACTATGCGCAAAGGCATGTTGCTATTGGTTATCTGTTTAGGATTAGCTGTTGTGTTTGCCTTACTGATGTTACAGCCCATGTTGGAGAGATACTATTCTTCATTTACTGTATCCTCAACCGTGGCTTCTTTGAACCATTCAATCGAAGAAGGTGTTGTACGTAGATTGATGCAAATACCTTGGTTTGGAGGCTGGAATATTCAAGTCATTGCAGTGCGCAGAGCGCATCAATAAAATGTATTTATGTAACTGAAAACAAAAACCTCATCTCCGTCTTGTCAAAGCAGTAATGATAAAATAATTGGCCTAGCTCATAGCTTGCTAAGACACCCTTTCTTTCTCATATTTGCATCGATTAATATGAGCATTATTGCATCTTTGAACATAGTGCTACTACTGCTCATATTTAACCGCATCGATAGTATAGGACAGCTAGCTGAATGTATAGTGTGTAAATTATGGAACAAACCTGCTGAAAGAACCATGTTTGGCAAAACAATACTGATGCGGTCAGAGGCAGCTGCATTCAAGCTTTGCATGCAATTGTTTAGGCAGCTCCTTAAACACGAATGAAGTAAGATACAGTTTCCTAGTTTTCCAGTATAAATATAC
Organism: Mucor circinelloides; assembly: GCA_037974945.1. Taxonomy (NCBI): domain Eukaryota; kingdom Fungi; phylum Mucoromycota; class Mucoromycetes; order Mucorales; family Mucoraceae; genus Mucor; species Mucor circinelloides. Next base: position 120,837 of record JBBNAA010000028.1, on the reverse strand, counting down.
TTTTAATGATTCAACTTTATGTAGAGTGTAACTTATCAAAATAGAGCCATGTTTTACATTTTCCCTCTCTACTAATGCTGCCCATCTTTATTACAAACACAAATCTAACGCTCTATAATTAAACAAAGAACTATAAGCACCGTCTATTATAGATGATAAAACCAATATTCATAAACTATATTAGTGTACTACCGTTTTGTTCTTTGTTTCTGCTGGTCATTGTTCTAATTGGCGCCTGGATTGCTGTATCGCCCTTCACTCTACTGTATAGAGGTGCACAAAACGTTTAAGATGTGGTCAATCATCTAGTGCGCATTGAAATTTTGACTGTGTGCCTTTCAGGGAGTAGTTGATCGACTAGTAGCTCTCAAGCTTCCAATCAATACCGTACCAAAGCTCATAGTGAAACATCCTTATTACTAGGAAAATTAAAATGCTTGAATATGGTAAGATAATGACATTGGACGTACTGATTCTGATGAACAATGGGCGTTGACTTGTTGAATGACACATGCGATGCATACAAATATCTACTAGAATACGGATGACTTTTTTCATTAATCACTTTATTTTTCGATGACCAACATAGCATCAGTGCCTGCAGAATTGTTATCCGTCGTATTTGATAACATTGAATCCAACCTTCAGTTAGCCGAATGTAGACTTGTTTGCAGAAAGTGGAATGACCCAGCAGCAAGGTCAATGCTTGGAAATAAAATAACAATAAATTCAGAGAAGGCTGCGTCTAGACTCTTTAGACACTTATTTCTGGATCCCTCCAAGATACCACTCATTCGACATTTGGATTTTCGTCTTGACGAAGATAATCTGCCTATGAACGTCTATAAGCTGCTGCTTTTGACTTTCACCCCAAGTATTGTAAATTTGACAGGCTCCGTCAAATCAAAGAGGTTTTTTACCGCGCTCTTTGATATTGTCAATACATCTCCTCAAACGTTTGCTAATCTGGCGACTTTACCGTTATATTCTGGTTCTGATGCTGATTTCAATACAACAGTAGCACTCAAGTTCAAAGATTCCCTACTTTATCCCACCTTAAGATTATCAGGACAGACAACACAAACGACAAAAGATTTTCTCAAGGATTTGGATCAGTTTCAAAATTTGGGCATGGTGATACTTCGAGGACATGTAAATGGACTTGAATGGATGGAAGATTTGCTCAAGAGTAACTCTGATTTGGAAGGATTTGGTGTTATAAACTTTGAATTTAAGGGCTTTCGTCCCACTTTGACGAGAACCGGAGGCATGGATTCGTGGCTCGCTTCTAGTGTGCAGCAAGAAAAGGCGTTGCAATATTTGATGATCAGCTCAGTCTGCCGCCCTGAGGTGCTAGAGTACTTTTCTTACAAGTACCCAGAATTAAAGTACATTGAATTGAAAGGTAGAGTTTGGTTACCTGAGAGAGGTCTTCCCACGGAATCTGATGTCTTCACAACGGTGGATCGAATTCTCAATGTGGTCAAGAAGATTGAATGCAAAATCATTAGCCTTGTACTTCCAAGAAACGCTTCGTTAATGGCAGCTATTAAATACGTATCTGGCCGAGAAGAGGATATTGAGTTTAGTATTGCAGATTTTAGAGGCGAAACTGAAGTGATCTTGAACTTGACAAATGTGACCGACGAGATACCTACCGATGGATTTTTGCAGTTATTTTATTGACCTAGTTTTGATTGTATTAATGCGAAATAAATAATGATCAATAGCTCCTGATAAAGACCATTTACACGAATATGGATAGTCTATCAATACAAATAGTGACCCAGGTTCAATGTGATAAAAAGTGCCTTTTGAACGATGTATTTTTTTTTCATTGTGGTGCTGCCCATAATAAGAACAAAGGCGAGAAAAGTGGTCGATACTGGTGGCCAAAATAATATTTGTGCGGAAAATATATTCTTCTTTAATTGCTCTCTTTTACCTACTTTCGTTTTTCGTCAATGACATGAAGTATTGGTTCCTGGATCATGATCAATGTTCATGAAACCTCTTTGTTATTGAATTCGACAATAAACACTTGTGGCTTAATGCACTGAAATGTATGGGGCACAAGTATCCAAGTTTTACCACAATTAAATCAAATAACAAGTTTGATAACGTCTGTTCTGACCGTTTGAAGCACATCCTGAATGCAATTGAAATGAAAAACGTGGTTAGAAATTATGGATTTGAAGGAAGTCATTAGATTTTTGGATATCGCCATGAAAGCATTGAGTTTCGAACTAGACAAAGAGATCATTTTTAGTCTACCAGTATCAATTGGTATCGCTCTGCTCACTTATAATATCATAGTAAAGGCGATCTTACAGCGTAGTAACCTATCATGCTTTGATTTGGATTTCGGTATCTCAAAGCACCAATGGAAAAGTGTGGGGTTGAAAAAGCTGCGAAAGTTGATATTTTGGCACCCTTGTTTTGAAGTCTGCAGCTCTTTTTATCTTTCCTTCACAACACAATTCATCATGTTTGCTGCTCGTCGTATTGCCACCTCCGTCGCTCCTCGCATTGCTTTTAAAAACGTTACTTCTGTTGCTGCTATTCGTCCTTCCGTGATGGCACCTGCAGTTCGTTCCTCTACTGCCAGCATTGCACGCTTTTTGAACACCAACGCTATTGAGCAAAAGCGCGCTACTGTCCAGCGTAATTAATATAAAATTCTACCAAACATTCACATTTACTTACTCGCATGTACGATATAGACCCTGCTCCTCAATGGTCTGCCAGTGCTCTCGTTGATGGTGAATTCAAGGAATTGGCCTTATCTGACTACAAGGGAAAGTTTGTTGTTATGGTCTTTTACCCAGCAGATTTCACCTTTGTTTGTCCTACTGAACTTTTGGCTTTCAGTGACCGTATTGAGGAATTCAGAGAGAAGGGCGCTGAAGTTGTTGGTATCAGTGTAGAGTAAGTAGTGCGATTTGTGTGTTTGTTTGACATTTTGTTTACTGACATTTTCTATCACAGTAACGTTCATTCTCATTTAGGTAAATTATAATAGTTACAAAAGACAAGTTGAAAGAAACGCTCTGACATTGATATATATATATAGCTTGGACCAATCTCCCCAGAAAGCAAGGCGGTCTTGGATCCATCAACATTCCCCTTGGTAAGTAAATGCACATAAAAGTGCTTATGGAGTGTAACTTAATTTGGACGTAATATAGTTTCTGATATCAAGAAGGAGATTTCCACCAACTACAATGGTAAGTTGACCAAAATGATTTATATCTGGGTTTGGGTTATTGATGGAGTGATCTAGTTTTGATCCCTGAGGAAGGTTTGTCTCTTCGTGGTTTGTTTGTCATTGATCCCAAGGGTACTCTTCGTATCAGCACCATCCACGATTTGCCTATTGGTCGTTCCGTCGATGAGACTTTAAGAGTGATTGACGCTATCAAATTCACTGATGAACATGGCGAGGTCTGTCCCGCCAACTGGCAAAAGGGTGATGCTACTATCAAGCCTGATCCCAAGGGCTCTCAAGATTATTTCAGCAAAGCCAACTAAAAAAAATAATAATAATAAAGAGCAAGTACGCTTATTAAAGTTAAAGTTATTTATGTAGAGGGTATATATGTACAATGTGTAAATTTCAAGGCATTAGATAAATAACATTTATACTTTTGGTTCACTGCTTCCATTTGTATTCTGCATCATGTTTTGCTGCTGTTGTTGCTGTTGTTGCTGTTGTTGCTGTTGTTGCGTATAGGAGCTGGAAAGTGCATTACTGTTTCCTCCACCTCCATTATCCACAATGGCGCCGTATCCTTTCATCCTCATTTTGATGCCTGTGGACTCTGAAGAGAGCGTGCGATTCAGTGCTTCAATGGGAGGTGTGCTGACTCGAATAGATGGTATGACTGATTGAAGTCGTTTATTTGGCACACGATTGACCTTGATCTTTTTCTGAACTAGAGGGGTAAATCAGCATTCCTATAGAGAACGAGTGCTTTCATTGTATTTTACCATCCACGAATACATCTGTTTCATCCACAATTTCCTATACATGTTTCATAGATGAGTTTTTCCGTCCATCAAGCTTTTTGATAACTGAATCTCACCTCTCCAATTAGCCCCTCAATTACATCTTCCAATGTAATCACGCCCAAAGCACCGCCGTAACCTCCAGGATTACTTGATACTATAGCCATATGGCCTGTATTGTATGCAATGAGTGTATTGGTAATATGAAATCATGCCAAGCCCCTACTTTTGCCCTCTTGAAAAAAGTTTAAAATATCCAGACAGCTTGTTTCCGGAAATGTTTCTGGTAAAGCGCTTAATTGAAAATGACTCACGGGAAGTTTGTCACCCACATCATAACTGATCAGGCTCTTAACGAGAAGCATTCCAATGTAATTGCAGCTATCATCACATTCTTTGATGGGTATTCTGGAGTAGCCGTTTCTAAGAATCTGTGCGCATTTGTAAGTTTGAGTGTTGATCCATTGTTACTAATTTTTGATAACCACCTTTTGTACCAAATCCTTGTCCAGTATTGAATGAAAAGATAGCGTAAATACGTGTTGCATGGGTGTCATGACACTGGCTACTGATTTCTCCTTTAGATCAAGCACTGATTTAATGATGTGAACCTCATCCTCTGTCAGCCCCTCAATATCATCGTCTGATTGGTGAAGCGACACTAGTGTTTTCAAGCCTATCGTGTTGAACACGTTCATTTCGAGTTGTTAGTTTGAATAAAGGAGCTGTAAAAAGAAAAATACTCGCCTGCTTTTTTGTAAATTGTACCATGCGATTCACCCAAAAAGTATTGCAATAGATAAGATGTTGGATATGCGACTGGATACATCATATACATGATAACCAGAACAATGCTACGCGAAGATTGTGAATCAATATTGGAAATACCTCTCCCAATGTACAGCAACTTACGGCGAGCATTTGGCTCCAATGGCCAGACCATATCGAACACATATAGCTATAAAACATGCATAATTTAATGTCAAATATGAAACAAGAAACCTTATCTGCACACTCTTACATTGAGGGATTACTCTAAACGAAACGTGTTAATCTGTTAGGCACAATTTAATTTAACCTTATTTCGACGCATACTCTCCAAAGATGACAATCAAAGCAGTAGACAGCAAGACTGCTAGCCATCCGCCTCCTAAAATCGAGTCCAGAACAATGGGAAGTGTTTCGTTGACAATAACGTTTGATAGCAGTAGAGTAACCAGCACCCAGTATTTGCCTTTGTTCAACAGGCCCAACACACGTATAGCATTCTCCTTTTCGGATTCTGAGCCAGATTGCACCATGACTTGGAGGTTTGTTTCATCAAGGCCCATCAATCCCAATGTCAGTCCTGCACAGGTCTGTTACGCAATGAATGGCGTCTGTACAACATATGCTCTTACCAGCAAAGAAACCGCCCATCACGACAAGAATGCATACCGTAATTATACGCACTATGTATTGCTCTGTTGTCGTTGTTGCCGTATCTGCATGACTTTCAGCATGAATTGCAATAGAGGGACTAGTGGGAAATGAAAATACAGGTCCAAAAAGCGCCATCAACAAAATATGACATATTCTTGCGTGCCTTACATCTTGGATAAATGTTGATTTCATGATGAGAATGAAAAGAAAGAGAGAGAGAGAGTAAGAGAGAGAAAAGGAAAAAAATTGACAACAGCCTGTCTTTGCATAAAATGTGGTGCCTTCTGTTTCAAACCAACTTGTCACTATTTATACAGTCCTTTTTTCTTGATTTTCATGCAAGCTCTCATAGTTGATGAAAATATCCCGAGACGGCCACAACTGCAAGCTCTCAAAACATGTGTACCGTCTTTATATGTAATTGCATTGCTACAGTGGTGCCCCGATATAAGAGACTGATGGGTGAGGCCAAAAGTGTCTCTTATATTGAAAGTCTCTTATATCGGAGTCTCTTAAATCAAGGTACCACTGTACTTAACCTTAATGCAACAACCAACACTAGCAATGCTTATTTCTACTGTGCACACTGCGAATACTCTTTTAACTCAAAACCATACTTCAAAATTCATTTGAGACGAGTTCACCAGTATTGCACCATGAAGCTATAAACGTGAAGTTAAGAGCAAAGTTAACTTGATGATGTGCAGAGCATAGCGCCATCAATGGAATCGCCATATTTATTCTAGTCATTTTGCGATATCAAGCGTGTAAATTTACAAGCACTGAACCAAATTGTGCCAAATACGATTATAAAATCAATTCTATCTAATTAGGTTTCTCTAAATCTGAAATTGGTGGTGGAGGCTTTGAAAATAACGAACGCGCAGATGATTGTTGTTGTTGTTGTTGTTGTTGTTGCTGTGGTTGAGGTTGAGGTTGAGGTTGAGGTTGAGGTTGTGGAAGAGAACTGGGTAATTGAGTGGGTAATGTACCACCATAAGATTTATACAATGCAGATACCAAATCTGCTGGGCTTTGATAATTTTGTTGTTGAGTGGTCACAGGCTGATGCTGTTGCTGCTGAGGAGGGTAGTATTGAGGAGGAGCAGCAGGAGCAGAAGATGAGGCGCCCATGTAATCGTCCATCAAATCGGCATAGCTTTGTTGCTGACGAGGAGGAGGAGGCGCATGTTGCTCATAAGCGGCTAGTGCTGAACCAAAATCATCAGGAAGGTCTCTTGCTGGCCTACGCTGCTGGTATCTCTGTTGTCCTCTTTGTCGAGATGGTTGCTGTTGTTGTTGCTTATTCATTTGCATTGAAATATCATCTATCGGTAGTCCTTTCTTTTTCCTACGCATTCAATAGGCATGTTGGTATCTACAAACGTATATTGCACTGATGCATATCTTACATTTTCTTTTCTCTGTTCTTTCTCTGTCTATATTCCATTTCCTTTTCGTCATCAGAGAACTCCAATTCCTACATATTCCCTGGATTAATACGCAAAGCTCTCATGCCAGAGGAAAGCGTAACTTACATCTTCACCGACTTCTTCATCATACACGTTACTAGCATCTGTTCCCTTCATTTTTCTCAACTTTTCTGTTTCCACAATCTGGGTCTTTTGATAGCTGGGGACAAAATAGACATCCTGGCCCACTTTGGCAAATTCCTGATTGATTTCCTTGGCATCGTTGAATCGCACTGAATAATAAGGACGAGCAACAGGACCAAATGTCTCGAACACTTCACCCATTACTTCTCTGTTTTCGTACACCAGCAACGAGCCTTGATCCAGAGTGCTATATTCGCTATGTGGCTTACAATGAATCACAATCACATTATCAATGACTTGAAATATGGAGCCAGCAAAGATGATTTCCGTTTGAGCGTTCATTTCAAATTGAGGCTTCTCCACGACAAAATCCACGATTTCATGTGCAGTTTTCACTATACCATCAGGGTATTGTTCGTCATCCTCATCGCCCATAACCTTTTTGGTAGTAGTCTCCACCTCATCATCATCATTGTCCTCGTTATCATCGTCACTGCTGCTACTGTCAGTACTACTACTGCTGTTGTCACTATCATCCTCGTCGCTTGAAATGTCGATATCGCTACTTTCATATCCTTTCTCGGTCTTTCCAGCAATTGCTTTATCGAGGGTATCATCCATTTCCATCTAGGCACAGTTCAAATCAATTATTCTGATGATTTCAGAAGAGTATGTTACTTACAGGTTCTGGTTTGACAGATTGAGCGTTAGATGCCACTTCAACATTAGCGGGATCGACAGCCTTGGAAGGCTCGGCTTGTGCTGCCTGTCCATTGGTTTGCTCCACCTTGACAGCGGGAGTTTGAGGCAGGCCTTGAACAGCAAATTCAGAGACTACAGCAAGATCGTTAGGGATATTACTCATTGAAAAGATGGAAAAGGGATGATGTATGATAGAAACGAGCAAGAAAATCTTTTATCTAGGTAAAACAAGTCACCGTAAAGCAAGCAACATTATGCATAAACACAAAAGAAACAAACCATCAAATCACAAATGAGACGCACACCCTCCTTAAGCTGAGCTTTGGCGAATCATTTGACCAAAATTTCATACATCATCGTTTTGTTACACATGTAAAAAAAAAGCACTATTAGAAATGAAATACCAAGACAAAGTCGTATATGAACAAAGAGCTCGGACATGTGGTTTTTCCGATTTCGAAACAACAATGACGGAGTTGATCAAAGGGTTGAATCTCTGGGCGATGATGAAAGTGTATGATGATGATATTTATTTTGGGGTTTCTCATTTTTTTTTTTTCTTCTTCTTCTTTCTTGTTTCTATCTAACAAACATTTACATATCCTAAAATGAGTTGGAAGGTAAACTCTTATTGGAATAGGACGAGCAATGGCTAATACAAGCGTTTCATCAGGGCTTTCAAAAAGCTGTCAATCGCTTACCATATCAGTTATTATCAAAGAAAAATGAAGGTAACACTCGCTTGATGTCTTTTGCTGCAATTCGTCTCATACGGCATTTTAGGTACCAAGGATGCCGAATACATGCAATTAGAGAAAGTTTTCAACGAGTTTACCAAACTTGTTGAAGTGCTTGCCAAGGATGCTGGAATCTTTCGTGATAGCATTGCAGGTAATGAAATATACAAAACAAGGTTTTGAAACCCTATTTTTGCAAGAAGAAAAAAAGCTGAACATTTTTGGTCAATAGCACTTTTGTCTAATCAAGCCAATATGGCACAATACTTGGCCGTCATTTACGATGCTGCACTGGGCACAGAAGTGCCAGAGGGAATGGTTCAAAAGCGATTTCAACAAACACCGGCTAATCAATTACAGGCTGTCAATGACGCAGAGGCAGCAATGGCTTATTGCAGAGATGAGGTGTTACCAGAATTAGATGTGGTTGACCGAGATATTGTACGACCTCTTTTGGAGTTGACTGAAATTATAAAGACGATCAACAAGACCATGGTTAAACGTAACCACAAGTTGATTGACTACGATAGACATCGCATTGCTATACAAAAGCTAAATGCCAAAACAGAACGAAGTTTTAGTGAAGAAAAGCAAATTTTCAAGGTATGTAAGAAGAAGAAAAAAAATGGCTGAGAAAAAGTGTATTGGCAATTGTGCTGAGGTATATGATAAACAGATTCAAGCACAATTGGACACAGCAACACAAGACTACAACTATCTCAACGACATGTTAAAATCTGAATTACCTCGTTTCTTTCAACTCAAGGCGAGCTTCATTCAACCTGTTTTCGAAAACTTATTCAACATGCAATCTCGCATCTACGGTATGATCTACGCTCGCTGCTTTGAATTGCTGAACCAGAATTTGGATTCTTTTGTCACCAACACGATGGGTATCGAGGAAGGATACAACTATCGCAAATCCCAGCGTGATGTTCGTGCCGAATTTGAAAATATGGATCTACTTAAATCTGGTGGAAAAGCTTGGTTAGCTGTTTCTGGCGGGGCTAATAACAGTAAATTATCGTTACAAGAAAGAGCTGCTCTCAAAGCAGCAGAAGCCAATGGTGGAGGTGTTAGCCCCAATATGGGTAATGCCAATAGTTTTGATCCTTACTACAATCAAAGTGCTCCTGCAGCTCCTCCTGCATATGGTCAAACTGGTTTGACACTAGATTCTACACCCATGGGTTATGAAAAGCAACAGACGCAACCTGCTTATCAACAACCTTATCAACATCCTGTAGCTCCAGTTCAACACAACCAACAAGCAAAATTTGTGGTGGCACTATACGATTATACTGCACAGGCTGATGGTGATTTGAGCTTTAGAAAGGATGACCGAATCGAGATTATTGAAAAGACAAATGATACTAATGATTGGTGGACTGGTAGATTAAATGGTATTACTGGTGTATTTCCAGGTAAGGAAGAGCAGAGAATGAATATATGTGAGCTTTTAGTAATGCATTGTACGTGTAGGCAATTATGTTCAGGAGTTTTAGATGGCATTAGTGTAAATTATGTATATGTAGCATGAATAAAATTAGCTGTACTGTAATGATACGTTGACTTGTTGTCCCAGAATAAGCGATAAAGATTTGATTAGTTAATTGAAACTGCAGGAATGAAATGAAACTTGCCCAAAATATAGTGTTGTTTGAATAGAGAATTGAAATCCCTATTTCCTGTCCAGAAAAGAGAGAACTAGATCATTGAATGTACATCGGCTTTGGTGGTTTGTTTTCTCATCAAAGCAAGGCAATGTGACGCCGAAGAGAAGTTGAGCCAGACCAGCGAGACCGATGGCGAGTGCAGAAACTTGGCCTCGGCAAAGAGAGCGGAAGACATTAGGGCTTCTTGAGTTCATAAGATGCGATACAATCCAGATATCATCGGTTCTTTCCCAACTCGAATTGGCGTTTCTTCCTTCATTGGTTGCTGGAGTGATAACAAGATCTAACAGCGTCTGGACAATCACAATAAATGTTGGCAGATTCTTGCAATTTGTCTGGCGTGTTACAGCTGTGTAGACTGTTGGATGATAAAATCGATTCCACTGTAGTTATTTGTCGTCCACGCAATTCCTTGTTTCTCTGCAGCGATTTATTGTGTACGTTTAATCCAGCTCCTTGATTGAGCTGTTTGGACGAGAAAGTGAGAGTTGCAGGTGGCTTCATACATTCCAATGCCTGGGCATCATCGGCTAGAGCGGCCTTTGCACCGCTGATATAGTGTCTATCCAAACCAAAGGCGATTCCGTATAATGAGTAGGGATAATTCAAACTTCTAGTATATCTACACATTGCCAAGCTCTTTTATATTATCCTCGAAATTAAACCTTACAGGTCAAACAATGTATGCGATAGTTTTTAAGCATCTAAACACTGTAGGTGAAATACAAGATTCTGCAATTATGGCACAGCAATAAACGCTTGGTAAAATGTCAAGGCTCTCCGGCAAAACTATTGAGAAATAGAGGCTTTTAGTAGCTATGATTTCTGTCTCTTTTGAGAGAAAAACAATAAATTTCTACTGTCTTCTGCAGGATACGAGTAAAACAAAAGAGACACTTGCCATTTGGGTATCCAGTGTGCTCATGTACAGTAAATGAGGCAACAATTCCCTGTCATACTGGCATTAATATGGTATTCTGGAGACTTTTATTGCATTCATCTAATTACTAGAACTTGAAAAGAGCTATTATTTGCAGAAAATCTTGTGCCTTCAATACTCTTCTGGCTCTGAACAAAGCATTAAACGCAATGTATGTATGGTCAAAATAGAATCATGCACATGAAATGTGTAGCATCTTACGAAACGGCGGTAGTGCCTTGTGTTGTTTTCTCAATGTTAACCATCGCTTGTATCGAATTGCCAGAGCACTTCTTGCGTCTATCTTTATTGATTTGGACTTCTGTGATTTCAACTTTATTGGTTTCGTCGATTACATTCATTGATGATAAACTTGTTACTTCAACTTCGACAATGGTGGATCAATTCAAAGGGTCCAGCGGAGAGCTCTTTTTACTCTAGTAACTACTGCTCAACTACTGTAGACCATACTACGGTTTAGTTGTCTTTGTCCTCTACCTCGTTGTCTGTCTGTCAATTTAAAGGCTTTCAATAATGGAAGACAAGGTAGATTCTGGGTAAATACTGTTAAAGTGTGCAAGGATTCTATTCAAGAAAGAATACAAAACAATGTCTCTATTTGTCCTGTATTCGATGCTAAATCGATGTTACATCTGTCAAATAATGCGCTTTTCAAATGTCCTTTACTCGTTGAGACCTGGAAAAAGTTTACTGAAACACTTCCATTTTTGGTAGCGATGTAGCAATTTTAAAACTTCTGATTGGTGGAAATAAAATTTCGGTTTCTAGTTTCGTTTACGGAAGTAGCTCTACTGTTCTTTGTTACTTGCTTTTTAAATAAGAAATGTGTTCGAGGCAATTGTTTTTTTCTACCAAAAGTGAGACTGAAGCTTCAAAAATACTATCAAAGATTACGCTTCAACCAACTCCCTTCATTTCTCTGTTTTTGATGTAATGTTTTGAAATGAAATACTTAAAATGATTACATTCAGTTGCCATGGTCATCTGGCGAATTAAATCAAAGCGGCGAATCATGCACGTCTCCAAAAGAAGAAAGCTGTACCCCTGAATCTTGATTTGTTTTTACCACCGACAATCTCCGCTTTTCTCATTTTTGATCTACTCTAGTTTTGCGCGGAACCTGGAAAGATTCCCGTACAAAGTATGTGAACTAAGCATACCGTTTAAGGTTATACTTTTTTCAATGAATTCATTGCATGAACCAAACAAATGACAGCTGCAAAAAAAAAAATTCTTAATAAATATGATTTATTGTAGGTTGTAAAGAGAAAAAAGAAAAGAAAAGAAGAAACGCTAAAGCAAAAATGTGTGCATTTGGAAACTGAAAAATAAATACGTATGTATGTCAAAAATAGAGGAAGAGAACATAAATGAAAAGGTTACATAAGTTTTTGTAGAGGGGGAGGGAGTTTGTGTGATATTTTTTTTTTTTTTTTTTTTTTTGGTATGAAAGGTGTGGGCATAATGAGAGAGATATAAAGGTTTTTCTTTTTTTTTTGCTCGAAAAAAAAAATGGGTATAGGAGGAGGTGGTAAAACGGGTTAAGAATATAAAAGGTCGGTAGAATCATACACATATTGTTTCATTTTGCTTCTTCTTAACATGTAGGTAAGACATGGTTAACGAATCTTGCAAGTTCAATGGAGGTCGAGCATTTCAATAATCTGCTTTGAACATGAGCATCAATTTCCTATTGACAAAGAAGAAGTTTTTAGTTGAGATTCAATGTATTGGTAAGACAAAACTTACGGAAAGAACATCTTTTGCTGTGGGTCTTGTTTGTGGTACTTCATCCAACAACCAGGCAACCAAACCACGCATGTACATGGTAGGATAACTATAAGTGAATGTTGGACTGGGCTCAGTCAAGACAGTAGAGAATAATTCCATTTCATCCTTGATAAGATAATGAGGAGGAACACGATCCATCATTTCAATGACGGTGATACCAAGTGACCACATGTCAATCTTTTCATTATAATATTGTTCCCGAATAACTTCGGGTGCCATCCATTTGCTTGTACCCAGTCGGTCACGATTACGTTTGGTTGTACGAGTAGCCAGGCCAAAGTCAGCTATTATAGTGTTTTAGAGTTAGTAATCTGCGGTACATGGAAGAAAAGAGAAAGTGAATTGTTCACACAAAAAGAGACTTACCCAGCTTGACTTCACCATTCCAGCCTAGCAACAAATTCTCACATTTGATGTCGCGATGAATAAAGCCCTTTGAATGCAAATAATGCAAAGCCTTGAGAGTTTCACAAGCAATATGGATGGTATGCTCTTCTGGAATACCACGTTGACAGAGTACAGCAAAGACAGAACAACGCATTAAATCCATGGCCATCCAAACATCATCACGCCACAAAGTCACCTCACGAAGTCGAATCAAGTTTGCGTGACCAGAAGACATGATACGGAGTTCTCTTACGATGGCTGCTTTATATTCACGATCGGGGTCTAGTCGACATCTTTTAATAGCTAAATGTAGGTTCTTTTTGTACTTGTGAGTAGCACGTACGACGGAGCCGTTCACACTAAAAAAGATTATGAGTCAATACAATTACAAAAAAAAAAGGGACTAGATAATACATACCCTGTACCAACTTCTTTAAATCCAGCATACTTGTTGCGAGGATCCAGTGTAGATACAGAAATTTTTTTCTGATGTGATAGAGCTTTACGGATTCTTCGTTCAAATTCATTTTCAGAGCGCACAAGAGGAGGTAATTGAGGAATTTCTGTAGTGGGGCCTACAGGATACCAACGTCTCTTTTCTAATTTATTGCTTGATGGGTATTCACGTAGACTGAATGTATTCTCTTTATAGGGTTCCGATTTTAAAAAACAATCAGGACCAAATACATTTGGGATTTCGTAGAAACCAGGAGGACGCCAGATTTCCTGTAAAGCCAAGTTAGCCTCTAGGGTGCAAATCTTTTAGTGTGGTAATAATACCTTGGTTACGGTAGTATTATTGTTAGATGTTGAACTGTAATAAGATGGCTGACGAATACAGCCAGTAGATCTACGTTTCAATGTCATATCAACCATTAAACTGGGCTTTTCGGTTGTGAGCGATCTTGATTTACGTAGTTGCTTTTGGTTTGTTGGAAGTGAGCTTCTTTTATCAAAAACCTGATGTGTGTTTGTTGTTAATATCATTGTATATGTGTGTGTGAAAAAAAAAAAATTTTTTTTTTCAAGGTCTTACATTGCTATTTCTTTCTTGATCTTTTGCAGCAGCAAGAATATGTTTACCAAACTTTTGGTGATTTGGGGATGTCAAAGTATTGTTGTTTGTGTTATTAGTGATGTGAATCATTTTGATTGAAGATTAAATATGAGAAGAAGAAAAAAAGTCTATAAGTTGTGTTTGTATCTGTGATTTGAATATGAGTGTTCCTGATTATTGAATCATGCAATTGGGATGTAAAAAAAATAAAAGAAAAGATTTGATCCTCTTTTCCTGCGTGTGAGAAATAAAGAAAGAAATAGAAGGAAGAAAGAAAAGAATGAAAAAAAAAGACCCCCTCCTTATAACCCCATTTTATAATTTTCTTGTGTTCAAGTACAAATAACAGACAGTAACCACATGTCGTTTTGCACCTTCTGAGTTTGAGATCATACCTTGGAAAGGCATATAATCCAATTAAATCACTAGTAAACATGTACCTTGACCAATGAAAATGACATTTTATTCATCGATTTGATTTGTTTTTAGTGTTTGCTTTTTTAATTTTAATGTTGTATGATGATATTAAATCTTTTTTTTTTATCAAATTTCTCATAAAACAAATCCATCTGCATCGCCGCTTTGATGGAATTGTTTGCGCCGTTATTCGTAAGTTCAATTAATTTAACTCAGTAATATTTTAATTGTAGCTCATCTTCTCGGTTTGATTCAATGTCAAAAGCCCGAGTGCTATAGCAGTGGTAAAAAGTAGTAGGCGTTTGAAAGCACGGTATTCATGGCCCAAAAAAGGGCACCACGTTTTATTGATTGTATCATAGTGTTTGATACTATAAAAGTAAACCTGTTGTACCTGTATGTTTTTATAAGGGAACAGCGAGTGGAATTGACATTGAGACATGTTGCGCAAAAATCTCAAGTGTTTTCATTGCAACTGGTGATGGAGGGAAAAAAGGCAAATGTTGTCAATAAATTCGAGTGGACAGTTCATGCCAGAAAACAAAGGTCGCGGTGATGACACACATGAAAGAAAAATTACTTGTGAATTTAGCATGGCCGGTGGTGGTAGATTTCTACTGTACTTGGCATGATAACTGACGGCAAAGAGTAGCTACATATGACCATCCACGGTGATTTCCTGCAGCCTTGCGATTTTCCTTTGTTCTCATGCATAGCTTTTTCTTCTCAATTGACACTAAGGATAACCTTGGCATACAACAATTACATTGTTCTAGTCATAATTATAATACTAGCATACAACTCGGATACGTTTATAGCGTGTGGTACAATAGGCATCATTTCATATATTGAAAAACGTGGGCCAAATTTACACTGTGATACATGATTGCTGATCAATTCTGTAAGATGACAATGTTGAACAAATCCTGATACACGTGGAATGTATATATACCAATTCCACATGGCTCTGTTGTCTGTGCTTCCAACCATCATCATAAGGATATTATTACATTGATTAAATTCGGCCAACTGCCTTTCTAGTAAAACACTTATCCGACTGATCTTTTTCCACATTACATGGTGAGAACAAAAAGGTTTTCGCTTGTTAAGCTTTGGTTTCAAACTTTTTTGACAATATATTCTATAGTGAAGAGTATGGTCACCTATTCAAATTAGTGTTAATTGACAACTCTAGTGTTAGTGAATCGAATCTACTACCAAGATTCACAATAAGTCTATTTCTTTCCAGATGAGAATCACCTGTCACCCACAAATAGCTAAGCATCATATTAGTCAAATGAATTCAATCTAGAATCTAAGGATACGATAGGCATTGAACTTGCTACAAGGAATCTTGAAATAGGTAATTGAACAGCATGTCAATTTCCACTTTGTAGTTACACAAATAACAATGATTTTGAAAGATGCACATACCGTCAAAGCACAGATTTGGGATAAAAGTGGACAGGAAAGATACAGGGTAATTACTGGAGCGCCCCACTTACAGTCGGCATTATTCTAGCTATTATCGAGGTACCGCAGGTGCTCTATTAGTTTATGGTAACTATGCACACACACACACACACACACACACACACACACACACAGCCTCTCGAGCTCATCTCACTCATATGTAATTCTAGACATTTACACGTTCAATTTCCTTCCAGAATGTGGAATATTGGCTAAAAGAGTCATGCTGAACCTAATATTGTCATCACGTTGGTTGGCAACAATTGAATTTGAGTGAATCAGGCCGTCAAGTGAGCACAGAGCAAGGCGGCGCACTCGCTGAGCAAGAAGGTTTTTCTGTTTTGTTTGTAGACATCTGCATTGTATGCCAACAATGTCGACAAGGCTTTTTCCACTGTATTCGATACCATTTACTGCAACTTGCCAAAGAAGCAAGCAAGCGCAACAACAACACAATCGACCTGTATATAAACAGGGAGAGAGAAAGAGAGAGAGAGAGAGAGAAGGGATTTAATTAAGATCTCCCAATATTATACGAGGAGGACGAGACAGCACAAATGAACAAACCACCATCAACACTGCAGCAAAATGGGGATATTGTTGATTCAAGACATTTTATTTACATTATACTATATGTACACATCGGATTAAATATTATTTAAGTCTCTTTTGATACTTCTTGGAGAATGTTGATGTTGAGTAGCATGACCGAAACCAGTGTGATGTTCCTTCTCATTTGCGTCATTTTGTTGTTTATGGGATTTTTGATTTTGAGAGGTGGATGAAACGCCTTGATTGTCTTGCAAAGATGATTTTGAGTCTTCGGTCCAAGGGACATTGACGGTGCCATGACCGGTAGAGGCTTGTTGTTGATGAGAGTTCATTTTTTTATTTTATTGATAGAATGAAAAAAAAAGAAAAATGCAGATGGGAAGAAAAAGAGTCGAGTTTTTGTACATGATGCGATACAACTATTTGATAGGTTTTTGGAATATGTGATTTGAATTAGATTAACTTTACTTTTTTCTCCTTCAAATAGTCTCGTACGTCACTATAGCGTAATATGTAAATGTCATTAGCCTCAAACAAGAGACTATCATCATTGATCTCTACATGGCCAATATCGCTTAGAACACGACAAAACACTGGAGCATCTAAATTTGGCTCAACCACCATATTCATGTCGACTGAAATCTCATCTTGTTTATGCTGTGATCTGGGTAATTGATGCAAAAATGAATCATGGTTGTGGCTTTCAATCAATTCTTGGTATCTTCTGGCATATCCAATTTCTTGAGACGACAGCAATTCCTTCAAGTCGGGCTGACGCAGTAGATACAATGTATATTTCTCAATCTATATCATACTTTCCATTAGACGCTGTATTGCCCCCCCCCTCCTTCAGAGCTGTCAAATCCACTTGCCTTCCATAATCGACATCTCAGATAACTTTTTAATAAATACTTGACTCGTTCAATTTCTGTCTGATACAGCATACTCTCAAACTTGTTTTCTGTTTGTGATTCCATTGATTCCATGATATTCTCTGCCTAGTGTTCTGTTGTCAATGGCTGCATCACACACACACACACACACACATACAAGATACCACTTACCTGTGCTTCAATAGCTAAAATCAAAGGCTCTACAAGTGAATGTTCATATGGCAGTATTTCAGGTGCATTGCGTTCATCCATCCAAATTTTAGTCAATGAATCAATGGTACCTCCCATAGGACGACTGATGATGCCATCATTGCCAACACCAAATAACGAAGCATCAAAATCTGAGGGTGCTTGTGTGTCTGCAAAACTGGAATCATCCTCATTGTTGATAGCGTCTCTGACAAAGGAAGGCAGCGAAGAGTCCATAAAACTCTCTGGCTCCTCGGATTGTGTATGTGAGTACATGGATGGTCGAAAGTAGGTGGGATGGTTGAAAGAAAGGCTTATATTCAAGGACGTGTAATTTTTTCTGGACCCCTTCTTTTTTTTTATATCAGTAGCCAGCAGGAGTGGTATAAGAAGTAGCCTCATTAGAAGTCCGTTAGATCAATATGGATGCAATCACTTTTTATGCAAGCCATCTTTCTTAATCAACGGGGAAGTCATCATCAGAAAGCTAAATAGGAATAAAATTACACATATTTATTATTGTACACAGATTATAAACTACAGTTAAAAGAACTCGTGTTCCTCATTTTCAGGACTTGAGGTAACAGTATCTTCAAACGGATTACTATTAAGTGGAGCTACTCGTTGTTGTCTTCTAGATGGCATAGTGCGACTACGCTGCATAATGTTCTCCTGTCTCGTTCTTGTCATAGGTACACTCAACTGACGTCGAAGTTCAACAGCTAATTGAGGCACTTCCTCTTCCTCCTCCTCATCAGAAGTATCCGAGTCAAAATGATGAGATAAGTGAGCTTGGTAAAACTCAACAGGAAGCGAATTATGACGAGCCATGGGTTCGTTTGTTAATGCGACATTTACGTCAATTAGTTGCTGTATAGGAGCAGTGTGTCGTCGTGCAATATGCTGTGTATCTGTTGTTGCTGCGTCAGTGACATCTTGCTCTTGTTGCAATACGCCAAATTCGTCTAATGAAATGGATCGTATATTATGTGGTGCTTCTTGTTCCTCGACTTCAGTCTTTTCGTCTTGAGGATAGGCCAGTTGAGCTTGGCTTGCATTGGGTGTGAATGACGAGTACATTTCAATGTATTCAGATGTTACGTTGCGTTCGTTTTGTAACTGTCGGGGCATCAGCATGTGGAATGGAGGCACAGGTGGTGGTGGGTTTGATAATAGAGGCGCTTCTTCAGAATGATTGCCGCCAAAAGAAGAGGTGTACGTCGTATAGCGAGAGAGTTTATCATCTGTTGTATGATCCATGAAAATCTCTTGCGGTGCCTGTAGCTGCTTCTCTGGCTGTTCTTCCTCTTCATCGCTGCTACTGTCTTGATCCAGAATTTCGTCTTCTTGCACTGTTTCAAATTGCACAGGACATCCTTGGTCGTAAATGGTCATGCGCTTGTGATGGCGATGGTGATTGAAGCCCTTGTTTGTGTCCAAATCAATGTCTTGCATGACGGTCTTGCCAAATTGCTGGGCCATCTCAATCGTGTCGTTGATGGGTCTTTCAGGTGTTTTATATACTTTTTTGAGCAGATGCTTGACGTCTTCATGTACTGTAGGAGTTGATAACTTGTTGTGGTAGGCAGGATCCTGGAACTGACTTTGCAAGGTTTGCTGCTTGTGTTTCTTTTTGTCAGCACCGGCGCTGATGACGCTTTCATCGTCTTTCAAGACGTAGCTAGGCTCTGAGCCAGAGAGATAAGTGCCCAAGACGTGCATTCGACGATAGTAAAAGTACTGGTACGCCAAGGTCAACACAGGCAGAGGGATCAAGCAATATGCCTGCAAGTTACCACCCTTCAGAGCCATAATGATAATCATTGTCACCTGGAAAAAGATAGCCGATGTCATGACCGTCTGAAACAGGACGGGCCAAATCTTACCACCGCTTTCCATCTTGGTCACGTAGACATACATGAGCATGTACTTGTAGACCATGCTAGCAACCGCAAAGTAAATCAAGGCAAACGGTAATATCAAGGGACTCATTGCCGAATAGACCAATGCAATGGTAAAGAAGAACAAGAGCAGGTTGTAGTTTTGAGGATAGTTGAACTCTGGGGGTTTTGCCAGTTCGCGCAGCTCGCGAGGACTGGGACGAGTGATGAATTTTCGGATAGTGATTGTCAATAATGGCACCAGCATGGCTAAATCCATCGTCAATGTCAGCGATTTGAGACACACAAAATTGATCCAGAATGTAGACACTTCAGCAATGTTCTTTGCGATTTGCATGACATACTCTGTAATGCTTTCATCAGAAGGCAAAGAGCCGGATTCAACTAGCGCTCGGATTTGACCGTAGATACCGATAAACATCGATGTTAGCGTAAAAACCAGCAAATTGTTGATGATGAAAAAGACATAGAGTTTTGTCAGCACTTTGCGGTCCAGTGTGGTTTGAGTCCAGTAGCCTTGCTGTTGCGACAAGAAGCGGAAAAACAACGGCAGCAGGTAAAAGAAGACGGCCATGACGATGGGTGTAAAGTAAGCCTGAATGACGCCCATTAAAATTTGATGTGAGTCGATAAAGGCTGCAGAGTTAGGTATCAAACGTATCAAGTTGATGATGTTTGAGGTCGCCGAGAGAGCGGTCATTGGGATCATCCAAGCAAACACAAACACCCAATACACAATGCGTCCCATCCACCGCTTGGCTTGGCGGGTTTTGTGGTCTAATGGTAAATTTGACCAAACCAAATCAGTGGGTGTCGGTGACAGTCGAATATTAAACTTTTTGACCAGTGCTCGTTCCGTGGCATGAGCGACATGCACGCTGTCAAAAGAAATCCAGCCGTAGTGGGCCGTCTTGGTCGTCTTGCTCTTTCGCAACTGCTTGATCTCCTTGTCTAAATCAGCTACTTGTTGTGTGTAGTGTTCAATGGCGTCTACTTTTCTGCCTCCGCAACACAGGAATCCGCCCAGGCGCACGGTGGGCCTTGTTTTCTTTTGGTGCTTGCCGTCGCTCAGATAAGCTGCCAAGGTAGTTTCTAGATTGTGTACTGCGAGTTGGTGCTCCTCAAATAAGTCTGTCAGTTTCTTGCTGTGGTGACCAATCATGGCTTGAGAGATGGGATACGGGATGCGTTCACGAGAGACCCATTCCTTTAGCTTTTCATCGGATCGCATGTCTTCAGGTACACGACTCACCATCAATGACTTCATGGACGCTTCATTCTGAGGTAAGCGAAAGTAGTATTGTCGCATTTCAATGTAATCACAAGAAGCACGGTACATGAAATATGCAATCAGGATACTGAATAGATAAGTAGCAGTGAAAGGAGCCCAGTACCATGTTGTATCTGCATCCGCTCTAAGTTTACCGTTTTGAAGGTTGATGCCAGCAAGAGACAAGATTTCAATACTGCCAGATGCAGGAGGCCAATCTCTATTGTTTGGTGGTGGTTAATATAACTGTAGATGTCGAATCGCAAACATAAAGTACATACCCTGTGGCTTTGGTGGCTACAATGTATACAGGGATCAAGGCACCAATTCCAAGAATACTCATGAAAAACAACATCTTCCTCAATAGACGTACGAATCGAATGTACAGTACAGCATCACAGCCTATCAAAGACAGTAGCTGTTCATCCTTTATCCTTAGAATTGGCTTTACCCAGGACAGCCAGCCATTGGATTCTATCACTGGAGGCTGATGTCTATTGAGGTGGTAGTAATAGTGTCAATGTTTCTGATCTGTCCACATCTCCATGTTGCTTACGTACTCTTTGGTGGCGAACTTCGATTTGGGTGCATATACCAGTGTATGTCTCTGTACAAGTAGTTTGAGTCTATAGGCCAACTTTCTCTCTCTCTCTCTCTCTCTCTCTCTCTCTCTCTTTTGCTCGAGGAAACACTTACTGGTCTCAATAAACTGAATCCTACCATGACAACAATGGCTGTTCCCACATTAATGCCCAGTTGTATGCCCATTGCTTTTATCGTAAATGACGCATCTTGCTTTCTTTGATCCTCAAATGGCACATATACACTCATCTTATCCAAGAGATAGAGAAAAAGAAGAAAAAAAAGAAAAGGGTGGCGTACAATGTATTCAGCATATTTTTAGTCAAGATTTCTTAATTTAGATGGAAAGTGAAAATGTAATTCAAGTGTAACCATCTATGATGAGATCAAGAAAACACCTATTTTCTACAAAAGTGTAACCTCACGTCGCCCTGAATGTATAAACCATTATATCATGGATTGTGTTTAGTAATTTTGTCATACTAAGGCATTGTATATGATCTAGCTTTGGAAGGAATTCTACGTGCGTGCGCGTACCTTTACTAATCATCAGAGACATGTAGTAGTATATAGATGTTTAATCTCAACAAAGCCACATAAGAGAGAGAGAGAGAGAGATGTATTTATAGAATCTAGAAATTTTAACCCTAATAATTGAAATGTGGGTGCCGCTATGAATCGAAATTAAACAGGGTGTGTTGGCTTGTTAAAGCAATTCCAGACGTGTGTGAGCCATTTTCAGCCACATCCACACGCAACTCTTCCACTGAAATCTGTTTATTAGAAGGATATTCCTATTTGCACACTCCCTACTTGATTTTTACTTTGTAGACATTACGGGCAGTATCGCGATTTAAGCACACAGATATGAAATCGCACTGTGATATCAAGTGCCATAAACTGCGCTAATACCTTCATAACTTCACTTGTAACTGTATGTATAACTCTTCTACAATGCTTCGGGTCTACATTAATGAAAATAATTCATATACGAGTAGGCAGCATACTTATTTTAACCCTTACTGCTCAATAGTTTACTAAAACACAGCCAAAATTGGATGTATTTAACAAGTGATTTCACGAGTTACAAGCTGTTTTGAGCCTTCAGAATAGCACCAAGCAATTACTCTCGACTAGTTCTTACTTGGAGACACTTTATCTCGAATTTTTTTGGGATCATGACAAATCGACCCAGATCCTCATTTTTTCATGAGTAGTACCAAGGAGAAATCATCAAAAATCAAACAATCGCATTTTTCACCCTCAAAACGACGTTTTTACTATGACATACCATACTAAAAAAAAAGACCTACGAGCTCAATCTATCTTGTGAAACTGCTATTTTAGGTTGTCAATTTTACATAAATTGAGTTTTCGACTAAAAACGTGTTTTTGGTTTTTGCCTATTTAGGACATAATTTTGGTGAAACATGAACAAGTTACTAGCACCATTCGATAGAGAATTCAATCAAGTAGTAGAGACTATTAATACGCAAAGCAGATTATATATAATGCTTTTAGAGAAATCTTTGATAAAAGGAAAATTTTGTTCAAATCGATCACAAAATCAGCTCTCAGGATCCAAAAAACAATGACTGCGGGGGTTGAAATATAGTAGCAGCAGCAGTAGTAGACAGCAATTATGAAAGCTGTTGATGTTTGTAGTGAATAGCTATTCCTGCACTGATGCTTTGTATTGTCACTTATATACAAATACCACTGTATATAAAGCTACTAATTTAGTATCAAAATTACCAAATGATCATCATTGACTCGATTTATTGCCCAAGTTTGTACCCGTTCCCTGATATCAATATTAGTGTTGCTATAGCGCAAGAGCCCGTTACCCTGAGGAATCTACCGCCAGGCATTGATTAACTGTGTCGCATAATTTTTTCAGTCTAAATTTCTATTGCAATATATGTGGTAAAACCAAAAGCGTTGCACTCATATCGCGCGCACTACCAGCTGACTCATCTTATGATATTAGGCTCTTACATAACTGTTGTTCTGAATACATTCATACAGTTGTCGAAATAAAGATTTGTTTACTACATTCTAGGGGTGAGAGTGGCTTGAGAAAAGATTTAAAATAGACAGCGTAAACTGCTGCCTTTCTGTCTTTCTTTTCTCAATTCACAATGAAACTGAGAGACAGAAAGAAGCGTGTTCTGAGCAATGTCAAACAAGAGGATCACAAATTTGATTTTACTGTTACTGAAACAACATCCACTTCCATAGTAGCTAATGACATCAACACTTGTGATCTCAATATCAAGCAAGAAGATACAAAGAAATACAGTGATTTATTACAACAGAATGGTAAGGTGTCAAACGTTTCTAATCGAAAGAGGTTCTAGCTCTTAGAGATCATTTAAAGCTACTGCACTCTATTCTTCAATTAGTACCAAAGAAAACAAGTCTGACTCCAGATGTCGATGATCCTAACAATTACTATAAATCATGTCAAAAAACGTATTCTCGCAGAGGCCAATATCGTATGCATCTTTGTTTGGTACACCAGATGGCACTTTATTTATTGAGGGCCAACATCAACCGTGGAGATCTTCCTGATCCGTACAACCCTCTCAACCACTGTAGTGCGTGCAAAAAAAGTCTCTTTTACAAAAAAAGAAAAAAGCAGTGTTTTGGGTACCACTTGCTCCAAATCCACAGATCTTGATTAAACTAGGGCCGATAGCTGCTAGCATCTTAGAGAACAGTATCATAACTCATTTTTTTGGAAATAAAGTCTCTACATCTTTGAATACAAGAAAAAGCTAGGCTCTAATGTAAACAGAGGCATGAGGAGACTGATTGCCATCATTGAGTCAATCCGAATTTGAGCTTCCCGACGCTTCTTTGCTTGAAGCGCTCAATGGTATATTCCGTACTTGATAAAGTATTAAGACTATCATGCGATCGAGAGAATAATCTGACATCATGATCCTGATGTGGACCTGAGATTTGTTTTTACACATTGAGCCAATCAATCCTTGCATTCGCACCTTTTTTTCGTTTGCCCAAATTTTAATTAAATTATTCATGCTGCAGCCTTTTCTACTCTCTTCTTCTCGTCGTATTCTATCCAAATATCATCCATTTGTCAGACATAAATCAGCCATGCTAACCGTTCCAACCACACGTAAAACGTCTCATTGATTCTTGTTACTTGCCTACAACCTACTGACCTTTTACCGCAAATATTAGTTGTCGTTGAACAAACCAATGTTTTAGAAAACGACCCTACAAAATTTGTGTACAAGACAACTATAGGCAATTGCTCATTCAATGAATTCATTCTATCTTATCCCAGTGGTACGTGTGTACTGCTATAAAGCCATCCTGACAACCAACTTATACCATCCATAGGCGCCTATACTGGCATGCGAACCGTCAACAGAGATTCCATTGTCGAATGGAAGACACATACGGCTCGTATGACTAATTCTCTGTCGTCGATCCAATTTGAGGGCAAAACAGCATCTCAAACACAAGCAGCCAATGAAGCATTGAAATCGCTACGAGATTCTGTAGGGTTTGAAGCCAAAGTGATCCCCTTGCTAAGGAGAGGCTTAAGTGAATATTACGAGCAAGTGGATGCTACAACACATGCAGAACATCCGTCAGAAGCAAAAGTGTCCTTGATGGCAACATACTCGTTTGAGGCAAGTCTCTCTGTCAGTACTAGAAGTTGTGTTTTGACAGTTCAATATAGACACAGCAACCTTACCTGGCTGCGCATTTTGCTCCTTTGCCCAGCATTCCACCCAACAAACGTGTCAAGGTCGAGATTGAACGGAAGGAAAGAAAGGCACCTGAAGTCAAGGACTCGCAATGGGTCAGAGATAGACAAACACTGGAGAAAAACAAGCCTGTGGATGTGAATGAAGTCTTGTTGATGGATGATCAGGAACAATTGTATGAAGGCATGGCTTCTAATTTTTTGGTCGTCAAAGATGGCGCTGTTGTATGCGCTTCGTTGGATCATATCTTGCTGGGATCTATTTTGAAAATTGTTGTCAAGGTATGCGAGAAACACGATATTCCATTGAAATGGGAGTTTCCCTTGTTGCAAGATGGCAGACAAGGAAAATGGGAGGGTTGCTTCTTGACGAGTACATCCAGGTTGTTGTTGCCAATCGAAACTATTCTTGTAGACAATGAAAGGTGGGTTTGCTAGTTTGTGTGTGCTTGGATTTCTCTAACATCTAAATGTACAAGTAGTATTGAGTTTAAAGAAGCCTCGCCTCTGGTTGAGTTTTTGAGAAAGCAGGTTGCTGATGAGATCTATACAGCTGCATATAAAGTGCTGCCTTGATATGCCTTGTGTATTACTATCTGCTCAACTAATGATTACTTTCTACACAATAAAATAATTACAATTGCTGATCAGAGCCAACCCATTTACTTTAATTAAATGTATTTTACATCTTCGAAAGCACGTTTTTGCTAAACTTGACAATCAAACAACTAGTATTCGTCTTACATTGTTCACTACCACTGTAATCAAATTGAAATTGGCTTGATTTATGGTTGCATTCCTCTGATCTCTTTCAGAAATACTCTTTTTAAGCTCATTTTGCAAGTACAAAAAAGACCAAGTATATAAGAGTTGAAACACTCCTTTATATACCTTCAATAAACCCCTTTGTCATTTAATAAAATAGGCAGATATGCCAAAAACCACTCATAGACCGAGATTAAGACTGTAGATTTATTATAATTGTTCTTTTTATTTTATGTAGGAAACACATAGACGCATGATCAGATACTATGGACTTTTCTCAAGTGTCTTCTGAAATTTGATTTACGAGAATATAAACATTTGCATTGTGCACAGTAGAAATCAGGATCACTAGCCTATTTTCATCAAACGTGTGATTATATTTAGAGCGACAATTCAGTGTAAATACTCTTAGTATCCAGTACCTCGAGCATATCCACTGAGATGCAAGCGAGAGTGGCTAACAATTGAAAATTGCAAATCACTACTCCGAATAACGAATGCTCCAAGTCTTTGTTCGAATAAGGCGCTCACATATGGGTAATGGTATATAAGGCTTCTACAGTATCAGTTTAGTATTTTGTTTCCAAGGATAGATTGTGCCATTACTGCTCCAAGGGACTCATCGGGCTCAACTGACATTTAAATAGCAGTAGAGGAGATCTTTAGACCTTGCCCTACTATTACCGAACAACATACCATATAATTGGGTTTACTTCTGCTTGCTTGTGTGCAACAAGCTCTGAAAGTTGCTAGACCTGAATCAAGACAAATAAAGGCTCTTTTGATATAAATTATACAAATTTAGATGCAATATACCACCTTAATGTGCTTTCTTTATCAAGATAATATTGTCTAAACATACAATAAATCAAGAGATTGCGCAATACAAAAGTAACCATAACAAGAAAATAGGGTTGAAAAGAGTGCCACAAACCCTAAACAAGCCAATAAGTTTGCAAGCAGGATGATGCCACACACTCCGCAAATTATGTATGAAAAGTGAAATATTGCACAATTCAAATTCTGGATGGTGTAAATTGCTTTGGAACAGTGTGAACGGAACATCATCAAGCGAAAAAGACGCCATATCACTAGATTATTTTCTGCATATTGTCCAACATGTCCAAAAGAGCACGTATCTTTTTGTTTTCATATATAAAGAGCTTGATTTCCTATCGATTTTTTTCTTCATTATCATTATTGCAACAGATCTCTTGTACTAAATGACTGAAAAATTAACAAAAACCGATACGGAATCTGTGGTGAAAACTACCGAAAACGTGTTTGCTGTCAAGAATGAGAAGAAGGCTTACTACGAGAACAGCGACATGGAGAGTGTCTCTGCTGATAGCTATGACGAAGATTTAGAATGGACGCCTGAAGAAGAGCAAAAAGTACGCAATAAATTGGACCTCAAGCTCATGACATTCATGCTGGCCATGACCTTTGTCTTGAATATGGACCGTACTAATATCTGTAAGTAATCATCGGTCCTTCATCATCGCACCGTTACTTACGTTTTACTTTACACATTAGCAAATGCCATCTCTGACAACCTGGCCGTCTCTCTCGGTTTTACCAACGACGGTGTCAATACAACTGTTCTCATTTACTCTTTTGTCTTTACTGTCTTTACGCTTCCTTCTAATGCCATTGTCAAGCGCATTGGCGCTCATTTATGGATCCCTATTTTGATGAACTCATGGGCTATAGTTACCTGGGCACATGCTTTGGTTCATAATTTCAGCGGCTTTGTTGCAGTTCGTATTTTCATTGCTGTCACTGAAGCTGGCTTCATTCCTGCATGTCTTACTTACTTGACTGGATGGTACAAAACCACTGAATTGGCTACTCGTCTTGCTTGGTTTTGGGGCATTCAGGCTTTTGCCTCTGCCTTTTCTGGCTTGATTTCATTTGGTGTATTCCGCATGGCTGGTATTGCTAATCTGGAAGGTTGGAAATGGCTCTTTTTGTTGGACGGCATCATGACTCATATTGTGGGTATCATTGCCTTTTTTTATCTACCTGCAAATGCCCTCAAGACATCTGGCGGCCTTCGTGGTAAAGTGGGCTGGTTCACAGAGAGAGAAAAGCAAATTGCAGTTACTCGTATCATTCGCGATGATTTAACAAAGAAGGAGCAGTTCAAAAAAATCACTTTGGCCGACGTCAAGATTGCTCTTGTGGATACCAAGCTGTGGACTCATTTAATCATTACATTCGTTGGTATGATGACTTTGACGCCCATTCAAAACTATTTGCCTACCATGATCAGAACTGCTGGTTTCTCTGTCACTGATAGTAACCTCCTTACTGCTCCTTCTTATATCATTGGTCTCATCTTTTCCATCATCATTGCTCGCAGCTCTGATCGCTATGGCAATGTAGCTCTTCACGCTCTTATTGGTACTATCTGGATGCTAATAGGCTTTGTTGTGCTCGAAGTACTGCCTGACAATTCAGGAAAATGGAGTCTTTACGGTGCTGCCCTTTTTACTGCCTCTGCTCCTTCATGGCATGGTATGCAAATCGCTTGGATGTCTTCAAATCTAGCTCCTATTGGAAAACGAACACTTGCCTTGGGTGCCGTTATTGGTGCTGCTAATATCTGTGGTGTGCCTGGTTCTCAAATCTACAAGACTGCTGATGCCCCCCACTACCATCAAGGCAACTATATCAATATTGCACTGCAAGCAGCTACAGCCGTGCTCTTTCTCGCCCAGCGTACTCGCTATGCACTCACAAATAGATATCGTGCCAAGAAATGGAACAGCATGACCGAAAATGAAAAGAAGACTTACAATGAAACCACCAAAGATCTTGGCTCTAACCGCCTCGACTTTCAATTCAGATTGTAAATTAAATGTAAAATTACCACATACCCTTTCCCTTTGTATTTACTTTATCTATCCAAAATTTTTCGATACATACATTTCTAGCAATAAATTATTAATCTCAACATTTATTCAAGCAGTTTCTTTTTCAATGTGCTTGTTATCAGGGCGTTGAGTAACCTTGAGTTCAAAGCTATCAAAATCAAAGGCAGTGACTGAATCAAAGGCCACATCGTAGATGATCAATGACCATTCGAAAAACGCATAAATTGTGTAAGCTATTTTCGGGGTTGATTTGAGATGTTAAATCGCTCTTGTTTTCTATAACAAATCTCACTTACCTCCAGGTATATGGTGCACCTTGTGTTGAACGAAAAAGTAGATCATGGGCGGCAATGTACCAAAGAATGCCATGGTGAGGTATCTGCGTCTCTTTATCGCAGCTGTATTTGCATTGGGACTGGTATACAAGACACCCAATTGCCACGGCAATGTGCACAATAAATAAATCACCATGGCAACATCGTGTGTCATATGGTCGTCCGTCGATGTAATATAGACCCAGCCGCCACACGACACTGTACGAATGACACCTACTGCCAACAAAAATTTGCCAAATCCTAACGAGCTTGAGCGCACGGACTTTGTAGTGTAGTAATACCATAATCCAACCAAAGCAAAACGGGGCCCTGAAGTCAAGGCAATCAGAATTTGAAAAAGAGCGCGTGCAGGGTATCTATCGCCTGTTGTTGCACTCACACTAGGGAACCATTCCTTTCCAATCCAATTCAGCCATTCATGTTCTCTACCACTCTGTAGTTTTGTGTGTACAATGTACCTGAGGATATCCAAAGTATTCGTTTTGAACAATCTTGTAGTAATGGGTATAGCATCCAACAATCAGTGCAACAAAAAAAGCGCCTATGTCATTGTACCATGAAATCCTCGCGTATCGAAGAAATGCGATAGGACTTACTGTAGGCGCATAAGGTGTGAGAATAGGCAATGTACTTTGCAGGTATCTGGTTTCATTATTGACTTGTGAATTCGGCTCTGATTACAATGGATTGCATAGATTATTCAATTTACCACTGTCACTGTGTTTTTCTCCAAACTGTTTATCATGATTGAAAGAGAGAAAGAAAGAGCAGAAAAAAAACAAAGCAGGATGTGCACAAAGTAGGGGTAAATATGCCTTCATGTGTAACAATGGAAAAATAGAATTTCCATGCCATGATTGTAGTTTGAAGACTAGTTTGGTGAATAAATATTTGATGTGGTATCGTAAATACTGGGAGCCAGCCATTGGTATCTCGTTGAAAAAATATTAGCATATATATTATATAAAATTACCGAAAATCTCAATGCTGTTGCTCTACCTATTCGTGTTGCTGCATGAATGGACAGACTAACATTTGAGCAAGAAGTGCAATGGCCCTGTTTTACTGTGCCTTTTTGGATGGTGTATCTTTAGTAAATATGTTGATTTGCTTTTTGATACATCAATACATAATGTTACGTAGCAGTTCATTTTGGCACAATGGTCAAGCATCAATAGACACTTAACATCCTTGGCTGGAATAGTAATGCCAATCTCTTTGTCAACTTTTTTTTTTTTTTTTTTTTTTTTTTTTTTACTCTAATATCTTAGGTGCAGTTGATTTATATACATCTTATTTTGTCAAGCATCAATGCTCCTGAACGCCCCAATACAAAGCATAATTTTGCCCTTCTGTCCTTCAATCGCACTAGTCTTCATTCTTATCATCCTTTGTAACCTATGCCAGTTCTCTACGGAATAAAAATGATATCTTTCTTTGCAATGCTTCTGTAAAATATATCCAGTCCTGAGCGTTTGTAAAGAAAAGCATAAACATTAACCATTAAAATCTATCTATAACAGTATTTGTTGTTGTAGATCCAAAAATTACAAACTTGTTGAGCCATTACTTGACGCAGTGACACCAGTTTTCATAGAGATGCAAAGCAAAATACGTCGTCTCCTGCCCCTCCAAGCCAAATTTTGTAATTTTTGTCCTCAAAGCTATTTCCTAGAGAACGAATCCGTTTTCAATCAAACTTGTGCACCTGTATCTTACAGCAAACGCCCTAAATCTATATTACAGAGCCGAGTACCATATGGGTCTTTCTGTGTCGTAATTAGAGAAAAACGTGTTCTTGCCACTATAAACTCGAAAAAGCTTCATGAAAAAACGATTTTTGCAAGGAAACATCTCGCGTTTTTAAATGCAAAACTAAAGTGTAGGGCAGACAGGGAGAAGCAAAACTTAATTAAAGCGGATGCTTGATTACATTAGTAAATTCAAGAAAAAAAGGAACCTAAATGCTTGCGTTTCTCTTACAATTTTACTGCCTGAATTATTCAATGACAAACAAAACAACTGCTGAGAATCCCTTTATATATTTATAAACCTCCTCAAGCAATTCTATAACGGTCCAGTATTGAAGCGTTTAGCATCAATACAACGCCAGAAACAACCAAGGCTTTTGCCTAGAAAATTGAGTAGCACACAAAAAAGCGACTTTGCCCATTTATTTAACAACAACCAGGAAATAAATGGTAAAAATACTTCTCAATAGAATGCTGGAAAGCATTTTATCTACTCACTTATTACGCTTAATTAATGTGCAACAGGACAAATTTTACATTCAAAGTGTACTTACCACGATTAATGCTGCGCATTCCAAAAAAGGAAATCATTACACTGGCTCGCCAACTAAGTTTATGCAATTCCAAATTGTTCAAATTAAAATCGTTGACAATATTGAATAATAAACATATACTCAAATATATCAAACTTGTGTAGAATTTAAAGGCTAATCGAATGGTACTAATCTTATTTGTTTTGGTCAACACTAGACGTTTTAGCTGGACAAGGAATTTTTCTTGAAATTTTGATGGTTTTTAAAGAATAACTCCATGTCTGTTAGAATAAACATACATACAACACTAGCTATTATTGTAAAGCAAAAAATTGCCTATAGCTTGAGCTCTTACTTGAAGTTTTAGATTGACTCTACGTGGAGAAATGAGCAAAAACGTCTGATCCAAAAACTGTCAGCTAATTTTTTTACCTGTCAGGGTAAGCCAAAATTGGTCAAAGATGGCTAATTTTCCAAGGACATTGCTTTTTGTGATATCTCTGCCAATACTGATCAGATTTGAACAAAACAAAGACCATTCAATAGATCTACATTAGACCCAACACAATACAAGAGTCAAATACACCTAATAGATATTCCCTTCATGAAATAACTCAAAGTCATGTATTTTGATTTGCCTCAAGCAGGCACTGTCCGATATATTTTTGGAAATACTAATAATAACCATACAATCGTATAGACAATTAAAAGAGAAACAAAAGTCAAGCACTAAGTAACAACATCAACTCACTTAGTAAATCTTGGAGAAATATTCATCCAAAGTTGAATCATTTTTCAAAAAGAACCGCATTCATAGCATTCGCCCAACTTGGATTGACTTGGAGCATAACCTAAGCGAGCAACATTGTGTAGTAGTTTGATGGCGTATTTCGAATCCGAGATTATGCTTGTGCGTTCATATTCTCTTGTCAAGTGAACAATCGCAAGCGCATGAAGTGCACGAGGTAAAGCAATAGCACTATAACCTCCAATGGTAGTTGCTTTGGATTTATCAGCAGGACCCAAGGGAGCGATAGCAGTGCAGGTAGCTCTTTGTAACCAGATGGCATTTTGCGTCTTGATATAAGACGATCGCAGCGTTTTCTTATTAGGATTGTATCTAGCTTGTACGTGGCTGGCACATACTTCTAATAAGCAGCTTTGCGGTATGATGCTAATCCTTAAGTTTCAACCTTATTTGTAGCATTAAATAGAAATAGCCTTGCTGCATAGGTTTCCTTTTAGGTATAGTAAGCTCATGGATGATTGGGATACAACCTTATGGTTTGCAATATAATAGGAATCAATGTATTATACACAATGTTAAAATCAAACATCTCGCTTCTAAATGGTGGTACATTTCAACATTGGCTATTACTGAGCTATAAACTTGATTTGGACAACGTTTGGCATTATACAGCTTATACAGCAACTGAATGCCTCTCTGCGTCGATTGTAACATTTGACATCTTTTCATACACACACACACACACACACACAACAAAGTATGAATTTGACTGATGGTTTTATTTTCTAGAGGGAGGGCCTGCATCGTATTTCGATTTCCAAATCCAACTATTGCCCATGATACCTTGGCCTTGCTTGTCTGCTTTTCGATAATACTTTGCAGCCATAAACATATCCTTCTTGACACCATGGCCATGATAGTAGCAGTGACCGAGATCGTTTTGTGCATCAGCGTCATTGAGATCTGCAGCGATTTTAAAGTAGTATACAGCTGTTTCCTTGTTCTTTTTACACTACAACACAATATTAGTAACATGCAGTCAACTGTCAAAAGAGATCGACTTACTCCCCATCCATGTCGAAAAGACACACCGAGCTCATAAATAGCCATGATCAGCTCACCTTTGGAAGCAGACGCATTGACAGCATTTGAGAAATTGTTGAGATCTTCCACGGCGTGTTCAGCAGCCTTTTGAAGGTACTGGAATGCTAAATGTTCGTTTCGTTTGCAGCCCTACAGATAGATGTAAGCTATGGATCAAATAGCATAGAAACAGCACTTACCCAACCATGGCGCAGTGATACACCGTATAGGAACATGGCAATAGGTAAATTCAAGTTGGAGGCTTGTTTAAACAAGTCTGTAGCTTGTTCTAATTTACCAGCTTCATGGTATTTGATACCCTCGTGGACAAGTCGTTCAGCTTCATTTTCTGGTTGCATTGATAGCTTTTTGCTGGTAGTGATTGCTCTCTTGAGACTATTGTTGGCTGATGGTGAATGAGGACCTAATGGAGATGGAAGCATATTATGGGGTAAGAGTGTATTGGGAGAAGGTGTGCTGGGTGAATAGAAGGGAGATAATCCCATGGGTGAATTAGCGCTTCTCGACGAACCTGGTGTGCTGAGCCCTCCTGGTGTGGATAATGTAGTGCCTGTGTTGGGTGAGTTTTGCTGGATGGATGAAGAACGAGTAGGAGTTGTTGCCATAAAGTGAGTACTGTTGGGTGAGGAAGAAGAGCGCACGGGGGTGGGTGGGATGACTAGAGGCGTAAGTGGGGGTTTGGGCAGTCTATTCGAGCTGGTGGAGGCACTTGGTTTCATTGTGATATTATGGCCGTTGTTGTTGGTATTGTTGCCATTGACCTTTTTGTTGAGTGGTACAGGCTGTAAACTAAAATTGCTGGCTTGTTCATAAACAGCCACTGAGGGCTGAGGCACATCCACATAGGCGTGCTGAACTTGTATAGGAGACGATGAATTAGCTACATGTTGTACATTGGATTTAACAGATTTTGGTTGGCTAATCACAGTTTGAATCTCGGGATCCTGTTGACCATATTGTTGATCTGGATGGAAATAGTTGATTCGAGTGTCGTTCATGGCAGGCTTGGGAGCAGGATCAACAGCAGCAGACGCAGGAGGAATAGCAGGCAAAGGCAATGGGATATTATGCACATAATAGTCTTCAATAGCAGGATCAATAACAAATGTTGACATGTTGGGTTCAATGTATGTTTCTCGGGCTGAATAGCCATGCTGACCTGTTGGATCAATGAGAGATTCACGATCATGGTAGAGCTGCTTTTGTTGTGTTTTTAGCTGGGGTTGTGATTGTTGTAAGGATGATGTTCTTGCGGGCTATGCAATGTGAGTATGGACGCTGTATTGGGAGGGGGGGGGGAGGAATCTTTTGATCAACTTACTTGTCTCCAGTAGTCATTGTTATTTGTCTGTCGATATTATAAATAAATTAGAATTATATTGATTGGTGCGACTCGAGATATCTTACATGATGGTTTGTAGTTGTTGCAGCTGAAGATGGTGCTGGCACTATTCTTTTAAATAGTAGTTGTATGTGAATATGGCTGTGATTTGGGTTATTTTATGGTTTTCCTACCTGGAATTTGGTGTTATATACTGGAATGAGTAGCTGTGTTCATCGTGGTAATTTGATGTATGGTGTTGATTCGTATTGAACATGAAATGAAAGGAAAGGAGAGGAGAGGAGGGAAGAGAGGAGAGGGGCAAAAAGAGTGTAACGGCAGAAAGAAACAAGAGAGAAAGAGAGAAAGAATAAAGAAACCTAGAGAGATCTACGCACAATGATCTTTGTACAAAATGCAGGATGAAATTGTTCAAAAAAAAAAGGGGGGGGGGGAGAGGAAGGAACAGACTCATACTCTTTAAGGCTATTGTAACGTGTTCTTAAACGCCATTTCAGGATAACATGGTATCACATACATAATTGCGTGCTGTTTAGTTTGAAATAAAGACAGCGCACGTTGGGTTGTATGATGGACATCTGCATGCATCTGAATAGTAAGTAATCATGATCCGAGCTTAAGGTGGCGGGAATATACCAGATACAAACAGGAGCAGCCAGATAAGAGGGGGAGGGGGAGGAAGGGGGAAATGGCTACATATCTCTTGACAAATAAAGGGGGAGCGAGAAAAAAAAAACAAGGTTAAAAATAGACTGGAATAAAGATAAATTTGACATGTGTGATACTCTAAACTTTTATATTTATACACTATTTTCAGAAACTATTGGTACACATCTTAAACTGTTTTGGGACACTTGCCTAAATAATATTGGAACACTGTTAGAAAAAAACATTGGGATACAAATTATTGGCACACATTTGGGGAATCTTTATTGCTAAAGATGCCTTTCTTGCAAGCAAGCATCGAATCTATCACAAGAGTATTTACAGAATCCCTTGAGATCGCTAATAAGCACTTGATTGCATGCGTCTCTGATTCTAGATGTGAGTGTCTCTTCCTTTAACAGCTTTTCTCGTTTAAGCTTACTCTTACAAACTGACCAGAATTGCTCAATAGGGTTAAGCTCTGGAGAGTAAGGAGGAAGATAAACGCACCTGTAACCACGACTTTCAATGAAAAGCTTGATATGTATCATCGTTTGTGTGGATTGGAGCATTGTCCATGATCAAGTAGTTGCCCTTGAAAATATCTGGATGCTTGTCCAATTCGTCCATCGTGTCGCTCAAAAAATTGAAGTAGTGCCTTTACTCTGGGGTTGAGCTGCTCCACTTGATCCTGCTGTCTTTCTCTTCTTGGAAGCGGGCATCACTCGAGGCCGTCTTACTTTAATATTGACAACACCAAAAGCACAGGTTGCTCCCAAGATTGTTGTTGTTTTTGCCCTGTTCTTTGGTACTTTGACAACAGCGCGACTTCCCACTTTTGATCATGCAGTAGATCGCTTCATATTGATATGAAATGCTGCTTCATCGATGAACACGCAATTGCTCATGTAGTCCATATCGGTGTTCATCCATTCCTCTACCCACTCCTTTCGTGCTTTGATCTTTCCTGGGCTGTTGCGATCCACCGAATGGAAGTGAGCTCTCTTCAGACTAATTTTGCATTCTTTGGTAACGAAGTTGTAGGGAGCTGTTTTTGATATCTCGAAGTCAATGAACGAGGCTGTCAGGCTATCCATCATTTGTTCCAAAACTAGGGAAGGCTCTTCGTCGATTAGGTCGACCAAATGTGTTTTATGGCGATCATCCATAAGAGCTGGCTTACCGACTGGTCTTCCATTACCCAGTCATGGCAATTACAGCAATGTCCTCAACAATCTTAAAGTAATGACTTTACTTTGCTCCTTTATTAATCATCGATATCCTCGTTTCAAGTGATTTTATGGTATAAATGACCGAATGGTCCAACATGCAGATAAATAAATTCAATAGGATATAATCAATAGGATATAATCAACAATATATCGTGATCAATAGAATATCATCAATGTAAAAATGAGAAGGGGAATGAGCATGAACGAGAGTGAAAAAAAAAAAAAACTTATACCAAAGACAAGGATGGGTGTGGTTGCTTGCGCTTTTTGGGATTGACTGCTTCCATGAATAACATTGGGCTCTCATTCATGCCAACCGTTGTTTCACGATACACAGGAACAAGCTCTTGCTCAGATAATGACAGCACTCTCTTCAAGTCATCTAACTTTCGTCAAAAGGCCATCGATTTGTGTGATGTCTTGTGGAATCTCAACCGTCAATATCTCTGCCATAATCGTTACTCCTGGGACTTGCTCGAACACCAGATAAAATACAACGGCTGGTCCTATGCATTGTATGCTAATCATTTTGCTGTTGCTCTTTCTTGAAGATAGTTGACGAGAAAATATAGAGATTCTGTATAGAGCACCCCCTTTTCCTTATGCAGCATCCCTTTTTGCTACCTGTAGTAATCGCTAAGTTGCAATGGATAGTTTCTATAACTCTCCAATACCAAACATCGGTGTCTCTATTTTTACATCGGCATGTAAGTTATGATGTTAGCTGTACATAAGCACACTCCAATGTGTTTTAATTTACATTTTGATCAATCAGTAGTGTACTTAGTATAGTGGCGTATCCATGAGTGTGAACCTCTGCACCGTTCTTTAGTGCTTCTTTCTGTGTTTTAGATAGTTCGAACTGGGGGGTGAGATCAGGGACAGTGGACGTCCTGTATGTTTTTCCTGTCGTGTCTTTGTATGCTTGGCAAAACTTTCGCTTCAGTACTGCTGTTGCTTCCTTGTAGTCTGTGTAAATTTCGAACCATGTTGCAATCATCTTTTTGTGGCCATTGATTTGAGCAAACCCCGTTAATGTCGATTTTGCTTTATGCTGTTCGCAATACTATTTCAATGCTATGTACACACACAGTCAAATTATCGAGATACAGCGTATGTAATAGGTGCGCGCTTACCTTTTGTTAAATCAGACATGAAGAATAAATAAAGATGAGAACAGTAAGGATGAGAACAACGCGTGATTTTTTTTATTTGTAAGTATCAAGAACAACGCATGAAAACATTGCATTCCAAATAAAGATTGAGGTGTGGTGACGTCGCAGCGTCGACAGTTAAAGTTGCCTTCATTCTTATTTCTTCCTCGTCTTTCATTTATAACAGAGAAATCCTTCCACACTTGTCTTGTTGCTCTGGGAAAGGTACTGCTCAGTTAAGCTGGTAGGCCCTCAGTGATTATTGCGCTCGTTCTTGCTGTAGATCTTGGGCAACGACGGAGGAATGCTCTCGAACTTGCCTTGCTGCTCTGTGAGAGTTCCTCAGTAGTTTTCACGCTCATTGTTGCGTTGAGGTCTGATATTGACGGGAAATCCTTCCGCACTGCGAAACGTTCTGGTTAGCTTAGCTGGATAGGCCTCTTGGCGCGGGTCTTTTGGGTGGTTTTCTTACATTCGGCTCAGACAACGGAACATCAGGATGATTGCCACTATTACCTTCTACTTTTGGCCACCTTGGCTTAGGATTACACCGTTTATGGGATCCAAGACAGCCTTCCACGCAAGGAAAAAACAATTAACAAGGAGCAGAATTGCAAGAAACGTAACGGATTATACGGTTTTTGATGCGGATAGATTTTGGGCATGGATGATTGCCTCTCAATGTCAATCACAACATAAGTATTGTAGTTGGTAATGTTGCCGAGAGGGAAGGCTTCGTCGTCTACATCCATCTTGACAGCTTCGTTTCCATGCTCATCAATTGGAGCATTTATTCCGTCTTCATAGTAAATTCTGATATCCGACATGTTATGAATAACGAAAAAAGCAGTTATAATATCATCTCGAGTCCCATTGTAATTTCGAAAAGTGTTCCAATATCAAAATGTCCCAATGCCACTAAAAAATACAGGTGGTTTTTATTGGAAATAAGCGTTTGGGCTGGAGTTTTCCTTTAATCATAGGTGCAAAGTTTGATTACACCAAGCCATAAATCAAGAACAAATCAATCACCATCAATTAATACGGATGCATAGCCTTACACAAAACATCCAACTTCTGGCAGTCTAGGTAAAAGCATACGTGTACGTTCTCAGAGCATTTTAAATATCCCAAGGGCAAACAATAATATTGGCTTGAGAAGTTATTCTTCGGATCGCCCTCCACAGCATTGGCAATCATATTAATGATGGTTCACCGAAAAACAGTAGAATCCCGTTTAGTCGTTATAGACCATGATTTGATGTATGCATGACTAATGAACGTGCAGATGGGGTAAAATGGGTGTTTTACATACAGTTGAATACTATAGTGCACCTGGTCAATTTGCGTAGGTATTTGCTCATTATGACTTAATGTGTCCTGTTGCCTGAAAGTGAAAGGATTCTTAGAATAGTTGGTTTTTCGACATCTACCGAACGATAAAAAGTCATTGCGAGTCTCACACTGAACAATGGTTTCATGTAAATTGAGCAGTAGTGGTGTTCGTATTACCGAGAGATTCCTCCTCGGTTTAGTAAATTGGGGATATGAAACCATCTTTATGTCGGTTTTCCATGTGGGAGTATATAACGCAAAAAAAAAAAAAAGCTTAAAACATGAAAATCACTCAATGGGATGTCTCAATGTAACAGAAACTTGGCTAATCGTGACGAATACAAGCGCACGACACTTATTCACAGCACTAAAACATGTTGGTAATATCTAAGGTAAAAATACAAGGTTTTGCTTTTTTTTATTATTACATGAGTGTATGTTGTGGGTGACATGGGGTATGTGAAAGATTTTGGTATATGGTATAATACATTATTCGGTAAATCCATGAGTCAACTGAACAATATCATAGGCATTTTCAATTAGCAAATCACCGGCATCCGTTTCGGGTAAGGTAGCCAAACATTCTGGAAGAGTAGCTGCCAGCGTCAATGAGGTCATAGATCCATTGGCAAATGGCGTTACTGATGCAGATCCGTCAATAACGGTTATGTCCGTAGTGATAGGCGTCAAAGGGACTGTGCCATCAGTGCCAACAAGCGTTTCCATGACAACAAGAGGCTTTCTGCCCCAGCCCATATAGTAGTTGAAAAAGGAGCGGTGGATTCTGCTTTCTTGAATGATTTCATCCAGCTTGTCGTCGCATTCTTGAGAAGATAGGTCGTATGCCTCCATGAAAAATTTCTTGTAGCTTCTAATGGCATCGCAAATGCTGTTTTCGATGGAAACTGCAATGGGGCCCTCCATACCAAAGCCAACAGACACTTTCTGATGGTAAATATCAGTGAGTTCACCTTGGCAGGCAAGTATCTCGCAAATGTGAGGCGTCCAAGTAACATCCACAGCGTTCAATTGAGCCATTCGTACAGCAAACTCAGAAAAGGCCTTTTCAGTGGTAGGTCCTGGATGCTTGATGGTAGGATCAATGTCTCTGATTTCAACATAGCCACCGGGCTTTAGCACTCGATTGATTTCAGCAAGTACAAACTAAATAGTGTGTTAGAGAGACAGCTAAACAGCATGCGTTGTAAGGATGCTTACCTTGAGGTCAACTGCGGAAAAGCAGTTGTAGACTAGTCTCATGTGAATATAGTCAAAATACTCGTCAGAATAAGGGAAACCATCCTTGTCCAGCAAATCATGTTGTTGGAATGTTGTATTCGGAGGCTTGATACAGTTGGGAAAGATACAGGCAGCATCGATACCGTAGAACTCGCTGTTGGGATACTCGGTAGCCATTTCAAGCACCCAAACACCTGAACCGCAAGCTACATCCAGCACTCTAGTAGGAGTTGACCAGTTGTTTTTGACGGAAGATCCCGAACAAGTCGAAATGACAGATGGTGCTACAGAGGAGTTGTCCCTTGTTATCGTGGTGTTAGCAGGTGTTAGATTTGCAGAAACTCGTGCAACAGATATTGATCTAGACAAAAGATCATGCACTGGAGCAGAAAAGTTGTCACCAAAGCAGTGCTTGAGGACATAATGCTACGGTATATTATTAGATAAAACATGCTTAGACAATGTGTGCAGATATAGTTACAGTATTGGTGAGTCGGTCTTGCTCTGTTTCGTCAATCGGCAGACAGTACTTTGTTGTCGATGAAGATAGGTTGCTACATGAATTGAGCATTGAGCTGTCAAAACAGCCTGCAGGTGCTGAAAAGGACCGTCTTGGGGTAGACCGGTTAGGTGGATACGTTACATCCAGTGTCGACGATGATCTACCCAGTATCTTGCTGACACAATCTTTGACATCTCCTATCACTGATGCTGGCCGAGATGTTGTTTTAGACGAGCTACGACTCAGGCCCGGTGTAGGCAATGTGGATGTGGTCGACACAGGCACAGTTGCTGAGTGTGTGGATTCTAGTGACACATGTCTAGTGATGCTGCTTTTATGGTGCTGATTTGAATGACTATTTCCCATATTAACAATACATGTAAAGCTGAAAAGAAAAGAGAAAAAGGGAAAAAGAAAGAAAGAAAGAGAGAGAGAGAGAGAGAATATTACAGGAGAAAATATTTCATACTAATATAAAAGAAATTGAGAAACATCCCCCCCTCTCTCCCTCTTTCTCTTGGTAATCTCATTTTCGTCCTTCTCGGGTATCATCTTCCCCCCCAATTTCCCTCATTGTCCTGGCTATTTTTTTTTCAAACAAGTTTCTAAAGGGCGAGGTTTCAGGACTGAGAGAAGTTTAGTTTCCAAGACGGGCATCCTTGATTTTGAAATATGGCCAATCTCCAGAACAGTTGAAAGTCTGTATCAGTAAATGTGCTCTAGATGTAGATGCTCCCCTTGAAAAATAACAGTTGTATTATTCATCTCTTGCTCTATAAAGAATGGTTAGATGGAAATGGCTTTTTATTATCAAGGGCATGCTGCATGTCATAATTTGAATAGCTTATGTAAAAGAACGTTTTATATTGGATTTCAACATTAAGCTTTTCTCCCAGATATGCCAAATCATGGTTTTACTACTGTCCTATCTTGACAGACGGAAATATGTGAAACTGTATTAAGTCCTGATATACGTGTATCAGGTTTTGCATTCTTATATAAGAAAATCGTCTGGGATACTTGCTGGCATTCAAGCTCGACAACATTTTCATTGATCTGATGAATGGTAGCACAATCCAACTCGACCCAAGTAAAAAAAAAAAAAAAAAAAAACAAAGTAATGTTGAAAAGAAATGGCACGACAATTGAATATGAAATTAAAGTGATATTCAAGCAGTGCTCTTTAAAGCGGGATGAGGCATTATTTGTTCTAAATAAAGCAAACGAAGTTTTTGATTCCATATGTGATAGGCACAGCATGCTATCACTGGGAAACGCTGCTATGAGTTGAGCTAGATACCTGTCTTACTGCAAAGCGCATTCTAGACCCCCATTTGCCATCTGAAATCAGGAATCAAAGGAACCTTTTACTGCTTTATTCTATTTTTGAAACAATGCTTGTAGAACAATCGGCATTGATGGTTTGCCAAGTTGCATGTGTTTTCTGTAATAAGCTTCAAGACCGTTAAAGTTACGAAGTGACCCTACTGAGTCATGTACAGGGGCAATAATCCTTGATTTGGTTAATTCATGGAAAACGGTATTCGACATGGAATATACCAAAATAGAAGGCGCACATGTAGAGGGTGTATATTTGTCCATCCATCATCCATTATTATACATAA
Organism: Mucor circinelloides; assembly: GCA_037974945.1. Taxonomy (NCBI): domain Eukaryota; kingdom Fungi; phylum Mucoromycota; class Mucoromycetes; order Mucorales; family Mucoraceae; genus Mucor; species Mucor circinelloides. The sequence continues at coordinate 78,350 of JBBNAA010000028.1, read as the reverse complement.
TTTTAGGCTCGCTCATTCTTTCATCACAGTCCAAAGAAGGAGAAAAAATGCCATTAGGTTACGATTCAACATTAACTGCATGCTTATATCTCTTATCATTGACAGTAGAGCTAATTTATTGAAATAATACAATTGGGTTGCAATGGCGGACAGAGGCTATAGAATCTCTTCCTCTAATTCCTCTGTAATAACATGCGAAACAACAGTGGATAGTGAAGAAGGCGCTCTTCTCTTTTTCGCATTGGCCTTCAACATTTCCCATCTCTCCTTGTATCGATTCACCAGCACCTTTTGTTTCTCGTTTTGTAACCTCAGCTGCTTATTTTCCTCTTCCAAGTCTCTTAAACGAGAAGCTATATCCCAGTAATTTTGGCTCTCAGTCAGGATCGAATCTCTGTTTCCTACCACTAACTTCACAGACATACCTAAATCAGGATTATTGTTACCGTTTCCAGCTGCCAATGGTGAATGTCGGGATCCATACATGAGATTGGGCCCTCCAGCTATCAGTGAAGAAGACGCTCGCATAGATGATTCGTGGTGTGATTGCATGATTCTTTTCGCTTGTTTGTGAACATCGTCTCTGAATTGTAACACACTACTCTTCAGCATGTCATTTTCTTCTGCCGACTATGGGTGACAAAACATCCGTTACCATGGTTACGGACTGAACAGTACCAGCACTTACCACCTGCAACGACTTGAGTCGTTTCTGTAAATGAGCTAGTTGGAAGCGTAGTTTTTCGTTTTCCAATTTGCAAGCATCGACAGTGTTGGCAGCAGTGACACTACTGATAGATAGAGAACCCAATTGCTTTTGAATAGCGTTGACCATTGATTCGTCTTTTGGATCTGTAACGATGAAATAAGAGTCCGTCATCATTGCGTTGCCGGTGCGTGATTGATGTAGCGTGGTTGATGTCTCTTCCACATCTACTTCGTCTGGTATAGGAATGTCATTTTCATTTAGCGGTGCTGATGTGAATGCCACTGCCGGGTTACATACGTTTTCTACAAGCTTATTGACTGATTCAAAGAATTTCAGAAAATCGAGTTCTTGTCGTTCCTGTAAACCAGAAAACAAGTCGTCAATGCACTGTTTGAATTGTTGATTAAATGACATACAATGTTTGGCAAAAAAGTATACGATTCGCCAATATCTCCACTGTCTACAGTTGACGCAGGGATACCTGCTAACCTAGAGATGATACTGCTGCTATTGCTGGCGGAAGCGTTTCCATACTCTTGTGATGAATGATAATAGTGAGGGTGTGGCTGTTGCTGTTGTGATGATGATAGTGCATTTCGAAGGCCACCTCGACTCCCAACCATGTGATGCATTCGATTCTTGGCTGCTGCTTTTATCAGTCTCTGTGCTTTGCGATTCAACTCGTTCGCCTTCTTTTGGTGATTCGATGATAGTAGCTTGAGCGTTCTTATTGCCTAGTCATTTGTCAAGAGTGTGCAGGTCTCTGGTTTACATGAATTACCTCGTCTTCTACTGAATCTTGAATAGCAATCTCAAACTGTTCTAATATATATGTGCATGTTGTAAATACATGGCGACTCGAGAGTGTCTACTTGACCATACCTGCTGCTTTCGAATGCGCTTCTGCTGCTTTCAACCAGTTTTCATTGTCTTCGTAATTCTCTGCTTCCACCACAAATCTGTGGCCCTATAGCAATTTAGTTGAGCTTACCATACTATCGTCGCATGTGAATACTTACGGCATTAATGGGAGCTTCTAAATCCATTTGTTTATCCAAGTAAAAATGAGAGATTGTAAGGTAGAGTAGAAAAAAAAAAGGGTGAAATTGCATTATCCAGATGTAAACGGGTCTTAAAAATCAATGAGTAGTAGGGTGGCTACTACGCTTTTTTATTATTTCAACAGTGATCATGCTCCTGGCATTGTGATGCATCATTATGTTACAGATAAAAGCAGAGAGCTAAATACCACTGTTTATTAAAGCAAACAACCATTCAAAGCGTATTTATGTATTCATCCTAGCAACATTACTATGCTTCCACTTATTTGACAATCAATTGAGCTTTCATCAAGTTTAATCTCAATAAAAGGGCTTTGGAAGACTTCTCAAAGTCATCACCTGCTAAAAGAGAGCGCTCAATGGCTTCATTGCGCTTTTCTTGCTTTTTGGTGCAAAGAATCTTTTTTGGTGGGTATACAGTCAGTATAACAAGCAACTCCACTCAAGCAGCCCACTTACCTTTTTATGGCTATCGATACGAGCAGAGATTTTGTTCTTTCTGATCAACGCTACCAAATCATCTTCTAGCTCATCCACACTAATGTTGAATGCCTGAGCCATCTTTGTCATGTCGATGACTGAATAAGGTATACAGTACTGGATCATTGCCTTTTCACGCACAAGACGCAACAGGTTATCCAAATGTGGCTCCAAATACATGTCCAATTTCAAAATGTGTCTATACTTTTCCAGCAAGTCGAAGCAGGTGGCGTATTTTGATTTATAAAAGCACTCGATCAACTCCAATAAGGTGGGCTCCAACACTAGAAAGTTTTTGAAATTGGTATTGTTGAGAACTTGGGTTTGCAATTGACGTCGATCGTAAAAGACGAGAGCGCATAATCCACCGTAGATGGCGACATCGTTGGCAGACATGATGTCGTTGAAGGAACTGACAGCATCAAAAGACACTTCCAACAGTGCTGATGCAACTGAGCGATATCGGCTGGGGTATTCTGATCTGCCTAATAACGATAATGCTTGGCAGCACTTGAGTTTGCTCATGGTGTTGGTTTTATCAGGCATATTGGGTGTGCATTCTGCTCGAGAAATGTATGTTTGGACAACATGGGAATAGTTGCAGTCATCTAGATAGACCTTTTTTTTTTATTTATTTATCGCCCAGCAGACTATCAGTGTACGTTACGCTGTTGGGGGGAGTGGATTAACTTACCTTGATTGTGCTAAAGCACATATCCAGCACGTTTTGGCTTGTCATGCAGTAATCTCTTGTACGCACATAATTCTTCATGGCAGATGGGAGATCACCCTTCTTGTAAAAATAGTCGCCTAGTTTGATATGACACATTCTAATGTCTTCCTTGGCAAGGTTCATTTTGGCTGATTTCAATTCACTCTCCAGACTGTCTGCTAATGATTTATTCTCTCGTTGCACCCGGTTGATCCAGTCCTGGTCAATAGGTACTGTTGGCTGTCCCTTGCTGCGTAATACTTCATTCAGACACTCGACCGCATGAGTGTATTTAGCTGTGTTTCGTGTGTTTTGTTGTATGTCTTGAATGGCTGTCTTGTAGGCTTCAATGGCCAGACCTTGACAATGCTTGGCAATATACAAACTTCTGCTGATACGAGAGTAACCTATGCCAGAAATCAACATGGGCCATATCATCCGTCTACATGCCAGCCTTACCTTCATAGTTGTTTATGTATGTCTCAAAATCGAATCCTTCTGGTACATCTACGCGTGTCTCTTCCATGGTTTGCTCCTTTTTGTCATAAAACAGAATGAAAAACGACAGTGGTTAAAAAAAAAAGTGATAGCATTTCATTTTATCAGTGCTTTCCCTATAAACACACTCATTGGTTGATGCAGATCATTCGACTCCTTTAGAGATCCGTCAAGTTGGAATTTGGTATAAAAAGTAAGGATAGATGCATGACGCTCAAGATGAATTGCAAACAACCATCATGCGCTATATTGTTCTTTTAGTCGTTTTACTATCTTTTTCAACATGTGTTCAATGTGGTATGTGTTGCTGCTATTTAGCTTTTTTTTTTTTTTTTTTTTTTTTTTTTAATAGATTGACATGTTGATATGCCATATTAGTTGCGTTTTCTACACAATGCTGGGAAGAACTTAATGGGTAATAGAGATACTTATAGACTAAATTTTAGTTAACCAATATTTGTGATAGTAAACAAAACATGTTTCAGGATGGTATCTGCCAGCAAATCAATCAGATCAATGGCAGTGGATGGAGAACCCAAGAAGACGATGATTGGATTTACTATCCTCAGCAATATGGTATGGATGCCTACTCTAGACATGACTTTGTATTTCTCACTACTCATCCCATAGTCAACGTATCGCTGACCGCAGCCAAAGTCTCTGTTGCTCTAGTAGGAGGATGTTGCGCACCCAACAGATACAAGCCCACTGGATTCTTGTTTCAAGATGATGGCAGCACGTACTCGACATCTGGAAACAAGATTGTCGCTATAGCAGACAGACCATTGGTACAGAATCTCACAGTGACTGGATGGTACATGAAGAAGTTTGTGGATGACCATGCCATGAACCTCACCCTCATTCCATCAGTGCATCATCCGGATAAACAATCCATCTTGTTTGAAATTACAGCATTTGATAGAGCCATGATGGTAAACTATCAGTTTTTTGATTATCAAAACAAGCATATTAGCAACTACTCTAGTGGTGTGCTGAGAAACATAAAGACGATACCCGACATTACGCTGCCAAGATACACTCGATCCATTGTACGTGCAATTCGTGATTTGTTAATAGGCAGCTAATTCGCTTTGTAGGTGGTTGAATTCTATGGCTCCAGAGCTGATCCCATGTGTTTTTCATACCTGTATGCTGGTCTCTATGTTCATGGCCCATTTACAACGGTGGCTAGAATATGTGCTCAAGTAGCTTCTGCATTGCAGTACCTGTCTTTGATCAATTTCGTTATTGTGCCAGTGGTGTTTGCTATTATGAGTTTGCTATCTGACTTTAGTTTTCCACCGCAAGTATACCTTGATCAGAACAATTGTCTGCAACCACCAACTAACCATGCGCTCCTATAGACCCATTCGCTTCCTCTGTAGAACGCCATCTCACAAGGTGCTCATGTGTATTGTCATTATGCTGGGTAAAAAAAAAAAAGATAATTTAGCAGTATTTGCTGGTAGCTGTATTCTGATAAATGATGAAATATATAGGCTCGTATATTTCGAATCAAGCGTGGAACTTGATCAATTCTCAATCAAGCATCTTTCATGAATGGCTTCCTCGTGCCGCCAAGATGGTGGGCAAGTAGACAGATCAACACTATGAGATCCATTTAATGTACTGACACTTTTTTTTTTTTCATGTAGAACTCTTTTTGTCCTTTTTCCTATACGCCGTCTACTTTTATCCCGTGTTTCTCTGCTACCATGCCACCTACAGGTCTCGACTAGCTAATTTTCTTGGTAAGCACCTCTCTTTTCATTGCATGTTGGAACATGACTCACACTGTGAATAGGCGCATGGTCAACTTGCACTTTGTTTGGACTTCGCTTCTCGCTGGATCTCCCGTCCTATGTAATTACCTACGCTCGCAGCATCCCGTTTTTGACCATCAACTTGCTGGCTGCAGTACCTACCTTTGTGGCCTATTGCATTGTGCTGGTATTCTTCGTCACTCGATACATTACATTTCAGCCTTGTATTGTCTGCTGCTTTGAATTCCTGGAAGTGCAAGACATTGAAGAGAATTATGTCAAAGTGCTGATGGCTGTAAAACGCAAGAAAACCAAGAAAACGATGCCTCTCCACAACACATCCGTTGTCGGTCTTTTATGGCTCATCTTTAACGAAAGACTATGGCAAAAACTCGACCTAAAGACGATCATAAGGCATATGTGTACTCGTAAATTTATCAAAAGTTGCATTCGAAAGCTGTTTGGTCTTGATGAGTATGTTCGAATCCCTTTTGCCATCAAGACTTCGTTGACTTTGTTATTGTACTGCCTAGGACAATTGGTAAGGACATGTTGTGTGGATATTGCTGGCTTTCTGTACTGATGTAATGCTGAACATTAGATTCCTTTGCTCATCACACAAATGATTGGTGTTGGAGGAGTTGTTCCTGTTCATATATGCAGCTGGACGCCTTATCTGTCTCAATTTCAGTACCATCCTGATCCAATGAGCTTTGCAATCAAGACTTTTATGTTGATGCAAATTGCAGTGTACATTGCCACATTGGGTGCTGGTGGAGGTAAGTTGGAGACACTACAATGGTATTGCAGCCTAACCATTTCTCTCTCTCTGTCTCTCTCTATAGTGTGTATGGTCTATTCATTAGGCATATTGCGTCGATTCACAAAGGATATACTACTGCTAAGAAAGGGTGATTACTTTTTGTTCAAGGGAAAGCGAAATAATGGGCAAGTCAAGTAACCTTTGTATCATAGCCAGCATACACTCATACTTTCTTTTTTTTTGCAGCATTGATCTGGATGACTCTATTCGCTTTCTTGGCGTATTGATCGGATTTGGCTTTACCGGCACACTCTATGTCATGGTTGAAGTCAGCTTGATTGGGACATTTATCACTGCCGCCATCCAGCTGGATAGAGTGAGAGATGTGGTTTTTCGCCATGTGGGATATGGTGTCTACTTTGCTAGCTTCTTTATCGCATTTGTGGTCCAAATGATACAAAAGCGCATTACTAATCTTGTCTTTGTGGAGAATCGTACACGATTTAGCATCCAGCATCGAGCACCTTTCTTGCACTATTGGTACTTTATGATGCTTACCTCCATGACAAGAGCCTTGACATCGTATATTTTGCGCACGTTAAAGTTGATATTTCGGTATCCATTGTTCAGTGTCCGTGTAGACAGAAATGCAGAGACGTGGAGTGTTCGTCGAGGAGATGGAGGCAAGTTGTCGAGTTTGACTAGATGTGGAAAAGGTTGTATATATTAACTTTGGTATTATACAGGCTTCACAGCATACTGTGGCATGGTTTGTGGAGGATTAGACTGCAGCACCACTTTATCTAATATGCATATTACCTTAGTTACTAGCAGAACATGAATACAATAATCCAGTCGTGCTCGTATTCGTCGAATGTCTGCTTGATAGTATGGATATATTGACAGCAAACCGACTTTTGGGAAGAAATGTTGAATTACAGCTTTGTCGATCTCATTTAAAGAAACATCACCGCACTATGACTGAAAAAGACATTGAATGCTACACAACGAGCTCCAAGACAAATGCTGATATCAACAAGGGGGCGATATCATCAAAAAGGGCCTTGACGAGATGGTTTCTGCTGTATACGTTGATTAGAAATCCAATGGTAAGTTTGCGATGTGTGTAACACTGGTCCATACCTAAACTTGAATTGATTACTATGCTAGTTGATACAATACCGTTGTCATCGTTCGTGATTCAAGCTGTACAAAAGAGCAATGCCACCACATTATACATCATTCATTGTATGATGATAAACAAATAAAGCCACCACATGCCTATTTTTCTGATTTCATGACAACAAGCAAAACTTGTAAACAAACAAATGGTATACATTTGGCAATTTCCATGATCATAAGACGCACTGCTTAGCCTTTTGGATTTCCCAAATGCAAAGCTTTCACATTGAATGGTGCCAATGTCTTTAATATCTGATCAAGGGTACCCACGCTTCTCTCTCTCTTTCTTTCTCTTATTAAATTTCCAACATGACACATTTCCAACAAGCGTATACTGCATATCCATCACCTGCAGTGGTAGTCAATACACCGACACCAATGTCATATCAGCCATATTCGCAGCATCCAAGCAGTAAGTATGCAATTCAAATACACACACTTTTATCTAATCTTGTCTGATTTGATTTCACAGTGCAGCCAGCTTACTACCCATCAGTACAGCCTCAAATCATTCAACAGCCATACTATCCTCAACCAGGAGGAGGATATCTTCATAACCACTCGTCGACGCTATCACAACTATGCATGTGGCTACTGTAAGTACATATTTCAGGCAATCGCTTGCAAATAACTCAATTACAAATCACAGGTGTTTGGGTGCATGCACTTATTGTTGCACTGAAGGTTGCTGTGGCCCTGATGACTGTTGTGGAGGAGGAGGAGTATACAATGATGATTGTTGTGGGTGTTGTTGATAGTGTCGAGAGGGGGGAGGGGCAATTTAGAGCCCTCAATTGTATAATATATCAAATTGATAAAGAACACTACTAGTTGAACAAATGCTGAATGCTGTATGTGGATACTTAATATTGAGGGTATTGTTGTTAAATCGGGGATTGCAATTAATTTGCTGCCACCGCTATCATAGGATGTATTGTATAATATGTTTGATGCTTACAGCTCACAAAAGTGTACTTGTAATACAAATATAGGGTAGATAATAATCGAATACTTGTATCTGGCCTGTTTTGAGTTATCTACAATGTCCCACACTTGTATGTGGTCAAGGCCATATATAACTCGTTGTGGGCGCTTGATATGTCACCTTTCAACTCTTTCTTATTTCCATCACAAACTGTTCTTATGGTCAACATATTATCCTTACCGAAAGAGCTTTTCTCAAGAATCTTTGAACATATCGACTCAAATGTGCAGCTAGCACAATGTAGATTGGTCTGCTCAGAATGGAATTCTCCAGCAAATACAGCCATGTTCAGCAACACAATCGTATTCAAAACTAAAAGCAAAGCATTAGCTCTATATGCGCAACTGTTCATCGACCCATCTAAAGGAAAATTGATACGACACATCTATTTTGACAAAGATTTCGACTGTTTTTGGATGGTAAAGGCTATATTTGATGTAGCACATTCGCTCAATTTGGAATCATTGAAAGGAGAATCATTGACAACAGAATGTTGCACTACGCTACTCGACATTATCAAGGCTTCACCAACAGCATTCAACAAGGTAAAAGTGATGCCAAGATACAAAGACGCAATAAACAAGGCATTCAGCGATGTACTGCGCGCATGTAGATATACGCTTTCAGAGATTGACATTGACAACAAAAAGATTTACCTCAATAACACCATAAAAGAGTTTGCCCCTACATTCAATACGTTCGATAACCTGAAAACTTTGAATTATTCGGGGTCATTTAAGCAAATTTCAGAAATTGAATTACTTTTGAAAGGATGCATTCACTTGGAGAAAATGACATTAGGCAACCTGATAGACGGTGAAGCTATGGAAAAACAGAATCTCAAAGTTTGGATGGAGACAGAAGTAAACCAAGTGGAGAGCCTTAAAGGATTGACTATTAATCACCAATGTCGCTGCGACGTGATGGAATACCTTACGTACAAGTACCCTAATCTAAAGAACATCAACATTCTGGTAAATCACTTTGACCTTATGTATGCAGACAACATGGCGGAATTCAAAGGCAACATGGATCGTATCCTTCAATCAATTGAAAGCATTCCAAGCAAAGTAATGACCTTTTGGCTGCCGCTCAACCAAAACCTTTATCAAATTATTGATTATTTCATCAAGAAGGGCTACCACTTTAACATCAAGAACACTCAAGAATGTAACTACCTTTATGTTAAAATTGAGGGCCTCTGATGAAACAATAGATCTATTGTACTATTTGCTCGCCAAAGGTTTACTGCTTATGAATCGAGTAGACTCGAAAGCTGTAATGAAAATCGTTGAAACTAGCATTAAATAATAAAATTTACGTTATAAACCTACCCTCTGATCAAGTAGAGTATCAAATACGCCATGATAAGCCCAATGAAGTGGTAGGCGTTTTGAGACCTTGGTTGTTAGTTTGAAAAACCTTTTGGAGAGCATATTGTTTGAAAAAAAAGTGCTTACCACTACATCCGTGTCATTAGGAGGGCACCATGCCATCTGGAAAAAATGATGTGATTTAAAGTGTGCAAGTTGATCGCACGGATATGCAGTTATACCTTGATATCCAATACTATAAACTGTGCTAATACCTCCATAGCTTTGCTTGTAGCTGTAGATATGACTTTTCTACGATGCCCCAGGGCTACATCGAAGAGGGCAGCTTATGTACGGGCAGACAGTGTACTTATATTTACTCCTATTATTCTATATTATGCAAATCACAGCCAAAACTGAATGTATATGACGAGCGATTTCCCGAGTTAGAAGCTCGAGAATAGCACCAAACAATTGCTCTCGTCTAATAGTTACTTGCTGATGCACTTTCTCCATTTTTTTTAGGATCATGAAAATCATTCAAAACCCATGAGTTGCCCCTTTAGAAAAACATCAAAAATGAATCAATCTATTTCGCTTTTACACCCAAAAACGAAGACTTTTACTATGGCTCATATAAAATCAAAGGAATTCTAATGATCCAAGGCAATATTTGAAATTACTTTTGCGAGACCTTTGATTGCGAAATTTCGAAAACCGTATTTCACATTTTCGAGAATCACTTGAGGTTTTTAGTTCAACATTTTAATGCGACTAGCGCCATTAGATGCGCTATAAAAATCAACCTCTAGCTACATTAAAGTGTATGGTACGGAGACTACAGCTTACATATCTGAATATGGCAAAAACGTTTCTTTTTGTACACAAATTGAGCCAATCCTGGCACTGAAAGAAAAATATTAAAATCCAGCTACCAATAATGCTATTACTGCTTTTGTACTGGCTCTTGACAGCAGTAGGCAGACCTATTATTGATGAATATATGACTTCACAGGTTTGCATACACTAAGGTCGCTAAAGCAAGCTGTGTAATACAACAAACATTACGATAGACTGCGTAATTGAAATGTTAATACTACGAAGAAAATATGAGGGGTAATATAGTTATACTGAGGAACGATAGCTCAGAATCACAGCACACCACGATGATGCTGAAAAGCTTGACCATAGAAATGCATTGTTTAGCATCAAAAATAAAGTAGTTTATTGGCAGTGTACTTTTCATTTGTCCAGGGTTGAATACGTGATGCAGGAAATTACTCCAGCATTTGTACTATGTCATCTTTATAAAGATCAATGCAAAGAAAACAGACATTTCAAGCGAAAAAGAAAAAATGTTTCTTGTGCTATCACCATCACCACGTGGATAAATAGTTTTCGATGCCTGTAGCTTAACTTTAAGTGCAAGTTTTTAGTCAACACCAATGGAACACGCTGTTTTCCAGAAAAAAAATATTACTATAACGAGAAGATTGGGGAATTTTTTTATTGAGATAGACAGGGTAAGTCTGGGTATATGGGATATCTTAAATTTACAGCATAAATGAGCAAAAAGATAATGTATTTGATGAGCAATGGATAATATACAAGATGTCTTGAGTTATGAATGATATGGATGGTGACAGAGTGAAATTATTGTGTTGAAAATCGACACCAGAATTCATGAGAGAACAGGAATGTATCTATACCACAGTATTGGCAAAAGCCAGATTCAAATTGGTAGCCAATATTGATAGCAGATGTTGTTGTATTTGATGTTAGCAAAGCAGAGTTATTGTTTGTAGCAAGTGGTGTTGAAGAAGAGCAGGTAGTGGAAGAGACACGAGATTGGTCTTTAGTCATAGCAGAACAGCACTTCATTTTGTTAATGTGAGAGAGAATGGATTTGATAATTTAGAGAATCGATCCATTGTAGGGTAGCTTATATAGAAATGGATCGCACACTTTAGGCTCAAATCTGAAAATCGAGAAATCAGACTCTGTTTTACGATCCTCATAAATTTACCCAATCGTACTAATTCGTAAAAATCAGCTCAATTTTTTTTAGCCATTATGATGGGGGAGTCTAAGATCCCGTTATAACAAGATCGTATTTTCCCTGATCAATGATGAGTGTGCAACCTATAACTTTTTTTTGAATTTCGATTTTTTTTTTTGTTCTAAAGAGTTCTATCACATCTCCTTGCAAGCGATGCACCTGCATGCTTACTCCCTTTTGTTATTCTAATATGTACAAATCTAATTGAATTGAAAGCAGTTGTATGAAATTCATGCGCTGAAATAGACTACTATGGTAAGATGTCGTGTATTTGATATATCCATAATCTTTCATCGATCGACATATTGCGATTATTCGAGCAAGCAGAAAAAGGTTTTATACTGTGAAGCTGAATCAGCTAGCAAGTGTCACGGATACTATGACTATAGTTATATCTTTGTATCGCAAATCATTCGATGCTGTTCTTTTTGCCATGTCAGTTGGTGTATCAGCTTTTTTTTTTCTCTTTCTCACTTGTCTTGACCTGAAACATATACAGTGAAAGAAGAATTTAGAACAAAAAAAGACACGTTCTTATAGAGTCTATGTATACATAGATGCATTAGATCCCTGCCTCAAAGTAATGTGAGAATTGACCATATTGACAATTTAAGTAATAATGGATGCTATCTCGATGGGAGCAACAACAATAAAATTAGTATCTCAGACAAATCTCGATAGCCCAAATAGGCAGTTGATTGAATCTTAAATAAATCAATACAAGCAACTCGATATCAATATGTCTCGGATGGCATGAAATTCTCGATTTTTTTTCTCATGATTTGATCTCCTTTTTATCGAACTGCTGTCATCATCATCATTGAGCAGAGGTTTCAACGTCGATCACCGCCGATGTCAAGCAAATATCAGGGAAATGAGATTTACAAGATGTTTAGCCGCTTGGGTATCCTATCATTCGCAACCCAAAAAAAAAGAATCTTTATTCTTCTTTTTTTCGAAATAGATCGAATTGGAAACTCATAGATGTATCATTTATAGTGCACAAACAAGGCAGTTGATATGGCAACTGCGATCAAGATATCGTGAGATGGCGCAGCAAAATTCAGGAGCGTCAAGCTAATGAAATTAATTTAGTGGTGGTTTAGTGTCATATTTCCGAGCGTTTGTGGAAATTGAGTAAGAAGATACTAGCGTCCATCTTGTTTAAATTAGGGATTGGCACCCATCTACGCATACATATATGTCGATGCAATCTATACAGGCTATTGGCAAGAGACCAATGGCTCTAAAGCCGTCTTTTACGGAGTGAATTTAAACAATACGTGGATCATCCAATGTTTGGTGCAACCACCACGTTTGAATTGTGACACAAACAGAATTTTTCGAGAAGAAAAGATGATATACTATTGCAAAAAGCCTTTTTATTATTATTATTATATACACACATTGGGTTTTGCACTGTAAAATTATCATGTTTATACACATTTAGCAAGTAAAATTATTGATCCAGCAATTTAAATGTCGTTGATGCAGAGGAGAAATTTTCTGTAGTCGCGATGGCTCCCTGCTACAGCAGCCATGGCTTTGGTGGCAGCAAATTGAAGGTGCTTCTCATTGGGATCAATATCCTCGCCTAGTTTGATGATGGTCGAAAATGTATCGAGCAAAGTAACCACGCCAGGCTTGTTTGGTTTTGCGGGATCATTGGAGATGCCTAACCTTGCCAGTACGCCCAGCAATTCCATTGCTACAACATCAATCACTTCTGCATTCAATAGTGGCCAAAGCTGTGTTCTGATAAACACATCGTAAGTCTGATTCCAGTCATCCAGAACGATAAATGCCAGTTCAAACGAGGTGATCAAATTGAATGAGAGCAAATCAAACTTGCCCCTGTCTTCTGCGTGCAACTGTTTGAAATAATCGCTTTGTAAAATTGCCAATGCATCTTGCACGCACTCTAAAATTGGTTTTGGCTGTGATGGCCAATTGAAAATGGTGGATAACTGGTCGTACATGCCGTTCATCTATAAAGAAATGTCAGTCAGCGATACTACATACCAGCAAATTCACTGCTTACATTCTTTACTGAGCTCGAATTACAGCTGATGAAATAAATGCTCGATACAAAAGTGTTGGGCAAAGAGGTGAATTGTGGGTTCGTTGCCTCAAACGAGAAGCTTTCTTTCCACATAATGCCTGCGTTCAAGAGTATAGGGATAATTGTAGAGTGGAACGCCTTGGTTCTAAATAATCCATAGATCAAGGAGCGGAGTCGACCCAATGATTCCTCAGCCTTGCAAGCGACAACAAACAATCTCACCAAACGACTATCAAAGACGAATTAGATTCATTCACTGAAAAAAAAAGGGGGGGGGGGGAGAAAGAGAGAGATAGGGTTAAAGCTGCTTACACTAATCTGTGATTCAATGGTGTCTTTGCTGGCGGACAATTTGAGATGCTTTTCGCAAACTTGAACATGAACTGATCAAACTCATCTCTCTATAGGCAATATTAATCACTGTATCTTATACATACCATACACACACACACACACTCTCTCTCTCTCTGGACAACTTACATTCACTTTGAACAAAGATACCAAGAACCAGGCATATAGCTTTTCACGTTGATCCACCGATTTGGGTAAATGCAGTTCAGAAGGGCCAAACTGAGCCAATTCGGTGTCAGTAGGCACTGCAGTCGACTTGATTCTCGTATAACAATCATGCATCTCCTCCAACAAGTTTGGCAAAATTTCCTTGCATTCATCCAGAGTCGGCAATAACTTTCCATTCTGCCTGTTGAACAATTCCTCAATGACATGGTTCAGGTGATAGTCTGGCTTGGTACGTTTGGATGCTGGTGCGGTAGTTACGTTGGTTGGCATTGCTTCAGACACTGGTGCAACAGTAGAGCAAGTCGCTGCTGTTTGATTCTCACTGTCCACTTCGTTATGTAGGCGCTTCTTTAAAAGAGTTGGTGCAGATGAGTTGGAAGAAGCAGGTGCTTTGGCTCTTTCAAGCACTTTGGATGGATTTTTGGCGTTTGCAAACTTTTCCAGCAGACTCTTTCGCTTTTTGATTGTTTTGGTGGCATTGATTTGAGGAGCTGGTGCAATAAGCCCTGATTTTTGTTGAAGAAGCGATTCTTCTTCTGTTACTGCTGCTTGTTGTTGTTGTTGTTGGTAAGCAAGACGAGGGTCTCGAGATTTGACAACGGGCTCTTTGGGGGGACTGGGTTTATTGCTTAAAGCCGATGTTCTTGGAGCAACGACACTGCTTCTTTGCACTGTCGCTTGTGCTGGTGCTGGTTTAGTTGGCGATGATCTCAAGTATTCCTTGTCTGCGTCTTCCAAATCGTTATCTGACCCAAAACCTCTTTGTTCTGCCTCGTTCTCCAACAGTCTTCGCAACTCCTGCTCCAAGAATGCATTTGTTCTCTTGATAAATTGATATTCTGCCTGTAATTTGTGGTATTTTTTGCTCAAGTCTGGATGTGTCGATGGATTTGCTGAGATGGGCACTGCCACTTTTCTTTCCAACTTGGCAGACAATTGCTGAATCTGTCCTTTTAAGCTCTCCACTTCCTCGGTGTGCACACGTTTCATCTGCTCCATGGATTCAGCGTTGATCTGACTGGATCCTTCAGCCTGTCGACTCTTCTCCAGCTTCAACTGTCTGATCTGCTCATTTGATTGGCTCAACCGTTCCTCCAGTGCCTTGCTGTGTGCGTCTGCTTTGATAAGCTTTTTCTGCTCCATCTCTAACTGTAATTTCAGCGACACCAATGCCGAATCGTCCGTTGTCAGTGATAATTTGAGGTCATTGATCTCTTCTTGCAGCGATTCTACGGTCAAATTGTGATTGATGTTTGTTTCCATGGCGTCTTCGTCTAATTGGTCTCTCTCAGCTTGAAGCTTGCTCAATGATTCCTTTAATTGTTTGTTTTCCCTCTGTTAATTTCGCTACTTGGTCTTTAGCTATTCTGAATTCGGCAGCGCTGGAACCCATTCTCTTTGCTAAATCAGCTTGTGTTCGAAGGTCGTTTTTCAGCTTTTTGTTGGTTTCAGACAAGGAATCAAAGTGAACTGATTTTGCCTTGAGCTGATTTTCCAGTGTTTGCACCTGCTCTGCTAATTTTTTGCACTTGTCATCTGATTCTTGTAGACTCTTGATGGATAAGCCTAGATTTGTGTTTAGTGTGCTGATTTGAGCTTCACGAGCTGCCAATTCTAGTGCGATAGAGTGTTAGTATGCAATAGTCAACTGATCCATTTACCTAACGGTACCATTCTTTGCATCAGACAAGTATTTGAAAAGCTTGTTTGTGGCAATGATTCGCTCCTTGAGCGCATGAACATCAATGGCATTGTTGTTGGATGGTTCGACGGCTGGTGTTTCGTTTGGTTCTTTTGGCACTTCATTATCTGTAGTTGGTGTGGTTTGATTGTCAGAGCTCATAATGGTGATATGTATAAGTGGTATATAAGATGTATGGTAAGAAAGAAAAAAAGAGAGAGGAAAAATTTTCTATTGTTGGTAGCAGGAATGTCAATCTATCAATGCAGTCACCATGGCCATGATACTGTATTGTTGTATATATGTATCAAGCTGCGTAATGGGAGGTAATCCAATTGTAGAGGAATAGCCCGATAAACACTCGCTAGCACAATCCTGGACAGTTGGGTTTGACACTGGCTCAAAAGATGGTCTCAAATCCATTGAAGAGGGCACCTCATCGACATCTGGAGACTCTTCAGAATTGTTTCTCGATAACAATAGACTGTATCCACTATCTGCTCTCTGAATGCTCTAGCCTAATAGACGCCAACAATGTCTGTATTTTACAAAAGCTCTACTTGCATGTACAAAGTGGCATTTTATCCACCACGATGTATGTCCTGGCCAAGTACGTGCTGACTGTTCCAATTTGTGCCTGATTTGGATTCACGCGGGGATGCCATCGGCTTTAAACACCTTCCCCACTTTAGTGAATATACACACTCTTTTTCTTTCTTTTCTTCTGCAAAACCACACCATGTCTACACAACGCACCATGTCAACAACCATCAATACATTGATGAAGCAATTGAGAGGTATAGTACACAATAGCGAATAAGCCTCTTTGGCTAACATTTCGGTCTGTAGAAAACCCTTTGAATTGGGCTCTGCTTGCTGTGAGTTTTCTTTATTTTTCATCCCTTGTGAGGGACTAATGTGTTTATTCTAGATATTAGCCTATGTTGTTAGATCCTATGCCAGTTCAAGCAAACCAGCAGTGCAAGAGGCAAAGCATCCGGAAGTGATGATTTTCAAGAATTACACACCATTAGACCTCTTGCCCTTTGATGGTCTTGGCAAGGAGGGACGCATTTTAATGGCTGTAAATGGATCCATTTATGATGTTACTCGAGGTAGAAACTTTTATGGACCAGGTAGGGACCAGTTTTTTCTTTTAAGAGAGGAAGGACATGGATTGATATGGATGCTGTTATAGGTGGACCCTATGCTAATTTTGCTGGACATGACGCTTCTCGCGGATTGGCCAAGAATTCATTCGATGCTGATATGCTTACTGATCCCCATGAGCCGATTGATAAGTTGGAGGACCTTGCAGCAGATGAATGGGAGTCGTTAAGAGAATGGGAGGTTGGTATAGACTAAGCATGAATGTGAGTCTACATGTCGTTAACTGTATTTGCTAGCAACACTTTGCCTCCAAATACCTCTTTGTTGGCAAATTGATTGAAAATCACCAGTAATAGTAATAAACTGTATTTCATGTGTATAAATGTTTGGATCATGCGACTGTCAAGTTTATCTCGTTTTTTCTTTGTGTGTGAGCGTGTGTGTGTGTTTGGATATAAAGCTGATAATTCATGCCTCTTGTTCTCTTTCTTTTTCTTTCTCTTTCATTCTTATTGCATTGGACATTCTTTGAAGAAATATGTCGCTGATGGAACCAGGTAGAGCGCTATGAAAGCCATTTGAAACACACTGTGCATTGTACTAACCAACACCACCGATGGGATAGATCCAGCCATGCCTTGCCGCTTACTGCAACTGCCAGACGAGCTTCAATTAAAGATACTCGCTCAATTGCCGGTCCAAGATCTTTTGAAATCGACTGTGGTATGCTTGTCTAATAATGCAATTTATTCATAAAATAACGAATTCCCATTTCCAGATTTGTCACAAGTGGTATCATTTAATCTACAGCGGTTCATTGTGGACGACAATCAATACAGATCCATTTTACAAGACAATCACCATTGAACAGATTATTAGGCTATTAAAAGCATCTGCTCGATTTTTAAAAGTAGCCAATTTCAGGTACCTACGGAAGAAGTTTATGATTTAATGCACGCACTCTAATATATACACACACACACACATACAGAGGTTGCATTCAGCTGACAGGTCATGGACTCAGAACACTATCTCTCTCATGCCCTAATCTTCAAGTACTCAACATCAAAGACTGTCGAGGCCTATCATCTGCCAGTCTTGGTTACTTTTTACAGCATGCCGCAAACCTCAAAGTGCTAAATGTATCTGGGCTGGATACAGTCAAATCCTCAGCTCTGGCTCATGCGACATGCTCGAAATTAGAAAGACTAGAAATGAACTGGTGTCGTAACATCACTGGCAGCGGCATCTTGCCATTGGTAAAGCAATCTTCCGCTACACTCATCTATCTGAAGATCAACGGCTGTCCTCAATTGCACGAAGAAACCATGTCATTATTAGGGTCCAGCTTGCCAAATTTAACGCATTTCAGTATGGCAGCTTGCACCAATCTGACAGATTCCGCCCTACTGTCCTACTTGATGGCATCTACATCCACATCCACATCCTCCAAACACAAACTGACGCATTTGAATCTATCCAGCTGTTCGAGATTGAGTGACGCTACACTGTTGAATTTAGCAATATATGCGCAGAATATGCAACATTTGAAGTTGGCTGGCTGTGTATTGATGACAGATCAAGGATTTTGCCACTTGTTTGCTCGAGTACACACCTTTGTCGATCTCGACCTAGAGGACGTTCATCAAATAACAACGGCTACCATACGATCCATTGCGAATCACCAACCTAATCTGCAAAGACTCTGTCTATCGAGTTGCACACAGGTATCAGATGATGATATTGTGTATCTAGTGAACAATTGCCATCAATTGCAGCATTTAGAACTAGACAACTGCACCATCACAGACCAAGTACTGAGCGTAATAGCAAATCATTTGCAGCAGCAGCAGCGACAACAGGAGAGAAAGTTGAGTGTAGAGGTCCTGGATTGCTCCAATGTGACAGAGATGGGGATACGGACAGCACTGGCCAAGGCGAGTCCACTACTGTCTATCAAGAGCTTCTATTCATTCCAAGAAGAGGAGGAACAGCAGCAGCAGGATGAAGATGGTTTCAATAATGCGGATGAACATGCCATAGACAATATTCATCGCCAGCATGGTTTGGGTGTCAGTGGTCGTTATAGTGCGCTAAACAGCAGCAGACACAGAAGAGGAGGAGCACACAACAATGCACATGCTAATGCCAACTGTATCATTCTCTGAGGCATCAAGTGTAAATTTAAATATACCACAATAAACATCATGTTAGACCATCATCATCATTGCTACATATAAATAGCACCAAGTAATCTGGCATATGCTTGTATCACGCAAATTACGTACATCTTTACTCACTGTACCACAACTATTCAAGTATTCGAATCGTCTCTACAGCAGTGGCATAAAGAGAAAGAGAGAGAGAGAACTTTACAATTGTAAGCGTAATTGTATAGCGACGATAAACGACACAATGGAGACAGCTGGTATCTTGTGTGGACTGTAATATGTGCATAATAGCTGTTACACTCTTTGACATGGATAATAGAGACCACCATATCAGTGAGTTTGAATTAAGCTTGATTACATAGACAGTGCACGCTAATTTATGTTTTGAGTTGTTTCTCTTTCAGTTTTTCTTTTCTTCGTTTTCGTTTACACCAAAAAACATGCAATTAACAGCTACAAGACACATGCTGGGCTGTACGCGTATGTTGCTGTTGCGGCCATCTAGCAGAGCCTATGTCACTTGTACAGCGTCATCTCTTTACGCAGGCTCCACCTTGAAACGGACACTAACACAGCATCGATTGAATACAGCTTTTCGTCAACCTGGCACAGCGTTGATGTTGGGCGGTATCCGTCAGCATGGTACACATGGACACCATCACCATCATGATGCCGATCTCATGGCATCTCTCAAATCTTCCAGTAAGTAGCATCTAAAAGGATGACTAATTGCGCATCAGTAGCGTTGACATTGTTGTGTGTATATAGGCAAGAAAGGAACAAGGATTACTATTATCGGATTGGCATCCAACGTTGGTTTGACTATTGCCAAAGGTGCAGCAGGATGGTAAGACGATAGAAAAAGCGTAATGGATAATCGTAACCATCGGCATAGGGTCATGAATTCCGCCTCTCTGCTGGCTGAAGCACTTCATTCATTCAGTGGTAAGGAACAGCATGGTGCCATATACTAGACTCTGTACCAATAACTATGCTTCTAGACTTGCTTAGTGATTTTGTTACCTTGTATACATTCAAGATGTCCAGAAAGCCTGCTGATAGTGTTTACCCTTATGGATATGGTACGATAATTTATGACAAGGTCCGCACCCAAAAAAAAAAGAAAAAAGATAACCAACACATTATTGTAGGCAAATTTGAGACAGTTGGATCTGTCACTGTATCATCATTGTTGTTGGCAGGCGCTGTGGGCATTGGATGGCATTCGTTTGATCTTTTATTAGCTACATTACAGACAGCAGGACCCTTGGTGTCAGACACAACAGCGACTGTCGCTGCTGCTGCTAGTAGCAATGTTGCTGAAAGTACAGCAGCAGCTTCTCCCCCACATGTGCATGGCCATGGCGGTGTGTTGGATCCTAATGCTGCTTGGTTTGCCTTGGCTAGTGTGCTTATCAAGGAGTGGTTATACAGGGCTACAATCAAGGTTGGCATTTCAGAGAGAAGTGAAGTGTTAATGGCCAACGCATGGTAAGTTGCGTCATATCTGGGCAATAGGAGATGTATTAAAACGTTTGTGTAGGCATCATCGTTCAGACGCCTATTCCAGTGCTGTTGCACTTGTTGCTATTGTGGGCAGTTATGCAGGTATGCCAGTGTTAGATCCTCTCGGCGGTATTGTGGTATCAGGTATGCTTGTCAAGAGCAGTGTTGGATTATTGGGGTCCTCCATGAAGGAGTTGATGGACAAGGGCATTACACCCGAGCAGTTGAATGAGATTACAGATGCCATCACCATGGTCAAGAACACGGAGCTGGATTTGATGAACTTTCACTCTGTGCGTGGACGCAAGCAAGGGCCATTCAATCATATCGACCTCGTTTTACAACTGAATCCCGCCATTTCGATGGAGAAAGCATACCAAATAGAAGAGTTGGTGCGATCGTCAGTAAAGAAAAACTGCGACAACATTCAGGATATCATGATTTACTTGGAAGATGCCAAAGCAGCGGCAGCAAAACAGCATGAGCATGAACAACAACAACACCATCACCACTCGCATTAGATTTGTATGTTTTTGATAGATATACGCTTAATAGTACATAATTTTTGTAATTTTTCCTCTCTGCATTTCCTCTCTCTTTCACCCCTTTACATCAAATTGTTATACTATCACCTTTTACTTACATTATAGATATTGAATATTCCAATTTTTATTACATTAAAATCATTCCTTGTATAGAGAGAAGAAATGGTTATTCATCGCTAATGATGATTTTTGGAATAATCAAGTCTTCATTACTGCTTCGTAGATCACTGTATCCATTGCCATCATGGTTAAACTGTCTTTTGAGTCGAATGATTTCAATAATGCACTGCGATAGTGTCAGGGATGCTACCTATTTGATGATTTAGCCAAAGATATGTGCATATTACCTGATTGTATGTATACATACCACAGCTATGAACAAGTTTGTATTAAAATACATGACAACCAGCATGTACAGTAATCGCAGTGTAGTAGCAATGCCGTAGAGCACTGTTCTCTTGGCAATGGCCACTAGTCGTCTAGCGGTATCGTGTTGAGAACAGTTTTTGTCTAGACAGTAGGTTGTCCATCTTTCCACGGTGCAAATCAGCCAAACAACCAAATAACCTATCCACATGCTGCTGCTGTCATGCAGTGAGAAGGATTCAAACAGCAAGTGCAAGTCATTGGCGTCTTGAATACATGATATCAGCACAAGAAATTTATTCATATCATTTATAGCATTTACCACTATGAAACCATTGTTTTCCACCTTCCATATTTTATGAGCAAAACAAAAGAAATGTAGGCAAATGTTGATCTGAGGGGGGGGGGGGAAAGCATTTAGATTTAAATGGCATGAATTATGCTGTTGGATTCATTGACCGCGTTTGTATGAAAGAGTTTGAATTTCTATCTCTTTCTTTTTCTTGCAGTTTACACTCATGGAAGATACAGTTAGAAAGTATTGGCTAAAACAATCGACCTACAACACAGCTGTTGGTATATACGCTACGTTTCCATTTCTGATGGTACCAGCCTTGTTCATTGTCAATGCGCCGTATGGTAACTAGACGAGATTTGGTAAAAAAACGCGTATGTTTTTTTTTGCAGAAATTAAAGAAATGCGTTTAGGTAGATTTGCAGGAAAACTGGGCGTCGACTGGAGTTTGTCTGGCAAATGGAGTTGGTCATTTATGGAAGTGGTCTCGCCCATTATGTTTGGCACCTCGATTCTGTTGACTCAACCCACAGGAACCCCATTCCAAATCATGCTGTCTGCTGCTTGGATCATCCACTATATCAATCGCAGTATCATTTATCCACTCCGAGCTACCTCGATGGCACCAATCCACATCTTAGCCTTCCTCTGTTCCATTGTGTTTAACATTCTGAATGGCTATACAAATGGCGTGTGGATTGGAAGACATAGTAATGCTATCGATGCGCAATTCTGGATTGGCATGGCCATTTGGTTGTCAGGCTTTGTGTCCAATATACATCACGACAACATTCTGTTTCAATTGCGGAAAATCAAGAATGAGAAAAAGGACGACACCAAGAGATACTTTATCCCTCATGGCGGATTATTTGAGTACATTAGCTGTCCAAACTACTTTTCAGAGACCATGGAATGGCTGGGATACACTATTGCGACGCACGGAAGCATTCCTGCCATCATTTTTGCCGTCTCCACTGCAGCCAACTTGTTTCCAAGAGCATGGCGCACACATCAATGGTATAAAAACCAATTTCCAGACACTTATCCTCAGAACAGAAGGGCAGTGTTGCCATTTTTATTGTGATTTTCCAGCGGAAGACTTGTTTTTTACATAAAGTTTTTCATATCTATTAAAGTGATTCCACATGTCTCTTTTTGATCTCTTTGATCCCAACTCCTCCTTTGCTTTGATCATGTCTCGTCCATATTTCATGCAGGCTTTATACACTTGCTCTTCTTCGTCCAAAGTCCATTCTGATTTGTCAATGTCGGGTGCCAGCACATTGTGGTAGTGCTGTGAAATATGACGCGGTGTACGCGAGAGGCCTGTCACCTTGGCCACTACTGCAAAGTTTTCGCCGTATTTCGCAACAGCATCTAAAATTTGTTGATCCTCTTCCTTGGAGAATCTTCCCTTCTTTTCATTCGTCATTTGCCAGCGCCAACGCTCTAAACATTGTCTGGCAGTTCTGGAGCCCATCATCAAAGCCACCTGCTGCATGTTCTTTTCTCCATATCTCTGAATCAATCCTGTCAGTTTGTCCACCTCTTCGTCTGACCATCTTCCGTGCTTGATGTTTGGATCAACAGTGTGCTTATAAGTCTGTTTGATCATAAAGATGGGACGCTGTCTTGGCAATTGTTGCTGAATGGCTTTCCAATCTTGGATTTCGTGAAAAGCTTTTCCTTGACCAGCCTTCTCGAGTGTTTCCAACTCGTCTTTAGCCCAAGGTCCTCTGGTGGAAGCATCGTTCAACAATCTGTATCGATTCATAACGTTACTGGGTGAACGGTCCACAAAATGGTGTGAAAGCATTGTCCATCGCTTTCCAAAAGCTGCAATCAAATCGAGCAGCTTTTCATCTTCTTCCTTTGTCCAGTTGCAGCGAGAACGCAAAGATGCCTGCTGCTCAATCTTCCAAGCCTTTTCGCGAAGCAGTTCGATAGGAGAAAGCACAGGTGTAACGGGTATATCTTGTTGAACGTCAATCCTTTCCTCTTTCATGGCGCCGTTTGTGTGGAATAGCATTCGAGGTGCTGTGGAAAAGACCACGCGAGTGCACAAAAGCGTCAAGTTGGGTTTCTGCAGCAATAAGGTATTCTGGCTGATACTGAACGCTTTCTTCAATAAGGCTGTCATTTTGAATTTGTTTGTAACAAAAGAAAAGAAGGAAAAAAAAATGCATTTATTTGCGAGAGAATTTAAATTCAAAAACAACCCCCCTGCTAAACACACTCTAGAAGTGCTTTCAAAAGGGAATTTCTTGAATGCACATAATTCCACCAGTTGTAGATCAGAAGCAAGAGTTTTGCCAAGCTTGAGCCTCTGTACTCGAAGCATTCGTCTATGGTTTGCCTCAATGTGTCCGTACCAATAAAAGTGCAATGGCATTATGGATTGGCCGCAATGCAAAACCCGCCCTCTCAAAGTACAGTGTGGACAATACGAACGACAAACGCTGCAAAGGATGTAAATCAAAAGAGAAGAGGAACGACACTGCCATTTGCATCTTCAAATAAAGGGATAAGCAATGGCAGCCATGCGTCAAATATACAACGATCCAAAGATCAGTTAAATTCATGTATCGCACGAACGCATAATAATAATAATAATAATAATAATAATAAAAAGGACAACTCTCCACCTTAAATTTCATGGACCTAGATGATTGCGCTCTGCACCAACCCTTTATTGTCTCGTATACTCTAAAGTGGCAAGTGCAAATCCTTCTTATAATATCCCTAACAACATCCACCCGATGAACTGCTTTTCGAGGCAGAAGGTTGATCCAATCTGACTTCTTCTCTTTGACGACTTTGTTGAGCCTGCTGCGTATCGATCAATCGCTTTTTAATATCCCTAATAGAACGCTTAGCTGAAATCACATGAGACAAATAAGACCTTTGGCCTACCTTGCAAGATCGAAAAAGGCCTCCTCAACACCAATGTTTGCTTTAGCGCTAGTTTCCATGAATCGAATACCCAATTCATTAGCCAAATTTTGACCTTGGTCCTTTGTAATGGCCTTTTTTTCGTTTTAGGAACAAGATGGCTGTAAATCCTTTTTTATCACTTACTCGCTTGTCTTCCATATCACACTTATTACCAATCAAAATTTTGTTGACTCCTTCGCTTGCATGCTGTTCAATGTTGGAGAACCAGTTTCGCACGTCTACATTGAGCATTAATGCCACATGCATCGATCTTTATGTATCTGTATTTACTGGCAAAGGATCTTTCATCTGTTGTGTCGTATACCAGTAGGATACCCATCGCACCACGATAATAAGCTGCAAACGCTGTTAATGCACTGCAATAGAAGATAACAGCCAAACGACTTGCCTGTTGTAATTGTGCGGAATCTCTCTTGTCCAGCAGTATCCCATATCTGAAGCTTTATTCTCTTGCCATCAAGCTCAATAGTGCGAATCTTGAAATCAATGCCAATGGTTGTAATGAATGACGGTGTAAAAGAGTCATCCGAAAAACGTAGCAATAAGCAGCTTTTACCAACACCTTGATAAAGATGAATTGTCAATCTGTGCACAAGTGATGCTGGCTGTAGCTATACCTGAATCGCCAATCAATAATAGTTTGATTAAATAATCGTATGAAGCGCTCTTTGCTGTTGCCATACTAACAAAAAGTATATATATAAAAAAGGATAAAAAAAAAAAAAAAAAAAAAAAAAACGACAAAAAGAGTGAAATGCGCGCTTTCTATCATGATGAAAAAAAAAAAATCACGTGGGATGTAGCTTGTAGATGCTTTTGTTGTTTCACTCTAGATGCTTCATAATCATGAATAAAGGAATTAATCTTTAAAATAGTTCTGTCTTTGGGGCGAATAGAGAGAAAGAGAGAGAGAGATGGACAAAATGGAAATGGGCAACGGGCCGATTGTATACACATACTATAGAAAATTTCAAGTTCTCGGTACGAATGTCTGAGATGTTGATAAGCAACTTCCCAGCCCACGTTGGCATACTAGAAAAGATGGCAGTGTAGATGCCATGGTACATGTTGCCATGTATTTTATGAACAACCAGTGTTTTTTTGATGTGCAGATGCATACATTTAGCATTGATCGGTTTGAAATGCGTCTCTGGCATTTTATTCGAGGGAAGAAAACCAGTAATACTCGTCAGCTGGACCTTTACAAGACTAGCTAGCATTCCATGATACAATGATTTCAGCAAGAAAGCTCATTTATAATGATTTACAGTATACATCTCTGTGAGCGTTTTAGCAGCCATTCAGAGCGCTCATTAGATCTAGCTGCTCTGTGGGTGATGGACTGTCTCTTTTTTTTCATTTCACTTGAAATTTTGACTGCAAAGACAAGCTGCTCTCTTTTTCCTCTGTTACCAAAAAAAACGCACACATACACACATATCAAAAGGTAAGCATGCAAAGCAACTTACTTTTTTGAAAGCATCTGACTAATATATAAAATCTATTAAGAAATCATGTCTGAAAGAGTAAGTCAACATGAATACTAAACGCGATGTATACTCATTGTACTTGTAGGGTGGTCGTGGTCATTATAACAATAGAGGTGGAGAACGAGGAGGCCGTGGAGGAGGAAGAGGAGGTAGTTCAAGAGGTGGTCGTGGTGGATATCATAACCAACAAGACAAACCCAAGAAGGAATCCATCTTTGACCCTAGCAAATATATGGACAAGAAAGTTCGTGTACGATTCAATGGCGGTAGAGAAGGTATATAACATGAGGCATTCATGTACGAGAGCATAGAGTTGACGCCATTCTACAGTTGTTGGTACTTTGATGGGCTACGATCCTTTATTGAATTTAGTCTTGGACAACACAATTGAATATCAAAAGGGTATTTATACGGCTGCATTGACAATTTTGTCCTTGTTTTATTCATTGTGTATCTATAGATTTGGAGACTGGATATATTACCGAAAAATCAAGACAATTAGGTTTATCAGTACTTCGTGGAACAGCCATTATTCTTATTTCACCCTTTGATGGCATGAAGGAAATCGAAAATCCATTTGCTGAATAAATGTTTATTTGGTTTGATTCAAATGTACATTCTTGCATTGATTGAATGTCATGGTTGATACAATGAAAATCAATATGGAATTGGGATATACAGCATAAGGATGGCTATGAATGAGCCAAGGGAAAATTATTTTGGGAGTATTGCGAGTGAGCAACCGTACTATCACCTTTGAAAACAATCAATCACTTGTGGAGGTTGATTCAAATCTAATGTCAAGAATGGCTTATGTGCCGTTGATACTCATTAGCAATCGAAATGATGGAAATAAAAGGCCAAAATCACTGTGGATGTAAACAACCAAGCCGAGTTTGATCACAAGCAGCCAACAATACCTTTGCTTATTGACGCAAGATGTGATTCAAGTGTATTGCACTTTTGTTTGCTTGAACCCTGTCAAAAAAGCGGGAGAGTATTTCAGTGCCAGTAATGTAGGACGATTTCCACAAAGCAAAAGTTAGTTTCTGTATTGATTCAATTTATGGAGATGCTGCAGTATAACACGTTTAATTTATTTGAATCTCAAAAATTACATGATTGTACTTACGACTGAAGACAATACAGACATGGTGGAATTATTCAATCGTGTACTGTGGCTAGGATAGCGTTGTTTTCGTGAAAGCAATAGTTATGTGATCATGTAAGGTGGAGGGTTGTAGTGGCGTTATCATACGCAATCAACAGACAAATGTAAGGGCTCATTTGCATCAGCAGCAAATGGTACATGACGCAAAACCGTCATTCACCACCAGCTCATCAATATATGCCTTTGTCAGAAAATGTTTATCAATAGAGTTGACAAATAAAGCTTGCGTATGGACCTATTGTTATCATTACTTCATTTCAGCCTCTAGCTCCATGAACACGGCATATTTCGATGAAGCTATGCTATATAATTTTAGCAATTAAAGCAAGATAAATTGTAGATGAATACAAAATTTAAAGTTTACCGGTTTATTGCAGTAATACAAGGACAACTATAATCATCGCTGCTGGTGAATGATATACAATTATATTACGATTGAATCAAAAGCTATAGTTTAATTTTAATGAAAAGAATTTTAAAACAAAGAATAGGCTGAAGGTAATATTTGGACTTTACAAGGTTTTCATTACTGATGAGATATATCAAGGATCGAGACACACATATACAGTGTTTTTTCATTTGTAATAGAAATTCATTACAAAAAATTAAATTAATCTACAAAAACTTGATCTTTTTACAACCAATTTTTTGTTATATAATCTTTACATTGTCCTTGTCAACCCAAATGTCTATTTAATGCAGATGTATCAGAGCAATGTCAATCAGTTCATCATTGAAATTCTATGGGCAAAATTACATTGATTTAGTCGGCCTTTGAACTACATCGGTCTTTTAATCAATGTGTCTAAACATCATCAACTTGAAGGTATAAATAGACAAAAAAGTACGCAAAAGCAGCAATTTTGAAAACAAGTTTGCCATTGACACTATTAAGAATTTGTTTGGCTATCCAACAATGTATATATAAAAAGAATCTATCAATCGAATTTCGAGAAAATTGTGGAAAACTGATAAAAATTGTCGTAGGAGAAGAGGGCAAATCAGTTTTTTTTTTTTTTTTTTTTTGTTTATATTTTGTAAGTAAGGTGGACAGATTAAGATCAGTTATTATTCCATCATGAAAAAGAATAGTTGTAAAATATTTACATTCGCCTATCGTCTCTTTTGTTTAAAATAACGAATTATAGACAGAAGAAATACAATTAGAATTGAATATACTTATTGGGTTATTCCAAGATTGAATGAGGTGATGTATCAGAACTCAGTCAAACAATAAAACAAACACCAATGCACATACATTTGATCTGACATTTAGTAACACCTACTAAATGTCATCTCACTCAGTAACACCAACACCAATATACTCAGCATCACTTGGCAAGACTGAAACATACACCATTCAACACATCTATCAGCAATAACACAATCTCAGGAATCTATTCTATTTAATTGATGCTATATGATTTGGGAACAAATCATATAGTAACCCCAACAAACATCCAAACCTATTCACGATGACAAATCACCCCAGACCTCTTAAATCATATAAATAACCAAACTATATTCAAAGTAATAAAATGTATCTTTTAGCAGAGTAAATTTCATAGTTATAAATTCTGATTTATCATGAGGATCAAAACTAGTGTAAGAATGGAAGGTATTTATAGTTATTTGGTAGTGCCGCAGCAATAGGACCTTGATCCAGGATATAGGATAATTGTATAAGCATTGAACCAGTATGCAGTAAAATAAGGGTAAAAAAGCAGATAGAATACTGTTAAAATCCTTCTTTATTCAAAATTAGGATAATGTGCAATAAAATGTATATTCTACGTCTCTATTCATATTAGCGCAGGCAACGACTTTTAATCGTCAATCGGTAGTCTCACTTTTGTTTTGCTCATTTCAAGACTCGGGAACCCGATTTTCATATTGACCGATGAAACGAGTATTTGTAATTAGATTGAATTTGTGGTTGTACTGAATTATTAAAACTCGTCAACCGATTTCACCAGAGTAATGAGGTTATTTTTTATATAGACAACGATTGTGCTGAGTATTCTTTACTCGTGGTAACAGTCGATTATTTGGCAAATGCGAATATAATCGCAATATTCCTTCTTTTTCCTCCACTTTACTTTGACCGCAAGACTAAATATTTTTAAAATACACTATATGGCTTTTCTATGCTCTTGAATGGAAGTATACTTCAATTACTTTCATGATGATCAGTCCTATGTAGGACCCACGCTACGGTATATTGGAAAAAGGAGAGACTGTATAATTGTTTACTACTATAGATACTACATACAATAATATCTCGCTCGACATCAAAGCTACTATGGTGCGTCTTCCCTAGAACCTGAAAAAAATAGAGTGTCTCAATTTTTTTAATTTGAATACCGATATCAGGAGTTTGAAAACAGGACACTATATTAGTGGTCACTATGACAAAGAGATCGAGAAAATTTAACAAACAGATTTTTTATACATATAAAAATGTTACTAATTAGGAAAGAAGGGAAACACGTTCTAAATTCCGCCTCTTATACGCGATTTTGCGCGAAAAAATCTATATTTAGTAAATTTCAGCAGTCGGATAGTGTCTCAATTGAAAAATCTTATAGCAGTATTAAGCTGTATTAAGCTGGTGACAAAAAAGGTAATTTTATTTCGTGTAAAATAATGTTATCAAAAATCGGAGCAGCACAAAATGATCAGCGCAAAAAACTGAGTCGATTCTGCTGCTTAAAATTTGCCGGCGATGCGTTGATCAAAAAAAAAAAAAAAAAAAACAGGTTCTAGGGAAAACGCACCATATCTTCATTTTTTTGTAAGTATGATGGCAATGATATATGATCATCTATCAATGTTTCTTTCTAATTACAGATGGTAATGTGAGCAAAAAAAAAAAGCTTACTAACAAATACTGTATATGTAGCAGCAGTAAGAATAATATAGACGCAAAGCTATTATCGTCACATACTCAATACTCAATCAATATCAAGCAAGCATATCATCATTGGAATACGAAAAAGTGTCTTTGTTAAAGACCGATACTTTGAAGGATTGAGCCGGTAAGAGGATGAACTAGTCGGCCAGCTATGGATGTGCAGTACAGAAGCAATGAGATGATGATGTTTCCAGAAAAGAGAATGAACGTTTTCTGATGCTTTTAGATGGTTAGGCCACATTTTGTTTTGACCTAGAATTTAAAATACTGTAGATGATGGAGTAATCACGATTGCATGCAGCAGTGTATAACAGGAGAGACAATCTTGAGCCGTTATAGTGATGAGTTCACTTGTATAATTTAGTGGTGGTTTGACGACGTTATAAGTAGAAATATAAGGAGACATTAGTGAATATTATATCTGCAGACAATGTTCTTAGAATGATAGTTTATATACAATAAAATGAATCATGTCATTCAAACAATAATAAATATTTTGCAACTACTCTCAACCGAGTATGCATTGAAAATCAGTATGATTTTTTTTAGCACAATGAATCACAAATATGTTGAGACAGCTTTGCTGATAGGAATTATAACGCCATAAATGCATACAGTGTCCGCTCGATTTAACGGTATTCAAAATTTTCAAAAAAAAACCGTTAAATCGAACATACCGTTAAATCGAATATGGTGACTGTTACATAAAAACAGTCCCGTATTATGTAATACCGGTATTACCGGTAATACTGGTACAGGTAAAGTAATACCAGTAATATCGGTATAGTGATACCGTACCTTAGTTTTCCCTATATTCAATTGAATTACCTAGCTATTTTTTATAAACAAACTATATATCATTAAATTTAACAATATGTCCAACAAACGTGTACGCCTTTCTATCCAGCAAAAAATCGAGCTTTTAGACCAACATGCTACTGGTCATTATAATCAAATGGAATTGGGTGAATGGGCCAAACAAGCTTTCAACTTGAGTAAAGCACTCAGTCAGCAAACCATTTCAGATATTATCAAGAAATCTGAAGACATTTACAGCAACGTTAGTGTCAAAAATAACGAGAAAAGCTTAAAGCTTCCTCAGTACCCTCAGTTGGATCAAGAAGTCACCAAGTACGTCTCTCAACAAAATGCTGCAAACAGACCAGTAGATAGACGCAGCATTATCACTTACATCAAGTACATAGCAGCTGCCAAGTATAAGATTCCCGAAGGGGAAATCATTTTCTCTGACGGTTGGCTTACTAAGGTGTTCAAGCGCAACAACCTGAAGTCAAGATATACTTACGGTGAAAGCGCTTCTGTGGATATCACTACTGAGAATATCCAAAATGAAATCAAAAAAATTCAGAGTTTTTTGAAGGATTATCAACCTAAAGACATTCTGAATTTTGATGAAACAGGTCTATATTACGAGCAAGCTCCAAGAAGAACGATTTGCTCAGTACCACTTGGCGGTTTGAAGAAAAGCAAGAAGAGGCTTACTGTAGGATTGCTATGCAACGCTGATGGCACCTACAAAGGCCATCCTATTGTTATTGGCCAGTCCAAGCATCCCAAATGCTTTGACAAACAAGCAAGACTTTTGGCCAAAACTGCTGTTGGAAACTCGCACCATGTCGAATACTACCACTCGCCAAATGCTTGGATGACTGCTGAGATATTCACCATGTATATCAAAAAGTTGGATGTAGCATTTCGCAGACAAGGCAGAAATGTTGCTCTTCTTTTGGACAATGCCTCCGTGCACAAAACGAAGCTACAACTAACAAACATCAAGCTTGTTTTTTTGCCTGCCAACACCACCAGCAAGCTTCAGGCACTTGACGCAGGCATTATTGCCAATTTCAAAGCACACTTTCGTGCCACTCAGTACGACCGTGCTTTAACGCAGTATTTGACTGGACAATTGGAAAATCCTTACGAGATGGACCAAGTACAGGCTATGATCTACATTGCGTCTTCGTGGAAAAACGTAAAGCCTGAAACTATCGCTAACTGTTGGCGTCATACCAACATGTTAAGTTTCATGGATAAACCTACTGGTGATAGCAGTGACGATTTTGAGATGCCTCAGTTTCCAGCTTATTCTTTGCCTTTGGAACAGACAGTGGTTGATGAACTTAACCGCATCATCCCTGATCTTCCTGGTAATAATAACGAGGTTACTCATGTATCCGAGCTTGATCTGGAAACCGATGAAGATAGCATGTTGATCATGGAACTTCCTGGTCTTACGACTGATGATGACTCTTTAGAAAGTACAGTTGGTGATATAGAGTCTGATGAGGAAGAACCTGTCAATGTCAATGAAAGCAAGAAAAGATTTCGGGAAGCTTGTGAGGACTACCTCAAATTTGATGTCCCTCAAGATGAGATTGATAAGCTTGTGCCTCGTCGTATAAGACAGAGATTGGCTGAGGCTAAAGCCGAATATAATAATTCAAAAACTCAAACTGATCTTAGATCCTTTTACTAAAAAATAAACACAATTTACCGGTATAAAAATTATTTGACTTTCAAATTGTGACATTTATTTCCAAATTTAGAAAAAAATCCGCTCGATATAACGGTAATATCTTTTGGGCCTCACCGTTAAATCGAATAACGGTGATACCGGTATTTTGGCTGTAAATTTTCAAAATTTTTTGAAATCCACCGTTAAATCGTAAAAACCGTTAAATCGAACACCGTTAAATCGAGCGGGTACTGTACAGCATCTGACATTCTAGACAGATGCCTTGTTTCCTGTTTTCTTCTTTACTGCTGATAACCATCCAATCTTAAATTTCTTGATCATATAATGTAGGAATTGAACGGAAGAGAAAGACACAATGGTTTTGCTGCTTAGATTGATACATCAAACTGCATTGAATATTTATCCTTACTATAAAAGACAAGAAAATGGAGGGACGATGACTTTCTGACAACTACCTTTTTTTGTCGTAGAGCCTCAGGATTTGCATGAACAACAATTAGATAAAGGTCATAAAACCCAAATAATTATTCGATATAAGAGAATAAGCATTCCACTTATCCGCTGTATAAGTGTATTGCTGCAGCTGCGTATGATGAGCTACAAATAAAATCGCCTAAACTCGGGTAATTGCATGAGAAAAGAAAAGATCATATGGATTATCTGATCAAAAATCAAACAACCACTCTCAAATAATACAAACGGCAAATAAAATTGAAGGTAATCGATTATTTGTTCGGCTAAGGCAAACAGATATTCGTACTCTACTGCCTTTAATCGTGAGAATGTAGCACATTGTGATACAGAAAGCAAATATAGAGTGAAAATCACGAGTATTTGTTTGAAAAAATCGAACGATTATTTGTGCTTTCGATAAATAACCGGAAATAATAAAAATATATGTGTCTCATTAATGCATGAGAAGATGATTTTATCACCCCAGATGCGCTTAATAAAAGATGCACACTATAGATTCACGCCCCATTAAATTTTGAAGTGGTATATATATTCAAAGAATTTGGCTACTATAGACCTTTTTCTTTTTTATCATAAAATTATTCATTTTTTATTGTTACAATGGCAGACGCAACCACTACTGATGACGGACACTCAACAACAGCAACTGCGTCTACAACGACATCAGTAGTGGTTGCGCTGAACAACATCCAAATCAACATGACAATTGCTGAACAACACAATAAGACCAGTAATTTGACAATAATGTGTGAAAAAACACGAACAACCTATGACATCCCATATTGCGGAAATGATTACAATAACCCAAATATCAATTATCTATATAACAATAAGAAGCATAAAGCATGGTGGTCTCAGTATGGATATGGCTACCGATTGAATGGAAAAATTTATTGCACAGTAACAAGGCGCCGAGAAGGAAACCAAGGTTGCAGAGCGATCTTTGCTAGTGCTGGTTCATCATCCTCAAGTTTTTTAATCCATTTGTCGTCGTTCAAAGGACACAACGTTGATGAAATAAAACGTAAGTGTTCACTGTTTTCGCTGCTGCAATATGCGATTATGATAAAAGCCATTTGATCTTATACTAACGTATCGAAACTAGACAAAGCTATTCTGAATGAAATATCGTCTGAAATCAAAGAGGCAGAAAAACGATCCGCAGAGTTGGCGGCTGGGCCATCATCATCCACATCTCGTATATTAATTCAACAATCAGTCCAATCCATTCACAATATATTTATCAGTAAAATTATGAACCAAAGTCAGCAAACTCTGGAAAAATACCTTGTTCACATCAATGAAGCAGCCAAAGCATCCTACAATAAACCATTTAATCGAGAAAATTTTCAGCAGCTATTTTTGGATTTTCATATTGCAAATCAGTTACCCTACAATTTTGTTGAAAACAACCAAAGTCTACAAAACCTGATCAATTTTTGTGTTCTTGCTCCACCAAAAACAACGTTGAACGATGCCAAACTACCATGTCGCAAAAGCATGGCTACGTACACAAGAAATGAATACAGCAAAATGAAATTGAAAATAATCGAGCTCTTGATGGAACAGGAATCATTGAACTTCACGACAGATATATGGACTAGCGAAACGGGTAAGTGATTGCAGTAGCTTCTTGCTGCGGGTTGTTGTTATAATTGTGTGCACTCTAACTTATTCTGCTGATTTGATTTAGGTACGAGTTTTATGTCTGTGACATGTCACTTTATTGCTGCTAGTACTTGGACACCTCAACAAATAACATTGGCATTGAGAGACGTATCAGAGATCACGCACACAGGTAACTACTTGCAACTTTTGAAGTGCTGTCAAAGAATTTCAACTAACTTGGGATAAAATCTGCGATTTAGGCGAAAACATGGCTCAAATATTCGTGGATATTTTAAAGGAATTCAAATGTCTTCATCTCTTAAACTGTATCACTTGTGACAATGCCTCCAACAATTTGAAAATGGCCGAGAATCTTGAAAAGCTAGCTGCAGAGACCAATCAATTTACATTCAAGAAATCCAAGCAACTCATCCCCTGTTACGCTCATGTAGTCAATCTGGTAACTAGAGACATCATCGATAATAGTGTTTCCAGTTACGCACAATTTGATGATGACAATGATGATACAATACATGAAAGCGACAGCATTCCTCCGAGCTTTGATTACGATAACAATAATATGAATAACGAACCAGGATTTGATGATGATGACGAAAGTGTCCAGGATGATGATAACAGCAACGCAACAACAACATTGACACCCTTACAAAAACTA
Organism: Mucor circinelloides; assembly: GCA_037974945.1. Lineage (NCBI taxonomy): Eukaryota > Fungi > Mucoromycota > Mucoromycetes > Mucorales > Mucoraceae > Mucor > Mucor circinelloides. The sequence continues at coordinate 42,785 of JBBNAA010000028.1, read as the reverse complement.
CGCCTTGGATGCAAAGCAATTAAAAATCGTTCTCATCTCAAGCACCAATTCAACAAGTTTAAACATGACATGCACCATATACCAAAGCTACAACTGAAAAAAGACTGCCCAACTCGCTGGAACTCGACAAGAGACATGATTGAACGATACCTGTTGATGAAAGACGCATACAAATATACAATCCAATGCGACCAAGAAATGAAGCAAAAATGTTTTCTCACTGATGAAGATGATGAATTTTTGATTATGTTGAATGAATACTTGGAGGTTTTCCATGCGGTGACACTATTTCTATGCAGTCAAAGGTAAGAATACAAATAGACCTCATGTACTTGTTGGGTGGATTTGCATGTTAAATTAACCTCTTCAATTGCTAGGCATACAACAATCAACAAAACCATCCAACTGATCAATGTATTGTACGACACAATTGAAGATTTTATCAGCAACAATGAATGCAGCGACAACAGAAACATCAAATCATTGGTACATGCAAGCAAGATTGCACTATGTAAACTACAAAAGTACTACACCAAGACAGATCACAACGAAATCTATGCGTGCGCAACAATGCTTGACTGCAATTTGAAGTTTGATTACTGGAGTGAAAGCGAATGGGAAGCTGAAGTCATACAGCAACAGAAGAATGCTTGCATGACATCGTACAAATCATTTCTTGAATCTCAATTTGCAAAACGACAACAGCCTTTCACTACTACCACTGCGCAAGAAGCCCAACCAATGCATTCATCATCATCAACAACAACTACTACATCTACTGCTCACAACACTTTCAATGATGAAACTGTACCTTCTTCATCAGCATTATCATCATCAACATCGTCATCAACAGCAACATTGGCAAGCGGAAGAGTGAAGAAATCATTTGGCTTTTTCGGCAAAAGAAAGAAGATCAATAACATCAATGAAACCAAGAGACAAAAAACTGATGGTCTTTCCGATTACATTGAAGAAGGGATTCTGGAATTGCATCTGTATACTACATCTGACGACACTGACACTTTTCCACCTTTGGAACTTGAATATTATGCGACCGAAATTGACGATGACTTGATACTGATAGACGAAAAAGTTGAAATGACAATGAAAGAAGAGGGCTTTGCTGGCCAAACGCTGTCTTCTTTGGACTCCTCTAACTCTCACTCAGGCTCTATCCCGCTTCCAGTTCCATCAAAATTTCTATTGAATCAATCCATCGACTACAGCCAACTGAACAACAATCTCAATTTTGCAACACAAAGTTTGGACTTCTGGCGCCTTAATCATATAAAATATCCAAAGCTATCATCCTTCGCTCTCCAGATTCTAGCTGTTCCTTCAACAAGTGTGGCTTCTGAAAGATTGTTTTCGACAGCGAAAAGAATTATCAATATAAATAGAGCAAGTTTGTCTGGGGAATCTGCAGAGCTTTTGGTGGTTCTATCAAGCTGGAAAAAACATCAGTGTGATGCTTAGGTGGTTTTTATGTTGTTATCGAGAGCTGTTTCTCCTTCTCGCTTTGGTTTTTCTATGCTGTTTCTTCTTATGTCGTTATGATGGTCTCTTTCTTCTCCTTTTTGCTTTGGTTTTTTTTATGCTGCTTATGCTGTTATCATGGTCTCTTTCTCCCTCTTGCTTTGGTTCTTTGCTGTTTCTTTTGTTGTTATCAAGGTCTCTTACTCCTTCTCATTTTGGTTTTTCTTTTTTTGTTTCTTATGCTGTTACCAAGCGCCCTTTCGCCTTCTCGCTTTGGTTCTTCGTTGTGTCTTTTGCTGTGTTGCTTCCTTCATTGTATTAAAACTTTGAGCATATGAATTTTCTAATCATTATTTACTTTTTTTCACTTCTTACTAAATATCATTCATTTATAATATATATTATCTACTCCCATCAGTGTGTTTTCCTATAAATCATGCAGTTTTTTTTTTCGATTTGTACTCGATATATCGGATAGTCGTTTGAGAATCTCGAGTTTTAACCAAAAACTCGTTCGTGAAGTAACGGTTTGACTTCTTGCATGCTCGTACTTCAAGCTGTAAAATATAATTCGCGTGACTCAAATAATCGATCGTCTGAATTATAATTGAATTTTTTCTGCTGATTTAGTTGAGCAGCGAACCGATTACAAGAAATAACAGCTCGTAAAGCGGTGTACTAAAAACCGATTGGCTTACCGAAATCGTTTTCTTTGTCGAATATCACTAATATTCGCTCAACCGTCGATTATAATCGTTTATACCTCACTCGTTGCCACTCCTAATTCATATTATTTGGTTTATATCTCTCATCTGGCGGTTGTTTAGCAACTGTTAGTGATTCCATTATTTTGATTATAAATGTTGGGTTATTTGGTTCTTAATCTGTGTAATGAGTACAATTGTCTTGTAGTGATGAAGACGGATGTACTATGGTGTTGGGCTTGGTGTTACTAAATGCAGGCCCTTATAGTTTGAGTAACACTTACTGTATAACATATGTGTATATTATTTGGACAAGCAGTGGTTAATTATAAGTGAGGTGGTAGAGTACAGTATCCGCTCGATTTAACGGTACTCAAAATTTTGGAAAAAAAACCGTTAAATCGAACATACCGTTATATCGAACATTGTGACTATGAGATAAAAACAGTCTCATACTGTAAAATACCGGTAATACTGATACTGATACCTGCATTTTATATTTTTACTATATACACCTCTTCATTTACTTTCCGATTGTGATATTTATTTGCAAATTTAGAAAAAAATTCGCTCGATATAACGGTAATATCTTTTGAGCCTCACCGTTAAATCGAACACCGTTAAATCGAACACCGTTAAATCGAACACCGTTAAATCGAGCGGGTACTGTAAATATTTATTGTGATAAATATAGGTGGAGGGATTAGACGGATATTTTCATTAAAGTTCGATATCTGTCAAGATTAGCTATTTATATATAAATTAAGGATGTCTCAAACCGCATAGTTGAGACAAATGTAATGTGGATCATCACAATCTGGTGGTGGATTAAGAACGGTATTTCAAAATATACAGTATTCGCTCGATTTAACGGTACTCAAAATTTTGGAGAAAAAATCCATTAAATCGAACATACCGTTATATCGAACATTGTGACTATGAGATAAAAACAGTTTCGTACTACGAAATACCAGTAATAATGATACTGATACCTGCATTTTATATTTTTACTATATACGCCCCTTCTTTTACTTTCCGATTGTGATATTTATTTCCAAATTTAGAAAAAAATTTGCTCAACATAACGGTAATATCTTTTGAGCCTTACCGTTAAACTGAATTGCGGTGATACCCGTATTTTGGCTGTAAATTCTCAAAATATTCTAAAATCCAGCGTTAAATTGAGCCGGTACTGTAGCTTGTGGATCATGCGTTGACAATTGCTTCGATTGTTGACCATGCAACCTTTTGAAGTTTTATAGATGTTACAACACATTACAATACCTTTGGTATGTTACTTTAGTGTGTGTCACTTCTTATTCGAGTAGCGTACCCTTGCTATCATCATGCAACGGCTATTATCATATACTTCTTATCTTTGTTGATAGCAAGGCTCGAATGAAAAGATATTTTTATTTTGGATATTTTTATGATAGGAATGCAGTCTCGTTCACTTTACAGTAAACACAAGCTTCGTGGATCAGAGTTGACAGATCACCGATGAGACAAAAACCAAGGTACGAATAATGAACAGAATGTTCTTCATAGTGGATTTGGTGGAAGAAACCCATTTCCAGGAACGTAATATCATAGTCTACCACACAAAAGAAACGTAATTGCACCAGGATAGAGATTAGCCATCTGATGGCACCACTCACATCTTCTTAATATATCTTAATAAAGTTATTGAGTTCTACAATGCAGCATTGCTCGCTCCTGCTGTATTATGCGCAGCATAATACCTGTTCATTGCCATGATTTGATCTATATCCTAAACACTTTTATCGGGTTCCTTGTCGAGACTTTTTGCACTGGGGATGTAGCAATCAAGCCTACTTCTCTTACTTGTAAGAGCTATTGCAGTGTGTCTGTAATTATTTTATTACAGTAGAACACCTTTTTTATTCTGTCTTTCGTTCTTTTTACTGTAATAGAGATTGAAATGAAGACGCAAAAATATACGAAGTTTATTAATAAAAGTAAAGGGTTGTTTATGCTAAACTTATGAGTCATCACACTAGATAATAATAATTGTTGTTCGCTTGCAGACTGATCTCTCATAAGTTGAGACGTAACCTAGTAGTATATATTATTATATCTGGAATTACCTATAAAAGAGTGCTTTAATCTTATATAGACAGCTGTGACCTTCTGACTCAACACTAGTAATATTTGTTCTATTCGCACATCTAACTGTACATGAGTAATAAATATCGTGCCTTAAATATGTTAATGAACTATGCACATCCGGTGAACAACGTGACAAATATATAAATGATGAAAATAAAATTCAAAACGATTATATATATCATACATGAATCTATTACCAAATTAGGTTATTTTGTTTTCTATGTCTTTTTGGTTTTTTATCATTATTCTGTAATTTAGTAATATTTCGCACCAGATCGAAATCCTTTTGTGCAATAATTGTTTTCTTCAAAACTTAATTAAAAAGCACGTAGTAAGTTTTTATTAACGTACAAATGCTAATAATAAACAAATAAACAAATAAACAAATATTTATAAGAAAATAAATAATAATTAAAGACTAAAGCAAAAAGTAATAATTATATGTAACGCGACTCAGTAGGAATCATCTGTAAAATAAACCTTATCAGCATGTAAACGATTACCATAATATTCACATAAGCTAGGTTCTATAAAACTATTTTTCTTATTATATTAAAAGATAGTAATTGATCTATCGTTTCCCCCACCGGATCTAAAAATACAGTAAAACATTTAGTAGTTCGAGCACAGATTATAAAATATCAACATGAAACTGGATTTATTGTTGCATTCAGCGGGATACTTGAGTTAGAATAACTCAGTTGTAATCGGATCACGATACTTCATTTGATGCTAGTAGATCTTTTGATAGAGTCTTAAGATAAAGAACAAGCTACTTAGTTGTTTGAGAACATTCTAAGTGGTCTGTGCTGAATAAGTGATTCGGGAAGATTGCGGCATGTTTGAGACAATGCCTGACTCAATCTAAATTCTATATCAGACCATTGTTCCTGATAAAATGCTGTGTTGTAAATATACATGTTTGACACTTGTCAAACATCAGGTCATTAAACAATAAGATAGATTGATTGACTTAGCGATTATGATTTAATATAAAAGGTGTGCTTATTTCAATTAATAAATCTTTAGTTTTCGTATCTGGCTTATTTTACAAGTCTTTATTTTACTTTTATATTATCTCCACTTGTATCTTTCTCTGGGTACAACAATTCAGCTGAAGCATATATTCTACTAATACAATTTTTGGTAACGATTTGAAAATCTAGTCTACAATGAAAATAAAACAGTACGGAAGCTTAAGATGCGAGCAATTTCAAGTGATGAATACAGTAAAATAAGCAACCTTCGTACGCCTACATTAGTTGCATCGAGTCCTCCATCGACCGCCCTAGTTCTGACAAACAATAATGTGCAGGACCCGTTTGATTTAGTAGTCAATTGGACAAATCAAACAATGTTGCTAACAAGTCTCTGCCGCGCTCGAGATCTCGTGGTATACAATTATTTTTACACATATATTTCGACTTTGGAGGACGTCCGTGAATATCGATCCAGTCTAAAGGAGAGATATGAGAGTGACAAGGTGGACGACATCTTTAAGTCTGCTAATAGAGTTGGTACTTTGGTAGATGCTTTCGGCAGTACTGTTGTATCCAGAGAAAAGATACAAGTGAAGATAATATAAAAGAAAATAAAGGCGTGTAAAATTAAGCCATATGCGAAAACTAAAGATTTATTAATTGAATTAAGTACAACATTTATATTAAACTACAATCGCTAAGTCAATATATCTATCTTATTGTTTAATGACTTGATGTTTGACACCTCTTGTCAAACATACATCTACAGCACTGCATTTATCAGTGTTGGGCCAGCGAATACAATAACCAGCACAGCGAAAGATAGTATAGTAATGGAACAAGAAGCAAAAGTATACTGAAGTTTATTAATGAAGTTAAAGGGCTATTTATGAATCATCACACAAGACAGTAACAAATGTTATTCACTTGCAGCTGAATCTGCTAATGAACTGAGATTTAACCTAGTAACATATTCCATTATATCTGAGATCACCTATCAAAGAGTTCCTTAATCTTATATAAATAGTTGTAATCTTCTGGCACAACACCATCAATATACCAATGGACGGATCTGATCGACGACTGGAGCAGTTTAAGAAATAATCAGTAGGAAGCTCTGTATATAGTTTTTGTTGTTACAAAGAAATAGTTCATAACAGGCAACTTACCATGAAAATATGATTTTTCCTCCTCTTTTGTTATTCTTCTGAATTTAACAAATTTTTTTTTCGATACCTTACCTTACAATGTCTGATACTACTAACTATCATAAAACCGAGAAATTTTCTTCTTTTGTCAAACAATGTGTTGAAAAACTCTCTTGCAGCGAAAGTTTAATGGGACTACAACAGCAGGCGCTCGAGAAAGTATGTCTTAGAATGCTCTATTGCGCCAGAAGCTGTAAGTTTTGGATGATCATGTAGTAATTTCGTCCTCATATTTCTTTCTTTTATGAAAGTCGACGTAATCCAATTGGTGCAGGGTTTGCTCGCCGAATACGAGGAGTATCAGAAGCATGATGCCGCTGATACTGCAGGCGCCGCTACTACTGGAAATGTTGTAGATGCTGTAGATGCTGCAGATACTGACAATGATTCTTTTGAAAGTAAACAAGAATCATTCGAAGATCATGAAATCATTGTGATCTCGGATGATGAGGCCGATGAAGTTGATGACGATGTCTTGATTACGAAGGATGGCTTTCTTGGTATTTTATCAAAGCTTGACAAGTTAGCAGATCAAAATAAACTGACAACGTTCTGTGTAAAAATAGAAATTAGATTCATGAAAGAGTTTCCACTGAAGGCAAAATTAAACATAGATGATAGAAGAATGGAAGCCCTTTCTGATTGGACAAGAAATAACGATCAGGAGGGCCCATTCAACTCATACCTCAATCTTTCCAGCAGCAGATTGGTATTGACGACTGATGAGAAATGCATCACGCTGTACAGCTTGCACATGTTTGGGCAAAGCCTAAATGAAGCAACGAAGGCATGCTCAACCGCGAAAGAGAGACTGGATACTTCTTTTGATTTTACGATGAAGACCCTTAGTAACATACTGGTGTCATGAAAAATTTTGATAATATAGTAATAAAAGTGTTATAGATGTTAATTATCAATGAGAATAATTAATTAATTATATATAGCTGTTTTATATTTAATTATATTTGAAATTCTTACTTTAGAAAAAATGAATTCGGATAAAATAAAATATCGTTTTATTAATGAAATCAATCACGGTAAATGTAAGCTTTTTACAGTATCCGCTAGATTTAACGGTACTCACAATTTTGGAAAAAGAACCTGTTAAATCGAACATTGTAATTCTGAGATAAAAACAGTCTCGTACTATAAAATACCGGTAATGCTGATACTGATACCTGCATTTTATCTTTTTACAATATTTACCCCTTTTTACTTTCCGACTGTGAGATTTATTTCCAATTTTAAAAAAATTCGCTCGATATAACGGTAATATCTTTTGAGCCTTGCCGTTAAATCGAATTGTGGTAATACCTGCATTTTGGCTGTAAATTCACAGATAAATTTAATATTCACCGTTAAATCTTACTGTAGGTTAAATATAGGAGATATGCAATATAGTTTGAATAGTAATTGATTAAGCTTGACAGGTTCATGACACAACGGCAAACTCACCAACATTCTAGCCCTTGATCAATGGCTTAAGGATGCTACTAAATTTGTCAAGTTTCTTGTTTTGGCTGCGAATATCTTGAATGGACAACCTGCTAGAGGAACTGAGTTGTGTGTAGCTACTATTTTCAACAATAACAAGAGCGGGATTAGAGGTGTTTTCTGGACTTATCATCGTATAATAATGGTTGAAAACTGCAACAAAAGCAGAAAGGTTTTTGGTGACAAGTATCTATCAAGATTTCTTACAAAAGATCTGTCTAAATTGTATGTAATCTATTTATCAATCGCGAGGCCTCTGAAAAGCAAGTATTACGCATCATTTAATCTGAGCCTGCTTATTGACTGGTAGTATCACGTTAGGCTTGCTGTGGAGATGATGTACGCCGACAACCAGGCTTTGAAGAATAGGAAGCTGCAAGCGTACAATCTTTACCTTTTTGTCTCACATGGCGCTGTCCTCAAAAGTGCAGATTTATCTAAATTCATGGCAAGGTAATTTAGCATTTCTTTTCTGGTTTGGGTATGCTTCCTGCTTTTAATAGTTTACAATCTCTTTCGGTGTACAGCAAGTCATTGAGAATAATGAATGTTCAGCTGAAACTGAGTACTTATCGACACATTGCCATTGCATTTATGTCATCGAGATTGGAGCATTTCCTTGATGTACATCAAGTCGAAGATGGTCAAGTTGATTATGATGTCGCCCCAGAGTTGTTGCGCCGCCAAATAACTACTACTGCAGTACGTGCTCAATTTAACGGAGTTCAAAACTTCTGAAAAACCCGTTAAATCGAACATGATGACTGCGACATAAAAACAGTCCCTTATTATGTAATACCGGTAATAACGGTATAGTGATACCGTACCTGATTTTCCAATTGCACATTCAGACTGAAGAAAAGTAAATAAATACCCATTTAGAATTCGTCCAAGCTAAATACAGTACGGCCACTGGATGTAAATAGGCATGAAATTTTATATGAAACACATATATTAAGCAGATAATGTGTATAATTTTATATGCTGTACAAAGTGCGCATTCTCAATGCGTATAATTGGGTAATATATTATGTGAATGTTATGCTTGCGGATTTATCAAAAATAAATTATTTGTAAAAGAGTATGAAATTAATCAAGTCGAGAATATCGTTTATTAAATTGGAAATAAGAGTGTTTATATATATTGTTGTTCCAGAATCGCCGCAACTGTCTATATAGTAAGATTAAGGCACTCTTTGATATAGCTAATCATTCCAAATATAATGGAATATGCTACTGTACGCGAAAAAAACGTTCCAGTGTTTTGCAAAATTACGCTGTTACACTTATAACTTTTCCAACATTCGTTCGAATTAGAAGTCCAAGTACGCATATAAAACTGTAGGTTCCGAGGCACAAAATGACATGCTTTAGTTAGTAATGCACAAAAAACTGCTTGACTGAGACGGCGTTAAAGTGAAAAATCTCAATTTTCGAATAATGTAAATTTTGCTTCATTGGCTGGATAGTCTTATAACTTGAGTAAAAATAATCCGAGAGCTTCTATTTTTTACATCAGTAGTGTTTGAAATGTTACATATCTGAAGAGTGATCAAAAATTACAAAAAGGCCTGTAGTTTTGTTTTTCTCCCTGCTATCGTTTGACCATCTTTACAGTACCACTATCTCCAGTATCACGCGTCCCATTCCGTAAGGACTTCAAGAATCTATCAAGACACTGTTCAGTCAAGATTACTTCCTCCGTAGCATACAAAAAGTCTTCCCAGATTTGCCCTCAAGTATACTTTCTCGCTATAGAAAAAAGATTTTTGGTAAAGCAACGCGACCAGAATGAAGAAGACAAAGCAAACTCAACGCGCAGAATATGAACTACATTGAGAGGAATCTTTGCTACGGTAACTTCAATAGCGCTGGAGTTGTGCGGTGCTGTGTTGCTTATATGGGGTTCCAAATGATCCTCCAAAGTATGCAGTCCATGCTTAAGTACACTCGTTCGAAAGCTAAAAGGAAGGGCAAGACCAATTTTATCCGTATGGACAGCCAGGAAAAGCGTCTTGCTCGGATCAAAAGGCATCTTCTTCTGACTGAGACCGACCGGCATAAATGTGTTTTCTCCGATGAAACTAAGGTCAACGTGCGGAGATTTGAGAACTGATCTTTTTACTCGATAGACAGGCCTTTTGAGTTGATACATTATCAAACTGAAGATCAGGTTCAAGGAGATGCCGGTGGAGCGCTTTCTTGAGGCATCATTTCAGCAAAAAAACCCAGTTATTAATTTAGTAGTACTGATGGAGCTGTAAGCTTCGAGGCTTGTACCCAAATCATCGGTTACTTCTGGTAGACACTATAAAATACTATGCACTTGAAAGGAAAACGTTTCGATTTCAGCAAGACAATAGGAGATCAAATACTTTTGGCCCCACCAAGAAATAGCTAGAGCGTCATAGATTCTCTCTATAAACTGTTCTCCATTGGCCAGCCCAAAACTCGGACCTGAACACTATTAAACATATGTAACATCAATTGCGACAAGTACCCTACTAGGACTACCAAGGCCTTGGAACCAGAGAATGAAATCCAACAAAGATGGTGCCGGTTCATAGAAGACGACTGTCTTAAGTACATCTACAGTATGCCACGCAGAATAAGAGCGGTTAGCAGGAGTAAGGCGAGACCAAAAATATATTAAGCTTTTTTGACATTTCATAAATTTCAACTTTCAATTTTCAAAAAGCTGCTGAGATTTAGTAAATTACGCAAAATTTACGCATAATACATAATTTAAATGCCAATTATCAAGGCTACCTTTTAATATTAAGTACAGACCAATAGCTTAAATATTCATGGAGAAAATAGACAATATGTGCAAAATAGCAAAACACTGGAACGTTTTTTTCGCGTACAGTACATCTCAGATGATGGGCGGATTCAGCTGCAAGTGAATAACACTTGTTACTGTGTTGTATAATGACACATAAATTTAGTATAAATAGCCCATTAATTTCATTAATAAACTTCAGTATATTTGCGTCTTGTTCAATTACTATACTATCTTTCGCTGTGCTGGTTATTGTATACGCTGGCTCAACATATATTATCCGAACTGATGGATTCGATGTGAGGATAAGGTGTTCGATGGAAAGATCTGGATGATAGAACAATAGATTATATCTATTTTCATGAACATACGAATAATGAATCAGTAACTGAATCCAGCTTCATATTGATGTTTTATGATTTGATGTGATCTGTGCTTGAACTGAGTTGTTTTACTTTAATTCAACATCTAGTTTTGAAATGATACATCACAGTGTACTGGCGTTGTAAGTTTGATAAAGATAATTACAACAGAGAGGATAAGATGATAAATTGTATTTATAGCTTGTCATATCAATCTGTATTCGTTTTGGCGCTTGAGTTACGGGTACCTTTTGATCAATTCAATCAATTCCTTCTCTCAGGATAAAGACAACATACAGTTATGACGAACGCCATTAGCGTGATTGAGTTCACGATGAACAAGAGTAGTTTATTGTCACAATAGGCGCGATGTAATGATCTAGTTACAGTCATTACATAGCTGACAATGAGCAATGTCAGTTCCCGATTATTATAATTCCCTAATCCATATAAATACGCAAATGTCACAGATCAAATGAACCTTAGTGAATTTATCTGTTCTTCTCCCTCCCCTTTCTATATTTATTATTTCCCAATAAATATACCTTCGATCACATACATACTTAACATCTATAACCAATCGATTATCCCGTTGACCGATCATAGGTATTAATTGTATACTAGTGATATTCATTGCAATTAGTAACACCAAAGCCTACCTCATAGAATCAGCCAATTATATATACCTCACATATATAAATCACTATTGGAAATCCTGATCTATTACACGCGATAAGGATATGTACTTTACTTTACTGCTTTTAGAAACTCTTTGTATGTACATTTGAGGCGTTTACTATCAGACTCAAATAGCATAAATGATAATTGGTAGTACTTGATAAATATTTATTTTTGTGACATTGGTTTCAGAATGCTATAACATTACAAGGTTAATTTCCAAATGACTTGGGCTTGACAGTTACTAAATTTGTTAATGCGGAAGATTGACGAGATTAGATAGAAGTACACGATACCCTATCAAGCCAAAAAATTCTAATGTTACGCTCTACGAAAGAACGGGATATGCCTTGAACAAGAGAAGGAAGAAAATTTGCAAACCGATAGTTCGAAACAGTACCACATCATATCTCAACACTTTCTTCAGCAACAGTTAGATAAACCCTCCAACAGAGACTGTAGAAGGAGAGTTACTAGGCTTTACTCTGGGTACCGGAGAAGTACGAGGATTAGTTGCCATAGGCAAAAGGGGCCCCCTGTCAGTATCAACCAAAGGGAATAAAAAAGACGAAGGGCTACTAGCCACAGAAGGCAAAGCGGGAAACTCCTCCCTAGGCTCAGGAGACTGAGATACAGTGACCTCCTCCTCGTCACGGGCAACACGAGCAGCAGAATGCGAATCCCTAGAACGCAAGACAGACAAAGAATGGGAGACAGCACGACAACGTTTGTTTCCACGGGCAGCGGCTTCAGCGTAAGTACCAGACATTGTAAATAGAGTGAAAAGTAATGTAAAAAAAGTAGAGTATCAAAAAGATAATGAAAGAGAAAAATGTTGGAAAAAAGTGCCCTAATTACTGTACGTTCACTGTACGTCTAGATGCACCACTCAATATTATATTTTTAGTGTATCCTAAAAGTGATATTCTGAGCTGAATATAAGATAAAGGGACGGTAATTAAGTATCAGGACATACAAGTGTACCTTATACTACAGTGTGTCGTAAAAGTTTTACTGTAAGTCCACTGTACGTCTGGACACGCCACTATACAACGTATTTTAGGATATCCTAAAAATGCCACTGAACGTTCACTGTACGGTCTGCGCACACCACTATACAATATATTTTAGGATATCCTAAAAACGCAACTGTACGTTCACTGTACGGTCTGCGCACACCACTATACAATATATTTTAGGATATCCTAAAAATGCAACTGAACGTTCACTGTACGGTCTGTGCACACCAGTATACAATATATTTTAGGATATCCTAAAAACGCAACTGCACGTTCACTGTACGATCTGGACGCACCACTATACAATGTATTTTAGGATATCCTAAAAATGCTACTGCACGTTCACTGTACGGTCTGCGTACACCAGTATACAATATATTTTAGGATATCCTAAAAATGCCACTGCACGTTCACTGTACGATCTGGACGCACCACTATACAATGTATTTTAGGATATCCTAAAAATGTTACTGCACGTTCACTGTACGGTCTGCGTACACCACTGTACAATGTATTTTAGGATATCCTAAAAATGCAACTGTACGTTCACTGTACGGTCTGCGTACACCAGTATACAATATATTTTAGGATATCCTAAAAACGCAACTGTACATTCACTGTACTATATAAAGGAGAGTATATAATAAGGGAGGGTGGATGGGGAATATAGCCTAGTGGGTAGGGCGTCAGCCCGCAATCCGATGGTCAGTGGATCGACACCGACCGATTGCACAAAAGTGAAAATTCCAAATGAGTGAGCGTAGACCAAAGTAGAGAAATCCCTTGTTCATGTGATTACGATATCACACTAAAGACACCACAATAAGAAATACCATAAATAGAAATTAACAAAAATAGAAATTACCAAATATAATAAAAAACTTAATATAGAAGATATGATTAATAATCAGAGATATAATTAAGCTTAAGAATAGGGTATACCCAGTGGAGGGCTAGGGCTGATGGCCCTAGCTGAAAAAATCTCTTTTTTTTTCATTTTTTTTTACAGAACATCAAAGCTATGCCTTTCAAAAGGCCATACCAGCTTTAAACCAACTCTGTCACTTTATTGGTTGCTGAGATATCGACCTCCAAAGTTTTGTCTTAAGCACTAGAAAATGAGCAGCTATATCTTTATGAAAACTGCTCCAAAATGGCTCAAACTGGGCAGGCAGACTTGTTGATCATCCCAACGTACGTAGCCAGTCTATATTATTGTCTACTGTATACAAAATCGGTCGAATTAGGCAAAAATAGCTAAAAAACCATCTCTCTAACAGGTTCATGAAATCAATGCCAAACATTTTGGTACTTTACAGGAGAGTAGCCAAAGCTTTCAAAACCACGTAAACATTTTAAAAATTTAAAATTCATTGATTACTTCTTGAGATATAAGCATCCAAAGTTTTTTTTAGACTATGATAAATGAGCGACTTTTTCCATTGGAAGAGCTCATAGAGGGCTCAAATCTGGCAGGCAGCCTCTTAGTCTACACCACAAGACGTAACCAGTCTAAAGTTACAGCTTGAAATATAAAAAAGCCATTACAATAGACGAACATGGCTAAAAAACCATCTCTCTAACTATTCCATGAAATCAATGCCCAACACCTTGAGATTTGGCAGGCAGGTAGCCACAGCTCTCAAACGCATTGCGCAATTTTAAAATTCCAAAATTCATTGATTTAATCTCGAGATTTTGGCATTCAAAGTTTTATTATAGGCTCTGACGGATGAGCGACTGTATCAGCCAAAAATGCTCGTAGATGGGTCAGACTTGGCAAGGAGGCTCTCGCACTATACCAAGAAGCGGTACCAGTCTAAAAGTACAGTTTGATTCATAGGAAATCTACCCAGTTTGACAAAAATGCCTAGAAAACCATCTCTCTAACAGGTTTATGAAATCGATGCCCAACACTTTGGGATTTGGCAGGCAAATAGCCACAGCTCTCAAATGCAATGCCAAACTTTAAAAAATAGACATTCATTGATTCACTCTTGAGATATAGGCATTCAAAGTTTTATTATAGGCGCTGAAGAATGAGCGACTGTAGCAGCCAAAAATGCTCGTAAATGGCTCAAATCTGGCAGGGAGGCTCTTCCATTATAACACAGTACGCAACCAGTCTAAATATACAGTTTGATATATAGGAAATCTACCCAGTTTGACAAAAATGTCTAGAGAACCATCTCTCTAAGAGGTTTATGAAATCAATGCCCAGCACTTTGCAATTTGGCAGGCAGGTAGCCACAGCTCTGAAAAGCATTGTCATACTTTAAAAATAAAGAAATTATTTATTGGTTCTCGAGATATTGGCCATCAAAGTTGACCTATTTAAATCAGCAGCTCGTTAAAGTACTGAGGCTATGGATGGAATAAATGGTATTTAAAGTAGCTCTAAAGCATTTCCAAATTGCTGTGAAAGGCGCTTGGAGTGATTACTTATGAACAAATTCCAAAAAATGACAAGTCGAAAATCGCTGATGTGTAAATTTGGATTGTACAAAAATGATCAAAATATTCCTATCCAAGAGTATTGAAAGTACTAGGCAGTTGCTTGGAGACTTTTAGCGCTTTAAGGTAGTCAAATTCATTCACTAGTTCTTGAGATATGGGCATCCAAAGTTTACCATATAAAATCTGGCAGAATCTGCCAGCAATTCTTGAATATGATTGGTTGACACCAGTATCTGATATACATTCATGGCAATACGTTCAATTAACATGAGACTTGGCAGACAACTAGCTATAGCTCCCAAACCGCATGCTTAATTTTAAAAATAGCAATCCATTGATTGATGGAAGAGCTATTGAGCTATAAAGTTTACTTATATAATTTTCATTCTGCCAAAGTACCCAGCGCAATGGATCGAGCAACCTGTATGAGGGATCCCTTTTAAATGTCTCAAGGTAGCTATAGAAAGCTCTTGGAACGATCGCTTATGAGCATTTTTAGAAAAATGACTTGTCAAAAAATTATTATCAAGTTCATCGCAGGTTATGAATAATTATCAAATGGCATGTATAATTTATTATCATATAGTGTGGAAAAGGAAAGGGAAAAATAGAGGGCAAAAGAGACAATATTTGCTCATTCAGCAATTACCATAAAGTCTATGTAATTGAGATGAACAAGTGAAATTACTTAGAAAAAAAAAAAAAAAAAAAAAAGCGTAAGCCCAGGGATTCGAACCTGGGAGTGTAGAGGCAAAAATGTAACAGTTTACCACTAGACTATAAGAGTATTCTAATTTTATAAAATGTATATTAGCACTATGAAAGGTTGCCAATTTTAACGGCGAATTATAAAAATTGTTTGCCGTTAAATCAAAGGTATAATAGAGGCACGAGGTAGCGCATAACAGACATAATATGACATAGAGCATATGAGAAAGACACAGGACTAATAGGAGCGCTAAAAAACAACATAAAACGGCAGAGAAAAATAAAAAAATGAGTAAGAAGAACAAAAGTAGATAAAAAAAATACAAAATAGCACAAAGCAAAACAGGAAGATATTGAATGGATAATAAAGCCAAAAAGTAACATCAAAAGACACAGAAAATTATAGGAGATTATAGAGATGAATAAGATTACGAAGAAAAATATAAAATGACTTAACTCAAAGTACGAAGACAAAGGGAAGCTAATAATTCCAAAAAACCAATGTATTAATACACAGATACTTACAAAACGGCACCAAATAGCATAAGGCGACAGAGAAAAGTGTAAAACGACACAGAATAGCATAAAAAGGCAAAGAAAGAGTATAGGATGACTCGAAGAAAAATAACAAGACACAGGACATGTATAAATGCCAAAAAATAACTTGCAAAACCAGGAAAAGCGTATAATGGCATATACTAACGTAAAACGACACGGAGCCAAAATAAATTAGCAGAGGGCAATATAAAATAGTACAAGACGTGATGATATAACAAAAGACTAACCTAGATGCCTCAAATCAGAAATTACATCTAGCAGATCATTTTTTAGGACACAAACGCTATAGAACACTACGGTAAATAAACAAATCATAAGAAGATGACAACAGTACAGTATATTATTACTGTATAATAAGAAGTACAACATTGTAAAAAAAAAGCATCATGAAAAATAAAGCAAAAGAACCTGGGTGAATAAAACCAATTATAACAATGCAACATAAGTATAAATAAGCAGAGGAAAATAAGACGAATCAGAGATACATAATGGCGAAGCGAACAGAGGTTTAAAAAACAGATAAAAGACAAGACAAGAGTAGCAGAATATAAACTAGTACCGTATACAAATAAGAAGGGAAACAAACGAAGATGAAAAAAAGAGATAACAGTACTTTGAGAATGGAGAGAGAATTAAGCAGCAAAATAATAAAAAACAAGCCATTAAGCACCATAAAAACCAGGGAAGAGACAATTGAACAGAGGGAAGGGAGGAATAAAGGACAATATGAACCAAATGTATAAAGAGAAAGAAAACAAAAACAGAAGGCAAGGAAAAGACAGCTTGAAGAATACAGAAAAACAAAATACAAAACAGGCGTAGAAAATACAAAAAAAGAATAGAAGTTGTGGGGAGCGATGAGCAAAAAAAAGAAGAGCGAAGCGAGCAGAGAGATGTGTACTTTAAGTTTAAGAGAGGATAATGAGAAATCAAAGAAGAAAGCACAAAAAGAAAGGGTCATGAATAACAGACAGCCACAAGAAAAATACAAAGAGTAAAGAGGTGAGCATAGAGAAAAAATATGGGACGAACAAATACAGAGAACAGGGAGAAGGGTGATGAAAGAAAAAAAAAGGAAGGCAACTGCTCATGCATATAAAAAACCCCCCATACAGATATGAGAACGGAGAGAGAAATGAGAGAGAAAAAAAAAAGAAGTCAAAAGAAACGGACATCTATAAAGAAAATAAAATGAAACAGCAAAGACACCAGAAGGAAAACAAAGCAGAAAAACGGGGAAAATTAGAATGAATTATAAGATAAAACGAATACTACACCCCGGAAGGGCCACAAGAACAAGATTGCAATTATAAAAAAAAAATGGGAGAAGGAAGAGAAAACCAGTGAGAAAACAGGAAAGAGAGACAAGGAGAATAAGAGCAAAAGCGACAAAAATATATAAAAATTGCAAAGTGAAGAGAAAGAAACAAAGATCCGAGAGAGAAGACAGAAGGAAGGAAGAAAAAGACGAAGACAGACAAAACATCAGAAAAGAACAAGAAGACAGTCATCAAAGTAAAAAAGAAAAGAAAGAAGCAAGTACTGAGACACGAATTAATGATAAAAGAAGAGAAACATGTAGAAAAAGAAAAAAGTGAACGGAGAAGAAACAAGATAGAGAGAGAAGCATAATAAAAAGGGGGAAGCAACAAAAAAATACGACTATCAACAGAGTGACCAGAGAAAGAAAAAAAAGAAATCAAAAGACAGAAACAAAAGACAGAAAAGAAAGAGAAAAAAAACATGGAAAAAAGCGACAAAAATGCAAAAGAAAAGCAGGAGTAAGAAAACAGAGAGGGCCAAGGAAGAAAGAAAGTGAGATAAAGAGAGAGTAGTAAACGAAGGAAAATAAAAAGAAAAAAGACGAAGGGGGAGAGGAGATGTGAAAAAAAAAGAGTAAATGAGAAATGAGAAAAAGAGGAAAAAAATAAGAGAAAGGTGATATGAAAAAAAGGGAATGAAAAAAGAAAAGAAAAAGGAGAATGGAGAAACAGGAGAGGAGAAGAGGGAACGGGAGAGGAGAACAGAGGAAGGTGAAGAGAAACGGGTGGAGGAGAACGGAGAAGAGGAAATTGAAGAAAGAAAAAAAAAAAACAGAAAAAAAAAATGATAAGTGTGAAAGAACAAGAACAAGACAATAAATGAGAAGGGAGAAACAGGAGAAAGAAGAAAAGGAATAAGAAAGAAAAAGGGAAAGCAATTAGAAAAAGGCGATATGAAAAAGTAAAAATAAAAAAAAGATGAAAAAATAGAAAAGAAAAAGGGAGAAGGGGGAGAGAAGAATGGGGGAAAGGGGAAGAGAAGAATGGGGGAAAGGGGAAGAGAAGAATGGGAAAGGGGAAGAGAAGAATGGGGGAAAGAGAAACTAGAAGAAGACAGGAAGAAGCAGACAGAGAGACCGAAGAAAGACACACAAAAGACAGAAATGAAAAAACGTAAACAAAATCAAGAAAAACCGAATCAAATACCATACAAGAGCCAACACCAATGATTGTGATTTTAAATAATAATAATAATAAGAAAAAAAAAAAAAAAAAAAAAAACACTACACACACCAAATAAGGGAGGGTGGATGGGAATATAGCTGAGTGGGAAGGGCGTCAGCCCGCAATCCGAAGGGTCAGTGGATCGACACCGACCGATTGCACCAAAAGTGAAAATTCCAAATGAGTGTACCTAGACCAAGGTAGAGAAATCCCTTGATCACATGACCACAAATAAACGATTACCATATATAGAAACTACCATATATAGAAATAAATAGAAATTACCAAATATGAATATAAGATAAGAATAAGATTAGGAATAGAGATGAGGTTAAGATTAGGATTAAATTAATGTTAGGGTATACCCAGTGGAGGGCTAGGGCTGATGGCCCTAGCTGAAAAAATCTCTTTTTTTTTCATTTTTTTTTACAGAACATCAAAGCTATGCCTTTCAAAAGGCCATACCAGCTTTAAACCAACTCTGTCACTTTATTGGTTGCTGAGATATCGACCTCCAAAGTTTTGTCTTAAGCACTAGAAAATGAGCAGCTATATCTTTATGAAAACTGCTCCAAAATGGCTCAAACTGGGCAGGCAGACTTGTTGATCATCCCAACGTACGTAGCCAGTCTATATTATTGTCTACTGTATACAAAATCGGTCGAATTAGGCAAAAATAGCTAAAAAACCATCTCTCTAACAGGTTCATGAAATCAATGCCAAACATTTTGGTACTTTACAGGAGAGTAGCCAAAGCTTTCAAAACCACGTAAACATTTTAAAAATTTAAAATTCATTGATTACTTCTTGAGATATAAGCATCCAAAGTTTTTTTTAGACTATGATAAATGAGCGACTTTTTCCATTGGAAGAGCTCATAGAGGGCTCAAATCTGGCAGGCAGCCTCTTAGTCTACACCACAAGACGTAACCAGTCTAAAGTTACAGCTTGAAATATAAAAAAGCCATTACAATAGACGAACATGGCTAAAAAACCATCTCTCTAACTATTCCATGAAATCAATGCCCAACACCTTGAGATTTGGCAGGCAGGTAGCCACAGCTCTCAAACGCATTGCGCAATTTTAAAATTCCAAAATTCATTGATTTAATCTCGAGATTTTGGCATTCAAAGTTTTATTATAGGCTCTGACGGATGAGCGACTGTATCAGCCAAAAATGCTCGTAGATGGGTCAGACTTGGCAAGGAGGCTCTCGCACTATACCAAGAAGCGGTACCAGTCTAAAAGTACAGTTTGATTCATAGGAAATCTACCCAGTTTGACAAAAATGCCTAGAAAACCATCTCTCTAACAGGTTTATGAAATCGATGCCCAACACTTTGGGATTTGGCAGGCAAATAGCCACAGCTCTCAAATGCAATGCCAAACTTTAAAAAATAGACATTCATTGATTCACTCTTGAGATATAGGCATTCAAAGTTTTATTATAGGCGCTGAAGAATGAGCGACTGTAGCAGCCAAAAATGCTCGTAAATGGCTCAAATCTGGCAGGGAGGCTCTTCCATTATAACACAGTACGCAACCAGTCTAAATATACAGTTTGATATATAGGAAATCTACCCAGTTTGACAAAAATGTCTAGAGAACCATCTCTCTAAGAGGTTTATGAAATCAATGCCCAGCACTTTGCAATTTGGCAGGCAGGTAGCCACAGCTCTGAAAAGCATTGTCATACTTTAAAAATAAAGAAATTATTTATTGGTTCTCGAGATATTGGCCATCAAAGTTGACCTATTTAAATCAGCAGCTCGTTAAAGTACTGAGGCTATGGATGGAATAAATGGTATTTAAAGTAGCTCTAAAGCATTTCCAAATTGCTGTGAAAGGCGCTTGGAGTGATTACTTATGAACAAATTCCAAAAAATGACAAGTCGAAAATCGCTGATGTGTAAATTTGGATTGTACAAAAATGATCAAAATATTCCTATCCAAGAGTATTGAAAGTACTAGGCAGTTGCTTGGAGACTTTTAGCGCTTTAAGGTAGTCAAATTCATTCACTAGTTCTTGAGATATGGGCATCCAAAGTTTACCATATAAAATCTGGCAGAATCTGCCAGCAATTCTTGAATATGATTGGTTGACACCAGTATCTGATATACATTCATGGCAATACGTTCAATTAACATGAGACTTGGCAGACAACTAGCTATAGCTCCCAAACCGCATGCTTAATTTTAAAAATAGCAATCCATTGATTGATGGAAGAGCTATTGAGCTATAAAGTTTACTTATATAATTTTCATTCTGCCAAAGTACCCAGCGCAATGGATCGAGCAACCTGTATGAGGGATCCCTTTTAAATGTCTCAAGGTAGCTATAGAAAGCTCTTGGAACGATCGCTTATGAGCATTTTTAGAAAAATGACTTGTCAAAAAATTATTATCAAGTTCATCGCAGGTTATGAATAATTATCAAATGGCATGTATAATTTATTATCATATAGTGTGGAAAAGGAAAGGGAAAAATAGAGGGCAAAAGAGACAATATTTGCTCATTCAGCAATTACCATAAAGTCTATGTAATTGAGATGAACAAGTGAAATTACTTAGAAAAAAAAAAAAAAAAAAAAAAAGCGTAAGCCCAGGGATTCGAACCTGGGAGTGTAGAGGCAAAAATGTAACAGTTTACCACTAGACTATAAGAGTATTCTAATTTTATAAAATGTATATTAGCACTATGAAAGGTTGCCAATTTTAACGGCGAATTATAAAAATTGTTTGCCGTTAAATCAAAGGTATAATAGAGGCACGAGGTAGCGCATAACAGACATAATATGACATAGAGCATATGAGAAAGACACAGGACTAATAGGAGCGCTAAAAAACAACATAAAACGGCAGAGAAAAATAAAAAAATGAGTAAGAAGAACAAAAGTAGATAAAAAAAATACAAAATAGCACAAAGCAAAACAGGAAGATATTGAATGGATAATAAAGCCAAAAAGTAACATCAAAAGACACAGAAAATTATAGGAGATTATAGAGATGAATAAGATTACGAAGAAAAATATAAAATGACTTAACTCAAAGTACGAAGACAAAGGGAAGCTAATAATTCCAAAAAACCAATGTATTAATACACAGATACTTACAAAACGGCACCAAATAGCATAAGGCGACAGAGAAAAGTGTAAAACGACACAGAATAGCATAAAAAGGCAAAGAAAGAGTATAGGATGACTCGAAGAAAAATAACAAGACACAGGACATGTATAAATGCCAAAAAATAACTTGCAAAACCAGGAAAAGCGTATAATGGCATATACTAACGTAAAACGACACGGAGCCAAAATAAATTAGCAGAGGGCAATATAAAATAGTACAAGACGTGATGATATAACAAAAGACTAACCTAGATGCCTCAAATCAGAAATTACATCTAGCAGATCATTTTTTAGGACACAAACGCTATAGAACACTACGGTAAATAAACAAATCATAAGAAGATGACAACAGTACAGTATATTATTACTGTATAATAAGAAGTACAACATTGTAAAAAAAAAGCATCATGAAAAATAAAGCAAAAGAACCTGGGTGAATAAAACCAATTATAACAATGCAACATAAGTATAAATAAGCAGAGGAAAATAAGACGAATCAGAGATACATAATGGCGAAGCGAACAGAGGTTTAAAAAACAGATAAAAGACAAGACAAGAGTAGCAGAATATAAACTAGTACCGTATACAAATAAGAAGGGAAACAAACGAAGATGAAAAAAAGAGATAACAGTACTTTGAGAATGGAGAGAGAATTAAGCAGCAAAATAATAAAAAACAAGCCATTAAGCACCATAAAAACCAGGGAAGAGACAATTGAACAGAGGGAAGGGAGGAATAAAGGACAATATGAACCAAATGTATAAAGAGAAAGAAAACAAAAACAGAAGGCAAGGAAAAGACAGCTTGAAGAATACAGAAAAACAAAATACAAAACAGGCGTAGAAAATACAAAAAAAGAATAGAAGTTGTGGGGAGCGATGAGCAAAAAAAAGAAGAGCGAAGCGAGCAGAGAGATGTGTACTTTAAGTTTAAGAGAGGATAATGAGAAATCAAAGAAGAAAGCACAAAAAGAAAGGGTCATGAATAACAGACAGCCACAAGAAAAATACAAAGAGTAAAGAGGTGAGCATAGAGAAAAAATATGGGACGAACAAATACAGAGAACAGGGAGAAGGGTGATGAAAGAAAAAAAAAGGAAGGCAACTGCTCATGCATATAAAAAACCCCCCATACAGATATGAGAACGGAGAGAGAAATGAGAGAGAAAAAAAAAAGAAGTCAAAAGAAACGGACATCTATAAAGAAAATAAAATGAAACAGCAAAGACACCAGAAGGAAAACAAAGCAGAAAAACGGGGAAAATTAGAATGAATTATAAGATAAAACGAATACTACACCCCGGAAGGGCCACAAGAACAAGATTGCAATTATAAAAAAAAAATGGGAGAAGGAAGAGAAAACCAGTGAGAAAACAGGAAAGAGAGACAAGGAGAATAAGAGCAAAAGCGACAAAAATATATAAAAATTGCAAAGTGAAGAGAAAGAAACAAAGATCCGAGAGAGAAGACAGAAGGAAGGAAGAAAAAGACGAAGACAGACAAAACATCAGAAAAGAACAAGAAGACAGTCATCAAAGTAAAAAAGAAAAGAAAGAAGCAAGTACTGAGACACGAATTAATGATAAAAGAAGAGAAACATGTAGAAAAAGAAAAAAGTGAACGGAGAAGAAACAAGATAGAGAGAGAAGCATAATAAAAAGGGGGAAGCAACAAAAAAATACGACTATCAACAGAGTGACCAGAGAAAGAAAAAAAAGAAATCAAAAGACAGAAACAAAAGACAGAAAAGAAAGAGAAAAAAAACATGGAAAAAAGCGACAAAAATGCAAAAGAAAAGCAGGAGTAAGAAAACAGAGAGGGCCAAGGAAGAAAGAAAGTGAGATAAAGAGAGAGTAGTAAACGAAGGAAAATAAAAAGAAAAAAGACGAAGGGGGAGAGGAGATGTGAAAAAAAAAGAGTAAATGAGAAATGAGAAAAAGAGGAAAAAAATAAGAGAAAGGTGATATGAAAAAAAGGGAATGAAAAAAGAAAAGAAAAAGGAGAATGGAGAAACAGGAGAGGAGAAGAGGGAACGGGAGAGGAGAACAGAGGAAGGTGAAGAGAAACGGGTGGAGGAGAACGGAGAAGAGGAAATTGAAGAAAGAAAAAAAAAAAACAGAAAAAAAAAATGATAAGTGTGAAAGAACAAGAACAAGACAATAAATGAGAAGGGAGAAACAGGAGAAAGAAGAAAAGGAATAAGAAAGAAAAAGGCGATATGAAAAAGTAAAAATAAAAAAAAGATGAAAAAATAGAAAAGAAAAAGGGAGAAGGGGGAGAGAAGAATGGGGGAAAGGGGAAGAGAAGAATGGGGGAAAGGGGAAGAGAAGAATGGGAAAGGGGAAGAGAAGAATGGGGGAAAGAGAAACTAGAAGAAGACAGGAAGAAGCAGACAGAGAGACCGAAGAAAGACACACAAAAGACAGAAATGAAAAAACGTAAACAAAATCAAGAAAAACCGAATCAAATACCATACAAGAGCCAACACCAATGATTGTGATTTTAAATAATAATAATAATAAGAAAAAAAAAAAAAAAAAAAAAAAACACTACACACACCAAATAAGGGTGGGTGGATGGGGGAATATAGCTGGAAGTGTAGGGCGTCAGCCCCGCAATCCGATGGTCAGTGGATCGACACCGACCGATTACACAAAAAGTGAAAAATTACAAATGAGTGTGTGTAGACCAAGATAGAGAAATCCCTCGAACACATGACCTCAGATAAACGAATACCATAAACAGATATTAACAATTATAGAAATAACAAATATTACCAAATATAGAAATACAAAATTGGAACAGGAATTGAGATAGGATTAATGTTAGGACTATGATTAGAGGTTAAAGTTAGCGTCATACGGCTTAAAATTTTTGTGCAGCTGAGAATGAAATTTTTGTGCAGCTGAGTATAAAATCTCTGCACAATTGACTTTAAATTTTTTTTGCACAATGCAATTTTATCAGTTTTTTGTGATGCACAATTTGTGACTGTCTTATTCCCATAGGGAATAAAGTAGTCTCAACAAGATCAGACTTTTTGCCTGAATTCCGAATCTCTCTGTTAAAAATGAAGTTACAATGAATCAATTGGTGACTATCTTATTCCCACAGGGAATAAAGCAGTCATATTTAAACAAGACATTTCCTCTTTGATAAGTGACTATCTTATTCCCTGTGGGAATAAAGCAGTCGTATTAAGACAGATCTTTTAATCTTTGGTTAATTATATTTTACTCAAAAATGAAGCTACAGGCTTTATTTAAAAGGCTTCTGGTCGGTAATTTTCTTGGCCAAGCATGATAGTAGTCAAAGGCTATACATTCATAATGCTTATAAAAATAAACATAAACAAAAAGAAACTGTATGCTATGGAAGTACGAAAAGAACAACCTGATTTTTTCTGCACCAAAGCTCCACCAAAATTTGAGCGACAGTTGTCAAAGTAGTTGCATTGGATAGCAAAAAATGCCAAGTGCATGGCAAAAAAAGAAAATAAGTCGGCTGATTATGTCAATCTTTAACAAATTGCTATCAAGTGAAATCATAAACTGGCTCTAATAAGGGCTATTTTTACTGGCAAGACTCCAATTACATGAATTCAGAATATGCCCAACGTGCTAACACACTTGTTTGGCTATAAAATCAACGCATATTCACTGGCAAAAATGAAGAAAAAAAGATTTACTTTCTCAAATACGAGTGAGAAAAGCAAGAATCAAGCTGCAGAATGGGATAGGGAGTGTCTAAGCAAAGTTCCAGTCAGCAAGACTATTATCCATGTATTGCATACTATAAGATAACTCTACTTGGACTAAAAGTAAGTAAATACTGCTATGCAATCTAAAATAATCAATACGCGGTATTTTTTATCTTGGATATACGATATAACGCAAGAACGTTATAAAAAGCTACGAATTATTAGCGATTATGACCTGGTGGGTATAGGTAAAGCTAGATTAGCATCTTTCCTGTATACAAGGTTAAATGAGCCTTTGTTGTATCTGTATGATTCAAGAAGGAAGGAGAAATGCGTGAGAATGTATATAATGCTTTATTCACAAGTAAATCAGATGGGGAATCAATGAATGGATGAATATCTACTGCTATCTATATGTTTGATTTATCGATTGCTTACACCCCCATCTAGACTGGTGTTCCCATGCTAATTTTCAGCATCAATCCCTACTTATGCTAATGTAACCAATTCAGATATAGATAATCAGTTCGAGTATCTATAGTTACTCTTGGAAACGCTAGTTGCTTATATTTCTTATTTATTACTATCTTTTAATATAAGAATAGCTTAATAAAACCTAGCTTATGTAAATATCAGTATAATCGTTTATATTTTGATGAGTTTTATCTTTTACATGCTTCTTATGGCCATTGTTTATTACCATATTCAAACCATGATGTTTATTATTCAGATACAGTGAAATGTATTAATACAACAGCCTTCACAGCAAAACTGCAAATCCTGATTAAATTTATCCAATTCTGTAAGCTATTCGCACCGTCTTTTTATAATTAGATGATAATAGGCTTCCTTAGAGTTATACCGAGATGTAGAAACTACCGATACGCTTTACAAAACCAAATTTACGTAAAGAAAAGGATATTTTGCTATCGATTTATCAAAAATGATGCTATCAATATCGAACTGCTTGCTTTAGATAACGAAAAAATCAAGTATGCTACAACAAACAAACAAACAAAAACGTCTATAAAGCGGATCTATTGTAATAGTTTTTAAAATTTTACATTAAGAATCACACTATAGACCCTTAAAGTTTTGAAGAAAGCAGCAGGTCGCATGGTTTTTCATAGTTGGTCAAAGTTGAAAACATATTCTTTATTGCTTACACAAACTAGTCGCCCTAC
Organism: Mucor circinelloides; assembly: GCA_037974945.1. Lineage (NCBI taxonomy): Eukaryota > Fungi > Mucoromycota > Mucoromycetes > Mucorales > Mucoraceae > Mucor > Mucor circinelloides. The sequence goes on along the minus strand of JBBNAA010000028.1, from coordinate 15,734 downwards.
TATGAAAGAATCAGGAAAAAGCGGATCCAAGGCAGAATTAAATAAAAGAGCACTGATTTGAACCAAAGAGACTATAACCACTTTGTGGATTCACTGATTGCTATGTAAATACAAGGCTAACCTTAATCCAGTTTTTTATAAAATAGCGCCCTCAGGGCGTCCTGGCTGAAATAGAAATCAATGAGATACCATCCATTTGCATTCATGTTCTTTGAATCTAACACTAAAGCTTTCAAATCGACGTACAAACATTCTCTAAAAATACCAAAGTAAATACACATCCTTATCGTGTAAATGAATCACTCTTGATCACGGTGTATCCATTCTCACTAATGATGTTTGTCATAAGTGTGTGTTCTCTTTATCCAAATTAAAACCAAATCAATAACAACATATTCGAATTCGCCAACTATGCTCCGATGCCATAGTTGTTGTACAGCATCCTACTACATAAGGAACACTTTCTATATAATAACAAAACAACACACCTTAGAACACAAGGTTACATTTATTCTTGCAATGACGATGATAGCACATCAAATCCCAAGCAAGGTTACGCAGATCTTCCTTTCTGGTCAATGCTCTACAGCAATTACCCCTTTAATTAAAGACATCAATAATAATTGCTGAATATCGCAATATCGCCACCTATTGCTGTCTATCAGACTCATGCTACGAGCTAATGCTCAATTGTTATAAATGCTCTTCTTTTTTACTCAAATCCAGGAATCTTCAGTTTTATTTTAACAACCAAATAAAATACAGTTGATTTTAATTGTATTTATTACTTTGCTTTTATATTTTTTCTCTGTGAAATCTACTTAAACCCTGATTTCACTGCATCCATGACCGGATATAAGGTCCCATACACAATATGAGATAACCTGAAACTATTGTAGTACTATGAAAATGAGGCAACTTTAAGCTGAGGACATGGTATTAGAAATGCCTTGTCGAGATAATGGACATTGGAGAGTGCACAATTTAGCTGGGAGTAGATGCATGCCTCAATTTGAAATGCCTAATCGAAACAAAAAAAAAGACAGCTATACTCGTCTAGTCTTGAAAATAACACTCTTTAACAAGTAAAGTACCCCTCTATAACAAGAAAGCGACAACTTATTTTGTGCATTATGCCACGCTCCGAATTCAAAAAGGATGAAAAGTTAATAAGCTTTCTCCTTACCCGGTAACTAAATTTGAACTGAGATTGAATACCCCACTGTTTCGAATGTAGATCAGTGCATCCTGAGATCTGTCATGACCTAAACTTGGCAGTTGTTGATAATAAACTCTGGATCAAGTATATATCAAACTTGCGTAGAATTTAAAGGCGCATCGAATGGTATAAATCTTGTCTGGTTTGGTCAACTCTAGACGCTTTAACTGGGCAAGAAGATTTTCTTGAAATTTTGGTCCTTTTTCAATAGTACCTCCATCTCTGTCAACATAACATTGCTTATAATACTAGTCATTATGGTAAAGCAAACAATTTGCTATCGTTTCGACCCTTAATTGATGCTTTAGCTCGACTCTACGTAGAGAAATGAGCAAAAAACGTCTGACAAAAAAAATCTTCTACTGATTTTCTTGCTTGTAGGAACAGGCAAAATTGGACGAAAATGACCAGTTTTCTATCGACATGACTTTTGGAATTATCTCCACAAAAAATCATCAGATTTAAACAAAACAAAAATTATTTGATAAGTCTACACTAGCCCCAACATAATCCAAAAGCCAAAAACACCTAGTAGACGTTCCCTTCATGATATGACTCAAAATCATGTACTTTGATTGGCCTCAAGCAGACACTACCCGACATATTTTTGAAAATGCCAATAATAACCATACCATCCTATAGAGAATTAAAAGGGAAACAAAAGTCAAGCACTATGCAACATTGACACACTTAGTAGATCATAGAGAAATATCCATTCAAAGTTGCATCATTTTTCACAGTTTTTCTTCTTACTGCTTCAAATCGTCTATTACAATCACACATTTCACACGTACTAGTCAATCAAAGTACCCCAAACAACATTTGCTATACATACAGCCAGTATCCATATATCAATTCAATGACTTTTATTAGCACCATCTGCTCAAATCTTGCATTTTTTACAACTCGTTCATTTCTCAACAACAACTGATTTCATCCAAAATCTAATTAAAGCTTCATCTTTTCTGCAAAATTTCATTATATAAACATGCTATTTTCAAAGCTGTAGCATCAATATTTAAAATCTCGATGTTCGATCCTCCAAAAGTCTAAAAGTCAAAGTTTGAAAATCATTTCCAATCCCATTGTAATGGAATAGCGCCTTCAAAGTAATGTTACTGAAATACAAAAGTTTATCAAATACCGCTCATGAGCATTCATGCTATTTGGATCCAATAATAAACCTTTCTAAATGTATATACAAACAACCTCTAAAATACTAAAATGAAGAAACATCTTTATCGCCCATATCGTGTAAATGAATCACTCTTGATCACAGTGTATCCATTCCCACTAGTGATGTTTGTCATAAGTGTGTGTTCTCTTTATCTAAATGAAAACCAAATCAATAACATATTCAAATTCGTCAACTATGCCCAGATGTCATAGTTTTACAGCATTCTACGTAAGAAACACCTCTTATATATTAACAAAACATCACATCTTAAAATACCAGGTTAAATTTATTATTCATGCTATAACCATAGCACATCCAAGCACAATCAAGGTTAGGCGAATCTACCTTTCTGGTCAATGCTCTACGTAAATTACCCCTTTAATCAAAGACATCAGTAACAATCGCTGAATATCGTGATAGCACCATCTTTTGCTCTCTATCAAACTCATGCTACGAACTAATGCTTGATTGTTATGAATACTCTTCATTCCTTACTTTAACCAAGAAATCTTCAGTTTTATATCACCAACCAAATATACTACAGTTGATTTTGTATTAATTATTTTCCTTTTTTTTTTGTGTTGTTCTTTGGCGAAATCCGATTAACCCTTGATTTTACTACACATTGTTTTTGTTTGATTACCGGCATATAATGAATACGGCGAATGACACAAAACAAGATTTTCCAGTATCGTAGAGACCTTATGGAGCGCATACTACCAGATTAATACATTTGAAAAATGACTGTTGTGCCAGAGGGGTTGCAACTGTCTGCAAAAGATTACACTGTATCATTGTTTGATAGGTTATTCCTGTGATATGTACAAACTATGTAATCTTGCGAGATGCAAAACCAGTCAAGTGTACTTCAGTCAGAGTTTGACAGATCAAATAAACACTATCTTTTGTCTTATATTCTTAATTTGTCCCTAATTTTACAAGCAATCACCACTATAGTGCTTTATTTGCCTATTAGTACTGGATCACACAGTTGATCTGTTCATCGTTTGAATATCGTTCCTGGAATCTTACACTCGGTAGATACGGTCGATTTCGATTATACAAATTTACATCTCCTCTACCGTCAATGAAATAGATATATAATCAGAAACATAACACCAACTGTAACGGAATATGCCACTCGATTACATCTCACTATATGTGCAGATCCGGCTGGAAAGGAATAACATCAGCTTCTGCCGTGTGTGATAGCTCATAAATTTAGTAAACATAGCCCTTCATTTTCATCAATAAACGTGCGTATATATTTGCGTATCGTTCAATTACTAAATTATCTTTCGCTGAGCTGGATACTGTATAGACTGAATTAACAGTCATTATGTGTTCATCAACTTGATAAATAAAATTCGTCATCTTGAATCTTTCAAATAGTACACATGTACTATATAAGGCTTACAATTCTCATACATTGAATTACTTCGACTGGTTAGCTTTTGGTTTATAAACAAGTATGCATGTTGCATACGCTGCCTACAAGAGATAAGCGCCTGATACCTTTTATTACTGAAATCGGATTATAAATTAATTTCCTACAGTCAAGTGTATACAGACACTGATTGTATGTGAGCTTCTGACCTAATTGATCAAAACTGTTCAGATAAAAGTATATAAAAAGGTACACTAACTTTATCTATAGCATCTAGACGGATGCTGCGCAATTTAAAGCTCCGCAAAGAGTCTTGGCTGGCTAATTTCAAGATTTTATGCTCGCAATGTATCTGAGCCGTTGTGGATACTTTTCATAAGGTTCTACGGTACAGCGAGACTATAGAACAGCATATATATCTCAGCTTATATAGAGAAATTAAGCTTGAGTGATTTAAAAATGTTTGATTTTTGACATAACGGGATTATACAGAGTACATGAGAGCCTTTACTGCTTCAGGATTACGAATAAGTTGATAGTCTACGCCTTTGTAGGATCTGTGCGTTGACGTTGGTAAAGCAATCCTGTCTTGGGGCATTTTTATAGATGCTCTGTACTGGATCTGATTTGTTGTGCAAGAAGGATTACAACTATCTACATAGAGCTATGGCATCCTTTAATAGGTGATTTCTGATGCAATGGAATATGCTATTGGGCTACATCCCAGCCATGAGCAGATCCGACTACAAAGAAATAACATTTGTTACTATCCTGCATAATACTGACTCATAAATTTAGTATAAATAATCCTTGAATCCCATTAATAACCAATAGTATATACTTGAGTTTTGTTCAATTACTAAACTATCTTTTGCTCTGCTGGCTATTTCATACGCTGGCTCAACTATCATTATGTAGTCATCAACTTGATAAATAAAAATTTTCATCTTGGATCTTTCAAACAGCACACATGCATATAAGGCTTACAATTCTAATACATTGAGTGACTTCGATTGGTTAGCTTTTGGTTTATAAATAATTGAGTATGTCGCTTACGCTGCCTACTAAAAATAAGTGCCTCCTGATGCCTTTCAATACTGGAATTTGATTATGAATAGATTTTCTGCGGGTAAATGTATACAATAAACGCTTGTATGTGAGTTTCTGACCTATTTGAAAGAAACTGCTTATATAGATGTACATAAAAAAAGTATGCCAGTTGCATCTGTAGCATCTCGATGGATACCATAAAATTTGAAGCTCCGCCAAGAGTCTTGGCTGACTGATTTCAAGATTTTATGCTCGCAATGTATCTGAGCCATTGTGGATACTTTTTATAAGGCTCTACAGTACGGTGAGAGTATAGAACAACATATAAATCTCAGTTTATATAGGGAAATTAAGCTTGGGTGATTTAAAAATGTATGATTTTTGACATAACGGGATTAGACAAAGCATATCAGAGACTTTACTGGCTCCAGATTGATGAATAAGTAGACAGTCTAACCCTTTGTAAGATTTGTGTCTTGACCTTGGTAAAGCAACCCTGGCTTGGGAGATTTTTATAGTTGCTTTGTGATGGATCTGGTTTATTGTGCAAGAAGGGTCACAGCTGCCTATATAAGATTACGACATTCTCTGATAGGTAATTCCTGATGTAATGAAATATGCTATTGCGTTACATTTCAATCTATGAGCAGGTTCGGCTGGAAAGGAATAACATTTTTTACTGTCTTGTATAATGATTTATAAATCTTGTATAAATGTAGTTGTTTAATTCTATTATTAAGCATTAGTATACTGTATGCTAGAGTCTGCTTTACTTACTAAATTATCTTTCGCTGTCCTGCCTATTGCTGTATACACCGGTTCATCAATGATTATGTTGTTGAGAAAATAATACTCTACACTCAATATATCATTTTATTGCTCTACTTTTCATCAAAACAAAGAGGTTGTTATACTCTACTAGAAGGCGAAGTCTATAAATAATCAAACACAAAAAATTGATGGCCAACTTTTCTTCATACACAGTAGTATTTCGTATACTTAAATCAATATTATACAGTGTACATTATATTTATCTTTATGAATTATCCCTGTAGGTACTACCGTATATAATGATTTGGCTGATAAATTACGTTGTTGTGCTCGATGTCATACTCCTGCATTATGCTTCTTCTGCTATTCCAAAGAATGACACTAAACAACAGTAGTCACCATAAATAGTTGAAGACCAAATTTGACATTATGTGAATTTGCCTGTTGTGAAGATTGAGTGAGCTTTTTCTACTGTTAAAAGCAGCTTTTTTCGCCAACTTTTTACATCAAAAGGAGTGTCTTGATGCCTGATGATTCTAGCACACATCTTTTATTCTGGGTTTTTAAAACAAGTATATGGAGAAATAGAGCAAGAGAAATAATAGATGGACCTAATTACAAAATTTTAGTAGGGCTTTTAAATAGTCTTCTAGCTGGAGCATGAATAATGGCGTCTTGATGATGCTTCAGAAATACTACTTTTCGTCCATTATCTAGGAAGAATAATAAGTCATCCATGCCTATCGAATAGGTGATAACCACAGCCAGCAACAAGCCGCATCTAGGCGTATAATTTGTTAAATGAGTTTCTAGTTTTATCTCGAAAAAATGCAGAAAACTGGAGCATTTGCCTGATGGTTGAGGTCAAAAAATAAGGGCTCAACTTAAAACTGGCATATCTCTATCAAAAACAATTCTTTTTTCAAGTTACAAAGACCGAGTCATATTTTCAAGTGATGTCGACTATCTTGATGATACGTATAGTTTGTTTTTTTCCTTCTGGTGTTGATTTATGGTGAAAATGAGCGCTTTTTGAGCGCTTTTCCGCGAGTTTCTTCTTCGATAATTACCTTAGCCTCATGTATTCTACTGTTGTGAATGCCTACATCTAAGGTTTTTAACTTTGTTTAATGACAGCACTGGCTTTGCCTTAATAAAATCTCGAGATATCACTGACTTTCTTCAAAATGGGACGTTTTTTAAATCAGCATATCTCAACATTGCAGCTAGCTAGAGATATAAAATTAGTGCCGCCAAGACTGTATCTACTGTGGCTACAATTGCCATGTTTTAGATTATCAACGTTTGCCAAGTCAAAAAAAAAAAGCTGGAGGTCTTGTTCTTTGAAAAATTTATGCGATTTTTATATGGAGTGTAACATCATGGAGTGTAACACGATGGAGTGTAACACTATGGAGTGTAACACTATGGAGTCTATGATTATGGAGTGTAACATTATGGAGTATTATTATGGAGTGTAGCTGTGTGGAGTGTAACTGTATGGAGTAACATTATGGATTGTAACTGTATGGAGTAATGTAAAGGCGTCTCATATATGGGATAGTTGTTGAAGCATTGTGTATTACATTGCACAAAGACCAAACCTTAGACAGCCCATGCTACCATGGAAGCGAGCAATGACTAATCCTGCACCTGAAGTTGTTGAATACTGTATGGCGCAGCAAAAAAAAGTTCAGAAGCCATCAAGATTAAGGCAATAGCGTATGCAGAGATGAAAGAATTGGCATCACTTCACTTGGTCATGATAAATTATGTTGATGGTGAGGTTTTAATATCGACGTTTCATCAGTTCCGTAAAGTATCCCTTTTTTTCTTTTTCCATCAAACAAATGAACTGGTTTACTTGAAAAGTTGCCCTGAAATTAAAGAAAAAAGTCTCTCTTATAACAATTATAAAGGATTCGGTACTGTATATTTACAGCTTAAATACAACTTGTAATGCTTCTATTACTCGAGTTTCAAGGTATAGTTCTGGGAGAAGGAAAACAATAATAATTAATGATGATGCAGATACGAAAGCCTAACCAACTTGAGAAAAGAGTGTTCATAAAGCTGCAAAATATCATTGTAGTAAGACCGCCCTGCCGCTAGAAAAACGCAACTGAAAACAATTGGTAGCGCTTCTTCTATCCCATACTGCTATCAAGGAACAATGTAGCCATCGGAAACTTGACAGCAAAAAGTATTCCAAAAACGCCTTGTATTTTTTGGAGCGACATCTCCTCTTTGAAGATGTTTCGACGAATCAACAACAAGAGTGGGACAAAGTATGATACCGCTAGGAACTACCTTATTATTGTTGATGCCGAAAGAAATTGTGGTGAATGATAAATTCTTCGGAATATTGTTTGAAATCATTTAAAACGGCTAAACGTAGCAAACCTAAAAATTATACTATACCTTCCACATTCACAAAGAGCCCTACTTTATATAGTTTTGCTGCAGCTGGATACATTACGAGATATACGTCTGCTAAAATCGACATTAAAAACTACGTGCTCACTACTACAAACAATATCACCGCTCTAGGTATCTCTTCGGGATAGGCTGATAGTGTTGCCGCTGCCCACAAGACTTTTCTCTGGCACACCACTTTCAAGAAAAAGTTATACGCAATGGTATCGCTTAATCAAGTATTCACAAATGACGAACAAGCGCTTATCTGTGATGAGGAATCCTCGTCTACTATGGCCAAACGTAAACCACAGATCCCCACTACGTACAACTAGGTTGTCGAAACATGATGCTCGATACCATACTTTCTGGGAGCAGCAAATAGACCAAAGTAAGGGCAATACTGTTCCGTCCGGATACAAGTAGTAGAACAGGGCATGAACAAAATACTGCATAGAGTGATAAGGTAATGAAGAAGTGAGAAATAAACTGAATTGGCTTTTGGCTTCCACAAGTATGCCTATTATTAACAATAAAGGAATCATTTCAGCAGCTTTTGATGCTCCAACGAGTAGAAACACGGCCACAGAAAGATGTTACAAAAATGAAACGTTTAACATGAAGATATTAATTGGGTACCAAGCGTAATAAAGCTACTGTAAAGATGATGCAGCACAACATTAAACATGTCTTAATTTGCATGAGAATGAAAGACTCTTCCTTAAATTATACATCGTAGAGATGACTAGAACAAACGCTGACTTTTAGGAAAGATAACTTTCTTAATTTTCACTATTATCTTTTAGTTTATTGCAATACAAACGCGTAAAATCAATTATTTTGATTTATCAGAAATAAACTATTGTAAATAGAGTATGAAAATAACGAGTTAAAGAGTATCGTTTATTACATTGGAGTATGGGAGGGTTTATATACTATCTGAATTGAGAGATTTGATGTAAGAAGGATAAGGTGTTGGATGGTAAGATCTGGATGATGATAGAACAATAGATTATATATATTGTCATGAACATACTACGACTAATGGATCAGTAACTAAATCCAGTTTCATATTGATGATGTTTTATGATCTGATGCGATCTGTGCTTGAACTGAACTGTCTTACTTTAATTAGACATCTGGTGGCTTAAAAATAATACATCAGTAGTAACTATACTCCAAATTTTACAAGAAGATGATTGATCTTTATTCAAATGCAAATGAAGATATTATTTACATGTATCATTATTTTGGATGATTCGTGTAATCAATTCTATTGTTCTCTCCTCAAAACCTAATTTAGCATCAACTGTCGGTATCGCCCGGGTCAGAAGAATGTAATAAAAAAAACTAAACAACCTTCAATTCAATGTCAATATCATATATTCATAATCGTTCATTCTGATTCCACATCAAGCAGATTTTTTTCGTCTTCTTTATTTGGCATGTTGTAGACCTGGGTCAAACTCCAGAGTCGATTCACAACTCAAAATAATAATTCTTTGAAACTTTCATGTGCAAATAAAACCCGACCAAATGCCAAACCAACAGCTTAGAGCGCGCCTTGCCTTAATCAGATTAAAGATCGGATAAACTTGATAGCAGAATGTATAAATCAGCTTATGTGGATTTAATCCTTTAAAGTCCATCCACGTTGACCTCAAAATCATAAGATGGAGTACTACGCGTTAAATCACTTGTATGAGGAAACCAACAAAAGTAAATTGTAATAAATTATCGACTCTAATAAACCTCCTTGAGTATTCCCGAATATAAAACCTTCAAATAAATCAAAGTAACATAAAATGTTGATTCACACCTTGAATCATTCATTGTTGTCACTACTATTACATAATATCTTCCTTTTTGGGAAAAAATCGAAATTGTATTAAGTAACAGAACAAAAATATACGTTGTGTCAAAATTAACGTGCTGTGTATTCAAAGTTTTCAAAGCGTGTGCAACTGATGTTGAGGGTCACCGGATCGATACCTCGTGTTTACATTTTATATTTTTTTCAATGTAGTGAACGAATAATAAAATTGTAGCGCTGACAGATCAAATATTTTGCTAATGTTGTCAGGTACACACTGACTTTGTGTGTAAACTTTTTAATTAGTATATATACCAAACTAATTATAAAATGATCCTTTATCTTCTCCTATAATCTTTTGTTTACATTTATTTAAATCTATAAAAGATATATCCCTACTCACGACAAATGAAAAGCTGGCCACAAGTGTTGGTTTGCGTAACTTTTTGCAGATATTAAATTGTCTTGTAGAACTATGAAGACCGTCCTTCATCCAGAATTTAAACATACGTATACATGTATTCAATTTCATTGTTCCGAACCGTATCCTTACACTCGGTAATAATGTCATTATTGCTTGTAAGCTCTTCTTAAGAGCAATCATACTGAAGAGTTTTATACAAATATTCAGTCATTTGGTGCCGCACAAAGCCCTAGCAAGTCAATTGTTTGCATGTCTCTTCTTGTCACATTTCTCGCACTGATTCATGTAATTGGCTTGCCTGTATAGCTACGAATACATCAGATATATCAATGAAGCAAGCCAGGTGTGATTTATCAGAAATAAATTATTTGCAAAAGAGTATGAAATTAATCAGGTAAAGAATATCGTTTATTACATTGGAAAATAAGAGGGTTTATATACTATCTGAACTGAGAGATTTGATGTAAGGATAAGGTGTTGGATGGTAAGATCTGGATGATGATAGAACAATAGATTATATATATTGTCATGAACATACAACTAATGGATCAGTAACTGAATCCAGTTTCATATTAATGTTTTTATAATCTTCTGATGTGATCTGATGTGATCTGTGCTTGAACTGAGTTGTTTTACTTTAATTCGGCATCCGGTTTAGAAATGATACATCAAGGTGAATGCAAGTGGATTCGATCATGTATAAATAACTGTAGAATTGGGGTACTTACTCGATTCTCCCTCTTTTCATTGTTCACCAAGACACTGCAAATTTTACCAATGGATCCTGACAAACGCAAACAAATTAAAAAAATAGCTCATCACATCCACAATGGTAACTGCAGATCGAAATGCTTTCTAGTGTGTAAATAATGCCATTTAACGCATTTTTATATTAGAAAGTGGTAGATATCGCCGTTTGAGCAGCACCCTTCATCAGAGAAGAATACTGCATTTGCAGTCCTTAGTGGCACTGCGCAGAGAAATTGAGCGTAGAGTGCAAGAAGACAGAAGCGCTTTAAGGCAACGAAGAGAGCTGCAAGCGCGTGGAAGAGAAATCCAGCAGCAACAACAACAACAACAGCGGGAGCAGCTCCTTGAGCAACAGCAACAGCAACAACAACAGCTGCAGCAGGAGCAGCAGGAGCAGCAGCAACAAGAGAAAAAAGAAGGGGAAGAAGAAGAGGAAGCAGAGGAAGAGAAAGAAGAGGAAGAGGAAGAGGAAGAGGAAGAGGAAGAGGAAGAGGAAGAAGAGGAACAATACGAATTAGATGATAGCAGTGATAATGGTGCTGCCCCTGATATAAAATCAAGAAGAAATCCTTTTGCTACCTCAATTAATACCGACACACTCAAATAAAATACAAACACATCGAAATGTTCTTTAGCTCTATTGATGCACACATTTAACAAATATAGGTGTATATAAAGTGAATGAGTGTGTATGTGATAATATGTAGTAGCTCAATTTGACGGTAAAAGATCCAAGGAAAATAATTAAGAAGCTATCACGGCTTGTCGAGTACCGAATGACAGTTGCAAACCTAATAGTGCAATTCTTGAACTAAAAACAGATTCGTCCTTCAGTAAAAATAAATAGTATAAAGGATCAATAAAATGCAGTTTGACGAGTTAAATTCTTATGTATCCTATACTGAGAAGAATCTCACGTTGTATCTTTTTTTTATAACAAACCACCAGTGAAATACTGTATATGATTGTATTAAAAGCATTGAAAATACGGACCATCAGAATGAATTTCGAGGACAAACCTCTTACTAGAAATGACAGGTTGTATTTGCATTTAATTGGCCATGAATGGCTAGATAATTGCTTCTTGCTTGCGTCAAGACAGAGACCAAATGTTGCACTTATATTGAGCTTGCTCTAGTCTGAAGCTATGCAACAAGAATCATTATCAAGTAAAAAGCCCATCCTTTTTTTTTGTTCTCTGACACTGTACACGTATAATATATATTTGTTGTTGAGGTATATGTATGTCCCTCTTTCTCTCTTTCTCTCTCTCTTTCTTTCTACCTGTTTCTTCATCCTAGTTTACCTCTATATTTTCTTCAAACTCCAACACTATTAAAATGTACGTTAATCCCACTTCTTTGCTTGAAAGCTTGAATCATGTCGCTACTGGTAAGTATTTATAATCTCTACAAAAGTTAAAACTGTATATACACCAACATTGTTATTTCTCATGTTAGTTGCACCTGAAGAGTATTTGCAACTGATGTCAATTCAGTTTGAAGCAATGCATATTGGATTGAAGAAAGTTGATGGTGAGCATCGCTTGGCATTTAGAGATCAAGACGTAGTGTGTCCTTTGCCTCTTGCTCTTTTGGACACTGTCAATTCTGTAGCTCAAGACCATGCTACAATTGACGCTAATACTGCTGCTGGTGCCTCTGCTGCTACTACCTCTGCTGCTGGTGCCTCTGCTGCTGGTGCCTCTGCTGCTGGTGCCTCTGCTGCTGGTGCCTCTGCTGCTTGCCCAAGTGCTCAAATGAGCTCCCTCTTGGCCAAAAAAATCAAAGGTAGTAGAGGTATTGATATACATAAATCTTTATTTACTCACTAATAGAAAAGCCATCACTGCTGAATGCAGCGCAAGCAATGATTTGCGCGATACCATTTCCCAAGAGTTCCACTGCTTTGAAAAAGCTAGACAATCAGTGGAGGAGTACAAGTTCAAGACTCCAACATGCATTTGGGAGATGGTGCAGCTCTGCAATGAAATTGTATCTGATGATTACAGACGCAGAACAATTTCATTCAATCGTAATCTCAGAGCTTTGTATCTGTACACTGGGGTTCACAACATGAACTCTGATATCAGCATGGTGGTCAATAAGGTGGACGACAAGTTTTACCAAGGAATGTTAAAGTCAGGATATTTGCTTGGTGAAAGAATTTATGCTATTGTGCAAGAGTTTGGTTTTGGAGCGTTACTGCTCCATTCCTTCTCTTCTTGCAATATAGTGACATTGACAGAAAACGAATTTCAATATTTGTTGAATCACACAAAGTCTCTTGGTTTGCAAGCAAAATTGAAGCAAGCCCACGCTTACGCCCCATTTGTGTCTGTGGAAAATGAATTGGATAGAGTAGCAAAGCACTACATGAAAGGCGTAGCCTCCCTCCAGTCATATTATTTTGGCTATATTCAATAAATATTTTAAAAGTTTTGATGATTCTGTAGTTTTTGAAAGGCTGAAAGACGGCAATATAGAATATCTGTTGAATGAAATGGTGTCATGTATAGATACGTTGCAATGCTTTGTTTATGGGCGTGAACCTTCACATGGGACAGCGGTCATCCAATTGATTATCCACCTTTTCTTTTTTATTATTTTCTTTATTGTGTTTATCATGGCTAGGCAAGTTGATTGAATTCTAGAAACCTACAATGGAATTGATTATTTGAATCTGAATACTACTTGTGGAAACTACAATGACTTGTAGATATTTGTCGGGCCGTTGTGCATGGAAAGCTAGGCTTAGTAGACTGGTACTGGCAAGAGGAAAGGCTGCTTGTGTTTGATAAAGACAGTGAAGATGCTCAGTACACAGCCAAAGAAAATGGAAGCGAAAGAAAAGAGGCAAATGGAAATGTCGAGAGAGCAGCACAGCACATCAAGTGTATGAGAAATGTAAGGACATAATAACATTACCTCCTCGTCGCACTATTACTGATAATCGCCATGTGGTTATTTGAATTTCTGATGTAGGCTTTTTCAACAGGAAGCATTACAATCAAAGTTTCGTTTTGATTTAACGACCAAAGCAAATGGGCAATTGGAAACCTGGATCAAAACGCGCAAACCAGATTTGAATCGCAATATCCTGAAAGACGGTTACTACTTTGTTATCAGGTAATTGTATAACAAGTATTTGGCTCTCCTGTGTATTTCAATGGTAGATTTGTGTAAAAGTACAAGGTAACAGCCTAGCTGAATGTTTTCTGGGACATCCACGATATACAGCAAAAGAGTAATGAATGGGAATTATTCCACCAATGTAGCATTCCACTCAATGTCCAACGAGACAGGCGTTTACATTTTCGAATAAATAAGATTCAGGGGCAAAATGATGATTTTACTCGATTGAATGGAAGCATGTTCTTGTAATTGAATACTGGAAAGGGACAGTGGAATAAATGAATGGAAAATATGTTTGTATTTATGATAGCGAAGAGTTTGTTGATGAATGGCTCTGCTAAAGTGAAACTGGTGAATACTGTTGTCGATCAATGTAATGAACAGAGGCATCAATGTTATAGGGTACATAGCAGTGTGTGAGATGGGCTATTTTTGTTGTTGTTATTTACTATCACGATTCTATCAAGAAGTAGTCTATAATATAATATATCATGTGTATCAATCAGTATCTGTCATTGTGGTATATGTTTCTATCTGCCAATACAGACAGTGAAAGGATACTAGTAGGGGGTATGCCATCATGTAACAAGTGAAGTAACTTGGGTCATTAAGAGAGAGTATTCGATATACATCCAGTAAAATTTATGACTAGATTTAGATGGAAGATCACAATGTATGTACATTAACAAGAGCTCATTGAAATCAGTGTTTGCATTGATGCTTTAGCTATTGTTGATTGTCTTAAATAAAAGCGCTAGATGCATCAGTACTTGATCAAAAGAAATGAAGATGGGATCTCATGCTACAACCTTTTTATCTATCTCACATGCATTGTTATATAATCATAATAAAATGCTAAATTATGTATTCAAGTAAAAGTTGCGTTTCTTGGCTGTTTGAGTTTCGCATCACTGATATGATACAGCCAAACGGAACTATATAAAGATTGGCGCAATGATTGGTTCGATAATGTAGTACACTAGCATTAAAGGAGACTTTTTTGAAGGATATGATCTCTCTTTTCATGTTTCCTGTTGATGTATATTTCACTCTATATCAGTTTAATATCAAATACATGATGACTCTAGCATTTTATTTGCTCAGTGAAACAGAAGAAGCTTAGGGGTAAAGAAGCCCACCCTGTTCTTGTTCAAAGGCTATGAGTGAAAAAATCGTCTCTGATGATAATGAAGATTTTTTCATATACGTAATAATATATCTCTAGTGTATAATTTTGACCATAGTACTAAGGAAACCTTTTATTATAATGTATATAGATATGTTGTGCTTTTTTTCCTCCTATACCTCCCAAATAGTGCTTTCTAATAGCTTTGAGAGATTCATGGATCTGGTAATAACCGTTCCTGCGTTGGTTCAAGAAATGACTCCTCATCCAAACTATCTTTCAAGATTTGTATTTGAAGCTACTAGGGGGCAGAACCACTGGCATCCTGCTAGATGCTGCGAATCCGGATGGAGTAAGTCTCTATTGGTCCCTATGGCTTTTCCTAAAAAGTAGTTACGAGTTCCATAATAGTAGAAATAATGTCAATACAATGAATAGCTTGTGACAATAAACAATTGCTAGACATGT